>JANIBP010000004.1:0-1204523 GCA_024713535.1 Rhodotorula sphaerocarpa | reverse complement strand
CCCTAACCCTAACCCTAACCCTAACCCTAACCCTAACCCTAACCCTAACCCTAACCCTGGCCCTGGCCCTAGCCCTAGCCCTAACCCTAGCCCTAACCCTAACCCAAACCCAACCCTAAGCTCGGCAGCAGCAGCGAGCGTATCGGCCCGGAGGCTAGCGGGAAGCAGTCGGAGCCTTGCTGCTATAGCTGAGAGCTGACCGGGCATAGCTTCGTGGTGTATGGCGCCATGTTGACGGCGGACAAAAAAGAGGCGCACCACTTTCGAATTTCCGCCGACGAGCCGACGAGGACAATAGCACTCTAGCTATAGCCAGGAACACAGCCAGACTTGAACCGGATGCCCGTGCTACACCGCTGGCTCCCTCCGGGCGTCCGGCTGGCCCTGCCGCCCGCGCTGCTCGCGCTCTGCCTCGTCCTCGCCAACCCTTCTCGGCCGGTCCCCTTCTACGTGCTGCTGCCCGCCGCTGCCCTCAGTGTCGCGCTCAACCTGCTCCTCGTTGTCGAGTGCGATGCGCTGGGCCGAATCCCAACCCTGCCATGGACCGCCCTCGGCTTGACCTGCGCGACCGTCCTCGTTCGCGGCTTCAGCGGCATCATCGCCGACGAGCACGGCAGCCGCGCCGCCGCTCGCATCTACTGGGTCTATCTGCTCGTCGCAGTGCCCGCCAGCTGCGCTGTCTGGATCCGGCAGGACTACGGCCTCACCAACGCCGAGCGCCGCCAGCCGCTCTTCAGCCTGCCCTCCCAAGGTGAGCGTTCTGGAATCAGAGTCTTTCTGTCTCGCCTGGCTGACGTTCTGCTTTCCACAGCTTCCTACAAGGTGCGCTTCAAGCCCGGACGCCCGGGCGCCCGGCCGACGCGCCAAACCCTTCGCGCTCGCTGACCCTTTCCCTCTCTCTGCAGACTCGCAACACCGGCCGGCCCGCACTGCTCGACGACTTGCCGCACGACCACGACGACGAAGACGACGGCCCAGACGCCTCCGCCTTCGCCTCCAGGCCGCTCCTCGGCAGCGCCGGCGCCGAGTCCCGGAGCGACGGGTAGCCGCCGCCGCCGGCCATCTCTCGCTCCTCACCCGATCGTAGCCCCGCACATCAAGTACCGATCAGCTCGGATCCTGTAAATACGCATTTCCCTTTTCCAGATCAAGATCAAAGACCTCTATAGTGAACAACCGGAGCCCGACACGAGCAGCGAAGGAAAAAAAGGCCCTCCGGACCGCTCCTCACCGCTCGAAAGCAGACCCCGCAGCCACCGGAACACCCAAAGAACGAGCGACTCGACTTGGAAATATCTATGTGCGACTACAAGCGAGCTACGGCTGCGAGCTCGGCGCCGGGCCGGATCCGCTCGAAGCGGCGACCTCGGCCGGCTTCAACTTGCTCGACGCGCGCCGGACGAGCTGCAGGGAGGAAGAGTCAGCAAAGAAGACGGAAGAAAAGAAGCGAAAGCACGGACCTTGCGCGGCATGTGCGTCACGCGCGACTTGCCCTTGCTCATCTTTTTCAAGATGGCAAACTCCTTCTTGCCCGTCGCGCGGCACAGGGCGTAGAACCGGCTCGCAGGGTCCTCCAGAAGCTTGGCAGGCGACTCGTATTCGATGAGGCGGCCCTTGTCGAGCAGGAGCACCTTGTCAAAGTCGATGATGGTGCGGCTGCGCGGACACGGGCAGAAGTGGGTCAGCGGAAGAAGAGTCCGGAGAAAAGAGGACCGTAGCGACTCACAGCCGATGTGCGATCACGAGCAGGGTCGAGTCGGAGAACTCGCTCCGGATAGTTTGGGTGATACTGCGCGCGAGGAAGACGGTCAGTTTCGGTCTGGATGCGCGGAGAGGGACCGGGCCGTACAGTTCATCGGTTTCTGCAAGCGAGATAGAGCAGTCAGTACCCTGCAAAGAGGAAAGAAGCGCAGCCAAAAGCGGGCTCACCGTGATCCGTCGAGGCGGTCGCCTCGTCGAGGAGCAGAACTCGGTTCCGCTTGAGGAGGGCGCGGGCCATGCAGCTGTGCGGGTGAAGCGAGGTCAGCTGCGAAGTCAGAGTAAGAGACTTGGGCGGAGGCACGCACAGAAGCTGCCGCTGGCCGGTCGAAAAGTTCGCGCCCTGTTCCGAGAGAAGTAAAGTCAGCTCCGGGTCGCCGGACCATCAAAGCGAGAGAACCCACCCCTTCCGCTACCTCGGCATCGAGGTTCCAGAAGACGCTCCGGTTCGCGCCGTCCTCCTGCGCGTCCGGGTTCTCCTCCTCCCGGATCAGGTGGACGCGGCGGAGGGCGTCGAAGATCTCCGCGTCCTCGTACTGCTCAAACATGTCGAGGGTCGAGCGCAAGGAGCCCGAGAGGATGACTGCAACACGAGACCGAGAGTCAGTGACATCCGGATCGGAAAGCGTAAATCCGCAGAGAAACGCACCGGGATCTTGCGGCACGATCGTGAGCCGCGAGCGCAAGTCGAGAAGTCCGATCTTGGAGATGTCGATCCCGTCGACGACGATCGACCCTGAATGTGCCTCGACGAACCGGAAGAACGACGCGGCGAGCGTGCTCTTGCCGCAGCCCGTCGAGCCGACGATCCCGATCTTCTCGCCGGCCTTGACCGAAAAGGTCAAGTCCTGGAGGACGTCGGGCAGCTCCGGGGCGTAGCGGATCCGGAGTTTGTTGACCTCGATATGGCCTTGCGGCCAGTGCGCAGGCGGCCGAGGCTCGACGATCTCGGCGGCCTGCGAGGCGGGCGGAAGCCGAGAGTCAGCACGGAGCAGACAAGGCCGCACACAAAGACCCAGACTCACCTCTTGCTTGATCTCGCTGAATTCCTTGAGGCGCTCGACGGCGACCATGCTGAGTTCGAGCGAGGTGTAGCGGCGGACGAGGAACAAGATGTCGTTCGAAATGTTGAGGGCGAAAGTGAGCGTGAAGCCGGCGAGCGCGGCGTCCATCTTGTCGCCCGCCGCGATCAGGACGTAGCCGGTGAGGCCGACGACGAGGGCCGAGAGGAGGGAGAACCGCATGGAAAGCCAGCGCTGCGGACGGAGGAGGAAAGGGTCAGCAAGGGCAGCGAAGCAGAAAGGAACCCGGCTCGCAGGCTCACGTTGGTGCCCCTGCGTCACCGAGAAGAGATTAGCACAGGACTCGCGAACAGAACCGGAAGCGTGAACCGGCCGACTCACCAGAGATACCAGTAGAACGTGACGTTCGTCGTCGCGCGCTCGAGCATGAGCGCCATGAAGCGCGCGCTGCTGCCGAAGGCTCGGATGACAGCGACGCCGGCGATCGCCTCGGTGTACACGCTGAAGAGCGGGCTCTTCGAGACCGAGTCGAGGCGGCGGAACTCGCGGGCCGAGTGCGCGAAAAGCTTCGCATGGTGGTAGTACGCGACGAACAGGATCGCAAAGCCGATCAGGAACGTCGGCGCCGACGTCGCGACGACCGTGAGCGTCGTGATAACGCCGAGGAAGTACATGAGCGACCTGCCGAGGTTGTCCGGCAGAGTCGCATCGATGCCCTCAAGGTCCTGTAAGTCGTGTTTTGCGGTCAGCTCCGCACGAGAAGAAAGCGCTCCAGAAGAAACCGCCCCGACTCACCTTGCTGAACCGGTTCACGATCCGACCGAGGGCCTGGCTGTCGAACCAGCGGAGCGGCGCGCGGAGGACGGCGTGCAGCAAGCGCTCGTGCAGCTTGCTCGAGACGCGCAGCGTGCCGCTGTAGAGCACGAACCACTGCAGCGTCTCGATGACGACTGCAGTGACCGAGAGCACCGCGTAGAGCACGAGGTAATAGTTGGTGCTGCGCGCTTGCTCGGGGTTGTCCGCTGCGAGAACGAAAAGTCAGCGCAAAGTCCCGCAAGACCATAGAGCGAGAGAAAAGAGGGCTGAACTCACATGCACCGGCCCACACGCCGAGCCACCACGTCTGCGCGACGTCCGAGAGCTTCGCGCCGGCGAAAATGACGGCGAAGCAGAACCAGAAGAGGACTCCGCCCATCATGCCGAGGTAGAGTTTCCAGACGGCGCCGGAGACGCGTCCGACGGCTCGACTCTCCTCCTCGACGAGCTTGCGGGGCTTCTTCTCGGCGGCGGGGGCCTTGGCGGGCGTCGAGAGGAGCTTGCCGTTCATCTTCGGCTCGTCGCCGTCGATGGTCGGGTCCGAGTCGGACTCGTCGTCGTCTCCGCCCTCGCTCGCGGACGTCACCTCGGTCGAAGAGCTTGGCGGCAGGGTCTTGTTCGCCGCATGGGCGGCCACCTGCGCGAACGAGCGCGGCTTGAAGCTGGCTGCGGACGGGGTGCTCGCCAAGGATGGCTTCCGGACCGGGAACGGCTTCTTCACTTCGCCGGGCGTCTGTGGCAAGTCGTCCAGGCCGTCCTTCTCGTCGCCGCCGGCGATGGCCTTGTAGCCGTCCGATTCGAGGAACTCCTCCGCGCTGCCCTGGAAGGCGACCCGCCCGTTCGCGAGCGTGATCTGTGAAAGCATGTCCGTCAGCTCTGATGCGGAGAGGCATGAAGAGGAAGGAATGCACGCACGACGAGAGCGGCGCCCGGTGCGGTGATCTGCACGTGGTGCGAGACCAGAATGACGGTTCGCCCTGCGAGGAGGGGACCTCTGAGGCAGCGCTCGTACTGCCGGCGGAGAGAAGCGTCAGCTCAGGGAAGAGAACGTGAAATGCGAAGAACCCAACTTACGATATGCGCGGCGGTGTGGGCGTCGACGGCCGAGAGGATGTCGTCCAACAGGAGCAGCGATGCGCGCGAATAGACCGCTCGGGCGAGCGAAACGCGGGCCTTTTGGCCGCTGTGAGCAGAGAAAGAGGCAGGGTCAGCTCCTGTAACCCTCGGACCGAAATCGAGCGAACCGAACTCACCCAGAGAGGTTGATCCCCTGTCCCGAGGCCGTCAAGCTGTCAGCTCCGAGCCGAAGCGCGAGCGAAAGACCGAAAGGGAACGCACCTTTTCGCCGATCTCGGTCTGGTCCCCATCCTCCAGGATGGCCATATCGGAGAGCAGGCTGCACGCCTCGAGCGTCGCCTTGTAGCGGTCCTCGCGGAACGGCAACCCGAAACAGATATTGGTCCGGATCGAGGCGTTCTGCAGCCATGCGGTCTGCGGCACAAAGGCGACGTGACCGGGGGCGATCCAGTTGAGCTCCGTGAGGTAGGAGTCCCAGTCGAGGGACGGGAGGGCGATCGCGGACGGGCTCGAGCGGGGGCAGGTAACGGTCCCGTCGAGGACGTCGACCTCGCCCAGCAGCGAGAGGAGCAGGAGCGTCTTGCCGCTTCCGAGGCGCCCGCAGACGAGCGTCAGGGCGCCCTTGGGAAAGTCGATCGACAAGTCTTGCAACTCGAAGGTCTTGACCTGCTCGACAGCGTCGTCCTCCGCGATGGCTTCCTTCTCCGCATCGGTCTGGTCGCTCGGCCAAGTGACCGTCGCGTGCTCGAACCGGACCGGCTCCTCGTCGGCGACGTCGGGGGGCGTCTGCGGCGGCTCGTCGTTCGCCGAGTCGTCGACGGGCGGCAAGTGCTCGATCTCCGGCATGCGGAGGTACGCCTCCATGCGGCGGAGCGAGACGAGCGATTGCAACGCCGACTGGAGGATGTCGGGGACGACGTTGAGGGCGAAGCGGAGCTCGTTCCAGACGGCGAGGGCGGCGAAAGCGGTCGAGGGCGTCAGGACGCGGTTCATCAAGAACGGCGAGGTGTAGGCCCAGAACGACACGAGGACGCACTGCGATGGGCGAGCGAGAGAGTCAGCCCGAAGTGAAGAAAGGAGGAAACCGAGCGCAACTCACGAGGATCGGCGAGATCGTCCAGATCCCCTGAAACGAAACTTCCAAGAAGTAGTTGTAGCGGAGCGCCGCCAGCTCGTCGGACCGCGCAGCCAAGATGCGCTTCTCGAACGCGCGCTCGAACGCATAGAACTTGATCATGCGGATGCTGCTCAGGACCTCGTTCATGAGCGAGACGCGGCGGTCGCGCGTCGCCATGAGGCGGTCCTGCGTGACGGTGAAGCTCCGCGACGCCCAGTTGTTGAGCGGGAGGAAAAAGATGGCGACCGAGATGCCGATCAGGGCGGCGTAGCCGATCAAGCCGTAGAGGAAGATGGTCCCGATGAGGATCTCGATCGGAGCGTCGTAGAGGCTGCTCGACCAGGTGACAAAGTCACTCACGCGCTCCGAGTCGATAGCGAACAAGTTCGTCACGCTGTTCTTCGACTTGAAGACGGGCGCCGTGACGGCGTCGCCCTCGTCGACCTCGTCCGACTCGGCGTCGGATCCTTCGTCGTCGGACGAGCTCGCGCTCGCGCGCGTGCGGACGTTCGAGATGCCCGAGACGTCCTTGCGGCGGAGGGTCTTGTTGAAAATGAGCGAATTGAGCTGGACCCGGATGCGGGTCGACAGCATCGAGTTCGAGACTGAGAGCGAGAGAGAGCATCAGTATCAGTTCGCGAATCCGGCGCAAGAACCGAGAGAGGGAACTCACCGAACCAAAGCTGACCGCTGACGAGCGTCTCGAACACGCTCCCCATGAGCAGCCCGACGCAGTACACGTAGCCCCAGTGGAGGCTCGTTTCGCCGCGTTCGGCTCGCTCCTCTCTCGTCTCGAGGAAATGGACGAGTTTCTGCAAGAAGAACGCCGGGGCGTAGCTGGGAGCAGGCATGTATTCAGCATCGAGATCGGATAAGAGTGCTCGGTGGAGGACCCACTAGAGGACGGCGTTCATGGCCGACAGGATGATCTCTGCGGAGGCGAAGGCGGGTCAGCATGCGTCGACGAAACCAGAGCGAGAAGAGGAACTCACGCCAGATGAAAAGCCGTTGGTTGACGACGACGAGGCGCCAGAGGAGGGCGTTCCAGCCCTTGGGCGCCGCGTCCATCAGGTGCTCGCTCGCGCGGATCCGATCCCAGCCGTTCTTGGCGCGGTCGGTCGCCGGCAGACTCGGCAGCGTCTCCTCGCTGATAATGTCAACGTGGTAGGAGCTCCTGAGGACCGGGCTGATCCACGCAAAAAGGATGTAGGAAATCGGCGAGCAAGACGGGAGCGAAACGATCGGCTTGCGCGACGTCGGGTGGAGGAGCGGAGCGCAGCGCGGGATCGAGCCGAACTGGAGGAACGCGAGGGCCTCGAGGCCGACGCAGACGAGGAGGAGCGCCAACGAGGCGCGGTAGGTGCTCGCGGCAAGTCCGGTAGCGGGAGGGAGGAGAGAGAGGCCGGCGGAGCGGGGGACGACGAGGCGGACGAGAGAGACGAAGAAGGCGGTTGCGGCGAGGACGAACGCGGTGACGGTGTACCGCCAGTGTCGCTCGATGGCGCGAGGCGACGAATCGTGCTCGACGGCGAGCGAAGCGACGGCGAGGGCGAGGATGGTCGTCCAGGGGATGACGACGGCGACGCGCTCGACCCAGTTCTGCCAGCGGTTCGGGCCGACGGCGAGCGCATCGAAGCCCAAGCGGAACAGTTCGAGGGTTACGAGCGCGGTAACGGTGGCGGTAGCTGCGGCTTTTCTGGTCCAGAGTCGGGCGTAGAATGACTCTGCGGCTTCGGTCTCGACGTCCTTCTCCTCGAGGACGACCGGCGGCTCTGTACCGTCGACGCGGCTGCTTGTCGGCAAGCGCAAGTCGCCCTCTGAGCTGTTATTGCGGCGATAGTTCGAGTAGGCGAGGCTAAGGGCGACGGCGACGGAAATGACGGCGACGGCGAGGTGAAGCGTCCACGGCGGCACAGGCACGCTCGCAGCGGGCTGAGCGTGCAGGCGCTCGAGCAGGAACACGAGCATAGTTGCCCTGTGCACCACAGCGCAGTCACAGCGCGCGAGAGAGCGAGAAACAGACGCAGAAGCTCACCGCCGACTCGACTCGACTCGACGTCCGTCACTCGGGCCCGCGTGGTCAACACTCGAAACACCCTCTCACTCTCGCAAGCCATGACTTGCCTAGCTGCCGAAATATGAGCGAAATTATGAGCTAAACCTCGTATTACAGAGCAGCCCGTGGTCCGGATCAACTTCGGGTTTTCATCGCTATTCCCTCTGCCGCCCTCCCGATCGACCTTGCTCTCGGTTCAGGCTCGACCCTAATGAAACCACTCGAAATCTCTCGGCTATCCAGCCGCACCCTACTCCACGGAACGAAATGGACCCTGCGCGAAAGTCCGAATAAGCGGGAGGTCAGGCCGTGTTCGGCGAGGGAGGAAAAGGAGCAGCGCACCAGCTCGACCAGGGGAGCGCAAGATCTCACCCTTCCCCTGGCCATCCGCAAGCCTGCGGATGCGCAAACGCACTCCGGTCGGCCGGCTGGAGGGAGAAAGCCCCCCGAAACCTCATCGCGGCTCCCGTCGAGCTTCAGCCACCTCGATCCGGGTCTCCTCCGCCTCCCCGTCCATCACCTTCTCCTTGCCTTCGAGCTCGTCCTCATCGCCCTGGAGCGAGTCGGTTCGGAACGAGCTCGGCGTGAGCGAGAAGGACGAGTACGTCCGGCCGGCGAGCCACTGCGGCGCCTGTGGGCGAGGCGCGGCGTGGACGTTCTCTCGATGAGAGGAGGATGACCGCGCGACGGCCGGCGGGCGCTTCAGGTCGGCAACCTCTGCGCTAGGCGGGAGCTGCGTGTCGCCGGCGATGGGACCACTCGCGATCGAGTGTGCGAGGCTGCACGAGTCGCTGCGGGAGACAAAGGACGACGGCCGCGACGGAAAAGTGCGGGTCGACGGCGCGCCGTACGAAGAAGAGAGGCTGTACGGCCTCGCCCTCGCTCCCCAGAACTGCATGGGTGCGCCGGTCGAGACCGAGTTCGTGCCCCAGCTCTGCTGGGACGGGGCGTAGTCCCGGCCTTTGCCCTGGGAGCCCTCCACGGGACGCAAGGACGATCTACCGGCGCGCGTCGCCGGGCGAGAATGGCGAAACAACAGCGAGGGCAAGTCGTCCCTGCGCTCAGCGGCAATGGCCGCTTCCTCCTCCTCGTCCGCCGAGGAAGACTCGTCGTCGCTGTCGGCAGGCGGCCGCGCTTCGAGCCCCCGAGCCCGAAGGCGGCGCTGGCGGCGGCGAAAGTACCAGATCGCGCCCGCAAAGACGATCCCGGCGACGACGAGGACCGAGACTGGGGCCGGAGAAGGGGAAGGCGCGAGTTCAGGAGGGCGGTATTCGCGAGGAACGTTGCAGACGTACCGGCGGCGGCGACGTTATCGCCGTTGGTTGGGAGCACATAGCCGTCCAGCTCCACGGGAGCCTCTGCGATTGCGATCCCAGTCGACGCGCTCGCAGTTTGTGTTTCGGCAGCCCGTTCGACCAGAGTCCGCATAGCCAGAATCCCGTCTTGCCGGAAGGTGATTCCCCTCCGAAGGGAACTCGGTGTCATCGGGACGAGCAGCAGAAGCAGAGCTCAGCAAGCGATATGGTCATACAGTGCGAGCGATGAGCGACAGTCGTGTCAAGCGGCGAAAAGCAGGGGAACAGCAAGCAAGCAGAGCGGAGGGTGGGGACACCATGGTTCGAGCGGCCAGCAGCTAGGGCTCGAGGATAAGCAGCGGCGGTGCAGAGAGCGGCTCCGATCTGCATGCGAACCCTTTCAAGCGAAACTGCGACGAGCGGCGATTTGCAAACCGAGGACAAAGTGTCGCACTCGGACGCAGGAATCGGCCGATGAGTCGAAATACGCCACGTGGTAATGTAGAAAGGCATAGATCTGGGTGCAATCCGGATTCCGGTTTTCCGGCTTTTCGGCCGAGAGTCCGCGTCGAGTCCGAAGTCTCCGGCGCCGCAATCTTCTCGGCAACCCGCCCGATCCGCTTTGTGACCATACACACAGTCAGATTCGCAGTATGACCGCCGACAAGCTGCATCTGTCGACGTGCCTCGTGTACGGCCAGCTGCCCGAGATCATCGACTCGCTCCGGGCCGTGTTCGACGAAGTCGTGTTCTACGACGTCGCCCAGTTCAGCAAGGACCTCGACGCGCAGCCGCAGCCGACCGATGAGGAACTCGCCCGCACCGACGTCTTCCTCGGCTTCCACATGCCGCCCCGCGTCACCGACTGGAAACAGACTCCGAGGCTGAAGCTCTTCCAGGCCTGTTCGGCCGGCTATACGCACATCACCAGCACGCCGTACTACAAAAGCATCCCGAAAGATGCCCAGGTGACCTTTGCGTCCGCCTCCGGGATCCATGTGTGCGTTCAGAGACTTCCCCCCGGCGACTTCATGCTCCTTCCGCTGACTCCCGAGGCGGTCCGTACACAGGTCCACGATCGGAGAACATGTCCTGGGAACGGTCCTCATGCTCACGCACAAACTCAACTACCTGTGCTACACCATGCACGTCGAGCAGCGCTGGGTCCCGCACAAGGAGCTCGGGGGACAGTTTATCCGCGACCTCCCGGACCTGAGCGTCGGCATCATCGGCTACGGCCACATCGGTGTGTATCCTGAGCTTCTTCGGAGCGACAGTCGAGACCCCGCTGACGCCGAGCCCTCCGCGTCCGCAGGCCGCGAGACGGCGCGCCTCTTCCACTCGTGCGGATCCAAGATCTTTGCGTTGACTCGCACCGGTCTCCCGACGCCCGAGAGCGGCTACATCATCCCTCACACCGGCGACCCCTCCGGCTCCCTCCCCGCGCAATACTTCTCGACCTCGTCGCGGTCGTCGACCCTCTCGTTCTTTTCGGCATGCGACGTCGTCGTCAACACGCTGCCGGACAGCGAGCACACGCGCAAGTTTGTCGCTGAGGAAGAGCTCAAGGCGATGAAGGGCGATGCGATCTATGTCAACATTGGGCGCGGGACGACGACGGACCAGGACAAGCTCGTCGAGGCGTTGCAGGCGCCCGCGGCGCAGGGGGAGGAGCTCTCCGCCACCGGCAGCCTCCGAATCGGCGGTGCCAGCCTCGAGTGAGTCATATGACGCTCCCTCTTCACAGTTTCAGAGCGCTAACGTGAACCCGTCCCGCACTCGCAGCGTCACCACGCCCGAACCGCTCCCGTCCCCTCACCCCCTCTACACCCTCCCGAACGTCGTCCTAACCCCGCACATGTCCGGCCTCTCGCGCCAGTACGGCCGGCGGTGCGCCGACCTGCTGCAGAAGAACGTGCACCGGATGCGGCAGGGCAAGGGCGCGCTGAACGCGTTTCGAGGGAGGGGCGAGTCGGATTGAGCCCCCCGGCAAGGGACGGTCGCTCGTGGGGAAGGTCCTAAGAGGATCTCTTCGTTTGATCCAGAGTGGGGGCGGCCGCAGAGAAGCAGAAGCTTTGTAGATGGAACAGATGCACCGTTCAAAATCAGAGCTCTCGTCCGGTTCGAGCGACTCGAACTCGGGACGTAGACGTTCCCTCAAAAGGAACCCAGCGAGCTGTCGTGGAATGAGCTCAGGACATAGATATTTCGATTCGGATTGCAGCGAAAAGAGGGGAAACCCCGAGACGACGGCGACCACGACCCGTCAGAAAGCAAACACCCCGATCTCGGTTCAGAAAGCAAACACCCCGATCTCGGTTCAGAGCTTCAGAGCTTGCTCTCGCCCTTGTCGGCCGCAATGAGCGCGACTCCTCCTCCGAGGCACACCTTGCCGCTCGCCTTGATCTTCTGCACGAAGTCGACGCGCTGACCGCCGGACGCAGCATCCGGCGAAACCCACATCGAGGTCTCGAGCTGCGGGCGACGAGCGATTCGCACACGTGGGCGTGCCGGAGAAGGTCAGCGCTGCCGGATGAAAAGCGCCCGCTTCGGAGCGACGGAGTGAAGCAGGGACAGACCTCGTCTCCGGGAAGGACGGGCGACGTGAATCGGCCGGACATGAACTTGAGGCGCTTCCCGTCTCCCTTGGCGACGTTCAGCACGATGGCACGTGCGGCATGGCCTGACGAAAGGGGAAAAAGACCCGTCAGACCATCAGGCGAGCAAGGGCATGAGGTCGATCCGAAGCCTTACCGTAGGAGCAAA
Source organism: Rhodotorula sphaerocarpa (assembly GCA_024713535.1). Classification (NCBI taxonomy): domain Eukaryota; kingdom Fungi; phylum Basidiomycota; class Microbotryomycetes; order Sporidiobolales; family Sporidiobolaceae; genus Rhodotorula; species Rhodotorula sphaerocarpa. Next base: position 1,192,616 of record JANIBP010000004.1, on the reverse strand, counting down.
GTCCGTGCAGGATGACGCCTGCGAGAGTGGCGGCCGATGAGGATTCCAGGGCGTCCGGAAACAGCATCGGCAGGCACACGCACCTGGGAAGCCCATGCCCTTGCCAATCTTGTCGTCAATGTGGAGCGGATTGTAGTCCCCGGACAGGCGGTACAGCGCCGCCTGTTCGGGCGTGGTCTTTTCCGCAAAGACAAAGTCCGGGTTCCGCTGGGGCGGCTTCCCCACCGGCTTGACGGGCTGAGGGGGCGCGATACTCTTCTGGAACCCGCCGGCATCAAACTTGCCGAAGGAGTAGGAGGACCCGATCATGCGGACGACGACCTGGCCCTGCGGGTTCCGGAGCTGGACGAGGTCGTCGACGATGAGGCCCTTGCCGGTGTCCTTGACGCCGACGCACTTGCGCTGAATGGTCCAGCCCTCACCCGACTCGGCGGGGAGGTCACCGAGGATCTCGATCGACTGCTCGGCGTGGACGAGGCGGTTCGGGTCGAGCGGGGGCAGGCCCGGGTTTGGACCGGAGCCGTCTTTCGCGCGAGCAAAGTTGACGACGGTCGAAGAGGCGCCCTTGAGGCCGAGTACGAGCGGGTACGACGGGAACGGGTGCCAGTTCGGGTGGTCCTCGTACGTGAACTGGAGCTCGTCCTTTTTCGCGCCAATCTGCGGGGGGGAGGGGGGAGGTATCAGGAGTCTGGAGTCTCTGAGAAAGGGAATCGCCGGTCACATAGGGCTTACGCCGACGGCATACCTGGAAGGAGGGGTAAAGCTGGGGTCAGTACAAGGCTTGGGCAGCGCTCAGATTAGACCGTAGAGCCTACAGGAGCAGGTCTCGCTGGTTCCAGGCGACGGGCGCAGCCTTGGACTCGTGTCCTGCCCGTTCACTATGGTCAGTATAGAGAGCTAAGGGGCGATGTGGGGCGGGGATTCAGAGCCTGAGAGAGCGAGTGCGCACCGACGGCCTTGTCGAGGTTGTGGTTCGGCATGCTGTGCACGATGTTGAGGGGTCGAGTGTTGAAGCGGAGCGAGGACAAAATGCGGGTTGTGTGAAGTTCCGACGGCGGCGAGGGGAAGTCGTCCTCTCGGCAGTTCCGCCGGGGCAGAGGAAATGCCGAATTGCCGTCTGGCGCCAAGTTGCGGGGTAAAAGCCGGTCTCAAGAAACCTCCCCTGCAGCACGGGGAACTCGAGGGGAGGCTGCGGCTCATCGGCCGACGACGCGTGCGGACTCGGGCGACAGTGCGACTCGAGGCGAGGCGAACAAAGCGGCCATACACGCGCACACAGGCGCTAGAGGACCCAGAATACCAGACCCGCAAGCCCTGACAACCCTAGTGCCGCTCCTGCACCGCCCAGCATGGCCGGTGGCGACGAGGCAGAACCGTGCGTCCGCTTCCTTCGTCCGGCGCGAGTTTGTTCAATCATTCAAATCGGCTAAATACACCGCGTACACACAGCGCCTTTGCGTCGGACGAAACGGCCATCGCGCACTACCGCCAGCGATGCTCGTCCCTGCAGTCGCAGCTCGCCGCCGCGGAGCAGGACATCCTCGAGTTCACCGAGTCGAGCAAGGAACTCCAGGCCGAGTTGGAGAGCGAACTCGAACGCATGGACAAGGCAGAGAAGGGAATGCGCAAGGAACTCGACGACACCAAGAACGACAAGGAAGAGTGGAAGGTGCGCTCCTTTGGAACCGGCGAGAGGCTCGACCGGACTGACCTGCAACCCCGCCGTCCGCAGAACAAGTACACGACCGCCCTCCGCGACCATACTGCGACTATGACGCACATGCAGAGAGAACTCGAGACCCTGCGCGCGACCGAAAAGTCTCTCCGGACCAAATTGCGCGACATGGAACTCGATAACGACGACCTCGAAAAGAGTGAACGGTACGTTCCCTTTATGGGGCCCAGTGCACCTGGCGCCGGTGTTGACTCGGCGCTCTGCGCACAGAGAGAAAGATTCGTCCTTGCAGGACCTCGAGACGCGCTACAACAAATCCCTCGAGCGGATCGCGTTGCTCGAGGAGGAACTCGTCGCCAAAGCACAGCTCGAGGAAGAGGTTCAGCGCTTGAAAGACGAGCTGAGAGGTATGTCTCGACCATATGGAGCCCTTCTAGGTGGCGCGACTGACTTAGCGAGGGCGCGCCCAACCCGCAGACGTCAACGAGGAGCTGGTCGTGACCCGGTCGCAGGCACAGGCGACCACCGAGGCGCTCAAGGCCGCCCAGGCGAGCCCTGAAGCCACAAGCTCGACAGCCCCGAGCTCAGCACCCTCGTCGCCACCTGCTAAGAAGGCGCCCTCGCCAGTCTCGACGCCTCGGCGGACTCCCTCACCAGAAGCGTCGCCGCCACCGTCCATCGAGCTGGTCAAACCGACTCCGGGCCCTGCGCGCGGTCCTTCACGTCAGCGCCGCGCAAGCATGATCGCCTCTCCTCCGACCTCCATCTCGCCGAGCAAGATTGCGCGACCACCCTCGTCTGCGCTGCCGTTCCCGTCACCGTCGCCGACAGGTCAAACTCCCTTCCGCGCGCCCCTCGGACGCTCGACTCGGACGGCCCACCTGCACTCGTACGGGCTGCCGTCGTCGCCATCTTCGCCTGCTCTCGCCTCTCCGAGCCGGTCTCGCGTCGCCTCCCGCTCTGGCTCTGCTGCGGGGGGATCTTTCCCCGGTCGGGCACCGGGCGGACTCCCCCGCACCGACACGGCGACCATGATCCGGGACATGCAGCAGATGACTTCTCGTGTGCGACAGCTCACGGAGCGACTTGACCAGCGCCGGTCGAACGTCATGCGCGGGAGCGCGATCCCCCGGTTCGGCAGCCCTTCGACGGCCAACCTCGCTGGACTGGCGCGAGGGGACGGCGCCGAGTCGCCCACGGGCGGGGTGCGCCGGTCTGGCTTGAGTGGGACGAGCTTGAATGCGACCTTGACGTCGCGGAGGGCGAGCAGCGGCATGGCGCCGCCTCCGCCGCGACCTTCGAGTCGATTGGGCGGCGGAGAACGCGATTCGACGCGCCCGCCTTCACGGTCGGCGGCTCTGCGGGCCTCGATCGCCAGCTCTATGGCCGCCTCGGCGGCGTCTGCGGGGCCCAGTCGACCTTCGAGCCGCCTGTCGAACACTTCCGGAGCCTCGAGCGGTCGGCCGGTCACGCCCGTCGGGTATCCCGCTCGCTCGGCGACGCCCACCGCAGGTCATCCCCCTCGACAACACCATCAACACCTGTCGCACTACTCCTCTCGGCCCGACTCGAGCCTCTCGTCCGCTTCCGGAGGCGGGACCGCTCCACCGCCTCGACCGGGGTCAAGCCTCGGGCGTTCGACGCTCGCGCGTGGCACGGCTGCCAATGCGGGTGGGCACGGACGGACTGGATCTGTCCCGCTGCCCACGAGGAGCGGGCGGGCGACGCCTTCTTACGGAGACTCTGGGGCGGAGGAGGACCTGCGGGCGACGGTCCGTCATGCGAGACGGGCGAGCGGGATCGGGCTTGGACCGGGGCCGGGACCGGGACCCGGACACGGAATGGCGTCGTCGAGCGGGATGGGTGGGTCACTTGGCCGGAGTGCGCTCGGGCGGAGAGCAAGCGTCGCGGGCGGGTATGCGAGTCGAGGCGGCGGAGTGGGCGGGGGCGACGGCTACGAGGACGGGAGGAGGTCGGCGCAGGGGTACCGCCGCGAGGAGGTACCGCCTGTGCCGCCGCTTCCGGCGTCCTCGAGGCAGCGCGCGTTCGCTAGCTGAAGCAGGATGCATTGGACCCTCGGCCGGACCCGCTTCGGGATTCGGGCTTCCTCGTCCGATCAATCTCGCAATGTCGGATGGATGCGGGACTTGGTACTTGGTTCTCCCCTGTTCGGTGAGAGCTGAACCTCCTCCCATGACCGCTTTTCACCGACTCTGCGCGTGCCAGGTACGCTCGCCACATTCCTGCAGGCGTCAGCTCGCCTGGATGCGCAACGAAGGACCCTGTACTCGTCAGCAACCTCCATGCTCTGAGATCCGAGTCTCGGAAGAGGACCTGCTGCACGCTAGGGAGCTCTTATCGCCGTGGTAAAGGCGCATGGCTTTCGCTCGAATCGGACCGGTGCTATGCAACGTTCCGGCGCACGAAAGGGTTCGGCCGTTGATACAATGATACCTGAACGCCAAAGTCCTTTGCAATTGGCACCCTTGTGCACACCGTGACCTCGGAGGGTCTTCGCCCAAATCAGCTTTGCGCACCGCAGTTGGAGTGGCAACAGACCCTGCTCGGCGGTCTTGCTGCGCTGGATCCGTCGCACCCGCACGTTTCGAACATCTCTGAAGCTACATATGACCCTGCCTGCTATCTCTCAGTCTGGGCTTTTGCCGCCATGCTTTGCCATCGTCCAGCAGCGCTTGATAAGCTGGAATGGCCGCGCACGGACAGGATAAAGGACAAGACGGGCCGGCGTTCTCCGAGCTCGACATGGCTTCGACATCCTTGAAAGCCGCTGTACGCCGTTCCTACGGGTGCAATATTTGCTTGATGCCCGCGAAGCAAGCGGTTCTGGCCGGAGCGACGTCAGCTGTGAGCCTGGCCCTCCCCGCTTCAGCATTTGCACCACGCGGAGACGAGAGTCTGGGGGCAGCTGATCTCTCGCTCGTCTGCGGAGCCAACATATGTATCTGCTGCGCTCAGAGCCACGGCCGAGAGATAGCGCATCTGCACGGTTCCCTCCTCGGAGCATGAATGGGAGCATGAATGGCCTTGACGGGTGAGCCGCGACGGAGTGGTCGGACGGCTTTCGACGGGAGCCTTTCCGGCGAGTTCAAGCGTGAGCTTATCTGATGAAGACGAGCTAAATTAGGCGGAGATGGGGCCGCGTCGCGGGGTGCTCGCCGACGCACGCAGCGTGGCGCGCGAACCGTCGGCTGGCCGGCGCTGGGTCGTGTGCGCGCTCAACTTTCGGAATCCGATCTCGCCGCTCTCCCTCTCGTTCGTTTGGGCTGCTGATAGCGCACGACTGCTCTGCCGGCTTCAGACGACCGTTCGGGCCTGCCGCCATGAGTACCGCTCAGCGTCCGGCGCCGCTTTCGACCGCTGTTCCGTCCGTGCTCTCGGAGACCGCGGCGCTCGACGAGGAAAAGGCGCTCTCGCTCGATGACAGCAAGGCCGACACGACCGAGCACCCGACGGAACCGGCTTCGCGAGAGAACCTCGACGACATCGTCGCGGCGCATGGCACCTTTGCGCGCGTGACGAGGTACCTCGCCCAGCTCGGCGTCGAGACCCGGTCGACGGAACGGATTCCTGAAGATGAGCGGGACCAGGTTCGTACCATCTTCGGCTCCATAGGCATAAGTGTGCTTTCGTGCTAAACTGTGTTGCCCCGACAGTTGTCGCTGGCGCGCTTGATGGCTCGTCAAATGTTCGTTCCGCTCGGCGCCTCCCAGGTTCCGACCGAGGGGGACTGACGCTGCTCTCCAATGGCTCCGACAACAGCATGTTCTGGTTCTCCGTCAACCTGTCCTTCAGCTGCCTGTGCGTTACCTTTCGCCGCCGTTCATGCTCAGTCGTGGCCGCGGAGCTCATGTCTGCCTTCGATCGCTCGCAGCGGAACTGGCATGCTCGGCGGCATGTACTTTACGCTCGACTTCCCAACGTCGATGGCGGTTATCTGGCTCGGAACGGCGCTCGGCGTCTGCGTCAGTGGTAAGTCCGGGTCGCTCCCTCTCTTCCGCTTGCCCCTTCGGTCCGGTCACTCACGTCCGCTTCCCGCGCGGTGAAACAGCCACGATGGCGACGATCGGTCCCAAGACTGGCCTGCGGACGATGGCTGCGTCTCGCTTTGCCGGCGGATGGCCGTGAGACCGCCGCAGAATCTCCCATTTCGCCACATGCTTACCTGTGGATCCACGATCTCCGCAGCGGCACGGCCATCTTTTCGCTTCTGAACGCCATGACGCAGCTCATGTACGCCGTAACGACCGTCATTGTCGGCGCGCAGGCGCTCCGCTCGATCAACCACGACCTCTCGCTCATCGTCGGCATCGTCATCCTGACGGTCGTGGTCATGGTGCTTTGCATCTGGGGCTACCAGTTCCTGCACTACTGGGAACGCTGGGCGTGGATCGGCTGCTTCATCATCTACTGCATCGTCCTCGGACTCGGCACGCGCGGCGACTACGACATCCACGCGGGCACCGAGTCGATGGCGACCGGTCGCGAGCTGCAGGGCAACGTGCTCTCGTTCCTCGGGATCATGTTCTCCGTCGGCTCCGGCTGGACTTCGATCGCGGCCGACTACAACATGACGCTGCCGGCGAACACGCCGTCGTCGGCGATCTGGATCTCGTCCTTCATCGGGATGTACCTCCCGATCGCGTTCACGTGCTCCGTCTCGGCGACTTTCAACATCCTCACCGACCCGGCGTACGTCCAGGCGTTCGAGAACGACTCGCTTGGCGGCGTAGTCGGCCACATTTTGATCAGCGGCGCCGGGGGGTTCGGAAAGTTCCTCATGGTACTGCTCGCCTTCTCCACGGTCTCGGCCAACGTGCCCAACACGTACTCGGGTGAGCCAGGGATTCTGGTGGCCGTCCCTGGGGAGTTTACTGACGTTTTCCGGTGAAAATTCTCTCGAACAGGCGCCCTCTGCTTGCAGTCGATCCACCCGTGGCTCATGCGCATCCCGCGGGTCTTCTTCGTCATCGTCTTTGCCGTCATCTACCTCGTCGTCGCTCTCGTCGGCCGCGAGCACTTCTCCGAGATCCTGTCCAACTTTTCGGCGATCCTCGCCTATTGTGAGTTTGCGCGGCTCAAGTCTCCCTTCCAGCACCTGTTCTGACCTCTACCGATTCCCAGACACGGCGATCCTCTCTGCGATCGTGTTTGAAGAGGTGCTCTGGTTCCGGCGTCAGAACGGGCCGCTCGGTGGCGACAAGACGAACTGGAACGACGCGACCGACTTCAGCAGGCTCCCTCCCGGCATCGCCTGCGTCGGTGCGATCGCATGCTCGATCCCGCTCATCGTCCTCTCGATGGCCGAGACGTGGTACACGGGTCCGATCGCCCTCGCGGTCAGCAAGCCGTTCGGAGGCGACCTCGGGTTCGAGGTGGCGGCGGGGATGTCTGCCTTGACCTATTTCATCTTCCGGCACTTTGAGATCCGGTATTTCGGGCGGTGATGGAGTCTCGGACGGGGTTCTGGAATGGGCTATAGGAGGACGCGGGCCGAGGCGCCGGCCGCGCTGTTCGACTCTCTGTTTGTAGCATTAGATCGCATCAACTCGCAACTTTCCTGCACTCGCTTCTCTCCGGGATCATTTGATCCTCATTTTCGGACCGTCTGAAGTCTTAAGTTACCATGCAGGCGGTCGGCGAGCGGAAAGGGTCTGTCCGCTGCTGCGGATTTCGGATGCACATGTGTGCGGTCATACGATTTAGCGCTGGCCTCGCTCATCTCGGGGCGGACTGGGAGGGCCAGTTAGGCATTGTAGATACAGTAATGGCTCCGGTTGATAGCCCTCCGAGCCTTGGGAGCCCCATTTGAGGTGGCGAGTGCACGGTTGCGCGGAGAGCGGAGAGTTGACTGATCTTTGCCTCGGCACTCTCGGCACGCTCGCTCTGCGGCCTCGCACGCCGCCTCTGCCGCTTCCAGACGCACCGAGAACATGTCTGCAGCAGCAGACGCATCGCGCGCTGCGTCGGCGAGCCCGTCCGCCGCGTCGTCGAGCGTCACCGACCCGGACGGCGACTCGATCCTGCACGACGCCGCCGACGCCGACGCTGCTGGGACGCCCGCAGACGGCCACACAGCCGCCTCTGGAGCAGCGCATTCATCGCCAGCGACCGCAGTGACGGCAGCCAAGGCCCGGGGCAAGGCGGCGGCCGTCCAGCCGAGCGGCCCAGTGTGCTCGTTTGGCCCCCGCCTCGCGTACACGTACTTCCAGAGCCCCGCACCGCGCCCAGACGTCCTCAACGCCCTCACGCCCGGAACACCCGCACGGAAGCATCCCGTCGGGGGAGACCTCGAGGCGGCAGACGGCCAGGGGGACGACGAGGGCGCAACCTCGGCCGCAGGCGAGGCAGGCATCTACTGGTTCTCCATCGACGACCAGCTCGTCTACTTGAGCTTCTTCCAAGACTATGGCCCGCTCAACGTCGGCTGCCTCTAGTGCGTCCGCCATCCGCCGCTTCCCATCGCCGGGGCACAACCGTTGACCCTGTTTGTTTTCCCCACTTTCGCCCTTTCTCCCCCGGCTCCAACCACCTCTTCGCGCCCTCAACCGACTCTCTCGACAATACCCGACTCATTTCTCGACGCCCGCACCCAATCCCTCGACAGTCGCTTCTGCCTACACCTGCACTCCCTCTTGACCGCCCCGGAACATGCACACCAGCGCATCTTTCTCTACTCGTCCGACGAACCGGACAAGAAAGTCAACGCTGCTCTCTTAATGGCGCTCTATGCGGTGAGTTCACGGATCTGTTACAGAGGGGCCTCGCCGGGAAGAAGAGCGCTTCTGGAATCGCAGAAACCTCTCGAGACGCTACAGTCGACTGATGCTCGCGTTCTGGAACAGATGGTCGTCATGCGATGGCCCGTAGCCGACTGCCTGCATCCGCTGAGCGCCCTCGAGCTGGTGCGTCCGAGTTCCGCGAGCCTGGCCCGTTCGTTCCCCGGCTGATTCTGCCGGCCCAACCCACAGCAACCTTATCGCGACGCCGGCTACTCGCGCGCCGACTACCACCTGCACCCGCAACCAATCTTGTACGGCGTCCACCGCGCCCTGAAGCACAACCTGCTCGACCTGTCCACCTTCGACCTCGCCGCGTACGAGCACGCCGAAAAAGTCGAGACGGGCGACTGGAACTGGATTACGCCTGGCTTTGTCGCGTTTGCGAGTCCAGTCGAAGCGGGGTGGAGTGCTGGAGGAGGAGGCGGCGGAGGAGGGGCGGGAACGGGCTCGCCGAGGCGAGGGGGAGGGGCGAGCAGCGGACCGGGAGGAAAAGTGAGCCGAGCGTTCAGAAACGTGCTCGACGAGTTTGAGAGCAAGAACGTCAAGGTGGTGGTTCGGTGCGTCTCTCAGGCTTGTGCCCCGCAGAGGATCTCTCACCCTGACCCGCTCATCGCCGCGTGCAGCCTGAACAAGAAACTGTACGACGCCGCCCATTTCGCCGGTCGAGGGATCGACCACGTCGAGATGTACTTTGACGACGGTACGAATCCCACGCTCGACATGTGTCGCCGCTTCATCGACCTGTCCGACCGCGTCATCTCGGAAGGCGGCGCCGTCGCCGTGCACTGCAAAGCAGGACTCGGCCGGACGGGAACGCTCATCGGAGCGTACCTGATCTACAAACACGGCTTCACTGCCGACGAAGGTGTGTCGCCCCTCCGCCCCGACATCTCTCGTAATACAAGCCCCCACTGACTCGCTATCCCCGACAGCCATCGGCTTCATGCGCCTCATGCGACCGGGCTCGTGCGTCGGACCGCAGCAGCATTTCTTGTACGAGAACCAGCTCGAGTGGGTGCGATGGGCGGCGCAGGACGAGCTCCGGCGCGAATTGGCGTCGCAGAACGGATTGGCGGGTCAGGCGCTCGCGGCGGCGTCGGCCTCGGCACCACCGCGATCGGGTTCGGACCCCAGCTCTGCGCCGGCCGCTACGGCGGTAAACGCTGAGCGATCCACCTCTGGCGGTTCGGCCGAACCCGCCCGGCCCATCACACCACCGAACGAGGCGGACCTCGCAGCTGCGCGCGCCCGCTCTTCCACTCCGGGCCGGGACCCGTCCCTCGCGCCCGTGACGCCACGACGACCGCCGCCGGGCCAGCCTCGCAAGACGCCCGGCCGTTCTCGGCACGCGTACGCCGAGCCGGAGACGGCGCCCGAGAGCGTGGGCAAGTCGGCGGCCGAGATTGAGGAGGAGCGGATGGAAGGCGTTGTGATGAGCAGTCCAAGGAAGGCGCGAACGTCGAGCGGGGCGGGGACGGTCACGGCGCCGAATGAGAGGAAGGACGCGAAGGACCTCAAGGGCAAGGGCAAGATGCTCGCGGATTCGGGAGCGGGGGGCGACAATGGAGAAGATGACGACGAGGATGACCCGCTCATGCTCGTCAGCCCGAAGAAGCTCGACTTGGGCGGCGCCGGCATGACCTCCAGTGCCGCTCCGCCTCCGGCCTCATCCACCAACTCGGGCTCGGTCGCCTCGACGCGACCCAAGACCCCCTCGGCGACGACGACGAGGCCGACGCGGATAGCGCGACCGGCGCGACCGCTGTCGGCGCTCGCGGACAACCGTATTGTCGACCGGATCGGCACGTCGTCTTCTTCTTCGATCACGCGGGCTTCGACGCGGGCGGGCACAACGCAAAGCAACGGGTCCGATGGTGGCGGTGGCGGAGGGCCGGCGGCGGGCATGGCGCGCTCGCGAGCCGCGAAAGACCTCAACGTAGTCCTCGAGGCGCACGCGACCGGGACGATCACGGCGCCGGGGGGAGCGGGCGCAGCAGGCGCGCAGGGGCGGTACTCCCTCAGGAACGGGCGGACGACGTCGGCGGGGAGTGTCCAGCCGCCAGCGAACAGCCCGACAAAGCTGCCGCAGTCGCAGCGGGTGCTCGGCAAGCGCGACAGCGTCGCGACGCCGCCCGTCTCGGGATCAGGGTCCGGTCCCGAGTCCGCGTCCAGACCGGGGAGCGGCGCCGAGGTCGGCCCGGGGTTCGATCCTGCGGCGGCGGCAGCGGCGGCGGCGGCGGCGGGGCCCGGCGGGACGAAGGGGAACGCGATTGTGAATGGGCGGAACGTCCGACGACGGAGGAGCAGTATGGGCGGGCACGAGACGGTCAACGCCGGATGAGCCTGCGTCCTCCCTTCCAGTCGACCCTCACGGATAACCACGGAACTCTCTAGATGACCCATATATTTCCTCGGCCTTCTTTCTTAATGAGCATGCTTGTCGGAAAGGATCTCAGCTGTAGCCCGTTCGTATGTCTCTTTCTTTCATCTTGGCTAATTCATGCTCGAGCTGTACAACTAGGTTTCCCCTCTCTTGGCATTCCGCGAGAGGGGGGAGTCAAGGGATTTACCGGAGAAGACGATCGGGCGCGGGCGGAAGGGCATGGAGTGAGCGAGAGCCGTCGCAGTCGCAAGCTAAGAACACGCTCCCTCGCATGCTGAACGCAGTCGTGACAGCCCTCGGACAAATCGCTTGTCCGAGGGCGGCTACGCGACGTGTCATGCGTCGTCGCGCAGCGGCCAAGGCTCTAGTCGGGTCCTGTTCTTTGGTCGCGCAGGCCCAAGACGAGGCGGGTTATCTACCCGTCGCATGCGGTCGGAATGCGAGATCGTTTCCTTCGCCCTGGACCGACTAGGTCAAGTATCAACGCGAACTCCCGGGTCCCGTTCTTCTTTCGCGCAGGCCCAGGCGGAGAGTCCGAGCAGGCAGGCAATATGAGCTGAGCTTTGCACGACCCCAGCCTTCGGAAGAGACACGGCGCCAAAGCCATTTGCGAACGAGACAACTGGACGACGTGTCGCGGGCGAATTCCCAGCGGGGTCTCGGTGGAAAGGCCGATGATGAGCAGGCTGGGAAGCTCGCGGAGCGGAGAAATGTTCATGGAAGGAATTTGGCAGAGCCCGACAAGCTTCAGTCGCGGAAGCTGACGGGAGCCATGCCAGGAAAGAGAACCAGCCAAGCTTCAGGTCTCAAGAGCCGAGCGCAAGAGTCGAGCGCCGAGCCCGGGCCGAAAGTGCGCCGTGTCGCAGCGGAGCCCTGAGGGATGCAGAGCGGGCTCTATGATTCGAGCACAGCGCAGATCGCGCGAATGGAGGCGCAGCTTGTGGGGCGTGCGTGCGCCGATCGGAGGGGATCGTGCGTCCGGCGGACGGGGCCGATGCAGAGTGGGCAGAACTCGTCAGCCCGCCGGCAGAGAGCAGCTTGCGACCAGGTTTGAGCAAGTTGGGCAGAGTGAGCTGTACTTGATGTTTTTGCAAGAAAGGGTGCGCGGGGCGAAGACGCTCGATTTGGCGCGCGCGTTCCAAAGTTGAGCGAGTTTTGCAAAGTGTGCCGACGGCGCGACTCGCGAGGGACGCGGCGTGAGTGGAGCGACTCGAGTGCCTCCTCTGCTCCGACGGCTAAGCGGGCGTACGGCGCAGTATGTATCGCCAATCCGCCGACTCGGAGATCCCGCTGCACCAGTACCCGTACCAGTCAGTCCCCTGCCCACTGCCCACTGCGTTCTTCGCCCGCCTGCGTGCGCTGCCCCTGCGGCTGCGAACGCGGCTCGGGGCTCGCGTCGGTGGCCAACGCCTCGGCACGCTCCCTGCAGCCCTGCGAGTGCACAGAGCACGCTCTAGAACGTGTAACTGACTGTTTACGGTCTATGTCACCCTCCCTCGCCCTGCGCCGGGTCCTCCTCTGCGCGCCTCGGCCGTCCCGAACTTCAACCCGGATCGACACGCGTCTTTCATCTCGCGCGCGACTTTTTCGCCTGTACGCAGGGCTACGCAAGGACAGGAAAGCTATGCCGACTTTCCGCAGTCCAAGGAGACGTACCCCGTCGGCCAGAGCAACGTGAACGGGCGCCAGGCCGCCGCCGCTTCCCGCAAGCGCCGAAGGTGGCCGTGGATCGTGGCCGCCCTCGCCGCCATCGTCGTCCTCGCCGCCGTCCTCGGAGGCGTCTTTGGATCGCGCGCGAGCGACAACGGCAGCAGCAAAAACAACGCCGCCGCGGCCGACAACGGCAATGCGAATGCCGCCGCCGCGTCCGGATCTGGCATCGCGAACCCGGCGACGCGGACCAAGGGCAGCGCGAACGACGCCATCGTGCCGACCCACACCGACGCGTTCGGCAACCCGATGTACCCGACCACGACCGGCAACGCCAAGATCGCTCAGCCGACGTTCGTCTCGAACGCCGCCATGTCCTGCCCGCAGGAGGACACCTCCGGCCTGTCCCTCCAGAATCCGAAGAAGACCCACCCGCTCCTGATCGCGACCGAGAACAAGTGGTCGTGCCTCCCGCAGCTCATCGCCGGCGACAGCTACATGTCGTACTGGAACGACACCGTCTTCCTGAACGCGACCAAGTTCTACGATGAGGAGCCCGTCCAGTACGTCGAGGACGGCGGCCTCGGCGGATCCGGTGTCCTCGACCCGGCGCGCCGCGTTCAGCTCCGCGTCAAGCACTGGACCTACGCGTACAAGCTCACGAACGACACCAAGTGGGTCGACCGCACCTGGCAGGAGCTCCAGGTCGCGTCCGGCAACACCTCGACGTTCTTCGGCCAGAACAACACGAACGGTGACGTCTGGAACTGCCAGGAGCACTTCCTTGACTGCGCCGAGTTCACGGAGGCGTTCGCCCTCGCGTACGACTGGATGTACGACGCCTGGAACGCCTCGCAGCGCACCGACATCATGTGGTCGATCCTCAACAAGGGTCTCAGCTTTGGCCTGAACGTGTACGAGGACCCGAACGGCGCCGGCTCGAACTACAAGTGGTGGGCCGCCGTCGACGGCAACTGGAACTGCGTCTGCAACAAGGGCATGACCATGGGCGCCCTCGCCATCATCAACGAGGACCCGACCGGCAACGCAGCGACGATGCTCACCTACACCGTACCGAACGCGAACGCGCACTGCGCATGGGCGCCGAGTCCGGAGGGTACCTGGTCCGAGACCGCCAACTACTGGTGAGCTTGCCCTCGCTCTCGCGATTTATTTCGCGGCCGCCCTTGCTCACGTCCTCGGCCTCCCAGGTACTTTGGCACGTACTCGCACGTCGAGATGGCCGCCTCGCTCCTTACGGCGACCGGTTCGACCCAGAACCTCCTCGACGGTAACCCGGGCATGAAGTACTCGGGCAAGTACCACATGTACGTGACCGGTCTCGAGGGCCTCTTCAACTACGGCGACTGCGGCCCCAACAAGTACACCGCGACGGCGAACGGCTTGATGTTCTACGGCAACCATTACAGTTAGTCTCGAATCTTCTCCCGATCTGCCGCAACTTCGTACTGACAGCTTTGCCCCGCAGACATGCCTGAGTACACGCTCTTCCAGCGTGACCGCGGCGACGCGCCGGAGCCGATGTCGCTCCTGTACTACGACCCGAACGTCCAGGGCCAGTTCTGGGACGGCCTCGCGGTCGACAACCACTTCTCGAACTTGACCGACGGCTGGTTCTCCGCGCGTTCGTCGTGGACCGATCAGCAGGGTACCTACATCGCCATGAAGGCCGGCGCGCTCCTGCACCACCAGACGCACGGCGACCTCGACGCCGGTGACTTTGTCATTGACGCGATGGGCCAGCGCTGGGCCGGAGAGCTCGGCTCGGGTGACTACCTCTCGGAGTGAGTCCGCTGCGGCGCTCGCAGATCGCGGAGTTCTCGAGACTGATACCTCTCCCCTGCGTGCAGCGGCTACTTCTCGTCCGAGGACCAGTCGTCCGCTCGCTGGCTGTACTACCGCAAGCGCTCGGAGGGTCAGAACACGTTCACTATCAACAACGAGAACCAGATCGTTTCGGGCGTCCCGACGACTAATTACGGCTCGACGGAGGACAAGCAGGACGCGCTCGACTACTCGGTCTCGAACTCGTCGACGGTCTACTTCACCGCTGACCTGTCCGAGATGTACAACGCGACTACCGTGGGTCTTCACCTTTCCTGCAGTTCTTGTGATAGATTACTGACGCTGACGAATCACTCCTCGCAGTCTGCCAAGCGCGGTATTCGCTACCTGAATGGCCGTCGCCAGGTTCTCCTCCGCGACGAGATCGACACTTCGGGCACGATCCAGTGGTGCGTACCGCGATCTATGCGGGTCTCCTAGCAGCGAGCTTACGTCGCTCGGTCACTCTCGCGCAGGCGCATGCACACGAACGCGACGGTCACGCTTTCGGACAACAACCAGTCTGCGAAGCTGGAGCTCGGCGGCGAGACCCTGATTGCGACGCTGCGGTCGCCTTCGGGCGCAAGCTTCACGACGCAGGAGCCGGCGCAGCGCCTGCCGTCGGACCCGACGACGACGTTCAACCAGGGCCGGGAGTGGACCATGAGCCCGGATCAGCCGAACCCGGGCGTGACGGTGCTCATGATTGACCTCGACGCCGGTAACCAGGTCATCGAGGTTCTCTTCAACGTGCGTTCCCTGCGATCCCACGCCAGTTTCGCTGTGAAACTCACCCCGTTCCCCGTTATCTGCAGCCGCAATGGTCGGGCTGGTCCGCGTCCAGCTACGTCACGCCGCCGAGTGTGGCGCTCGACTCGTGGTCGCTCACGTCGCACGAGTAACGCGCCGTTGTTTCCCTTCTCCTCCCCTCTTGACGAAACTACACCGCCTCTGCCCCCAATCACCTCACGACCCCCAGCACTACTACACTCCTTTTACTACCTCATCCGCCTCCTGTTCTCTGGTTCCTCGCTCCTCTCCTCGTACGTGGACTCTTTTCTCGTATATTCGGGGCTTTGGCGTGTGTTTCTGCCCCTCCTCCTCCCTGTGTGTGTCTCTCCTCCCTCGTTTCTGCCTAGCCTGCCTGCATGGACACTTTGTTTGGTGCGGATTGACGGGATTTGTGCCGAGAGGATATACCCGCGCTTAGCCGACGAAGGACTTGGATTCCTCGGCGCTCGACAGCTTGACGCACTGAAACGCTCCGTCGGTCTGAGTCTTTACTATGCGTTCGCATGCGTGGAATCGGGGCTGTCATCTCATGCTGCCGGATATGGTCCTCAGCCAGGAAAAGAATTTTCCGCTTCCCCGCTTATCCGCCGTATCGCTTCCTCGCTTAACCCCGCACGCAATCCGCCGCTTCCCTCGACCTCTCCGCGCCCGCTCTACGCACCGCCATTGGGTGTGATGCCGGCTGCAGCTCGTACAGCGTCGCGGCGGGACCGGCAGGAGCAGGAAGCCAAGACGCGCAGTCGAGCCGGCTGCCTCACTTGTCAGTCGCATTGTTCCTTCAAATAGAATTCTTTCCAACTTATCTCGCTCACTGCGACGCGCAGGTCGATCCCGGCACAAGAAATGCGACGAGACGCGGCTCGATGCGCACGGCGGCGCGTGCCGACGGTGCTATGTCGGCGCGTGGGAGTGTCGCTGGCCGCCGCGGTTGGGCGAACGGCCGCTCAAGACTTTTGTGAGCGGCGTCAAAACCGCTTCGACCGCTTCTCCCGGAGTCGAGGAGTCGTCGCAGGAGCCGGCGACGCAGCGCGGGACATCGGTGGCGCCGGCTCCGGAGGAGTCCTCGAGGAAGAGGGAACGGTTCGTGCCGCGACGGCTCGGCGAATTTGGAACGGCAAGTCGGAGCGCCGGAGAAGAGGACCGCCATGACCGTCAAGACGCTCGTCCTACCCGCTCAGACCAGGGCGCGGACCCGAGACTCAAGACCGCGGCCCATGTCGAGCCGGCCCCGTCCCCGAGCGGAGGTTTGCCGCTTCCCCTGCCCGGCTCGAACGACATCCTCGCACCCTCTGCATCAGCTGTACCATTACGCAGTCACAGTCTCGTCGACACCGGCGACTTGTCCAGCTTTTTCAGCTCGCTCGACGCCGAGGTCGACTACTGGGACTCGCTCGGCGGGTCGTTCGGGCTCGGCGGCAGCGGCACCGGAACGCCCGTGTCGTCGCAACCCATCTCGCCTCTTGAGGCTGCGCACTATCCGCTGACCGCTTCAGGTGCCGTCGCTCCGGCTGCAGGCCGGACGGATCCTTCGGGAAACCCGCTCGGCTCGCCTCCTGCGTCGACTGCCGCACCCAGCCCACTAGGTCTTTCCGCTTTCGCGTCAAAATCGAGCGCGAGCGCTGCCGTTGCCGGCCATGCGGGCGCCGATCTCGGACGCGCCGCTGCTCTCGCTTGGGCAGCGATTCCCGAGACTAGCTCAGGTTCTGTCGGATGGGATTTGGCGGTCGCACCAAGTGTGCCCCCCGGGTCCGCGAACGATACTGCAGCTGCTCTCGAAGACGTTGGGCCTATCACGGTCGATCTAGAATGTCCGTCAGTCTGTGTCCGCTACCTCTTCTCGCCGTTACTCATACCTCGCGCTCGCCCGCAGATAATACCTTCAACCAAGGCTTCTTCCGCTCCCTTCCCAAGCCGGTCCGCGAAGTCGTCATCAAGCGTGCCTACAACGCCGCGACCTCGTCTGCCCTGAGCCGGAATGCGAGCATGGCAATGGTCATGCTGTATCGCCTGCGGATGCAGCAACAGCAGCAGCAGCGGGACCCCGAATTCGATCCGTCGGACTTGATCGAGACGACCGAGCAGCAAGCTCGCCTGCTCGCGCAGAGCAACTTGTACTTCCAGCGCGCGATCGAGCACTTGCAAGCGCCGATCCCCCTCGAGGCCAAGATGGTGGCCACACTCGACATGCAGGCGTACCAGTACGACCGTTGGGGCGCCGAAGCTGCGAATGCGATTCTCTTGCTTGGTGAATACTTTATTATTGAGGCTCTGGGCGCCCAGTGAGTCTTTCCTGTCGCGCCCGCTTCACATCCGGCGCTCACAACCTCCGCGTCTGCCAGACCTCTCCTCGACCTGTCTTCGATCCGGGATTCGGCCAATGTCCTTCTTACAGTCGTCGCCTGGTCCGACGTAATCCGCTGCGTCTGCAGTCCCGGCCGTCGCACCCTCTTCACCTTTTCGAACCTGCCCGGCGAGCCCTCGCTGGACTCGTCCGCCTCTGCCGTAGTGGACGACGTTTCCTCACAGCCACATGACGTGACCGCGCATCAAGGCCTCCCCGTCGGCTTGCTGCTCTGTCTCGCCGCGACGGTCAACCTCGCGAGCGAGATGGACGCCCTCCCGGACGAGGTCGTCAAGGTCAAGTCGGACGGGATCGAGACCGCCGTCCGCGAATGGAAGCCTCCGCCTCCCGACGCGCAGGACCTCGCGGACTCGGCGGGGTATGTCGAGAAGATCTCGACGTTTGAGATGTGGCGGCATGTGTGTTTGCCTTCTGGCCCGATCCTCAAAGAGGAAGAACTGACCGGTACTTCCCGCAGGCGGTCATCGTCTTCCTCTACCAGACCGTGCATCGGCATGGACCGCTCTCCAAGGTGATCCGGGACGCCGTGCAGCAGATCCTGCAGATCGGGTCGCGCCTGCTAGCGCACCACCTTCCCCGAGCCGGTGCCGGTGCGGGACCAGCCGTTTCTCCCGCCCTGCCCACTGCCTGCCCTTCACACGACGCCGACCACTCGGTCGCGTACGACGAGTACCTCTCCGCCCCGGCGACGCGCGCCGTGCCGTGGTTCCTCGCCGGGACGTGCGCCGTCCACACGGGGGACCGCACTCTCTGTCGCCGCGGACTCGAAGCTTGCGGCCAGCAGCAGGGGTACCGGGATAACGTGACCGCGTTGGAGCGGATCTGGACCCTCGTCGACGAGAAGGGATGGGCCTTCGATTGGCGGAACCGGTTGCAGGAGGAGAAGCTCTCGGTCGGGTTCTTGTAGGAAGGGATGTTGTCATGGATGAGTGAGTGGAAAAAGGAAGCCAGATGTGATTCCGAACAATGCCTCATCTACACCTTTCAAGCGGGGGGAGCGGTACGATCCCTCGAGAGAGAGCTAAAGCAGTGCGGGCATGATCAAGCCGCCCGCCAGGCAAGCCAGGACGAAGGACTGGAGCGGGATCCTGAGTAGGCCAGCGGATCGTTAGCTCCAAGAGCAGGGGAAGAGTGAGAATAGACAGGAGCTTGCTTGCGCAGCAGCAGCGCACTCGCGCCACTGCTCGGATTGCCTCCGCCGGTCGGACTCGCCGAGGAAGAAGAAGTCGTCGTCGTCATCGAGGAACGACTCGGGAGGCTCGGGGTCCGGAGTGAAATCGAGAACGAAGAGGGCGTCAAAGTCGGGAGGGAGGAAGAGCTTTTGAGGAAGACCGCAGTGTGAGCGATTGCGAGAGAGGGAAAAGGGAGAGAAAGAGGGGCGGACCTGTCAAGAGTCGTCGAATCGCTCGTCGTACCAGCCGTACTCGAGAGCGAATCCGTAGTGCTCGCGCTCGTGATCGCCGAGTCGGAAGCGGAGGCGGAAGTAGACGCGGATGCGGATGCGGAAACCGAAGAGGACGCAAAAGAAACCGACGCCGTAGGGCTCACAGACGCCGTCACTTGCAAGCTGTTCGCACGCCGGGCCGTGCCCCCAGAGCTCAGTGACTTGATTCAAATCGAGATACGAGTGGGAACGCGTGCGCGTACCACGAGTCGGACTGCCCGGGCTGGACGACGATCGGGCTCGAATAGCTCGTCGCGCCCGTTCCGTCCTGAACCCCAAGCCGGACGGTCGTGCCTGTCACTCTCGAACTCTCAGCATCATAGTCTGAGCTCGTTGACGATGAGGGGAGAGAAGGGGGCCTTACCGGCGGGGACGTTGACGAGCCAGGGTGCGGATCCCGACTGGTTCGTCGCGGGAAAAGTCTCGAGCGGTGTCGTCCCGACCGAGCCGTCCTGCCGGACCGGCAAGACTGGCATCCAGCGGGTGTGAGCCATTTCGAATGCCTCCTCGCGACTCCCCGACTTCCGGCTCGGCTCAAAGGGGGGCTCACCGGAGACGGTGTACGGACCGGTTCCGCCACCGAAGCGGACTTGGGCCGGAGCGCACTGGACCAGTCCGGAGGTGCCTTGCGCCACCGCTTGTAAGACCTGCGTGACTAGGAACCAGAGCGCGAGGAGGCCTGTCGTAGGGAACGCCGCGAAGAGGGCGCGCGGCATCCTGTCTGGACGGGCGGTGATCGCTCTGAGCTCGATTCAGTTGAGGGACTTGTACTGGAGCAGCTGCCTCGGGCAGGCAGTGCTCTCTTTTGTCGAAGTGAGCAGTCCGAGGAAGACGGTGTACACAGAGCTCGAGGGGAGTATACGACCGTCATGCTCGAAAACAATCAGGTCAGCCTCGGGGTCATCACCCTCGGTCGGACGAGCGGCACTTTGCGATGTAGAAGCGTAAAGGTATCATTGCGGGGGACAGGCAGGTGGTTAAGTACAGAGGATATGCTACAAGAGAAAGAGCGGTCATCCAAAGAAAGGGAGGCGGGCAGCGAAGGGAGCCCGACGCGAGGCAAAGTCGGGTTACGCCGGCGGAGGAAGGCCAGCAGGTCAAGCAGCACCCCAACCGCCTCGATGCGCCTCACGCCCCGCTTCCGAAGCGCCTTGGAGCCTCGCCAGCGACAATCCCCGTCGCGCCTCCCGGCGTGTCCGGGCTCCCAGTCCGCCAGTTCCCGAGCGTATCAGCCGGACTCGAGCCAACAGCACCCGCTGCTCCTGCGCCAGGGCTGGTCATCAAAGCAGACGGGCTGCCGGTGCGTCCAGACGTGAGGCCGTGCCGGGACGGGGAGGACGGCGAGCCCCCTCCGGCTGCGCCTGCCGCCGCGGCGGCGGCCGTTCGGCGATCGATGGAGTGACGGGTCCAAGAGGCGGTGCGGTGGTGCTGTCCGGTCGTCGTCGCGCTGGTGCTGCTCCCCCCTCCTGCGCTCGACTGCTGCTGCTGCGGCTGCTGGGAGGCCATTCCGGTCGCGAGTGGCGGGAGCGACGTAGTTCCGGATCCGGAGGCAGGCCCGGGCCCGGACGGTGGGGGCGCAGCGGCGCTGCCGGACAAGCTCTGATTGAGGGACGACCGACGGTGATGGTGTCCGGCGCCACCGGGTCCCCCTCCGCCCGAGACGGCGCCCTGACTGGCGATCGACCTCGTCCGTTGCTTGTTCTGCACGGCCTGGAGGATCTGCGGGACGTCGTCTCCGACGTAGGGATGGATGCACGGGGCGTAGGTGCCCGTTTCGCGCGGGGAGAGGGGCGCGGGGGGGTCGGCGACGAGGCGGAGGTAGGCGCGCTTGGCGAGGAGGGGGTCGGGGAAGACGACGAAGCAGGAGGTGTCGTCGCGCCACTTGAGCTTGAAGCCGCTGCCGGGCGGGTCTTGGTAGTCGTGCAGCAGCTCCATCAAGTCTTTGGTTTTGAGCGCGGGGCTGAATTGGCTGAGCAGGACGATGCGGGTTTGGTTCACGGCGGCGGCGGATGACGACGACGACGACGGGGCGACTCCCGCTCCGGCTCCGGCTCCGGCTGGGGGCGGCTGGAAGTGCGAGAGGCTGGACGCCGAGCTGGACGAGCCGTGGCGTGCGTGGCTCGGGACGGGCATGTGCGGCGGCAGCGCGTTCACCGGCTGCATTTCTGCCAACGTGACGACGCGAGGTGGGGAGGACACGGGAACTGGCTATAAACACCGACGGAGCGCGTCAGCAGGCGCGTACAGGGACTCAAAGGGCTAACGAGCACTCACAAGAGCCCAGGGAGCGCCCGGGAGCCGTACAGGAGGCGTGAGAGCGGTGGGCACAATGCACAATCGAATCGACCGCAGCTGCAGGCAAACTCGGACACAAACGGCTGAAAAATCGGATACATCTGGATGAACGCCCACTGTATTTGGACGGTGCAGCTCTTGCGACGATACAATCTCTACGCTGAATCTTACCCCTCTACGTTACAACCGGCCGGCGCCTCCTCCCCCGCCCGCCGCCTCCTCGTCCCCCTCCCCCTGCCCTGACCCTCCTCTCCGGAGGCGGTGCACCCGCCCGTCCTCCCCCTGCACCAGCTCTCCGTGTACGAACCCCTTCGCGTCCACCCACCCAGGTTCGTTGATCCCCCTTCCCGTCCTCGAAGTCGCTCCCGGCGGCGGACTGTCGTCCGGACTGCCACTCCTCCCGTGCCCGTACTCGGAGGGAGGGGATGGAGAAGGCGAGCCGATCTTGTGCACGTTAGGCCAGTCCGGGTCGCGGGCCGAGTCGTACAGGATGACGGGACCGCTCGCGGGGTTCGTCGACGAGTCGGACGAGTTGTCGATCAAGCGCACCCTGCACCACCATCCAGCCCGGGATCAGTTCCGCTCCGAGGCACAATGAAACAAAGTCTCCAGGCTGAGAGAGAGCAAAGGGACGCACCTCCGAATGAGGCCGGGTTTGCTCAGCGCCGTGACGCATTCCGGGCTCTGCAACCGGCTCCGCTTGATCGCTTCCGGGTTCGTGACGCGCCCCGTCGACTCGGCCCGCTTCTCGGCGCGCTTGAGCATGACCTCCTCCGGCGCGGACTGCACGCGCACGGGTTCGGGTAGGGGGCGGGCGCCGGTGCAGAACCACTCGGTCAGACTCTCGGGGGCCAAACAGAACCCGAGGGAGCACGAGAGAGAGGGCGAGCGGGACTCACCACGAACAGGATCTCGCAGTCATAGCCAGCTTGGTGGTACGTCCTGCCAAGAACAAGAGCCAACCTCAGTACCCCTGGCCCTCGTCCCCCACTCGCGCGCACACTTGTCCCAACTGACCGCATAAACCCTTCGAACCATTCCCTGTCCGTCAAGCTCCCGTCGACGACCAAACTCCTGCGCTGTTTCCGCGCGACGGCCGCGATGATCTCTTGCAGGAGGGACGCCTCCGGGTGCAGCAACGCCGAGGCCGCGGCGGCGTCCGCGTGGAGGTACTGCGGGCGTTCGGGGAGGTGGCGCGAGAGCGCGTCCGGGTCGATCCTGAGACGCGGGAGCTGGCGGTCAGGAGTGACGCTGGGTTGGGCTAGGAAGAGAGGAGCTTGATGGGCGCACCAGACGGTGTTGCTCGGGAGGCGGACGGTGTGGTCGCGCAGGAGGGCGCGCAGAGTGTGCCCTTTCCCGGCGCCCATGCCGCTGCGTCAAAAGTCAGGTCAGCGAGGTCAAGGAGAGCGACCGTGGCCCGCTCTGCCGACGCACCCGGCGGTAAAGAGCGCGAGCGGCCTGCCCTTGTCTCCGACCCTACCCGGTCCCTTCCGCCCCATCTGCTCGTCCTCCAAGCTCTGCACATTCCCGTTCCTCGTCCGGACCTGTTCCTCCTCCGTCTGCGGCACCTCCCGCTGCTCCACGACCCGACACGGCTCGTCGTCGCCCGCGTCCTTGCAGTCCCTCAGGCGCTGCTCGAGCACGAGCGCGACGATCTCGTCCTGGAGGGCCTGCCGCGCGCGGCTCGGCACGACGTGGTAGGACCAATCGAGTTGGGCGCGCTCGACCGCGTACGGGCCGTAGTGTCTAGGGCGCGGCGCGGCGTACTCTTTCGAGTCCGGTTCGAGCTGCGCGACCCGCTCCGGAAGTGGGCGTCGCGTCGTCGCTTTTCCTCCCGCCTCTGTAGATTGAGAATCTTGAGGCTGTTCCCGCTCGAGTTCGGCCCACGCAGCTTCGAGCGCGGCGCTGTACAGTTCGCTCGTCGGCACCTTCAACATCTCCCCCGTCAACTCTGGCGCCGCTTCGTCGAGCCGCTCCGGGCAGCGCGGGATCGGGCCGGCATAGCGCGGCGCGTGCGGGCTCATGCTCGCGTGGACGGCGGCGGGCTCGATGAAGGCGGAAGAGCCCGGGCGCGGGAGGAGGGAGCCTTTCAGGCGGCGGGCGGGGGCGGGGCGGCGGCGAAGGCGCGGGGCGGAGGGACTCGGTGAGGGCGGCGTGGGCGAGCTCGCTGTGCTGTAGAGTGGCTCTGCGGCGGGTGCCCTGAAGCTGGCAGGCGCTGTAGAGCGGGCGGCGCGGACGGCGAGCGGAGGGATGACGGCACCGAAGCGACGCCGACCGAGAGCAGCGTAGAGCGCAGCGGAGCTTAGGGGAGAGCGCGCAGGCGCACGGCGCAGCAGCAGGCACGGCAGCTGCAACCCGGCCAGCCTGGAGAATGCCCTGCAGTTGCTGTGGAACGCGCGGTGGCGGCACCTTAGAGAAAGCTGACGGACCCTCCAAAGTTTCGCTCTCGGCCGAAATGACCAAAGCAGCCCCTCCACTTGAGAACGACGCACACTCAGCAAACACGCAGCACAAAGAGAGAATAAACCCAGGATTCGATGCAAAGGGGTATAAGAGCCACATCCCCCTGATCCCGCCTCCCCTCGGCATCCTCACCCGCTGCGAGAGGCTCGTCCACAGCGCCTCCTATCCCGCCAACTCGGCCGCCGCCCCTTCTTTCGTATCCACCGCCGCCGCCGGTGAAGCAGTTGCTGCCCCACTCCCACCCGCACCGGGAGGAGGAGCAGGTGACGCTGACCTCGCTCCCGCCGGGGCTCCGGTCCCTGCTGCCGAGGGAGTCGCTCCGGCAGTCGCCGGCGTGGAGGGCGGCGCGGCCATCCTCCGGTCGAGCGCCTCGAGCGCCATTTGCCTGCGAGGAACCAAAGAACGAGGTCTCAGTCTCATCCACATCAAAGACACACCTCGTACCAGCATCCAGGAAAGAGAGGGACGGTGGGAGGACTGACCGTCTCCGCTCCGCTTCGGCCCGCTGCCCACCCGGCACCGGCGTATACGCCGCTCCGCCTCCTGCACCACCCATACCGCCACTGCCCCCTGCACCACCGCCCAGCTCGACATCAAGTCCCCACGAAGGCAAGACCTTGAACCGGACCGCGAGCGCAAACGCAAACGCCGCCGCGCGCTGGACGTACTTCCTACACGAGGGAAGGGGAGAGCGCCGTCAGTCACAGGCTTACCCGCCGTAAGAGTCACGGTGCGCGCAACGCACTGGATCAAGGGCGGGAACCAGTTATGGAACGCAAACGTCTCGGAGCGGTCGCCGCGGAAGTCGACGCCCTCGTTGTACTTGAGGAACCGCAGGTAGAACCACGAGACAATCCACCCGAACTGCACCTGTTCATGGGCGGCCCGCATCAGTACTCAAGGCAGCTTGCGTGTGAGGACGCAGCTCGCAGCATCGGACGTACGAGGATGTACGGGCTCTGGTACCCGAGTACGCAGCAGATGTTGGAGAAGGTGACGTAGAGCATCGGGAGCGACTTGACGCGCATGTGGAACAGGCCACCAAAGACCTGCACCTGGTGCTCAGGGATGAGCTGCGTGAACGCGACGAGGAAGCCGACTTGGAGCGCCGACAGGCCGTGGTACGACATGCCGTGGCTGTCATGGGGTTGGGCCATCAGTCGGTCGCATCGCTCGGTCAATCAAGCGCCCCAGGCCTGACGCACAGGAAGAGGGCCGACTGGCCGAGCGCGGTCGCCTCGATCACGTTGACGGCGACCGCGATCACGTTCGAAGCGACGACGGTGACGCCGACAAACTTGAGGAGTTCGACCGGGCCCCAGACGCGCTCGAGGTACCGCGCCGCGAGGGGCAGGGTCAAGATCGAGATGACGAACTGCAGAGAGCAGGGGAGCGGCCGAGTGTCAGTGGGAGCGCAAAAGTGGGCAGGCGGGACGCGGGAGGCGGGCTGGGCGGGGCGCACCTCGACGAGGTTGACTTCGACAAACGCGGCGACGAGCAAGGTCCACGGGGCGTAGAGGACGTTGCCGGGGACGAGGACGAGCCAGGGAAAGAGGAGGGAGCTGTCTCCGGACGCGCCGAGGAGGTTCCTGAGGTCCTTGGGCGAGACCGAGAGGCGGAGGAGGGTGAACAGCAGCGTGCACGCGACGAGCGCGACGGTGAGCGCGCGGGTCGCCGGCGGAAGGGACACGGCCGTCGAGAGGATAGTCGGCATGCTGCCCGAATCGCTCTCGTCGTCGTCGTTCGCCTGTATGGCCTGGGAAGCGGCGCTGGCGGAACGGCGCTGGTTGTCGCGGCGGAGGCGCGCTTCGGCGAGGAGGAGCGACGACTCGTGCACGACACGCGCGTCCTGCAGGGGAGACACGGCGGCGGGCGAGCTTGCGGGACTCTGGCACTGGGCTCGAGCGGCGGACTCTAGTTGTACAGGCGGCGGAGCAAGCGGGACCTGGTGAGGGGGCGGGTTAGCCAGGGCAGTCGCGGGCGCCCGCTTCCGCGTCGGCGGCGGACCGAACGAAAAAGAAATCTCGCTTTCTCCTGAAGTAAGCTGAGACCGTATTGCCGACGACGTCTACACACTGCCAAGGTGCCCGGAACCCACGAGTGGGAGCAGCTGCGGATTCTTGACCGAGTCGGCCCCGACTTTCGTTTCCTCCTCCCGAGGTCGACTCGCTCTCCCTCCTGTGACCTTGGGCTTTCGGGGGACAGCCGGAGATCGGTGAAAGTGTAGCTATATGATGATCTCCTCGACGAAAGCCTGATAGCATAAACTTCAAAGTCGTCGCTGCCCTCTTTCTCCTTTTCTCTCTTCTTCTTCTCTCTGAGTTATCTACCGGAAAAAGTATGCCTTGCGAACCGCTGTGCGGGCCGTCTTGTTTCATGGTGCGCGGCACAGAACTCCGGAAATATAAGAACGACGGACAAAGCAAGGTCGGTTACCTTTCCGTAACCCTGACCAACATTTGACCACTCCGATGCTCATCTCGGAGCGAGCCAATGCTCCACGAAGGCGCCAAAGCTTCTCTGCGAGTCTTCATTTTTGCTTGCGGCCGAAGACATGCGTAGACGATGCCCATGGATCTCGAAACTATCGCAAGCGGTGCCGACACCACGAGCGGCAGAACCTCGAGCAACTTTGCGTAGCCGCCCCGCACCATGGTCATCCGCGGGCCCCACCCGCAAAGAGTTTGAAGCAGGCCCTTGTCAGCCGCACATATATGTTCGCTCTTCGAATCGATCAGGCTTCGCGGCTTTAGCCTCCTAGAGCCTCCGGACTCGCGCTTCTTCGGGCTGCCGGCCCGTCAGGATCGCCGTGTACCCTCACCCCAATCTCCAGGCCTATGCGACCCGTGTCATTCATTCTGAGGTCCGACTTGAAGCTATAGCATTGTGTCCAGGGCTCAGGAAGCGGAGTGGGGCGGTCAAGGGGCGGCGGCCTTTGCAGTTGAGAAGGCCATGGCTGGCGGACTGGCCTGCTGCGACTTTGACGGCGCGCACAGCTCCCGCTTGCTGCGTCGCTCTCCTCCGCCAGCTTACCCGGGATCCTCATCGCCTGTGGAATCGCGTTCGCTTGCTCTCATCATCCGTCCCAGGTTAGCGTCCCATCCAGAAAGACCACCGCGGAATCCGCGGATAAGACTCCCCGCTTCCGCGTCAGAGGCGGGCTCGCATTTCGATGCGGCGGTCGCGGCATGAAAGGGCTCCGAAAAGGCGAATTGTCGCCGGCCGGAAGGAAAGCGCGCGTGCAGTACGCGCTGGACAAGAGAATGACCAGCCTGTTTCGTCTACCCTTGTCGCGCCTGGTTGGGCTCCTTTAAGCTCCGGTTCGGAAGCGATCTGATCGCAAGGGATCGCCCGCGTTCCCCGGTCCACCGGTCGACGCGCTGCTTCGCCTCGTCATTCCGTTCCCGCTCTGAACTACCGTCGCCCAACAACGACGCCCGTACCGCGCTACGGACCCTTCCAGCGAGCCTCACGCCGCCGTGACCGCCCCCTGCCAAGTCGTCCGACTCGAAAAGGATCAGCAGCACAGCCCCCGCGCGTCTTCCTGATCAGAAAAACAGCGTAACGGTCGACCTCGGACAGCAGGACAAGGGACAGCAAAGGGTCCTGCGCGCACGGCCCCGCTCTCGCCTGCGCCAGGCACGGCAGCCATGCAGTCCGCTGCACACTACGACCAGCAGGCGGCTACAGAGCGCGCTCCTGAGCTGCCTGCAGCGGGGGACGTGGCGGCAGCGGCGGCCCTGGCGACGAGCGATCGGGCCCGCGCGCGCGCCGAGCGGGTCCCGAGTCCCGACGCGGCTCGTACGGCTACAGGCGAGGTCAGCAGGAAGCGAGAGGGCGCCCAGCAGGCGTCCAAGGGAGCGCCGCACGCGCGGCGGAAGAGCGGGAGCAGTCATGACGCCGACAGCTGGGTCCCCGCCGCCTCTCCGGCCGCCGTACTCGCCTCGAACGCCCTCCCAGAGGCTCCGACTACTGGACCTGCACCGCCGGAGCGACCGCCGAAGAGCGCGGCGCGCGCTGAACGCGGGGGCGCCGCGTCCAAGCCTCTGAAACGAGACCGGACGCCGTCTCGCTCGCCCGACTTGGCCTCGACTCTCGCGCCGCCTGTGCCAGCACCGACGACGCCTTCCAAGGCGCACTCGCCCGAAATCGACTCGTCCGCGACGTCGGTCATGAGCACGCCGACGATGAGCAACGGCAGAAGCGCCGCAGGGGGCGGCGGACTGAACCACCCCCGACCGCGCCCGCAACTGTCTACGAATCCGAATCACGCCGCCGCGCGGCTCTCGAGCGCCTCCTCGTCGGCCAACAGCTCGCCGTACCCGAATCGACGGTCGGGAGCCTACTTTACGGACGAGAGCGACTGGACCGGCGGCCCGTCTTCGGCGCTCGAGACCCCCTCGACGACGGCCGACTACTCTGCCTCCGCCTCGTCCTCGCCGCAGACCCCGGCTTCGAAACCGAAAACGAGACCGCCGCCCCTGCCGCTCGACGCGCCCTCGAGCGACCCGCCTGCGTCGACCGCAGGTCCGGCCACCGCCGCTCTCGCCGGTCTCGGGCTCGATTTCCTGTCCCCGCCGACGGGTATCACGATCAACTCGTCGACGCGAACGAGCTTTGACGAGGTCAACCTGGACCGCGGGCTCGAGCGCCTGAGTCAGTTTGCGAGCACGCTGCCGAGCCCGTACCCGCCGGTCAAGACGGAGACCGCGTTGCATCCCCCAGTGACGACGAGCGGGGGCGGCGCCGCCACAATGTGCAAAGTCTCGACGGAGGCGCTGGATCGACAAGTCGATCGGGGCGTGCCGCCGGTGCCGCCGTTGCCGAGCCAGGTCGGTCTGGCCCAGGCTTTCCCGGGTCCGACGACCTCGCAGAGCCGAAGAAACCTCCCCTCGCTCGGTGTGACGACAAGCACCCCCGGCGCCGACGCCGTCACGAGTGATCCGTTCGAGAAGCTCATCTCGCCGGCGGTGTCAGTCGCGGGCCGGACGGCCGCGTGCGAGTCCGAGACGGACTTTTTCTCGACCGACGCGGACCTCGACGGCCAGACGGACCCGGACGAGTACGACGACGCGGAGGAGGATTCGTTCAGCGTCCGGCCCGCTGCGGGATCTACGACTGGCGGGTCTTCGACGCCGGGCTTGCTGGCGCAGTCGAGCTCGTCTCTCGCACTGGCACCGCGGCCGCAGGCGTTCGTGCGGGCGTCGTCCGCCCCGGCGGAGGAGACGGGCGGCTCGATGCGGGGTGGAGCGGCGGGCGACGTGGGCTTGGGCTTGTGGAACGAGGATGTGCCGAATTGGGAGGGCGCCTTGCCGAGGCCGGGCGACGGCGTCGTCGACTGGACGGGGTGCCGGCTGGAACGACAAGCCCTACCCGCAGGTGCGTCTTCTCGGCAGCTTCGAGCGGAAAATCGGCGCTGGCACTCACGGAGGCCCCCTGGACCGCAGATACGACGCACCTCATCCTGGCGCAGTGCGAGACGCCGCTGCAGATTGCGCCGCTCTTGCACACCTCGATCGCCTCGCTGTCTCAAACGCTCGTCGTCCTCGACATAGGGTACGTTCTACCGCTCGGAGGGCTTTCGGATGCGGGCTAACACGAATTGACTCGCAGCTCTTGCGGCCTGACCGAGATCCCGACGGCGATCGGGGCATGTTGCTTCCTGGAAGAACTCGACATCCACGGCAACCCGCTCGCGACCGGCATACTGCCAACCTTTCTCGGAACTCTCCCGGCCCTCAACGTCCTGCTCGCCGACGGGTGCAACATCACGGCACTGCCAGACTCGCTCGCGCAATTGTCGCGCCTGCACACGTTCACACTCCGAAATAACCGACTCCGGACCCTGCCGGCGTGGATCTCACGCCTCACCTCGCTGGAGCAGCTCCTGATCGACGGGAACCCGTTCCATTGGCAGATCCACACCCTCGTTCAGCCCCTCCTGCAGACTTCGACCGTGCCCGATGGAGTCGCGCCGCCCACGCCGGCGAGCAGTCGGCAGCGGTCGCATTCGATCCTGTCGCCGCGCTTGCCGCCCCCCGCACCGGCACGTACCGAGTCCTCCCCCGTCGTTCCGACTGGCCTCTCGGTTGGACACGCCCCGGAAACCACGCCAGCGCTCGTGTCGCCTCCACTGGCGTCTCCGGCGCTGTTCCGGTCGGCGGCCGGGACGCCTATGCCCGAGGTCGAGCAGCAAGGCCCGCGGCCGCGCAAAGCGTCCTTCCCAACTCGGCCACCGACGGATCACGAAGACTCGGCCACGACCGAGCCGAAGGGGCAGCGCAAGTGGGGTCGACTGCTCAAGAAGGTCTCGACTGGACGCTTGCGCTCGACGTCGTCGGCGTCGAAGCGGCCGCCTTTTCCCGGACGGGCCGTTTCTCAGCCCCTCGCGAGCGGGCAGGGAGACGAGTCAGACGCCGAACACGTCCCTCCACGCGAAACATGGAGCAACAGCCTCTTCGGCGGCTCGGCGAGCAGGTCGCGTACCAAGTCGCGGCCGCGCCTCCCGGCTGCGAGCAAGCGACAGTCTTTCCTCGCTCTAAAGGCGTTCGGAGACGCGGCCGGCCCGCCGGACCAAGCTGCGGCCCTGAAGGCTGTTCTCGCGTACCTTCGCGACCTCGACGATTTGAGCCCGGACTTGACGCTGCCGACGATCCCGCTCGACGCGTCATCACCGGCGCTGCGGCAGTCCCCGTCCCTCGGAGCTCTCTCGCCGGGCGGCAGCCACTTGCGGTCTTCGTCGCCATCGTCGCTGAGTCGGGCGAGCAGCGCCCGGCGCCGCGAGCTCTCGACTGGCTCATCCGCCTTCCGCAACTCGCGCACGTCGTCCCTGATCGACGAGTCCCTCGACCCTGCGGCCACGGCACCTCCGAGTCCCCGTCCCCTGACGTCGACTGCCGAGCTCGTCTCGCCCTCACCGGAGCTCGACAAGCCGAGGCGGAAGGACGACCCGGCGAAACGGGCCGCAGTCATCCAGGAGATTATCGCGACCGAGAAGTCCTACTTGCGCGGTTTGCAGGAGCTGTGCTCGATCTACGTTGCGAGTGCGGCGGGACCGGTTTCGAGCACGTCCAGCAGCAGCAAGCACGATACGGTCGTTCCGGCGCCGGAACGGAGAGTCGTCTTTGGCAACGTTGTCAGTCCACTTCTCTTTGTCACCCACTGGCACCGGCCGCATACTTACGCTACGTCCCTCTTTGCACCTGTCCACAGGAGGCAATTCGTGACTTTCATGCCAAGATCCTATTGCCCGATCTCCTGGCTGCGTGCTCGAGCAGCGAGGACTTGCGCGCGGTCGCCG
Organism: Rhodotorula sphaerocarpa; assembly: GCA_024713535.1. Taxonomy (NCBI): domain Eukaryota; kingdom Fungi; phylum Basidiomycota; class Microbotryomycetes; order Sporidiobolales; family Sporidiobolaceae; genus Rhodotorula; species Rhodotorula sphaerocarpa. The sequence goes on along the minus strand of JANIBP010000004.1, from coordinate 1,161,607 downwards.
ACCAGATGGGCCAGGTTTTCAGTGCTCACGTGTCCTTCATGAAGTGCGTCGCCGTAGGGGCCCTGACCTTGTCCCGACCTTGCCCTGACGCCGACCATCCCTCCACTGAACAGGATCTACTCGTCGTACATCAACGGGTTCGACGACGCTCTGGCTCGCATTCAGAGCTGGGCCAAGCCCACCCCGACACGGTCGCCCTTGCTTCCGAGTCCCGCCTCGCCGGGCGTCGGCTCGTTGGCTACATACGATGCCGCTGCCGGAATTCAATCAACCCTCTCGTCGAGTCAGAAGAAGCGCATCAAGAGCTGGCTCAAGGTGCGTCGTCCCATTCGTCTTTGCGCTAACAGTCCACCTGACTTTGAGAGTCGACACCTGCAGCGCTGTCGAGCCCACTCGGCGCACTCGCAAATCTCGCTCGAGTCGTACCTCCTCCTCCCGATCCAGCGCATCCCCCGATACCGCTTGCTCTTCGGGACCCTCGCCTCCTGCACGACAGTCCCCGACGGCGCCGGAACGACTCCACTGCACCAAGCGGTCCGCGACCTCGAAGAGATCGCCGCGATGCTGAACGAGAGCAAGCGCGAGAACGAAGGCCGCGCGCAGCTCATCATGTGGCAGAATCGCCTCGTGTCCAAGTTCAAATCGCCCCTGGTCCAGCCGCATCGGACGCTCCTCCGCAGCGGGGCTTTGGTGCGTTCTGGCGTCTTTGTCTTTTCAAGCACGTACGCAAACCTGACCCTTGCTCTCGATGCAGACGCTGGTGCGATCCGTCAAGCGAACGACGACGCAACTCGAGCCGCCGCTGCCGGGCAGCCCGGACGACGTCGACCCGCCTGTTGAGCTCGAAGAGGTGTACACCCTGTACACAGAGACGAAAGAGATGGGCCTCGTCCGTCCCTGCTCCCCTCGCTGTCGACCAGGAGAATCCTGCGCTAACATACGATCCGTCCCGCTCCAGACCGCACTGCTTTGCAACGACCTGCTCGTCCTCGTCAAGATGCCTCCTCCGCCGTTCGACGCAGATCCGAACTCGCCGGTCGAGCTGTACACGGTTCTGCGGTTGACCGGCGGGCGGTCGGCGCTTAGGGGAGGTCACCATCGCGCGAAACCTCCCGCGAGCGTCGACGGACCTGGGGACTGTGAGTTACATTTCTTCTGATGCACGGGCGTCCCTCTTAGCCGAGCCGGCCTGACTGTACGGACCGGGCCACGTTCGCAGTGCTCCGCCTGAAGATTGGCGAAAAGGCCGTGTGCTACATCCGGTGTGCCGCGGATCCGCACAGGAACCGCAAGGAAGCGCTCGCATGGGCCAGCGCGATCAACTTGCAGTGGGAGGTCAATACCTGAAGTCTTTCCCCTCTCTCCGGTTCTTCCTCGCCTCTGGGCGCGCAGCAAGCAGGTCCTGTAGCCATCTCCTCTCCCACATGCATACAATCACGATCTTGACGACATTGCATGCTTTGGATACGTGCTGCGAAAGGAGCAGGAGACTTTCATGCCCAGCTACGCGGGTCCGGGCAAGGCCATCGGACGGTGCAAGTGCCGCAGGATGTCGAGGAAGCGCGTGTCGGATTCGGCGTTCAGGTACCCGTGCCGGACGAAAAAGTCGAGCAAGACGCTGCAAGAAACACGTCCGTCAGTTCTGCTGCTCTTTGACCTGGCTGCCCAGGACAACAAGAAGGGGAGAACCGGTCTCACAGCGCGCAGTTGGGCTTGAACTCGCCCGCGAGTAGGCGCTGGACGACTTCCTCGACGGTCATGAGCGCAAAGCTCTCGACTTCGCCATCGGCCGGGTTCGTCGTCGGCACGACCCCCTCTCTGTCTCCCGTCTTTTCCGACTCGGGGTCCGGCAACCGCAAGTCGAAGCAGTACTGCACCTCGGGCTGCAACCACCCTTCCTTCGTGCGGTAGTTGTACGTGATGGAACCCGTCTGGCGGATCCGGCGCGCGACGAACTCGGGATCGAGGGAGGCTTCCTCGGCGCATTCGCGGAGGATTGACATGCGCGGGAGGTCGCCCGCGGTGATCCCGCCGGCGACAGTGTTGTCCAGCATCGAGGGCCAGCTGCGAGAGGCGCGAGGAGGATCAGCTCGGCTGAGCTTTATCTGGGGAACCCCATGCAGGAAGGGGCGGTCCGCCGGCTCACGTCTGCTTGTTGGCCGATCGCCTCGGGACCCAGATGCGCAAGGGCTTGTCATCTTCTTCGACGTAGGCTGTCGAGGAGCGGCAAAGCGTCAGAAACGTCGGATGCGGCCTTAAGCAGTTTCTCCAGAGGAGCGGACGTACCGGTGCAGTGCACGCCAAACGTCGTCACGCCGAAGAGGCCACAAGCGGACCTCTCCATCCTGAACGCTTCGTTCGATCCAGGCAGCGGATTTGCGTCGCCTTCCTGCGGGCCGCGGAATGTCGCCGGCACGTTGCGCGCGGGCGCCGGCGCATACACGACGTACTCTTCGTCACGCCAGCCTGTGCCGCCCGAGCGCGTGGTTCAGCGAACCAGCCTACCCGAACGGAGTCATTAAAGCACAAACTGGACTTGCCTCCGAGACATTCGGGAAAGAGGCCCTTGGCTTTCCAGCCGCGGACGATGCGGTCGACGTGCTCCCGGCGCGCCTCGGGTCCTTCTTCGTTGACCCAGTCCTCGAACGCGACAGCCCATGGACCGCCGCTCCCTGCAGCGGAGGACGCACCCTTGACGTTCATGGCCTTGAGCCCCTCGAGGACCTCTTCCAAGTTGAGCCCCTGCGCCGCGCGCTGCTGCTGCTGCTGCGAGTGCGCGTCGTCCTCGTAAAAGGACTGGGTGCGGGTGAGTTTGACGCTCGCAGAGCGGGACCGCGCGACGCTGCTGCGCCTCCGCTCGGGGGTCTTGGGCGGCGGCGGGGGAAAGGCGATCGGGGGGAGGAAGCTCCAGACGGGGCGGCAGTTCATCGAGACGAGGCGGCGGTTGTCGTCGATCAAGGCGCGGACGACCGCGGGGCGGAGGAACCCGATCGGTTGAGATGCAAGGGCTTCGAACTGCACGGCGCGCGAAGGGCCGGGCGCAGCGAACGGGCTCGGACCGGCGGGAGTTGGGGACGAGGGCCGGAGGGAAGGGGTCGCCATCGGGGTCATGGGCGCGAAGCCGGCGCGCTGCGAGGCGGCCGAGGAGCGTCGACGCACTGGCGGAGACGGTGACGCTCCGGCGCCGCTGCTGGCGCCTCCAGCTGAGGAAGGAGGGGACGGCGGCAAGGCGACAAAGAGGGGCGTCAAGAACTCGTCGTCGCCCTTTTCCGGCGCCTGACTCAAGCGCGCAATCTCGTCCTCTGCGTTCTCTTCTTCTTCGTCGTCGTCGTCGTCTGCGAGCGCCGAGTCGCTATACGCCGCCGCCGCCGCCGCCGCTGTAGAATTTCCCTCTTTCTTAGCGGGGACTGCCCTGAGCGCGAGATGGTCGTCCCACCTGCGGCGGCAGGTCCTGGCGTCCCAGTTGCGTTCGTTGGGCAATTCGAGGTTGTCGCCCTGTTCAGCGAGCGGCAAGAGCGTGTAGACGCCCGGCGGCAGGGGCAGCATCGGTCCGGGCGCAAGCGAGTCGAACGGATCAGCCTCGGCGTCCGAGCGCAGCGGCGGAGACGGCGTCTGCATCTTGTTCGGTGTAGCTGTAGCGTGCGCTGGTAGCTGTAGAGCCTGGAAGAGTCTAAGAGGCAGGAGGAGGAGAAGAAGGGCGAGAAGTGGGGGAAAGCGGGGCAGCGCGGAATTGCCGGAACTTGTAATTCTCTTGAATCTGATTGTGATGACCTCGCCGCAACTCGCGCAGCCTCGCTCGTGCCTCTCAAAAGGCCTTGACAGGGTCTATGGGACTTGGGTCCGACTGGCGGAGCAGGGCCTATAGCGGGAAAATCTATTTTCCTCCGCGCCACGGGCTTGTACTAGATCCTCCGGACCGCCTCCCACCTCGCCTGGACCTCGCCACCCACTGCCTCACACGCCGTCTCGACCGCCTTGACCAACCCCTCCACCCCCTCGACCGTCTCCCCCTCCTCGACCGCACTCCGTCCGAGGTACCACACCAGATCGACCGCGAGCCGACTCGCGCACGAGTCCGCGGGGAGGCGCGTGAACGGGCCGGGGAGCCGGGCGCGCGTCTTGGGGTGGACGAGGTGGAAGAACGGGGTCAGGAGCGGAGAGAGCGAGAGGAGCGTCTGTTTCGAGAAGGTGATGTGATGATGAGCATCAGCGGTGGAGCAAGGGCGAGGTAGACTGGAATGGGAGAAAGGGGACGTACAGAGCGGGGGATCAGGCCCTTTTCACCCTGTTGCACGAGTCGCAACAGCGTGCCCAATACGAGCTGGATCAAGGCAAGCGAAAACCTTCCCGTCAGCCAAAAAGAAAGGCAGAACGAACAGAACCACCCAACTCACCTCGACCTCCTCCCTCCTCTCTCTCGCTGCCCCCAGCTCCCACAAGTACTTCGGCAGCCCCACGAGCCACGTAGCGAGCGCGTTCCTGCCCGCTTCTTTCGCGTTCGGGCTGCTGAGCCGCGCAGGCAGCCGCGCGGCGAGCGTGGAGAGGTCGAACGGTGCGGTGTACGCGGGGGAGGCGTGCACCTGCGAAGGGGGGCAACTCGTCGTCAGCTCGAAGGAGAAAGGAGACGAGGCGACAAGCGCAAAAGAAACAGGTCCGGGTACGCACCATCACGCAACTCGCCACGAACCGCATCGCCCTCCGCTTCGCCTCCGCGCCGCCACCGCCCGCCGCTCCTGTCTTCTGCCTTCCCATGAACTCGACCACCGCCGCAAACACCTCTTCGGAGCGGTCCGCGTCCGGGTGGTTCAAGAGCGCCCAGAGGGTCGGCTCGAGGCGCGTAAAGGCCGAGGGGGAGAGGGTCACGCCTTGCAGCGGGGAACTCGCAGAGGGCAGCTGCGCCGGCGGCTTTGAGGGTCAGCAAGAGGGCGCCAGACCAACTCAAGAACTTTCAGGGAGAATGAAAGGGACGCACCTCGCCGCGGAGGGCGCGGACGACCCAGTCCTGCACGCGTTCGAGCACGACCGCCTCGACCCGTTCCGCCTCGAGCTCCTTCCGACTCGGGCCCTTGCCCTTCCCCTTCCCCTTAACTTTCTTTCGGGTGTCGTCCCCGGACCCCGAGGAGGAGGAGGAGGAGGAAGACAAGACGAGGAGCGAGCTCAGTTCCGCAAAGGACAGGTTCAGCGAGAGGTACCGCTCCTCGGCCACCTGCTGCGCCACCGTCGGGCGCTTCGTCCCCGCCGTCCCCGCTCCCGTCGACGCGCCAAGGGTGTGCTGCTGCTGCTGCAAAGACCCGACGGCCACCGCGTCCGGACTCCCAAAGGGAAAGTACGGACTCGCGTGCGTCAGGAACGCGAGCAACAGCCTGCGGGCCTCTTTCCTCCGCGCGCCCGCCGCCGTCGCCGTCGCCGTGAAGGAAGCGGAAGAGGAGGACGTCGAAGCGTCGTTCCCTTCCTCCTCCTCCGCCGGCCGCGCGAGTTCGAGCGCGCACAGCTGCCTCGCGAGCGACACGACCGCCGCGACGGTTTCGAGGTGGTGCTGCTCGCCCGCCCCCGAGCCGTCGGAGGTGGCATTGGAGCTCGCTGCGGCGGCGGCGGAGGGGTCGAGTGCAGAGGGGGCCGAGTCGAGGAAGGAGGAGAGGAGGGTCGGGTGCAGCAGGGCGAGGAGGGACGGTGACGGCGCGGACGAGTGCACGGGGGTTGAGGTTCCGATCGCGGTCGTCGTCATCGGGGGAGGACTCGCGGGCGGGGTCCAGAGCCCGAGCGAGCCGATCGGGAAGAATGAGGCCGAAGGCGCGGTCGAGCCGCACGCCAGGTCGAAGCGCTCGACGGGGGAGGCCAGCACTCCCTGCGCACCACGGAGGTCCGCTTCGACGCGGACCCTCTTCCGGCTGCGCTCACCCGTGGAAGAAAAGGACCCGGCAACAAAGTCGCGGTAGGCTTCAGGGGTGGCGAACGCGCCGGCGAGGTACCACGGCTCTTCGTCCTCCTCCTCCCGCCCCGCTGCTTCTTCGTCCTCGCGGCCCTCCCCTTCACCCTCCCCCTGACGCGGCTCCGGCACCCCCCTCCTGACCCTCCCCGCCTCCCTCAAGAACCTCTCCAACGTCCGCAACACGCGGACCCTCGTTCTCGGGTCCAAGTCCGAGAGGGACGCGGCGTGCGCCGCCGAGGTCATGCCGCCGTTCAGGACCGAGGCGGTTTCGGACCCGAGTGCGGCGCGGACTTTTAAGAGGGAGAGGAGGGCCTCGAGCAGGCGGGGGCCGGGGGCGCCCGAGTCGGCATTTGCCGCTGCAGAAGCGTCATGCGAGGAAGCGTCCTGCGAGGCGGTTCCGGACGCGCCGCGCCCGAGGGGGTGGTCGAGGTCGAGTCCGCGGACGAGCTCGTTGGGGATCTTGGCGAGGAGGAGGTCGACGATCGAGAGGGCGTCGATGCGGACGGGGTCCTGCAGGGAGGAGAGGGCCGCGAGGGTGAAGAGGAGGAGCGGCGGGGCGGTGACTTGGACCAAGGACGCGCGCGGGAGGGCCTCTGCGAGGAGGGCGAGGAGCTGGCGGACGAGGGCGCGGACCGAGGCGCTCGGGTCGGCGACGAGGTGGACGAGGGCGGAGGTGAGCGGGAGGAGGTGTTGCGGGACGAGGGGAGGGTGGCGCTCGAGGAGGTCGAGGGATTCCTGGAGGGCGGTTTTTTTCACGGCGGTCGAGTAGTGGCGCGCTTGGACGAGGAGCTCGGGGAGGGTGAGGTTCCGGCGCGAGACGGGGTCGGTGCCCTTGCTGCCGGCGGTCGAGAGGGACTGGGCAGGGAGGGCGATGCCCTTGCTCGAGACGGAGGTGTTGGTCGCGTTCGCGGCGACTTGCTTGCCCTTGCCGAGTTTGAGCTTGGCTTTCTGGGGGGCGCTCGGTAAGTGGGGTCAGCGGTCGTTCTGGGGGAGGAGGGGAGAGGGGAGAGGTGTACGGTAAAGTCGCTCTGGCGCTCCTTCTTGTGCTTGGAGGATTTCGGCCTGCGGGCGGGGTACAGGGTCAGACTACAACTTGCTATTGGATGTGTCTGTGTGACGTACATTGTGTGATAGACCTTGTAACCGACGCAAGCGGGAAGCGGTGCTCAACAGCCGGAGCGAAAAAAAGAGTGAGCGGGGCAGTCCAGAGCAACCCGGTCCGCGTGCAGCCGGCGGGGGCGCTGTGGCGTTTCAGCGAGGTAGCCTGGGCCAGTGTAGGGCTCTCTAGCGTGCGCTGTGGGGGAGTAAGAGGGCGAGGACGAGTTGAGCGAATGAACTCGACCGTCGGCTGCTGCACCTCGCCTCACCCTCACAGGCACTCACAGGCACTCACAGGCACTCACAGGCAGCCCGTACTGCCCCGCTCGCCCGCCTGCTTCGGTCCACGCGCCCGCCTGTGCGCCCAGTCGCGCGGTGTCATGGCCACCTTTTCCTTCGGTGCGCACACCCCTTCGCCCCAAACTCTCTACAGCCCCCGAAATACACGCACTGACGCCCGAGCACACCGCCCAGGCACGCCTGCGTCTGCACCAGCCCCTGCAGCCCCCAAACCGACCTTTAGTCCGTTCCCCTCTTCTTTCCCCTCGACTTGGGTCCTCCCCTCCCCCGGACTGACGATGCCCTCTACTCGGTTGTAAACAGGCTTTGGCGCTCCTGCTGCGTCGTCCGCGCCCTCGCTCTTTGGCAGCACACCCGCACCCGCGCCCGCAGCCGGAGGGGGAGGAGGCCTCTTTGGACAGCAGCCGCAGCAGCAACAACCACAACAACCACAACAAACGAGTCTCTTTGGCGCTCCCCCTCAGCAACAGCAGCAGCAGCCACCCGCGAACAACTCCCAGGCCCCGAGCCTGTTCGGCCAGTCCCAGTCCGCAGCGAGCCAGTCCCTCTTTGGCGCTTCCGCTTCCAAACCCCCCGCCCCCGCCGGAGGCGGCACCTTTGGCTTCGGCGCGCAACCCCCCGCCGCGGGCTCGTCCAGCCTCTTTGGCGGCGCGTCTTTCGGTCAACCTCAGCAACCCCAACAGCAGCAGCAGCAACAGCCGCAGCCGCTGCAGCTCTCGACGACGACGGCCCCCGCCGCGGCCGGTGGTGGTCAAGTCCCGATCGAGCAGCGCCTGCTCGCGATCAAGCAAGCCTGGGACCCGTCTTCCCTCCAGTGCCGCTTCCAGACCTACTTCTACAACGAGGTCCCCGCCGGCCAGGACGCGCGGCTGTACTCGAAGCCGATCGATGGCGCGAGGAAGGACGCGTGGGACCGCGCCGCGAGGGAGAACCCGGACCCCGAGCGGTGAGTCAGCCTCGGCGGCGCTTCTCGACCAATCAAGCGCTGACGTGACCCGGCAGCCTGGTACCGGCGCTCGCGCTCGGCTTCCCCGCCGTCCAAGCCCGTCTCGACCTGCAACTCCGGCAGAACCTGCAACACCAAGCGCTTCTCGACCAGCTGCACGCGCACCTCGACGCGCTCGCCTCGACGCACAGCCTCACGACCTCGTTGCGGACCCTCAGGGCGAGACAGAACGCGGTCGCGTTGCGGGCGAGGTTGACCCAGCTCGTGGCGCGCGTCGGGGCGGGATCCGTCCCCGCTGCGGGTGGCCCTGCCGCCGGAGCTGGGTCCTCCGGAGGGCTGAGCTCGAGTCGGAGTGGGGCGGGCAGTGGCAACAGCAGCAGCAGCAGCACCTCGGCGTCGGCCGCCGCCCTCCGCCGCGAAGAAGACGAGCTCCGCGTCGGCCTCGAGTCCCTCCGGCCCGAAGTCGAGGCCGTCCGCTCCCGGACGGGCGAACTCTGGGCCGGCGTCGGGGCGGTCAAGGCTAGCCGGGGAGGGGTGCCGGCGGAGGGGCAGGGGCAGCTGCGGAGGGGAGGGGCGGCGGAGGGTAAGGGCGCGGGGACGACGGCGGCGCAGGAAGAGGTCGAGGCGGCGGCGTGGGCCGTCGCGGACGAGGACGGCCTGCGCAAGATCCTCGAGGTGTGTCTTTGTCCCTCTTGATTGACTCTGATCGCAGTGCACTGACCCCGCTTGTGAATCGCATCGCATCGCATCGCATCGCCCGCGCGCGCCCGCGCAGATCTTGTCGTCGCAGCAATCGGGACTGGACCACCTCACGCGGACGTTGCAGTCCATGGCGCGGGACGTCGATGTCGTCAACGAGGCGTTTGGCTTGCCGGTGGGCAAGGTCGTCGTCGGTGGCGGCGGCGGCGGAGGGATCTCTGGAGCGGGGACGGGGACGGCGGGGGCCATGGGAGGGGCTGGGGCGCAGGAGCTGCAGCGGTAGCGCGCCGCGGAGGACGAGTAACTCACCATGTTAAGGGTCTTTGCGGGGCGGGCTGTCCGAGCGGAAGAGAAGCTTCTATGGACTTCAGACCTTGAGGGGCGGTTCGGGGCGGTCATGGGTATATTTTTCAGGTCGGGCCCGACTTGACTGCGGAGACCTCGACCGGATACTTGAACCCCATACTTTCCGCTCGCTTTCGGAAAGCTGTCGTCTTTTCTCTCGCTGCCAGTTGCATTGCGAGGTTGGGACGCCTCGAGTCCCGGGTTTGGTCATGATGAATGGTCAACTTGTATTTACGATTAGGACGCGTCTGAATTCGCCCCCACTCGCGGTCGCCCGGCGCCCTGTGTTCCCCCGAACCTTCGCCCGCCCGACTCGCCTGTTCGGCATGACGTCCGTGTCGTCGTACTCGACGCGATACTCTCGCCTGGGCAGCGGCGCAGTCCGGACTTCAGGCGCAGGCGGAGTTGGAGTGTCGCCCGAATGGATTCACGCGTCCGTCTCTTCGCGCCGCGCCGCGCTTCCTTTGAGCCTATAACTCGACAATGGAGCCACTGACGCAGAGGCTGGACCGTGCAGGCGCTTTGAGCGCGCAGTAGACATGATCCAGAGGTGCGCCCGACCCGACTTGGGCGAGATTGGCTTCGATCCGCTCGCTGACAAGGAGTAGCGAAACCAGTCTCCCGAAGAGCGGCCCGATCCAGACGACGTACGAACAGAAGCTGCACCTGTACTCCTTCTACAAGCAAGGTACGCTCGCGTACTCCCTCTGGGACGAGAGAGCAGTTCCGGGAACTGACTCCGAAGCCCGTCCGCAGCCACCGAGGGCGACATTAGCGGTTCCCGCCCGGGCATCCTCGACATCCTCGGTCGCGCAAAATGGTCCGTACTCTCCAAGTCTTTCCGCACGAGCTCGAGCTCACCCCCCGAACCGCGAGCAGGGACGCGTGGAACAAGTGCAAGGGGTTGTCGTCCCTCGAGGCAGAGCGCCTCTACGTCGATGCCCTCATCCGGGTACGCGCTCCAGCTCTACTGCCTCACCGTACCCCTCGTCGCTCATCTCGGTGTCTTGCGCCCGGCGATAGGTCCTCCGCGGGTACAAAGACCGGACGCTGGCCGTCGAGCTGATGCGTGAACTCGAGCGGTTCGAAGTCGGGCCCGTGCCCTCAGCAGCGACGCCGTCCCCAGCCACAGGAGGTGCAGCACCCTCGTCTTCGGCAGCAGCACCCCCGTTTGCGCGGCCTCGGGACGAGTCTGACTCCGAGGCGTCGACGGCGACGTCGTACGAGGCCTCCCGCGCGCGGCGCGAGCGCCTGCCGCCCGCAACTCCAACCACCACCGCCGCCGCCGTCGCCGCCTCGTCGCATGCCAGCCCCGCGCAGCACCGCCGAGAACGGCGCCGTCATCGGCAGACGCCGCTCTCGCCGGACGAGGTCGCGCCGCCCCTGCCGGGGTACGGACCGCCGCGGACGCGCGCCGACCCCGTAAGGTACCCCTCGACTTCTTCCACCGCCTCGTCCTCCTCCGCTGGCTCGTCGAGTCGCTCCTCGTCCGAATCGGGCTCAGTCCGAGACGCCCTGTCGTCGCAAAGAGGACCGCAACCGCAGCCGCAGCCGGGCCAGCCGCTGCCCTTGTCATCCGGCTCCGGCGCCCGCTCACGGCGTCGACACCGCCGCGCGCGTGCCGCCGCCGCCCCGCGTTCCTCGCAAGAGTTCTACCCCGCTCCGACGTCCCTCGCCCCGTCACAGCAGGGCGCGCGCTCCCCCGCGCCGTCCGTGCGCCCGTTGACAGCGTCGAACCTCCGAACGGCGTCGAACCCTGCCCCTTCCCATCTTCCTACCGCGACTGCGAGCACGATCCCTCCTCCGGCTCAGGTGCCTCCTCCCGCTGCAGCACTCGACGCGGCGTTGGACCGGATCCAAACTTCCCTGACGGCGTTGCACCAGCGTCTGACTCTGCTCGAATCGGCGCCGGCGCCGCCGGCCCCTATGGCTGGAGCAGGCGGCACTGGTTCAGGATCCGCGCCGGAAGATGCGGGAGAGGGCCGAGAGGTGGCGGAGGTGGCTCGGGGGTCTCGCCTCTCGCGCCTGTTGGGCTTTGCCGCGCTGCTCGGTCCGCCGGCCTCGCGCGGCATCGGAAGCGGAACTGGCACCGCGCCCTCAAGCGCGCGTTACCGCGCCCTCCAGCAACAACAACAGCAGCACCAACAACAATCTCGGACCCGCGCCGGCCCCCTCGCGCGCGCCGCAGTCAGGCTCCTCGCCGCCGTCTTCAGCTCCTTCCGCCGCCTCGCGGGGGACCTCGCGGTCGTGTTTGCGGTGCTGGTCCTGGTGGGGAGGCTGAGGGGAGTGGATCTGGTGGGGGTCGTGGTGAGGAGGGTCTTGAAGGGGGCGGGGGCGGGGGCGGGGAGGGGGCGCGCGGTGATCGGGAATGAGAGGGCGGCGTGAGATCCGGAGGGCGCAATCCGAATTGATTTTCATTACATCCTCAGTCCGGAGAAAGAGACAAGGGAGCTCGTCGAGCGAGCGAGAGCGGGGGGCAGCCGAAGTGCGAGTGGTATACCCTCTTCCACCCGCGCTGCTCCAGACAAGATCTCTCTGACTGCCTTCAACCTGCTCTCTGTCATGCCGCGAGACACCGTCTGGAAGGGAAGAAGAGTCATGTGCAGAGAGTATGCGAGCGAGAGGGAGCCGGAGATGCGCGCGGCAAGAGGGAACAACCTAGGATCGATGCGCAGGGGGCAAGGAAGGCAGCCACGGAAATGGAGTAACAAGAGGAATGATGAGGGTATTGTAACAGAACGCGGGTGTCGCGCATCGGGCGTTGGAAGCCGGACCAAGCAAGAGAGACCGAAAGGCAAGGGGAAGGAGATAAGGTGCCTCTTCAGGCCTTGGCGTCCGGCGCGACGGGAGTCGAGTACGATCCGCGCGCGGCGCCGCCACCCCCGCGCCCGTTCGGCCGCCCTTCGCCGCGCCCGCGCCCGCCGCCGCCGCCGCCGCCGCGACCACCGCGGTTCGGCCGCCCAAGCGGACCTTCGCCCGGTGCCGCCCCTGACTGTTGCTGCTGCTGCTGCGGCCCGCGAGGCGGCCGGTTTCCGTTCGGCCCGCTACCACCACCTCCACCCGGACCGAACCCGCTCCCGCCGCTGTGAGTCCTCCCGCCCCTTCCGCCGCGGAACGATCCGCGCGAGCTCATCCCCGATCCGCCGCGGTCCGAAGACCCGCGCCTCGAGGGCCGCGCGGGCTGGAACCCTTCCGAACCCGTGAAGGGCGTGCCCGGCTGTTGCTGCTGCTGGCGCTGCTGCGCGGGGCGCTGTCCACGCGTCGAAGCAGGAGCGTCGGAGGCGATGGGGACGGGAGGTGCGAGTTCAGGGAGGGACGGCAAGCCGCCGAGGTCGTCGTCGTCTTCAGCCGCCCAGTCCAGCTTCGGAGCGGGGGCAGCGAACCCGTTCCCGCCACCGCCGCCGCCAAACTCGGCCGGCGGAGCCGCCGCGAGCGTCGGCGTGAGGAGCGGCGTCGGCGCTTCCTCCGGTGGAGGCGGCAGCTGCCCGTCTTGCGCCAATTCGTCCGCCCAGCTCTGGACTTTTTCCTCCGCGCGGGGGGTCTCGCTGCCCTGCTGCTGCTGCGGAGAGGCTCCAGCCGCGGCGGGGCGAGGGGACATGCCCTGCGCGCCAGAGAGGTCGAGGCGCATGCCTCCGTTCATACGTCCGCCGCCGCGCGCGGCTTCGACCTCGTCCGGCTGCAAGAAGCTCATCGTCGGCACCGCGCCCGAGGGCTGCTGCCCTTGAGGCGAAAGCGGCGGCTGCTGCTGCTGCTGCTGCAGAACGGGGTGCGGTTCCGGCTCGAGGGCGCCGTCGACGAGCGCGACGACCGAGTCGGCTGGACCGGCGGGGACGTCCTCCGCCGCCGCGGCGCGTTCCCGCTCGTCGTCGTCGAGACTGTCCGCGCGCGGGGTCCCAGGGACGCTCGCGCTCGCGCCGATATCGTCACCGAGGTCGAGCCCGCCGGCAAAAGTCGGGAGAGCACCGCCCGGTGCGGCGCCGGAACGGTCCGCTGCGGGGGATTGCGTCCCAGGAGGCGGCGGGGGAGGGGCGGTCAGGCCGTGCACGAGGGCCGACACCTGCCCGTACGAGACGCCCTGCCCGGGGAGGACCTCGTCCTCTGCGCCTTCAAACAAGCGCGCGAGTTTCTCCGTCGCGTCGTCGTCCCCGCCCGGTCGGCCGCCGAGGAGCGGTCCGTTCGCAAAGGCGTCGGCGAGGTACCGGACGCAGGCGATTTGTTGCGCGGTCGCTTGCTCGAGAATGGGCGGGAGTTCGGGAGCGGGGGCGAAGCCGCCCATGCGGAGTTGCTGCTGCGGGTTGACGAGCGAGTGCAGGTGCAGGAATTGGAACAGGAAGACGAGCTTGGATTGCGCTTCTTTCTGCGGGAGGTGCGCGCGCCGGAATCAGTCGCCCGGGTCTACGTCGCGCAGGATACCGGAGATGACGTACCTGAGCGAGGTGAACGGCCGCCTCGACGGCGCGGGACTGCTGCTTCTCGTGGGCGGCGCGGACGCGGACCTGGCGCTCGGCTTCCTCGGCCTCGTCCGCCTTAAGGAGCGCCAGAAGCTCGGACAACTCGCGCACGACGGCCTGCAGGGCCGGTTTGCCCTGCACGGCGCGGAGCTGGTCCGGGTTCAACCCCTCGGTGGACTGCTTCTGCTCGTACGACTCGATGCGCTGGATCTTTTTCGTCGTCGCGCGCAGCCGCTTCTGGACGACTTCGGCCGCGCTCGGCTTGCCGCCGCCGCCGCCGCCGCCCTGTTCGCTGCCGGGCTCGTCGTGGCCTTGGCCTGTAGCGCTCGTGGTGACGGCAGGTTGCTGCTCGGCGTCGTGCTCGTGAACGACGCCCTGATCCCCCGTAGGGCTCGTCGCGCCCCCTGCGCCCGCGCCCGCTCCGGCCGACTGCGACTTCTTCTGTGAGCGTTTGCGCTGCTTCGCTTGTTGCTGCTGCGCCTGCGTCGTCGTGAGGCCCGGGATCACGCGGCGGGCGGCGGCGCCTTCAGGAGGGTTGGCGGGGGCGTTGGCGTTGGCGGGGGACGCGGCGCCGCGTGGAGGAGGCGAGGTGGACACTGCGGGAGCACTGTCTGGAGTAGCCATCGGCGGCTGGCGGCGCTGCGAGCAGGGGCGACAGAGGTTTTTGGGGGAGAAGAGCGAGGGCGGGCGTCAGCAAGTGGGGCAACCCGCAATTACCCCGGGGCTAATCCCATCTGATATGCCTTTTTGTAAACGGAATGGCTGCCGTGCGATCCGAGGCTCAGGGCGGCGCTCATGTGCATAGTGACAGGATCCCATTAAAGCTCCCTGCGCTTTCGCTCCTGGAGGCAAAAGCGCACTGCTGACCTTGGAGATAGCCGCTCCAAAGTCGGGTCCTTTCTCCCAGTATCCCGGATGGAGAACCGCCCTCGAACAGGTTTCGTCTCGATAAGAAAGCTCACGGTACGCGACAGCCTGACGTCGATGGACCGTCACAGAGCGACGGGCGAAGTAACGAAGGAAAACGACCAGCGGGTAAAGGTCGGGAGAAGGGAGTCGAGGTTGAGAAGGTCAAAAGCGGCCCGGAGAGTTTGTCGCGGCGTCGCGGTAGCTCATGATGCACGCGAGCGCTACTTTGCGCTTTTGTCGGCGCCTGCGTCTGGCGAGTGGTGCCGGCGACGGTGCGCTGGGTGCTCTTGCGGGGAGAGGGAGGGCGGGAGGAGGCGGCCGCGGCCGTGGCGTTCGTTGCTCCTCTGGCGAATTTGATGCGATCCGACGGGCCTGTCGCAGATAACCGAGCGCATCGAAGATCTCGAGGAACGGAACGGCTGCGTGCCGAATGTCGACCTTGTACCGGGACCGGAAGTGCGCCCAACATCTCGACTGCTCGATCACCTCCCGCCCTCGCTCGCCGTGCCGTGAGTCGCCCTCCATCAAGGCTCCTCCTCCTCGAACCCGATCCGGAGCACCTCGTTCCACGCCCGTTCAAGCACCTCTCCCCCTCTCCCTGCCTCCTCCTCAAACTCACACCGCCTAACCTCCTCCCGACTCAACGGGCTCAGCACCCACCTCGCGACCTCGCTCCTCTCCTCCGGCCTCCCGATCCCGACCCAAAGACGATGAAAGCGGTTCGTTCCGAGCGCTCCGGGGCTCGAGACGGACCGGACGCCGTTGTGCCCGCGCGGACCGCCGGCGCGTTGGTATTTGAGGACGGAGGGGGAGAGGTCGAGGTCGTCTTGGAGGGTGACGAGGCGGAGGAGCGGGTCGGAGGGAGGGGAAGGGCGTGGCGGCGTGTGTCTCTTGGACGGGGCGCGGCGGCCGTCAGTCGAGGGTGCGGGGGTGGCTGCGGAGTCGGCCTCCAAGTCGGGCGAGGTGTCCAGACTGGCCGGCGCCTTGGGCTCAGGTATCCGCGCTGGCGGCACGTGCTGGGCATACGCGGCGGCGATGGTCGGCCCGCAGATGTTCATGGCGGCCTTGGGGATGACGAACCACAGGTCGAGCCTCTGCGCGCCCCCTTCGCGCGCTGGCCCTCGGATCGAGACCCTCGCGCTACACAGCGCCTTGTGCTTGGCCCCCGGCCCGAATCGCGCGGGAAGCAGGGCGGGAGAGGTCCGGGCGAGGCAGGCGGAGTCGGCGCACGCGCGGCGGAGGAGGTTCTGCGCGAGGAGTTGGCCGACCGAGTGCCGCGTGAGCGGGTGGGAGGCGTTGCCGAGTCCGGCGACGAGGAGCGTGCGGATCTTGAGGCCGGCTTCGGCGGGGCTGCCCGAGCTCGACAGGGCCGTAGCGGCGGCGGCGGCAGAGGGTCGCGGACCGGGCATGGCCACTCCACTTCTAGCCCGCTCCTGCTTCGGCGGGGGCGGTCTCGGTCGCTGAGCGGAATGTCGTTTGATCTGTGCAGGCAGGCTGGCTCTGGGAAGCAGCACGGGCGAGCACAGACGGGTCGGCAACAGAGTCGAGTCGGTGTGCGCGAGAAGGCGATGTCGCTGTGCGCTCCCTCTGGCGCTCGCCTGGCCTCGGGTTCGACTCGGGAGAAATCAAAAACGCTCTGAAGAGTCCCCTAGCCAGCCTCGGCTGCGAGCAGGCTGTGGGGAGGGCGAGCGAGGCAGCGTGAGGTTGTGCCCCACTCGACAAATCGACTCGGCCTCCAACTCTGCCTCTACAGCCCCAACTACACGCTCGGTGGCCTCCTGCACCCAGCTATTACAGGCACACAGCGCCCACGAGGATGGCCGACCGGGGGCCACGCGGCGCGCACGCGTCGTCGTCGTCGTCGTCCGCCCACACGCAAGGTCCGCCTCATGCGCACATGCAAGGCCCGCCGCAGCGCCCGCAACGCTCCGAGCGCAGACCGCAGCCAGCCGAGCCCGCTGCGACGCTTAAATCTCGGCGCATGCTGGACCACTTGAACGGCGGCGCGGCGCCAGACTCGGCCGCCTCGACTCCGGACCTCGGCGCGTCGACCTCGTCCTCGATTCACTTTGCACCGAGAGACGCGCACCGCAATGGCTCAGACGACGATGAAGAGGACGGGGAGGAAAAAGAGGCGCGCTCCGGGTCAGGTTCGCCGACCTTCTCCTCCTCCTCTCGCCCGACCTCGCCCGCAGCCTCGACGCGGACCCACCCAGACTCCCGACGACAGCAAGGGCAGCAGGGACAGCGACGAGACTACGATCAGGACGGAGAAGACGCCAACTCGCTCTCGGACGCACCGTCCCCGACCACTCCGCTCGCTGTCCCGAACGCCCTGCACGACGCCGTCTCGGCCTTTTCCCACGCAGGCCAGCGCCGCCGCGCTCCCACCGCAGGCCGCATCGGTCCCGTCGCCGCCGCCAACTCCGACGCCATATCGGGCGTGGACGCAGCCTCCCAGCCCTCGAGCGCCCGCCGCGGCCCGTTGAACCCGCACGAGTACCCCGACACGCCCGCGTTCCGGCAAGTCGACGACGTCCTCCGCCGCTGTCGGGACGACTGGCCGAACCTCGTCCGCGGAACGAGTCTCGCCGCCGCAGAGGGGCGAGACGCGGGGGGCAGTCATGGCTCCGACTTGGCGTTCGACCCCGTCTCGCTCGCGCTCGAGTTGCTCGAACCCGCCCGTGGAGGAGGCGGCGGCGGAGGAAGGGACGACGGGCGAGCCGGAACCCCGACGAGCCGCAGCGACCGCGGCACGAAGCAGAACCTGACTTCGTTCCTCCGGCTCAAGTCCGAGTTGGACGGCGCGATCAAGTCGACCCTCTCGCCGCGGATGAACCCCCCGCGTTCCGGTCCAGATGCAGACGAGTCCTCGACCTCGAGCCCGTACCGCGCGTACGAGTCGGCGATCACGACCCACAAAGCCACCCTCGGGACTCTGACGCAGGCGCAGAAACTCGTCGGGGGGATGCGCTCCGGGTTGGTCGGGACGCGCGAGCGCCTCGAGGGGCAGGGGAAGGAAGGGCTCGCGGGCATGTATGCGCGGTTGGGCATGCTCGAAGAGATGGGCGCCCTGCTCGACGAGATGTGCGTCGTCTCATAATCGGGGGCATGCTGTCAAGGCGGACAGGGCCTCGTGCGCTGATGCCTGACCATACCCTCCCCCCGACCTCGGCAGCGAATCGCTCCTGCGCCTCCCGCCCTCACTCGAGACCCTCCTCTCCGAGAAGCGCTTCCTGAGCGCCGTCGTCCTCCTCGTCCGGTGCAACAAAGCCCTCAAGAAACCTGAACTCCTCGAGGTCGGCGCCTTGGCCGACTTGAGGGCGTGGGCGACCGCCCAGGAGGGGGTGAGTCTCGGCTTCCGCGTGTCGCGCGAGGAGGCGACATCTCCTTGGTTCGAGCGGGGGGTGCTGATGAACGAGGATCGTCTCGCTTCGTGCCCCGCAGGTGGTACTGGATATTCTGATCGAAGAGCTGCACAACCACTTGTACCTCAAGTCGTTCTACTGCGACGTGCGGTGGCAGAGCTACACGCGCGGGCAGACGACCCGTAAGTTCTAGCCAACGGACGGGAGTAGCGCTCCAGCGGTTAGTGCTGACTCGGTTGATCTCAGTCCCCGTCGTTGACTTTGGCGACGACGCCGAGACCGCCGCCTCCTCTCAATCCAACTCGACCGGCGGCGGCGGCGGCGGCGGCGCCTCCTCCTCCTTCGGGGACCCTGCGCCCCCCTCCGCTCCGACCTTCCTCTCCGGCCGGAGCACCGCGCGCCTCCCCCGTCAATCGAAGCTGAACCGCTTCCTGCAGAACTTGGCGCTGAAACCGGCCGGGGCGGACTCGACGGTTGATGAGACCCTGGAGGAGTTGCTCGTCGAGCCGGGGGAGGGGGCGAGGGGGGTGGGAGTTGGCAAGGGTGGTGGAGAGGGTGGCGAGACGGCGGCAGCGGCGGCGGCGGATGGTACGGCGGCAGGAGGAGGGGCAGGAGACGGAGCCGACGGTTCAGGCGATCAGCGCCTCGGCGGGTCTTTCTCCGCTTCTGGCTCCGCGACAGAGCCCCGTCGCGCGCACCAGCAGCGCCCGAACCCGGAACTCGACTCGTTCGCCTACATCGAGATGCTCCTCGAGGCGCTCGCCGCGCTCGGTAAGCTCGGGTATGCGCTCGATGCGGTCGGGCAGAGGATCCAGGGGGAGTTGTTTGCGCTTGTGGAGGCGACGATCGACGAGGTCGAAGAGCGGTGCGTGGACTTTGCCTTCTTCCCGAGGGTGTTTCTGCTGGGCCTCTACGGCACCCGCAGGCTGACCGCGGGAACATGGGCATCTGGCTACAGAAACGACTCGAGCAAGCCGTTCGCCAACGCGATCGGGCTCGTCCGCCCGGGGTCGGCCCTGTACGGAGCGCCGCCCTCCCCCGATCCAGACCATGCCGGCGTTCAAATTCCCTTCGGCCACCACCGTCCCTCCCACCTCACCCACCCGCACCTCCCCGCCGGAGCCTTCGCCGCCGACGGGGTCGCGTCCCTCCTGCGCCTGACCCCGAGCGAGACGAGCGGGCTCGCGAACAGCGTCGAGACGCTGAGGGACCTGTTCTGGACGCTGTACAGCAAACTCGATGCGGTTATACAGGGGTTCCGGGTCGGATACGAGGTTGCGGGCCGGATCGCCGAGGTGAGCTCCCGCTCTGTTGGCTCCCTCAGACAGAGCGCGCTTAGCATGCCAAATTTGAGGACGGTAGCTGATTATGATCATTTTCGGTGACAGCGCCGCGATTCGAAAGAGGCGGCGTTGCTCCGTTCGAGCTCCGGCAACTTTCTCTTTTCCCTGCTGGACCTCTGGCGGCCTTTGCAGCAAGAGGTGCGCTTCGAGCCCAGGCTTGCCTCCAAGACATTGCTCTCGACTGATCTGATATCGCACCGATCCAGGTTCGCGCTCTCCTGCACGACTACCTCACGGACGACACAAGCGGCGCCATTACGTCTCGGAATCCGATCGTCAGCGTCAATGAGGTTCTGCGTTTCCCGCGGCCGAGGGACGGATCCAAGGTCAGACCCTTCAGCTCGCTGAAGTATCACGTGTATGCTGATACTCAGAATGATCGCGCTCGCAGCAAATCTTCCGGTTCGCGGATGCGGATCTCCAGGGCGCGCACAAGTTCCTCGCGACCCAGGAGGCGTCCCTCAATGCAGCAATCAAGGCGGCGGTCCCTGGACTGCTGACAGAGGGCGCACAATCCGCGACCACCGTGGCGTCGGCCCTGATAGTCGCGTCGGCGGGAGGAACTAACCGGTCTTCGAGTCTGAACGGGATGCACAAAGCCCTGGTGCCTGCAGACGCGTTCAACGTCTCGGTCCTATTCGGACCGACGCTCGCGTTCCTCGAGCGTGTCAAGGACATCATGCCGGGCGGGCTCGTCACCGACGACGAGATCGACGCCGGGACCGGCTTCGGGGGTTTCTTGGACGATTTTGTCCTGCGGACGTACCTCCCTCAGCTCGAGGAGAAGGTCGCGCAGGTGTTCCAGCAGGCGGTCGGCGGCATGGACGCATTTCAGGACGATCCCGGCTACAAGCGGGTCTCGACCGTACCGATCGCTCGGGTGAGTCGAGAGTCGCGCGCCCGCTGTCTCGTCAGAAGGCTGACCCGCCTTGTGCCGTACCATCTAGGCTGTCACAAATCTCAGCCAGCTCATCTCATCGCTGTGCTCGATGCTCCGCTCGACACCCTTCCATCGCGAGAACTACTCCCAGCTTATCGTGAGCGTCACGCACCAATTCTACGAGTGCTGCCTCGACCGGTACAAGGGTCAGTCGCTGTTCGATCCCCTTATATCGTTCCTCGAGCGTCCCGGCGCTGACTTGGTGATTGGCAGAACTCGCTGGGAACGAAGCTGTGGACGCAAGCGTGCCGGCGACGGGAGACTTGCCGGTCGGCTTGCTGAAAAAGGCTGGCGCATGGGCCGACAGCGAGAACCTTCATTCGTGTCTTCAGGACCTGAAGGATGCCATGGTGCGCACTTTCCTGCGCGCGCAAGTTCCCTCGGTGCCCTGCGTGCTGACATCCATGTCTCCGGCCAAAATAGCACGCCGACGACTCGAGCCGGACGGCGGAATTTCTTGCGCGCGAGACCAAGCTGGAGTGGGAGCGCAAGGGTAATGCTGCCATCGAGGAGGAAGACTTGATCCAGCCGAGCAAGAGGCTGGCGAGCTTGGCGACGCTGTACTCGAGTCTGGTGAGCCTGACCTCCCAAGCCTCATCTTATGCAGGAAAACGCTGACCTTACGCGGAAATAGGTCTGGTTTGCCGGGCATGTCTCGTCGCTCCGGACAACAGGAGGCGTGCCGACAGGATCTGGTGGCCGCGGCTTCGGCCCGCGCGACAGCGTGTACTCGAACGCGAGCACCGACACAGCGCAGTCGAACGAGAGCGAGATGGGCGACGATGCCGACGAGGCGTCTCGACCGGAGGGCTTCGCCTTGCCGTTGACGAACGACATGATCAAGTCGGTCCATTCCGGAGTCGCTGCGTGCCTATCGAATGCTCACGAACTTGAACCCCATCCAGGCCCTTCAATGCGCTCCTCGATTCTTATCAGCAACTCGCAAGCATGGTCCTGTTTACGCTTCGGATCGAGGTCCGCCTCCGGACGATGCACTACCTCGACAAGGCGACGCGCGATGGGAGCTACCAGCTGCAGGAGGACATCTTTGAACCCGACTCGAGTGTGGTCGATCTCAACAGTGACCTCGCTGCATGTGACGAGCTGATCGGACATGCTCTCATGTCGCGTCCTCGTCGGTACGGACCGGTTTACCTTAGGCGGGTCCACGGTCCGACAGCTCGCTGACATGGACGTTGCTCGCAGATTTGTCTTTGAAGGTTTGTCGTCCTTGATGGACGGCCTCCTGATTCGCAATAGCCGCCATATTCGTCTCGCCAACGAGCACGGCCAACGCAAGATGCTCCGCAACATCCTGGCGTTGCAGCAAAACCTCAAGACCCTCGGCGACGAGCCTCTCGAGGTCAACTTCGATCGAAGCAGGCGCTTCTGGGATCTCTTTGTCCAAGGCCCGAAGGTGCGTTCAGGTCGTGACCTCACCTGCCCTGAAAGGCAGACAACTGATGCCGATCACGTCGGCACGCAGAGCATGCTCGACCAAGCCCGAGCCGGCACGATCGACTACGAGTTTGAGGATCTCAAGGCTCTTCTGAACCTCCAGTGCGGCGTCGACCAGTCGGGCAAAGACGGCCGCGGAGCACAGCCGGGAGCTACGCCCTTGCTGGGATCAGACTCGACCGGACCGCAGAACGGCGCGGGAGACAAGGCCCGAAGGCAGTACAACGAGTACCTGATCGTGAGCTGCCTTTCCTCCCCCGCAGCCTATACTTGCGCACCAGCTGACCAGCTTTCTGGCGCTTTCCTCACTGCCAGGACTTGTTCTCGCTGGATCCGACTGGCGGAATGGGCGACGAGTAGCTCTCCCGGACTTGCGGACATACGGTTCGGGGAATGTTGACAACAAGCACGTTGAGGCGTTGTACTGCGGATGCGAGATGCGGATGGCTACTATGCGGTACACCTGTTGAAAAAAAAAACAATCACGAGAAGAGCACATTTAGGCCGGGTTTCACCGCTCGTCTGCACTGTCGAGCACGCGGTCGACAAACGCGAGCACCTCCTTCGCATCCCTCGTGTCGTGCACGCGAGCGACTTCGCAATAGCCGCTGCGGACCGCGCATGCGAGCGCCGCGACCGTCTCGACCTGTCGCTCGGCCGCGACCTTCTTGTCCGGGTTCAGGAACTTTTTCCGCGAGAGGCCGATCAGGACGGGGTAGTCGCGCAGGGTCGGGTGGTCGCCGCCCTGGAAGAGGTCGTCCAGGTGCCGGAGGAGGACGAGGTTTTGTTTGCCCGTCTTGGCGAATCCGAACCCTGGATCGAGGATCACGTTCCACCTCCTCACTCCCGCCCGCAACGCCCGTTCAAGCATCTCCTGCATCTCCCTCCTCACGCCTGGGACAACCCCTCCATGCTCCGAATAATCGGTCAAGGACGTCATGGTGCTGGGATTGCCGCGGCTGTGCATGAGCACGACGGGGCACGCGAGGTCGGCCATCGTCTGGAGCATACCGGGTTCGCGCCCGCCGTAGACGTCGTTGATCACGTCGGCGCCGGCGCGGATCGCGGCCTCGGCGACACGGGGCCGGAAGGTATCGACCGAGACGACGAGCGGCGCCGCTGCTGCGGAAGAAGACGCGCTTTGTTCTTGTGCACGGATCGCCTCGATCAGAGGGACGACGCGATTCACCTCCTCTTCAGGGTCGATATTCGCCGCCCCCGGCCGGGTCGACATGCCCCCGACGTCGATAACCTCAGCCCCGTCGCGGACGTGCCTCTCAACCTCTTCGAGCGCTGCCTGAACACTGCCGACCCGCTCGGCGCTGCCATCCGAAAAGGAATCGGGCGTCATGTTCAGGATCGACATCACGAGGGTGTGCCTCTTCGAATCGGCGGCGGCGGCGTTGCTAGCCAAGGCGGGCGACGCTCCACCGTGGACGGGGCTCAGTGCCGGACGCGAGTAGGGCTGCACGCGCGTGCGCGAGAGGGGAAAGACGCGCTGGACCGTCGAGCGGAACGTCGGCTCCGAGACGAGGTCCGCGAGGAGGGACCCGATCGAGCGTTTCAGGACCGGGTGGACCAGGTCGGCGGCGAGGCTGCGATCGCAGCGTACGGGGTGCCGTCAGGATCGAGAAGAGCCAGAAGGGAGAGAGAGGAAGACTCACTCGTGCAGCGGTCGGAGTACGAATTCGCGCTCCTGCAACGAAGCATGCGGCACCCTGAGCCACCACCGCCCCTCCTCCTTCTCCTCCTTTGTCTTCGCTGCGTGGTCCTGCTCTTTTCGCGAATCAAACGCAACATCGCCGTACAGCAGCAAGTCGAGGTCGATCACGCGCGGCCCGTTGCGGAACGTGCCAAAGTCGCGGCCGAGGTCCCGCTCCACGGCTTTCAGGACGGTGAGGAGTCGGAGCGGCGACAGGGTCGTCTCGATCTGCTCGAACCGGCGCCACCAAAGCATGAGTCTTGACGGCTCGGGGCGGATCGGAAGTACAGGGAGGCATGGAAAGCTGCCGGTTGACGTACCTTGATGGCGGCGTTGAGGAACTTGTCCTGCTCCTCGTGGTACATCGCCTCGCTCTCGTACATCCAGCTCGTCTCGACGACTCTCCCCGCATCCTTCCCCCCCTCTGTTCGCCCCTCACCTTCGCCTCCTCGGAGCAAGGCATCGAGGCGCGTGACGGCGTCGTTCAAGTTGCCCGGCCGAGCGCCGAGGTTCGTCCCGAGGCCGATAAAGGCCGTCTGAAGCGGTAACGACATTGACTCGGGTGTCTCCCGCGCCGGCTGAGTCGACTTGGCCGTACCGGGAGCGGTAGCGGCTGCCGCCTTGGCTGGCGCGGACGAGGCCGTGGCAGTGGACAGGGCGCGGACGGCTCCGGGGCCGCGCTGGCCCGCAGGGACAGCCAAGTGCCTCAGGTGAGGGAAGTGATCCCTCCGCCTTGTGACGCCTACGGTCGGGTACTGCGCGAACATGAGCGCCGAGGGCTTTGAGCAGCGCACGGTCGCTTCGGTGACGTCCCATTCGAGGGCCGGGGTGGCCGAGGGTGAGGCAGAGGCATGGGCCGGAGACGTGTGTGGTGTGAGGAGGACCGAGGCGAGCGAGACGACGAGGTGCTCGATCGTGAGCGGTTTCGAAGCCGAGAGGTGCTGTTGGAGAGCGGCGTCAACGCCCGACTTTGGTGAGCCTCTCGGGCTCCCGAGTGCGCACCTCTTCGACACGCTTGATGGCCCCTCTCCAGCCCCTCCAGCCAGGCCTGGCGAGTGCGTGTGGGCTGCTGTAGGGAGGCATGTCCGGGGACGAGGGCGGGAGGGCGGGGTGTTTCACTTCGATGTCGACGAGGACCTGCTGTTCGTCGAGGCGTTCTCCCGGATTGAGGCCGATGATGATGAGCCTGCTGAGCTGCTTGACGTAGAAGCGGTCGTTCAGGAGGTTACCGGAGTTGAGGTCGTGGAGTTGGCGCGAGTCGGGGTCGTAGTCGGCGCGGTCTCGACGGATGGAGACGCCGACGGTTTGGGCAGTGAGGAGTGCGCGGGGGCGCTCGAGCGAGAGCTGTACGTTCGGGGCGTGGCAGTCGAAGAGGACGACGGCGGCGATGCGGTCGGCGAGCACCTCGAGCGGGAACTCTGCGCCTGGCTCGTTCTCGGCGGGGAGGTCGCGGTGTACGCAGCGCTCTATGGCCTTGGTGATGGAGCCGTAGTTCAAGCTGTTGGCGAGGAGGGCGTCGCTGTCGGCCTCGGCGTCGATTTTAGTCTCGACGGTGAGCGAGACGGTGAGCGGTTGCTCCTGCTGCACGCGCTGCCACAGGTCGCGCTCAAGCAAGGACGTGCGCAGCTGCAGCCCCGTCACGCTGATCACGTCGCCCATACACTCCGAGTCGTGTAGAGCGAGAAACAGGCCGCGAACCAAGTGTCGGCCGAGAGACGGAGCAGCGCAACACTTCCGACGGACACACCTTCTCAGCCTCTTCCCGCACCCTCGGGAGGCCGAAATAAGTGCGCATCAGGACTCGGACAGTATGCCCCCGACGAGGTACATTGTCCTCGCAGCGGCGACCGTCGCTTCCCTCTCGGCCGGAACCAACTACTGCTTTTCGTAAGGTCCACTCCGATGCCCGTACAAGTATGATTCCGACTCACAGAGGGCTTTCACAGCGCCTATGCCCCTCAGCTTGCCACACAGCTCGAGCTCTCGAGCACCCAACTCAATATCGTCGGCGCAGCGGGCAACTTGGGCGTTTACCTCAGCTGTACGTCATCCCAGCTCCACTCAGCATAGAGCTTTCCTTTGCTGAATTACCCGCCCACCAAGCAGCTCCTATCATAGGCCGCATCGTAGACCGACGAGGTCCGAAACCGACCCTCGTGTTCGCCGCCGTCGCCCTCTCCGCAGGCTGCAAGTCCTCCACTCTTTCTCTGGCCTACACTCTATCGCAAGATTGACCTTTTTCCCACGTCGCAGATTTGATCATTCGCGCGTTCTATACGACGGCTGCCCCGTCGTGGAGCGGATCCAGTCATGAAGCCAGTACGGAGCCGCCACAGCCGCCTCGAGGGTGGTTCGCCGCCATCGGACTTCCAGGACTCGTTGCCGCCCAACTCCTTACCGGAATGGGTGCGTACGGAGAGTCTTTTGCAGATCGAGGGCTCCCGATATTGACTGCGATCCCGTTCACCGCTCGCAGGTTCGACCGCGGGACTCTCCTCCGTCGGCAACAGCGTCGCCAAGTCTTTCCGCAAGGTCGGTAGGAATTCGTCTCGAAAGACGCGATCAAGCCTGACTGACGCCTTGAACTCTCGGCCATCCACGATTATCTCTCACTCCAGCGGCGCGCAGCTGCGCTGTCGGTCGTTCTGTCAGGCTTTGGCCTCTCCGCTTTTTTCTGTGCGTGCGCGGCGAGCTCTCCTTCTGCGTGCGGATCGATACTGACCCCATCTTCTCGTCGGTCAGACTCGACCCTCGCCTCGCTCGTGATCCACACCCCTCAACGCACAAGACTCCATCCGGGTGAAGGCGAGGACACGACCCCCTCGTTCCTGCTCCTGCTGGCCCTCGGCAGCTTGTTCAGCATGCTCGTCGGGCTCGTTTTCGTTCGGCCCGTGCCTCCTGCGCCAAAGAGTGAGGCGGTAGAGGCTTTTGCGCCGGCGGAGCGTTCGTCGGACGCTCGGGCTGGCTCGGAGGGGGATGGCTACGAGGCGGAGGAGTCGGACCTGCTGATCGACACGCGCACTTCGAGCGAACGGGACGGCATCCTGCCGCCTCAAACACCCGCGCCCCCGCGGGCCGCTGCCGAGCGCACACCCCTCCTCCGGAACGACTCGACGACCTCGGTCGTCCCCGATCGGAACGTGACGGGCTGGGCGCTCCTCCGCGAGGTGGACTTTTACCTCATCTTTGTCTTTAACGGGTTGTGCGCCGGCGTTGGCCTGTGCTGTAAGAGCTCTGCTTCGTTCCCCCGGACCTGACCCGAGGAGGATGCCTAGCTCACTCTGGGCTCAATTCGCAGACATCAACAACCTCGGCACGATCGTCCGGTCGCTCAGTTACCCGCTCGGGACCCCGTCGAGCGAGGTCGCGCGCGCGCAGGCGCACCTCGTCTCGCTCCTGTCCGTGTTCAACTTTCTCGGGCGGTTGTTGTCCGGGTTCGGGAGCGATTACTTCTTGCACCGGCGCAGTGGCGCGAGGGAGGGCGACGCTGGCTCGCCGATACCGCCACCGGCCTCAGGGTCGGTCGAAGGAGGACGAGACGAGCGTGTGGCTCCCGTCGGAGGGTCCTCAGAGGCTCATCAGCCCGAATCCGACTCCCGCTCCCTTGCTTGCCGCCACCGCCGCCGCCGTTGGACCGGCTCCCTCCCGCGCGTGACCTTCCTCCCCCTCACCGGGCTCCTCTTCCTCGCCTCGCAGCTCACCCTCCTCCTGACCACCCGCCCCTCCCGGCTGTACCTCCCGACGGCGCTGACCGGACTCGCGCACGGGTGCCTGTTCGGACTGAGCGGGATTATTGGGTTGGAGAGGTTCGGGATGAGGAGCTTTAGTCAGACGAATGGGGTGTTGGCGCTCGCGCCGGCTGTGTTCGGTGCGTCGGGCCCGGTCCTCCCTTCCTTCCTTCGTTTCGTTTCTCTTGCTTCCGCCACTCCCGAACGGACTGACTGACTGGATCTCTACCCGCACAGGACAAGCGATGAACCTCGCCTTCGGCCGGATCTACGACGCGCATCTCCCGTCTCCTTCCCCTTCCTCTTCCCTTTCCTCTCCCGCCTTTCCGCCGCCCAGAGTTCAAGTGGCAGGCTCGCAGTGCACCGCCGGCCGGGCGTGCTACGCTCCGGCGACGGTCCTGACGTGCGGGATGGCGCTCGCGGCGACGGGGGTCGGGATCGTGTTGGCGACGGTGAGGAAGGAGATGCGGAGGAGGGCGGAGTGAGGCCGGCGAGAGGGCTAGATCATCCGAAAGGGAGTCTTTGCGGAATGTAGAGGATCGATCCGAACCCGCGAAGGGAGTCCCTCTCACGAGACCCCGAGTTTGCAGCTCCGGGTTGGAATTCGCTGCAGAGGTGAGAGGGATGGCTGCCCGTTTGGAGCTCTACTAGGACCGAGCTGCACCCTGCTCGCGCAACCGGCGCGAATCCTCCGCCTCCCTCTCGCTGCCCTCCTGCGCCAAGACCCCTTCCTCCCATCCCCTCCCTCCGCCGCCAGCCTGGCCCTCCTCCCCCTCGAGGTTCTCAAACATCTCTCTCCGGCCTTTGAACTGCCGATACCACCCTTGGAACCCGCCTTTCAGGATCCGGACTTGGACTCCGGAGGGCAGGGCGGGAGAAGAGGCGAGGAGGGACGCGGCGTAGGGCCCGCGGGTTTGGGAGCGCATGCAGTGCAGGACGAGCAGCCGGAGAGGGGGGACGCGGGGGCGGATGTAGGTCGAGATGACGTTGTTCCTAATGGAGGAGGGAGGAGGTGTCAGCTTCCGAGCAGACGAGGAGAGAGCGAGGAGGGAGACGAAACAGTTTTTGCTCGCTGCCGAATTCGCGCGTGGTCAAGTTCAAAGCGCCCGGAATGTTGCCCCCGGGGAAATCACTACTCCGCACATCTGCGAGAAAAGGAGGGCGATGAGTCGAGATGAGTCTTAACCGGACCCATCCTCCGACAGACTGCACTGACCGATGACGAGAAAGTCGTCCCGTTTCGGCTCGGCGGTAACCAAGCTGGCGAGCTCGTCGACGCTGATATAGGTCGGCTCCTTCCCCGCCGGCGTGCTGCTGCTGTTGCTCGAGCCCATGGAGGTTGCGGCGAGCGAGAGGTGATGACGGCGAGATGGGAAGGTCGTGGCTCCAAAGGCGGGCCAGGTGCGGATGAGGCGTGTGAGCAGCAGCTCGGCGACAGTAGGTAGGTTTGAGCTCCCAATCTGTGTCGTACGGAGGACGCTGCGCTAGGCTGCTGTTGGCCAGCTGTACAGCTGGAGCAAAGTGATTTCATCAGTTCGCGGAGAAGAGAAGCGTCGGCTCCCAAGCGGCTCCTCTCCTGTGCGTGCCACGTCAGTAGGCTGGCCGTGGTTCCGTGCGCAGCCGCTTGACAAGCTCGCCGAATACAAGTCGGGTTTACAGTCTCGCACAGCTACGGACTGGGATATTACGGCTGTCACACGATCACAGGCAGTAAGAGGAGTCGACTACGAAGAACAGCAGCAGCTACACACCACCCGACGCCCCGTCTCGATGGCCGACGAGCTCGTCTTGAACTTTGACGCTCCTGCCGACAGCGCACCCGCCGCCCGGGCGAATCGCGCCAAGGGAGGCCGCTGGACAGACCGCGCCAAGGAGCGAAAGCGCTCCCAGATCGAACTGCGGCGGGCGGGAAAGGCAGCTGGAGGAGCCGGAGGCGGCGCGGGAGGTTCTCCAGCAGGCGCGAACGGCGAAGCGAAACGGTCGCAGCGACCGAGAGAGGGACAAGACGCGTCGCAGAAACCGAGAGGACGACCGAGCGCGGCGGGCGAGTCTGGCCATGGAGGCGGAGGAGGCGGCGGAGGAGGCGGGCGAGGACGTCTCGAGCAGGCGGTCGGCCCGGCCGGCAAGAAGCAGTACATCTCGTCCCTCTTCACTGCCGAGGGCTTGCCTGTCCCGTCCACCTCGAACGGCGCGGCCGGCTCCGCTCCGGTCATTCCGGCCCGCCCCTCAAACGCCCCTATGACTTCGGCCCCTCAATCCGCCGAGGGAGGACACCCGGATGGCGAGGCAGACCCGACAGAGGAGGAGGAGGGAGAAGAAGCGCAGCAAGGTCCCGACCCGGCGCCGGAACTGAGCAAGCTCGGCTTGTCGAGGGAGATCGTCACCGCTCTCGCCGGCAAACTCGGCATTTCGGGTCCGACCGCTTGCCAAGCAGGCGCGATTCCTCGCCTCCTGCACACACCCGCTCTCGCCGGGAAACACGCTCGCGATCCGAAGGGCAAAGGCAAGAAACGCGCACCGGGCGTCGAAGCGGAGGACTTTGCGCACGACGCGATCCTGCGGGCCCAGACGGGTTCGGGCAAGACGCTCACGTTCCTCTTGCCGATGCTCGAGGACCTTTTGCGCCTGCCGCCTTCGGTTCTCACCTCGGCTACGCAGTCTGCGGTGGTGAACCGGACCATC
Organism: Rhodotorula sphaerocarpa; assembly: GCA_024713535.1. Lineage (NCBI taxonomy): Eukaryota > Fungi > Basidiomycota > Microbotryomycetes > Sporidiobolales > Sporidiobolaceae > Rhodotorula > Rhodotorula sphaerocarpa. The sequence goes on along the minus strand of JANIBP010000004.1, from coordinate 1,131,709 downwards.
GGGACCCTCGCCCTCATCCTTGCCCCGACGCGAGAACTCGCCACCCAGATCCATACCGTCCTCTCCTCGCTCCTCTCGGCCCTCCCCTTCTCCTCCCGCTTCACCGTCTCCCCTCGGACCCTCACCGCCGGCCTCCTCGTCGGCGGCGCGAATCGAACGCACGAGAAGCGCCGGCTGCGGAAGGGGTGCCCGATCGTCGTCGCGACGCCCGGCCGCTTGCTCGACCACCTGAAGACTACGGAAGCCTTCCGGCTTGCGGGCGAACCGGTCCGGAGCGCGGGTCCGAGCGGCCGACCGGGCGGTGCGGCCGGGAAGGGCGCGAACGCGGCCCCGCTCGGCCAGCGCGGCTCTCAGCGCGGCGCCGCGGGGTCGACGAGTCAGCTCGGCCTGCGCTGGCTCATCGTCGACGAGTGCGACAGGTTGATGGACCTCGGGTTCGAGGAGCAGATGCGCGGGATCCTCGAGGAGGTCGAGCGCCGGACTGCCTCGGCCGGCGCGGGGGGCTCGGCGTCCTCTGGTCCAACCAAGCCGAAGCGGAGGACGATCCTGTGCTCTGCCACGGCGAGCGAAGGCGTGGACCGGCTGGCTGGCTTGGCGGTCGGCGGGGCTACGGCGGACGGGGACGAAGGCGCCGAGGGCGTTGCCGCGTCGTTGGCGGTCATCGGGGCGCGGGACGACGTCCGCGTACCGGAGCCGGCGCGCAGGGATTTGACGGTCCCGGTCACTACAAAGCGGTCTCTTGAGGAGGGAGACGACGAGGCCGAGGTTGAGGAGCGCGCCTCGGCCGACGAGGGCGCTGGAGGAGCGGAAGCCATCTCGACCGCCCTCGCCGTCCGGTCCGGGTTCACGCCACCCTCGCAACTGCTGCACAACTACGTCATCGTACCGCCGAAATTGCGTTTCGTCGCCCTCGTCGCATTGCTGCGGAAGCTTCTCGTCCGGCAACAAGCGGCGGCGAGGTCAGCCTCGGGTCAGGGGCCGGGCAAGGTCCTCGTCTTCATGAGCTGCACGGACGCGGTCGATTTCTGGTGGAAGGCGCTCGGCAAGATCAAGATGGGCTCCCGCGCGGACGACGGCGCCGACGAGGACGAAGAGGACGAGGCGGACGCCGACGCGGACCGGCTCGTCTCCCTGCATCCGCTCCTCTCCGGCGTGCCCATCTACCGTCTGCACGGCTCTCTACCCCTGAAGACTCGACTGGCGTCGCTGAACGCGTTCTCGGGGTCTTATACTATCGAGGAGGGGAAGAAGGCCGGACAGGAGACGGACGCGGGCGTGCTCCTGTGTACGAGTGTCGCGGCGCGTGGACTCGATGTCAAGAACGTGGGCTGTGTCGTCCAAGTCGACGCCCCGACCGAGGTGAGTTCGATGGAGACGCTTTTATTGGGATCCCTGCCTTCGAGTGGATGCTGACTTCGTCTCTGTACACAGGGCGGCGTCACCGAGTATGTCCACCGAGTCGGACGTACCGCTCGTGCCGGTGCGCAGGGTACAGCCTACTCCTTCGTCCTGCCGAACGAAGCCGAGTACCCCGCGTACCTCGAGTCGGGGATCAACGCCAAGGAGGACCCTCAGCAACGGAACGCCGGCGCCAAGAAGGTCGTCAAGCTGCGCGAGGTCGGCGTCGAGCAGGTCCTTCGGGATGGGTACGGGGGAGAGGGCCGGGAGTACGAGACGCGTGCGACGGACGTGCAGATGGGCTTCGAGCGCTGGGTGAACGGTTCCGAAGAGGTGTGTGCTCGGCAAGGTTGTTCACTTCGATGCATGCTTGTTCACTGACGCCATTGCTGCTGTGGTCGTCGCAGTCGGCTTCGCTCGCGCGCAAGGCCTTCCAGGCGCACATTCGCGCCTACGCGACGCACCCTTCCGCCGAGAAACACCTCTTCAACCTGAAAGCTGTCCACCTCGGTCACCTCGCCAAGTCGTTCGGCATGCGCGAAGCCCCGGGCCACCACCTCGCGTCGAGCGGACCTGCGCGGAAAAAGATGCGGACGGGAACCGGCGCCGCGGCTGCGCCGATCGATGGCTCGGCTTCCGGGGGCTTCGAGACGGGGCGGAGGCGGAAGACGCTCGATGCGGAGGCGAGGATGCGCAAGTTGATGCGTGGGCCGCAGGCGAACGGGGGGCAGGAGTTCCATGTGGCGGGCGCGAGCGAGCTCGAGGGGTTGGTGCGTGGCAAAGTCGGCAAGTAGGGGATCGTCGGTACACTTGATCATTCACGCGTCGACGCGCTTGGGACTGTCCGTGAACGGGGCTACAGGAGGTCTCGCTCGCTACGGAAGAGCGCGGCCGAGTCGAGAGGCCGGGACGGTGACGGCCCTGCCGAGCGCCCAGGTTTAGCTCTTTCCCCCGTTCGCGGCTCCATCTGGGTCCGAGCAGGCTCTCGTACTGTTCCTCCGCGTTTGTGCGCTTCCTTTGCTCCGGAGAGCGTTGGATGAGCCCGCAAGGGCTGTCCGGCTTGTCCGCGGGTCCCCAGCTTCGGGTGTTGCTCCTCACCTGCTGATCCCTGGATCTCACCCTCAATCAGCGTCACGTCTCTTGCTCCTCTCTACTACCTCGCCAAAGCCAAAACCTCTTGGCCATACTGCTCCCGACGACCGCTTGGAGCAACTGACCGCAGTCGCCTTCTCAAACCATGCTGCCGCCGTACCCAGACTCTTTCAACTACAGAGACGAGCAGCTGGCCAGGCTCCGAGCTCGCGAGGTCCATCAGGAGTACGCCGCCCTTGCAGTTAGGGGTCCGGGCCAGTGGCGCGAAGTCCTACACGATTTTCTGAGCCAAGCCCGTCATTTTCGCTTTTCGTCGGGGGCCCGGCAGGCGCTCTCCACCTGGGCCTTCAATCTTGAGGCAAAGGCGGAGTTTATCGAACCGATACCACACGGGACAACTAGGTACTGGGCAAGCGCAGTGTTGCGCTATGTTCGGGACACGTATGAGCAGGGAGACGAAAATGAGCGCCAAATATTCCTTCTCGACCTCACAGTGAGTGGCCTCCTCTTCTTTCTACAGTCTGTGCTTGACTGTGTGCTGAAGCGATAGAGACTACTTCCCAGTCTGAATGGCCGTGGAAGGTGATTCTCCGAACAATCAGGCTTCTTTTTGGCGAGGTGAGCCGTGGCAGGACGGCGACAGGTTAGATCATTTGAACAAGTTGCTCAACAACTTATACCTGCAGAAATGCCCCCTACAAGAGGACATTACGCGGGACGCTGCCAGACTCGCCCGAAAGATCGAAGAAGCCGGCTTGTCAGACGCCGACGTAACGCACAATTGGCAGCAGGAGCTGCAACGCATGCGCGACACCTCCGACAAGAGTCTTCTCTGCCTCGGCTGGGCGCATGAGGTTGAGACTGCCTTTGAGCATTTCACGACTTCAGCGGCTTCATCTCGAGAAGCCTCGATCGCAGCGCGCTGGACCCTGCGGTACCTCTGGAACGACTTTGTCAAGAAGCGGGATGCGGCTCAAGCGGGACGTGGCCCGTACGTAGCCAGAGAAGTGTCGGAAGAGACTCTGCTCGATCTCATGGTGAGCCCCAGGTCTGTCCCTCCGCTGCGCCTCGGAAGCACGGAGGCTGATGTGGCATATTGATAATAGACCGACATACCGTGGATGGTGGTCATCGAAGCGTGCAGAGAGGTTCGCATCCACGTACGTGGCAGCTGTTTCTCGAAGTCTGAGAATGACCGCTCACCCTGTCCGACGCTGCCGACAGAATCGCCCCGAGCACGCGAGAGCGCCTCCGCCTCGGCCTGCCCGAGAAGTGCCACGCCCTCGAGTGATCACGGGCCCGTCTCCTGCCGCTTATCGCCAATGGCAGAATCGTGCGCACTCGGAGCATCTCCTCGGACGCATGTCGATCCGCCAGAAGCAGATCTATCACGGACGCGGAGGGTCGGGGTGGTAAGCCCCTTCGGAGGGAACCTTGGAATACCGTTTTTGCTGAGGGAGATCAGTACCTGTATTTCACTTCGTGACGCTAGATTTCAGGGAAAGCGTACGATGGGTTGTGAGAAAGAGCGAGGACAAGCATTCGGGTGTGGCTGCGGAGAGGCGCGCGACTCGCGACCCGACTTTGGACCTTCCGCGCCAATCTCGGCCACCGCGCAAAACCAAGCCTGGCCCCTACGTGGACGCCTACAGCCCCAGCCAAGCTCCTGTACGATGCTGTGGCGGAGTTCAAGCGCGTCTGCGCTGCTGTGTGCGCTGCCGACGCTCGTGTCGCTGCTCGCATTCGGCAACTCGGCCGCCGCGGCCCCGATCGCCACCGCTGGCCTCTCGCTCACCGCAGGCGACTGGGACAAGAACATCAAGCACGGCACCTGGTCAGTCTACGCTTCTCAGCTCGGAGCGGGCGGGACTGGCGGGAGGGAGACGGGCGAGGAGGCCTCGGCGTGGACCTCGGGACGGACGGACACGCGCCGCTGACACTCGCACCGCCCTGTGCTCCATACAGGCTCGTCGAGCACTATTCGTACGTCTTCACTTTGTCCGGCGAGCTCAAAGGCGGCAGTCTCGTGACGACTGAGCCACCTTGCTGATTCCCCCACTCATCGCCGCTGCAGCCCGTACTGCTCGCACTGCAGGTCATTCGCCCCGACATGGAAGCAGCGTGAGTATGACTGCGCAGAAATGAACCCCCAACAAAGCTAACGAGAGACCGTGCGCCTCCACCGCAGTCGTTCACCAGTACGGGGACGCCGCCTCGACGCACGACTTTCACTTTGCCCAGGTCGACTGCGCCGCGAATGGGGACCTCTGCCGCGAACACGACGTCAAGTACTACCCCATGATCTCGCTCTACACCAAGGGCGGCAAGCACGTCGAAGAGTTTGAAGAGAAGCGCACCCTCGAGGCGCTCGGCAAGTTTGTCGAGGAAAACTACCCCGTCGAGGACGCGAAGGAAGGAGCGGTCGAGGAGACCAAGAGTGCTGTGGAGGCGACCTCGGCAATCGGAGACGAGGCAGAGGCGCCGCGGAAGAAAGTGAGCGGCCCGGGCAAGGCGCGGCTGCCCAAGGCGGCCGAGGACGACTCGGCCCTGCACTTTGCCAAGGACGATGACGCCGCCGCGGCGCACACGGCGGTCGACGAGTCCGTCACCGACGCCGCCGCTGCCGGGACCGCCGTCACGTCTCAGCAAACGCCGCCGGCTGCGGAAGCGACCGCCTCGCCCGCCACCAAGTTCTCCCCGCCGGCCTTTGTCGCGCAAGCTCCTCCCTCGAGCTTTGAGAAGAAGCGCGGTGCTTCGGCCGTCGAGGCCGGCTGGCCCGCGATCGACGGCTCGGTGCTTGAGCTGGACAACGACCTCGCAGTCAGGCTGATCGAGGAGGACGACGCCCCGCCGAGTTTCGTCAAGTTCTTTGCGCCGTGGTGCTCGCACTGCAAGGCGATGGCGCCCGGTGCGTTCTTCTGCGTGATGTGCCCCCCCCCCCCGGATGCCGTGAACTGATTCGATTCCCTGCGGATCACAGCCTGGAAGGACCTGGCGGAACAGCTTGCCCCCGCTGGTGTACGCGTCTACCAGATGGACTGTGACGCGAAAGAGAACAAGAAGGCGTGCAAGCTCGCCAAGGTGCAGGCGTACCCGACCCTCAAGTTGTGCGTTCCGATGGTCTGTCCCGATTCACCGTTCCAGCAAGCTGACGGATAGGGTCAAACCGCAGTTTCAACGCCGGCGCGGCGGTTGAGTTCCTGGGTGGTCGTGAGCTCGAGTCTATGAAGGCGTTTGCCCTCAAGGCCACGTCGGCGTGCGTACTGCTCAATCCTGGTTGTCATTCTCCAGCCGTCAACTGATCCGATATGTCTGCGCAGCACGACTATCGAGAAGCTCGAGACGGAGACGGAGCTGTCGCGTGCGATTCAAGACGACCCGGTGATCGTCGTGATGCTCGAGCCCAAGTCGGCAAAGAAGGACGATGTCGTGAGGCAGCACGTCATTATTTCTGCAGCCGAGGACCTCGACTCACTAGAAGTGTCTGCACGCAGGACATTGCTCTCGCGGCCGTCAAGACCCTGATGGGCACCGCGCCGGTCTACCGCTCGACGGCCTCGGGGCTCTTCTCGCGGCTTTCGCTCCCCTCGGACCAGCTCACCTTCCTCACCTTCAAGTCGCATTCGTCCAAACCATACGATGTCTTTTCGCTCCCGCTCGAGAGCGCCGGCACGCCCCTGCAGCGCCTCGAAGCGACGCGGCACTGGCTCCGGAGCGCGAAACTGCCCCTCCTGAGCGAGTTGTCCTCCGCGACGTACAACGAGCTGTTGCCCTCCGACAGCCTCATCGCGGGCCCGGGGGGCAAGAAGCTCTTGCCGCCGCTGGTCGGGCTTGCGGTGCTGAGTCGGAAAGGGCTCGGGGCGGAGGGGCTCGAGCGGGCCAAGGCGCAGGTGGAGCGGATCGCGGAGGCGTGGGTCGAGAAGCGCCGGGCGCGGCGGGCGCAGAAGGGGGTGGGGTCGGCTGGACCGGCAGGTGGAGTGGGAGCGGAGAGGGACGTGCTGTGGAGCTGGGTGGACGCGGATCGGTGGGCGGGGTGGACGAGGAGTATGTATGATATCCAGAACGGAGGGAAGGAGGGGCCGCGGCTCGTGATTGCCGATCCTCGCGTACGTCTTCGTCACTGTCTGTCTTTGCGCAAAATGCTGACTCGCGTGGGCCCCGCGGTGCTTGCAGCGCATGGAGTACTGGTCGAAGACGCTGGAGGGCGAGCCGCTCGCGCTGGACCAGGCCAAGGTGTTTGAGCTGATTGAGCAGGGCGTGTACGCGGGTCAAGTCCGCCCGGCGTCGTCGCGGATGTTCCTCGAGCGTTTCGCCTACGTGAGTGGTCCTCTCGAGTCTCGACTCTGATGCCGGAACGCTGATGTTCGGTCACCTCCGCAGTTCGTCGTCGACTTCCTGACCGCCGCCTACGAGTGGGTGGTCGCGCACCTGCTCCTTTCGCTGGTCGGGTTCAGCATCTTCTCCTACCTCTTTGTCCTCGGGATCCGGGCCACCTTTGAGGACGAGCCTGCGGGCGGCAGACCGGCGAGGAACGGGTACGCACCGGTGCCGCATGCGGCTGGGCCGAAGCGCGAGTAGTCCCTGAGGACGGGTGTAGAGACTACTGCACTAGTCCCTTGTAACAACACGTCGTCTTGCATGGAATGCAACGTACGGCCAGCTGTGCTGCGTCGCGATCAGAAGCTTTTAATTTGCGAAGAAAATTGCGAGATCGTCAGGGAATTGACCGGGAGCCGGGGCGATCCGGAGCCGCGGTGGCCGGCAGCTGGCGGTGGGCAGCAGCTCTAATCCTGCTCTCCCTCGCTCACGGGGAGCGCTGCGTACCCTACAGACTGTCCCTACAGTGCACTCGATCTCTCGCCAGGCTGTACCCGGGGCGCTATCTGCCCGCCATCGCTCGCTGAGGCTTCGCCATTCGTTCATCCAACTTCTCGACCAGCCGCCCGCCGGCACACAATTCCCTCGGCTCTTGCAGGCTGGAGACGCCGTGAGGACGCCGACAGGGGGTGTTATCTCGTATTTGGATTCTAGGTGAGCACCGGAACTGGGCGGGCGGGCGGTGGCGTGAGCTGGCTGACGGGCCGTCTTGCTGACCACAGCTCCACCTGGACCATCCTAATCTCGCGGCGAAGCCGCCCCAAAGAGCTGAAGCGCTGTCGCCAACGTCGCCATGGCCCGCCAACGCACACTGTCGAAAGCGCCGGCGTCCCGTCCCCAGAGCAACCAGCCCGCCCGCGCAGGACCCAGCCGCTCGCTCACCCCGCCAACCTCGCCGCAGCACAGCTCCTTCTCGTCTTCACCAGAGCGAACACGGACCGCTACGCCCGTGCGAGCACCCGCCGCGCAGACGAAGCCGGCAGAGCCGAGCCGGACTCCCTTCCGCTCCCTCCGCAGCCGGTTGCACGCCTTCGCCTTTGGCTACTCGGCTTCGGCCGCTCCTATCGCCCGGACGTCCACCTCCGCGCGCAAGTCGGGGTCCAAGGGCCCGCAGAGCGTCCGCGGCAAACGGGTGTCGAGTCCCGTCTCGGTTATGCCGGGAGGCGCGACCCGCCTGAAAGGATTCGCGGGGCCGGCAGGGAGCCAGTCGAACGTGGCCCTGAGCACGGCGGCCGGGACGACGACGACGGAGGACGTCGGGCGCAGTGTTTCGCTTCCGGCGAATCTGGCGGCGCAGCTGAACGGCCAAGACGCCGACGAGCTCTTGCACCCCGACGAGCCGGACGACCGCGAAGTCGAACTCGACCATAAGGAAGCCGAGACCTTCCCGCCGACGCTGCTTTGGCGTCCCGGTAACGAAGTGACCGAGTTTGGCGCGTGGGATCAGCCGGTGCGCCGGCAGCACAAGACCTCGCTCAGCGTCGACGAGTACCTCTCGCGTCAAGTCCCGGTGCCGTCGCCTCCCCTTATCTCCCCCGCCCGGTCCACGTCTCAGTCGAGTCGAGGTCCTAGGCCAGGCTCTCGACAGATCCACATCGCGCCGCGAACGGCGGCGGTCTCACCCAACCTACCGGTTCCCATCACCCGCTTCCTCCGCTCGCCGACGCCCGATCAGACCTCTCCGGTCCTCGGCGCCCCGCTCGTGAACCGCATCTCGGCAGACTTTGTCCGCCAGTCCGACGAGCCTCCCCTCTCCGCCCTCCGAGCTCGCCAGGCGGCCGAGGCGGAAGCGCTCGCGCGCGCCCTGGCCTCGCAGGACCCGGCGCATTGGCAGTCTCGCATCTTGCCTGGCGCGACGCTCCCGAGCGATTGGACCTCGCAAAGCATGACGCGGAGCAAGACGGTCGGGTCGGTTCCGGATCGGTGGGCGAACCCGTACGGCCCGCCGGTCGGTGCGAGCCCGGATGAGAAAAGTCCGCAAGGACGGAAACGGAGGTCGTCCCGGGCGACGGAGGGCACGCGCAGCCTGCGTCGCTCGTCGTCCGACAGCCCTCTGCTGCCGCAGAGCGATGGCATGCAGAACGCCGTCGCGGGATCCTGCGCTCCGACCTCGGAAAACCAGCGGGGCATTTCGCTCGGCCGCGTCGCTGGACGGAGACGCTCCTCGGTACATTCACACGTCCGGACGGTATCGTCGCCGACGACTCGGAGTGAGCAGGCGGGACGCAAGGAGCAGGCTCGGCCGTTCCCGTCCGAGTTTGAAGAGGTACCGTTCCGGATGCCTCCGTTCCAAGCGGTGCCGGAGGCGCAGGAAAACACGATGTCGCCGTCGACGCGGGTTTCGCCTCAACTTCCACAACCGGCACGGGTCTCGCCGGACTTGGCGGATCGACTCGGACCGGCGACGAAGCAGGCTCTCCTGCGAGCCTCGAGTGTCGACAACGACGCCGGCAGCCCTCTGCTCGACATGATCGAGCAGCTCGAATCTGGTCCGAAAGACGTCGGTTCCCCTCCGGTCCCGGGCGCCCAGGTCGGCGCATCCGGCGCGACGACCACCTGGGCCGCGCGCCAGCTGTTTGCGCGCGAGTACGTGCGCGACTCGGACAAGATGGAGTTCCTAGACGACTTCCCGCACGAGTACGAGCGGGATCGGAACGTCTCGACTCAGAGCAGCATCGGCTACCCGTTCCCGCTCGCGGCGTACCTCGACAGCGCCCCGCAGTCGCGGAGCGGAAGTAGGGGCGACATCACGGAGCGGCCGGGTCCGCCGCCGGTCCTGGGCGATGTTGCCACTGCGGCAGCTGCTTCGCGTCCAGACCTTGCGGCGCCCTCGTCGCCCTCGGAGTACGATGCGTCCCCCGTCCGCTCGCCCTTCACCTTTTCCTCCGCAGCGGTTTCAGCCGGGCCTCGCATCCTCGACTCGCCCGCTCGCTCCCTCACGATGGAGCAAATGGAGCGCGAAATCGCCCAGATGGAGGTCGAGCTCGCCGCTTCGGGCACGCCCCGCTCGCTGTACGACTCGCCTTACCTGTCCAACGTCCGGTCCCCGGCCGAGCCCGAGTCGCCGACGCCGCCTGGCAGCAAGGTCACGCCGCGGACGGCGAAGCGGTGGAGTTTGGTCGAGATGCAGAGGGCGTACGAGCGGATGAAGACTTTGCTGGCGGTGTCGTCGACGGATCGACATGCCGAGGAAACGCCGAACGAGCGCACGCCGGCGCTGGAGGAGGCGCAAGAAGGCGACGCGGACGAGCAGCCAACGCTGGATGAGGATGCGGATGGGAAGGCGGCCGCGGCGGAGGACGGCCCACCCGCGTCGCCCAAGGAAGCTCCACAATCTCCGCCGGAAGGATCTTCGCGCGGCGATGAGGTTGCCTCTACGAGTGCGAGGAGCGCTTTGAGGTACGTTGCAGGGTTTTTTAACCTCTCACGTCTGCCTCCACTGACTGCCACTCATGCAACAGTCCTCGCACCGGCGAACAAGGCGGATCCGGCGATGTCCCTACCGGCCGGTTCGGCGGCCCGCCCAGCTTGGCCGAGAAACCTTTGCCGGTATTGCCGTCTCCGACGCCTTCACCCCCTCATGAACCCGCCGTCGCGATCGATACCCAGGCCGGAGAAGGCGAAGACATCGTGCCTTCGATGGACGCCGACGAGGCGGCGCCGTTCCGAGGAACGCAGCCGGTCGCGGCTGCAGAACTGGCTGTCGAGCCGGACGAGGCGGACGAGGCGGACGAGGCGGACGAGGCGGACGAGGCGGACGAGGCGGACGAGGCGGACGAGGCAGACGAGGCGGACAAGGGGGACGAGGCAGAAGCGAAGGACACAGCTTCAGTCTTGCCGGCCGATCGACCTGCCAGCGCAGCGGCCAGCGCCGCGGCATCGGAAAAGTCTGTCGAAGCGGAGCCTGCGGCGCAGTCGGATATCGGACATCGACGCTCCGGCAGCGAAGGTCGAATCCGCCAGCTGTACCTCCCTCTCAAGCACAAGTCGACCCGGAACAGTATGGTCTCAATGGCCAGTATCGACGACATGCTCAGCGAACTCGGCAGCCCCGTCAACGATACCGCCCCGAATCGGAACCACCCGCTCAGCACGCCGCCTCAGTCACCGGCGCACGAACAGCGCTTGCCCACTAGTGCTCGCTCGAGTCGGTTCGCTCGGTACGAGCTGCTGAGCGGTGTCGGCCGCGCGATGCAGCGCCGGCTCGAGCAGAGCGACCCGGTCCCTGCGCCAGAGCCCCTCTCGCCTCTACGCCGTCCACTTTCACCACTCCAGCGCCCTCTCTCGCAGTATTCTTCTTCCTCCCGTGCCTTGCGCAAGAACGAAGCGGGGCAGACGCTCCCCGAGTCCGCCGAAGTTGGCGCACCCCCGCGTGAGACAGATGAGGACCGGTCGACGTGGTACAAGATGTCGCCAGGGCGGGAGAACAAGCGCCGGCTGTCGCGGGATGTCGGCTCGGACCTGCCGGCTTCGCAGCCACGGTCCATGATGGACCTGCAGCAGCAAAAGGACGCGCTCGCCCGACCGGCCCTGACGCCAACTCGCGTCCGAAACATGGACAAGCTCGAGATCTACTTCGAGTGAGTGGTTCTCAAGATCCGATCGAGGAGAGCCATACTAATCACCCGGTGACTCGGTCTAGATATATTGCCATCCGTGCCGAGCTGGAAAAGGCGGAGCTCGAGCGCGCGGCTCTGTTCGATGCGCTGCGGGAGACCCGCGTCACGCTCGACGACGTCCGCCGGCAGCGAGACGACGCGCAACAAGAGGTCAAGACGCTGCGGGGTGCGCCCGCCGGTTCGGTGGGTCTGCGATCTGCTTCGATGCGTCGTGAGGCTATACTGAGCGGGAGTTTTGATCGACAGGCTGCCGGTGGCGAGCCGGACGGCGACGTCTGGCGGGAACGAGCGCAGCAGGCGCTCTTCGACGTCGAGATCCTGCGACACGAGCTCATGGAGTCCAAAGCGCGGGAAGCGGCTCTCCGACGCCGCGGGAGCGCCTCGGAGCGTGGCGGCCCGACGCGCCGGGCTTCTGGGGTGGGCTCCTATGCGTCTGCGTCGGACCCGGAGGAGAACGCGGCCGTCTCTCCGCCGCGGATCCCGTTCCCTTCTATGGGTGCACCAACGCTCGTCATGAGCGACACGTCCCTCTCCGCCCTCGTCGACCGCTCCAAGAAGGATCCGGCGGCGGCGCCGCGGGAGGTGAAGGAGTCATTCGGGTCGAGTCTCGACAGCGAGTACGGCGGGGTCTCGCACCGGCTGTCGGCCCTCGCGAATGGAGCGGGCGGGATGGTCGCCTCGCCGCTGATGGGGCAGACTATGCCGGTCGCGAGCGCGGCGCGTCGAGGACGAGGGGGCGGCGGCGGCGGCGGCGGGAGGGAAGGTCCCAAGTCGAGCTATGGCTCTTCGGAGGCGAGTCCGCTGAAGCGGAGGAACGGCGCCGAGGCGGGCGAGCTGGGCGGCGGCGACGGCGCGGCATCGAGCATCATGGGCCGGTCCTTCACCGCCCTAGGGTTCCCCGGCGCAGCCAAATCGACCGCAAGCGCGGCCGCCCCTCCTCCGCTATACTCGGGCTCCGGCGCGCAATGCGGGGTCCTGATCGAGCCGCGTCGACCGAAGACGAGTCTCGGGACGATCGGGACCGTGGACAGCAGCGATTGGGACGGCGGGGCGGCGGGGGACCGGTCCCTGGATGATTCGGTCATGTCCGGGGCCGGGGCGGCGGCGGCGGGGCTGCGTCGGAGGGATGAGGAGTTCTTGGCTGATTTGACGACTTCGACGATGACCGCTTCGACGGCGCGGGAGGGTCAGGAGAGGATGAGGAACGGGGCGGACTGGTCCCCGGAGGAGGCGCGCGGGCACAAGGTCTTGGGGGCGGCGTTGGGACCGGCGATGCTGGCGACGCAAGTGAGCGTGTAGTGCTCTGTGCGTCCACGGCACGTGGCCGATTTTTGTATGCTCTTTACATCGCGTTCGGAGGGCAGAGCATAAGAGGAACGCTGCAGAGTGTTCAAGAGCCTGACTTTCGGATATTTTGCTGATCTGAGCGAAGCCGGAGCAATACAGAGCAGCAAGCGTGTCTGCCGCTATGGCGCTGCAAGCCAATACGTCGAGTTGCCGACGACCGCGGAGGAGATGATGAGCTGGCGCTCGGTCTGCTCTCGGGGCGGCCGCATCAGGGCACAGCGCCCGGGTGGTGATGAGAGAGTGAGCGCAGAGGACCTCCTATCGCAGACAGCATCGAACCCTCGACAAGGAACAGCTATAGCATGGACTCGGGCGATGTGTGCAGCAGCGCGGAGAAGTTGGTTGAGCAGGCGGGATCACTCAGCCAACCAGGATGCGGCCCGGTGGCGAGCAACAGCGACGAGCGCCCGGCAGGCGTGGACAAGCACAGAGCACTCCATAGACCTGTAGCGAGTGATTCAATAGCCTACTATGGCGCAGGACAGCGTCTTGGAGCGCAGAGGGCGGCGGCAACGGGGTCGGCGAGAGTCAGGAGCGGCGGCCAACTTCGACTCGCCAAATTGCGCCCCCCTCGACCATCCCCGCGTTCACGCCCTCGCAGCCCGTGCAGCAGCCAGCCAGACACGAGCACACGCGCACAGACGACTGCTCGCGATGCCCGGCACGACTCCCGCCGCGGCGAACCGGGCCTCGGCGCGCACGCGCAAGAAGAGCCAGCGCGCGGGCGCAGGCGCAGGCGCAGGCACAGACTCGGCCGCAGCCGCAGACCTCGGCAGCGACGCCCCAGGTGCGTACAGCCAAGGACAGCCAATGCGAATCAAACACTGACGAGCTCCCTCTCCATACTCGCCCTCCTCGCCCCTCGCCGCCGCTGTTCTCGCCGACTCGGCCGTCTCGTCCCGCCTGCCGACTTCTCGATTCGGACACTTTCGCCTGAACGCGCCGCTCCGATGCTCCTCCGGCCGCGCGATATCGATTTCAATCGTACCACAACTTTACTATCGGACTCCTCGCGCGCCTGCTCTCGGACGGTCCCGTGATGCGGTCCCCCTTCACGTCCGACAAACAACTCCCATCTGGCCGACGCGTGATCTCTCGCAAATCGAACTCGCTCGCCTAATCCTGCTTCGACTCCTGCGACACTCCTATGTCCTCGCACTCCGCGTACCTCGTCGCTCGCACCGGACGATCGCACCCTTGGACGCGTCGTCCCCGATTCGCGTCTCTCATCCTGCCTACGCCTCACCTTGATGCTCGCGCAGCGTCCACCTCGAGCGCCCCAGCCGCCTCGAGCTCAACACGCAAACCTCGTGGTACCGGGACGAAACGCGCGGGCAAGGTCGGGTCGCGCGCCGGCAACGCGACCGACGCTTCCTCGGCCAAGGCCTCCTCCGTCGACCCGAGCGGGATGGAGGATGCGCGCGACGTCAAGCCGCAGCACTTCTCGCGCGGCGCGTCCTTCGGCGACGAGTACGCGGCAGACGCTGCGGGAGGCGCGCAGCCCAACACGCTCGACCCGAACGCGCCCGGCTACCTGGCGCCGGATTACACCCTGAACCCGGCCGGGCCAGCATCGAGCGCCGACATTGACTTCAAGTGCCCGCACTGTGACAAGACGTACCGCGGCAAGCACGCGAGGAGTATCTGGAGGCGGCACTTGCAGGACAAGCACGGGATTCCGCTCGCAGCGCAGCCGAGGCGAACTCGATGGGACAACGGTGAGAGGTCTCGGTGTGCTCATATCTGCAGGATGTGTCTTGAGGCTCATTCTGCCGAGCTGTGGGACAGACGCGAACCGGCCCAAATCTGAGGAGGAAAAGCGGACGCGGACGCTCGAGTCGAAGCGCCGCTGGGCGCGCAAGAACCGCGCCGAAAAGGGGTCCGTCACGGGCAGCGCGCGCAAAGTGCGCGACGACACGCGACCGCCAACCCCCTCCGTCAACGGTTCGGCTCTGTCGGACGACGAAGACGATGCGGACCATTTCGGCGGCGGCTTCCCGGGTGGACCCAGTTTCCTCCCTATTCCGCCGCCTCCGAACGGCGGATTCATCGACGACGAGGAAGGAGACTCGAGCTTCGATACGGGCTCGGTCGGCGGCTGGAGGGCGGAAGGACCGCCTGGGCTCGCGCGAGGCGGAAGTGCGCCCCTCGGCGCGTACCAGTCGCCGCACCAGCCGGGTCACCCGCACGCATCGCCGCACTACGGCCACCAGTACGCATCGGCGTCGAACCCGTTCTATCCGCATCCCAGCTTGTACGGCCCGAGTCCGGTCGCGGCGCGCAGGACCCCGGGCAGGTCTGGACCCGGTGCCTCGGCGGCGGTGACGCAGGCAGCGGCGATGGACCCTTACCTTGCTGCGGCGGCGGCGGCAGCCGCCGACGAGTCTCGGGCCCAGTCTCTGCGCGCGTCGTCCTCGTCGGCGGGCTCTCTACTGCCCGGTCCGCCGATCTCCGACGGGAGTACGCGCAGATCTTCGCGCCGAGCGGCAGCCGCGCGGACCTCGTACGCCGAAGAGCAGGAACTGGACGACGAGGACCTGCCGCGACTGCCTCAGCTGGCCTACCATTCGCCGATCGCGGGCACGTCGAACCCGTACTCGCAGCCGTTCCACCCGCATGCGCAAATGCACGACCAGCCGCACGGCCCGCCCCTCTCTCACCATCAGCAACAGCATCTCGCGCCGCCGGGGTACCTGGCGACCGGCGACGGGGCCTTGTCGCGACCGCTCAGTCCCTCGCTCATCTCCGCTGCGGCCTCGGCTGCTGCGAACTCGCACCGCCCGCGATCCGCAACGAACTCGGCTTTCCCCTCCCCATACGATATGGCGGGTGCCATCCCGGTATCTCCCGGAGGCTCCGCGCCGGTCGCTATGCCCTACTACGCGCGGCGTCAATCGCCCACTCGAGTCGTCACCGGCTCCGGAATTGCCGCCGGCATCCCTGCGCCCTCGAACGGGTCGGACGCGCACGCGGCGGCGGTGTCCGCTCGCGGCGGGCTCGAGAGCCCGGTCAAGCTGCGCCGGACCGGGACGAACGGCAAAGGCAAGGAAGCGATCCACCCTTCGGCCGTGCGCACGGATGGTCCCCTGGGCGCCGGCGGCGGCGGTGGGGGCGGATCCGCTGGCAGCCACGCCCCTGCCCCAGGAGGCGCTGGCGGCCCGCACCGCGAAGACGCCGCGGGGATCCTCCTCGCGCTGAAAGCGGGCCCCAGCAGCCCCATGGCGCAGGCGCACGTTCAGAGTCCTGTTTCGAGCGTGCGTGGTTCGGCAGCGACGGCGACGGCTCCGCTCGGGCGGGGGACGACGACGCGCCGGATGGGAACGCGGCGGAAGGGCAAGGGGGCTGGTGCGGGTGGGGATGACTCGGAGGAGGAGGACTTGGCGGTGGAGGGGGGTGATGAGGACGGCTTGATGCTGCGACCCCGGTCGAGGACGACGGAGCGGCCGGTCTCGCCGTGGCGGACAGCGCTCCCGAACCAGCCGGCCAAGACGCCCAACGCAGCAGCAGCCGGCGCTGCTCATGCGGCGGCAGCAGCCGGTGGCGCTGCGGAAGCCATTTCGCCGCGGAAACGCGGGCGGAGCGAATCGCCCGCGCCGCTGCTCGCAAGCACCTCGAGCGGGGAAGGAGGCTCGACGGCCGCCGCGCACGCACTGCTCGCGACAGCGAAGAAGGCGCACCAGTTTGCGAACGCGACGGGCTCGGGCGGTCCGGATCCGGCGGCGGGACCATCGTGGAACCACGAGATGAGCCTCGTCGCGACGCCGACGCCGGGCAACCTCATGCGGCTTGGGATCGAGAGCTCGCCGGTCGTTCGGTTCGGGGGCGCGGGCGCGACTGGCGGGCTCGGTGGGGGCCACCGGGCGGGAACGCACGCGCTTGGACGTCGCGGCGGTCATGACCGGAGCGACGACGACGAGGCTCTCGGCGACGTGGGCGACAGCGAGGCGGACATGCTGCGCGCGGCGGATGACCACGATGCCGGCGACGACGACACGGGTCTCGGCGCGCGCGGCAGTGAGGATGTCTTCACTTCGAGCAGCGGAGGCGGGCGCCGACCGCGACGACGCGCGAGTCTCGGCTCGAGCGGCCAGGGCGAACGGAGCCGGCGCGGAGGACCGGGCGGCGGTTCGAGCAGTAGCGGGGGCGGCGCTGGTGCCAGCAGCTCGTCCGCCGCGCGCCCGCTCCACCATCATCATCCGGTCGGTCTCAGTTCGGAGCTCGGGGATTTCAATTTGGACCCGTCGTCTTCTTCTTCGGGTGGACGTGCTCACCACCACCACGACCCGCTCCGCGAGGACGACGTCCCGATGCCCGGCTCGTCCTCTTCGGTCGTGTCGAATTCGCACCTGACGACGCCTGCGCCTGCGGCTGTCGCCGTGCGGCGAAGCACCTCGGCGAACGGGATCCTGCCATCGGTGCCCCAGACGGCCACGCACCCTCACGATCCCTTCTTGGCGGCAGGCTCAATCGCCGGATCGGGCATGCTCCCGCTCTCTTCCCATGCGCTCGGCAACCTCGCTCGCACCTCTTCTCCCCCAGGCGCGTTCACGAGCTACCTCTTTTCCTCGCCGGCGCACCCACAATTCTCCAAGACTCTCGGCTTGACGGCCGCTCCGGGACCGGGCGTCATGTACACCGGTGCGGGCGGAGAGACGCCCGCGCGTGGCGGCGTCGGCGGTGAAGCCGCGAACGGCTCCAACTCGGCTGCGACGATCGGCCGTGGCAACGGTGCCAACGCAGAGGGTCGGGGAGGCGTCGGCGCCGGGTCGCGCGCTCGGGAATTGTCTGGCTCCGCGACTTCGGGGGACGACGATGCCAAGTCTCTCAAGACGCCAGTCGTCGGCCGGATATCGGGCGGGACGGCGGGTGCTGCGTCCCGGCGCGGGGGAGGAGGTCCGCCCACCAGCGTCGGCGGGATGCCGGCGAGCGACTTTGATTCGGTGGCGGGCGAGGACGAGAGCGAGACGACGGGGACGGCGGGGACGGGGCGGGACGAGAGTCAGAGCCCGGGCAAGGTCACGAATGACGGCGACTATGACGACGACGATTCAGAGGCGTGAACGGTCGCCTCGCCGAACTTGGACCCCTCACTTGTTTCTTGATGGAGGCGGGCTCGTCCTATTCCTCCTTTGGCATCACCGTCACTCGCCCTGCAGATTTAGAGCAATCACTTCCCCTCTTGTGTATTAACCAATCTCTTTCGCTTTTCAACCATCTACAAGAACCTCTTCAATTGCCTGTCTCTGGCGAGACAAGCGCATCACCACCTCCCGCCGCTGCCGCTCCACGCGCTTCCGAGCTCGTAGTCGTCGAAGGGTTCCTCCCACGCGGGACCGCGTCCGTCAGCGGACCGCACGCTCGGCGACCGCGTCGAGACGGACCGGAGCCGCGCCTCGGACAGTGGCGCAGTTGGCGAGAATGGGTCCGGATCTGTTACAAGGGTCCCGGGAGTTAGCGTCAGTCCTCACGGAAGGCTCGAGGAGGCCCTTTCTCGATAGGATTCTTACGACGGCTGGAGTAGGCGGGTTCGAGGCTGCTGGAACCTGCTGGTATGGGCGGTTCGGGCCGTCGAAGTACGGTGGCCTGCCGTAAAGGGTATGGCTGAGGCGGGGGAGGCTGCTGCTGGTGTCGTCGGCGGTACATCCCCAGGCCGGTCGGACCTTTCAGACCAGACGTCGTGGTTGTCGTTGTGCTGAATGGCGGTACGGCTTCGGGCATGGGCACCGGGGAGGGGTAGAAGGGATCGGGTCGCGGTCCGACGGGGCGGGGGGCGGTGGTGGCGAGACGTCGGCCTCCGAGGGGACCTGCTTCTCGAGGACCGCGCCAGTTCATTAGAAGTCTCTTGGATCGATCTGACGCGGACGACGCACCCATAGCCAAGGGAGGTCCTTGCGCAGCCAGGCTCCGATCCCAGCCCATCCAGCGACTCAACCCGCGCAGCTTGACGACGCAGGCCGCCCACGCGGCAACAAACGCCCACCTCATATCCACATACGTCAACGCCGCCTGCATCCACAGCGGCCACGCCGCGGCCTGCCTGCCCCTCCCTCTCCCAACCCAGCCGGGCCAAGCCCAATCGTCTCGGACCCAAGCAGAGTAAAGAAGCCTGGCCCGCGCGAGCTCGACCGCGGTCTCGAGCGTGGGGAGGGTCCACCCTAAGATGAGGATGAGGACCTGGAGGACGGTGACGAGGCCGGGGGACAGTATGAAGGAAAGGTAATAGGCGGTCCAGGCGGCGTAGTAGCCGAGCGGGCGGAGGTGGGCGCCGTACGGCTCGAGGTAGGGCGCGACGGCAAAGGGCATCGAGCCCAGTTGGCGGTAGATGGAGGGGAGCAAAGAGCTCGAGGAGCAGCAGCATCGGGAGCGTCGGGGCGGGGGGTTGTCCTCGGAGCGCGGCGATCCGCAGGAGCAAAGTTGAGGCGAGCGGAACGGGCGAGGCGGTCAGTGCGGCCTCCCAAAGTAGGGGCACTTGGTGTCTGTGCGTCGATTGAGTGCTCGATGAGGTGTCCGAGCGAGACGAGTCCTTCTCCAAGGGTCTATGCACCCGGAAGACGGCTGCGGTCCAAGTGAGAAGGCTCTCCAGGTCGGCTGGGCAGAACCTCACTGGGCGCTGGCCCGCTCGCCACGGAGCAAAGAGGATAGCTAGTCGAGATGGTGCGCGATTTACGTGAACTCGGGATCAGGTGTTCGAGCGCGACCCGGTCGAAGTGTAACATGGAACGGGGAGGCATCAGAAACCGCAACAACCCCCCACTGCAATCCCCGCCAGCTGCAGGCTGAGACCAGCGCGTCGAATGTGCAGGCTACACACGCCGTAGGCATCACTGTAGTCCGATAACAATACCAGCGATAAGCTGTTGCTGCGGAATTCGGGGTGACTGATGAGCATTGCTCGAGGGGAGGCTGCAAGTGGGCTGATGAGCTTGTGAAGCTGCCGAGTCCATCCGCCCGCCATAGCGCCCCCACGAAAGCCTAGAGCAGCTCATACTCTGCCCGTACACTGTCAAAATGGTCAGTGCAAGCCTCTGCAAGCTCACCGTGCTCGAGACGCCCGTGCTGACGCGTACGCCCCCCGCCGCCAGCTGCGCCGCGAAGCCCGAAAGCGCCGCGAGTTCCTGTACACAAAGTCGCTCGAGCAGAAGGAACAGCAGATCTGGCAGCGCAAACAGGCTGTCCGCGACTTGCTCGCCAAGGGGAAACAGGCACCTAGGGGCCATGGCGCAGGCGACCGCGAACTCGCTATGGACGCCGCCCAGGAAGGTGCGCCGCCACAAAGACCCCCTACGCAGATGGATACGAGCTGACTATACAGCTGGATTGAACAGCCCCGATGACCCACCTCGACGACGAGTACGCCCAGGCCGGCATCGAGGACCCGCGCGTCCTCATCACCACCTCGCGCGACCCGTCCTCCAAGCTGCAGCAGTTTGCCAAGGTGCGTCCCGTTGGTGCTTTGATCCAGAGTGCGAGAGAAGCCACTGGCTCACCCGGCCCCCCGACCCCGCAACAGGAATTGCGCCTCTGCGTGCCCAACTCGACCCGGATCAACCGCGGAAATTATGTCATGACCGAACTCGCCGATGCGTGCCGCGCGAACCAGATGACGGACCTGATTGTCGTGCACGAGCACCGCGGCGTGCCGGACGCGCTCATGCTCAGCCACTTTCCGCACGGGCCGACGGTCCTCTTCACCTTGACGGGCGTCGTCCTGAGGCACAGTCTCGGAGGGCTGGAAGGCACGACCATCTCGGAGGCATACCCCCAGTGCGACTCAGTTATCTCTCGGCTCTCATTTGCCGGGCTCGGACGCTGACTGGCCTCAATTGGGCCGTCTCTTCGCCCCCGCCACCAGTCTCATCTTTGAAGGGTTCGGCTCGAAACTCGGCAATCGAGTCCGCGACGTCCTCAAGTACATCTTCCCCGTCCCCAAGTACGTTTTCCAGTCATATCTTCTCCTTCCAAGCTGCTTCCACGCTCGTCAACTGACGCGCCTCGCCCGCCGTCCCGCGCGCTGCAGGGAAGACACGAAGCGGACCCTGACGTTCGTCAACGACGGCGACTTTATCTCGTTCCGACACCACGTCTTTGTCAAGACGTCGCACAAAGAGGTGCAGCTCGCCGAGGTCGGACCGCGCTTCGAGATGCGCCGTGAGTCTCCCCGGTCTCCCTCTCCCTCTCTCTCCCTCTCCTTTTTTGTTTTCCTCTCGCGATGCGTGTGTGGCTGACTGGGCGATGGTTGGGCACAGCGTACGAGATTCGGAACGGGACAATCGAGCAGCAGGAAGCGGACGTCGAGTGGGTCTTGCGGCCGTACATGCGCACCGGTCGGAAACGGAACCAGCTCTAAGGTCCAGGGCGGGCCTGGACCCTACCTTGCCGCGCATCTCCCATCGTCCTTTCCGCCTTGTTGTTCCAATACGATCCCGTCCCCCTGGAGCGGCGGTCTTGCCCCGACCGCTCGCTTCCGTCACTTGTTATAATCACAACCCGTCTTTCGCAACCTGGAGTCGCAACCTGAACTTGGCTACGAGTCTCGGGATGGATATCACTTGCTCCCTGCTCCGGACGCGTCTTTTTCGCCTGGTGCAGCGCCACCTCCGCCGTTCGCAGCGGTATCCGGCTCGTCCGTCTTGGCTGCCGGGTTTGCTGCGGGCGTCGGTGGTGGTGATGCTGTTGCTGTTGCCGGTGCTGCTGTTGCTGGTGCGGGTGCAGCCACTGGCGCTGGTGCCGGTACGTCTGCCGCACCCGCTCTCCCCGCCACGCCGGCTTTGCCGACCGACCCCGATCCCGCAGCCGGAGCCGCCCCCGAGGTGGACTTGCTCCCCGTCGCCGCCGCTGCCGACGGCGTAGTAGCCGTCTTGGGTTTCTTCGGCGGGACGACCACCCCGGGCAAGAGTTTACGTTTCTTGCCCCCTCCTCCGGGGGCTCCGAGTTTCTTCTTCTCCGGTGCGGCGGCTGCTGCTGCGGCGCCTGCGGGTGGGGTCGGAGAAGCGGAGGTGGAGGCGAGGGGTTTAGAGGTCAGGGTCGAGAGGCCGACGTTGCTGGATGTGGAGGGGTTAGAAGCGATGGGATGAGGAGGGGAGAGGGCGGCGGCGGAGAAGGCGGAGGAGGACGCGAGGAGCGGAGGGGGAGCCGCGACGGAGCGTTTCGTGACGGCTCTGGCGGCGGCGGGCGCGGGTTGAGCTTCGTCAGCTTTCCCATTCTGCTCGGTCAGCAAGTCAGGCTGGGACCGCGGCCTCACTCTCGGTACGCGCGCAGCTCGTCCTGGATGAGCTTTTTGCGCTCGCGCTCCTCGTCTTGGTTGTCCTCGACGATCGAGTCCAGGAACGAGATCTCTTCCTCGTCGAGAGCGCGGAAGTGGTTCTCTGTCGTTCGTAGGGAGTGCAGGATGAGCACGCCTGCGTGGGACCTCGGGGAGAAGAGGGGAGCCGTACTGAATTTGAGTTGCTCCTCGAACGCCTCCTGCTTCTTCGTCTGAACGAGTCCGGGGGCTGTGAGCACACAATCTGAACCGAGATCCTCAGCGCCTGCGTACGCACCTTGTTCTCCTGGAGCCGCTCAAAGAGGCTCCTCCCGTCATACGGCTCGTCCCCCTCTCCCCCTCCTCCCGCTTCCGGCGGCGGTTCCTGCCCGAGCCGCGCGTACGCCTCCTTCCACTCCTCTGCGCGCTTCTGCTTCGCCTGTTCGAGCGCGTCGGCGCTGACGAAGCGGGAGGCGACGCCGGACGAGAGCGCGGCGGAGGAAGACGCGGGCGCGCTGGGCGGCGGCGCAGACATGGCTAAGCGTGCGGCTCTAGAGGACGGCGGACAGAGGGTCTTGGATCCTGCGCTGTCCTGTCTGGGCGCGAGCGGAGGGCGTACAGCGAGGGCGTCTGGTTCATCTGGTTCTAATCCTCCGCCTCCGCTGAAACCACGATCAACTTGGCCCGCAGTCTCGTAAGTTCCTCAAGCTGGAGAATACTGCAGACAGTCTCGAATGCTATCACTGCTCACGACAGATCCCGTACGCTGCGTCCGGACACTCGCCATTCCGGAACACCCACGCCAGGGCCTCTCGTAGATTTGGGACCCTCAAAGATGCGAGCTCCTTGCCTTTCCGGCTCGCTGGCCCGTTCCGACATGGAGATCCAGAACACAGCTCTGGAGAATCCCGATCCAAGGTTCGGCCAAGGACCAGCACTTGTTGCGCCGTGCCGTTCCTCGCGTAGATCCCTCCCCCTACGATCTCTCTTCCCCAGTCTCTTCGCCGGCTTCACCAGGGAAAATAGAAAAAGAAACAATGTCCGTACAGACAGGCTGGTCAAAGCCCCCGCTAGATCTTCCCGCGAGTCAAGCCCCCAAAGAAGGCTCCGGGTGCTATGCCCCGACCACCGAAGGCTTGAACTGCGCCGCCGCCTCGTCGAACAAGCTCGCTTTCGCGTCGAGGTCCCGCACGAGCGGGTGCTGTGCGTCGGCGGAGCGCAGTTGGCTGTGGGTGGGGGATGTCGTCGCGTCGAGGGAGGACGGGCGAGGACATGGGGCGGTGGCCCGGATCGGGACAAGGGGCGAGAGAGGAGAAGGACACAAGGCAGAGGGTCGAATCCGTCAGCAATAGGGTCCTCCCTCGACGCAAGAGTCTTTGCGGATGATGCGGCAGAATAGGAGGGCACGTACGAGAGGAGCTCGGCGGCTTGGGCGGGGGACTTGCCCGTGTGCAGCGCGAGGGCGACAGCGTTCGCGAGCAGGCTCGGGTGGGTCGGGTTCTGTGCGGGGCGCGAACGCAGACGCAGGCGGCAGCTGTGAGCTCCAGGAGAATCACGCAATAACCTTCGCCTGTACTGACCATCTCGAGACCCTCGTGGATCGCGTCCCGGGCCTCGTCCCACCGTTCGAGCGCGCCCTGCGCGATCCCGACCCCACTCAGTACGCCCTCCCCGCGCCCGCCCTGCATGTTCTTGATCTCCTCAAAGACATAGTACGCGTCTTGGTACTTTTGGGTCGGGCCGGTCGCGAGGTGGGAGCGCGCGATGAGGAGCTGCGAGAGGAGCGAGTCGGAGGTGATGGCGGTCGTCGAGGGGGAGGTGAGGAGCGCGGTCGAGAGCGGGGCGAGGTGTAGCGAGATGTACAGGTGAGAGAGCAAGCCGAGGCTGCAAGGAGGGTGGGAACTCTCGGCTCGTCAGCTGCGAACTGGGGAAGACCCGAGAAAGCAGGCAGGGGAACGCACCACTCCTGGTCGTGACCGAGTTCGACGGCTTCCCGGAGGACCTCGACGCCCTCCTCTCGTCGCTGCTCGTCGCCCTCCAAGATCCACACCGTCCCGACCGCGCCCCTGACGAACCTTCCCTCTCCCTCCCCGTCCTGCTCGAGCCCCTGCTCCCCAACCTCTGCGAGCAACTCCTCCAGCTCGCCCATGGCAGCTTCCTTGTCCCCGGCGAGGTAGTTCGCGAGGGCCGAGATGGCGCGCACGTCGAGGGAGGGCTCGAGGGACTGCAGGACGCTGAGGGCCGAGGCGCAGTCGGGCGGGGAGAGGGCGAGGTGCGCCCGCGCGGCGTAGAGACTCAGCGTCGGGGAGGGGCTGCTGAGCTCGGCGTAGGCGCTCAGGGCTGCGCGGTAAGAGCCTGTAGTCGGCGCATTTGAGCCAGTCGGCGAGTCAGCAGAGAGAAGCGAGTGGGGGCGAGAGGTTCGCGCCGGAGGAGAGCAGGACACGGGGAGACTCGCCTTGCTGGAAGAGCGTGACGATGTAGAACGCGTCCGAATCCATCGCTCGTCGCTTCTGTAGGTGCTATAGTCTGTAGAGCGGAGCGGTCGACACGCGTTCCCAAGTTCGCCAACAAGTTCACCTCGGCGCCTCCCCTCGCCGGCCACGGGCCTCATCAGTCAGAAACGCACACCCGCTCTATGCTCCTGTACGGACTCGAAATATGACTTGAGCTACAATGCCTGTCTCGCTGCTGCCCGAATCACTCAGCGTCGATGCCGCTCGAGTCTGACCGCTCGTCCAACCTTGTCTCGCCTCGCCCTCATCGCCCACCTCTGAATCCCCCGGCTGCTGCGCTCTGCTGTATTAGACGCTGCTGCTGTCCATGCTATGCTACGTACTCAAGTCTGCCGCTCAGTGCTCCATCCCCGATTAATAGCAGGTGTTGTGCGACTCTGCAGTTTGAAGGCGAGGCTGTACCCACCCCGTCGCCGGCTCGAGACCACTCTGGAACGGTCTGCTTTCCCGCGGGGTCGCCGCTCAAAGCGTCTCCCGAGAAGCGCAGCTGCTCACGTCAAAGTCGCACGACTCGCCATTGAGCCGGACAGCTGCCGATTGCGCTCGCGGCCCGGCTGTAGCGTTCAGGCGTGCCGCACGCGACGTCTCGACCCTCGCCGCAAGAAGTAAGCTTTGTTCCACACGCGAGGCAATACGAAGGGAATGGGTACAGAAAGGGGGGTATCGTGCAGGGTCGACGCCGTCCTCAAACGACCCGGACGAAGTACTTGAACGCCTCGGGGCTCGCGTGCAATTCCTCCAGCCGCGCCGTCTCGGCTTTGCCGGGGAACAGGCTGATGTGGCCCCAGAGGATGACGAAGTTGTACGAGATGGTCATGCTTGGGTTCGGGTGACAGTGGGGACAGTTCAGGCGGTCGACGGGAACAGTCGCGGCGGAGAGGGGTCCGGCGGGAGTCGACAGGGCGTTTCGCGGTTCGCTGCCTCAGGTATGTCGCTCTCTGCCTCATCGGACTCAAGGAACGTCAGCCAGCAGTTCTCAATGAAGCCTCCGTCACGACTCGCCCGAGACTCACGCGTGCGGGCGGGGCTGCAGGGATGAGAAGGCCGGCTTGGACTCGGCTCGCTGCTCTCGGCGGCGGACCTTGACACGACTCTTTCGTCGCAGGAGAGGAGGATCAAGAGACCTACGCACTTACCCTCCGTCGAGAGCTACCACTGCAGCTGGCCCCGCCCCGCCCGCTTGACCGCGCGGTGAGTGGCCGCAAGCCCGACGTGCAGCCAATCGCACCTTATCGCGACAAGAGACGCCGGCGGAGGCCCAATTTTGGGCGGTGTGCAGGCCTTGCCCCCTTGCTCTGCGGCGCCCGCTCGCGCCAAGAGTACGCTGTCCTTGAACTTTGTACTGCCCTGCATGCTGCAGGTGTACGATGAACGTTCATGTTGAGAAGCTGTGGCAGAATTCGGCCGCGACGTTGTTGAGGATAATGGAGGCACACGGGGCTGGCCGCAGTCCCTCTTCCGCAAGCTGCATTTCTTGTATGTAACTCTACGCCTGAGGGCGCCTGAACCAAGCTAAACTGTGTTTGAACGAGGAGCCCGATAATTCAGCTTGTCACCGCGGAGTCCGCTTCCACGCCGCGCGGAAATTCTCCCCGAATCCTCCAAAGAGCTCCTCCGTCCTCGCTCACGGCTGCAGCGCGTCCAGGACTGCCCTGACACCACCCCGGCTACGCAGATCGTGCCATGTCCGGCGGAAAAGCTGCGCAAGAGGCTGCTGCTGCGGCGGCAAACCCGGCCGACGCCGACCCGATGGCGGACGCTTCGCTCGCGGATCTCGAAGACGAGATCACCGAAGGCCCAGCCGCGGACTGGGAGGTCGCAGTGAGTCTCACACCAACAGATCCTCTGCGTCCGTCAAGCACGGGGCGGCCGAGCTGCAGCGGTGGAGGCGACTTGAGCCGGGGTCGCGATGGGATCCGGACGCGTCCGAAACAAGCCGCCTTCACGCGACGGCTACGCTTCGGGCAGCCGCGCACGAGCTGTACAGCATCTACGGGCAAGATGGCGCGTCGGAGGGCGGGCTCGGCGCGAGCCGGAGAGGTCCTCGAAGTGACTTGCTTGCGGGCCAGGGTGCACCTCGTTCGCCACGAGCTCGTCTCGGTTCGGAGTAGCTCCCCGACGCTCGTCTGCGCCTGCTTGCGGCCTTCAAGTAACATCCGCTGCCAATCGACTTAGCTACTGACGCTTTTACCGGTCTCGCCCCTTGCGCCCCCGCAGTACGTCTGGTCCTTCCTCGAACGTTTCACCAACCTTGTCGACTTTGACGCGACGAACCCCGTCATGCCGAACGTCATGGCCTTTGAGCAAGCCCTCGTCGACTCGTCCCCGCCGAGTTCGGCCTTTGCCGCCGCCGCCGCGGCTGCCGACCCGGCCGCTGCCGCCGCTGCTGGTCAGACCCGCACGTCCGCCCGGCTCGAGGAGAGCAGGCGCCGCCCGCCCCTGACTGCCGTCGCGGTCCGGAGCGCGCAAGCGGCGGCTCACCAAGTCAACGGCGCCGCGTCTCGACCGGAACAGCCCGACGGAGACCAAGCGAACGGGAACGCCAACGGGAACGGCAAGAAGCGCGAGGGCTCGCCTGCGTCGTCGCTCAGCTCGTTGACCGCGTCCGAGTCCGGAGACGCCGCATCGCCGCAGGACGAGGCGGCGCACCAGGCCGCGATCCAGGCGGTCCACTCCGCCACGGTCGAACCCGTCGAGCCCGTCCCGCCCCTCCTCCCCGAGGGGACCGAGTGCCCGCCCGCGTCCGAAATGCTGAAGGACATCGTCGAAGTCTTTATCGAGAACCTCCGCCCGATCAAAGAACTGAGCGAGTACCACGGCAAGAAGACCTGGTTCCACTTCTTGATCAACTTTGTCTCGTACCGCTTCAACGCCGACCCGTATTACCGCGGCGGGTTCAGGTGGGAGACGAACTTGCTGCGGACGCGCGGGTTGAAGCCGGGCCAGGAGAAGGAGGCCAAGTGGTGGATGCTCCGATGGGAAGACAAGGTCAGTCGGCACGAGTTCTGTGACAGACAGGAGACCGGTCCCCACTAACCGTGGCGACCTTCTTCCAGGTGCACCTCCTGCGACAGCTCGTCGATTTCCAGTTGACCAACGCCCCGGCGGTGCGCGACATCATCAAGGAGCAGTACGACATGTGAGCCGGTCTTCCCGTGCAGGCAGCCCAAGTCGTCCTCTGACCCGCCTGTGAACTCGCCCCCAGTGGCCACCAACGCAACGCCCGGCGCGACCCGGACGCGAACGGCCTCGTCCTCCTCCCCGCCGGCCGAACCGCAACGCACGTCACGCTGTACCACCTCGACTCGTCTCCGCGCCTGTACGCCTGCGGCGATCTCTACCAGGACCACTCGCCCTGGATCGCGGTCAGCTCGACCTTGAAGGGGTACAAAGCCTTCTTGAAGACGCTTGCGGAACCGACGCGCGCGGAGAGGAAGGCGTTCGGGTTGCCCGACTCGGCGGCGCCGCAGGGACCGTTCGCCAAGACTGCGGCGGCGGTCGCGGCGGCCAAGGGCAAAGGCAAGGGGAAGGGCAAGCTGGACGTCGGCGAGGACCGTAAGAAGGAAGAGCGGCTCGCGCGGGCGCGGCTCGAGGCGGACTTTAAAGACATTGCGGTCTACGAAAAGGTGCGTGCTTGTCGTGCGCTTTCTCCTCGAGGCTTACATTCCTGACATCGTCCGGCGGTTCCCCCTCCCCTCTTACCCCCGACAGTGCATGGCGGCCGTCGAAGGTCGTCGGATGCGCGCCGCCGAGCGCGCCGCCCGCAATATCGAGCGCAGCATGTACGTCGCCCCGGCGACCACTCGCTCCTCGCGCCTGCGCGCTCGCCTCAACTACAACGAGGACAAGATGACCGACGACGGAGCGGGCACGGCTTCCGCTTCCCCCTCTGGTGCGGAAGCTGGCGGCGGCGGCGACGACGATGAAGCGGAAGAAGGCGGCCGGAGGAAGCGGCGCAGGGTCGACGGAGCGGCGGCGAATGGCGGGTCAGCAGCCAACTCGGCTCCGGCATCCGAGGCGGGGAGTGAGTTCGGGGGGCGGGCTGGCTCCCGGCGCTCGAGCGGGCGGCAGGTGCCGGCGCCGGCGGCGGCCAATGGTGAGCGGAGGTCGAGCCGATTGCAACAACCGGCGGCGGCGGCGGTGGAACCGGATGCCGACCCTAAGGAGGAGGAGGAGGCAGTGGCGGGCGGATCTGGGGACGCCCCAAACAAGGGAGCAGAAGGAGCGGACAATGCGGCCGCTGTGGCGGTCAAAACCGACGGTGACGCCGACGCGACTGCGACGGCGACGTCGGAGGCCCTACCGGCAGCCGCCGAGGCCGAGGGCTCGACCTTGCCTGCGACGCCCGAGCAGGTGCCCGCTTTCACGACGGCGGATGCGGCCGTGACGACGAAGGTAACGGAGCCCATCGCGAAGGCAGAGGCGGAGGAGCCTCGACCGACCGAGGCGGCGGAGAGCAAACCTATGGAGGAGGTGCAGCCGGCTGTCACGGCATGAGCGGTCAATTGGGGCGGCATAGTGTAGGATTCGAATATTCGCGCGGTCCACGTGGAACGGAGGCGTATTACAAAGTCTTCCGCACTTGTCTCTCTCGTGAGTGGACCCGCGACGGATGCAGCCGCACAACCCGCGTCGAGCGGATCTTGTCGCGACACGACTTTGGGGGCAGGAAGCAGACTGTTACAAGCAAGGAGGGGAGGAGAGCACTTCTAAGAGGGGTCCAAGGCGGGCGGGAGGTATCGAGAGAGAGTGGCGAGGAGCCCGCCTTCACCAGAGGAAGCGGTAGTATACAAACACCAGGACAAACATGCCGATGCCGACTATAGGCGCATACTTGCGGATCATGGCATCAATGTTCTGCAGGCGAGGACGTTCCCCTTGATCAGCTCTCGGCGGATAGGAAGCACGCGCCAGGGGCCCCTCAGGACTGACGATTTTGCGCGCGGCCTTGCGGTACTTGAGCGACTCGTCGCGCAAGCTGGACGACATGTGACTCATGCGATCGAGCGAATCTCCGCGCCAGAGCAAGTCCTCCATGTTCTTGGTCATGATGCGCGTCACGTCCTGCAGGTCCTCGTTCAACCTATCGAGGCCGTTCCCGGCCGGTCCGGTCTTGTTCGCGTCGGCCAACCCGGACGCTTCGGCTCCGCGCGGGTCGAGGTACAGGCGTTTGGTGCGCTGGATGAAGGTGTCGAACTTGACAAAGGCGTACGGGCGCAGGCCGGGTTTCAAGGACATGTCGGGAGGGTAGGAGCGCGAGAACTCGGTGCTGAGTTCAGAGAGGTACGAGAAGGCGAGTTTGCGCGGGTACGACTTGTCGGCGATGACGAGGTACACGATCGAGTCCGAGATGAGGTAGCTGCCGGGGCCGGATGGGATGGAGATGGGATTCGGAGACGGCGCGCGCAAACGGTCAGCCGTCGGTGTCATTCGAAGGACTCGCGGTGAGAACGCA
This sequence comes from Rhodotorula sphaerocarpa, assembly GCA_024713535.1. NCBI lineage: Eukaryota > Fungi > Basidiomycota > Microbotryomycetes > Sporidiobolales > Sporidiobolaceae > Rhodotorula > Rhodotorula sphaerocarpa. The sequence continues at coordinate 1,101,667 of JANIBP010000004.1, read as the reverse complement.
CTGGAGGGTACATTGCCCGCTCTCGATCGAGCATCGCGGCTCCGACTGCGGCGTCAACCTCCGAAAGATGAGTTTCGCCTGCTGCTTGTACTCGGGCAACTTGGCGACCTCCTGCGGAATGCGAGAACGCGTCGGGCGAGTGTCAGCATGCGCAGTTCTCTCACCGGAGCATGTTCATCTGCTTGAGACAGGGCGCGACCTTGCGGCCGCCAGCACGGTTCGTCCAGTCGAAGAGCGTTGCCCATAGCAACTGTCGTCGATTATTCGCTCGACGTGCCTCCAGGCTGCAGGTCCGCGTGACCGGAGCCTCCGTCGCACCGGCGCTCCCGTCCGTGCCGATCTTCGCCAGACCGAGCGGCGGCGACGAGCCCGACTAAGCAACCGAACCGGTTCGGTCCCCCTTCCTCCCCCCGCGTCGAACCCCGGCCTCAGAACCGGCCCCTCTTTGCCGCCCCTTCTCTTGCCTGCGCCCATCCAGCAGGACCCAGCTTCTGTAGCCCTTGTCCGCCGCGACGCCAGTCCGGGCGAGTCGGCGGGCGGTCGGCAGACCGGCGAGGCGAGCGGAGGCGGCCCCGCCCAGCAGCAGAACCAGCGTAGCCGCCCTCCCGTCCCTCCTGCCCTGGACAACCGGCGAGCCTCAAGCGCCACGAAAGCACGCTCTGCTGACCTGTTCGTCGTCGTCGTTGCTCGCTGCGAGCGGCAAGCCTGATATTTTGTTCGCAACACAAAGCAAGGTCGTCGAGGTCAGCGAGTGGTCAGGCGCGCACAGCCCAGCATAGGGATAGAGAAGAGCGTACCGTCGGTCGCTCGGGCAATGATGGTGGAGCGGACCATCGCGGGCGCACGCTCAGACAGGCAAGGAGAGGGACAGAGAGAGCGCACGTAGAAAGCGAGCGGGGGCCCGACAGACGCGTTCTCACAAGCTGGCGACTTTCCAGTAATTCCCGCAGCATAGAACGAAAAGACATAACACAGACGAACAGTCAATCAGATTACACAAAATGGGTGGAACGAGTCCGGGAAAAGAAGAACGAGGGGTGGAGGGCGGATAAGAGCCGGGAAGGGGATCCGAGCAATCTAAGGAACAGCAGCGGCAGACCCTCCCTTCATCATCTACGCCCCGACTCGGGGATAGCCTTGCCCTCTTCTTTACGCCGACGGGGACGGGTTCGGCGAGTTCGGCGCGCCGGGAGCGGTGCCCGGCAGCGACATGCCAATGTTGTCCGGCAGGGCCTGCAAGGCGCGCACGCGAGACCGGTTAGCTTCCCGAAACCAGCAGAAAGCAGTCGAGAAGATGCCCAGACGCACAATGCTCGGGTTCGTGTCCTTGAGGAGCTGTTGGGAGGGGAAGGGGGGCGAGATCGTCAGTCGGTCGCTGGCTGGCATTAGCGGCGAAACGGGCGAGGTGTGACTGACCGTGCCACCGAAGAGGACGCGACCCTCGCGCTGCTGGTACTCGTGGATCCGCTTCTCGACCTCCGGACCTGGCAAGAGCGAGCGGACCAGATTCAGTGAACTGAATACTAGAGGACCCCCGACGAAAGGCCGCAACTCACGGAAGTGGCGCAAGAGGCCCTGGATCGGCCACGCGGCGGCGTCCCCGAGGGCACAGATCGTGTGCCCCTCGACCTGCTTCGTCAACTCCTGGAGCATCTCGATCTCGCGCTCGTGCGCGCGGCCGACCACGAACCGGTCCATCATCTTTTCCATCCACGTCGTTCCCTCCCGGCACGGCGTGCACTGCCCGCACGACTCGTGCTTGTAAAACTTGGCGAACCGCGCGATCGCGCGGATAATGTCCGTCTGCTGGTTCATGACGATGACGGCACCGGTTCCGAGGCCGGACTGGAGGTCCCGGAGCGAGTCAAAGTCCATCAAAGCCTCCTCGCAGTGGTGCTTCGGCAGGATCGGGACCGACGAGCCGCCCGGGACGATGCCGAGGAGGTTGTCCCACCCGCCGCGGACGCCGCCGCAGTGCTTCTCGACGAGCTCCTGGAGCGGGATCGACATCTCCTCCTCGACGACGCACGGCGTGTTGACGTGGCCAGAGACGCAGAAGAGCTTGGTGCCGGCGTTGCCCTTGCGGCCGAGTCCGGCGAACCAGCCCGCGCCGCGGCGGATGATGGTCGGCGCGACGGCGACGGTCTCGACGTTGGCGACGGTGGTCGGGCAGCCGAACAGGCCGACGTCGGCCGGGAAGGGCGGCTTCAAGCGCGGCTTGCCCTGCTTGCCCTCGATCGACTCGATCAGGGCCGTCTCCTCACCGCAAATGTAGGCGCCGGCGCCGCGGTGCAGGTACACGTCAAAGTCGTAGCCGGAACCGCACGCGTTCTTGCCGATCAGGCCGGCCTTGTACGCTTCCTGGATTGCCTGCTCGAGGTGGTCCGACTCCATGTAGAACTCGCCGCGGATGTAGATGTACGCGGCCGAGGCGTTCATGGCGCGGCCGGCGACGAGGCAGCCCTCGACGAGCTTGTGCGGGTCGCCGCGCATGATCTCGCGGTCCTTGCTGTCAGGGGTACCATTATGTGTCAGTTTAGTTGGGGTGGGCGTGTGCGATGGGAGGTGAGGCGGGTGGCGCGAGATCTCGAGGGGGTCCCCAAGAAAAGATCGTCGTTGACGTCGTCAAGGGAGGGGGATCAAGGGAGGAAGGGAGCGACTGACCAGGTACCGGGCTCGCCTTCGTCAGCGTTGACGACGAGGTATCGGGGCCTCGGGTCCTTTTCCCATCCGGGCTTGTTCATGAAGGACCACTTGAGGCCGGAGGGGAAACCGGCGCCGCCTCGACCGCGAAGACCCGAGTCCTTGATCTGCTGGATGAGCCACGAGTCTCCCTTGGCGACAATGTCCTTGGTCCGGTGCCAGTCTCCACGGGCCTGTCGTGCGTGCGGAGCGGTCAGTCCGGGTCTGAGGGCGAGTGAAACGGGCGGCGGCGGGGGGTGGGCACGCCGAGATCGGAGGGGGAGCGCGGACTGACGAGGGCGCCCTTGAGGCCGTGGTCGCCGGTGCGGTAGGCGTTGGTAAAGATGCGGTCCTGGTCGCGCAAGCCGCCGTGCGACCTGACCGGGTTCGCCGCGGCGTCGGTCACCTGCGCGTACGAGCGGCGGCCACTCGGGGCGCGCGCAGCGAGGGCAGCGGCAGCGGCGGCGGCTGGGGAGGCGACGATGCGCCTGCCCCCGACGCGGGTAGCGTTGAGCATTGGCCGTGCGAGCGACATGGGGCGACGCTTGCGAGAAGAGTGCGGGCAGCGAGCGGTGCGGCGGCGGCGACTTGGGCGACTTGGCTTGGGCGACTCGGCGCTCGCGCGGTTGGCTGCTCCCCTCCGCTTCGACGCTCTCGACCGCTCTCGACCGCGGATTATGCTGACTAAGTTCTTCGCCATCACATCGAACTCTGCCACCGCTGCAGCTCCGCCGATCCTGGCTCCGAGCCCAGTTTCGCCTCACTTTTTCTCCCGATTCTCTCTCGCGGACCTTTCCGGGCCGATCGCTGAACCACGCGCATCATACAGGCGCAGGAGGAGCTTGCAGCTGCAGAGGACCACTAGCCTCTGCTTCATTGTCTCAAAGATCAGCACTAGTCGTGCGAGCGGCTCACCGCTCGACCCCGGCATCAGCGACTTGCTTCCGGTCCACCCCTCACCGTTGCCAGCGACAGCGAACGCGATCTACGGGGCTGATCACTTGCTGCAGGCCTTGGGGATCTCTGCCTAGACAGTCCCACAAAAGGGCAAGCTGTGTCTGAGATGGGCCGGGCAATCAGATCTCGGATTTCGCCACGGATCTCGTCACTCTTTCCCCTCCCTGCCGGTCTGCATTTTCCCATATGCTCTTGCTGGCATTGTTGACCCAGCTAGAATAGTAGATGCTACTCCATGTGAAACAGATTTTCTCCGGCCCTGAACACTTGGAATCCTCTTCACCAGTCTCCTTCCTGCTTCTCTGTCAGTGTACAGTGGCGCTGGAAGACTTACACCAGTACATCAAGGCAACTGCTCTGTGTGATGCTTTTCAGCACCTCTGCGGGCATCATTGCTGAGCCAAAGACTAGGTACTGGGGGTCCCAGAACACCTGGCCACTGCCGAGAAAGAACGGTGCTTCGCAGCTGGTTCTCGCTGTCAGCCACAGTATAAGGTGCAATACAGAATCAACCTCTACTGCTCACCTGGTTCTTGCCATCAGCCATAGCTGAGGAGAGAACCAGATACCCTTGGGCACGCGGTGTGTCCACACAGGGTTCTGTCACTGAGGACCACACCAGCCACTCCGCTGCCTTGTCTCATAATGTTTGGCATCAAGACAAGCAGTGACAGTTTGAACAAGTATGCCAGCATGCACATGCAAAGTATGTCTTGCATGAGCACTTTCCCAAGAGCAAGACAACTGACTCGCATTTGCATGCTCCTGTAGCTCCTGTACGGGAGCACGCACGAAGTGGTAGGGAAATTATGGTGAGGTGGTGTATTTGCACTTCCTTGATATGATGCAATAGGTGGCAAGCTGCTCTTCCTATGCTATGGTATTGTAGCAGACTTATACAAGTCATGCAGAGCCTTTGGAGCGAGTCCAAAGGGAGAGCGGCAGACTCAAAGGTGCGCACGTGGCGTACAAAATCCCGTCACGCAGAGTTCCTCCCCCGAGAGGGAAGGGGAACAAGAGGAAGACTCTTTACAAGATGCCCTACTTGTTCTGGGTGCTCAGAGAGCAAGGCACAAAGGCCGAAAGCACGCAAACAAGAAAACTCAGAGATAGCAATGTGAAAGAGGAGGGGGTTTGCAGCAGGGGGTCAAAGCCAGGCTGAGTGTTGGAAAGGTCCTGAGGACATGGATTCAGTGGAGGTTCTTTCTTTCCGGACGTCGCCACCTCTACATCAAATCGTCGTTGTCGAGGTATTCAAGCTCTTGTTGCAGTTCCCAGGTGGATCGAGGTGGAATCGAGTCAGACTGGGATGTCTGGGGGCTTTGTTGTGCTAGCTCCCTGTCAGCCCTCTTTGCCTCTCTCTCTCCTTCTTCTCCGTCGCTGTTTACGCTCCCCTCCAGGTACATAGACTTCCGTTCTCTCGTACTCTGGAATCGCTGTTCACGCTCCCCTCCAGCCGTGTGAGGACTCCATTGGGTCGCCTATGCCAACACACCAGTTGACAGTACGTTCTCTTGGTAACCTCAAGTGGAGCAGAACTATGTGAGCAGTCAGCAGTGCTCCATGGAAGCCTGAAGTCGGCACACAACAGGGCGCTGCGGACGGAGATGGCCTTCTCACCTTGGGTGCCGCTGTCATAGCCTGACTATTGTCGCTTCGGGCTAAGATTGCAAGAGAAAAGAGCCTATTGTACTTCCAAGGAGCGAACGTCAGGGCCTCGTCCAGTGCAAGGAATAGGGCTGCGCTGCAATGGCGGAGCTGACGGAAACAGCGTTGCGGCTGCCACGCTGTTCCGTTCCCGACACCTTGAGCGAACCGGCACTGGAGCTCGCCTTCTGCAACACATGGCTTGTTGTCAGTGGGGATCAGGCTTTGCAGGTGCTCCAAGGGTTGGACCAAATTGAAGTACAGCATTGCCAAGTTCAAGGATGAGCAGGGGAGCTTTGGGGCCGAGCGCAAGAAGCAGAGCTGGTAGAAATCATCACTTGACCAGGTGGCCAACAGCAAGGACGCGGTCAAGGACAGGATGCGGTCAAGGATGGCTTGCTCGAGGTGGAGCGGGTGCAACATTGTTTCTTTTCTCTCTCTGCTCATTTGGCACCGAGCAGAAAGCGAATAATTCTATGAGGAATGAAAGCATAGACTTGACAATACATAGGGGACTGCAGAATCAGGCATGGCTCGCATCTCCGGCCTCGGGAGCCCCAGCCGCTTCTAACACCACCGCCTGCCTCCGCGCTGCTTCGCGTACGAGGGCCTCCTGACGTCTCATTGGCGGACCGCTGCGTCCTCTGCTCCTCCGTCAAAGCCTTGGCACGCCCTGAAGTTCCTGCTGACCGGCGGATTTCGATGCTCTCCGCACGGGTCATGAACCACGTGCAGTACGACGTGTCGCCAACTTGCATGCCGTGGACTGACGGTGCTGGAGAGATGGTGCCGTGAAGGACTGCACTCTTATGATCGCGGAGGATTCCCGCGAGCTGCTGAGCGCGAAGAGGGAGAGCGGAGTTGGGGCAGTGCGGGGGTGGAGGCTCGGCAGCGGAATCCGAGAGGTGCTCGAGAGTCGTAGCGATGTCAATCTTGGACCACCGGGGGTCCAGCGAAGATGTCGCTCTGCCGCTGGGTAGCGACGCGAGCGAGGACGGCGCCACGTCGAACATCGGCAGCGTCGGCGCCTGTGCCTGTCCGCCTGATAGCTTCCGCCTCGAGCCGGTTGAAGCGAGAGAGGGCTCTGAGCGCCGTGAGCGTCGAGTACACAGCTTTGTAGCGTTGCCGAGCTGCTGCAAGTAGACTTCCGGCACCTGATTCCGCGACCTTTAGCTCGACTTGCGCTTTTGCCTCGAGCAAAAGTCACGAGAGCTGGCAGAGCATGGCTTGCTCGCCAGGAGCAGCTCTGCCAGGCCGGCTCGCGCGCTGGCAGCGACAACTCGGGTGGCCGCAGCGAGTGCGAGCGCATCGTCCTGCAGAGCGGGCTAATATGCGACGTTGCCTTCGTCAAGGCCCGCGACGTGCAGGCTCCAGACGCCCGCGCAGATCTCGACGACAGCGATCGTTCCGACTACGTCGAGCCATCCGTCGTCAGGGAACTTGAGGATGCGCTCGTCGACCTCGAGTCCTTGGAGGACCGCCAGCTCTGCATCGTCATCGAGGTCTTGCTCGAGGAAGCGGCGGTGCAGATCATTCTCCGCAGGATGCAGCAGCCTCGCAAGACAGCCGTTTCGGAGGATGGCTGCCGTACTTTGACCGCGCGTTACAACGAGAATAGGTCGGGTCAGGAAGTGATAGCGGACCGTAAAGGCGAGGTCGATGTGGAGCAGATCCTGCTGCCGGTGAAGCGCGCGGATGTTGCTCGCTGCTGTCCGATCCTCGGACCCCTTCGGTGCTGCGCTGACGAGCGAGTCGACGAGCTCAAAGAGCGCCGGCGCCCTGCCAGCCTGCGCTCCGCGGAAGGTGCTGTGGCCCTCGAGGCCTTCGCGGGTGACGTAGAACGACTCGACGAGCTCGAAGAGCCCATCGTGCCCGACTCCGATCCGGGACCCCCCGGCGGTCGCATCGCGGATGATGGCTTTGAGGGCTCCACGGCCTGCCGCATGCGAGTTGTCGAGGAGGAGCCTGGTGTCCTCCCCCGAAAGAGCAGAGAGAATGCGCAGCGAGCGCACGGAGTGCTTGCGGACGCGCGCGCGCGTGTCCGGGCGCAGCGGGACACTCGGAGCAAGAGCCTCGACGTGAATGTAGGTAGCACCGCTTGCATTGACGAGTTTCGTCTCCTCCGGGGTCGCGCGGATGCGAAGAAGTCGACCCCCTCCGGCCGAATTGACGGCCGGGATCGGCAGGGCGTGGATCAGGGCGACCTCGATGTCGCCGATGTGCGGCAGTTTGGCGTCTTGAGGGTCGTGAACGGGCTGGCTGAGCTCCGGGAGAGCATGAAGGGCGAAGTCAATGTCGGGCTCCAAGTCGAGCAGAGATGCGAGTGTCATGACACGCGACTGCGGCGGCGCCTCCTTGTCCGACGCTGCCCTTCCTGCCGGATTGGATGCGAGCGTCATGCCAGCGTAGAGGAGTGAATGAGGTGTAGCTGGATTGCGAGTAGAGTGCTCAAGTTGGTGCAGCGCAAGGCGAACCCATGGCAGGTCGGCGGGATAGGCTTGGCCGTATCGGTTGAGAAGGTCACCGAGCGAAGCGGCGTCGGGGAATGTCCACTCGCGGATGTAGTACTTTGCGCTCCGGGTCTCCGGCTCGGCATCAGACCTCTTGGGGATCCTGGGTGCAGCGAGCGTCGAGGCCGACAGCGGCTCAAAGGGAGCGAGATCGCCGAGCAGGTCGACGACGGTCGAGGCGGCCCAAAAGTGAGCCAGCGCTGCCGGACACAGCTCGAGAGGATAAGCGTAGGCCTCGAGCCTGAGCTCGACGCGACGATGGAGTCGCTCGACTTTGTTCAGCTGGCCAGGGATGAAAGCGGGCGCGGTCCGGGCGGCCTGCTCGACGAGCTCCTAAAAGCGCGCCGAGACCCACGGCTCCGCTGCCTGGATCTTCTGCTGGCTCGGCGTGCGGTCGGCTGGCGTGCTGGCTCTTGAAGTGCTGGATGCGAGCTTGGCCGGCGCCCTTCCGACGTGCTCGAGCGCGAGATCGAGTCGGTGATCCGCCGCGCGACCGCCTATCTGTTCCGTTCCCGACAACTCGAGCGGGCGGGCGCTGAAGCTCGGACTCTGGGAGACACGGCTCCCTGTGAGTGTGTGCCCTGCTCTGCAGGTGCTCCGAGGCGGTTCGGCGCACAGTCGGGCTCGTCAAGGACGGCCTGCGCCGGTGAAGGGCTCGGATCAGCTACCTGGCGGGGACGGGTCGCGGCGAGAGGCGCACTTGAACGGAGCCTTGGGTTGCAGCTTGCTAGGTGGTTTCTTGCTGGCGGCTTGTTCCTGGCGCTCTGCGCTGCGGCGTTTGCGCGGCTTCGGGTCGCGGTTCTCCTCGGCGGCGGAGGAGGCGGCGGCGGTGCGCGCTCGGATATGCGGCGGCGTCAGCGGCGGCGCAGTCGGCGGTAGCCCCGGAACCGGCATGATGCCCGGTAGAAGCCAGCGTGTACTGCGATTCGGGCAGTAGCAAAGGTGGGCTGCCGCAGCAGGAGCGAAAGCGAAGCGTGCAAGAGCGGATGCACGTGAAAGAAGGACTTTGCGCTGCGCCGGGGTCCAGGGGCGCCGTCGAGCGAGGTAGACGTTTGCACAGTATTTGTAGACTACACGCTTATTCAGACTGGGAACCAAGTGATGTTGCCGCCTCCGGAGCGACCAGGATCAGCTGCGGCGGCGGGGTAATTGCCGCATATTGGTCAATATGTGTAACCAGTTTATTGATAAAACACAAGATTCAGTAACTCAGTGGTTAAGTCGGTTTGCGTTTGTGGTTTAGTGGTAAAATTGGGCATTGCCAGCTTCTGCTGAGTTGCCTAGCCCCGGGTTCGATTCCCGGCGAACGCATTTCCTTTTGCCTCAGCCGGCGCGGTTTCCCTTTTGCTCGGGGCGGGTTCTTTCCGAGTTATGCGTGGCATTGCCGACTGCGCCGACCACACGCTGGCTCCACTCCGTGCTTTGCTGCTTCGAAGCGGCCGTATGATCCCGTACGGCAGGCATGGCTGCAGTCACCCAGCTCGCAGATTGAGAGGTTCATCGTTTGCGAGACTTAGCCTTTCTCGCGAGAAACAGATATCGGCAGACAGAAGGAGAATACGAGCAGACTGGATGCAATGCGAACGCCAAGTGGCCTATACCCCGAGCCGTGCCGCAAAGATCCTCCTGACCGCCTCGGTATCTCCCACCCTCCACTCTGGCTTCGGCTCCGCGTCGTCGGTCGGCTTTCGCGGCTCTTTCACGCTCGAGTCGGGCTTGACGAGCCCAACGGGCGGCGCCTCCTCTTCGAACGCGGCTGGCTGCTTCGGCGCAAACGCATCCCGGAAGACCTGGCGCCAGAGCATCCGGACCGGCGGCAGAGTGTGCGCTGGCGTCCCTTCTCCGTCCGCCGTGCCCAAGATCCCCCCGCTTGGGCGCGCGGAGACACCCTCCTCTTTGCCGACGGGCGCTGCTTCCGAAGCTTGGGGTCGGGTCCGCGCGGCGAGGTCGTCCTCTCCAAAGATCTCGTCAAAGAGGCGCGTCGTCCCCTCAGTCGCGATCGGTAACCTCGCCGCAGCCCCACTGCCCGCCGCCGATGAAGACCGCGCAGCCCGGCCGACGAGGGCCACCGAGGCGGCCCGGTCTGCGGCCGTCACCGCGAGCGAGACGTCCCGATCGTCGTCGCCACCAGCGTCCGTGCGCGCAACCGAGGACGGCAGCCAGAGCGCTTGCCGGACCGGGTGCGGCAGAGGCCGAGTCTTGGGCTTTCGCGGCGTAGCCGACGAGGCCGACGGGTCAAAGACGTAGAGAAGGGCGGCCGGGCGGCCCTCGTCCCCGGCGACGTCTTCGACACCGATCAAGGTGCTCGAGCGCGGTTTCGGGACCAGCGCCGCAAACTCGACCGAGGTCGAAAAGGTTTCTGCAGGGGAGAGATTCGAGGCTGTCAGCGACTGGCAAGCGGGCGTCACCATCAGATAAGGGGTTCTGGCGGACCTTCGAGGGTGAGGAGGTCCCAGCACACTGCCCCGCTGCTCCCGGCGCACATGACCTTGGTCCCTTCCTTGTCCGCAAAGCACACCGCCTTGGGCCTCCCGACCGCCGTCGCCGGGAACGCATGCACGAGCTGCCCGGCGTCCGCGACGCTCCACAGCGTGACGGTCCGTTTCGCGTGCGCGACCGCAAAGAGCGAGCCGTCGTGCGACCACCCGGCGGCGACGGGCGCGGACGAGCGGTACGAGAGCGAGGCGCGGCACTGCCAGGCGCCGTCGGCGCCGGCAGAGGCGGACGAGGGTCCCCAGAGCTTGATGCGGCCGTCGGTCGAGGTGGTCAGGAGCAAGGGGGACGAAGCCGAGGGAGAGAATGCGATCGAGGTGATCGGCGCCTCGTGCGGCCGGTCGATGCGCGTCGACAACACAAAGCTGAACAACTTTCGGGGTCAGTTTCGGATCGGCACCGGGAGGAACGGAGAGACCCACCCGGGCTGGCCGTCCCGCTTCCTCCAGAACTTGAGCTGCCTCACGCTCGCGTAGCCTTCGCACGTCCACGAGTCGACCGTCGCCATCCAGTACTCTCCACCCCGGCGCGCGTCCGGACTCGAGAACGCGACCCGTTCGACCCGGGTCGGCTCGACGGCGCCGTTCGCGCTCGCGACGCGGTTCGAAGGCGAGATCTCGAGTTCGAGCAATTGGGCGTCGTCGGTCGGCGAGTAGAATTGCAGGGACGAGGGGTGACCGGCGGGCAGGACGAGCGAGGTGCTTGCGGGGTCGACGGCGAGCGGAACCGCCAGGTCGGGCCGAGAGGTGATCGTCGCCGCCGCAGCAGAAGAGCGAGACACAGAGATGTCTGCAGGGCGCAAGATGAGTCAGTCTTGAAAAGATTCGTGCGAGAGAACAACGAAAGCTTCTTACCAGACTTGAGCCCCGCGATCGTCTTGGAGATCCGCAGCCGCTGACTCCCGACAAACACGGTGCTGCCGTCCCGCAGTCGAACCGCGACCTGCTGCTCCCCGCCCTCGCTCGCGTTCGCGTCGAGCACCGTCAACGTCTCGATCTCGGCTCCGAGGCGGGGCACGTACTCCTGGTGGCCCGAGTGGAGCTGCCAGAGGACGAGGACGGCCTCGCGGCCGCCGGAGAGGAGGTACGCGCCGTTCGGGGTAAAGGCGAGCGAAGAGACGGCGTGCGCGTGCCAGTGCAGGACCGACGAACTCGGCTCGTCGACGAGCTCGGCGTCGTCGCCCGTCGTAGGGCGCGGCAGGACGTTGTACCAGACCCGGATCTGACCCTTCTCGTTACCGGTCGCAAAGACGTTCTCGGTCGGGTGGAACGCAAGGCAGGTCATGCGCCTCCCGTCCTCCTCTTCGCGGTCCGTAGCTCCCGTGCCAGCCGACGCCGGGGCCTCGACGCTCTTGGTGAACCCCTTCTGGACGTCCGCCGTCTGGCACAGATGCACGTGCGTCGGCGTCAGAGAGGCGAGGGTCGAGCCGGAGGGGGAGAGGGCGAGCGCCCGGACGTGACGCGGGACGGCGAGGCGGACGCGGCGCGCAGGCGGAACGGGCGTCGCGGCCGAGGAGGCGCCGGACGCAGCAGAGGTGGTGCTGCCCGCCGCGGTCGTGGTAGACCGTGCCGCGCGGAGACTGACGACGTAGACTCCGGCGAGGACATCCTGACGGGGAGTGGCCGCCACCGCGGCCGCAGCTGCCAGGCTCCGCTTGCCCTTTGCTCTTGGGGCGCTCTCGGCAACGGCTGCGGCCGGTTCTCCGGCGGCGAGGGCGACAAAGAGCTGATCGGGGAGCTTGTCGCTCGCAGCGGCATGGACGACGGGCGCTCCGAGTTCGAGGGTACGGAGGAGGGTCCCGTCGATGTAGTCCCAGATGCGGACGCGGCCGTCGGTCGAGCCGACGACGAGCTGGCGCGGGTTCGACGGAGACAGAAGGACGGCGGTGACGGTAGACCGTGTCAGGCGTCCGCCCTGATGAGCCGATGCGGTCGGCGGGATGGACAGAGTCGAGAGGAGCTCGGTAGACTGGACGGAATAGATGCGGACGGCGGCGCCGGACGCGATAAAGCAGTACCTGCGAGGGCGCCTCAGTGTGAGTAGTGCTTAAGTGCACACGAGTAAGCTTGACTCACGCTGCGTCGGGGGTAAATACGAGTGGGCAAGTGTGCGGCGCCTGCTCGGTCAAGGCGAGCCACTCGAGGGCATCGGAAGGAACCTCGGCGGCTGCTCCGGCTGCGCGCTCCAGTTCGGCCTCGGCCTGTGTCGCTGCAGGCAGTGCATCGCCTGCAATCGCTGTAGGCGGCGCGGTTTGGTATTGCTGCTGCTGGCGGACGAGTTTCCGCTCCTTCTGGGTCGGCCGCGAGCGGTTCAGCTTGGCGTTGAGGGCCGCCTGCGCGGGCAGGACAGTCGCCATGGCTGCGCTTGAGTCCCTAGCTGGCTGAGCGTGTCTACGGCGTCCTGGGCTGTGCCCTGTGCGCGTGCGTAGGCTCGACGATCTGTTCCCGCCAGGTCGAGCTCTGCGCCGGCCGAAAGTCAGGCGACGGCTGAAGTGATGACGTGTCACCCGGAACGAGAGGAGCGGCTCCTCCGTCCGTTCCCTCACAAGAGCCGCTCATGCGCTCAGCTGCAGCATAGACACAGCTTCAGAGTGCCAGGACATGCTCAGATGACAGCCGCATCGAGTCTTGTCCGCTCGGCAGCGCAGCTAGCGCCGCCGCAGCCGCTGCCCGACTTTGTGCGTTTCTGCCCGCTGGCGCCCCTCTGCGCCGAGACCGTTCGCTCAACTTGCGCTCACCCAATCTGACCGCTACGGCACCGTCTGCACAACGCAGAGGCTCGCAGAGAAGCTTGGTCAGGGCGCATTCGGTTCGGTTTACAAGGCGAGTCTGGAGCGAGGGTGGAGGGAGCCTGCGGACGACTCGGCTGACCTGGCACGAACGAACACTCCCGGGGCCTGAACGCGCACCACGACACCCTGCCGCCATACAGGCGCTCAACTGTGAGTTTGTGAAGGACTACAGATGTTCCGAAGCGCAGCTGATCGTTCGATGACGCGGCGAACCAGGGACGACCGGCGAAACATGTGCCGTCAAGCAGGTACGCGAACCGGAATCGACGGTGCCAGCCTTTACACCCGGCTCATTAGACCCGTTCCGAACTTGCTTGCAGATCGACTTGTCGCATATCCCTCAAGGCGACCTCCCCGAGATTATGGTCCGTCACAGGGTCCCGTTTCTCGAGTCCCGAGCCAGCCGGGACTAACGCAGCGGAACCCGTTCACAGTCCGAGATCGATCTCTTGAAGAACCTGCACCGCAAGTCAAGACAGCTTCACTTCCGTTTCCCGAAGGTGATGGCCGCGCCACGATCAGAATGCTGAATCTAGTTCACCTCACCGCGCAGACCCGAACATCGTCCAGTACCGAGGCTACCACCAGACAACCTCCTCCCTGTACATCGTCCTCGAGTACTGCGAGAACGGGTCGCTCGCAGCCCTCGTCCGCAAGTTCGGGCGCATTCCCGAGTCCCTCGTCGGGCTGTACGTCCTCCAGGTCCTGCAGGGCTTGCAGTACCTCCACGAACAGGGAGTCATCCATCGGGACATCAAAGGGAGTAATATCCTTGCGACCAAGGAAGGGAGTATCAAGTGTGAGTCTGTCATAGGCGCGAGGGCAGGACGGCTCGCTGTCACCGAGCCATTCTCTGCCTTGCAAAGTCGGGACGATCGCTGACTGTGAGCTCGCCCTCCTCCTCACCGCCCGCACCGCAGTGGCCGACTTTGGCGTCGCGACCCGCGTCGGCGGCCCGTCCGACATGGCCGTCGTCGGCTCGCCCTATTGGATGGCCCCCGAGATCGTCGACCAATCCGGCGCCTCCCCCGCCTCCGACATCTGGTCCCTCGGCGCCCTCGTTATCGAGCTCCTCACTTCGAAACCTCCTTACCACTTCCTCGAACCGATGCCGGCCCTGTTCCGGATCGTCGCGGACGACGGACCCCCGCTGCCGGAGGGGAGTTCCGCCGCCGTGAGGGACTTTCTCGGGCAGTGCTTCCAGAAGGATCCGAACTTGCGCGTCGGGGCGAAAAAGTTGTTGAGGCATCCGTGGATGGTCGCGGCGAGGAAGCAGGCGGAGAGGCAGAAGGTTGAGGCGGACGAGCGGAGGGAGAGGATGCGTGCCGCGAGGGACAGCCCGGACGAGGAAGGAGGGGAATCGCTCGATGACAGTGGAACGCTACATCAGAGCGGAGGGGCAGGCGACGTCGGGGGAACTTACGAAGAGGAGGTCGCCAAGGTGCAAGAGTTCAACCAGGCCTTGAAAGGTAAGACCACCCTCTACGAATGACGGCGACAACGGCTCACACTCCGCCCCCCCCCCCCCCCCCCCCCCCCCCCCCCCCCCCCCCCCCCCCCCCCCCCCCTCCCCCCCCCCCCCCGACAACCACGTGCAGCAGGACCAGCGGTCTTGCCAAATCGCGCCGGCCGAAAAGCTTCGGATCCCTCCCCGCAGGACGAGAATGCCCGACCTGCCGGCTCCAGATCTGCCGTCAACGAGGGACGCCCCGACGCCGCTAAGGTCGCTTCCGTGCCCTCGAGACCTGCTGCCGCCCTCCGCGGCTCGCAGGCACGCTCACGGCCTCAAAACCCGGTCGACGAATCCGCGCCCGCGGGCGAGGACGAGAGGGAGACGAGCGCGTGGGATAGCGACTTCGAGGAGGGGGTCTCGCAGGCGGTGCGGCAACTCGCGAGCGAGTCGCTCCCACCCGAGGCGGGAGGGCTTCCTGCTTCGGCGCAGGGCGAGTCGCTGGATGACTTCGCGGTGGAAGACGAGGAGGACGGGGACGAGACCGGCCGGGGAGGGAGTCTGACGATCCGCCCGACTTCGTCGCCGGCGAGACGTCCGAGTGGTGGTCAGGACGTCACCATCCGACCCCCTGGACGGCTCAGCTCGGCGCAGAAGACGCCCGCTCGAGGAAAGTACGAGACGGTCGAGGAAGAGGAGGAAGACTATTCGGATCTGGTCGGCGACGAGCAGGAGGAGCATGTGCTTCATGACCGAGTCAAGACCTACCAGGTGCGCGGCGCCGTCTCCGCGCCTGACCAGCGCGAGCTCTCGGGTCTGACGCCTCTTTGCTCCCGCGCGCAGAACCAGGCTCGCTCGAAGCCCCTGCTGCTCAGACCCTCGGACCTCGTCGGCCCTTTGGCAGTTCATCTGCAGTTACAAGATCCGAAGAGCAAGCTCGAGGCGTTCGTCGAGGAGGAAGAAGGGGCCGAAGAGGGTTGGGACGAGGAGCTCCTCGGCGACTGGGAACAGCCTCGTGAGTGACGCTTGCCTCGCGCGCCCGAGACGCGAGAATGCAGGCGCTGATTTCCCTGTTCTTCTCCGTCAGCGACTCCGAAGACCCTCGTTCCTGCGACGCCTTCGAAAGCCTTGCCCGGCTCGGGCCAGCTGTCGCCGGGGCTGATCTCGTCCCGATTCGCGAATTCTCCCGGGGTCAGTGCTGTCCTCGGCTGCTTCAGAGCGATCTACAAGGGCGCTGACACGATCATCGAGACCAGCTCGACGATTACGACTCGGACGAGGAGGACCCGTTCGCGGCGGTGGAAGCCGAAGAGCTCGGCGAGAGCAGCAGCGACGACGACTTTTCACCGGATGTCCTCGCGCGGGATCAGCTCGCGCAGCAGGCTATGCTCGTTGCGGACTCGGTCGAGGTACTCAGCTTGGAGGACTGGCGGGACGGGAGGGAGGGGAAGAAGGCGGTGATGCGTCTCATCCCGCTGCTGGAGAGCAGCGCCCCGGCTCGGACGGCATTTGTCTCTGCGCATGGTATGCTCGCCGCGCTGGAGGCCCTTCGGACGGCGACGCAGCGGGAACACGTCGCGATGCTGCTTCGGGTGGTCAACCTGGTCAGCCTTTCTGTGCGCTCTGGAGGTTGGCAGGGACTGACCCTCTTTCGACCAGATCGTGGGTGCGGACGGCGGAACGCTCGAGAAGCTCGCGGTACGTGTTCTGCTTGGTCTAGGCGCGGTATGCTCCCCAAGTCCTGACGGTGATGGAGTCGCTTACAGCTCGTCGGAGGGTGTCCAACGGTAACCAATTTCGCTTCGCGCCGCTACTCTCGCGAGATTCGCCTCGAAGCCGCTCTGTTCATCGGCGCAATGTGCCGCACTTCGCTGCTCACGGTATGTTCTTGCCTTCTGCAAGCGCAGGCTCGGAGCTTCTCGCTCACTCCCACCTCATTACATCGCAGCTGCAAATGTTCGTTTCCTGTCAAGGGCTGAGGATCCTCACCGAGATGCTGGACGGGAGCTGTACGGCCGATTAGCACGGATACCGCGCAGAATGCGTTCGCTGACTCATTGCTTGACAGACGACAAGAACAAAGATTTGGTCTGGATGGCATTGGACGGAATGTGTCGGGTGTTTGACATGGAGGTACGGCCCGTCTGGATGCGGTCGCGTCCTCTTCACCTGACTCTTCTTCTGGCAGGGCCCAACGCCACGCAACGATGTCTGCCGCGTGCTCGTCGGCGAGGGCCTTCTCGGTCCGCTCTCGTCGGCTCTCCTGAGTCTTTGCGAAGACACGGACGAGCTCGCGGTCAGCGCGAGGTCGAAGGCGGTCCGCATCCTGCTTGTGATCTCGCAGTCGGATCACAAGGTGAAGGAGGCCATCGCTCAACGCCGTGTCGTCTCACGTATGCTCTCGGTCACTCCGCCGCCCGCACGACCGCTTGCTGAGCGTGCGTCTTTGCCCGCAGGTCTCGTCTCGGCAGCCCGCCTGCTCGACGCCGACTCGCTCGTCGCCCTCCTCAAGACGGTCAAGAACGTCTCGATGCTTCCGGTCACGCTCGAAGCTTTGCAGAAAGCCGGTACGATCGAAGTCCTTGCGCAGGTGCTCGCCATGCCATTGCAGGGCAAATTGGCCGCGGTGAGCCTTCTTGACCGATCTCTTCGACTCAGTCGGTTCTCATGCCAGGGTTCCAATCCTGCGCAGGAAATCCAAACTCTCGCCGTCAACACCCTCTTCAACCTGTGCCGCCTCAGTAAGCCCCGACAGGACGTGGCGGCCGCTGCCGGAGTCATCCCTCTTCTGCAAGAGCTCGTCCACGTCAATTCGCCACTCAAGCAGTTCGCCCTGCCGATCCTCTGCGACTTTGCGCATGCAAGCCGCGCGTGCCGTCGCCAGTGCGTGTTTGACGAGTGCGCTGTGTTCCGGACCGATCTTGACCAGGAAACCATGTCCTACAGGCTTTGGGCACACGACGGAATCACCTTCTACCTGCGCCTTCTGGACGACGCATTCTGGGCGTCACCCGCCCTCGAGGCCCTTGCAGCCTGGTCAGTTCAACTCCGGGCCTTCAGGTACTTACTCAGCTGATCGCGCCTGCTGCCCGGCATCACAGGTTGCAAGAAGAGACGACCCGCGTCGAGGCGGTCCTGCTTGAATCGACTGCGGTCGAGGCACTGGCCCGAGTATTCTGCGGCTCCCGTAGCGCCGTCTTTGAATCTCTCATCGAGCCGGTGCACAAGGTCAGTACCGGTGCGATCGAGCACCGCTGGCTGCGAACTAACGCTGACTATGCCATACAGCTCGCCCGCACGTCTCGAGCCGTGGCCGCACAGCTGGCTGTGCAATCGGGCTTCACAAAGCGTATCGTCGAGCGGATGGACCGTGCTACGAAACCGATCACCCGGCTCGCGCTCCTGCGCTTGGCCAAGACCCTCTTCGACTCGCTGCGGTACCGCCCTCGCGACCGCGACAAGGTCGTCCAGATCTTGTCGCCTCTCGTTCTTCGGCTGGCCGAGAACGCGAACGGAGCTGTGCTCGTGCAGGAGCTCGCCAAGACTCTCCAGGACGAGTTCCGGACGAGGCGCCTCGAGCCTCGCCGAGGCGTTGTTCGGCGCTCGACGTCCATCTCGGGAGACGTGGCCCACCTGGCCGGTCGCTCGCCGGCGCGGCTGTCTCCTCCCTTTTCTCCTTCTCTCGCCCATACTGCTGTCCAGCCTCAGCGCCTTTTGTAGCACACCTCTTTTTCCCTTCCGCTCCTGTTGTTGCTGTCAATCAAGCGTCGCAGTATCTCGCACGTTACTCTCGCCGGCGAGGCATGCGGAGGAATGTCTGAGGACGAGGGTTTTCGGGGAGAGTAGTCGGACCAGCCAGCCTACGTTCTGCCTCTCACCGGGTTCTGCCCTCCTCCCGACGGAGGCGGAGGCACTGCTTCCCCAGCGTCCAAGACCGCGTCCTCGCCGATCGCCGCCTCCCGTCTCCTCGCCGCCTCGAACGCCTCTTCCCGAATCTTGAGGTTCGCCTCCCGCTCCCTATCGCTCTTCTCCTTGGACTCTTCCCTCCTCGCCATCCTCGCGCGACCTCGCCCGGCCGCCCAGCGCGCGTTGAGAACTTCGGGCAACTCGGCGCGTTGACGCTTGAGGAGCGGGATGTAGGACGTCGTGCGGAGGTGGTGTCCGGCCCCGAGGGGCGTGTACCGCACATTCTGTTCCGCTTTCGGCGTCGCGGGTGGTGGGGGCGCGAGGAACGCGAACGAGGCGAGGTGGTGCTTCAGGGCGATCGATTTGAGCCTCGACTCGAGGTACGTCTCGCGCATCTCGAGGAACTGCTTCCGGAACGTCTCGTTCCGGTCGACCGGTTGCCGTTCCCGGCCGTTGTGATCGATGTAGGACTCGACGAGCGCGTTCACGTCCCCGAGTCGGGGGACGTTGTCGGTGCGCCAGGTGAACTCGTGCGAGTTGAAGCCGCACTGCCACAGGATCAGAGGCAGGTCGGACGCCATCTGGTAGCCCGGTTTCCGGTCGAGCATTTCGACGTCGGCTTCAGGGATATCAGAGGGAGACGAAGTCTCCTGGTCGGGCGAGAAAACGGACGTCGAAACGGTGTGCGGCGTCCGGTCCGAAGTCCACAAGAGTCGGTCGACGATCGAAGGTGGTTCCAACCGGGCGCCGACAAGGAACAAAATCGCGACAATGTGTCGCACTTGGTTGTAGAGCTGTCGTGCGGTACGCTCCAGTCAGCTTTCGAGGTCTCAGGGTGCACGAGACAGGTGAGAACTCACAAAGGCGCCCCCGCGCAGGTTCAGGACAAACATGTCGTCTCCCTCTCCCTCGAGCGGATCGATCGTCGCGCTGATCACCGACCGGACATGGATCGGCAGCTGCTTCGGGGGGTCGACCTTGCAAAAGTTGCGGAAGTCGTGCTCGCCGACGAGGCGGCGCACGGCGTCGCGCATCAAGCCGACATCGAGCTCGAGGCCGTGCCAGTCGACGGCGGCGAGCCGACTCTGCCAGTCACCTCCGTCCGCCGAGGCAGGGGTGGCGTGCTCGGGGTACAAGCCGACGGCGCGGTACGCGGCGCCAAAGTCGAACCGGGTCGCGAGGAGGGCCTGGGCGGGCGAGGTCGAGAAGAAGTACTTGTAGTGGCGCCAGATGCACGAGTACCGGGAGGAAAAGGTTGCCGAGACGGGGGACCAGGCGTGGATGCGGATCGAGGGGGGCAGGTGCTTGTTCAGGAGGGTGGCGTACGGGATCTCGACGTCGTTCCGGGATTTCCGGACCGAGTCTGAGGGCGGCAAAGAAGCCGCCGATCCCTCCGACCCGTCTGCAGCGCGAGTTCGGCCCTCCGGAGAGGGAGACCGCGACCGGGAGGGGGACCGGGAGCGCGCATGTCTCCTTCCCTCGACCGAATTGGGGTCAATGTCCCTTCCGCGGACCTGCATGGGGTCGTCGAGGTCGCTGCGGACCCAGAGATTGACGACCTGGGCGGACGAGCTGACTCCGGCGTCCGTGCGGCCGCAGCGTTCGAACCCGCAGCCGAAGCCTTCGCCCTCGTCGATCGGTTCGATGAGCCTGGCCTTTTCAAGGGCGGCGAGAAGACAGCCCTCGACGGTCGGGAGCGGAGTGTAGACGCCCTTGGGCTGGTAGGCGAGTCCGGAGTGGGCCCAGCCTTCGTAGGAGAAGAGCAGGGCAATGTGCCGCTTGGGCGCGTTGGCGAGCGACGGGGGCAGCGGACCGGCCTCGGCGTCCTTGCGCGCGAGGGCCTTTCTCGCGCGCTTGTTCAGCTTGACATCTGGCTGGCCCTGCAGTGGCTGTGGCTGTGTTTGCGGCTGCTGCTGGTCTTCGAGGTCGAGTTTCGCGATTTGCGCCTCGAGGTTCTTCAGCTGCGCGACGAGGCGGGCACGGTCAGGGCGGGCGGGCTGCGCTAGCGGAGCCTGCGAGAGCGGAGACGGCGGTAGCATGCGTCCGAGCCAGCGCCGCAGCATGCGCTGTGGGCTATAGTTTCACACGACTCGAGCAAGGCGATCGCTGGCCAGCCGGAATGCCGAACGCGGGTAATGAGCACGACAATACAGTTGACTTACATTTTACAATACAATACAAAGCATATCCTAACAATCGCACCGCCCCCCGATGAGCTCGCCTCCATCCGGAATTCTGCTCTAGTCAGACCATACAGTACGCAAGATGGCACCGTCGCTGTGGAGGAGACCGGGCACCAAGACCTATACGCTCGTGCACCGCTCGCAGCGTGACCCGCTCATCAACGATCCGACCGCGAGCGAACGCGTCCTCAAGCTCGTCGACAAGTCAAACAAGGTAAATCGGCGCATTCTCGCCTACTGAGCGGCCCCGAGAGCTCACACGCACTGCGAACAGAAAACCCGCGACGGCGCTTCGTCCTATGCCGGTCCGGACGACACCGATGAGCCCGTCGCCCTGGACGGACTCGACGAAGTCGACGATGCGAAACTCGCCCAGGGCGACGCAGCCGCGTACGGCATCTTTTACGACGACGCAGACGACTACGACTACCTCCAGCACCTGAGGCCCGTCGGCGGAGACGGTGGGAACCAGCCCGGCGCAGTCGGAGACGCCTTCTTCGTCGAGGCGCCCGGGGGCAAGAACAACAAGGGCAAGGGCAAGGCCGCCTCGAACGGCGGTTTCGAGCTCTCCGAAGCCGCACTCTCGAGGCACGAAACCGGCCGCAGACCGGCGATCCCGTTCGAGATGCCCGAAGACGCCCTCCCGTCCCACCCGCTCGACGAAGTCTCCTACGCCGAGTTGACCACCTCGCGCGTCGAACCCGCCGGCCTCCGACCCGAACTCGACCCTTCGATCCGCGAGGTCCTCGAGGCGCTCGATGACGACGCGTACGCCGAGGGGGACGAGGACGACGAGGACACCTTCTGGGACGGGGTCATCGCCGGAGGGCAGGTCCAGGATATCGATGAGCAGGACTGGGAGGACGAAGAGGAGGAGGGACGAGACGTGGCAGAGGGCGTTGAGCGGCTGGCGATCCGGGACGAGGCGCCGGAGGGAGACGAGCCCGAGGGGAGCTGGGCCGCCGTCAAGCAGTTCAAGGCGACCAAGGCTGCCGCCGGCCAGTCCGACGACGACGGCTCCGAGGACGACGACTTTGCGTCCGAAGGCGGCGACACGATCGCCGAGCTGCGGAGCACGCTCGCCAAGACGAAGCGCCCGACGCGAAAGGCGAGCGGCAGCGCCGCCGGCTCGGCCTTTTCCATGTCAAGTTCGGCTATGTACCGCAACGACGGTCTGCGAACCTTGGACGACCGCTTTGATCAGGTACGTTCCGCCTTCACAGCTCGACAGGACCATCGCTGACCTGTCCCGCCGCCCGCACAGATTGAAAAGCTCTACGAGGAAGAGTCGGACGACTCGTGGGGCGGCCCGGGCTCGGACGACGGCCACGAGCACGACTCGGACTGCGACCACGACCACGCGCACGGCGGCGACGGACCGGAGAGCGCCGAACCGCAGGGCGAGCAGCGCGCGGCGCTCGAAGCGATCCTCGATGACTTTTTGCAAAAGTACGAAGTCATCGGCGGCAAGTACCGCCCGCAACTTGAAGCGGGCGCCGGCGCGGGGCCGGACGACAAGGTCTCACGGCTCGACCGGCTCCGGGCTGAGCTTGCGGACTTGAACCTCGAGGGCGGGGAGGACGAGGAGGCGGTCGCGCGGCGGCGAGAGAAGGACCGGATTTTGGCGATCGTGGAGAGGCAGTACGACGAGGAGGCGGCGCGGAAGAAGAAGGGCCGGGACAAGGTCCAGGGGGTGACGATCATCGAGGACAACTACCAGGACCGGTGGGACTGCGAGACAATCCTCAGTGAGTCCGGCGGTCGATGCCCTTTCTTTCCGACGCGTATTGACGACAATTTGGGAACAGCGACCCACTCGAACTTGTCGAACCACCCGCGGATGCTCCGGCTGCGGGACTCGCGCGGTCCGAAGCCGGCTCAGATCACCATCGACCCGCGGACAGGGTTCCCTCTCGTCGATGGCAAGAGCGTCTTGGAGCCCAAGGGCCC
The DNA here is from genome assembly GCA_024713535.1 of Rhodotorula sphaerocarpa. Lineage (NCBI taxonomy): Eukaryota > Fungi > Basidiomycota > Microbotryomycetes > Sporidiobolales > Sporidiobolaceae > Rhodotorula > Rhodotorula sphaerocarpa. Next base: position 1,079,098 of record JANIBP010000004.1, on the reverse strand, counting down.
GCAGGCAGACACCATCATGGAAGAGGAGGACGAGGAGGAAGACGAGGGCGAGGAATACGGTGGGTTCTGCCATATGCCCGTATCCCTGCCGCCGCGCTCTCTGACCTGTCCCTTCGACCCGCAGTCGTCAGGGAAACGATCAAGCGCCCGCGAGCCGAGAGCGCTGAAGAGAAGAAGGCGCGCAAAGCCGCCGTCAAGGCCGAGCGGGCCTCTCGCCGCGAGGAGAAGAAGGGCACGAAGCAGGCGTTCGACTCGGAGACGAAGCGCCAGAAGCGCATGCAGGGTCGCAGGGTCGCCGAGGGAGGCGCGGCGGATATCAAGAGTGGCATGGAGGGCGTCCGGAGGTTGGCGTGAGCCACCTCGTTCCGCCGCTCGACTCGCTTTTCTGCCGTCACCCCGTCGCCCTATTAGTCTCCGTCTTGGGAGGTCTGCTCTCTGCTTGTTGTTGTTTTCTCTCTACCCATGTGCTGCAAGATGGCTTGTCATTTCATTGGCGCATCAGGTGGAGGCTCATTTCCTTTTGAGAAGCTCGACGGCAGCCTTCTTAAACCAACCCGTTCGCCGCTCGTGCCCGCGGAGCGGATTCACGCGCAAAGGCGTACCGCGAAGACGACAATCCCGTCTTACAGAAACCGTCGTCTTGTGTCTCGCCCAGGCGGGATCGCACCCAAGCCCCAAGACCGAGGGTCCGTGCTCGCCGAGCGAGCGTCGAAGCTTACATCACTTGGATATTCGAAATGCTCTCCTCCCGAGAGAGTCACTCACAAAAGGTCTCGATGATTAAGAGGTGCAACGAGTGTTACTACAATGACGCGCGATCCGGAGATCGATATCCCGACAAGAGAGGGAAGGGCAACAGGTGGAAAAAGGTGCGAGCGCGGGGAGAAAAAACAGTCTCGGACCGAAGCAAGCGACACCTAGGCCATCTAGACCTGCTCCTGCTCGATCTTCTCTTCGCCAAGCTTGACGTCCTCGAGATGGCGGGCGTCGCCACCGACCTTGCCGGCCTCGGCGGCGAAGGTGGTAGTCGGGCGCCACTTGGCAGAGGTACGCGGGTTGCACTCGGCGAGCATCTGGTCGACCTGCTCGAGCGAGAGACCCTTGGTCTCGGGGACGAGGAAGTAGGAGTAGACGCAGGCGGCCGTGCAAAGACCGCCCCACACGAAGAAGACGTTCGACTTGAGGTTTCCCTTGTTCTCGCCGACCATGTACGGGGTGATGACGGCGATGATCGTGTTCCACAGCCAGTTGGATGCGGTGGAGAGGGCGACACCACGCGAACGGATGGGAAGAGCTGCGAGGCAGAAGCCGGAAAATCAGTCAATCAATTCCCAAGGTCCGCCAGCGATCGGGCAAGAGACTCACGGAAGATCTCGCCGATGAGAATCCAGGCTGCAAAGACAGGAGAGGATCAGATAAGTCAGCTCCAACAGCGAAGGCGAGACGGGCATGGCAGAAGAGTACGCACCACCGGGACCCCAAGTCGAGGCGAAGAAGAAGATGTAGATCGCGATGAAGGCGACCTGGGCGTTGACGGCGGAAACGTTGTTCGCGATGGTGTTGCCCGCAGCGTCCACGTGAGTGTGGTTGAAGCCGACGGTGTCACCGACGATGGCAACAAGGAACTGGCAGATGAGCATGCCGAGGGCACCCCAGATGAGCAAGGGGCGACGACCGAAGCGCTCGACAGTCCAGAACGAGATCGGGGTGGAGCCGACGTTGACGATCTGCGGAAGGCGAAAGCCAGTGTCAGCTCTCCACGCCCGATCCTACATCCTGGGATGGATGCACGCACGGTGAAAGCCATGGAGGTGAGGAAGACGTTCTTGACGGCGCCCGTCGACTGGAGGAACGGAGTCGAGTAGTAGAAGCTGGAGGAGCATCGAGGTCAGTGCGGGTCCTGCCGCCGCGAATGCGTCAAGGCAACGCACACAAAGTTGACACCGGTCCACTGCTGCATCATCTGGAGGGAGGTACCGAGGATCGTGCGGCGAACGTTCGAGGAGGCATCCCAGAGGGAGCCGGTGAAGCAGGCGGCGTACGAGCCAAACCAGCCGTTCGTCGGGATGACCTTGGCCTCGTACTCGGCGTTCGCGACAATCTCGGCGAGCTCGTTCTCAATGAAGTGCGACGTGGGCGGCTGGTCACGGAGGCGGACGAGGGTGTCGCGGGCCTTGTCGAGCTTGCCCCGCTTGACGTAGTAACGGGGCGAGTCCGGCAGGAAGAAGAGGCCAGTGGCGAGAATGATGGCCCAAGCGAACTGCAAGAGACGCAAAACTTCGTCAGCTAGGGTGCTCCGAAAGAGGATGCAGAGCGAGGAAACACACCTGAACGCCTATCGGGATGCGGTACGCGCCGGAGTCGGTGCGGTCCTGCGTGTAGTTGTCGACGATCGAGCCAAGCATGAGACCGATCGTGACGCAGAACTGGTAGCCGGCGACGAGGGTTCCTCGAATCTTCTTCGGCGCGATCTCAGACTGCGGGCGTAGAAATGAGCTCAATCCTGCTCTCAGTACAGAGAGGGGGACACGCACCATGTACAGAATGATGATGGCCGAGACAAAACCGACACCGAATCCTGCAATGAGGCGACCGACGACGATGGTGGCGAGAGCAGTGGCCGCGAACATCTGAATCACAACTCCGACCGTATCTAGACCGTGCGAAGGTGTTAATTGTATGACTATTGACCGGAACAAAGGGGCTCCCAGCAGTCCACTTCGACTCACAGACGGCGCATCCGGAGATGATGGTGAGGCGACGACCAAAGCGGTCGGCGATGTCACCGGCGATGACAGCGCCGAAGAACGTGCCGGCGGAGAGGATGGAGACGATGAGTGACTGGTGGGGCGAGGTAAGGGCTTTTGCATTCGCCCCTTCGATGGCGTGGATGAAGACTTTGCTTCCGAGGACACCGTTGATGTAACCGGAGTCGTAACCGAAGAAGATACCACCGAAGGCGGCGAAGGCGGTACTGCGGAAGAGGAGGTCACATGAGCTGGCGGTCCGTGCGACTGCGGAGAGCAATCCGGACCAACTCACAGCAAGTACGCCTTCAGAGTCACCGGCGACTCGGTGGAGCTGATGTCCGCGGTTCCCTGAAGCTGAACCATGGCGGGCGGTAGTCTCGAAGTAGAGAGTCGGGAGGAAGCGAGAGGCGGAAAGCGAGCTCTGCTCGAAGGAAGAAAGTCGAGGCAGTCCTCCTGAGTAGAGAAGCGTCGAGTCGAGCCGAGTTAAGTCTCCGTGCCGTTGGCTCAGGTGTCGACGGGCGCAAGAGAGCGTAGTAAAGAGGGAAGAGAGAAGCGGGGCGCGACTGTGGTGTTTATGCGGACCTCCTTCTGGGGCGGTGGGCTGAGGGCTGAGCTCCGTCTTAGAAAAGCCGGATCCATGCGGAGCCAAAAACAGCATCCGAGGGGGATCGATCAAGCCCACACTACGTAGCGAATCAGAGAAGGCCATTTCTGGTCTTTCTTCTCTTCCCCGATCTGTCGCGGGGGTCTTTCCCCAGAGTTCCTCCTCCAGTGGAGGCGCTCGGACTCTGGCCAACAGGCCGAGGCTTGCAAGCTGTTGTTGCGCCAATCCAAATTTTGAGCACCCGAGCACCTCGCGAGAGAGTGCAAAGAGGCCTAGATTTTACTGCATGTGAGTCGAGAAGCAGCTGCGAAGCCCTGCATAGCAGCATACGACCGCTACAGAACACGAGACCCAGACAGGGGCACAGCGAAGGCCTCGGCAAGGAGACCGAGCTTCATCGCTCAATCCCGATCATTGTCCAGGGTCCCGCGTGGCGTCCGCCGCAGCCGGGGATCTGCAGAAGCCGAGTGGGCGAACGAAGCCGCGGCATGCCTTGCCGTGCGTGGACGACCGCGGGACCTGACGTGGCCCAGCCAACACTCGAAGCTGACCAATCCCGCGTCCCGATTCGGATCTTCGAGAGGATTCGGGTACCGACATGACGGCGCGGGCCATCAAAACAAATCAGGATCAGCACCACGCGAGGCTTGGGATTGCTTGGGACACAGCGTCATGGCCAGCTGTCCCTCCGCTGCTCCGGCTATCGGCAGCCGCGAAGCAAACCGCGGCTTCGGACTGAGTGCACGCGAGCTCGAGCTGTGGTGCTTGCATTGCACGTTCGTACATTCAGTACGCGTGGACACCTCAGGATGCTGTAACAAGCTACGTAACGCCTCGCTATGGAAATGGTGAAAGCCGCCACGATCCGCCCCAAGCTCCAGAGATACGATTTAACAACTTCGACAAGCTTAAGCTGAGCCTAACTTGCTTCGCGCGAGCGACCGGCGCAACATGCACAATCATTACTGTATGCCCTGTAGATTGGATCCAAATAGCGTAACATATTGTCCGGCATGTTGTCCGTCCTCCGAGCTGCAGCGACACGTACGAGCACTTGGATAACATGCGAGCCGGCATTGCTCGTGAAAGGTGAACCGCGTTGCAATGGGTTGTCCTGAATCATTATGCGAGAAGCTGCACGCACATGCGCCCATGATCCACCGCGTAGTACAGCAGACCGGTCCGGAGCTTCCCGGCGGCGGCCGGTTGCAAGTCCGGCCTTTGGGACGTCTCAAAACGGCGGGTCCTTTCAGCCAGTCCAGCAGCTGTCGGGTTGCAGGCAGGATCGTGCGACTTTGCAGCTGGGCGGACGCGAGTGCAGCTCGACGAAGCAGCTCATTCAGCAGAGAGCACCGATTATCTTTGGATTATCGGCGCGCCGCGCAGTACCACGCGGCGATGGCTTGATCCGCATCTGGACCAGAGCCGGAGATGCGAGGGGTCCTGTCCATCGAGCAATCGTCCCAAGGCGGACATGCAGCAGCGGTAGCTTTTTATATGTAGCTCGCGGACTTGAATCGAGCATGGGGTTCACAACCGCAGGAGAGCGGTGCATGGCTTATCGATAGAGCGACAGCAGCTGATCTGGTTCTTCCGATCGTACAATCTCGGCTTTGCGGCCGATAATGACTCCTGCAGGGTGGAGGCACAGACCGGCCGGCCCGGAGCTTTTCGCTGCCATGCGGGATCCGGAGCGCATATCACGGCGTCCGGCAACAGCAGCAGAGAGCTCGAGAGACCGCGTGTACGGTATGTGGAGACAGAGCGCTGAATCGATGCGGGGACGTGGGCCCCGTTGCGATGCGCAGGAGACGAGCTAGGGGCGCAGCGGACAAGCTAGCGGGCGCCCGGTCTCGGGGAGCAGTAGCAACTGCAGCAGCTATGAGCGACTTGGCCCAAATCAAACTAGGGACCGCACGGCCTGCGAGTGCGGGATGCAGTTCAGGCTGGCTTGAGAGCGGGACCGCGCATGAGGTCCGGCAGCCTCGAGAGGCGATACCGTCAGAGGAGGCGCAATAAGTCGGATGGGCTGCAGCGGCAGCCTGCAGTATCGCCAATGATAGCGGATGCAGCTCTGGCGCGAAGTGCCTGCTCAGCGGGACTCGAAAGCGCGGGAAGAGAGCCATGGAGAGAGCGCGACGAGGCGCCGCAGACGGTCAGCAACCCCCAGAGGTGCCATAGCCGTAGACGAGCCGAGTTGAGACGAGCTGGCCGGAGTTGCGCAACATCCCGTTCACAGAGAGCTCAATGCGCCGGTTGCCGGGTCGGACGTCGTATGCCGCCTCCGTCGTCGGAAGGTCGTGGGCAGGGCAGCAGATGCTCCACCGAGCGCTCGCCGGCTTTTGCGGATCGCAGTGGCGCTGTTGGCACGATCAAGGCCGCCTCGATCCTCTTTGCCCTCTGTGCCGAGCAGAGCGCCCCGCCTTGAAGTCGTCCGCCTCTCCGCGTCTTGGCAAATCCGGGCGCGGCGAAAGAAGCGAGTAGCAGCAGGCCCAGGGCCCAGGGTGCAAGGAGCAGCATAGCAGATCGCTTGTATCAAGCTTTTTATAGCAGAATATAGCACGGCCGGTGGATCCCGGCGATTTCGCGGAAGGCAAAGGAGACAAAGGTCGTCGGGGCCGGACACTCTGCCGTCGACTGGACTCTTCCCGCTCGCCTCGCGCGGCAAGCGCCCTATGGACGATGCCAGCCACAAGCAGTGACAGCGACGTCGAGATCGTCTCGCGCCGTGTCGCTTCGAGCCAGCCGCCGAGTGTTCTGCGGCGTCCATCTCTCCCCACCTCGTCCGGCGCCAACCCGAACCGGCCGCGACCCGCTCCGCACAGCTCGCAGGACGCCAAAGCACCGGCAGCGACGCAAAGCCCAACTGCGCGCAAGCGGACCTACAAGACAGGCGCATGGGCGCAGTCAAAGCCGTCGAGCGCGGCGAGTACGAGCGCTTCGAGCGGTGCGAGCGGTGCGAGCGGGTCTCGTCGCTCAGACGGCGCCGGCCAGGCAGCGCCTCCGTCGATCAGCGCCAAGGACAAGGAGCTGCTTGCTTGCGCGAAAGCCCGGCTCCAAAGTCTGGCAGATCCGAAGGGAAAGGGCAAGGCCGCCGAGACCGTCGTCCTCAGTAGCGACGAGGAGCTACTCCCCATCCCGTCGGCAAGTTCTCCCCGCGCTGCTTTCTTGCCCCGAGCTGAGCTGACTCGCGCTCGTCATGCGCAGCAACGGAAAGGTCCCCGAGCCTCTCTTCCGTCGGCCCCGTCAAAGGGCTCGACGTCGCAGCTCGCTCAGCCCAGCCGACACTCGCTTGCTGCGCGCCCGCGAGATCCAGCGCCTTTGCAGGAAACGGCAGCTGTTGGGGATACGTCTTCCGAGTCCGATCCGCTGCGAGTACACCCGGTACCGCCTCCCTCGAAAGCGCGGCAGAAGGATGGCGACCCTAGCCGTTCTTCCCAGACGCGATCAACGAGTTCAAGCATCGCACAGCTAAAGGTACGCCATGCAGGGTCGTTCGTGACGCTTATCTATGTCCGACACTTAGTGCTAGAGAGGCGTCGCTACAGCAGGATCAGCCTGGAGGGTCCCGTCCGCCCGATCCGTCTCCTTCGACCCCTCGTCTAGCCAAGCCCTCCCCGCTCGTCTCGTCTGCTTCCCATCCACCTCGTCAGATCAAGCCTTCGCTGACGTCAGGCTCGCGCCTTCCTGCCGCTCTACGTAAGGAGACTGAGTCGCCGGTGTCGGCGCCGCGGCAATCCGTGCCGCCTCTGCGCGTGGACACGAGCTTCGGAAAAAGCCGAGGCAGCGATCCGGTCGCAAGCCGCTCGCGTCACTCCTTGTCGTCTACGGCGATGGGTCCGGCCCAGACGGCGATGAGCGATCCGCGGGGACCTTCTCAGTCGGCAGGAGCGAGTCCCGAGGCGCGGAGTCAGCCTCCTCAGACGACCGCGAAGGATCGGTGGCCTGCAGGACTGATCCGCTTGGAAGGGAAGCGCGCGACGGCCTCGCCCGCCCCGTCGTCTTCGTCGTCGTCGTCTTCGCAGATCCCAGCTGCACATGCTCCGCCTGCCGCTGCAACAACAGCGCGCGGTCCTGCGACGTCCGCCGAGGTGACCCGGACGCCATCCGGCAGTGCCGGCTCCCGCCCGAGAGCGACCGGTCCTTTGCGGTCGCGGCTGCCTGAGTCGTTGTTGCGCGATGGATCTCCCGCGGGGCTAGTCCGCTCGGAGGGCGATCGCGCACCCGCCTCGCCTGCTCGACCGCCGGGGCCGTCCGCGTCGCCCTCGAGCGCCCCGGCTGTGCGCGCTCTGCCCACCGGTGCAAGAACGGTGAGCGGGCCGGCCACGACCGCCGAGGTGAAGGGGACGCCTTCCGGTAGCACTGGCTCCCGCCGGGTTGCGACTGCAGCGCCGACGCCAGATCCCGATCCCGACTACGACTCCGACTCGGATATCGAGATCGTCTCGTCAGGGTGCCGACCTGCTCCAGCGCCTCAGTTCGTACCCGAGCACAAGTCGGCGAACCAGTCGACCGGAAAGGGGAGGGACCGCGCCGGCACCGAGCAGGAAGCGAGGCGGTCCGTTTCAGACACTCCGATGCAGGACGTGCACGACTCCGATTTTGCGAACAAGGCGGACAGAGCGCCGGCCGCCGGGATGACGACTTTCGCGGCAGCCTCGACTAACGGTTCCGAGGGCGCCGATGAACCGATGAGACCGAGGACGTCTGTTTTGGTGAACGAAGCGGGGGAACGGCCGGCAGCTCCCGACAATACGCCCCAGAAGGCCGACGAGAGGAGCGGCGCGAGCGCCGATGTGATGACGGGCGGAGCGAGGCTGCGACTCGACGTCGAGGCTCTGGCTCAGGACACGCGCCGACTCGGGATCGAGAGCCCGTCTACGCCGGATGTCTCCCCACCGGCCGCGTCAACCTCCGTACCGGCGAAAGAGCGGCCACCGGCATCGGCTTATGCTGCCGGAACCGCCTCGTCACGAGAAACGGTCGATCGCGCGCGCAGGGCGGCCTCGCTCACGTCACCGGCGTCCGGTATGATCGCCATGGAAGTCGAAACGCGTTCGGACAACGACTCCGCCTCGGACCCGATCGTTACAGCGATACCTGCTCCCCGCGAACGACCCGATCCTTCCCGCCCCGATGCATCTAAGCGGACGCACAAGAGGCAGCAAAAGGGTACGGGACGGAAGTCGACGGGCGGACGGGCGCCGCAGCGGCAGAAACAGTGGCAGCGGCAGCGGCAGGTCGAGGAGGCACAATCGAGGATGGAAGCGGTGGAGGCTGCAGCGAAGAAGACACGTGAGTCAGCTTTCATCTTCGGGTGCTCAGTGATCGAAGCGGGGCTGACTGTTCCGACAGGACGAGACGACGACCGCGCTCTGCCCGTGACACGTCTTGCGAGATCGCTCGAGACGGGCGACAAGGATCGATCTGCCTCGCTTCCGACGGATTCGGAGACTCAGGTCATTCCGGAGTCTCAAGTCGCAGCAGATTCGATGACCGAGGACATTGCCGAAGAACCTCAAGTCGCGGCGGAGGCAGTCGGCGCTGGCGTCTCCCAGGCGATCCAGGTCTCTGGTGGCTTAGAGTCGGCGGCAACGAAGACGGGCTCAGCGGCGAAGAAGCATCACCCGCTTGGACCCGCTCGAAAGTCGTACGGACGGCCGCGGCCAGCGCACGTACCTCGGACCGTTTCGTCGGACAGCTCGACCTCGGAGGAAGAGTCAGATTCGGCAGACGCCGATGTAGCCCCGACAGGCGTCAAACCGTCACCGCCTGCCGGCGCGAATACCACTGCTCGCACGCGCACGGAAGTGCTTCTCCTCTCGGCGACACCGGAACCGGCTGCTGAGGCTGTGGTGGCCCGATTGCCGCTCGTCGGCGAGCAGGGCAACCGAGGAGATGAACCCTTCATTCCGCCGGCAATCGCCTCGCCTACCCCGCCTCCCGAAGGTATCATCGAGTCGGCGCAGCCTGCTCGCCGCCCGTTTGACGCCCGAACTACCCCACCGATTCCGACGAGATTCGGTTCAAATACGAGTGCCGACTCGGAGGTGCGCCGGCATTCATGCCTGACACCCGGCAGATACTGACTGCCTCGAATCGGACAGTTTTCGTCCCTCTGGTCTGCATCAGAGGACGAAACCCCTCCTTCGCGGAGAAGGCAGAGGCATGTCGAGCCGACCCGGAAGAGCCACGGGATCGCCCCTCGGCAGACGGACGCGGACTTGGTGGTGACGGCTGCGCCGACTGCGCCTGCACGTAAGAAGGACATTGATTCCCGCCTTCGGCGAGCGGCTACACGCCAAAAGAGCTTCGCACGCAAAGCTCCGACAGTGTCTGCGTCGTCGGGAGACGATAGAACGCCGGCGGGCGCGCGAAAAGATCAGCTTGCACGCAAATCCACCGGGCCGTCGCGCACTCCGTCAAGAGGAGCGTCGCTCTCAGACGATCCTCTCGCGCTCACGGGTTTTGAGGCGAATCTTGCCGGCCCCGTTCTCTCGAAGAAACGTCGGCGGGCTCGCAGTCCCGAGGATCTCACTAGCCGACCGTCAAGGGCTACCGGCAATCGCGAAAAGCTCGAGAGGTCCCAGAAGCGCGACACCAAGCGCGCTCGTCAGGAGGCACCCGCTGCAACTTCGGACATGGTTAGGACCTTTCTTTTTCTCTATTGTCGCGATCGAGCTGACCATCTGTATCGGACAGGTCGAGAGCATCCGCGATTCGCATGCCCCTCTTGTGCTCGCATCCGCCGATATATACGGTGACGACGCTTCTCAATACGAGCTGTCAGAGCGGGTAGGCCTCATCCGATGCGTATGCTTCCATCGTCCGCCTTTGCTGATGCCTGTCTTGCTCAGTTCAAGCGAAGCGAGATGCTCAAACAGCCTTGGCAGCGCCAGATCACCGGGCCTTCATATGACTTTGGCGACGAGTTCAGCACGGCGATTCAAGACGCCGTCAACCGGCGCGAGGCTCGATGGGCGAGGCTGCACCCGGACGAGCTCCCGATCCGCAGCGAGTACCGGGTACTGTTCGAGGAGATGATCCTCGAGTCGCTCAGCCAGGAGTATGCCGAGGGGAAAGGGCGGCCGACGATCCGCGTCTACCCACCGGAAGATGCGCCGCCGGAGGCCATGTCGTGCCCGCCGTTTGACTTCATCTACACGAACCGGTACGCTCCTCCTAGTATACTCGCGGCTCGCACAGCGCCTGATTACTATTTCACCCAGCAGCGTCGTGTACGATGACGATATCGTTCCGGTCCAGGCTCGCGGTTGCGGCTGCGACGGAGACTGCAACTCGCCGAAGAATCGAGCGACTTGCTCGTGCCTCGCCCGCCAGATCAAGGCATGCGCCACGAAAGAAGGTGGTACGGATCGATCCAATCACCAAGGCTTCGCGTACGATCGCCAGGGACGCTTGCATCCGTCCATCTTTGACGCCCATGATCAGATCATGTACGGTGCCTTTACCCGGTTCGGATTGATTCTACCGCTGAACGGATCTCGCTTCCCAGCGAATGCAATTCGCTCTGTGGCTGCGGACCGGCATGTATCAATCGCGTGAGTCTTGGCGCCTTGAGCACACTTCAAGCGGCGAGTGATTGACCCGCATCTTCATCCCCAGGTCGTCGGCAACCGCAAGAGCGTCAGCGTCGACATCTTCTGGACCGGTATCGCCGGCTGGGGTGAGCTGACCTTGACGCGTCGCTCACTGGCGTGCGCGCGGCTGATCTGACTCTCCGAGCAGGTGTGCGTCTCGCGACCCACCAGCAAGACGGTACCAAGCAGCGAACGATCAGACGAGGGGAGCCGTTGGCCGTCTACGCAGGTGCGTAACAGATCAACGCTTATGTGGTCGGGGCAGCCGCTGATGCAAAACCTCGCAGGCGAACTCCTTCGGGTCAAAGACGCGTACGAACGAGAAGAGTTGGTCACCGCCCCCCGCATAACATTTTTGCGGATCGAGACTGATCAAGCTTTTCTCTGCAGTCAAGTCTACTCGATCATCGGTCGCAACTATATCTACGAACTCGACGCGTGGACAGGTGCGGTTGAAGGCCTTTCGCTCTGGTCCCGTGATCGAGGACTGACACTCCGAGCTCAACAGTCCTCGAAGACATCAAGGACCTACTGCCCGCGAGCAGAATCGCAGACTTCGAGCCCACATCGTCTGCCGCAGAGTCGCATGCGAAGTCGACCCACAAGACCTCGGGCAAGAAGGTCTCGGCTGCTACTTCCCAACCCGCTACAGGCGCTCCGCCTGGAGAAGAGCCATCAGTCTCTGCCCTCTACGCAATCGACGCCTTCAGTCTCGGCAATGTGAGCTGCCCGATTCGACGCTACAAGCGATCCTCGCTCACCCCCATTCGCGATCTGCAGTGGACGCGCTTCTGCAACCACGTCTGTTCAGGTTTCAATGCCATGACGCGACCAGTCTTTATCGACGAAGCCGATGTCTCCCGGCCGCTGTTTGTCTATTTCGCCCGCCGCGACATCCAGGTGAGCCCGCCCGGAATCGCTCACGCCTGTTCGCTGGGGATGGCTGACTCACTCCGGCTCCCGCTCTGGAAACCTCCAGCCTGGCGAGGAAATCACGATCACGTACTTTGGCGGCGAAGACGACCCGTCGCCAAGCACTCTCGGCTACTCCGAAGCCGAGTGGAAAAGGCACGCGGACAGGGCGCGGGAGAAGGCGCCAAAAGATCACCGCTGCTACTGTGCGTCGTCTCGCTGCATCTTCTTTCGAAAGCCACTTTTCGCTGACACCTTATTCCTTGATCTTTGCAGGCGGGAAAATCCCTTGCCGCGGCCGCATGTTTGACGTTTCCGGTGCAGACATGTTCTGGGAGGTCCCCGCAGCCTCATAGACTCGCTTTTCCGTCGACCAGTCCTTGCCCACACCCTCCTACTATCACACTCTCAATGTTGTTGCTACTACTGCGGCCATTACCTTGCAATACTCTAGCATTTTTCCTCATTCGAACTTGTCTGCGTGGCGCCGCTGTCGGCTCCTTGCCCTCAGAACCGCTTCGCGCCTCCAGCGCCCTCAGCCGTACAAGCTACTTCAGCGACTGTTCCGAGTCAGTGCCGCTCTCCGCCGCTGGCATGTCCGCCTACTATTCGAGCCAGTCGCCTGCTGCGGCCGCCAGCTCGTCACTCGACCCGAACATGGCGTTCTACGCGGCCGAACAGCCGTCGTTCTACTCGAACCGGCCATCCATGGACCCAGACGGCCGACCAGACATCTCGGGCGCGATTGGCGGCGGCGGCAGCGCGGCAGGCGGAGGCGGCGCGGGCGGAGGGATCGGGACGCCCGTCTTTGGCGGACAGATCCACGTCCAGAACTGGTGGAATGCATTCACGCCGTGGACGGGCATGGAGGGCGAACCGCCACTGCTACAGGGTGCGCCGCACGGAGTCTCATTGGGCGTATAGAGGCGCTTGCTCCCGCTGACGTTCCTCCTTTCCCCGACGCAGAACTCGGCATCAACTTTGACCACATGCTCCAAAAGTCCTTGACGGTTCTGAACCCGCTACGCACCGTGGATCCGCACATCATGGATGACGCCGACCTTGCGGGACCTCTCCTCTTCTGTCTCGCATTTGCGTCCTTCCTGCTCCTCGTGCGTCCGCTCCCCCTTCGTGGGGTGATTGCCCATGCTGACCTGCGTCCGGCGCGCTTGACCTTCCATCCCCTCAGTCGGGCAAGCCGCAATTCTCGTACATCTACGGCGTCGCCCTTATCGGGTCGATTTCGATGTACGCCCTCCTCAACTTGATGTCCGAGAGCGGCATCAACGCCTACCGGACAGCGTCCGTCCTCGGCTACTGCATTCTCCCGCTCGTCTTCTTGAGCATGTTCTCGGTCGTGGCAAGCCTCGAGTGCGTCCTCCAGCCCCTTCTTAGCTCCATCCCGACGCTAACGTTCCACCGCCGTCGGTAGCGGCATGCTCGGCTACATCCTCTCGGCAGCCACCGTCGGCTGGTCGTCCTACGCGGCGTCATCTATATTCGCCACCGTCCTGCACCTCTCTCACCAGCGTTTCCTGGTCGCATATCCGGTCGGACTGCTGTACGTCCCCTCTCCGTTCCGCCGTTCCGAAAGCTGCGCTCATACCGACGCTGAGTTGGGACTGTTTGCGTCTGCAGGTACTCTGCATTCAGCCTGTTCATCTTTGAAGTGAAAAAGCAGTAGCGTAGGAACGGTGTCACGCGAGTCTTTAGCCAATTTCGCAGTTGCGCGTGCTTCATGGACGTGATTCACCACAGGGCAGGGTTACTACTTTTGCTCGACAAGGAGTCAAGTTCAGTAGGTTATGTCGCAAAGTCAGGTTGTATATACCAAAGCGTAGCGTTCTGGCATCTGATCTGTGCTGCACGTGACCCCTTCAAAGTGTTTTGCGTCACGTCGCGAACTCCGCGAAATCAGCGCGACCTCAGCGCGCGCCGCCGGAGAAGCGCGTCGCCCAGCACAAGGCCCGCAGATTTCTCCTGAAGGACACTGCGCTTTCTCTCGCTTCATCCTGCGAGCTGCGATGCGCACGGTGCATCCTTCCCCCGCCGGTCGGGGCCACCCCCAGGAAACGCAAGAAGTCCGAACCGTCTTCGACTCGCTCGTCGCCTCGTTCGCCCGGTCGAAACGCGCCGTCGTCCTCGTCGGAGCAGGCATTAGCACGAATGCAGGCATTCCAGTGAGCTCCCGATAACATTCTGATGGCGAAGCTGTCCCTCCGGAGCTCAGTCGGGTCGTCGTTGCAGGACTTTCGGTCGCCCGGTTCCGGACTGTACGCCCGTCCGGAGGAGCCCATCGCGTCGACTTCGCGCGCGGGGAGCTCAGCGAGACCGCTCAAAGGTCCCGAGCTGTTCAATGTGGCGGTTTACCGCGAGCCGGAGTCGGCCGGCCAGCACCTGCGCTTCCTCGCGGGCTTCAAGCGCACCCTCGACGGCATCGTCGACCGGTGCCTCGCCAGTGGCCGGCCAGCGAGCGAAACGCATGGCTTCTTGCGACTGCTCAAGAAGCGGGACCAACTCCTGCGAGTCTACACGCAGAACATCGACGGCCTCGAAGGCGTCGAGACGGGATTAGCGGCCGTGCCCCTCGGCGGCACCACCCCCGTCGACCCCCGGACCGGAGACGCAAGCAGTGTATCAGCCATCTCGAAACCGTCAGCTGAAGGCAAGGGCAAATGCCAGCTCGAAGGAGACTTTGTACAGCTGCACGGGACGCTTTGGGCCGTCCGCTGTACAACGTGCGCCTTCGTCCGCCGGTACACCGAAGACGATGATGAGACATTCATGAACGGGACTGTCGGACCTTGTCCTGCGTGCGAAGAGCGAGGTGGGTCACGCCTTTCCGCCGAGTCTCTCATTGTACTATGTCTGACGCCGGAGGTCCTCCTCTTCGCCACCTCAGCGAGTATACGCACCGCTCGCGGTCAGCGGAACCTTTCCTCGCTTCAAAAAGCCTTCCTCCGACCCGCCGTCACGCTCTACGACGAGCCGTCTCCGGGCTCCTCCGCTCTCGATATCGGCGACCTCGCCGTGAACGATTCCGACCCGGTCCGGGGCGCCGACCTCATGCTGGTCATGGGGACGAGCCTCAAGATCCCCGGGTTCAAGGCCCTCGTCAAGCAGTTCAGCAAGACTGTCAAGGCACGCGGCGGCATATGCGTCTTGGTCAATCGGGAGGAGATGACGAGCAAGTCTGAGTGGAAGAGCGTGTTCGACTTTGAGGGTACGTCCCGGTCTTCTTTCCCTTCCGAGGCAGACATGCTTTGTACTGACATGCGCCTCCCCACAGTCGTCATGGACTCGGACGCGTTCGTCGATCGCATCTTGAGCGACTGGAAGCGCCTGCGGCCGCAGGACTGGACCGGCCGGCAGAAGAGTCTCGGCGAAATGTTTGCCACGACTCACCCAGTGGACAGCGCATGTGCGACGAAAGCTGGTACGTGCTCTCCGCCTCCTCCTGCCCGTACGGTCTCTGACGCGCTTTATCGTCCGCGCTTGCAGGTTTCAAATCGGCGCCCAAGAAGCGCGAGCCGCTCACGCCTCTCTCCTTGAACGCCATCTCGGCGCGCTCTGCCCAAGGCGATCGTGCCCGCCAGCTCCCCCCAACCCCACCTTCGTCATCGCGCAAGCGGCAGCGGGCGCAGATGCTTGTCGCCGAGGACGACAGCGACAGAAGCGGCATCGTCGTCGTCATCCCGCCACCGAAACGAACTGCCTGGTCGACGCCGACCAAAGCTCGGATGCCGCGCACACCGCTTGTGCCGCCGACTCCGACCAGCTTGACCAAGCCCAAATCGGCGACCCCGCTCCGAATCGGTGCACGCAGCTCCCCGCGCCGGGCGGCCGAATCCACAGAGGTTCCGCTCCCTTCGCCTCCCGCTTCCGCACCAGGCCCGAAAGTGCAGTCATCGCAGCCTGCGCCGTTGCGGAGGTCGCCCAGGCACTCTCGTGAGGTGACGCCGACCCCGATGGCGGTTGCCCCGCCGCTGTTGATATCCCCCGAGCTGTGAAAGCCCATCCCATCATGATGATACCCCTTCATCCATCTCCATACCCCCACCTGTTGCTCTGTAGTATTAGCACAATTTGATCTCGTCACGATCCGCCCAAGCGCCTCGCAAGTCCGGGGGGAAGCGAATAGTTGCAGTTGTTAGACCACCAAGGCTCGGACGTCTGCGCCTTCCCAGTCTCCTTCCCACACCGTCGGGTCCTCCTCCTGGCGCTCTTCGAGCAAGTCCTGTCCAAATTTGGGCTTCTCGTGCCACTCGCCGTACCATTCCGTCTCCTCGTCCCCGTACTCGTCCTGCGCGCTCTGCTCCCACGCCGAGTTCGCTGCCTCGTCCAACGCCGCGAGGCAATTGGGATGCAGCTGGATCCGCAGATGATGCACTTGCGAAGGGGCCAGCAAGCGTCCGTACTTGAGCGAGACGGTCGGGACGAACGTCGTCGGATCCAGCTCGAGAACCTGCCGGTTCAGGAACGAGACGAGGTTAGCTTAGAGCCTCGTCTATCGGGAGCAAAAGCGGCTGAGGCTCACCTTAGTCGCGACGAGATCTCCGCGCTTCGCGGTCGAGGCCCCGAGTCGAGGGAGCGAGTCCCAGCGCGCGTCGATCGAGCTCGCCTCGAAGGGGTCGCCACTTGGCTTCGTCGTGGGAATGGGAAGGGCGGGCGCGTCCGCGCTTGGAGCCGCCAGATTTTGAGGCGGGGCGGGCTCGTTCGGAAGGGCCGTCATGCCGGAGCCGGCAACGACCGGAGCAACCAGATCGCGTGTAGGAGGATCGACATAGTCGCGGCTCGTGCCGGCGACGCGATGGCCAACGCCGGGCTGCCACCGCTTGCCTTCGACGTTCACCTTGGTCACAAACATGTGAGGCGGAAGATCGGTCCTCTTGCTTGGCGGCACGAATGACAGAGTCCCAGCGGCGGCGGCGGCAGATAAAGGTGCAGATGCAGGACCTGCGGCGGGAGCGGCGGCAAGCGCTGCAGGGGTCCGAGCCGAATCGAGTTGCTGAGGGACTTCGGGATATGACACATCAGGCGACTTTGGTTGATAAGCCGGACTGGTGGTCGGACGAAACGACGACCGCGACAAGGCGGATGTGGGGTCGGACGGCTGAGGTGCGATAAAGTACGGAGAATCGCTTCGCAGGATGGCCCGTCGCTGCATTTGACCCGAAGAGTCTGATGCGCTGCCGTTGACCGAAGATACCGTTCCCGCGGTGGCCGCCTGCTTCGACTCCAGATCGTTTCGCTTCGACGGCGTTGCATCGTAGCCTCCGTAGGGGTCCTTGCGCAGCGGCGGCGCCTTCGTCGATGGCAGGACAGACGTCTGCTCCGTAGACGGCATGGATGGTGACCCAGAGGCTTGCCCCGGCAGTTCGGACGACTCGAACCGGACCGCCTCGACTAGCCCCTCCTTTGGCTCGGCGCCCAAACTCGCGGCTGCATCCGGACGTCGCTCGCGCGCCCTAGCGCGCCGCAGCGTGCGCTTTCGCACGTTTCGCTTTTGAGTTCTGCGCTTGCCCTGTCCGGGAGGCACAGTCTGGGCCGTCAGCGGCCGGCGGGACGGTCCGGGCGATGGCAGCGGCGACTCCGAAGACGCTTCGGACGACGAGTCGGATGATTCTGAATCGCTGGAGGACGAGGAAGATGATGAGGACGAAGAGGAAGACGAGGGGGAAGAGGAGGACGAGGATGACGACGAAGCGGAGCTGCCGCGGCTGTCCGACGACGGCGAGGCGGATCTAGCAGACGTTCTTCGGTAGCGTTTCAGGGGTGGCTGCACGCCGTCGACATGCTGATGCAGCGATGCCTTGCCGTTGGGATGGGGCCGCTTCGTGGACAGCGCGACAGGAGGTCCGCTCGAGCTAGACCGCTCAGATGCGGACGAGGGGGAGGAAGGCGGGAGGGCTACCTGCGCGGCGGAGCGGGCGGCCACGGGTGCCGCAGTAGACAGTCGTAAACTGTGAGCGAAAAGCTGTCAGTCAGCTTGCGACGACGGCACGTCCACGATCGATGGGACGAACTCGAGGATGTCGTTGACCTGCGAGCAGAGCGACCCTGTCAGCTTCAAGGCCATGAGACTTTTGACGTTTTTCGGGGACATACAGGATCGAGTACAGCCACAGGCGAGTCTGGTAGCAAGGCGAAGCCTGTCGTCACAGTATGTGGCCGTGTAAGCTCTTGTATAGTCGGGCTGAAGCACGAGAGGAGGACTCGCCTTGCAGCTCGGCCGAGAGCACCGGATGGCCCGGGAGCAGCGCCTGCGCCTGTTCAAGGACCCGTCGGACGGTGGCCGGAGCACCGCCGGGTGCATGCGTCGGTAGCGGTAGCCAGGCTCGTAAAGGATCGAGCGGAGGATGGGTCACCACCCTAATCCGCGCAGGCGGCGCCAGCTGCGGCGGGGCAGACATTGTGCGAGACTCCTTCGCGCTCTCAGTCGTCCGAGCCGAGCGCTGTGCGAGTCAAAGTCTGTCAGAAGGCGGAAGAGCAGAGCGAGCCAGAACTTTTCGATGGCACTTCTTCTAGGTCACGTGACAGGCGGACATGTTGCTCTCGCGCCATAGCAAGCTGACGCGGAGACCCAGGCGCAAACGAAGAGATTTTTAAATGCGAGATGCAAGTACGGAAGCTCCAGACTCGAGGGGAGTATCATACAACAGCGGCCCGGTGTCACTTTCGATGCGGGCCTTCCCACCGGTCCATGCCCTCCCGCTAATGCACAGCGCTCTGACGGGACAGGTTAGTAGCCGCTCGGTCTTCGAAGCCGATCCTGTTGAGCGAAGCGGGTCAGCGAGATGCGCGGGACCGGAAGGGGGTCGAGGCAGAACGGACCTCGTCGCGATACCCATAGCCTGCAGCTCCTGGAACAGCAGCTTCGCAGAGTACGGCAAGTGCACTTGCGAGACTGCGCGCAGTTATGATGGTCAGTCTCGTAGGTCTTTACCAGTGGTGGCGACGTGGTACTGCGCAAGACCTACTCGCTGTCTTGTTCCGGCAGGCCCGGCACTCGAACGACTGCTTCTTCAGGTTCGCGATGGCCGTGAGACCGCAGCTGAAAGAAGGACGAGAGAACGTCAGCTTGAGCAGCAATCGCCGGCGTCAGAGCAAAGACTTAGACGCACATATCGCAAACGTGAATCCGGTAGCCGTCCGACGCCTCGAACATGCGCTCCTTCAGGAAGCCAGCGACACCGTGCGCGAGCATGCAGCTGTTCACAAGGGAAAGAAATCGATCAGCTCGGCCACCACGCCCGCAGAAAGGCAGAAAGGGGACGTACTCTCGCTCCATCTCTCCGAACCGCAAACCACCGTCCCTCGATCGACCCTCGACCGGCTGCCGCGTCAGAATCTGCACCGGTCCTCGTGCGCGGGCATGGATCTTGTCGCCGACCATGTGCTTCAGCCGCTGGTAGTACGTCGGGCCGAGATAGACCTGCGCCTGCAGCTTGCGTCCGGTGTGGCCGTTGTACATGACTTCAAGACCGCGCGAGTGGTAGCCGTACTGCTTCAGGAGGGTCGAGATCGCCTCGACCGTGACTTCGGAGAACGGCGTCGCGTCGCCCTCGTTACCGGTGATCGTCGACAGCTTCGACAGCAGACACTCGACCAAGTGGCCGATCGTCATGCGGGACGGGATGGCGTGCGGGTTGATGATCAAGTCGGGCGTGATGCCTTCGGCGGAGAACGGCATGTCCTCGTGACGGTACGTGATACCGATCGTACCCTTCTGACCGTGACGCGACGCAAACTTGTCGCCGATCTCGGGAATACGGGTCGAGCGCACGCGGATCTTGACGAACTTGAGCCCCTCCGAATTGGTCGTCAGCAACACCTGGTCGACGAGGCCGTTCTCGGTCGACTTGAGCGGAGTGGAGACGTCGCGCTTCGTGTGCGTCTTGAGTCGCTGACCCATCTCCTCCGAGTCGGTCGGGATCGGCGCCGTCTTGCCGATGATGATGTCCTCGCCCGAAACGCGCTCGCCGAGTCCGACCAGGCCGTCGCCATCGAGCTTCTCGTACGTTCCGTGCTTGAGCCGCAACGTCGTGTCGCGCGTCGGCTTCTCGAACTCCTCGATCGGCATTGTGCCGCTCTTCTTCTCCTGGTCCATGTACGACCGGTAGTACAGGGACCGGAAGAGACCGCGGTCGATCGACGATTGGTTCATGATGACGGAATCCTCCTGGTTGTAGCCCGAGTAGCAGAGAATTGCGACGACGGCATTCTGACCGGCGGGCAGTTCTCGGAAGTGCAGGTACTCCATCGACCGCGTCGTCGCGAGCGGCTTCTGCGGGTAGTACAGGATATTCGCCATCGTGTCCATCCGGACCTGATAATTCGTCAGGTAGACGCCCATCGCCTGCTTGCCCATAGCCGACTGGTAGGTATTACGCGGCGACTGGTTATGGTCGGGAAACGGAATGATGGACGCGCAGATGCCGAGGATCATTGCTGGGTGGATCTCACAGTGCGTCCAGGTGTGCGTCTTGGCGCCGCTCGTCGTCTTGACCGTCGCGGACGAGTCTGCGCTCGCAGAGGCGTTCACCGTACCGGTCTCGGTGAACTGTCGCGACATGTCGACGTCTTCCGGGGTCATGGCGATCATCGTCGTCTCCTCCTCCTCGGCGTCGAGGTACTCGATGATGCCCTGGTCGACGAGGTCCGCCCACTTCATGCTCGGCGGGTCCTCCTCGCTCATCGGCTCGTCGTTCGCCAGCGCGTCGATGTGCTCGCGACGGAGCACGAGCTGCTGGTCTTCGACGACGAAGAGCGGGCGGCAAACCCGACCGGCGTCCGTAAAGATCCGCAGCTCGCGCTCCCGCACGTCCCGCACGATCGAGACCTCCGGCTGGATGTCGCCTCGCCGCCGCAGGCTCTTGACCGTCGAGACGAGCTGCGCCGGGTCGCGGTGGACACCCTGCCACACGCCGTTGACAAAGACCTTGGTCGCCTTCGCGATGTCGGCCGAGAACTCTTCGAGGTTCTCCATGCCCCACTCCTCCAAGAACTCGACGATGGGAGCCGACGGCGAACCGACCGAGATGTAGGCCATGAGCGCGAGGTTCTTGACGAGACCACAAGCCTGTCCTTCGGGCGTCTCGGCCGGGCAGACCATGCCCCAGTGCGTGTTGTGCAGCTGACGGGGCTTGGCGATCTTTCCGTCTCGTCCGATCGGCGTGTTCGTTCGTCGCAGATGGGAAAGCGTCGAGGCGAAGGTGTAGCGGTTCAAGACCTGCGAGACACCGGCCTTGGCCGACATGGCCTTCTTCTGGTCGCCCCAGTTGCCGGTCGCCAGCGAGTACTTGAGACCGTTCGTGATCGTCGTCGACTTGACCGCCGTGCTGAGGTTGAACGGCTTGCCGGTTTCGACGCACTGAGGGGTCCAATCCGAGTCAGCCTGAGGTGATATGATCAGTATGAGCAGGGCTCGACTCGGCGCACCTTTTGCAGATGCCGGTAGACGTCCTTCGTCAGCTTGCGGAAGAGCATGCGGAAGAGCGCCGCCAGGAGCGGTCCGGCCAGGTCGAGTCGCTTCGCGCCGAAGTGATCTCGGTCGTCGAGTTCCCGTCGCTCGAGGGCGGCGAGCAACAGCCGATGGACCATGTAACCGAAGAAGTACGCCTTCTTCGTGTTCTGGCCGGGCGCCATCGAGACGTGCGGCAGCATCTCCTTCTGCAGGATCTCCTGCGCATAGTTGATGCGGCGGTCCCGCGACAGGGCCGGGACGGTGCCTCGTCGACCGATGAAATCGAGCGCGACCTGTCAAATATAGCCCAAAGAGTCGAGAGGAAAGAGACAGGTCGGAAGCAGGAGTGTTCAGCACGCGCTGTCTGCTGCAGAAACGGGGCGCAGCCGCTCCGGCGCGTGCAGACTCACGTCTCGACTCTGGATCGGGAACGCGTCTTCCAAGCACGGCTTCATCATCTCGAAGAGCTCGGAGTCGTTCTTGTCGTAGCAGATGTGGTCGAGGATGTCCTTGTCGGGGATGATGTCGAGCGCACGGAAGACGACGACGATTGGGATGTCCTGTCGGATGTACGGGATTGTTGACCGGATCGTTTGACCAGACTGTCGTGTTTTTACAAAGCGGATCCGGGTCAGAATCCTAGCGCTCTGAAACGGGAACCCGGAGCAAGATCGCCGACCGACCTGTCGCTCCGTCCGCCTCATCATCTTAATCTGCAGCGACGAGATCGTCTTTCCACCCTTCTCGACGGCGGACCGGATCTCGGCGAGGTACGAGATCGGGGACGGCTGCGCCTTGGCAAAGACGTACACCCGGTTCGTCGCCATCCGCTCCTGGGCGATCAGGACCTTTTCGGAACCGTTGATGACAAAGTAGCCGCCCTAGAGGTAAGACACTCGTCAGCCCCGCATCAGAGACGGAAAGTCTCGCGGGAGAGCCACCGACCTTGTCGAACGGGCACTCATTCAGCTCGAGCTTGTCCTTCTCCTCGAGGCCGTTCAAGATACAGAACGAACTGTACAGCATAATTGGCACCTGCTCAAGTTTTTGCCGTGCTAGGTCAGCTTTTGCGACGAAGTCCGCGACCAGAGAACAAGACGACTCGCCTTTCCGATGTAGATCTTTTCCTCCTCGCCAGCCGTGTCGTCCTCGTCGCGCTCCTCGGTCCATTGCAGCTCGCCCGTCTCGGGATCCGGCTCGTCCGACTCTTGGACGAGGACGCGCTTTTTGATGTCGATGTACAGCGGGGCCGAGTAGGTGAGATTGCGCAGGCGGGCCTCGTTCGGGAACATGGGCGCGACCGTGCCGTCGGCCTCGGTCTGAGTCGGACGCGAGAGGTAGATCTGGTTGAAATTGAGTTCGTAGCGCTTGGTCTGGTCGCCCTGCCGGCCCGAGTGCTGCATGTTCTGGTCGAGGATCAAGCTGCTGCTCTCGTCGACGAGCTCCTGCATCGTGTTGTTGACGAACTCGTTAAACGAGTCGATCTGCTGCGAGACGAGGGTCTTGTCCTCGAAATAGGCGGCGATGACGGCCCAGCAGTCTTCCTGCGTGATCGCGTCCTCGTAGCCGGCGGCGCCATACTGGTCGTAAGCCTCCCCTGCGTCATCCGCGCCGACGCCGTACGGGTCCTGCGTCGAGTATTGCGTCTGGCTGCCGTAACCATAATCGTACGCTGCGGTCGCCATGGTGCGTCCTGCGAGCGGAAGACGCGAGGAGCCGACCGAGTCGTCTGCACGCGAGCCGGTGGTGCTGGTGGCGCGACGCGGCCTCGGGTCGGTCTGCGGGACACGCTTATCGACGTGCGACAAACGGTGTGCGTAGATCCTCCTAGCTGGACTTCTCGCCTATGCTACTGCGGCGCCGTGGGTCGTACACCCCGTTTAGTCACCCCCTCCTGAGCGCGTCCGAAACCAGGTCGCTGCGCTCGTCTGAAGACCGCGCCGGGTCTGCTCAGTCTCTCCTAGTCGTCTCTGTGCGCGTCCTGCAGGCGGCGACGTGCGGCGTGCAGTCGCGAGCGACGGTCGACGGCGGCGACGAAGGCGGCGGCGGCAGACGGTTCGCCGAGCGAAGGAACGCTGGCAGAGAGCGCGACCGGGCGGGGCGTACAGCGGGACCGACTATACTCGCGTCCTGTCTTGCAGCCTGTGCAGCACGTCTCGTAGATCCACCGCGCGACAGTAACGGCGCAGCGCAAGAATCGCCCGGAATGCACCGCTTCCGTAATTAGAAACTCTCGGTAGTCATGAATACAGGACATTCGAATAGCCGCACCACTTTTCTCCGCCGTGCCGATGCCCGACATCAGCCGCGACTAAGCGACTCTCTACGCGCTATAGGCCGGCGATATCATGCCGCCCGACCGCACTGCTGCAAACCACGGCAGCTCGAGCCAGCAGCCGCAAGGGAGCCAGCATGCGACGACGGCGCGATTCTCGGACGCGGTCTCGACGGGGCTGCCCATGTCGAGCGTCGGCCCCTCGCACGCGCCATCCCTCGAGCGCGGCAGGGCTTGCTTGACGTGCAGGCGCAGACGCGTCAAATGTGACGGCGCTCGGCCGGTCTGCGCACGCTGCGCCAAGTCCGCCCGGGCGCACGGAGAGTTAGTTCAGATTCTCCCCTCGCTCGCGACTTTCGATGAAACGGAGCTGATGTTCGTTCTTCTACCGGCTCGGCAGGGATCCGACCTCGTTCAGCTGCGACTACGACTCCCAGCTCAAGACGAACAAGGCCGCGAGAGAGGCAGACTCGATCGCTGCCCTCGCTGCCGAAGTTGGTGCGTCGCCCTCGCCGCCTCTCGACCGTCCGGACCTAGCTAACCTGCCTCGAATCTGTCGCAGCTGCCTTGAAGCAACAGCTCGCACTGCGCGAGCCAGGTCCGTCCGCTCAGGCGTCGTCCATACCGCGGCAGGATGCCCCCGAAGTCTTGCCGACCGCTCCCGCCTCTTTCGAAACTCAGCCGACGCGCCTGCCCCTGGAAGAGCGGCACTCGTCCGTTCTAGCGCCTACCGATTCTCCTTTCGCTCAGACCAGCCGGAGCGTCCCCGCGACCGAGCAGAGTCCGTTCGAATGGACGAATGCGAATCCGCAGTTCACTGCGCATCATCAGCCGAGCATGCTCGACGTCGCGGTCAGCTATGTCGAGCTGGGCCCGGCATCCGCAGAGAACCCCAGCGGAGGCTCTCACGACGGAGCGGGTCAGCCTCGGGTCCAACGACCCCCCTCATCCGCCGGGGCGGGAGAGGCTTCCTTCTGGGCGCCAGGGGCAGGCATGGGATCCGCTTCCACCAGTCAAGCCGAACCGATGTCGATGCCGATGCATGTCGCGCAAGATCCGTCGAACGCGAGGAACCCTCTGTCCGGATCCGGCCTCGCCGACCTCGCCACCGCCGCCTCGCCACTGTACCAGCTGCCTTCGTGGTCCTACGGCGTCTTGACCGTCTCCGGCTATCCCAGCGACCTCCCTTCCATGCCCTTGATGCGTCGCCTCATCGACGTCTACTTCGCCAAGCCGCATCTCGCGACTGGCCTCATCGACGAAGCCCGCTTCCGCGCTTCCTTCGCCTACCCCTTTGACGACCCGAGGTCCCCCGTGACGTGCCTGCTTCACGGCATCGCCGCGACCGCCGCGATGATGGTCAACGAAGAGACATTCTTCGCCGACGAACCCAAATACTGGCTCTACGACGGCCAAGGGCGGTCGTCCTGCTCCGACTACCACGCCCGTCGCGCGCGCGAGATGCTCCAGTCGTCCTTCCTGCAAGGCCGCCAACTGCTGCAGGTCGTGCAGACGAGCGTCCTGTGTGTCTTTTGCGCGTACACGAACGCCCGCTACACCGAGATTTGGATCCAGTCGGCCGAGTGCAGCCGGATGGCTGTCTGCATCGACCTGATCCACGTCCGGCCGATCGACCCCGCCATGTTTGCCGACAAGACGGGCGACAAGAGTCAATCTGCGTCGAGCTCAGCCGCGACGGCGAGCGAGAACGCTTGGAAGGCGCCGCGCCGGCAGCGACGTCTGAAGGACCAGAGCATCCTGCCGCCGACGCTCGACCCGGACGAGATTGCGGAACGCTGCGCCGTCTTCTGGTTCGTCTACGGTCAGGACCGCATGACGAGTGCCGCTTCGGGCTGGGCGGCGACGATCGATGAGGAGGACGTGACAACTTTGTTACCCCATCCTCCCGGAACGCCCGACACGGTCAGTCGCGTCTCTGCTGCTCGGCATGGTACCGAAGACTGATCACGAGCTTCTCGCTCCGTTGCAGAGCGATGACCCCCTGAGCTCGCCGCTCTGTATTCATAACTCTTCGTTCTTCTTCGCCAACCCGCCACACCTCGTCAAGCGACTACAGCTCCATTTCAAAGCGTTCGTCTTGCTCGGCCGCGTGACACGCTTCTTGCAGAGAGCGCCATCTCCCATCGGCTCAGGTTACGCGCAAAAGCCAGGAGACCCCGACATCCGGGATACGTAAGTTGGCGCCAGGGGCCACGTGCATCGTCGGTGTGCAGCTGACCGCCTTCCCTCTCCTTATGTGCGCAGAGCGGGCTTCCGCGCGCTCGACCGGACCGTATCCCACTTCAGCATGTCGCTCCCACGCGGCCTGCAGTACTCGTACTACGCAGAGCAATCCTTGCTGATGGAGATGACGCCGTTGCTGTCGTTCACGATCGTGCACGTCTGCGTGATCCTCATGCACGAGCCGTTCTGCTTGGCGCCGACAATTGAGGCGACGGATCCGAGCTTCATACGCTGTCTCGAGTCGGCCAAGGCTATCGTCGCCAGCGTGTACGAGCTTTCCGGTGTGCCCCATCTTTCGCCGTCCCCCGCCGGCGGATAAACATCTCTGACAAGCACCCTCGAATCTCGTCCAGGCTCCTCTTTCGAGACGGGACTCCTCTACAGCTTCCTAAACTGGCTGTGGGCCGTTGCTGGTCGTGAGCCTCATTCCTTGCGTCCGACCTGACTCAAAGTTCATCGCTGACAATCCTGACGTTCAAGGGACGCTCGTCCGAGCCCTCGCCGTCAAGTCCCGTCGAGGCGACCTCCTCGCCGCGTCCCAGCTCGCGCAGGACGTACAAGCCCTCATCACGGCAATGCGCGCGAATCGTTCGCCAATCGGTACTGTCACGGCGCAGAATCTCCAGCGTCTACTGGCCAGCCCGTTCCACGTGCTCAACGAGGCTTTCACTGGCGCGCCCGACTATCCCCACGCCGAGGACGAGGACGCATCCGGCGATGCGTCAGCCGCAGAGGGGCCTACCCCGGCAACGGCTTTGAGCGAGATGGACGAGTTGGCCCAGGCAGTCTTCAAGAGCGCCGGCGGCGTCGGGGGCGATCCGTGGCAGTTCGAGATCAATGCCGGAGATGCCGAGGCATTCTTTCGATGAATACACTACTTTCCAGTCTCGCTCTCAAATCAAGACATGCGGCGAGAATGCGGTTTGCGGATATGGCGCGCTACTCGAGGACCCGGATGGTGACGATCTCGTTCTCGCACAGCGCAAAGATGGCCGGTTCCCCGCTCGCAAGCGTCTCGGCGACAACGCCGACGAGAGCTCCGCTCGACGGTGAACCCACCCTGACGACGTGCTGAACGCCCCGCTGCGCCTTGGCCCCCGGCGGCGAGACATAGATGAAGGCGTTGCCGCCTCCGGTGAGGGGCCGCGTCCTAGGCGGTCCGGGAAGCAATGCCGGCGCATCGAAGGCGAAGGATGCGCGCTCGCCGAGATGGTGCACGAAGCGGGTGTCGCGCTTCGTGGCAAGAACGAAGGCGAGAGCCGGGAAAGTCGCTTCGTGGGTCCAGCGATAGTCGTCCCGCGAAGTCGGCGCGCGGTAGAACAAGCCGTCGACATCGTGCTGGACCGCAATCGTTGGGGAGAAGCCCAGATTTTCTGGACTGGAGAAAGGCGTCGAAACGAGAGAGTGCGGTACCGTCGGATGAGGACACAGGGCGCGCGGGGAGGCGGTGAGGGCGTCTTCAACCCACGTTACGACGAAGGGCTTGCCGCTGTCGCCGTCTACCTCGACGTCGATTTCCTCGCCCATGAGACTAGTCGGAATGCCCGACCCGAGACCTTCCGTGCTCTGGGAAAGCGGATCGGTGCCGGTACTGCGCAGGACGCTCTGGGACCACTGTTCCATGCGCTCGCTGATCGCGGCGAGCTCGCTCGCATCGAGAATCTCCGGTACTTGTTCGTACTCCTCTTCGGGGTCGATTTCTTGCACCCGGACACCGCCTTGAGCGTCGTCGGCCCGCGGCTTTGCCTCGAAAACGTCCGACCACCGCGTCCCTGGATTCGACTTCTCGAGATGGAGAGTCAAGAGGCCATAGGTCGAGTTGCGCCCTTCGGCCTCACGATCGAACGTCCAGACGCTGGTGTGGGCGTCAATCGAGTCCCAAAGCTTTTTGTGCGAGAGTCTGGGAAGGGCGGCGTTGGAGATGGGAGACGACGCGGCGAGCGCAGCCGCTGCGGAAGCGATGTGCAGCGTCACGAACTGCCGCGAGAGAGTGAGGCGGATGCTCGAGGTTGGCGTGTCCGAAGGAATGGGGAAGGCGACCGTAACCGAGTCGCCATCTTGCGTCCAGGAGAAGGGCGGAGGTTTCGGTAACGGGGCGGCCCCAGACCGGGACGGATCTTCGCCTTCGTCCATTGTGGCGTCCTGACCCCGCGCTGTGGTCTCGGCCTCGACTGATCCGCTCAGATCTGCCGAGTCGGGCGCCAGCGTCACGCGCGAGCCGGAGCCGATGGCAAAGCGCTGCAGCTCTGCGTCGTAGTGCACGAACGCAGGCAGCTCGTCGCTGGTCGCTCGCCAGATCGGGGCGAGCGGTAATGGTGCTGCAGTCCCGAGAGCCGGGTCGGTGGAGATCTTGACGAGCTGAAAGTCGAACGTCGTCTTCGAGCGATGCGTGAGGCGGGTCGTGGCGGACAGACCCGACGCTTGTTCTGCGGGTTCCTCTGGTGCTTGCGGCGCTTCGGGCTCGCCCTTCGATGGAGTCGAGAAAAGCGCGAAAGCCTCCTTGTCGCCAACGGGGACAGCCGCATGCAGGCGGAAAGGTGATCGGTTGTCCTCGTCACCTGCCCGATAGGATGTTCCGATGGTCGCGGTCCATGTTCCGTCTCCCTTGACGATGCGCAGGACGTGGAGCCCGCCTTGTCCGTCATTGACGAGCCAGACTAGCGGTCCGAGGGGTGCTGCATCAGGATACTCGTCCGCGATGCCATCTTGCGCCGGAGCCCGGGGGAGCGACAGAAGTGGATGGTAGCGCAAGTCGGCCGTCTGTCGATCTCAATTGTAATCAGCAGCCATAGGTCGTAAAGCAATGGGAAGACTTGGACTGACCCCCGAGTCGACCTCGACCGCGGTGACGCGCCCTTCTCCGTCGACGTAGAGCAGCTCGCCGTCGATGCCCGCCTTCAAGTGGTTGTGGCGGGCACGGTCGGCTACTTGCTGGTAGCTCAGTCGCGCGTGCTGGCCAACTTCGGCGAGATGAAATGGCGCAGGCAGCGCCGTCGACACCACGGCGCCGTCGACGCGGAGCGGCGCCGCCAGCTTGTAGGACTCGAACTTGGCGTTCAGGCGAGCATGGTCCACGGGGAAAGAGAGCGGATCGCCTGCTCGCGGAGCTGATGTAGTCATCGTGCGGTTGCACGTGACAAAAGAGAAGACGCGGCACTCCCGCAGACGACCTTCGGATGGGAGAAAAAAAGAAACGGGATTGCACAAATATAGAGAGCGAGAGCGGATGCGTTCAACAAGCTAGAGCCGACCCCTCAGGCGACCGTCCTGCGATAGAGCTCCAGCAATTCGGCCTTGCTCGACAGCATCCAATCCGAGCTGAGAGCGGAAGCGGCGGTATAGCGACGTTCGGGTTGATGGGCGAGCATGCCACAGAGCAGTTTGCGAACTGAGACCGCCAAGTGGGGGTCAGTGATGCAAACGTTCGGGACTCCGCGAGGCGACCCTCTCAAGGAAGACGCACCGAGCCGATCCTCCTGGCCAAACTTCATCGCCGGTAAGGTGAGGGCCCCGCGGATCACTGCGCGACAGATCGGACCGTCCTTCGGGCTGTACTTGATCTCTGTGCAGGCGGACTCGCCGAGGAGGGCCATCTCAGCGGTCGACGCGAGCGCGCCTCCGCGGGCGTCTGCGCCGACGGTGCTTTCCTCCCATGGCTCGAACGGGTGTCCGCCGGTCAGCAGGTACGCAAAGACGATACCCTATGGGCCGGTAGTCAGCAATCATAGAACTGAATGCTCTCTGAAGTGCTGTAAGCCGAACGGAGGACCAGATATCAGCCGGCTTCCCGCTGTAGCCTTCATAGGTACGAAGCGTCAATGCCCGCATGCAGGAGATGCTTGAACGCCTATCTCAGCGACTAACCAGTGTGCCTCGAGGTAGCGAGCAGCTGCTCGGGTGCCATGTACTGGAGGGTGCCTGCAAGAGGTGCAAGCGCGTCAGGGTAAGCTCTGGAGCTACTCCGGTACGGCCATCTTGCCTTGCAGCGAGCGAAAGTTCTCGTCGGCGAGTCGCGCTTGGCCGAAATCGGTGAGCTGCATCGCGGGCTGCTCAGTATTCTCGAAGCCTGAACACCTTGGGAGGCGACTGACTGACCTGAACACGGGGAAACGGCCCGGCGCAAGCGAGCACGATATTCTCGAGCTTGATATCGCGGTGCGCGATGTTGATATCATCATGGAGGTGCCTCAGGCCGAGCAGAATCTGGTACATGATCCATTTGACTGCTCGCGGTGTTATGTCGGCAGGGCACGTGTGAGCATGTCTTCGTTTCGAGTCGTCAGTCGTCGATCGCCTCACCTTCTGGCGCGTCAATGCGCCCGTGCTTGATAAGGTACGAGAACAAGTCGCCTCCCGGGACCCTGAAGCGCGCAGGTCAGGGCGAACGGTCCCGGATTTGGCAGATCGTCTTCGGCTCCTCAGATGCTTTGCTCACAGTTCGAGGAAAACGTTGCTGTATGGCAGGAAGTTCGGGGTCAGCGAGTTTCTGAGAACATCGAGTGCTCCTGAGGGCGTGAAAGCCTTGCATGTACTGCTCGTCGACCTCGACAGCTTCGACGCGGTTGATGTTGGGCTACGGAGACCCGAACGAATGTCAGCTCGGACGCAGAATATGGACAGCTATGATTCTTACGTGGGACGCAGACATGAGCATCTCGACCTCGCGCTTGACTCCTGCGAGGTCGTCCCGCTGCATGCGTCGTCGGCGCATCCGTTTGCAGGCAAACTGCCTCAACGACTGCTCGTCGATGCGGACGATCAGCCAGCGCACGAGCTCGGCAGAAGGCTAGCGGATATTTACCTTGGTCGAGAAAGCGAGGTGGACCCTCGAGAAAGCTCCGCTGCCGAGAGTGCGGGGCAGGACGAGAAAGTCGCCGACGGGGCATGGCCGTTCCGCGGCACCTTCGGGGCCCGCTGACAGCATGAGAGGAGGAATCGCTGCGAGATGCTCGTAGCGAAAGACGTGATTCCCGATTCTGCCGAGGCGACGCGAAGAGCCAGGGCCTGGAGGCGTGAGCGAGGTGCACCGTGTCAAGATCCCCGTTCGGGGAAGAGAGCGGCTGACTCGATCGTATCTCCGTCGCTCAGGATCGTGGTGGCTCGCGAGACGCGGCGTTGATTGTACAGAGTGCCGTTCGTCGAGGTGTCTTCGAGGCAGACGAGAACTTCGCCAGTGTCGACAGTGAGGGCGTACAGTCGGCAATGCTTGCTAGAAACGGCCGGGTGCGCAATGGTAAAGTCGCAGTCGGGAGAGCGGCCGATGTAAAACGAGTGACTGCTCCGAATCGAGAGCACTGTCGCAGGCGAGACGGAAGCAAGGTCGTGGCGAGCCAGGGAGAAGCATGAGGTTACCGGTGTGCGGTCAAGCGGTCGCTGCAGGGGCTTCCCAATACCTACCCTGATGCCCATCGATACTAGCACGCGTTACAAGTCGCTCGCATTCGCCTGGCAGCGCTTCGAGAGATGCGTCGGGCCGTTTCGCGCGTGTTGAAAGACGAGCCGGATGAGGAGCGGCAGCGGCACCCGTGTCCGAGTCAAGCAGAATACGTCGGCGCGGCGTGATGAGCATGACAGTAGCGCTGAGCTCGCAGATGCTCTCGGCTGCAGCTGGCGGTCGCTGGGCGGAAGGTCGTGAGGGGCCAGACGACAAGTTGCGGTCAGCCGACTTTCGTGGTATCGCCCGGACCCTCCGCCTATCTCGAGCAAAAGCGCAACATATGGCCGGAACTGCAGCAGCGTCGTTCGACGGACTCCTCGAGCTCGAGTCGACCTTCTATCAAGCGGGCTACGATGGCGGTTTCCCGCACGGCGAACTGCACGGCCTCTTCGAAGGACGCGAACTCGGCCGCGACAAGAGCTGGGAGCTCTGGGAAGAGCTTGGATACTACGAAGGCGCAGCGAAACTGTGGCAAGCGATCCTTGGGAGCCAAGGCGATGGCGCAAACCCTCGGTTCGTCCTCGAACGAGATCCCGACTCTCATCGAACCCTGCTGATTCGTGAGTAATGGTCCATCAGCGCCATGCAGAGTCTGCAAGCCATCAGGACTCTCGTGTCCGCCTTCCCCGCCAGCAACGACTCGACCACTCTGCAGAGCGCGCCCGCGGAGGAGACCGCCGACCTCGACATCACCGCCCAGCTTGCCACCCTTCGCTCCAAATACCGCACCAGCTGCGCCCTCGTCGGCATGCGACCTCGCATGACTGTCAGCTCAACCGGTCCCGCGGAGGGCGAAGACGGCGGCGAGAACGCCTTGCGGAGTCTCGGGTCGACCATGTGAAATCGCCCGGTGGGTCAAGCTTACGCTTCCGCTTGAGGCGATTCTTTTCTGCGTTCTAAGCGAGTCTGACAGTTCAGTCAGACGGCTCGTCGCGACACAGTCTATCCTGCTCGCTGGACGTTTCCGTCGAGCGTTAGGCGAACCTGCAGGCGTCGGATCGGTCAGGAACGGGCGCTCCCAGGAGGCGAAACTGGCCTCCCACAGTGGAACGCTCGTTGCCTTGCAGGGGGTAGGGACGCGACCTCAACAAAGGCAGCTCTGCCGCCTGGCCGCGCGATCCAGGACAGGCGATATCATGCGCGCCAACTTTGCGAGGACGACACAGAGCGGATTGGCCGTCCCCGACTACTCCCGCGATAAGCCATCTCGCAGCTCTGTAGCGGTGCATCATAGCGTGTGCATTGCGGATCTAACGAGCGAGTTGCCAGCAATGATGCGCTATAAAGGTTTACGGCCTCAATCGCGGTCTCCGACCATGCCCACTCGTCCGCTCCGCTTCATGCGCTCGGCCAGGTCCATCGTTCCGCCAAAGACCTGCCCTTGCGCTTGATTCAAGAAGCGCGGCCCGACATCGCCGCGCCGCTTCCGGTCCTCCTCCTCCCTCCTCATCGCCACGGCGTCCTCCTGTTCCATCTTGACGAGCCGTTCGGCCCGGGTGGCCGACAGCGAGGCGGCAGAGGACTGCATAGCCGCAAGGCGTGCCTCGAGCGCCGCCTTGCGCTCGGCGTCGGCGGCGCCGTTGTCCCGAGGGGACGGGGCGGGTGGCGCTGCGTTTGGCCGGTAGGACTCGCGCATGGATTCCCGCGACTGATAGTGAGGGCGCGGAGGCTCCCGAGGCGGTGACTCGCGGCGCCGAGCGCCATGCCCAGCGTCAGACGAGCGGCGCCGGCGCCCGTCCGACCCGTCGCGGTCGTCGTCTCGCCCTCTGTAATCTCGTCGAGAGTCCCGCGGGTCGCGACCGCCGCGCTGAGGCTCGTCCGGGTAGCGATGGCTCGAGCGGCGTGGAGACTGCGATCGAGAGCGAGTGCTGTGCTCGCGCTCGTGTCGCCGGCTGCTGCCATGTCGGTCGTAGTCGCGATGCCGGTCTGAGTCGCGGTGGCGATCGGAATCGCGGTGCCGGTCGTGGTCGCGGCTACGACCACCATCATCCCGATGCCGCTCAGATCGCTCTGCTCGTCGGGCCTCCCTTCGCGCGCGCCGCTCCTCCTTGCTCTCTTCGTGCTTGCTCGGACCTCCTGCGCCCGGAGTCGCGGCGGCTCGAGCCTCGCGCAGCTCCCTCCGCTTGCGCGGATCCTTCATCATCTTTTCGTACTGCGCTTGCTCTTGACGCTTGATCGCCAAGAGGGGGTCTTCCCGGATCTTGGAGG
Organism: Rhodotorula sphaerocarpa; assembly: GCA_024713535.1. Lineage (NCBI taxonomy): Eukaryota > Fungi > Basidiomycota > Microbotryomycetes > Sporidiobolales > Sporidiobolaceae > Rhodotorula > Rhodotorula sphaerocarpa. The sequence goes on along the minus strand of JANIBP010000004.1, from coordinate 1,045,601 downwards.
CAGTGTCGCGGGTGGTGTTGGCGCTCTGGAGCGACTGGAAAGAGCCGCCGGGGGATTCGTCGGCCGGCGCAGCGAGAAGCTGCGAAACGCTCGGCGTTAGCTTTTCTTGCCATAGAGCAGTAGCGGGAGCGAACCGACCTTTTCCTCGTTGCCCTTCAGGAGCTTGTCCACGCGCTTCTTGCCGAGGAGGTACGCCTCGAGTTCGTCTGGGTTCGGCCCTGAGCCTTCGGCGGGAGCGGCATACAGCCAGTCGACCTTCTGCTCGCGTGTCTTGCCCCCTGCAGCCTCTTGTAGGCGCTGCAGCTCCTGCACCGCTCGCTCCTGCTCGAGTTCTTTCTGAAGCTGCTGCAGCTTTTTGCGCTCCTCGAGCGCTTCTTTTTCCTTCTTCCAAACGCGCTCCTGTAAATCGCGGGAATGGAAGAGGTCAGCCTTTGCGTCGTTTGCCGTTAGTCAACGCCGTTGCATACCTGATTGGCGAACGTCCCCGTGTGCCACGCTGCGACGAGATGTGGTCAGCAGCGCGTCCGGTTGGGTGCAGTGGGCGGGGCGGGCTCACACTTCTTCATGTTGAGATCTCCGCCACCCATGTTGACGTTCTAGGCGGTCGCGCTAGTGTGCTGGAAGAGGGAGAGGGCGGGGCGACACTTGCAAAGAGCGGGAGTCACACTCGTTATCTGGGCTGGAGCTTTGCAGGCGGCGTGGACGTGCGTTGTACGGTGACCAGGTCCAGGCGAGCGAAAGCAGGAGCGCCGGCGAGGTGTCGGAGCAGATGATTGGCGGCTTCGCGCGGCGGCTCGACTTGCTTCTCGGGTGGCGGTGCGGATGGGGTTGCGATGTCCTCAGAAGACCTTCTGCGTCCGGCTGGGTCGAACTGAGGTACTGAGGCTCTGTGGACTTCAGGCGGAAACCAACGGTCCTCCAGGCCTTGTGATCCTGACGAGCAAAAGTGTGTGCCGCAAAGCGCCCCGGGGCAAAAGGAAATGCGTTCGCCGGGAATCGAACCCGGGGCTAGGCAACTCAGCAGAAGCTGGCAATGCCCAATTTTGCCACTAAACCACAAACGCGAAACGAACGAAGCCAACTGAGCCAGTCAAGTTCGCTGTATCTAAATTGGTTTTACTATGCGTATCTAACCTGCACAAGCTGTTCTTGGGAGCGCCCTTGGTCAAGCTGCGCGCTGTCTGTCAACCGCGCTCCTCCTCCTACGGACAGCAGTGCGTGTGCGTGTTGCACTCTGGCAGGCTTGTCACAGTGTGTGGCTATTGTCTTTCACTCAAGCTGCAAGCCTGGCTCGCACTGACACCGGCCTCTTGGCTCCAGCGGCCGCGACTTTGTCATCTTGGCCACCGCCGCTGTCATTGTCAAGACTGTTGTTGCGAGGAGAATGTTCAGGCAAGCCGCCTTCAATATTGGCATTGAGCCAGACCCGCCTTTGATTGGATTGATCACCTCTGTTCCGCCCTGCTCACATGTCTCTCGTCTTCTTCTTATCCTTCTTTTCTTAGGTCACTTCTGCATGAATTTATAGGCCTGGTCTCTGTATCCAGGGACTATACTGATCTGTCTATAATGCTTGAGCTGTGCTAGTTGTGTCAACCTCCCCCTCGTTCACCCGACGCATCTTGCACAAGCCCCAGCTTGAGCCCTCCTTCTGGCCTTGTGGCAGACCTGTGACTGAAGAGCTCATACTTGAACCATTTCTTGATTTGCAGTTGTACAGGAGTAGAAGTCGCAATAACCAAATGCCCTTTGGACAAGCTCAAGAGCCACGCGCAAAGGTCCTTTAACACTCCGCCTGCACTCACCGGCTTTCCCTCAAGCTCTTATGCGGTAGCATCAACTCCCTGATGCTGCCTTCTGCCATGCCAAACACTGATCACTGTTTCTTGTGTCAATGAGTCCCCTCCCCCCTGCTGTTGGCATTTGCAAGGCTCTGTCCAGCCTCGCACCCGTGTGCGCCTTGCACTCAAGCTCCACTGCGGACAAGTTGAAGTGAGTTGGCTGCACCTTGCTATCTCTGACCTGGACTACGTCTGTGTTGTTGTACTCGATCTTGATAACAATCGGATTGGAACTTGACACTTGTTGACTGAATTCAAAGATAGGTAAGTGATGTTCAGATCAGACAGTAAGGGCTTGTTGTGTCCATCTGCAGCCCAGCATGTATATCCTCATTGCTATCCATTGAGTCAGCTTCCTGTAGTCTTGACTGGCTTGAGGAGGAACTCAAGGTGTGGCACTTCAAGTGTTTCAACTGCTACCTCAATTGCTCTCTATTGTGGTAGCATTTTGACAGGGCAGAGACTGTACAAGAGAGTGCAAATAAAAAAAATGCAATAGAAGGAATGGGTCATAATGTACAGACCTGTGCAACTGAGTGCAAAACATGAAGAGTAAACGACGGTGCAAATCTCTCGTCCAGGAGATGCAAAGACAATCTTGGCAGGGTTCAATGACTCTAATGAGACGTGAGAAGTTGCAAGTGAGAGAGAATGAGGGGAGGTCGAGCGGGAATGCAGGGAACTGAAGTCAAGTGAGAAGGTGACCACTTTGCGCCTTCGACACTCTCAAGATCTTCTGCAATAAGTCAGGCCTCATCAATACCAGCTGAGTGAGAGGGAGCATTGCAGCAGTTGTAGATGCCAAGACATTGCCTAATCAAGTCACACACACCTTAGACAGGGTGCCCATTTTTGGAAATGCAGCATGCCTCGAAGTGCATTTGTGAACCGGCTGCCAGCTCACTGTGCCTTCTGCTGTTTATTCAGACCTGGGGAATGATAGCAAGGAGCCACAGCGGATCCTCTAAGAGAAGTTTTCCACTCAGTAACAGCTAACATTGCTGGTGCCTCTCAAATGAGACTGTTGTTCTCCCCATTTTCTGCAGACCAGCTCACTCTCTGGAACATTGTCACCAATGAAGTTCACGTGCATGCACAGTCCCTGATTGGGAGCCTTGTAACCCACGCTTTTGGTACCGTGACTCCCACATTTCTTATTGGCAAAGGCCGAAACATCCCGTGCCGGAATAAGCAGCTGCCCGCATGGCTGAGAACCAGGGTTGCTGTGGGACACCGTAGATTCTCTCACTGTGAGGTATGCACCTGTGACCCTGTCTCAATTAATTGTGGACCAGGAAGACAATGCTCACAGGTGGGGAAAAAGAAAGCCCAGCCCCGGGGACAAAAAAAAAAGAAGCGACCACAGTGGGGGTCGAACCCACGACCCTTGGTTTCCTGGTAATCGAAGACCAAAGTGCTAAACCACTACACCATGCGGCCAGTTGAGAACGACCGCAGAAAATGTAAATATATTCACGTTTGCCGTATCCGCAGAAAATGTAAATATATTCACGTTTGCCGTATCTGCACCTAACTGCCTGAACTCCACGCAGTCCGCCTCCTCGTCGGTCCGGCACCAATTCCTGATTGGCTCTGCATTGCTTGTGGTGAAGCTGATAACTGCCTTACAGAGTCTCACACTGCTGTTCCTCTTATGCAATGAGTCTTTCACTGCCACAGGAGTCTGGCAATGGCCCACTCAACTGCCAACACTCGGGTTGCCAGAGTCATCAACTACAACCTCAACTGCAATGGGGAAAGTGATCAGGACTGACCCTGTAGAATCAACAAGAGCCAGAGAGCCACAAAACTAGACCTCCTGATGTGCTTCACTGACACCTCATGGGTTGTGTCAGACACACACTTCTGAACACAGCCAGCAGCTAACTCTTTGTGAATCTGCACCTGTCCTTCATCCTTCCGGTGGACAGGCGGCAGCAAAATAGAGGGACAGAGCTTCAGAAAATACTTCTTTGTTCTTCTCCATTTCTGAGGCATATGAAGTATGGCAGGCTGAGGTCCTATATTGCAGAAGAAGCAGACAGAGGCTGGCTCAACAGCCTATGAGCACATTGGCACAAGGCCTGTGCAGGATTCTTTTGTTTGTTGCAGCTGCAGATGCAGGCAGAAAGTAGTGCCTTTTTGTCATGTGTGTCTGGCCTGAGGTTTCCAGAGATTGAGTGCACATCCTACAGCAGCAAGAGTGGGACATGGGCCACCGGAAGTCATCCATCTTTTACAAGAATACAGGAAGGGAGAGAGAGGGAGAAGGTCTGGCAAGGATTCAGGAATGAAGTCAAAGTATACAGATTTTGCTACAGGCTGGGTAAAGAGCTGAGAGCAGAACAAGGGACCCAATAAATGATAAAGACATGAGGAGGCACCCCACTCTGGCTTGCCTGTGTGACCAGGAAGGTGAGGTAGTTGACACATACATGTCTGCACACAGCACAGAACCAGAGTAGGCAGCACTTCCAAGAGGCAGGGTGCTATTCATGCACGTGCAGGAATGCAAGAAAGAGCAGCTGCAGTTAACTGGGAGAAAGTGCACTGTTTGACTTGTGCAGGTCCTCACCTGTGTCAGCTGTGATTCTGCTATCAAGTGGGTTGCAGGAAGCACTTTCAAGGAATTGAGCTGGTCGAATCCATATGACAGGGTCAGAGGCAGAACAAAGATTTTCCTCAGCAGATGGCATGAAAGCCTGGTAAGTGCGCAGTGACAGGGCTGCTCTGCAAAGTCTGGCCTGCACAGCAGGCATAGGTAAAAATACCTTTATCCTTGTGTTTTTGGGTCAGAGGTCCATGTAGTCTATCTACAGCATAGCAGGCTGAGAATGATAGAGTGGAAGAGCTTTATTGGTCTTCAGGCCTGGGGCTCATTTAGCAGGAAGGGGTGGGGCATCAGCTAGAAGCGGAGCCTGTGGGGAGGAGATTGGCAGCCTTCTTCAGTGGGACCCCAGGCCTAAAGCCCTTGTAGGCTAGCTACAAAGTAGCAAGCAGAGAGGGAAGATGAAGCATGAGAGACAGAGTGGATGCCAGAGGGTAATTGGGCAAGGAAGGGAGCATAGGGAAGAGTGCAGGGGCTGGGGTGGAGTGCATCCAAAGGGATAGCAGGAGGATTGGAGTGGAGGGGTCGTCATGCAAGCTGAACAATGGGGGGATGCGCAGGCTAGGCTTTCACCCAGAGCCCCGACTTCTTGCGCCACTGCGAGGGTTTGCCTTGCTTGAGAGGTGGTGGGGTGGTCATGTGCCAGCTGGGGGTGTCTTGAAGTCAGATCTCAGCTTCCTTCAAGGAGGTGTCCTCGGGTAGGCAGTCAAGGGAGTCAAAATCTCTGATGTTTCCCAGAAAGCAGAGAGTGGCCTTGGATACCTGGAGATTGCCAAGGAGGAGGACCAGCAACGCCGTCTTGCATTTTGGGCAGATGAGGAGGGCTTGCGGAGGTACAGCATGTCAAGGACAGCGTGCAAGAAGTGCTCCTGGGTTCGATCTTGTCGCTACAGGCGCACATGGCTTTCTCCCGGATCAATATGGAGTTATGGGCGCTAAGATAACACGTGTCGGTGCACAGTCGCGCAAGCAGGGCATCACATGGGCTCCTAGTGGTAGTGGTGGAAGGTAAGGCCAGGTGATTCTAAGTTGAGAGCACACATCTGGTGGCCAGAGCAAGCCTTTGCAGGGACATACAATATGAGTCTTTATCAAGCCTTGAACGGCACAGGGAACGCATGTACCTGTCGGTCATCTCTTGATGTAGGACTCATCTAGACTAGCTATGGAAGCAGTCAATGTGCAAGATGCCCTTGGGGAAAAAGATCGTTTTGCCAAATGCCCCGATTGGTTTCGCGCGAGCAGGATGCCCTCCTTTGCAGCGCAGCGGAGCAGCTTCGGTGGATGAAGAAGTTTTTAGCCGGTCGCTTGACAGTGTCCACGTTGCAACGCGACTTTCTGTCTCTCTCTCCATGGCCGCTCTCTCGCTCGGCCAGGTCTTTCCAGACCTGCGCGCCGCCCGCCAGGCTATCACTTCCTACTGTGCAGCCGTCGGCAAGGATTGGAAGTGCGCTAAGGCGGATTCAACACGAGTGCGCGCTGTCTGCGGTTGCGACCCGACTTGCGAATTCCTCGCGCTTGTCTGTACAAGCATAGCAGCGTAACCTACACCCTGTCCAGCTTCGTCGATATACATTCATGTGCCGGTGCAGCGGAGCAAGCCCGACCGGCAACGGCGTCCTTAAGCTGGTTGCTCTCCCGAGTGCGTCATCCTGTCCGGTCTTCATCCCTCCTCCCCCAACCCTCAACAGCTGCAAATCAAGCTGACTGACCTCTTGGTTGCATGCAGATTGTCAGAAAGCTCCCGGTCAATGGGAGCACACCCGCCGAGTAGGTCCGCGAGTGGTTCCAGGCAAACGAAGGTGTCAACATCAAGTCCCGCCAAGCCTGGGCGGTCAAGCGCGCTCTCGTCGGCAATGAAGTCGGAGCACAAACTCCAGAATTCATGCAGCTGCCCATGTAGGCCCAGTGCATGCGCCAGGCCGACCCCTCTGCAACCATCGAGGTGAGTTTGGCAGCTTTTCCTTCGCCTGATTCCGTCCTTCCAGTTTTCGCTCGCTGACTCGAGAACTATTTGCGCAGCTTCGCTGCCGCGCGGACGGCGTATTTGACTCGCTTTCTGTGTGCCCGTCGCCGGTGAAGCCCGCCTGGCGAAATGACCGCGGCTTCATCGCGCTCGACGCGGCGTTCACAGAGACGAGTTTCGAATACGTCCTGATGCTTGCGGCCAGCCACGATGGCGCAGACCAGCTCGTTGTCTACGCGTGGGCCATTGTGCCCTCCGAGACGTACGAGTCCTGGGCCTGGTTCTGCCGCATGCTTGACCTTGGGCTCGGCTCGATTGACCGAGGCGGAAACACCGTGATCAGTGACCGTCAGAAGGTCAGTCCAGCTCTCCCTGTCTCACTTCTGACCCATTTTTGTCACAGCAAGCTGACTTCTCACTTTGGCAGGGTCTGAACGCGGCCATTGCGGCAGAACTCCCGAGGGCGGTAGAGGGATTCTGCGTGCAACACCTCGTTGCGAACGCGGCATCGCGCTACGGTCGTCGGGTTGAGCGATTCGTCTGGGCATGCGCACGGGCTACCAGTCAGCATGAATATGCGGCGGTTCTGGCCCAGATCGAGGCGGAAGTCAGCCCGGAGGCGCGGAACTACGTCGCTGGGATCGACCCTGCTCGCTGGGTGGACTACGCTTTCCCCGGCAACCGCCTCGGACGCTACACAAGCAATATCGTCGAGATTGCGAACGCTCAGTACCGCTCTGCTTGGGAGTTGCCCGTTGTCCAGCTGCTCAAGTTCATCTGGGATGATCAGCTCGTGAAGTTTGGCGCGCGTGCTCAAGCTCTCCGGGCTTCCAAGCATGCGTTGCCAGACTGCGTGAGTTGGATCATTTGCCAGACTGCGTAAGCCGGATCAATGCAGAGAACGAGCAGTAGGCCGGGTTCTACGCGGTCAAGGTCTCGCGATTCTACCCGATCGCAGTGGCCGAAGTCCTCCGGATCGGCCGCAACACCGACACCGCCCGCGTCGTCCAACTCGTGCGTGTGGGAATCGACGTCGGTCTGCTCCGCCTGCTTGTGTCGTCGCCCTCGAGCCACCGGAGCTCCATGCGTGCACATGGTGGCCGTCTGCCGTGCGCTCCGCATCGCCCTGATCACCTTTGTCCACCCGGCGCGCCGCCTCGAAGCCATCCGCTCCGCCTACTCGATGCCGTACGCGCACGTCGACTCGACGGACCTCGAGTCATCCGAGCATCTGGACCCGCCGGCCGCCAAGACGCAGCGAGGGCGCAAGCAGAAGAGCGCATGGAGCGCAGTCTGCGCAAGGGCGGCGGGGCTGTGCGCGGGCACTGCGGGAACGAGGGCCACGACAAGCGCAAGTGCCCCTTGCCGTAGCACTATGTAATTCCGCGATAGGTTCGTTACAAGATTTTCTCGTGCTCCACTGCGCTGCGAAGGAGGGCATCCTGCTCGCGCGAGACCAATCGGGGCATGTTGCAAAACGATCTTTTACTCCAGGGGCATCCTGCACATTGAGTGCTACGGAAGGGCAGGCTGAACAGGGTAGGAGGGGAATGAACCTAAAAGAAGACTGCCAAGCAGAAAGGAACAGTGCCAGAAGTATCTGACATACAGTACAGATTGGTGAACGGTTGACGCAGATGGGGGACACATTGTAGCGTAAGAACAGCAAGCGAGACAAGAAGCTTTATGGCTGTTGGCCTCTGTGTTGTTGCTGCAGACGCTCTCCCATCCGGCTGATGTGCCCTGCGGATCTCCTTGGCATACAAGGACCTTCGCAGACTTGGCAGTCTTGGTCCTACGGACCTCCTCGGAGTCCTCGGACCTCCGCGGACCCAATTGCCTTCGGAGCTCGCGCTCCTTTCCTCTCTTGTTCTCCAGCAGTTCACTCTCACTGTCTGGGGAGCAGGTCCGTAGTCTCTCTATCACTTTCGCTCTCAACTGTACGGCTCACGCAACAGTCCACTCCCACTGTCTGGGGAGCAGTTTGCACAAGTGCTATGGCTAGTCAGGGGCAGCTGAAAACCTTGAGGGGTAGAGGGTGACAGGAGTCATTCTTTTCTGTAGCAGATGAATGACTGCCTTGAATGAAGGTAGTCTGAGGCTTTGTAGTGCCACGCTACAGTAGGCAAAGAGCCAAGGTCCAGTGGGGAAGCACATCACTTGGGCTTGCCAGTGCCTGGCAGCTCACCCCAATTGGTGCCAACAACTTGACATGAGCACTTCCCAAGGTCTAGTACTGATTCAGACCCTGAATCTATACTACTTCAAGCTGCCATGTCACTCAAAGGCATCAAGCTACGCTGGCAGAAGCGGCCGCCTTCATGCCCTTCGCAGCACCACTCTGTCTCCACATCCTCGCTGGCAAGCAAGTCACTGTCAAGCGCCCTTACACACTCCACGCTCCAGTCCCGGCCAGTCCTTCCGCCTTGCTCTTGAGAGGAGACAGACAGCGTTCTGCGCGCAATTGACCCAGCACGCAAAATGCAAGCAAAAGTTTGCTGCTTCTGACGTCAGGCGGCCAGCAAGGCCTCCAGTGTGGCCTACTTGGTCTGCAGCCAGTGTGAAGAAGCGAAAGGGCTGCAATGTCATGATTGGCTGTTGCCGCACCCCCACTGCCACCCACGCCTTTCACGTCCGCCCCTGAAGCACGAATTTATTCTCCATATCGGTGACAGTCGCCTGGGCAACGGCCACGACCTTCCTCGCAGCTTGTGCCCAGTCTGAGTCACGTTCAGATGACTTCACTTGGAATGAGGCCACTGCAACTGGCTCGCGGCGCCGACCGGAAAGGGGCTCTGAGCCATTGCCAACTTGCCCCCCCAGTCCGGTCTCCATCCGCATCCACGCCAACTTCACCTGCCGCCAGTCCAACCTTTTCTCACGCCTCCGCACCGGCATCTGCAAGCTTGGCGCCTTACCAGGCGCGCCTCAGCGGAGACGAGGGCCAATGCGAGTGCCGCGCGGCAAATCTCTGCGAGCACCCTTTGCTCTCATTCCCCCTCCTTGCCACAACTTGCCAAGCTCTCTTCTCGCAGCTGTCCGCCGCAAGGACCCGCCCTCTGCTGCGCTCTCTCTCAATGACTGTCAACTGGAGAAAGCTACGATCCGCTGTTTCAACGAGTCCGCTTGCTTCCCAGCCCTGCATCCATTATGTCGGCTTGTTCCGGCGGCCAGCTGCGCGCGGTCGATCAACACCCACCCGGCCTCGCTTTCTCTCGCTACCACCGCGAGCTCACACGACGCCGATGCACCCTGCTCACACGCCTGCGCACCGTCGCGCGCGACCTTGGCGCTCACCGCGCCATCTTCGAGCCGGAGAAGGCCATGTGCGCCTGCGGCGAAGAGGTCGAGACCCGGGAGACACGCCGCGCCCCGGCAAGCCCTACACAACTGCCTCAAGCCCAAGACCGCGTCAGTGGCGCTGCTCCTCGGCGACCCGCGGGCCTCCAAGGCCACGCTTCGATACTTGGCCGACAGTGGTCGTTTCGACACCCTCTACTGCCCGCCTTCCGACGCCGCGCAGCCTGGCAAGGCCGTCACGGACACCACGTCAGCCCCTTTGGCGCACAAAACCAACAGGGTACCACTCAAGAGGACTAAGCCCACGCAGTGGCGCAAAAAAATTGTTCGCCGGGCGAAAGCCTAACCTGCACAACTCTCACCGTCCCACCTTTACCTCTCGGGCTTCTTTGCTATCTTTGCTGTAGATAGTCTACATGGGCCACTGACCCAAAAGACAAAGAACGAGAATCTCCTCCTCCTTTCCAAGCTGAGCCACTGACCTATCTCATCTGACACCTCAACCTGACCCCTGCTACTTGTTTCCCAGGACACACCACTCTTTACTCCCAGATTATCTTTCTCCCCTCCTTCCCCTCCCTCCCTCTCACGTTATACCTCTTCCTGGCTTGCGGCGCCGGCCGGAAAAGGGCTCCGAGCCGTGGCCAAGTCGCCTCCTGGCCCAGCCTACACCCGCACCCACGCCAACCTCACCCGCCGCCAGTCGACCCTCCTCTCCCGCCTCCGCCCCGGCATCTGCGAGCTCGGAGCCTACGAGGCACGCTTTGGCGGAGAAGACAGCCTGTGCAAGTGCGGCAAGGCAGATTCCCGCGAGCACCTCTTGCTTTGGTGCCCCCTCTTCGCCACCTCTCGCCAAGCTCTCTTCGCAGCCGTGTTGAGCAAGACCCTGCCCTCCGCCGCGCTCTTCCTTGACGACCACCGCCTACAGAAGGCTACGATCCGCTTCCTCAACGTGTCCGCTTGCTTCCCAGCCCTGCATTCATCTGCCCCTTCATGAGCCCTGCCGCCATACCCTCCCGTCTCACACCTTGGCCTGACCCTCTGACTGCTTTCCCAACACATTGCCACGCTTCACTCCCAGTTTCTCTCCCTCCTTTGCTCCCCCTCCCCCTTGGCTTATCCGGATACCCTTTCCCCTGGTCTCCGCTACCTTGTAGCTAGTCTACATGGGCCTTAGGCCCAACAGACAAACAGATAGGAACTCTTCTCTCTCGCTCTCACCTCTTTCCCCCAGGTCCTGCTATTGTGCAGCTAGCCTACATGAAGCCTTCTCTGCCGTAGATAGTCCACATGGGCCACTGGCCCAAAGCCGAAAACCAAGAAACCCCTCCCCTACTTGGCTGTTGCGTGGACAACACAACCATCCATGAATACATGACTGAGGGAGTCAAGCAAGAGGAGGAGGGAAATAATGCAGATCTGCTTCCGTGTCCATGCACTACGGCACATCTGCAGCTTGGTTTTAGTCAAGCTTTCGCACATATGCTGTACTGGCAAGTGCAGACTCAAAGGCCATCCCAATGGCAGCAAGGGAGGCTTGGGCAGAGGTGCAGACCTTTTCTGCTCATGCAGTGGGGCTGATGCAGAATGACTGCCAAGGGGAGTCCTGAGGACAGGTGCTCCTATCAAGGGGAGGATTGCTGGGAGGCGGACAAAAACGGAGGGGAGGATACCGCGGAGATGGAAGGGGTGCGGACAGGGTGGCAGGGGAAGGAGGGTGAAGGCCCTGCGCCAGGAAGCGGAATGAGGGGAGGCAAAAGGGGCTGGATTGCAAGGTGTGAAGCGCCTTCCTTGTCCTCTGGCACGCGGCGTCGGTTCCGTCCTGGTTGGCAGTGGAAGGTGAGTAGTGGCAAGGGAACCGAAACGCCTTGAGGCGGCCAGGAAGCGGAGCGTGGCGTTCGTAGTTTCACTGAAACGCTGAGCCACTGAGACAGCCTTGCCCTTGGCTCAAGCAATCTCTTGCTTGCTGTCTCCCTTTGCATCAATGAAGTTTGCATTGGTGAGGCAGTCCAAATCAACACAATGTTGATGAGACCATCAACATCTGCTTGAGTCCCCGCATTTGCCAGTATTGCTGGCTCGCAAGCACCTGCATACATACTGCCACCACTGTACCGCAAAGACCTGCTGATGTCAGAGACCTGTAGTCTATTTATCTTTGCAAGAGCCAAGCACGCCATGGCTCCTGCAGGTTTGTGCAACAGTAGGCATGTCAAGCAGAGACAGGAGTGTACTTGTCAGTGCCACCCAGAGGCAAAGCAAGACTCTGTTGCGCTTCACAGGATGGCACTGTCAGAGACTTCACTGTCCTCAAACAACAAGTGGCCTCCGTAGGGACGTCGTCAGCGGTATCCGCGCGTGTCCAAGCAAGCAAATGACACAGCCACTTTGAGCCTGCACTACAGGTGCTATTGAGTAAGAGGACACCAGGACCAGCGAGAAGGAGAACGAGCACATTGCAAAGCTGTGAGAGCCTTGCGTTCCTGAAGGGCAGCTCTTGAAACAATAACGACCTTGCTTTGCAGTTGTGTGAGGTACACTCTCTCCAATTTGCTCACTTGCCTGGTCACTAGTGAGCGCAGATGCAGTCTGCATCATACAGCCACTATACTTGAGAAAGCCTTGCATGCATGCCACACATGTGCAAACTGCTCCCCAGACAGACAGAGTGAACTGCTGCGTGAGCAATACAGTCGAGAGCGAAAGTGATAGAGAGACTACGGACCTGCTCCCCAGACAGTGAGAGTGAACTGCTGGAGAACAAGAGAGGAAAGGAGCGCGAGCTCCGAAGGCAATTGGGTCCGCGGAGGTCCGAGGACTCCGAGGAGGTCCGTAGGACCAAGACTGCCAAGTCTGCGAAGGTCCTTTTATGCCAAGGAGATCCGCAGGGCACATCAGCCGGATGGGAGAGCGTCTGCAGCAACAGCACTGTCACCTCTGACGCTTCTCTTGTGCAATGTTTTTTCATTGCCCAAAAAGGACCCATCAGGACCTCCCTAGGTAGGCTTGCAGAGCTTCAGAACTTTGCTCAGATTATATTCCGCATCAGCCCTCCCCTCTCCCCTGAGCTTGGACACCTTGTAGCATGTCTACATGGGCCTCAGGCCCAAAGCACGATGAACCGGAAACTCTCTCTCTCTTGCAGAGCTTGTCAGAAAGCACAGAGGAAGCTTCCACTGTGCTGCATGCTGTCTGGCGTTCCTCATTCCTCCTAGTCTGTTGGTTTGCGTTCGCCACGAGGGTTTCTTCTTTGTTCGTCATCACAGTTGGACAGAAACTTGGAAGTCCTCACTGTCTGTGATTGCTCTGGGCAGCAAGACAACATACCGTCTTACTGACCAGGGGTGCACAGGGTATTGCACTGTAAGCAGTACATATGTGGCAGTGGATACAGGAGACCATGCATAAGAGACAGAAGGACAATGCTCTGCTTAGTAGCAGATTTGCGTCAGGTGTGCTTGGTGTCAGCTTGCAGGACAAGCTTCATAGATCAGGAGCTTTGTAGATCAGGATTGGCACAGACTCCAGAGCAAAGCAAACATGGCTCTGCTGCATTTGCTTAAAGAGTGCAGTAGAGTATCAAGCAGCTTGACCAGTGATGGTCATGATGCACCGCAAAGGGGCAGCCACTTCACCACATGGGACCGCCGTGTGCTAGACATCTGGCAGGGTAGACATGCGCTATACATCTGGCAGGTGTGAAAAGAGACCACCTCCTTTGTATTGTGTTGAGCACGTGTCTGCACAGATAATGCTTTCCTGTGGAGGATGGTCACCGCTGCAGACCATTTGTATGCAAGGCAGACTGTACTGCAGCTCCATGCAATACAAGTGTGAAGAAGCTGGCCAGTTGCAGGGAGCAGTCTTCCCAAAGATTATGTGAAACGTGGTCAGCTTCTTTGGACACTGTAGGCACATTCTTTGGACAAACAGAGACAATTTTGCCAGTGCAACTACGAGTCCAGTGTCTTCTAGAGGATTGCCAGGGTAGAAAGAAAGACTGCAACAAGAAGCTGCTCTTTCTTCCAGCATTCCCTTGCCCGCATCTGCTCAACGAGGGGTACAAGCCTGAGTCATGAGGAGACCAGGCACTTGTGACTGGCAAGAAGGAGATACAGAAAAGTCCGCATTTGAGTCTGCGTGGCAAAGCACAAGGATGTGGTCAGGTTGACCTGCAGTCTTCAGGGCAGGAAGGAGAACATAGACCGAAAGCAGACCTTGAATCCTTGAGTGGCTGGGCATGCACAAGTATGCTAGGTGTGCGTTGACAGGGCAGGATGCCTCAAGAGTCGGGGTTGAGGATGGACATGAGCTGGGCAAGGGCAAGAAGATTCAGGCTGGGAGTCACTGCACCTGGCCAATGGACAAGCATACATTGCCAAACAGAAGATGCACAACATGCCTTGATAATGTGCAGGATTTGCACGCATACTTGGCTTACATGGTGACTGTGGGTGACAGTGGCAAGTCAAGCTGGTAGTCAGCGTGACCAGCCGGGAGGGAAGCAGGGAAGACACCTCTAAATCTACCAGCAAAGACAGGAAGGAAGACTTGAGCTGGGGTGTCTGTGAGGGGCAAGGGCCACACACTGTGATAATCCTGCCAGAGTGCAACGCGCACACGCACTGCTGTCCGTAGGAGGAGGAGCGCGGTTGACAGACAGCGCGCAGCTTGACCAAGGGCGCTCCCAAGAACAGCTTGTGCAGGTTAGATACGCATAGTAAAACCAATTTAGATACAGCGAACTTGACTGGCTCAGTTGGCTTCGTTCGTTTCGCGTTTGTGGTTTAGTGGCAAAATTGGGCATTGCCAGCTTCTGCTGAGTTGCCTAGCCCCGGGTTCGATTCCCGGCGAACGCATTTCCTTTTGCCCCGGGGCGCTTTGCGGCACACACTTTTGACTGGTACCACTTGCAATAATGAAGTGTTCCGGGAAAGCCCTGCCTGTACCCCGACCACTCTGCAACCACTCTGCACGGGAAGTCTGCACGCGCGAGCCAGTCTCGAGACTCTGACTGGTAGATCACGACAATGTCAAAAAGTCCATCGCATGAGCTCAGTGCAGCTCAGTAATGCTCTATCTACTGAGCAGTAGACCACAATACTTGACTACAACAGGTGACTGCCCTACAAAAGCAAGAAGTCCTGGCGCAGCAAAAAAAAGTAGGCACCACATGCTCTATAAAGGTCACATCAGGGTTTGAGAATGTACAATGCCAAACATGTGTCTGTATCAGCCCCTATGGCTCAGTGGCAGAGCGTTCGCCTAGTAAGCGAAAGGTCCATAGTTCGATCCTGTGTGGGGGCATTCCTCTTTTGGGGAACGTGCTCTCTTTTTGGCCCTTCCCTGCAGCTTTGCTCTTCCTGACGCTCGGGCGGGCGCCCTACACACAGTACATGGGGTAGCCGGAGGGTAGCTGCAGCGCTGTTCATCAGGAACACTGTCAGTCGAAGCTTTGTCAGCCTTGTTCCAAGCGAAAGCTTGTCTTGCTGTTCAGCTGGCGAAGGAAGCACGTCTCAGGATGAGGCTCACCGGTATTGGCAGCATGAGAAAACAGCTTCCCGCACAGGTGGAGAAAAAAGAGCACCGGACGGCCTCTTCGGCGCAGTCCCGACACAAGCAAAAACGAAACTGTGGTGCCTCCAGGGTGGATCGAACACCCGACCTCGTCATTACGAGTGACGCGCACTGCCACTGTGCTATAGAGGCGGCCTTGGCGAAATTTTCAACAAGTGAGTATATATCAGCATTCAACATGGCTGCATCATGCCGTCCGAACCCGAGTCTGATCGAGCGACCTCGGCCTGTCCCGCTCGACCACCGCTTTACAGGCAGCAGAAATCTCTCGGAGAACCCAAGACTCCGCCAAGCAGGCTCGTGATTGTCGGAGTCCATGCTACCAATTGCACCCGCCCTGAAGAGACTAACTATTGAGCCCTCAGAACAGGCGTCCAAGGACATTGTCCAGGTCCCCTTCGGATCGCTTCAGCTTCTTGCTGACATCGACCACTTCGCGCTGTCGGTACTCGCGCTTGCGCTTCGCCCCGGCTCCCGCCTCGCCCACCTCTGCGGTCGCTCCCTCTCCGCCATCGCCGCGACCAGCCTTGGCAGCCTTGCGAGTTGCGGCCTTGTCCTGAATCTTCTTGCCGACGCGGGCATTCTCGACGGCGGCGAGGTACGACTCGTTCTCCTGCTTCGAGTGCGAGAGGTGGAAGCGCAGGAGCGAGGCCTGCGTCGCGCGCTCCAAGGCTGGGCGAGCCGACGAGATGATCAGGAACTGAAACGGTACGGAGTGGGATCATAATAGGAAGACATGGGGAGCGCACCGACTTGCTCGCTGAGCTGGTCCCAGCGGAAGCGCGGCAGGTACTTCATCGTCCAGACATCGTCCCGCCAGCGCTTGTTCTGACCGATCGGCTGGGCGTTGAGCATCTCGGCGACCGACCGAGCGACGCGCTTGTCGAGGAATTCGACCCAACCCTCCTTGAAGTTGTGCGAAGTGTGACGACCCTCTTTCTGCTTCCGCTGCTTGCCTGTCGGACGTCGCGCATGTCAGCCAGCGCCGCCGAGAGATTTCCCTGTGAGCACCAAGACCACCCACCCTTCTCCTTGTCTGCCAACTCGAGGTAGATACGCCCGACATCGCCGTACGCGCTCATGAGATGGCGAACCTGAGCCGGTCCCATGCCAGGCGGCAAACGGGAGAGGTATACGAGGCCGGGCTGCTTGGCCTTTTTGCCGCTCACGAGCGAACGGGGCAGGAGGTGGTCCGGCAGCGTCGTCCGGGCGAGCAATTCGCGCTCGTCGAGCTCGCCATCGTCCGCACGCGGTTCGGCCGGTCCGTCGCGGGCTCCGCTTCGACTGCCGGTGTCCTCCGCCTGATCTGCGTCGCCGGGGGATGCTCCTTCTTCCGCGTCGACGCCCTCGTGCTCGGCCTGGAAAGCGGCGAAGCGGTCGTCGACCTGTTGCTCGTCCTCGATGGTTGACTTGCTCGTCGAGGCGCGGGGCGAGTCGGGCGCAGCAGCGGATCCGAGCGACGCTCGCTTCTTGCGCGAGCCTCCGGTCCCGGCGCCCGAAGTGCGGCGCTGAGCGGGCATGGTCACGCGGCTAGGCTCAATGCAGATCTTTCGAGGCGTTCAAGCGCTGCACGTGGCCGAGACAGGCGCTGAGGGCGTTGTGGTTCATCCTCGAGCTCGTCGCTTCCGGCTTCTGACGATGACTTGGCGAGAAATCCGCGTGAATTCGGCGCCGCCGCTGGCCGCTGGTCTGCCGCCACGCGTCGTTCCTCTCCGGATCGACTGCAGACCGACTGCTAGCCAGCTCGCTCTAGGGAAACAGACCAGCGCTGCGTCCCGTACGCGGCCCTGTTTCGGCCTCCAGCGTGCGTCAGGTCCTCCCCGTCCTCACACCTTCCACCGTCGACCGCTCTGCATCGCGTCGCGGTCTCGTACGCACGCGAGCGCGTGAGTAGGAGCGCACACAGCTCTGTCACTTTCGCTTTAAGGCGCAAGTCGGATCGTGCAGCACCTTGCGGATCCGGTTCTGTGCTCCCGAGGCGGTGCAACCTTGGCTGACTCGGTTCCGAATCGCTCACAGCACAAACACTCGCCAAGAGTAGTGTACCCTGTACTACAGAGTGACCACACAGCACGATGGGTGTTCCCGCTCTCGTCAGTCTACACGATCGAATCGTATCCTGCCGCGCATCGGTCCAGACGGCTCATCAGCGACGTCTGCCCCCATAGTTCCGATGGCTTTCGCGCAAGTACCCGAAAGTCTGCATGCCCGTCGTTGAAGAACATGCCGTGACGATTCCTGGCAAGGACGGCGCGCCCGATGAGACAATCGTGAGCCTTCATAGCTTGTTCGTGCAAACGTCTGGGATATGAGTCTTACTTGAACTTGCCTGTCGCAGCCTATCGACATGTCGGGACCGAACCCCAACGGCGAAGAGTACGATAATCTGTACCTCGACATGAACGGCATCGTGCATCCGTGTACCCATCCCGAAGGAAAGGTAAGCCTTGCTCCGAAGCCTCGCTCCGAACCTGTTCGCATTGTGCTCCAACATATTCGCGTTTCGGTTCGCTTGCCGTACAGCCTGCCCCCAAGACCGAGGAGGACATGATGCGCGAGGTCTTTATCTACACCGACCGCGTCGTCTCGATGGTCCGCCCGCGCAAGCTCCTCATGATGGCGATCGACGGCGTCGCACCTCGCGCCAAGATGAACCAGCAGCGCTCTCGACGCTTCCGCTCCGCGCAAGAGGCCAAGCAGAAGGAGGAGGACCGCCAGGCCGCCATCGCCGAACTCGAGTCGATGGGCAAGGAGGTCAGCGACGAATACCGCAACGAGAAGGGCTGGGACTCGAACGCTATCACGCCCGGAACTCCGTTCATGGATCTCCTCGCAAAAAGTCTCCGCTACTGGGTGCGCAAGAAGATCAACGAAGATCCCGGCTGGGCGGGCGTGAGTCTTTCTTTT
Organism: Rhodotorula sphaerocarpa; assembly: GCA_024713535.1. Classification (NCBI taxonomy): domain Eukaryota; kingdom Fungi; phylum Basidiomycota; class Microbotryomycetes; order Sporidiobolales; family Sporidiobolaceae; genus Rhodotorula; species Rhodotorula sphaerocarpa. Next base: position 1,027,402 of record JANIBP010000004.1, on the reverse strand, counting down.
CCTCGCTGGCGTACCTCGCCTGCAGCTACTGACACAGAAGTCAATACCACCGCCAGCTCGAGGTTATCATCTCGGACGCGTCCGTACCCGGAGAGGGAGAGCACAAAATCATGGACTTTATCCGCCGGCAGCGCGTATCCGGGGACCACGATCCGAATACGAAGCACGTCATCTACGGCCTCGACGCCGACCTGATCATGCTCTCGCTCGCCACGCACGAGCCGTACTTCAAGGTGCTGCGTGAGGATGTGTTCGCGGACGACAAGAAGAAGAGGGGATGTCACCGTTGCGGCCAGCCTGGTCACCACTCGAGCCAGTGTACAGGTTTGTCGCGCTCGAAAGCACTATGCCTCCATCACTGCATGTTGATTTCGCCCTTGCGCGTTTGCAGGCGAAGTCAAGAAGCCAGAGGCTGACCTCACGCCCAAGGGCGCCCCCGCGCCGCTCAAACCGTTCCTCTTCCTCGACGTCTCGGTTCTGCGCGAGTACTTAGCTGTCGAGCTCTCGGCGCCGGTGCATACGTTCCCCTTCTCCCTCGAACGCGCCATCGACGACTGGGTCTTCCTGATCTTCTTCGTCGGGAACGACTTTTTGCCCCATCTGCCGTCCCTCGAGATCCGCGAAGGCGCTATCGACACGCTCATGGGCATATGGAAGACGAATCTCGAGCGTATGGGCGGATACTTGACGAACCACGGCAAGGTCGAGCTTGCCCGCGCCCAGATCATCCTGGAGCAACTCGCGATGCGCGAAGACGAGATCTTCCGCAAGCGGAGGGAAGGTCAGTACATTCCGGGCATCTGGTTTTAAATCTCGTAGACTAGAGCTGATACAGTCTCCTCCACTGCAGCTGAGGAACGGCAAGACCGCGCCGAGAAGCGCCGACGCATCGATCGCGACAATCAGCAGACCCCGGCGCAGCGCTCTCAGGCCAGCAACCACGCCCAGCTATCGCAGGGCGGCGGCCAGACACACCGTAACGGCATCGATTATGTCGAAGTCAACGCGAACGGCTCGGTCGCCGGGCCGACGGCCGCCGGTGGCTTGCCGTCCAAGCTGCAGACCGAAACGGCGCCTCCGCCCGGAAAGGCGGCCGCGTCGATGGTCGGCAGCAATAAGTCAGTGGTCGCGAACCGCATGGCGCTCCGGATGGCGAATCTTTCGGCTGCGGACATGCTCAAGGCGGAGCTGGCGAGCGAAACCGGCGCGCAAGACGGCGGCGCAGAGACCGTCGATCCTGAAGTGGTCAAGGAGAAGGAGGCGGAAGAGGCTGGACGGGCCGAGGCCGAGAAGAACAGCGCTGCCGCCGCCAAGCTCAAGGCCGAGTTGATGGGCTCGGACGAGAAGATCGACGAGTCCCCTCGGGGCAAAAAGCGGCCGGCGTCGAGCGTCGTCGAGGACGAGGGTTCCGAGGCGATCCTGGACCCAGAAGCTGGAGAGGACGACTCCGAGGACGCGTCGGTGAATGCGTTCTTGGAGGACAGCTTGACGGCGCCGAAACCCGCCATGGTCGCAGGCCTCAACATCGAACAGCCTCCCCCGCTCAAGATGCTCGGCAATAACGTAGTCGAGCAAGACGACGCCGTGAAGTAAGCGGAAGAGGCGGTCCCCTTCTGACCTTGAACGAACAATCTGTGGCTAACTTGGCTCCCCGACCAGGCTTTGGGAACCCGGTTACAAGGAGCGCTACTATCGCCAAAAGTTCGGCGTTGAGCTCAGCGACATCGACTTCAGGCGCAAGTGAGTAACTGCTGCTGGCTTCACGACGCGCCTGCTTCCGCTGACCTTGCCTCCCTCGCTGATGTTCGAGCAGGATCGTGAAGTCTTACGTTGAAGGTCTCTGCTGGGTCCTCGAGTACTACTACCAGGGCACGCCGTCCTGGCAATGGTACTACCCGTACCACTTCTCCCCCTTCGCCAGCGACTTTGTCGACCTCGAGAGCCTCGACATCAAGTTTGACCTCGGCGCGCCGTTCCGACCGTACGAGCAATTGATGGGGGTGTTCCCTGCGGCCAGGTAAACCTATCGAACAGCGAACGCGGGCCACCTGATGCTGAGGATACCCTACCCACAGTCGCGTTCACCTTCCGGAACCGTTCCAGAAGCTCATGATCGAGAAGGAGTCGCCGATCCTCGATTTCTATCCGGAGGATTTCCACATCGACATGAACGGCAAGAAGATGTTGTGGCAAGGCGTCGCGCTCCTCCCCTTCATCGACCAGCAGCGTCTGCTCGCAGCGATGGCCGAAAAGTACCCTGAATTGTCCGACTACGAACACCAGCGGAACGAGCGCGGCCAGGACGTCATCCTCGTCGGCAGTAAGCACCCCCTGTACGATTATCTCGAGGGTCTGTACGGCAAAAAGAAGGCGAAAGAGCCTGTCGCTCTGACGGCCAAGCGCAGCAAGGGCATCGCCGGAGCCGTCCTGCCCGATGATACGCTACCCGGGACGACCTTCGACTCCCCGCTGCCGTCCATGCCCGACATCATGAACGACGTATCGATTTCGGCGCACTTCTTCTTCCCGCCGCAGAGTCAACCTCATCGCTCTGTACTGCTTCCCGGCGCCAATCCGCCTCGGAGCGTTCTCACCCCGCATGACAAGGATTCCGTGCGGCGCGGCGCCGGCGAGCGCGTGGAGGGCAATGGCTTCCACGCCATGCGCAACCGCGACCAGTCAGGTCCTGGTTTTGCCAAGGTCGACCGCGGCCGAGACAGCGGCCGGAACACCCCGCAGGGACGGAACTCGCCCTATGGCGCGCCGCCGAATGCAGGTGCCCCGTACGGCTACGGCGCCCCTCCGGCCTCTTACGGCTCGCCGGCCAACTATCCCGCTGGTCCGCCGGGTCGCGATCCCTACGGTGGTTACGCGTACGGGGGTTGTACGTCTCGGAATCTTCCCTTGGCCGTGTCTTTCCAAGCTGCTGACCCGCTTCTTCGGCGAACTCTTCTCGATTTTTAGACAGTGCACCTCCCTCAGCCATGCCGAACCCGGGTTACGGTGGATATGCGCCTCCGACGGGCTACCTGCCGCCGCCCGTGCCGGGCTTCCGTCCCGCCCCTCCACCGCCGGCCCCGGGATACCCTGCGTATGGCGGCGCACCGGGGAACTATGCACCTCCTGGCCCGCCGAATTACGGCGCGTATCGCGGACCGCCGGGCGGCTACGGCGGTGGCTACCCTCCGCCAGGAGGCCGACGGTACTGAGGTCGTGTACACCCTCCGCCGGGAGGACAACGGCACTCAGACTGTACTTCCCTTAACTGTATCTGTTGTGCTGCATCCTGCCATTGTTGACTGCTCTCATCTGCGATCCGAGGAAGCAGCAGCGAGGAGAATGGAACAGATGGACGCGGAAATGCTTGATTCTTCACCGTGGGCTAATGATAACGACACCAGACGGCACAGAGAAGGAGTAGTATAGGCGAGGAGGGTAACGAAGGTGCGCCTTCGGAAGCTCAAGGTGCGAGCCCACTTGGGCCGGCCCCTCGGAAATCGACAGAGGGCGACGGCGCTGCGTCGGTGCGAGCAACAAGTTCTTGCGTACGCAGGCGAGCGGGAAGCAACGCCCTTTGCAGGTTCTGGAAAGCCGCCGGAGGAAGGAGAATTTGCGCGGTTTGATCCTGCACATCTGCAGGTCAGGGCACGGGGATAAAAGACACTGGCTCCAGGTAAAGGACCTACTGGATCGGCGGCGGTCTCATCGTTCTTGACGGTCAAGCGCCCTCCGGTAGCAACTCGCTCCGTCTGCTGCACCAAGCGGGACTCGGCTGCGGCGTCGACAATGCTTGAAGACAGGAAGAGGGAGGTGCCTTGGATCTGCGGAAGCAAAACAGGTCAGTTCCCGGAGAGTCAAGGTGATCCGTCGCGGGGAAACGCACCGCCCGGAGCTCCTCGATGCGGCGATCCACCGTATCACTGACGGCGTACTTGAAGACCCATGTCTTCTTTGTCTGCGTGATGCGGTGGACGCGAGCAACCGCTTGCAGCTGCAGATTGCGGATCAATGTCAACAATGTCGGGGCGGACCTGCAAGCGCGCAATTTCTGCGTACCTCAAAGCTGGGATGGAAAGTCGGCTCAACAAGGAATACGTAGCGCGCAACGGTGAGATTCAGCCCGGCGGCTTGACTCTGGGTGTGCAGCAGAAAGACCGCGATGTCGGGATCCTCCTGGAATCGCTTGACGACGCTTTCCTTCTTGCCCTTGCCTGTTTGGCCCTCGAGACGGATGTATCGGACTCCGTTGCGCGAGAGGGCCTCCATGAGCAGCGTCAGCGCCTCCGTCCAAGTCGAGAAGATGACGATCTTGGCATCGGGATGGCGCCGGCGGATAAATCTGCACACCACAATGGCTCAGTCACGAATCACAAAGACAAATAAATATCTGGTGCGGTACTCACTTGACGTGCTTGACGATGAAGTCACTCTTCGAGCTGAGCGGTGCAGCGGTCTCGACTGCCATGATCTGGGCGCGCAGGCCTTCGTCCAGCTCGGCGAGAGACGGCGGAGCAGTCTGAAAAGCGTGTTCAACGCCGCACGAGTCGATGTAGCTCGTCCGAGAGCCGCGCTCGGGGTCGATCTTCAGCGGCACCTCGGGTCTCTTGCGGTACTGCAAAGAACCTGTTACTCCCAGTGCAGCATGACAGCCGCAAGATCGCAAGGAATGAGGACGCACCGTTACGGTTGTCCAGGAGCCGGCAACGAGTTCCTGCTTGCAGAGCGCGCAGGACTTGGACTGTGCGCGCCAGTGGCGGAAGCAAGACGCGCAAGTCAAGTGTCCGCAGCTTGTGAGAACTCCGCGATCGAAACGGTCGCAGCAGATGGGACAGTTCGTCTCGGTCTGCTCCTGCTCATCGCCCGAGTCGAGGTTCTCGAGGTACCGGAGACGAGATTGTTTCGTCTCCATGAGCAGCTTGTGCTCGTCTGTGGGACAGAGAGGGAAGTCAGCAGACAGTAATTTGCAGCATCCGGAGCACGCCTCACGTTCTTCCTGATGCAGCGTTTCGATCTCGAGTAGCAGACCACGCCAATGCTTGCTGCCCATGTCCGGGTCGGCGACCTCATCGCTGATCTGCTGCAAGCTGGCGAAGTACCGGACCCGGGCGTTGAAGGCCTTGTTGAAATCGGAGAGCTCGGCTCGCAGTCGGTCGGCGACCTTGCCAAGCGGATCGAGCTGCGCAGAGGAGAGTCAACAGGACTGCTCAGAGCGACAGTAAACCGAAACTTACAGATGCGCGAATCCTCTTGCGCTCATGCTTAAGCATCGAGGACTCTTCGCTGGACTGCGATTCCTGCTCGGCTTCTCGGAACATCTTGATGATTTGGCGTAGAGGGGTGACCTCCTCAAACTCCCGATTGTCGCCTTTCGCCTTCAGCCGCTCGACGAGTAAGTTGTAGCGCAGGACATCTCCGGGAGCATGACCGGACTCGACAGTAGGGGCGAGGAAATCCCTCCAGCTGTTCGCCTTGAGATTCGCACCTCGTCTCGCCTGGAAGCGCGACTGCATGTGGATCACTAGGTCAGGATTGGTGGTCTGTCCGAGGGGCGTCCAATAGCTCACCTTCTCACCGTCCGCACGAGCGGACCACTTGGTTGACTCGCTCGCATCACGGGATTTGCTGGCTGTGCCGCCGAGCCTCCGGCCCGCCCGTTGACCCGACGGCCCAGCAGCCGCGATCAGCGCGTCTCCGCCGGCCACTCGGACGTCCTCGATCGTTGTGTCCGACTGCGGTCGGGCATAATCGGACGGGCCGATGCCAGGAAGGACCTCCTGCTTGTAGAGATAGGCCGCCGCCTCGGCTTTGTACTGGTCGCTGAGTGCAGATCGCGCGCCGTCGATTCCGTGCGTCCACTCTCCGACCAGTATCGTGTACGCCCTGATCAGCGAAGGCGAGCACAGAGTAAGCGAGAAGGATCAAGAATTTGAAACTGGAGCCGGCGAAATCGTCCGCACTCGAGGTAGATCGTCAGGCGTTCTTGCAGAGCAGCCTTTTCCTCTGCGGAAGTAAAATATGAGGGAAGGGGGCGCAAGCTTGTCAGGATGACCAAGACTTGTACAGAGTAGAGAGTCTTCGTATCGTACCGTATTCTTCGCCAGTAGCGTCATCACCGGCGATGGAAACGGCGGTAAAGAGCATGTCGACCAGCTGCACGCGGTACGCGCAGAGCAGCTCGGCGTAACCGCTCATGAGCTCGGTCGTCAAAGCAGCGGTTCCGGACAGCTTCTTCAGATTCTGCCCGAGCTCTGCCGTGACGGCGAACTTGAGATCGTCGACGCGGAGCTTCTGCTCGGCATCACGTTGATCGAGCTGACGCCTCAGCGCCGCTTGCGCGCCCTCGACCGCATCTTCATGTGGTTGTAGGATCGTCTGACGAAGGCGTTCTGCCGCCTTGTAGTAATGCGCCTCCTCCTCGGGCCTCTTTAGGCTGCGACGGGATCGTGGGTAAACGACCTGCTCAGTAACCGAAGTCTGCGAGATGAGACTCACTTGTAGCAAGCGTGACCGCTGAAGAAGAGGCTCGAGTGCTTGATGTAAAGCGACTCCCGAAGGCGCGCCATGGTCGACGTCCACAGAGACGCATCCCGGTCGTTGTCGCCGGCGCCTTGACTTTCGACCGCGCTCTCGGCGCGATAGATGAGTTCGAGAGCGCCAGCCACGCCTTGATCGCTCGGTGGCGGCGGCGAGTCGTGGCGCGCGTCTTTGGCGCGACCCGGCCAGAGGGCATGGATAGAAGCTGCGAGCTCCTCGATGGTCGGCTCAATTTCGACGACCGCAGACTTGAGGAGGGCCAGCGCCCGTTCGAAGCGCTCCTCGGTGTCGTCCTTGTCCCACATCTGATACTGGGCGCGCCGGATGCGCGCTTGGAGCATCAACCGCTGCTCCAGGCAAAGCTCCCTGTCCGCCTTCTGCCGCATGGCAGCGTAACATTCATCGACGGTCTTGAGCGCGCGCCCGAGCACCTCCCGATTTGCGACGCCAAGCTGCGGATGCGTGCAGAGCTGGCGCAAGGTCGTCACGGCGCGGACGAGGTCACCCGGCACCGGCTCCCACGTCCAGTCGCCAGCTCCCGTCCGCTCGCGAGGATGACCGTCACCGTCGAGCCCGAGCGATGCGAGCAAGTCGGTGCATCGCTGTTCGTAGTAGAAGCGCTCGACTGAGGTGAACTCGATGGGTACGAGGTAGCGGATCTGCTTCGGAAGGAACAGCTCGTGCCCAACTTGAGCTTTGAGGGTACGGGTACCGATTTCGCTTATCACTGCAAGGCTTCAAACAATCAGGTCAAGGTGCTCGATCAATATCATACCAGGCTTGTCAGGTCCTGTGAGAACTCACAGCGCTGAAAGCTGGCGGTTTCCTCGATAAGTCGCCGACCCTGGTTCGGCTGCGAAGCGATCGGTTCGACGCGCAGGAACGTCAGAAGCGGCTTGACGTCGGAGATGTTGTCGCGAAGCGGCGTCGAAGTGACCGCCCAGCTGAAACGCCGCGGGATCAAGCTCGCCGTCTCGCTAGTCGGACCGTAAGCATCCCCGACCCTGCGGAGGAAACCGGTTGGCGTGAGGTATTATTCGGGCGAGAGGAGCCCCAGCGACGAGGACGGAAACCTTACATCTGTGCTTCGTCCATGAGTACTCGCAGGAAATCGAGTTCGACGAGGAGAGATCGACGATAGCGGATCTCGCGCTTGTTGCGTAAGGGACGTTGAGTCGGCGCACGAGCAATCGCAACTTCCTTACGGAGCACGTCGAAAGTCGTGAGGAAGATGTCGAAGCGTTTCGCCAGCTCCTTCTTGTCCTCTCCTTCGGGAATGTACCGCACCCCATCGTAGCGCAGGACGCGCAAACCCGGCGCGAGGCGCGCGAGCTCGCTCTGCCACTGTCCGATGATCGAGGTTGGAGCGATGATCAGAGTCGCACCGCAGGGCTGAACCTGCGCGTTCGTGTTGGGATGCCAGTACGATGGCAGGTCGTGTCGGTCGTCGTCGCGATCTGCGGGCCGCCACTCGAGAATGTCAGCGGCGAGAGAAGTTGAGAACGAGGCATGCAAGGCCTACGCAGAAGAACGAGGGCCAGCGTTTCAACCGTCTTGCCGAGGCCGACCTCTTCCGCCAGTAATCCGTGTCCTTCTCGGCCGCCGACCACCTTCTGTGGCACAGCATCTGCGCCATCCCGCGAGCCGGCGCCCTGCGCAGAATCAGAGCCATCGCCCCCGACCGCCTCGACAGCGTCCTTGTCGTCGACGTCGTCTTTCTCCCCCGCGACGCCGTTGCTGGAGGCATCCGCGAGATCGACGGGATCGACCGCCGAAAAGGTCGAAGACGTTCGGTTGAGCCAGACGACGCGCTCTTCGACAACGGAGCCCGTTCGCTCGCTCAGAATCGGCAGCTTGACCTGCTCCCACAGCGGGCCGCGGCGCAGTCGCTTGAGCGACTCCTCGTCGAGATCCTCCAGCACCGGCGCTTGGCCGCCGACGTCCGGCGGGCAGTCGGTGGCTTCTCCGTTATCCATAGAGACATCGCCATCAGACGCGCCATCGCCGCCAGGCGCGCCGTCGCCTCCGACCTTGGTAGCCGCGCGGGGCTTGATGCGCTTCCCCTCGCGGGCGAGCATCCAGCGGACCGAGCGCGCTTGGAACGGCATCAAGCTGACCGATAAACCGGGAGGGTAGATCATCTCGTCCTCCGCCTCCTCGATTGGCTCGCCCTCCTCGCCCGAAGAGCTTGCACGGTCGCCAGAGCGCCGAACGTCCTCGGATTCCACGGCGCGCTGTTTGCCCTTAGCAGCGCGGCGCAACCGCGTTTCGCGCTCGTCTTCGGTCTCGGTCCGAGCGGGCGGATACTCGGTCCGAGGAAGAGTCGTCGAAACGGGCAGGCCGGCGATCGTGCGAGGCGCGCGGTGAAGACATGCGTAAAAGAAGTCGACGTTCGCGTGCATAGGCCGAGCGTCTCCCGTGAGCATGGGCTCCGTCGACGGCAGCAGGTGGTCGATGAGAAGGCGACGCGCGCGCGTGTAAGGGGCGCTGAAGAAGACGTCGGGATCGATTGCGACATCGAAGTGCAGGCAGAACTGCATCGAAGCTCCGCTCGACGCCGACGACGTGGCATCATGTTCGGAAAGCTCGAGCGACAAGTGGTGCGCGACCGATACGCCATTGCTCGGGTGTTTCGCCAAGAGCGCGAGGGCGTCGACGAGCCCGCCGCTGCCGAGGGCCGCGACGGCCTGAGGCTCGCGTCGCTGCGCCGGGGTGGCTTTGCTGGGTCGCCTCAGAGGCGTTCCGCTCTTGGTGAGAGGAGGCGGTGCGATCCATTGCACCCAAGTGGACGCGGTAGGACAGGCAGGATCGAGCGGGTCCAGTTCGACGAGTGGCGCCTTCGTCTCGGCGCAGCGGATGTACAGCTGGTGCGGAAGATCCGCAGCTTCTCGATTCTGCTGGAGGACGGTCTCTCCGAGAGAGATACGCCCGCTAGGCCGGTTGTCAACGAGGACCTTCTCGAGGACTTCCGCGATAGCCACCTCGACCGCGGGGGCCGGATCGAAGCACAGGTCGAGTTTGAGCACGCAGAGGGATTCTGCGACGCCGGTCGCCTTTCTCTTGACGGCGTGGGTTTCGGGCGCGGACGTCGAGGCGGCGCGTTTCCGACCCGCAGCGACCGGCTTGTCCGATGGTTCCGAAGGGGATTCCGCTCGATCGGCGGCGAGCGCAGCCTTGAGCGCGCAGACGATGTCGTGTGGGTAGAGACACTGCGTGAAGTATCAGGCGCACCGGCCGTGTCAGCCGCGATACTGTATACTGTCGACGGGCCTAGTACGATAGCCGAAAGTGGAGCGGCATGGTTGCGCGAGCCGGTTGCGCGCCAGTCTCGGCTCGGGCGCGGGAGCTAAAGGTATGGTACTGACCACGACACGGTTCTGGATCGCAGGAGAGCCCCGCAGCAGCACGTCCTCCGTGTCCACCGGCGCTAGGTCCGGCGATCCGCCCTTGAAGTGTTCGCCTTTGCTTGTTCTGATGGTCCTCGCCATGGCGGCCAAGGCCGTCGGGCCTTCTGCGGTATGGCGCTGTGGGCTGACGCGCCTTGTGCCGCGTAGCGCTGAGGTCGTGTCGAGCCGAGAGCGAGAGGGGAGGAGCTGATCGAGGCCGGTCGAGGGCGCTGACTTTGTCCGCTTCGGCTGCGCCGACTGACTTCTCCCCTGCCGTCTCGGAGCAGATACGGGGAAACATACTCCAACAGTATCAGGGACACTTCTGTAGCCAAGCCGCTCTCAAGACACCTAGGACAGAAAGCCTCGAACTTTCGGCTGGTCAAAGGCCCGAATCGTTGGCGCGCAACAAGACGGCCTTGCCCGTTACAATAGGAATTGAGAAGCGGATCGAGTCTACTTCTTCGGAACGGCGGCTCCCGGTGCCGGTTTGCCCGGCGCCGACAAGCCGTCCTTCTTCGGTCGAGGCGGATCCACCTTGATGAGGTCGTCCCAGCTGCCGTTCGGCGTCCTCCGTTCCCAGATCTGGCGACGGGGAAAAGCCGGAGGCGCGTCAGCAGATGCCAGCGCATAGCCCGCCTGAGCCATCTATGATGTCAGGAAGGAGAAGAAGGGAAGAGGCCGTACCTGGATGTAAGTCTCACCGAGCGGGACCAACCCCTTCTCAATCTCCTTCACCACGAGATCCTGCATCTCGAACCACTTGTCATCCTCCTCCTTGACCCCCTCCGCGAGTTCCCCCGTCTGCGGGTCCCGCGGCGGCCGCAGGTGCACGTGCGCTTTCCACTCGGCGGACGTCGAGGACGCGCCCGTCGTGGTGGTCGTCGTCAGGGCAAGGTTCGCAGTCAAATCGTAGTAAGAGGAGATCGGCAGAGACCCGTCGACGTCTGTTGCGAGCGCACAAAAGCCCGAGGGTTGATGGCGTCAGCCCGCCGTTTCTGCGGGTCTCGACTAAGCACGCCGGAGACGAGGAATAAGTACTCACAGTCCCGCATATCGACGCCTCGGACCGGGAAATTGACGATTGTCGGGTTCTTCTCCTCGAGGAAACGGTTGCTCGTGAAACGCTTGTAGTAGACGATCAGGAAAGGCGGCAATCGCGTGATCTTCCATCGCCGCAACAGGCCCGCGGTCGGGTCTTCCCGGGTCGTCTCCCCGTCGTACTTGGCGAGAACCGTCGAGATCGGAACTTGGGGAATGATGTTGGACTCGACGGCGTCGCGGTACAGAGGCGGCGGAGGCAGGTCGAGGGCGAGGAACAGGAACGGGGTCTTGTTCGACTTGATCTCTGTACGGCCACGCACACATCCCAGTCAGCCTTCGCCCTCCGGCTCAAAATAGAATGCCCCAAAGCTCGTCTGCACCTACCTCGGTCCACGTCGAAGCGCGGTTTGGTGCCGAACTCGCCGGTTTTGATGATCTGCTGGTCGTCGACGCGCACCTCTCCCTGGAAGGTCGAGTAGATGATGCCTGAAAGCCAATCCCCGATTAGCTCCCTCCTTGAGCAATGGCGAGTCAAAAAAGATGAAGCGAGACTCACTCGATCGCGAGCGCTTCGAGCCGCCGAGGTCCCGGTGCAGCTGGTTCAGCAGCCAGCTCAGGAAGTCGATCGGGTCGCCGTGTTCCGTGATTTTGAAGCGCCCGTGACTCGCGTTCGACACCTCTTGGAGGAACTCGTGCGGCGAGACCTGCGCCTTGAACTGTCGGGGGTTCCACACCTTGCGCGCGAGCATGGCGAACCGTCGGACGAGCTCCGACGTACCGGAGGACGAGGGCAGCGGGGAGAGGATGAAGTAGTCGCGGAGAGGGGGGACGTGCAGGACGAGTTGGATCACCGCGTTCATGTACGAGTTGAACTTCATGTTGTTCAAACCGACGAAGCCCGGGTAGTAGGGCTTTTCGTTAAGGTCGTATGCCGGGGTCAGGCTGCGGTCGATGCGGGTGAGGAGGGAGGGGTCGAAAGTCGGCTTCAAGAGGTGCTGGATGTCGGCGAGCGAGGCATCGTTGACCTCGTAACCGTCCGGAAGGACGAAGACCTTTTGAGTCTCGAGGTTGATGAAGACGTGATGGTCCTCGTTCAGGGCGTGCGCGTATGCCGGCGAAGTTTTTCCGCGCCCCTGGAAGTACTTGCCGTCGACGAGGCAAGCGTAGATGTTGTTGTGCGAGAGGGTGACCGAGCAGAGTCGCTCAAAGTCGAAATCGAGTGCGGCGCGGTTGATCTGTTCCGAGTTGCTCCGGGTCAGATTTCGGGCCGATCGGACAGAAGGTGGAGAAGCTTACCGTGTCGAGGTAAAGATCCGCGGGTCGGCCACTGTCCTCCTCCGGCTCAAAGTCGTATACCGGCGGTTCCTCCTCTTCTTCAGCATCCTCCTGGGCAAAGTCGTTCTGCTCTGCTGCGTCCCGTTGAGGCTCCTCCTGGGCCGCATCGTCGACTGTCAATGGCTCTGCGAGAGCCGCCCGGTGTCCCTCGCCCGCCTGCTCGGATCCGTTGGCCGCGCGAGCGATAGCCTCGACAGGCACTTTGGCCTCTGCGATGACGGCAGGGGTCACGTCGGTCTCCTCGCCGACTTTTGGCACATCCGAATCTGCATTTCCCGCTCTTGCGGGCGGGATGGCCGAGTCGAGCGAGGAAGCGGGAGGGACGGCGTCGGCTGCGGCATGGTCGAGACGCATGCGCTTGACGTGCTCGGCCGCCTCGTCGTTCTCGGCTGCGCGCTTCGTGGCGAGTGCTGTGTCTGACAGCTCCTCCGTCTGTGTGGGTAGCTCGACGGCGGTTGAAGCAGGAGCATCGGGTTCGGGAGCTGCGGTCGCGGTTGGTTCTGGCGGTGCGTCCGATGAAGGTGCGGGCGGGTCGTTTGCAGCGGTGACCGCATCGTTCTCCTGCAATCGTGCGACGAGGTCTGCCTTGAGGCCCGAGATGGGCAGTTCGCGCTCCTTCAGAAGGTCCTGCACCGAGCAAACGATTCTAGTGAGCGAGTGGGGAGGAAGAGATTCTCGGCGAAAGCAGGACGCACCTTGAGTTGCGCGACCTTGAGCCCAGCGTAGTCTTCCTGCACATTCTCCGCCATGGCGCCTCTGCTCAATTCTGGTCGTAATCGTATGGTGAAGCTGCTGGCTTCGCGGTTGCGGCGGTGCAGGCACGATGACTTTCTGGGAAATTCTGACTTGTATTGAAGGCATTAGCTTCGCCTCTATTCTCCCGGCTCGCTTTCACGCTCGTTTGTGCGAACGCTTTGTCCAGCTCCTCACACGCCGCTCGGCCAAGCAGTAGAGCTACAGACGCAGCGATGAAGTCCATCGCCGATCCGCGGCTGAACCTGCTCACCGTCCTGAACGTCCAGTCCGCCAAGCCGGCGACGACAAAGCGCGCTTCGCCTGCTTCACGCGACTGGCACGCCCTCGCTCGCAAGGCAGCCAAGCGCACCGCTTCATCCGCATCAGGCTCGAGCGGACGCGCAACCACCGGCGCTGAGCGCGCCCGGTCCGAACTTGCCGAGGAGGTCGTCGCCGCCGCAAACGAGCTCGAGGAAGACGACTTCGACTCGAGCGCGCAGGATAACGCAGCAAACGGCGCCGGGAAGATAGCAGGCTCCAAGGTGACGGAAGTGGAGGACGCAGTCGAGGAGGAAGAGGAGGAGGACGACGACGACGAGACCCCTGCGGCGGCTGCCAAGGACCCCTTCGCCCGGCACTTTGGAGCAGAATCCCCCCTCGTGCACGGGCTCGAGGCGGAGGTTCTCGAAGAGGACAAGAACAAGTGGCGCAAGGGCAAGGGAATCGCCCCGGGGCTCGGCGAGACGTTCTGGACCCGTCCGAGGGATGCCACTACCAGTGGCGTCGGGCTGGAAGACGCGGCGGAAGCGATCACAGTCGTGAGTGCTACAGACTTATTGTCGCGGAGGAGCCTAGCTGATCATTGATATCTGCAGTACAATCCGAAACTCCTCACCAAGCTGCGCGGGTCAAGCAGTGCGCCCTCTTCGTCCAACCCTGCGGTACCTCATGGCGGTCGGTTGACCTTTGCGTTGGCAGGCACGCTTCCAGCGACGCAAGGCGAGTGGCTCCGGAGTTTGAGCTCCTACCAGGACGTTCTCGACGCAGCTGTCTCGGTCGGCAGCGATGAGCAGGACGCGATCCGGGAAGCGACCGCCCTCCATGCGATGAACCACGTCGCAAAGTGCGTCCCTCTCGCCACGAATCGCACTCTCTCCCATCCTGACCTGTTGCTTTCTCCGACAGAACTCGGGCTCGAATCTTGAAGAACAACGAGTTCCTCGCCAAGCAAGCTCTCGACCCGTCCTCCTCGTCCTCGACCCGGGATACTCGTGACCAATCCTTCACCCGCCCCAAGGTGCTCGTCCTCGCCCCGTTCCGCAATGCGGCTCTCACCTGGGTGCAGCACCTCATCAACTACCTCCCGCCGTCGACCTCGCTCGTCGAGAACTACCCGCGCTTCGTCTCGGAGTACTCCCTGCCGGAAGGAGCCGAAGACAAGCTCGTGACGAACGCCGACTCGTACCCCGAGGACCACGTTGCGACGTTTGCCGGCAACATCGACGACGCGTTCCGCTGCGGTATCAAGGTGACTCGCAAGAGCGCCAAGGTCTTTGCCGAGTTCTACCAGGCCGACGTCATCGTCGCCAGTCCCCTCGGACTGCGGACCAGTATCGAGAAAGACGGGTTCGTTTCAATTTCTCGCGCACGAGAGAGAACGGAGCTCGAGTGCTAACATAGCGAACCCGTCGCAGCGACTCGGACTTCCTCTCGAGCATCGAGATGCTCGTCGTCGACCAGATGGACGTGATGCTGATGCAGAACTGGGAGCATGTGCAGGTGAGGCTGCAGTCTCCGTAATCATTTCGCCGGTATTCCTCTGAGCGCTGACTCGGTCCGGCCCCGACCAGTTCGTCATGGACCTCTTGAACAAGATGCCCGAGGAGGACCACGGATGCGATTTCTCGCGCGTCAAGCCCTGGTACCTCGACGGCAAGGCGGCGCACCTGCGCCAATCGCTCCTGTTTTCCGCGGTCGACGCGCCGGAGATCCGCGCCCTCTTCAACCGGTCTTGCTCGAACCGGGCCGGCAAGCTTCGCGCCGTGCGGCATCAGGACGGCGTGCTGGATCGGGTTCCGCGCGGCCTGAAGCAGATTTGGAATCGGTTCGAGACGGCCGACTTGCACGACGAAGACGATAAGCGCTGGGAGTGGTTCACGACCAAGGTGAGTTGGGGATAGGGCGCCCTGGACGTTGGCGCGCGCTGACCGTTTCTTGTCTCGTACCAGACTCTGCCTCACCTGCTCAAGTCGGCCGTGTCCTCCTCCGAGACCCTCATCTTTGTCCCGTCTTACTTCGACTTTGTCCGCATGAAGCGGCACCTCTCGAAAAACATCTCGTCTCTCGGATCCGACTTTTCCTTCGCCGCCATCTCCGAGTACTCGGACACGCCCGACATCTCGCGCGCACGCGGAGCCTTCTTCCAGGGCAAGAAGAAGTTCCTGCTCGTCACAGAGCGCTTCCACTTTTTCCGGAGGTTTGTCCATCCCCGTCTATGCTCGCGTTTCCCGTCCTTCCATCCCGCTGACCCTGTCATCGCACACAGGTACCGACTGCGCGGCGCCAAAACCTTCGTGTTCTACGCGCCCCCGATCCACCCGCACTACTACCCCGAAGTGCTCTCCTTCCCGTACCGGCCCCCCTCGTCGGCTTCGCTGCCGGCGTTCGACCCAGAGGACGTGGACGGCGGCGACGTCGACCCGAGCGAGCTCTCTGCCCACGTGCTTTTCTCGCGCTTCGATCTGCTGCGGCTCGAGGGCATCGTTGGCGAGAAGGATGCGAGGAAGATGTGCGGTGTCGGCGAGTCCGAAGAGCGCGGCGACAAGAGGTTCACCTTTGTTTGAAGAGCTTGCAACTCGCAGTCTTTCCAACCTGCCAGTCATAAAACGCGAACGTCCTCACGAAGAACGTGACAATTCGCATGCTCTGCCTTGCTTGCCGCAAAAGGATCTGCGTGAAAAAGGCTATACCGGGTTGCTGAAGCAGCTCGCTACACGTCGTATCCCCGTCCCGATCGCTGCTTCTCGCGCTTCTTCTTGAAGTGCTTCTTGCCGTCACTCGCCTTCGGGTCCTTCGATCCCTTCTGGCCGATGATGACCGCGTTGCCGACGCCGGTCGCGAAAAAGGACGAGTCGAGCGCGTTCGCCTTGGCGCTCTGGCCCTTGCCGCGCGGTGCGTCTCCGCGCGCCTCGGCGCCTGGAGCGTGCGGGTTGTGGACGTAGTAGTCCGAGTTCTTGCCGACGCGGGTGGTCGGACCCATCTTGCGCTTGAGCTTGTTCTCCGCACGAAGGAGCTCGAGGTCGCGAGTTTCTGCGTTGAAGACGTCGGAGTCGACGCCCGGTGGCGGGTGGCAGTACAGGAGCTTGCCGTTGACGTAGTCTTTGAGGACGAGGCGCGAGGATCGGGAGTGATCGGGGTTGCCCTGCCCGCCGGTGAAGAAACCACGGGCGACTTTAAGGAGGGAAACGGGCGTCAGCTCCGCGCACTGTGATCGAGCATATCTGGACAGGACATACTGGCAAAGGAAGACAGGAACTCGGAGGCCGTGTAGGTCCCTGAACCACCGTCGGCTTCGGGCAGGGTGTTGATCCGCAGACCGTACATGCCCTCGAGCACTTCTTGCGGTATCCGGCGGGTCACGAGTTCGACAGGACCGGTGAACTCGCGCAACTGGTCGATCGGCAGGACACCGTCGCAGACGAGGTCGGCCTTGGTCGACGCGAATTGCGGGAAGACGAGACCGGGGCAGTCACACAGGAGGACGTCCTGCGACAGGCGGATCGTCTGGAAGTGCTTCGTCTTGCCCGGCGTCGAGGAGACCGAGACCTTCTTCTCGCCGATGAGCGCGTTGATGGTGGACGACTTTCCGACGTTGGGGTATCCCACCAAACCGACAACGAGCTTTTCGTTGCCGTGACCTCTTGCGAGCGAGACTGCAGGACGACTGGTCTGGAAGCTATACA
Source organism: Rhodotorula sphaerocarpa (assembly GCA_024713535.1). Classification (NCBI taxonomy): domain Eukaryota; kingdom Fungi; phylum Basidiomycota; class Microbotryomycetes; order Sporidiobolales; family Sporidiobolaceae; genus Rhodotorula; species Rhodotorula sphaerocarpa. The sequence goes on along the minus strand of JANIBP010000004.1, from coordinate 1,010,406 downwards.
CGGGTGTGAAGCAGGACTGAGACTGACCCTCTGGCGCGTGGTTCAAGAAGAGCTCCTCGAGCTCGAGCACACTCAGGATCCGGGTCCGAGGGCTCTCGTCGCTGCCCGGCAGAGAGATGCCCATTCCGCGCCGCATGCGGAAAGCCAGCTCCTCGTCCGAGTCCTCCTCGTCGTCGGTGTCTTCGTCAAGGCGCTTCACCCGCGGGGGCACCGACGTCTCGGCGACCTTGCGCACGGCCTTGAGGTCCTTCAGCTTGTTGCCCGATTTCGGGATCTTCATGCCCGGGATCTCCTCGGCGTCGCTGTCCTCTTCCGAGGAGGCTGCCTCGAGAGCCTCAATCTCTTCCTGTCGTGCGCGCTCTTCTTGCAGCGCGATGCCGTTGGCTGCGGAGAAGAAGGCGTACTGAATGCCTTCCGCCTCAAAGTAGTCTGCCCATCGCTCCCTGCAGGATGAAGGTTGTCAGCTAGAATGCCCTGGAGCTCAGCACGGTTTGGAACTGACCTCTGGCTGCGGGTGAGCAGATCGGACTTGTTGATGAGGAGAAGATTCCTACGCTCCGGCGCGGCGCTGGGCCCCTCGCCGAGGTCGTCCTCGTGCTTCGGCTCGTTCTTTGGCTCGTGCCTCGGCTCGTTGAGCTCCAGCACATATTTCGAGAGATCTTGAGAGCGGAAGCCGAGCGGGTTGCGGGCGTCGACGATCTGGACGATGAGGTCGGAGCGTTCGAGCGTGCGCCACAACTGGCGCCACACCTCGAGGTTGCGTTCGAAGGGAGTGAGCATGAGCGACTGGTTCTCCTGCAGGCTGTAGGGACTCAGAGTCAGTACAAGCTTCCCTGAGTATGGTGGAGATTACGCACTCTGCGAGTCCTCGTCGCCACTCGAGGAAGGCGTCGCGCTCCTGCCGCTCAAGTTCGGGAACAGTCATGTCGCGGGTCCAAGCCGGACGACGCGGCACTTGAAGCCGCTCAGCGTTCTCGCGATGCTTTGCCCGAACTTCGGCTTCCTGCTGAGGCGTCAGGAGGTACGGGTTGTGGGCGGCGGCGGTCAGGTTCGGGTCGGAGACGACCTTGATGTTTTGGCGCTCTGCGGGAGTCTCGGGTCAGAGGCGGTACTCGCACATGCATCTATCCCGTCAAAGACTCACCTGCTGAGAAATCCGTCTCGGCGAGCTGCGCCGTACTGAGGAACTCGTCGAGGTCGTTCTCCTGCGTTACGGACGACAACCCGGCGCTGATCTCGGAAGCGTGCTGCGGACGGAGGCCGAACGTCAATGCCCTGCAATGGCCTATACAGCAGACCTGGAATACGCACCATGGACGGATCGGCCGCTTCCTTCGCTGCGCGCACTTTGCGGTTGATGATAGCTCGACCGAGGCCCGACTTGTCGACCTTGCGCTTCTGCGCGCCATTCTTGCGCTCGGGGCGTCCGTTAGGCTGCGTACGTAGCTCGCTGAGTCAGTCCAGGCGCTATGAGAGCGAGTGGACCGGAAAAATTGACCATGTTGGCGGCTGTGGCTGTGCTGCAGCTGGCAGAAGGAGACGTGTACGTCGGCTGGACGCTGCAGGGGCGGTCGCGGCTATTCCTAGGGCAGTTGAAGAAGCACGAAGCAGGTCTTGTACAGAAGCTCTGGGAGCTCCAGCGACGTAAGAGTGGGGCAGCAGCGCAAGCTCACTCAGCCGGAGCAGCTGATTCCGCGCGAGACGAGAAAATATTGTCCCCGCCGACTTCGGACATGCGGCACAAGCTGCGATCTGCATAGGTGTGATACAACAGACACAGGAAGGGGGAGCGACAAACGAAGCCTTCGAGTTCGGGGAAGTTCCGGAATCAGAACCCGAACGCATCCAGCGAGAACTCCGCCGGAGCCTTCGCTTCGACCTTGACCGTCTGGACGACTTCGCGGAATTTCTGCCGCTGCTGCTCGCGCTCCGCCAAGTCGGTTTCGGTTGCCTGCGGCGGCGCCGGAGATGCCGCCCGGCTCGGCAAGTTCGAGTTCGGAAGGTTGACGTCGAGTATGGTCGAAGAACGCAGCAGCGAGTGTCGCCTGCGGTCGCCCAGGATGCCCGGTCGCTTGCTGGAGTTCTCGCTGTTGAGAGCCGGCGCAGGAAAGACCCACGTTCGGAGCAAGTTTAGCGCCAGGACATGGCAGCCTGTGGCAGAAAGGGGTCGTTAGCTTGGGATCCGGGTCGAGCGAGCCCTCCTCTCCGAAAGAGGACATACCACTCCGGCACAGAGTGCGAGCAATGTGCAGGACAAACTGCAATCCTCGAGGAATGGCGTCAGCCCGTCAGTGGTGCCAACCGGAAGAGGCACGCGGCGACATACGCTTGATTCCGTCCGGCCCGACACCGCGAGAGCGCCCTTCACCGTCTGGAGCGACCAGCTGCGGAGTTGCGCAAAGAGGTACACCAGCGTCGGATCTTCGCGCGCGGGGCTCTGGACATTCTCGAGCTTGTAGGGAAGGCGGTTGGCGAGGACGGGGAGCGGAGTCTAGCGGTCAAGCGATGTCAGCCGACCCTCTCGGATCATGAACAATGCAGACGGGACGAGAAACAACTCACGATCACTGCCTGGACAGCAACGTCCCGCCGACCCAGCATCCAGAACGCCCAGGTCGCTAGCCAGCGCTGGCCACTCTGGAACGCCGATGGGAGGACCGTTTGCTCCAGGAGATTGCGGAACACTGGTCCTTCATCTCCCTCGTAAACGCGAGCGAGTAAGATTGCGAGCTGTAGGTCGTCGAGCTGTCGTACACAGACATTGACGGCGTCCTTCAGGCTTTCCCCCAAAAGGAAGAACGCAGTGGCAAACTCTGTACCGCCGGGCCTAGTCAGCACAAAGGACGGACGATAATCAGAGGTGCTTGGTCACGAACGGAAGCGCTGCTTGCTCATGAGGGCGAATGCGTTCTTGAGCGCCGCTGTCTTCCACCGTTGCTGCTCGAAGTCGTTCGCGAGGAACTTGAGCATTTGCCGCTGATCGCCTTGCCCGCTCGCCTGCTTCCAGAACGTATTGACCACGTGTAACTTGCGCAGGGCGAGGTAGAAGAGCATGGCCGAGATCGGGTCGCGGTCTTCTGCGCCCGGCCTCATGAATTCGGTCCGGCCGACGGTTTCCGCGAGACGGACCTGCACGAGAAATCCTAGTGAGCCTCTGCGATCGCAGTCATCAGATACCTTACCCAGACTCACGAGCGCTTCTGGCGATTTGAGCCACATGGCGGCGCCCAGCGAACGGACTACGGCCCAGGTGGAATGCCCGCCGGACGCCTTGACGCCTTCCTCGAGCAGGAGGTCCTGACTCTCGCTGTGGTACGCAAAGACGATGTCTCGATATGGGAGTCGATCCGACGACCCGTCCTTCTGCGGCAGCCCCGACGAGTCGGCGTTGTGACGGTAGAGGACGAAAGATCGCATCGAGATGAGGTATCGCAAGCCATGATCGTCGATAGATCCCCTTCTCTCTTGCGTCTGGAGCAAACGGACCTTCAGCTCGAGTCGGCTCGCGCAGCAGAATTTTGCGGGCTTCTCACCTCGTGCACGGTTTGAGCGAGAACAGCCAGATGCTCGTGATCGAGCTTGCTCAAGCCTCGCAGCGCGCGGCGACGCAGCGCGGCAAGCAGTCGCGAAAGGTCGTCCGACGAGAGCTGGACCCGCCGTGAAACGGAGCTGCAGAGTAAAGCGGTCAGCTTGATCTGAGGAGCCTGTCCTGGAGTGAAGAGAAATCGTACTTTTCATTGTCGCCGGCTGTGGTCAGCGCCGCAAATACATCGTCCGAAGCCCCTTTCTTGCGCTGCACGCGACGAAATCATGTCAGTCAAGCAGCACCCACTGCTTCGGAACGAGGATCGCGACGGACTTTTGTCGACCGCGTTGGATCCCGCAAGAACGAGTCGATCGTCAGACGATCCTGCTCCGCCTTCATCGGCACCGGGGTCAAGTTCCCATCAACGGTGAGCTCGGTAGCGAGCCCGACGAGAATCCGCGAGACGGCATCAAAGTGACCTGTCCGGGGCAGGGCAGCAATAAAAGCAGGTCAGCCTATCATCGCCGGACGCCTTCTCCGGATGTGCGAGAGCAGGCTCACCTTGCAGGAGCGCCTGGAAGAGCAGATGCGGATGATGTAAGGGCAACGGGGCGACCATTTGCCGGGCTAGGCGGTGTACATCTTGACCCGTCTCGAGCTCCGGCGAGAAGAAGAAGACCTGATCCGCCGCCGACAGGGCAAGACCCGCTGCGAGCCAGCAGGATCCACTGATCGACGCAGGAAGGAGTCTATGCGAGACCAGGAGCAACGCGTCAGAATGCGAGCCGCGTTCGTCAGCGGCTTCAGGAGAACGATTGGTCCTCTGGGACGTACTGACTGATGCGCAGTTCTGCCACGAGGCCCCACGGAGGCGAGGCGGCCAGATCGTCCTGGCGGCGCGCCGCATAGAGCAAGACCCGCGACGGAGTCGTGCACGCCAGTATTGCATCCTCAGCGGACCACTCGAGATGGACCAGCTCCTCGCTGTCCGTGTGCAAATAACCGCAACGTTAGCAACGCACCGCGGTCGCTAGATACCGCCAGCTGAAATGAACGCACTCGATTACACACGAGTACTGTTCGCCCGAGGTGAAATCCGAGGCTTTCGGATCCCAGATGGCGACACGAGTCGAGCCCGGAGCCGACGTCCCGGCCGAAGCTGCACGATCAAACGCAGTCGTCGTCAGCTCATGCTTCGGTGGAAGAGCCCTCCCTCGCGTGGAGGATCCGAGAAAAGCCTCACCGATGGCAGACGTCCCGTCAACAGCACACGCGATCCGGCTCGCCCCGCGCACCTCGGTCCGGAGCCGATGCTCGACGCGCCACCCTCCCGCGGGGTCCGCCAACTCGGTCACCCAGCGCTGGACCGTACCCTCCGAATCGATCACCAGCAACGCCGCCGTCTCGATCACCTCGGCGTTCGGACCGACCGGAACTTGACACGCCGCGACGAGCTGCGGCTGCGTCCCCCCGGTCCCGCTCGCCGCCGCCGCCGACGTCGCTGCCTGCAGGTCCTTCCGCCCCTCCTCCTCGAGCGACCTACTCGAATGGTTGTAAACATAGCTCCGAAGCTCGAAGCGCGCCGAGACCGTGACGATCGTCGTGCTGAACGTCTCCGGGCTAGCGCGGACGGCAAAGAAGGCGACGAGGTCGTCGAAAGAGGCGTCGTCGCCGACCTCTAGCGAGGCGAGGTGCTGCAACCGCTTCGAGTGTCGGAACTTGAAGATCTTCATCGAGCTTCCGGATGCGACCGCAAAGAAGCGGCCTGATCGGAGGATTCTCCCATGTCAGCTGCGCGAAGACTCCGACCAGGTACCGAGACTCACCATCATGCCAAGTCGCGAGCCTCGCCCCCTCCGGCACGCCCGCCTCCCCGACCGCCATATCCGTCACGACCTCCTCCTGGCCCATCTCCCAGGACTGCACCCGGCCGTTCTCCCCCTTGACGAGAAGCGCCGTCCCGTCCGCCGTCGGCGCCAGCTGCCGGACCCGGCCAACCAAGCTCACGGGCGGTCGCGTCGGCGGATCGTGAAAGAAAGTCCGCTTGCTGGTGCCGATCGCGTCGAGTCGGCGGGCTCGCGCGTGCACGAGGGTTCCGCGGCTGCAACGCCCGATGAGATGGAACGAAGACGCAGCATCGCTCCGAGAGGGCAGCAGGTGCGGGTAGCGCAGGTTGGCGAGCTGAGAGGGGTCAAAGACTGCCTCTTGAAGGACTCGAGTCGACTGCACGAGGCACGTCGGCGGCCGGCTGTCGAAGCTCTGTGATAGGACAGGAGAAGTCAGACTTGAAGCGACGAACAGAGACCGGCTCGCCCGCCAACATACCGAGACAGTCGTGAGGTGGACCGACCCGTCCGAGAACACGGTTACAAAGTCGTCTGCTGTCCCTAGTCGCATTCCGCCGGCCGCATGAGGCATATCTTGAGTCCGCCAGTACAAGGTTGCGAGCGGCAGATGTTTCGGCAGCGTCGCATGGACGTCCAGCGAACACCACAGCGAGAAGAAGTCGGGTTCGTCGATGACGCAGCCCCAGATCCGGAAGATGCCGTCGATGGTCTGCGTAAAGAGGACGGGTCCCGAGCTGTTCACGGGGGAACGAAAGGACGTACGAGATCAGTCGCGCGAGCTAGTGAGAGGCACGCCCGGGGTGTACTCACTCCTCGATTGCATCGCTTGGCCGCCAGGATATGTCCCGGATCCGGACTGCATGCGCGACGCGCGACCGAAAGGATAACCGGTTCTGCGCCGATGCGCTTCGCGGCGAGATGTTGCTGAGGACGACGATCGAGCTCATCTGTTTGCAGGCGGGCAGACGGTCAACCTCTAAATCTGGGCGTGTGGAAGGGGATGCATGCAGCTCACTGCAGCGTGGATTGTTGCCAGGACCTGCGCCGAAGGAGAGAGCCGTGCCAAGGTCGTGGTTGAGACGAATTCGCTGCGGTGGTGGGTTCATTCAGCCAATTCCATACGCGCGCAGAGCTTCGAGACCAAATGCGTACGAGAGAGTGCCGTTCTTGCTCCAGGTCGGGAAGGCCGTCGACTCGTCGAGGGACCAAAGCGAGACGCCCTCTCCTGCGGCGATGATCGTCCCTGCACCCCGAGACGCTCCGTTCGGTCCGGTGGAATGATCTACTCTCCGCGATATGTCTGCACTCACCTTGCGAGAAATCAATGGTCGAGACGGAATGCTGCGCGACGAACGTCGAGTGGACCCTCCAGGTCCCGGCGCGGCCCGTCGTCCACACGGCGATCCTGCGACCGGAACTGGCGGCGATCTGTTTCGCCCTCATTCGGAAGTCAGTTTCTCTGCTCTGTGCATCGTCGCGGCTCGAGACTGACCCTGCCGGAGGAGACATCGACGGCGACGGCCTCGACCTGTTGCGTCGCTTCATGGGCGGCCGTCGGGAAGGCCTCGGCGAAGGGGAGACCCTGCTGATACTGACACGCTTCGTCGAGCAGGTTGATCCTGTTGCCGGCAGCGCTTATCTAGAGCACAGCTGAGGTGTCAGCCTCTTGTCGGATCAGTCAAGTGGGGGAAAACCGCACGACGAGGGGCTGGCGGCCGACAAGAGCACTCGTGACGGTGTGCGGACCTGCATTCGGGCTAGCGACCGCTGTCTCTTGCAGCACCAGCGACGGCATCGCCCGCTCTGTGCAGGCAGCCGAGTTTGCTCAACTCCGTCTGGAGGAGCGGCTGCCAGAGGGAGAACTCCAAACTGCCCCCTGTCGCCGAGCTCCTCGAGTGCTGCTCTCTGAGACACAGTCGGACAGGTCCCGTCGTCGACGGATAGCTCTTTCGATGAGAATTCTGAGCGTACCAGCAGCTCAGCCGCAGACTAGCTCCTGTATGGGAGCGAGCCGAGAAGGATATCCGCCGAATGACGCAGCCGGCTGGACCCCGCGTTTTCGCTCTCCCTTGGAAGTCGAGTGCTCAGCCTCTGCACCTGCCACAGCTCTACAGACAGCATAGCCATGAGCACAGACACCAAGTACTACATCGGAGTTGACGTGTGAGTCCCCCTCTTCTCTCCGAACTCTCCCTGTCGCCGTGGCAGCCGCTGCCGGCCCCACGGTGCCAGTGCACGCCCCCGCGAGCCGACGTCGGCGTAAAACTGATCCGCCCTCGAAACACTCGCAGCGGCACGGGCTCGGCGCGCGCAGCACTCGTCTCGAGCCAGGGGGACGTCGTCGCAGAGTCGACCTACAACACCACGACCTGGCGCGACGACAACGACGCCGACATCTTTGAGCAGAGCAGCGGTCAAAGTCGGTCAAATCGCACTTTTTCTCAGCGGCGGATCCCACAGCGACTGATCCAACCTCTCCGGGCCACCCTGCAGTCTGGTCCTGCATCGCCGCCGCGTGCCAGGATGTCCTCCGCGAGTCCAAGGTCGACCCCGAGCAGGTCAAGGGCGTCGGCTTCGACGCGACCTGCTCCCTCGTCGTCGCCGACATCGACTCGGGCAAGCCCATCACCGTCACCCCGAACTCGTGGGAGAACCAGCAGCCCGCAAACGACAAGGGCCAGTTCCGCGACATTGTCCTCTGGGCCGACCGTCAGTCCTCCCCTTCCGACTTTTATTCTCGAAACGGACTTGCAGCTGAACCTCTCGCGTCGACCCGACAGACCGCGCCGCTAAGGAGGCCAAGCTTATCAACAGCACCAAGAGGTATGGGGTACCCTCGATCCGACTGGGTTCGCGGGCAGTCACCTGAGACAGGCCACCCTCACTCCCCGCAGCAAATGGCTCAACTACGTCGGCGGCACCGTCTCGCTCGAGATGGAGGTGCCCAAGGTGAGCTTCCGGAAAACACCCGTAGTTCTACGGCGGCGACACCGTACACTAACAGCAGCCCACGTCCCCAGATGCTCTGGCTCAAGAACCACATGCCGGCGTCGACCTTCAACAAGTGCATGTTCTTCGACCTCCCCGACTGGCTCACCTACCGCGCGACCAACGATCTGTCGCGCTCCAACTGCTCGCTCGCGTGCAAGTGCCTGTACATCCCGCCCGGCGTCGAGGGCAGTGAAGGGTGGAATAGCTCGTTCTTTGAGCAGATCGGCCTCGGCGACTTTGTCAGTTTCTCCCCCGCACGTACTCGAGACACGTTCACAAGCAGCTGACTGCGTGCGAGGATCATCCCGGCAGGTCAAGAACGACTTTGCGCAGGTCGGCGGCATCCCCGGCAAGAACGGCTTGATCCTGACAGCCGGTCAGCCGGTTGGTCGCGGCCTCTCGAAGCAGGCGGCGCAGGAGCTCGGCCTGAAGGAGGGGACCGCCGTCGGAAGTGCTGTCATCGACGCGTGAGTGTCGGCGGCTCGGCCCAGTCTCCCGTACGCCTGAAGCTGATACCATCCGTACCATTGCAGCTACGCCGGCTGGATCGGCACCGTCGCCGCTCCGATGGAGGGCTACCCGAACGTCGACGTCGACGGTTCGCGTCACCGACTCGCTGCCATCGCCGGAACGAGTACCTGCCACATTGTCCAGAGTCTCGAGCCGGTCTTCGCGCCGACATGGGGACCCTACAAGCACGCCGTCTTCCCGGGCTGTAAGCTCGCCCATTGCTCTGGTCCCTCTGCTGCGGAGCGCCGACCCTCTGACCATCGGCTTTGCGCGCTCTTTCCTGCCTGTAGACTGGATGAACGAAGGTGGTCAGTCCTCGACGGGTCAGCTGCTCGACTTTATGGTCGACACGCACCCTGCCGCCGAGCGCTTGAAGCAGATGGCCAAGGACCAGGGAACGAACCACTTTGCGCTCCTGACCGAGATCCTCGAGCGGATGGTCAAGGAGAAAGGCGCACCCTTCATGAGTTACCTCACCCGCGACATGTACCTGTACCCGGACCTGCACGGTGCGCCTCCTTTCAGCTTATTCACGCCTCGAAAAGCGGTCGACTGAGCTGTGGCTGTTCCCTAAACATCCCCGCAGGCAACCGCTCGCCGCTGGCCGACGTCGACATGCGCGGCATGCTGATCGGCATGCAGCTCGACAAGACTGTCGGAGACCTCGCGCTGCGCTATTACGCGACGGGAGAGGCCATCGCGCTGCAGACGCGCCAGATCATCGACGAGCTGAACCGATGCGGACACGACATCAAGAGCATCTTCATGAGTGGCGGGTGAGGCTCTCCACGTTCCTGGTGGCGAAAAGCTATGCATCGGACGGTCGCTGACGGGCGTTTGCTCGTGGTCCCATGGCAGTCTCGTTAAGAACCGCTTCCTGATGAGGTGCGCACGCGTTCGCTCCGTCGTTCTCGGCGAGGATACTGACGACTCGCATTGCCCCGCTCGCAGTCTCATCGCCGACATCTGCAACATGCCCGTCCAGCTCCCGTACTCGCACTCGGCGTCCGTGGTTCTCGGGTCCGCCATGCTCGGCTGTGCCGCGTTCGAGGAGGCGACGCGGTTGCAGAACGCCCCGCTCGACAAGCAGGAGGCGGCCGAGAAGAGCTCGTTCGGCATGAAGGAGCGCCTCTGGAACGTCATGGTGAGGCTTCACCCTTTTTTTCGACAAGTACGCGGGATCGGCAGGCACTGACGAACCCCTCTCTGCGCCTGCCCCGGTCACAGACGAGCATGTCCCGCCCGGGTTCGACCGTCAAGCCGTCCGCCTCGGAGAAGGAACTCAAGCTCTTGCAGGTCAAGTACGACATCTTCCGCGAGTGCATCGACATCCAGCGGCGCTGGCGCGCCAAGGTCCGCGAGGCTCTCGACGAGTAGACCAGAGCGAGACCCGAAGAGACTGCGCACGTGAACATAGAAAAAAGGGCCAGTCCAGAATCAATAAAGGATTGCAAATCGTGAAGTCTTTTTCTTTCGGTGTACAGTCGTGATGGACAGCGTGAGGGAGGCAGCGGCGGGCAGGAAGGAAAGGCACAACGATCTGTTGCGAAGCGTGGGTATATGAACGTGACAGTCATGCGAGGGAGAATGGAATGGAAAGGGTGGGTATGGTGAAGATCACAGGCGGCGCTGAGGCTCGTCTGTCTCAGGCATCCCGCTCGGGGAGGCGACGCGCTGCTGTTCTGCCGCGTGCCAGTCGTGATTGTCGTCGTGTCGTGCGTCGGAGGCGTTGTGCTCGGAGGAGCCAGGAGGGTTCTGGTGGTCGCCCTGAAGACCCTCCATGTGGTCCAGAAGGATGGCAATCTTGGATTCTCTGCGACCAGGCAAGCTCGCCCGTCAGCCTGCGTCGCATTACGAGCGACGAGGTGTGACGGAAGAAGGACTCACGCCGTCCGGCACCGCGCTTCGAGCGAGCTGTTCTCGCGCTTCAACCATTCAGCCCGGTTTTGTGCTCTGCAGGAAAGGCCAGGGTCAGCATGAGTGCACGCTCGTCGGTTCGAGGGCATGAGCGCACTGGTCGAGTTCAAGGTGGAGACTTGAGAGGTTCGTGGCGCCCTGACTCGGCGAGGCGTTGTTGCGGAGAGCGGCTTGCAGCTCGGCATTGAGGGAAGCGTTGATCGCGAGCGTCTCCTCGAGCTCGCCGCGCGCTTTGCCGAGCTGCTGCTGGAGGACCGACATGCGGATCTTCAGGTCCTCCACCTCGCGCGCCGAGGTTTGTGCGGCCTGCCGAAGGTCATCGACTTGCGCGCGCAATTGGTCAAGCTCTTGCTTCCGTTCGGGCGAGTCGAGTTGCTCGCAACGCTCCTTGTACCGGTTGAGCTCCTGTGTAGCAGAAGCATCTGTCAAAGACCAGCACTTGAGCCTTGAGAATGAGCTCCGCGACTTACCTCCTTCATCCTCCGAAGCATCTTCTCCGTCCCCTTGACGTACTGAACGGCCTTGAGGTGGGTCGCCTCGAGCTGCTGGTGTCGACCCTGCAAAGCTTCAAGGTCTTCCTGTGCGCGATCCGCACGCTCGCGGACGCCGGTCGCACCAGATCGCTCCTGCTCGAGCTCGTTGCGGAGACGAGTGACCTCGGCCTCGTGCTCTTGGACACGTTCCTCGATCTGCCCGCGTTGGTGCTGCCGGGTCGCGAGCTCGGCCTCGAGCTCCTGCACGCGCTTGCCGAGCTGTTCCGCCGACTCGTCTCCTGTCATCGCTGTAATCTGAGCGGTGAGGTCTTCCTGCTCCGGCTTGACGAGACCGTGCTCGACGAGGAGGTTGCGCAGGACGCCCGATCGGACCTCGGCAGCATCACGAGCCCGCCGGGCTTCCTTCGCCGCGGTCTCATGCTCGGCGAGGTCGAGGTCGCGCTGCCGCAGGTCGTCACGCGACTTGGTGTGCTCCTTCTGGACGAGCGCGAGCTGGGTCCGAGTCTGAGCCAGCTGCGTGTGCAGGCCAGTCTCGCGCTCGCGAGCCTGAGAGAGCTCCGTGACGAGCTCCGCCTGCCGAGCCTGCGCATGGCCGTGCAGCTTCTTGACGGCTTCGAGCTCGCCTTGCAAGGCGACAGCGCGCTCCTCGTGGACCGGATTTGCTTCCGTGTCCGGCCCCGCTTCAGCCTCGCCCTCCGCGGTCCGGTCCACGTCGCCGTCGTCGTGTGGCACCGATCGCGACCGAGCCCGAGCCTGGGACCCAGCACCTCGGACACCGCGAAGCTTGAGCAGCTGAGCGAGGCCGCCCGAAGCGAGCGCAAAGCTCTGGTCGTTCGCCTCGCGTGTCGCCGAATGCACCTTGACCGCTTCGTCGGCGCGAGCCTTCGCGGCGTCGCGCTCGGCCTGCAGAGTCTCGACCCGCCGCTCGAGCTCGCTGACGCGAGACTGATGCTCCTCGAGCTGGCGGGTCGCCTGGTCCCATGACGACGAGATCTCGTCGTTGCGCTTGTGCGCGGCGAGCAAGGCCGCCTCCGAGGCGGCGACGGCCGCCAGCCAATGCTCGACTGCCTTGTCGTGCGATTCCGCGTCGCTTCGAAGCCGGACATTCTCGTCTTCGAGTTGCCGCGACGACGAAGTCAGACTAGCATTCCGTTCGGCGTGCTCCGCGACCGACCGTTCGTGCTCGTCTGCCTTGGACCGCAGGGCATGCAACTCGGCAAGCACTTGCGTGTGGCGCTCCTCCGCGTCGTGAGCGCGCGAAAGGGCTTCCTCGCATCGCTCTTCGGCCGCAGTCCGCAACGACTGGTGGTGGTCGCCGTCCTTCTCAAGCTTGGCGACCTGGTCGTGTAGCTTGGTCTGACTCGCAAGCGCGTTGGCGAGCTGCTGCTCGAGAGCGGCGGTCCGTTCCCGCTCGACGGCGGCGAGATCGGTGCCCGAACCGGATTCGAGTGCGGCGGCCTTGGCCCGCGCGTACGTGGCTTCCTGCAACGCAGCGAGTCGGCCGCGCTCTGCCTCCTGAACACGGTCATTGCTCGCGGCGACGCGGCGAGACAGATCATCCTGCAAGGGTCTTCGTCAGCCATCCGCACAGACCCGGACGATGAGAGATGCGAACGTACTTGAGCAGCCGCGAGCTGTTTCTTCATCTCGAGCAGAGCAGCGCGTACGCCCGCATCGCCCGGCGCCTCGCTCAACCGCTCCGGCGCGTCCACATCGTCGGACCCGTCCGCCTCGCGAGGCACATCGCCCTTGCGCAGCCGCTCGACTTCGAGGAGCAGCCAGGCCTTCTCGCGCTCGAGCTTGGCCACCGACTCCGAAGCCGATGCCGATGCCGCCACCGGGGTTGCGCTGGACTCGGCTGCCGGCGGACTCCGCGCAGCCGGTTGCGACTGCGGGTGTTGAGGCTGCTGAGGCGAAGCGCCCCCGACCGGATCGCGGTAGTAGAACGCATCATTAGGAGGTTGCGCCTGCGCATCCCCCTGCGGCCTCCTCCCGTCCCACTCCCCGTTCGCCATCGTCGGCGACCGTTCCCGGGACGCAAAAGCATTTGGCGAAGTCCGGAACGCGTCGGCGTCGTCCGACCGCGCAGGCCGAGGGGGCGGTTTCCGCCCCGGCGAAGGGGGAGGGGGCATGGATCCGAGCGACACCGCCGGCGCCGACATCGAGGACGAGACTTGCGGCTGTGGCGGCGATTGGGCCGGAGGGCTGCCCGGAACAGCGCCCGCTTCCTCGAGCGAGGACACGAGGCCCTGAGTCTGTGGCTCGCGGCCGGCCGGCGAGCTCGGCTGAGGAGGAGAGGCCTCGCGAGTGTGGGCGTCTGCTCCAGTCTGAAGCTCCGGAGCGGACATCTGCGTCGGCAGGGAGGGCTTGCGCGCGATCGGCTTGCCGGCGCCTATTGGAGGCGGAAGCTGCGACGGAGGCGGCGAGGTCGGCGGCGAGGCGTAGGGACCAACGAGTGGAGCCATCTGCGCCTTGAGCGGCGGCGAAGTCGTCATCGTATTCGGCGCGTGCTGCTGCTGTTGAGCAGCAGGGCGCGAATCGGGAGGGTACTTGATCTTGGCTGCGCGGGGAGAGCGGCATAGACGGCGTCCGTGATCAGCCGCCTAGGATGCGTATTCCAGCTCGCACGACCGGAGAACGCACTTGTATCGAGAATGTGAACGAGGGAAGGATCGTCGGCGCGACCGCTCGTGTAGCTCTCACCACCGAGGACGAGCACCTTGGTCCCGTGTGTCGCCATCGCATGCCCGCTCCGACCGCTCGGGGCCGGGCCCATGTTCTGGAACATGAACCAACGGAAGTCTGCAGCATGAAGCCGAACATCGCGAGTCAGTCTTGCGAAGCCATCCCTGCCTGACTCGTTCGGAAAGGGACGCACTCGAGATTTTGAAAGCGGCGAGATCATCCAAATCCTTCCCGTCGACGCCACGCCCGCCGAAGATGTACATGACATCGTCGACGAGAGTCGCCGCGTGTCCCTCGCGCGGAACGGGGATATACCCGATGCATGCGAGTTCGGTCCAGACGCCCGTCGACAGGTCGTACTGCCACGTATCGTTATAGTGGTACTGGCCGTCCGTCCCGCCAAAGCTGCGCGAGCGAGGACGAGAGCGCAGTCAGTCAGTAGACGGTCTACTCCGGAGGGCAGGGCAGAAAAACAGCCCCGGAGGCGGAGAGGCTCACATGTAGAGGGAATCGCCGTAGGTGACGCAGGTATGGCCCGTCCGCGCAGGCGGCACCAGCTGACCCGGCTGCGGGTCGATGAACGTCCACGAGGGCTGGCCTTGCTTGACTGTCGAACGCGCCCGTCTTCGGTTAGTCCCGAGGGAACAGGCCGCGATAAGGAAGCCGGCGGACACTCACGTTTCTGCAGGTCAAAGTAGCAGAGGTCGTTCTTGAACCCCCCGTCGTCCGTCTGGCCACCAAAGACAAAGAATCGGCTGCCGACCATGGCGACCGCATGGCCGTACCTCCCCTCGGGGCTCCTTCCGACAGTCTTGACGCGCGTCCAATCCCTCGTCGAGAGGTTCAGGAGGTACAGCCCGTCGTCCTGGCGCTCTTCGGGCCGCGTCTTGGTATCGCCGCCCCAGACGATGAGGACGTTCCCGACGCCGACGCTCGCGTGCCCGACGCGCGGCCCGGGCACCTCTCCCCTCGTCTCGACGAGCGCGATCCCGACCGTGCCTCCCGGTTGCTGCAACTGATGTTGCTGCTGCTGCGGCGCGGTCGGGTTCGAAGCCGAGTTGGCATGGACGACGTACAGGTCGTTCCGGACCGAGTTCTGCACGAGACCGCCAAAGATGTACAGGTCTCCGGTGGGGGTCGCGGTCGCGATCGGGTTGACACTGTGCCCATAGCGGGGGAACGGCAGTGGCGAAGTGGGACCGAGCACCGGGGACGAGGCGAGCGAGGGAGAGTCGGACGGCGCGAGCGGAGCGAGGTGCTGAGACGGGAGGAGGGCGACCCGGCGCTGCGACCACGGGTACAGCACGGTGTGCGACGAGCCCGACGAGCTGGACAATGTCGTCGCGCGCGGATGCGACGAACCCAGCTGCGGCTGCTGGGGCTGGGGCTGCTGATGCAGAGGCGCGATCATGCCAGAGGGAATCCCGTTCGGACCGGTGGGGAAGGACGACGACGACGGGGCGATCGGCCCCGGGTAGCCTCCGCTCTCGTGCGGCGGAAAGGCGCCTGGACCGCTGCCATTGGCGAGACCATACGGCGCGTTCGATGCCGAGTTGGCGGACCCGGCGGAAGCGAACAACCGGGAGCCTCCGTCACCGGGCGCACTCGACGCCATGCTCCCGTTCGCGTACGGCCCATTCTGCTGCTGCTGAGCATGGCCGTTTGCGCGTCCGAGGCTGCCCTTGAGCGTATTGTGGGACGAGTCGAGGGTGCCGGGACCTCCTCCTGCTCCTGCTCCTGCTCGCTGCGGAGACGCGGGCTGGGATGCGCCTGCGTCTGCGCGGTTCGACGCCGAGTTCTGGTCCTTCTTGTGCTTTGACTTGAAGATGGCCATGCCGCACAGAGCCGCCCTTGGGACTTTCTGTTCGCTAGTTTCGTAAAGTGTAATCGTCTGAATCGCTGGCGGGTCGGGCGTTGTTTGGGAGGCGGCGCCGGCGCGAGATGCGCGCGCTCTGCGGCTCGCCTGGCGTGGCTGGGGCGTGTCGTGCGGCTGCAGGGCTCGTACAGAAGCCTGTATGGCTCAGCAGCGCGGCCAGGGCGCGTGCGTCGGGGCAGCCCACGAGTCGGCCCCCGGGAACTTCGACGCGTCGGGCAGAATTCGCACAATTCGACCTTCTTTCAATCGAAATTCTTTCCGAGTCGCATTTCCGCTCCTTGCTCGCCTTCGCTTCACTTGCCCTTCGCCTCTGCCCTCCCGCCGCGCGCACGCACGTCTGTTTCGACAGAGACTTTTACACTATCTCGACCAGCTACGGTCTGCGGCAAGAGCGCCGCCAGCTTCGGGCGCACAAACGCCGCTCAGCGCCAGCTGCCGAGCTCATTCACTCGTCGCCTTTCTCTCGGTGTCCTCGCGCCCGCTGCTTCTATTTCCTGGGCTGACACGATCTATGAGGACAGAGTCAATGCTGCTACTCGACCTGTCTCATACCAGCCTCGTTCTGCGACATCCGCTTCCTCTGCCTTACCGCAACCTACCCCAGCCCTTTTCACTTTTGCCGCCGATTTCGACCAGGACAACCCCTTCTCCCCGCACCGTCAGGAGCAGGAGGAGGCTCTGCCTGGGAGCTTTACGAGTTGCGCGGCCATTCAGGGGGCTCATAACGACGTTCTTTCCCACGCGGCCCTTACGAGCGCACGGCGACGTACCAGTCTAGGCTCGCTATCCCAAATAACCAGGCGCGTGCTTCTACCTCCACCAACGTCGAGTCGTCTCCTTGCGAGCGGCCCGGCGGGCGGAGGGAAGGTGCGTGTCTGTGTCAGGGAGGCGAGTCCTCAACGGGCGCTCGGCTCAGTGGCGCAGGAAGAACGACATCCTCCCCTCCCTCCCGGCTTCACTCTTTTCTCTTCGCTTGACCGTCCCTCCGTCGGACCGTCCCTGCTACTGCTTTCCGCCAAAACCGCAATTTGCTGCTCGAACCTCGACCTGCTTCACCTCTTCGCTCACCCGATCCCGGCTTTTCAACCGCCGACCGGAGGGGCATCAGGAGCATTCTCTCAGTCTTTCCATGACGTTCCTCAAGAGTCTGCATCCTAAACACCCCTCCAAGACGAAAATTGTCCTGTACCCCCTCGCCTGACCGTCTTCCCAGGGGACCGTCCTGGTCCCCGACCCCGAGTGCGTCCCATCCGGGGCAAAGCTCTGGCGCGGGAATCGATGTATGCAGGGGGATGAGGACGACATGCCACTTCATCGCTCCGTGTAGGTCAGCTCGTAGGACGAAATCGATCCCTTTTCTCGCCTCGTTTCTGAAGGGACATTTCCTGGCCTGAATGCTTGCTTTCGAGACGCAGAGAAACCTCTCCGCAACGATGTGCTGGCAGTCATACGTCGTCAGGCAAAAGCGGCAAGCTTGACCGCGCGCGGAGAAGGTCCTTTCACTTGGTTCAGGCCGTTCAGGTTCTGACTAGAGTCATCACGCAGGCGACAAAGTCTGGAATGAGAGCCGATGCAATCTGCGTAGTGTGTACACCTCCCGGTTCCGAGCCTCCGGCGACCGGTCTAATACAAGTCCACCTCGGCCTCCGAGGTCCCAACCGAGCCGAAACTCCTCGCGACCACTCGCTCACTCCTGGTCGTCCTCTTCCTCGCCGGCACCGCCGCCTTGCCGGCTCTGCACAAAGGCTGTAGCCCGCTCCTTGACGGTCTCGACGCCCTGCTCGTCTCCGTGGTCCTTCTCGAACGCCAACCACTTCTTGAAGACCGACTTGCCCTTCTCTGCAGATCGCACCAAGAATCGGTTGTATCAGCATCCCGCCGATCCCCAGGCAGAGAGAGAAGAAGAACGCGGGACTGACTGCTCGACAAGCGTTGCGCGAGAACGCGATCAAAGAGCGCCCGAACGCCGACGACGTTGCGCTGCTTGATCTCCATGTCGATGTACACGAACCACAGGTCGAGGCGCTTCGGGTACGAGTCCATGACGCCCTCAAAGATCGTTCGGCCGCGCTCGGCGTCGCCGAGCTTGAACTCCAGTTGCGCAAACTTGGTGATCGTCTTGACGTCTGCTCGTGGCGGCAAATCCAACGCAGGTACGGGATCAGCGTGGTGCTCCCGTTAGCCGAAATTGGGCAGAGAAGAGACGCACGCTTCCGCTTCTCGAGCGACTTGAGACTCCTCGGCAGGAGCTCACGCGCCTCGTTCGGCCGGCCGTGGGTCAGGTAGTACTGCGCGAACAAGGTCCAGACCTTGGAGCTCTGCGAGAACTTCTTGACCGTCTTCTTGAACAGCTCCTCCTCGGCCTGAAGTGGAAAGGGTGATCGAGTCAGTTGTCGATCCTGCGACCCATGGCCGGCGGCTGAAGAGGCTTATGACCCACCGCAAGCTTGCCGGTCCGCTCATAGATGTCGACGAGGCGAAGGTGTACAGTCTTCGAGTCGTTGTGCTGCGCGGCCTCCTTGAAAGTCTCCTCGAGCGTCGTCTCGTCGCCGTACGCATTCTCCAAGTTCAGCAACGCGACCCAGACGTTGAGCTTTTCCTGCTCCTCGCGGAAGTGAATCGTGTTGATCGCGCGCCGGGCAATCTCGCGCGCCTTGTCCAGCTGCGAGAGCCCGACGAAGAACGCGACGTATTGGATCCAGAGGTAAGACGAGTTCGGCGAGCCGAGGAGCATCCGCTCAAAGTCGGCGACCGACGTCGGCGCTTGCGTGTCGAGGTCCCCAGTGCGGTCGTCCAGAGCACTCAGGTCAGTCGCCTTCTGCTTGCCGGCGGCAGTGGCAGACGGCGCCTTCTTCGGGGCAGCGGCGGCGACAGCTTCGTCGTCGTCGCTGCTGTCCTCCTCGGCATCGGCCGCAGCGGCCATAGGCTCGTCCTCGTCATCTGCTCCCCACGAGAAGCCCGACATGACGGCAAGTGCCGGGGCGGACGCTGCGCCGTTCGCTGAGGGGAGCTTGCTGGTCGAAGCGACGGGAGCCTGCGGTACTCGGGGGAGGATCAGTTTCGGCTGTCTTCAGGGCCCCCGTGTGTGATCGATGAGCACACCTCTTCTTCCATCTCCTCGTCGTCTTCCGATGCATCCTCCGCATCCGAATCGTCGCCGCCCGCCGCGCGAAGCAGAGCCTCGAGGTCGACATCGTCACCTTCGTCACTGTCAACCGCAAGACCCTCCTCGCCCTCCGAATCCTCGTCGTCGTCCTGGATCATCTCTTCCTCGTCCTCGCCGTCTTGCTCATCGGATTCCTCCTCCTCGTCGGATTCCTCGCCTTCCGGGAACAGGGACTTCTTCAGACCGAGCGAGATCTTCTTCGTCTCGAGGTTGACGTCCAAAACGACCGCCTTGACCTTGTCGCCTTCGCGGACAGCCTCCTTCCAGCTGCCCTTCGTGTCGTCGGTGACCTTGCTCTTGTGGCAAAGGCCCTGTACGTTGAGCCCGTCGAGACGGATGAACGCGCCGTAGTCCTGGATGCGCTTGACGACACCGCGAACGACCTGCCCCTTCTCCAGACCAGCTTCTTCGAGGCCAGGCAGCGGAGCGGCAGCATCCTTCTTGACGACAGCAGACTTCCTGAAGGTCATCTCGACCTGCGAAGCGACCTTGTCGACGCTGTGGGTCGGTCACAACGGAGGTCAGCGCACGAGTCGAAATGATCGGGAAAGCGGAACGACACGCACGAGAGGATTTTGCCCTCAACGACCTGTCCCACCTGGAACCGCGGCTTCCACTCCTTGACGAACTCGTCGAACAGCTCCTTGATCTGGATGCGTGCAGTGATGTCTGCGCCGAGCTCGACGAAGACACCGGCATTGGCAATGTTCTTGACAAAGCCGCGAACCTGGGATCCGGGAGTCAAGGCCTCCAGGGTAGACACGACCGGGTCCTTGACGTCCCCCGCCTCAACACCCTGAGCTTTTCGGACTCGGGACGCGCGCAGCGAGAGGTCGAGTCGCCGCTGAGTGTCGTCCTTGTTGAGGACCACCGCCTGAACGGTCGCGCCGACCGGGATGACCGAGGTCAGGTCCGCGTCGAAGTCGTCCGAAAGCTCCGTCATGGCGACGCGGCCACGGAGGGCGGCATTCTTCGAGCCCGCCAGCTGCACGAGCACGACGCCCGAAGACAGGCGCGACGTGACGCGCCCGGTGTAGAGCGATCCGACCTCGAGCGAGTCGAAGGTGACGCCCGCCGCCGACGTGGAGGGAGTGGCGGACGAGGCATTGGCAGCCTTGGAGGGGATCAAGCCGACGATGACGAAGCCCTTTTCGGCGTTCTTCGAGACAACGACGAGATCCTCCAGGGTCTGACCCTTGGAAAGGGAAGTCTTGAGATCGGCGACAGAGACGGCGCGGTGGCGTGCGAGAGTCGGGTACGCGAGGAGAGCCTTGACGCCGGAAGGCGCCAGCGAGAGGACAAGGTTGGTCTCGTGCAGCGCCGAGATGGTGCCCGAAGTGATCGTGCCGATGTCGAGCGACTCGATCGAGGCAGAGGAGGAAGCGGCCGAGAGGGTCGAAGCCGACGGCGCGTTGGCCTGTCGTGCCGAGGCGACGATCCGTCCAGTGTTCGCATCGATGGAGATGATCCGAACGGGGATAACCTTGCCGAGGGTGAAGAGCCGGCCGAGGTCCTGCACGTTCGTGAACCCTTCCGCGGCCTCTACGGCGGGGATCAACGCGCGTACGCCGCCGAAGAAGTCGACGAGAACGCTCTTCTCGAGCACCTTGGTGACAGTCGCGTGCGACACCATGCCGACCTTGGCGTCCTGCGGCGTGGTGATGATCAGCAGCTCCGTCGTGAGGAGTTGCTTCTTGAGCGTGAGGGCGACACGATTCCGCTCGACGTCGACCGTGAAGACCTGTGGGAGCAATTTCGAGGTCAGAAAATTCGGACAGAAGACTGCCATCCGGGCGAATGCCTCACTCGTGCGCGAACTGCTTGCCCCGGCTTGAACTTCTTCTCGGGGTGCTTGAGCCGGATGTCCGCGTAGTGCAGCGGCCAGACGACTCCGTCGACGTTCCCGCCCATGCTGACGAACAGCGCATTGTCGCCGAGACGCTTGACGGTTCCCTTGACTTCAGCGCCGACCTGGACGTCCTGGACGCGCAGGAACGCCTGCTCAAGGACGGACGGCTGCAGCGAGAGCTGGACGAGCTTGTCGACCTGACTGTAGCCGATGACGCGGCCACGGTGGACCGAGCCAACCTTCCAGGGTCCGTTCTTCGGGATCGTATTCAGGTGGTCGTCCGTGATCCGCGAGATCTGCATACCCACGGAACAGGGTCAACAGGTCGTCCTCCGGCTGTTGGACGCTGAGAGATAATGCTTACGTGAACGAAGGCCGAGACGCCACGCTCCTGCTCTGATTGCCCCTGCTCCGGCAGGATCTCGCACGTCAAGCCCCACTCGTCGTCGAGCGCGACCACCTTCACCCGCTTGCACTGAGTCCCGACGATGTACTTCTTCTCCACCTCCGAGTCCTCCTCGAGCTTGACGATGTGCGGCGCCATCGAGAGCGCAAACTTCTTCGGCGAAGTCGCGATCGAGTCCCACAGGATCCTGGCTTTGATCTTCTGACCCTGCTTGTAGTGGTCGGCGAGGTCGGCGCCGGCCGAGACGGGCAGATGGAAGCGGTCAATCGTGCCGTCGTAGTAGCCGTGGAACTTGACGTTGAGGCCCGACGGCAAGACGGCCGTCACGAGCGCGGGAACGAGCTGGAAGGGGAGAAGCGAGGTGATGGCAGAGACCGAGTCGAGGGTGGTAGCGGCCAAATCGGCCTTCTCGACCGTGACCGAGACGATGCGCTCGTTGTCGTGCATCTTTGTGATGCGGCACAGCACCACCTGGCCGATGTGCAAAGGTCGGTTCGCGGAGAGCTTCTTGGCGTCGGCGAAGGGCAGGAAAGACGAGAGGGGCGGCAGGCCAAAGGCGAGAGAATAGCCGCGTTCCTCGACGTCGTGGACGACAGCGGGAAGAGTGAAGCCGCGCTTCAGGTCGCCCTTGGCGATACCCTCGTTGACCTTCTCCGGCTCGAGCGACAGTTCGATCCGACGAGACGCGCGAACCGTCTCGTCGCCGTCCCGCCCGCCGAGCTTCTGCTTCGAGTCGGAAGGCTTGCTGCCGACGACGACCGCGACGAGCCATTGGCCGGCGTGGAACAGGGCGGGAAGTCCGGGCAGGCCCTTTGAGGCCTTGCCAGCGTCCTCATCCTCGTCATCGTCTTCCTCCTCGTCGTCCTCCTCCTCTTCATCGGACGAATCGTCGCCAGCGGCCTCGAGACGCTTCGTAAAGTCGGCCGAGATGTTCGTGATCGGAACATGGGCGAGGAGCTGGTTCGGAAGCGACACCACGAGCTCGAGGGGTCGGACCTGGATGACCTGGCAGAGGACCTTGGTTCCGGCGATGAGACGCTGCGTACATGAAGATGGTCAGATCGGATAAAGTCTGTCTTGCGCTGGGAAGATCGTCAACACACCTTGTAGTTGAGGTGCTCGATCCGGAACGCATCCTTCGGCAGCTGGTTCTTCTCCTTGATCTGGGCCGCCCGGAGCTCCCGTTCGAGCTTCCTCCGCTTCGCCTTGCTCTTGTCCTTGATCACCTCGGTCTCTCGTGCAGCATCCTGCAGCAGAACAATGTCAGCAAGGGCTGCCGGGCAAGGGCGGAACACCTGAACTCACTTCCGGGCCTTCCTCCTCTGCTTCCCGCAGTCCTTCCAGCTGCGCCTCGCGCACTTCGGCCTGCGTCAAGCCGGTCCCACCACCACGCGGGAAGTCGATCTCTTCGGGAGCGTTGAGCAAGCTAGTCTTGACGACGGCCTTCTCCGGCTCGTCCTCTGCCTTGCGTTTCCGCTCTGCTCCCGCCGTCGCTCCTCCTGCACCGCCGCTCCGTGCGTGTCCGTTCGTCGCAGCAGCATCTCCGGCGCCTGGTCGTCCAGTGCCTGCCGCGGCCGGCTTCGCGCCAGGTCGTGCGGCGCCCTTGAGCTGAGTCTTGTCGGCCTTGAAGGGCTTCTTCGCCGCCTGCGGACCGTGCGCGGGCGTTGTTCGTGTCTTGCCAGCCATAGCGATTCTTGCCTGCAGCTGTCAGGCGAGCAGGTGCGGCTTGGCGGCGTTGGCTGAGCGTCGACCGGGCGGCGGTGCAATCGGCCGTTCCGCGTCGGCACCGCTTGTCCAAGCTCGCTCACACCGCTTCCTCAAGGGTGCTCTCCGGGGCGCTCCTGAAGGGCTAGATGTGCTCTGATCAGGCACAACGAAGCTGGAGGGGACCGAGTCTGTTGCTCCGGATCTCACGCTACCGGCTCGGAGGTGTCTGTGCGAGGTCGATCGTCCAATATTTACGGGCTATACACGAGCGCCTGATCTACGCTGCGGAAGTTGTTCGCGAGCCTTTACTGTATTTGTCCGACACTGATCGGCGCCAGGCTTACACTCATGCTGATCAAAGCCTCGAGTCCGAATATCCGAATGCTTGCCTCCACCGGCCGCTGCCTCCACTTTGACAATTTGACGTCGGCCTTCTTCATCACCGGCTTCTGCTTCCTTTCCCTTGCTCAAACCCACACGAGCTTCCTCACGCTACAGCATGCCCAAGACGACGCAACTGCCCGATGGCACCGAGCTGCCGCTGCCCGGCTTCGGGGCCATGGGTGCGCCGACCCCTGACGGGCAGCTCCCCACCTGTCGGGGGTAATCTGAGTCGGCTGACCCGTCGCCTCCCATCCTGCAGGCATGAGCTTTGCGTACGGCGAGCGCAACGATGGGGAAAGCAAGAAGACTCTCCGCAAGGCCATCGAGATCGTACGTAGCCCGCTCGGAGATCCGCCCAAAGAGCAGCTTCCCGAGGGCTCGGCTGATACCGAGCTGGACATGACAGGGCTGCACGGTCATTGACACGGCCGACATGTACGGTCGCGGTCACAACGAACAGCTCATCGGAGAAGTCCTGCGCGAAGGAGAGAACCGGAAGAAGGTGCGGTCATTCGCGGTAGTCGGAAGACCAGCAACCTGACCCTCCTCTCCGCACTCAGGTCTTCTTGATCGACAAGTTCGGCAACCGCTGGGACGAAGAGAAGCAGACCTTCCGGGTGGACGGCTCCCCCGAGTGGGCGATCGAGGCGCTCGACCAGTCCATCAAGCGGCTCGGCGGACTCTACCCGGACGCGTACCTCCTGCACCGGGTCGACAAGCAGACGCCGATCGAGCAGACCGTCCGCGCCCTTGATGCTCTCAGGAAAGAAGGCAAGACCAAGTATATTGGCCTCTCCGAGGTGGGCCATACTTCCCCATTCAGAGACTGTCCGCCGGCGGCTCCCCGCTGGCGCACTTGGATCGCTCCCGCGAACTCGAGACTGATTCGTTGGACCTGGTACCGTCTTTGCGCCGCGTGTCATAGTGCTCCGCCGAGACGCTCCGCCGGGCCGCAAAGGAAGCCAAGATCGACTTTGTCGAAGTCGAGTACTCGCCGTGGGAGCTCGTCATGGAGCGCAACGGCGTCATCGACACCTGCAAAGAGCTCGGCATCAAGGTCCTTGCGTACTCGCCGCTCGGACGCGGGTTCCTGACTGGGTGCGTTTTCTTCTCGCCCTGAGCACTCACCGGTGCGCCTTGCTGATTGACGCTGACCGCCGCGCAGACGGTACAAGTCGGTGGAGGACTTCAAGAGCGAAGGCGACCTGCGCTCCGTTTGGCCCCGTCTGTCCGGGGAGAACTTTGAGAAGAACTTTGTTATCGTCAAGGTACGACCACCCGCCGGAGTCCCTCTCACTGGCAGTTGCTGACGGATCTCGTTTCGCAGGAGTTTGAGCGGATCGCGGCGAAGAAGGGCTGCAAGCCGTCGCAGCTTGCGCTCGCGTGGCTCATGGCACAGGGCGACCACATCATCCCAATCCCCGGCGTGCGTCCCCTCCTCTCCAGAATCCTCGCCATCGATGAGCGCCGTAAGCTGACCCTTATCCTTTCGCCTTGCTGCGGCCCTGCAGACCAAGTCCGAAAAGTACCTGGTCGAGAACTTTGCGTCGCGCGACATTGAGCTCTCGCAGGAGGAGCTCGCCGAGGTTCGAAAGATCGTCGAGGACAACGCTCCGGTCGGCGATCGGTACCCGGCAGCTTACATGGCGTCTCTCGACGAGTAAATAGGGCGCGGTCCTCAGTGTTGTGTAGCCACTTTCCCGCAGGGAAGGCAAGGCGAACGAGACTTGAATTCAGAGGAGGCAGTTCGGCCTCTTTCGAACTCGGTAGCGAGGCCCCTAGCTTGTCATTACAGTTCGAACATAACAGGGGTCTCGCTGTCTGTGATGCGTAAGGCGTTGGACGTCAAATTTTTCTGAAAAGCGGACGGTCCGCTGCGGCCGCCGCCCCACTTTGCCCCTTGGACCTGTCTTTCTCCGCGCCACAGCCCATCGTTCGCCCCCGAGATAGCCCGAAAGGTGAGCAAGCATACTCGGATGTGCTTGTCCGTCTGTAGACCATCGGGCAGGGCGCCTGCGACCCGTACGACGCTCCCGGCCCTTCCGTCCGCTGATGAAGATGGACGGCCGTCGGGTGCGCGGACGCCGGGCGGAGGCAGTCCCTGGCCAAGCGCAGGATATTGAAGACGGTGTGCTGGCCCAGTCGACCCGGCGCTGCCGCCTCGCTGGCGCATTCCGCGAGGTTTCCATCGGGGCCGCATACTCGCATCAACCGCCGATCCCCGGGCGTTCATTGTTCTCCCAATCACCGACCCTGACTTCCCCCTCTACGTTGCTGTACAGCTGCTGGGTACGGTGATTGGTTCACGAATTCCCAAGTCGCAATAGGACGAAGAGCCTGCGCAAAAGCGGGGCTCTGACCAGAAACCCCGAGGCAAGTCCCCCTCTCGCTCCGGCATATTGGCTCGGACCAGCAGTCAACAGCTGACTCGACCCTCACTGGCAGCGCCTCGAGCGCGAACTCGGTCGCGATGCCGCTTCCGCCGCTCGCGTCAGCCGAGGACCCTCCCCCGTCCCCCGAGGCCCAAAAGTCCGAGAGCGTGCCGCACTCCGACTCCGGAGAGGAAGCCGAAGCGTCCATGTCCTGGACGGACATCAAGGACGCATGGACCGAGTCTCCTAGCGCCCGGCAGACTTCGGCCGGTGCGAGCTCGAGTGAAGGCGAGGACCAGTTCGATCTCGTCGAGAAGCAGGAGGAGGCGCAAGAGCGCCTCACCGGGCAGGACTCGGCCGTCGCCCCCCCTATCGCAAGTGCTGATAGCCGGGCTACCGCGACGGCGTCCTACGAAGCCAGCGCGCCGTCGTCAATCTGGTCGCGCCGGTCTTCGTCCGTCTCGTCCGAGCAGGACGCGCGGTCGACCGCGTCGACGGAGTCCCAGCAAGGCGACGAAGCCTCGCAGACCGGCAATATGCGCCTCAGCTTCCCCGATCCCATCGCCTCGAGCGTTCCGAGCCTCGGGGCGGAGCTCTCGGGCGATGCTCGGAGGAACGGCTCGGAAGCTGATTCCAGCGACGGCATCGCGATCGAAGCCGAAGACGTGCCACCGAGCGGGCTCGACGGAGAGTACTCGCTGCTCCTCGACGTGACCGAGCCGCCTACCGACAGTACGGCTGCGTCGTCCGGGTCCATCGAGACGTCCTCAGACGCCTCCGAACGCTCGTCGGTGCCCGCTTCGCCGTCTTCGGACGCTTCTCGCCAGCTCGCTGTGGCCGACTCTCCGTTCGACTCGCCAGAGAAGATGGTGCCGTCAGGGGCAGCGTATCAGCCCGTCGCAGCTGCGCGCGAGCTCTTGCTGTCGACGGGCCCCTTCCAAGACAAGGTCCAGGCAGCACAGTCCGACTCCACCCCGCGCCGCATCGAGCCCGATTCGCCGTCGCCGAAGCAGCGGACGCGCGCGGTCTGCCTCGTCAAAGACCGCGTGCCGGAGCAGCCGGACGCGTGGAACCTCGAGACGGAAGTTGCGCATTCCGCCACCTACGATCCGGCGAACGTGCATGCCTGGGTTCGCTCGACGAGCTCTTCGTCTTTCGGCTCGTTTGATGTCGTCTCGACGTCTGCGAGCAAGACGGTCCGCGTCGGCGTCACCGGGTCGGAAACTGAAGGATCCACCGGCTCTGGAGTCGAGTCCGTCGATCCGGCCGATTCTCGCCTCAAGGACAAGGTCGAAATGTCGTCGGCTGAGCTTACGTCGCCTCCGTCGCAGTCGATGACCTCGAGTGCAGCGACCGTCGTCCCGGGTGGCCGGGCCGAACAGCCGATCGTTGCGCCCGTCGGCGACGAGATGCCGGGAGCTTTCGGTGACACTCCCACCAGCGATCCTGGCATCAGCGAGGAAGCCGCTCCGGTGGCTGACAATACGCCGAGGATTCCCACGTCGCCGCGCTCGCGCCGGACGCTTATGGTCCTCTCCGTCGTCACGGCCGCCGTCGCTATCGCCTCGGCGGCGTGGCGGCAGCATCCGAGCACCGGCATCTCTGCTGAGCGTCCGAGTCCGATCCCTACCGGACTTTCGACTCTGGCGGCTGTCAACGCGGACGGTCCGGCCGAAGCGACGTTCAGCGCGACGCTCAAAGCGCTCATCGAACAGACTGCGGGCGACGCCGAAGCGAGGACGGCTTTGATGACGACGCTCTCAGCCCGGATTCGTTCAGACGCCGCTGCGCGCGCTGCGGAGTTCGACCAGCATGCGGATGCGGCGGCGGCGAGCGAGTACGATGTCGCAGTCGTGGCGGACGTCCTCAAGGCTGAAGCGGAGAAGCGTACCGCGCCCTGCGGAGTCCGCTCGAGGCGTAGCGACCTCGTTACTCGCACGCCTCAGACCCTTGCGCCAGCGTCAGCAGACGTCGCCGGAGTGATCGCCGAGACACGGGCTCGCCTCGGGTTGGACCCAGAGTCGTCCTTCCGCTCTCGGGGCGAGAAGCCGCCTCATAGTTGTCGACGCAGTCGACGCGAGAGTGTCTCGCTTTTCGTGGACGCCCCGCAGGTCATCGCCCTTCCGCCAAGGATCGACTCTGCGCTCGCGCCCATCACATCAGAGGCGAATGGCCCCAATCCTGTCGTCGAAGATTCGACACAACAAGTGCAAGCTCTTGGCACCTACGCGGAGTCGACCACGCAATGGGACGAGGGCGTCTTTCCCGACGATGCAGGCCTTTATCATAGTCGACGCTTCATCCAGAAGGCCGCACGGGGTCGGCGCAAAGCCGTGCGTCACCTCGCTCGAGGCTGGGACAACCTCAGAGCCGTCTGGCAGAGCCAGAAGCGCGACTTCCGCGAATTCGAGTCGAACTGCCGTCGCGACCCGCAACGTCCCGGGTGTCGCCTACCGGGAGAGCGATTCGTCCGGGACGGCAGGCTCCAGCGCTGGCTCACCTTGGCGGATCAGCACGTGCGATCTTACGAGATGCCTGCCGGTGCGCTCGTGAGGGCAGCAAATGGAGGTCGTCGAGAGGTCCTCAAGCGGGCTCGTCGGTCGATCCAGGAGGCGTACGCCACCTCCGAGCCAACGCTTGGGCGCGCGTTGTCCAAAGTCCGAGACGGCGCTCGCTCCAGCCCGCGATGGCTCGACGTTGTTTCCAAGCGCGTACGGTCGTCCGGGGCGCCGGGCGACCTCGTGAGCGCGACGAGCCGAGGCGGTCGTAGGGCTCTCAAGCGGGCGCGCCGGTCACTGCGGGACGCGTACATCTCCTCGCAGTCCGCATACGCGCGCGCCTTGGCCGGACGTCGCGACCGAGATCAAGCTCGCTTCAGTCCGCGAAAGTCCTTCCGGAACGCCGTCGCCCATCTGCAGCCTTTCCTGGCGCGCAACGTTGCGCGCCTCGGCACGACTGGACGCCTCGGGACGTCTGCCGCGAATGAGCCGGGGACTACCACTGTCAAACATGCTCGCAAGGCCGCTAAAGCATTGCGGCGAACGGAGAAGCAGCGGCTGCGCGGCGAGAAGGCCGACTCGAAGGGCTCGAGGAAGAAGGCCCGGCGCGCTTGAACACGACCCACGCATTTCTCGGGACTCGGTTCGTCTGCGACCAGTCTTCACTCTGTGCCGAGTTCGCTCCACTGATAACGATCTCGTCGCCAGCGATGCTTTACCCTATCTCCCTCTTCGGATGTACACTATCTCCTCTCCGACTGGTTCTGCCTGCCTTCTGCCCCTGTCGTCTCTTGTCCCTCAGGCTTTCGCTTTACGTCCCTTGTAGCTTTCCTACTCCTGTATGCTGAATACCGCTTCTCTGAAAGTGTGCCTTGCATGGGGTCTCTTAACTCGAACGAGTCCCAGTTCCGATTGGAGAGGAAGTGTTGATAGTGGTTGCACGAGTATAGGGTGGTATGTACGGCTGGGTAAGGGGTAAAATGGAGGGGAGACCGCCCCGTGCCGGGCGGGTGGGAAACGGGTCCTACAACAGATTTACAGGATGATGATGAGGTGGACCGGAGCCATGAGGTTCTCCCGTTTAGGCGACGCGCGAAGTGCCGTCTGCGGATCGGGACCAGAGTCAGTTTCGACCCGCGAGACAAAGTAGCGAAGAGGAAGGAAGAGACGCACCGTTCGCGTTGACGGCGCCCTCGATCATGGCGTCGGCCTTGTTCTCCGCGTCGGCGTAACCGCCCGTGCGGTGCTGGCGCTCGCCCTCGATGATGTTCTCCTTCTTCAGGCCGTCGAACTCGTCCTTCTCGAACTCGTCCTCTGTTTTCCGGAAAGATTAGGAATGGGTCAGCGGCCGGGTTCGAGAGAGAGAAGGTCGCGCAGGCGGTGACGTCTTCCTCTCGCTCCGCCAGCAAGGGCTGAGGATCGCGATCGGGGATCGCTTTCCTCGCGCCTACGACGCGGCAAGACAGGACCAACAAGCCAGAGAGAAAAGGAGCGAGACTCACTAGCATCGGCCGGGTTGAGGGCAACCGAGTCGTCGCCGGCCTCGCCGTCGGCGAGGACACCCTGGACTTCCGGCTCCTCGTTGACGATGGCGGCGTCCTGGTCGAACTTGTCCGAGTTGCTCATGTTGTTAGGAGTCTGTCGGGCGAAGCGGGCGCGAGGTCCGGGGATGGGTTCGATTCAAGAGGAGAGGTCGTCGAGGAGGAGCGCAAGTCGAGAAGGCCGTGAGGAGACGGACGCGGACGAGTCGGGGCGGAGGACGAGAAACGTCAGCTGCAGAGCGCAACAGAGATAGTGAACGAATCACTGACATGAAGGTGGGCGGTGATGCGTTAAGAAGCGATTGATGAAGGAAGG
This sequence comes from Rhodotorula sphaerocarpa, assembly GCA_024713535.1. NCBI lineage: Eukaryota > Fungi > Basidiomycota > Microbotryomycetes > Sporidiobolales > Sporidiobolaceae > Rhodotorula > Rhodotorula sphaerocarpa. The sequence continues at coordinate 980,321 of JANIBP010000004.1, read as the reverse complement.
GAAAAGGGATCGAAACGAGCGGGACTTGGCGAGCGGTTCGAGTCTGCCAGCGCTTGTGGTCGACGAGGTCAGAGTGACGCAGCTGCCTGCGGGCGAGGAAGGTGACCTGCCATGTCGTATGTACGTGTCGGGCGTTTCGGAATCGCGATGAACTAGCGAGGGCAGCGGGCGGGCGATGGCGTCAGAACGTCAGGACGGCGGCCGGCCGGGGCGCATCTTGGCCATCGCAGCCCGGAGCCGGCGGCGGCTCACGTCGAATCCGCTCGCCCGAAGGTTTCTTCACCACGACGTTTCTCATAGACTTTGTATCGAATGGTTTCGGAACACGACGAACGATCAAATACTCTTCGCCAGGAGTTATCACCCAAAGCGAGTCCGGTGCGAGGAGGAGACAGCTGTTACCGGCGCCACTTGGCGCAAATGCCTGCGGGCGCGCGATCTTATCGCTCGATTGGCGATTGACACAGGCTGCCCTGCTGCAGCCATTTCACAACCGCGTTCGCTATCGTATATACTCAGTAATAAAGCTGAGAAAAGTCGGCCGGCCAGGTAGGCTGGCAACCATTTGATTCTCACCTTGATCGGGGCCTTCCTAAGCTGCGGATCGGGGAGAGGCTGGGGTGGACCTGCGGCGCAGTCCATGTGTCTACGTGATGTGGCTCTCTGTTCAAAGGCATGCGGAGAAAGCTGCCCACACGCCCAGAGCTCCGAACATTCTCGACAAAGCAAGTGAGGAGAATCGCACTGAAAGTAGGAATGGGTGCCATGAGAGACCTTCCTACTTCCTCGCCCCGGCCCCTCCAGCCGCCGTGCCCTTGGCCTCCTTCATCCTCAACTTCTTCTTCTTCTGACTCTTGGTCAGGCCTTTCAGTTCAGCAGCAGCCGGGTCCGCGGCCGCGCCACCGGACGCCGGCGTCGGGGCCGTCGTCGTCGCAGCCTGGCTTTCGGGCGCCGAGGCAGTCGACTCGCTCAACTCCGCAGCGGCAGCGGCGGTTGCGAGACGTTTCCGCTTCTTCTTGGACAGCGGTGCGTCGGCTGCGGAGGTAGCGGAGGCGGAAGGAGCTGGCTTCGGCTGGTCGTAGCCTGTACACGCCGGAATTCATGAGCCGACTGGAGACTTGCCTCCGAGAGCGAACCGGGAAACATAAGCCAAACGTACCGGCAAACGGATCGATAGCTTTCCGCTTCGCGGTCTTGCCCTGCGCTGCTCCTCTCTCTGCCGCCTCCTTGCCCTTTGGACTCCGCTTTTTCCCGCCCGCACCGCCCGGACCCCTCAACATCTCCTCGACGACGCCGTCGCTGTCCTCGTCCTCTGCGTCCGAGCCGGCCCGCTCCTTCTCCTCGTCGTCGTCATCATCTTCCGGCTCGAGCAACCGGTCCAAGTCCTTCTTCTCCTCCTCCGTGAAGCGGGTATGCGTCCCGCTCGGGCCTGCCTCTGCGTCGTCCTCCTCTGCAGAAGTCGCTTCGGAGCCTGCCGGTCGAGCGGCAGAGGAAGCGCGGTTGATCGCGGCGGTGATGAACCGGTTCGCGGCGGCTTTGTCGAGCTGCATCCGGGCTGCGGGGAGGGCCGGGGTTCCTGCCAGGTCAGTCCCACGCGGACGGTGACGGACGAGTACTGGGCCAGAACAACGCACGCCGAGAAGGGGTAGTGGCAGCGGCGGCAGGAACTGTGCCGTTCTGAGCGGCCTTGAGCTTTGCAAAGTAGCCCTTCAGGCGTTCCTGGGGAGGCCGGGTTGGTTCAGTTCGAGGTCTACAGCGTGTGAACGCATTCTGTCGTGTCAGACTTACGATTTCTTGCATGACGGGGTGGCCTGCGGGGTCGACGCCGGCAGTTTTGAGGTACACTGGAGAGCGGCCGGGGGCAGGGGGTCAGCCGGAGACAAGAGGAGCAGAGGGACAGGGTGAACTGACCCCATACGAGGTCGTGTATGAGATAGCTCGCGAGGACTTGCAGCCTGGCTTGCGCGAGCGGGTCGTCCGAGTTCCGGTCGAGGTGTTCCTGCAGCGGCGAAGCGAGCACCGGCACCAGCGCAGCGTCCAGCGCCTCGAGCGACCTAGCCAGGCTCGCAAGCGTCGCTGTGGGATCCGTGTCGGCCATTCTCGTGCTCTGCTTATGCCTGTGTAGGGCGGGGAGGCGGTCAGAAGGCGGGACTTGGGCGGATTTTCAAAAAGTCCTAACTCGCCAATCGCAAGTCCCTTCGACCACTGCGCCCGCCCACAGCGACTCGCCCAGCGCACGGGCGACCACACGCGACAGATTGATACGTACGTCTAGCTCCAGAGCATCCGCGGACCAGCTCGTATGGCCGTCGCGCCTCTGCAGCCTCCGAGCTGGGACAAACGGTCATCGCCGCCGTCGACCCGCCGTAACCGCCGCACAGCTCCGGTCGCACAGCCAGAGAGCTAATAGAAGAGGCGGCAACACGGCCAACAGCCAGCACTGCCCGAATCAAGCCCCTGGCCACCGCCCGCTGACCAGCAAGATTCGCCTCCACAGCTCGTCATTCACACCGAGGTCGCTACTGAACACGCGCACTCGTGACCGGGGAAGCTTCGTCTGTACACCATGGCTCCCAAGAACAAGAAGGGCGGCGGCAAGCGCAAGCCCGCCGACGATGACGACTTTTGGTGAGGATCCCACCCCCCTGCTCTCGAGTCACCCTTGCCCCCGCTCTCGCCCAATCACCGCTGACACACTTGACCTCGCACAGGGCCGCCAAGGGCAGCGGACATGCGACGCCCCTCGCGGCTGCCGGCTCCGACGCCGAGGAGGAAGACGACTTTGTCCCGCAGTTCAAGGGCGGCAAGAACAAGCGCAAGGGCGCCGGCGGCGGTGGCGGCTTTGGCGGTTTCGCCGACATGATGGTCGAGGATGCCGGTGACGACGACGAGGAAGAGGAGGAGGCGGAGGTCAAGGCCGCGCCTGCGCCGGCCAAGTTTGCGCCGGAACCGCCTGCGGGCGACGAAGACGAGGAAGAAGACGGCCTGCTCGCGATGGCCAAGAAGGCCGCAGCGGGAGGCAAAAAGGGCAAGAAGAACAAGAAGCAGCACACCGTCGCGGACGAAGACTACTTTGTCCCGGACGCCGACGCCGCCGCCGGGGAGGAGGGCGCAGACGCTGCTCCGGTCGACCTCGCCGCACCGCGCGGGGCCGTCCAGGCCACCGCGGACGACTGGATGGAGGAAGAGTTTGGCCCCGCAAAGAAGAAGGGCGGCAAGGGCGCCAAGGGCAAGAAGGGCGGCAAGAAGCAGCAGCAGCAGCAGGACGACGAGGAGGACGAAGTTGCCGCCGTGACGGAGCAGGTCAAGGAGGTCAAGATTGAGGACGAGCAGGAGACGTCGAAGGACGCTCCTGCCCCTGCGCCCGCAGCGGGCGCGGCCGAACCGGAACCTGAAAAGGAGGAGGGCTCCAAACTGCTCTCCAAGAAGGAGAAGGAGCGCCTCAAGAAGGAGAAGGAAAAGGTACGTTCCACCGGGACTCTACCTCGATCCATCATGGGAAACTCACGCACATGTACGCGCACAGGCCAAGAAGAAGGCGCAGGCAGCCGCCAAGAAGGCCGAGTCCGCCGCCGCGAACGGCACCCCCGCGTCCCCCTCCGCTCCGGCCGAAGAGGCGACTCCCGCCCCGCGCGCGGACGACGCTGCCGCCGAAGCCGCCGCGGACGAAGGCGGCGAAGCGAACGCCTCGGCCAAGAACAAGAAAAAGAAGAAGAAGAAGGCCGCGGACAAGGAACCCGCCGAGGAGGCACCCGCAGCCGCGGGCAAGAAGGGCAAGGGCGGTGGAGCCCAGATCGCGGCGCTGAGGGCGCTCATGGAGGCGCAGCAGAAGGCGCGCGAGGAGGCGGAGCGGGCCGAGGAGGAGGAGCGGCGCCGGGAGGAAGAGGAGGAACGCGCGGCGGCTGAGGAGGAACGGAAGAAGGAGGAGGCGCGGCTGGCCAAGAAGGAGAAGGAGCGGGTGAGAGTGCAAAGTCCTGGAGGGACCAACGCGCACGACACTGACGCTCTCTCGCTTGCTTCTCCCGACAGGCCAAGAAGGAGCAGCTGAAGCGCGAGGGCAAGCTCCTGACCCCGAAGCAAAAGGCCGAGCGCGCTGCCGCCGAAGCACGACGACAGGCACTCCTCTCCTCGGGCGGCGTCAAGATCGCCGGTCTCCAGGAGCAGGAAGCCGAAGCGCCGCGCAAGGTCTCTTACGGCAAGCGGGAGCGCGCAAACAAGAAGCCCGCGGCGGAGGAGCAGCCTGCCGCTGCGGCTCCGAAGCAAGTCGTCGAGACGCCCGAAGTTGCCGAGCAACTCGCCGTCGAGGCCGCGACGGGCTCGACCGTCGCGACTTCGCAGGAGCCGGCGCCTGTCAAGGCCAACGAGGCGGACGAGGAGGTCAAGGACAGCTGGGACGTGTCGTCTTCAGAGGATGAGGCACCTGCGGCGAAAGAGGACGTCAAGGACAGCTGGGACGCAAGCAGCGATGAGGAGGAGGAGGAGGAGAAGCCGGCTGCCCCGACCAAGACCGCACCGGCAAAGGCTGCACAAGCCGCCAAGCGTGAGTGCCTCTGCGCGCGAGTCCTGGCGTGCCTGCGGATCGTACTCACATTCGGTTTCCTCTCGCAGCGAACGGCAAGGCGGCAGCGTCAGCTTCGAAGGCAGCGCCCGGTAAGGGCAAGGCCGCCGCCAAGGCAGAGTCCTCTTCCGAGGAAGACTCGGACTCGGACGACTCGGACAGCGACTCCGAGGAGGACAGCGATTCCGAGTCGGACTCGGACGACGACGACGATTCGTCGAGCGGCGAAGAGATGACTGCCGTCGAGAAGCAGGAGGCGCAGCGCCGCGCCGAGGCCAAGGCCCGTCGCGAGGAGCGAGACCGGCAGGCGCTCGCGGAGCGGAGTACCGAGAACCTCCGTTCGCCGATTTGTGTTATCATGGGTCACGTCGACACGGGCAAGACGAAGCTGCTCGACAAGATTCGGCAGACCAACGTCCAGGAGGGCGAGGCGGGCGGTATCACGCAGCAGATCGGCGCGACCTACTTCCCCATGGACGCTATTCAAAAGCGTACGCGGGTACTTGGCGAAGTATGTCCGCTCTGGCACTTACCTCAAGGGGACTGTCGATACTGACCAATGAGCATCCTCACAGCACGACATCAAGGAGTACAAGCTCCCGGGTCTCCTTGTTATCGACACGCCCGGTCACGAGTCGTTCACCAACCTGCGTCAGCGTGGTTCGTCGCTCTGCAACATCGCCATTCTCGTCGTCGACATCATGGTGCGTGCACTTTGCGTTGCCAGCGCGAGAAGCCCGGTGTCAAGCTGACAGGGAACTTTCGACAGCACGGTCTCGAGCCGCAAACGCTCGAGTCGATCCGCTTGCTGCGAGACAACAAGACGCCGTTCGTTGTCGCGCTCAACAAGATCGATCGTCTGTATGGCTGGATGCCGATGAAGGACGGCGGATTCCGGCAGACGCTCGCGCAGCAGGAGCGCCCGGTCCAGCGCGAATTCGAGAACCGCTTGCAGGAGACGATCGTCGCGTTCGCCGAGCAGGGTCTGAACGCCGTGCCGTACTACGACAACAAGAACTTCTCGAAATACGTCTCGCTCGTGCCGACCTCGGCGCACACCGGCGAGGGCGTGCCCGACTTGCTCATGTTGCTCGTCAAGCTCACGCAGGAGCGCATGGCCAACAACCTCATGTACATCTCGACGTTGCAGTGCACCGTCCTCGAGGTCAAGGTCATCGAGGGTCTCGGCACCACGATCGATGTTGTCCTCGTCAACGGTTACCTGCACGAAGGCGACAAGATCGTCCTCTGCGGGCTTAACGGCGCCATCGTGACTCAGGTCCGGGCCCTGCTTACCCCGCAACCGATGAAGGAGCTTCGGATCAAGGTATGCCGCTCGGTGATGTCTGCTGCCGCTGCGAGTCAGGCGCTGAACTTGTCGCGCGTCCCCAGGGTCAATACGTCCACCACAAGCAGATCAAGGCGGCGATGGGTGTCAAGATCGTCGCACCAGATCTCGAAAAGGCCATCGCAGGCTCCCGACTGCTCGTATGCTCCGAGGACGACGACGAGGACGAGCTGCGCGAGGAGGTCATGTCCGACTTGACCAACTTGCTCAACTCGGTCAACACGTCCGGCAAGGGTGTCTTTGTCCAAGCCTCGACGCTCGGCTCGCTCGAAGCTCTGCTCGAGTTCCTCAAGTCGGACGCCGTCAAGATTCCCGTCGCTGGCATCAACATCGGTCCCGTCTACAGGAAGGACATTATGCGCTGTGCGACGATGCTGGAGCGAGCACCGGAGCTGGCCGTGGTCCTCTGCTTCGATGTTCCCGTCGACAAGGATGCCGAGCGCCAGGCCGACGAGCTCGGAGTCAAGATCTTCAAGGGTTAGTTCAGGTGCCGGGCTCGAAGCGATTCCGACAGCTGGCTGATATGTCGTTACTATCCGCGCAGCCGACATTATCTACCACTTGTTCGACCAGTTCTTGACGTACAAGAAGGGTCTCGAAGCGAAGAAGGAGCAGGTCGCCGCGTCGAAGGCCGTCTTCCCGTGCCGGCTCAGCATCCTCGCGTGCTTTGCGCAGCGTGACCGTGAGTGCCGTCTCGCGTGGCTTCCTCGCGTTCTTGCCTGACACCTGCCCGTCCCCACAGCCATTATTCTTGGATGCGACATCATAGAGGGATCACTGCGGATCGGCACGCCGCTCTGTGTCGTCAAGACGGATCCGAAGACGAAGAAGCGAGAGGTCATCTCGCTCGGCAAGGTGTACGTGCCGGCCGATTCCTGCCAGTCTCCACGACGCCTTTGGCTGACGCTGTGCCCTGCCCTGCAGCACTTCCTTGGAGATCAACCACAAGTCGAAGGAGGTCGTCAAGAAGCACGAGGTCGGTGCAGGTGTTGCAGTCAAGATCGAGCACGCTGCGTACGAGAGTGCGAAGCAGTACGGCCGTCACTGTGCGTTCTTCCACCGCCTGGACACCGTCTCGAATTCGCGCTGATCCTTTCGGACATCTTCCACAGTTGACGACAAGGACGAGGTCATCTCAATGCTGTCCCGCGAGTCGATCGATGTCTTGAAGGAGGTCTTCCGCAAGCAGGTGTACGTGCTCACTGGCGCATCTCCCCTGTTCCACACGCGCTGACTGAACCACATTCGACAGCTCCATGGACGAGTGGCGACTGGTCAAGACCCTGAAGCCTTTGCTCGACATCAACTAGACGCCGTAACGCCTCCCGTGGCTCTCTCTCCTTTCATCGCATCGCTCGTTCCGCCTTGTTCGCATCAACACCATCGCTTGCCGTCGTAATACCTGTAGTCTGTAACAACGCGCCCCTACTGCCTAGGTTCGAGCCTGTGTTTGCTTCTCAAGCTTTTCTCGCGCGACTTTTTTTTTTGCTCACGTCGCGGCGCGATCGGGACGCGTCCTCAGTTTTCTCCGCTCGCCGCCGTCAGCGCTGCTATAGAGCTCAGAGGTACCTGCTAACACTGCCGCTGCTGCTGCACGGGTGCTCTGTGTGTTCAGGAGCCCTCATTGCGACCCATCGGCTATGCCCGTCGGTAGCTCCTCCTCCACCTCCGGCGGCTCTCGACCGTCACACATTCGACGGAGGAGCAGCGCCGCCTCGTCGTCCACTTTTCTCCTGCCCACGGCCTCTCGATGGCACAGTCCGACACCGTCATCGTCAAGCAAGAGCCGCACACGGTTCGCCCGGTCTGCGGTTCTGGGCGCAGTCGTCCTCACGTCGCTCGCAACGCTACTTTTGCTCCAGTCCCGACTCGGGCTGGCAAGGGTCGAGCGATCCGGCGAGATCAGGAATGCAACCGTCATTGACAGCGCACAGATAGTCGAGGTCTCGACAGCATGGGGCCGGCAGGAGGCAGAGCAGGAGCGGACTTCGAGCAGGCCCGACCGAGACCGATTTCGGCCAGTTGCGCCGACGAACGCCGTCAAGAACGCCACCCCATCTGAGCCGACGGCCGAGCGGGTCTCGCCGGGCGCAGATGTGCCACGCATAGCCCCGGTGACGGCGCCGGCGCCGGCGACGCACGAAAATCTCCCCGTCTGCAAAAAGACGGTGCTGTTCCGCTTCGGACGTGCGTACCAGCGATTTCCACTGCATCCTGCGCGCTTCAAGCTTACGCACGCATGTCTTCAGGCCTGCACGGCTTTGGGTCCGAGCTGACCCTCCTGTACCGGGTGGCGGCGGTCGCGCGGCACTACGGCTACGAGGTCTTCCTCGAGGACTCGAAGTGGAATCACGGCACCTGGTCCGACTACTTTGAGCCGCTGTCGCTCCTCGCGGCCGACTTCGACGGCTCGAAGGGGGACCACAGGACGTCCCCCAGGTGTCGGTTACCTCGACCGGGAACGAAGCGCTCCAAGCTGGTCCTGACGGCCGACGAGATACGGGCGCTCTCGCTGCCGCCGTCGCAGTCAGGCTCTGACGACGTCGTGCCGTTCATTCCACGCTGGACGGCACGTCCGCATGTCCTCTGGTCCTCCCGGGACATGGACGGCCTCGACTTGACCTTCCTCCGGCTCTTCACCTCCCCCGTCGTCCTCGAAGCGCTGCACCGCTCGAGCATGGACCAGCAGCGCGAGGCGGAGAGGGCGTTCTTGTCGCCAGCGGAGACCATGCCTGAGCCGCTTGAGCGGGCTTTCGAAATGCTGAGCCGAGTGGCCGGACAGGCGTGGAAGGTCGTCCCTGAGATCGAGGCTTCCATCCGGGTCATGGAGGACCGTATCCTCCCGGTGGAGCAAGTGCCAGCCGGACGGGCGCGCCGCGCTGGTGACTTGCTGATCGCTGTGCATGTTCGGTACGTCCTGCCCATCCAGAGAGCCACTGCCCTCCTCGCTCGGCTGACACCTTGGCCGACGACGACAGGTTAGGGGACAAGTTCCTCGAGCTGCACGGCATCAAAACCGCCGCAGGCGAGGCAGACCGAGTCGCGACGTCCTCCAACGAAGCGCCTCCCGGCTTGACTCCGGAACTCGTCTCGGCCTACCTCTCCGCCGCGATCGACTCTGTCCACTCCCTCCTCGACCTCCCTCGGCCGTCAAGCCCCCCTCCGTCCTCTCATGGTGACTCATCCACCGCGACGGAACCGGGCTGGTCTGCCGACCCGGACTCGGATGCAGGACAGCCGCTCTTGGTACTTATGTCGGACGACAGCGGCGCCGTGGAGGCGTTCAGGCAACATGCGCTCGCGCGGTACTTCAGAATTCGGGCGACAACCGAGATCGCCTCCACTGCGGGTGGGGAGGCGGAGGCGGAGCTGGCGGGAAGAGAACCGGTGGCGGTGGATGTGTCGGAAGGAACGGAGGAGCGCGGGCGCCAGCGATCGCTCGCTGCGAGATCCGGAGCAGGGGCAAGCGGTCGCCGCCGCAACCACGCGCAGATCCCTCCCGGTTTCGTCAGTCCTCTTCCACCTTGCCAGAAACCTCGCCCCCTGCAGCACACTGACGCCGTTTCTCCCTTCCCTTTCCGGCTCCTCTTCGCCCGGGCGCGAGCAGAACGAAACCGAATTCAACCGCCTCCCGCTCCCGGCCCGGATCGCCTCGACGCGCGCGTTCGTGCGGGACTTGACGTTCCTCGCCCGGAACGCGGACGCGCTCGTCGTGACGGGGTCGAGCAACGTCGGGAGGATGCTGATGGTGCTGCATGAGGCGGAGGCGCGGAGGCGGAGGGGGGAGAATGGCGGGGCTCGGGAGGGGGAGGGGCCGGTGGCGGAGGGAGGAGGGCGGAGACGCGAGATGCGGAGTTTGGATACCAGGTGCGTTCGCAGTCCCATTTGATACGTTGGACCGGGGGGACGAGGTTTCAGGCTTGTCTCGCTGACCCGGCGATACCTCTTTCCAGGTGGTTCCCGACGGCGCGCTACGTCTAAGGCGAGTAAGGAAGGCTCGACATAATTATTTATCGCATCATCACATACGCATCAAACAGACATTCTTCCTGCGCGCATCTTATTCATCCTCTCGTGTAGCTTTGGCTGTGCGGCTGCACGGACCGAAAGCAATGCGGCTCGCTCTCCTTCAGCCTCGCTTGAGCGCACAGCCAGGACTCGCGACGTCGGGGCCCGCTGAGGGGCCAGTCTGTGCAAGGAAGGAAATACTCGTTACAACATGATGCCAGATACGAGCCAAGCGGCGAGGAGGAGACGGCTAGTCGTCCTCTTTTGGTGGCGGGGGGCCGCACGGTTGGAGCATGCGCTGTCAGGGAGGGGCAAGGGAGCGTCAGTCCCGACGCCCGTGAAGAAGCAAGTTGACTCAATGAGGTGATCCTCACCTCTGTCAGCTCAAACTTTGTCCGCGCGGTGGCTTCCCCGTCCGCGACCGAGAGGTACTGCAGCAGGGCGGGGTGGCCGACGATCGAGGACGAGGTGTCGCGGTGCTGGTTCGTCATCCATTCGCTGCGAGGCGCCGACGCGAGGGGTAAGGTCAGCTGCTTGTCCCCAGAGGAGGAGCGGGGCGATAGAGTGAGGGGGCGCACTATTTGGTCAAGTCGGCGTGACCGGTTCCTGAGGACATGTGCTCGGGGGGTCAGCACGAGCGTCTGCAGCGTTGCCCCCTGCGCGGGGCGAGCTGAGGGACAGTCCGAGAAAGTGTACGGACCAGTGTAGCGTGCGTGCAGCTGTGCCGTCTGTGTGTTGGCGGTGTACCGCAGTTCGGACGCCTGCAGCCGGATGAACGGGGAGGCGAGCGAGAGGCGGGCCAAACAGCGGTTAGCTGGACAGCGAGCGATCTTACTAGCTGCGCTGCGTACGCACCATTCTCGCTTCAAGCTGTATGCGGAGTGGGCGACTCGTGGACGGTCAACCTACTGTACGTGAAGAAATCGACCCTCCTGGCTTCACTCTGTTGGCTCTACACCATATGCATCGCTTTGTAGGGCTCTACAGAACGTAAAACCGATGACTCTACGGCCATGCTCTGCATTGGGCTCACACAAGCCCGCTCAAGGCGCCCACCTGCACGCCCGAAACCTCATCGCCATGTTTTCCTTTCGAGCCCGGATCCCGATGCGCGGACGGCTTCCTATATATTAACTGATCGTGACGCGCGATAGCTGAAGCATTCTGTCTTGATCGGCCCGGATCCAGACAGGGCCTCAGCTGGACGGCCGAGGAGACTCCGGACCCTACCAGCGCTGTGATAATGGTCAACCGCCTCGAGACGTTCTGGCGCTTCTACCAGAGCTCCGAATTAGTCTCAAGCTGGGAAGTGCGAACCCTTTGAAAGGCGCTACACTTCATCGAGTCATTTCGGACGTCTGCGCTCTTCGGCGCCGAAATCGCTCCCCCTCGAACATGGAGCTCCCTGACCGGAAGCTACCGCCGCTGTGCAGACCCGGGATCTCGTCCGTGCTGTAGTGTCTCTGTGCGACGCCCCGAGTGCACTTGGGAGAGCAGAAGATCGTGTCTTACGGCGATGGTCGCCCGCAGCAGCTTTCTCCAGGGGCCGACCCATGCCCTGCTCGATTCACACTGCCCGGAGCCCTCCGGCGTCCGGCAGCAGCTTGTCCTCTGATATGTTCGTGTTCTTTGCATACTAATCAACGACTTGTCGCCCTCAGAGCGCGAGGGGCGTCCTCCCCTCATACGCTGTGCCGAAAGCCCAACCCTGGTCGGCCCGCCCGACATTGCGTTCTCGACCCACGACGTCGGGATGTTTTTAGAGCTTGGCGGCGACCTCCCGGAAGAACTTGATCTCGGTCTCCTTCGCGAGGCCCGACTTCATCAGGTTCTGGAACGGCTCTTGCGCCACTGCGGGACGGGCAGAGTCGGAGTCAGCGGGCTGGGCCGAGATGGGGGGAGGTGTGGGAGGGCGTACTGTGCGACTTGATGCCGCCCTGGTTGTCCTGGTCATACCTGAGGGGGTTCGATGAGGAGGAGGAGTCAGTACAGGTGCGCTCCCCGGAGGTCCGAGGACCATCTGGGTAGGCGGATCCGGCAACCGAGATGCCCCTAGATGCGACGTACTCCTCAAAGAGACGGAACTCGTCTGTAGAAGGGAGCAGATACGGTACCGTACAGAGCAAGTCAGCATGCGTTTGAGGCGAGCGAGCGAGTGTGTTCGGGACACGGCCGGGAGGGAGGAGCCGGGAGAACCGAGATCTCCTCGCCTCGGCCCGCACCGTGTCCCAGAGAGAGAGAGCAGCTCAGACTGACCTCCGTTCCTGGCGCAGCGGTACGTGAGGGTGTACGGCTCCTTGTCGGAGCGGGCCGACTTGATCGCCTCGGTGATGAGCGCCTCGAGCTGGTCGGCCTTGCCCTCGTGGGCGACGACGCGCGCAAACACGACGCAGAGTCCGGACTGAGGGGGCTTGTCGGCCATCGTTACTGTGTGCGTATATAAGGCGGTAGAAGAGGAGGAGAGCGTTAGAGTAAGGGAGCCTGCGGGGACGTCCGCGGCCAAGTTGCCGGCGACTTGGTTTTCGGACATCCGCATGACAAAACTCCGAAACCTCGGGACTGACCTCATCTTTTTTTTCCTCGTGAAGACGTCGAAGGCAGCAGCCGCCATGTGCTATGTATCACTGCCATGAGACTTCCGAGCAGGCTTTCGCCCTTTCCCATGAGGCGGGCATTAAAGCGAAAGTGCCGAGAAGCCCCCCCTGAGCGGAAAACGGAGTTCCGTGCGTGACGTGTCATTCCCCCCGGTCGCTGGCCGGAGGCTCCTCGTCCACCGATGAGCCAATCTTGCGTCTTCACAGAAGCTATAGAGCCTGCTTGAGCTCTATAACACTCTCTAAAACATATACACGACCCCCCAGACGACAGCCGTCATGCCGGAAACGTACTCGCTCACGTCCAAGATCGCTCTGAACGACGGCAACTCTTATCCCCGATTCGGCCTCGGTGCGCACCTCACACACAACGGACGCGTACTTTTGCTCCGCTGGACTAACAAGAACGACCTACCAGGCGTGTATGTGACCGAGCCGGGAGAGGAGACGTACAACGCCGTTACGTGGGCCCTCGAGGTACGCACAATTCCCGAGTCCACCTTGCTCGCATGTCCCCAAAGCTGCAGTCTGTGCCGCGCCCCGGCCCCCTGTACACGAGGAGATCCCTTGCCTCCAGACCGAAAGGCGACCAAGCCGGCTGTGCCGTTCCGTGCATTAAGCTAACCAAGGACCACCCTTCCCCCCCCCCCCCAACCTCTGCCTGCGCAGGCTGGCTATCGCGTGAGTTCCGAAATGGATCCCCCAAACCACGATGTGTCCTGATTGCAACATCTCCCTTGCGTGCGCCATCATCCCTCGGATGTCGTAGCACATCGACGGTGAGCCCTCCTTCCTGGCATCGGTTCACGCGACCTGACCTGCCGGACTGACCAATACACCCCGTCCCTCGCACCCAACACAGGCGCGGAATGGTACGAAAATGAAGAGGACTGCGGTCGCGCGATCAACGACTTTATCAAGTCCTCCGGCGTCCCGCGCTCCGAAATCTACTTCACGACGAAACTCATGCACAACCGGACCGACCCGGCCTGGGCCGAGCAGTCGGTCGACCGCTCGCTGCAAAAGTCCGGGCTCGACTACATCGACCTGTACTTGATTCATGACCCGAACGGGGGGCCGGACGTGCGCGCGGCCATGTGGGAGGGGTGCTGCCGCGCCAAGGATGCCGGCAAGGTCAGGTCCATCGGTGTCAGGTGAGCGGACGGGGGCGTTCTGAGCTGCGACCCTGCCCGGGAGGAGCTGACAGAGGACGCATTGACCTCCCGCACCTTGGGGGACCACAGCAACTTTGGCGTCAAGCACCTCGAGGACCTTCTCGCACGCAAGCCCAAGTACATCCCCGCCGTTAACCAAATCGTCCGTTGCCGTCGATCAACTTCTCTGAGGAGATCCCGCAGGTTCCGCTGACCGTCAGCCCCGCCCTGCTCAACAGGACCTCCACCCCTTCATGACCCGCATCGACCTCGTCGAGTACTGCCGCGCGCAGACCATCACCCTCGAAGCGTGGGCCCCGCTCGTCCGCGGCGAGCGGTTCGACCACCCTGTCGTAGTCGAACTCGCGAAAAAGTACAACAAGTCGCCGGCGCAGGTCTTGATCCGGTACGGGCTCGACCGCGTGAGCACCCTTTTCCTTTCCCCATGGTTCCTGAGGGGCGACGGCGGTGGACATGCCTCGCCGTCGTGCTCGTGGCATCCTTGCTGACGCCCCTCCTTCCGCCGCGCATGACAGGGCTTCATCGTCATCCCGAAATCGACCAAGAAGAACCGGATCGCCGACAACGCCAACGTGTTCGACTTTGTCCTCGAACAGGGCGACATCGAGGTAAGGTCTCTCTCTCCTACTCACGCCCCGGAAGTTGTATGCGCCCAGTCATGCTGACTGACACGCTCTGAACCCGGCTGAACAGCGCCTCTCGCGCGAGAACTGCAACCTCGTCACCGACTGGGAGGTGTCGACTGTGCCGTAGATCCGCGCCTTCGAATACAGGTCGTGAATCCAGCCAGTCGACGGGAGGGGTAAGCGGAGCCTAAAGGCGTGGGCTGGGCGAGGCGGTGGCCGTCTGCGGCCTCAGATCGGCTTTTCTGTCAATCTCGATCTTTCGAAAAGTTTCGATCTCTCATGAGAAGAAACCTCGAGGACAGTGCGGGGCGGCCGATTCCCTCAAAGTTGCAATCATGCTACCGCAGGGCTCATCGCGTCCGTTGTTCCGGATGCTGCTGCTGCCGCTATCCGCCCCGACTCGACGTCGTCGACCACGGCCGATTCGGGCGGCACTACTCCGTCGGTTCCTGCCGGCTTTGTCGTGGCCGCCGTCGCCGCCGCCGCTGCTGCTGACCCGGCAGCCTGCTGCGACCCATCGACGCCCGCGCCGATGTTCTTCAACCACGCGCCGATCCCGCCGAGGTACCCTTCATGTCGGAGGAACAGAGCGCGCTTGGTGCCCTTGGACCAGAACCGGATCGCGTACGAGAGGGTCGAGATCGTCGCGGCGTGGCCGCGGATGAAGCCGCCGCCGAAATAGATCCGGTCGAGGTTGTGCTTCTCGGCGTTCATGTACCTGCGAGCCCCATGGGTTTACAAATCCTCCGAAATGTCAGGAGGCGTGCTCATAGATCCGTCAGAGGGTGTAGAGGAAACTCACGCAATCTGACCAATATTGTTCGAGATCGCATAAAGCAAACTCCGACTGATATCCTCCGCCCGGAAGCTCTTCCTCCGCTCCTCCTCCTCCTCCTGCCCGAGCGCCTCGCCGTGCCCTTCGCCTCTTCGGAAGACTTTGCCGAACGAGGACGCGATCGTCGACGACTTGAGACCGATCTTTTGGTAGTCCTGCCCGTAGATGTCGCCGACGAGCATGTCGACGGACGAGTTGTCGCCCTTGTCCGCGAGCGCGAGCATGTCTGCAGAGGCCATAACCCAAAAAAGTCAACCCCCCGCTTCTCTCCCCGCGAATCCAGGAAGGGCGCACGCACCGTCAAAGCTTTTGGCCCCCGTCAACAAGCTCAACAGCCCCCAAAGCGTGCCCCCACCAAGACTCGTCCCGCTGATCCGCTCAAACTTGCCATAATCGTCAATCTTGACGATACTGACCCCCGACCCGATATTCACGAGCAAGCACGGGAACTGCGCCGGCGCCGGGCTCGAATCGAACTTGAGGCTGTACTGCGGCGGGTTCGGGGACGGGCGGGGCAGTTCGTCGGCGCTGTCGACGCCCGGTGCGAGGGGGATCGGGGCCCGCGGCGCCGTTTGAAGGCCCGACTCTGCGCCCGGGCCGGGGGCCGCTGGCAAGGCGGACGGCTCTGCTCGAGGCGTGGTTGCGGCTGCGGTCGTACCCGCCGCAGGAGGTGGGATCGCCAAAGAAGAGACCGAAGAGCGGGCCGAGTGCACGGGCGTTGAAGCGAGCGAAGACCGGGCCGAGAGAGGGGCTCCTGCCGCCCCTCCCAGCGGGAGGGCGTGGCCCGTCGGAGGTTGTTGCAGGACGGGCGGAGCCGGCAAGTCGACGAGGTCGAACCCCGCGGGCGGGAGCGGGAGCGGCGTCGCGCTCGAACCGGGAGTCGAAGGGATCACGACGGCCGAGAGGGCTCGTTGTTGCGGGTGGGAGACAGCCTGGATCAACTCGTCCGAGTACCAAAAGACCTCGTTCGGGATCTCCATGACGAAGCTCAAACCGAGGACGAGGCACTCCATCTCTTCCTCGCGGCGGACTTCGATCCCGAGCGCGGCGTGCAGGTCTTGGTAGAACTTGTGGGCGCCGCCGCCGGTGGCCATGATCTTGACGTTGCGCTTCATGACGTCGAGCGGGACGCGATTCACTTGGGCCGAGGACGAGATCAGGGACTCGAGGTACGAGATGAGCGAAGAGAGGTCGGACGTCTCGAACTTGACAAAATTCAAGCGGCCGCCGGACGGGATGCGCGATGCCGAGGATCGTCTCCGGAGGTGAGATTGAATCGCCCGCGACGAAGTTGGCCGGGATCGCGACCGGGACGAGGAGGAGGGAGAGGCAGGCGACAGCGGGTGCTGCTCTTGGGCGAGCGATTTGGGTCCGAGGAACCCATTCGGCTTGGCGTACTGAGGCGGTGACGGAGTCCGTCGAGAATCGGAAGAGCAGCCCGCTTGTGAGGTGGAGGGTTGAGGCGAGGCGAGGGGCGGGGCGGGAGGAGCGCTCGATGACGGTGAGGATGCGGTTCCGTTCGGAGCGGCAGTTCGGGACGAGCTCGGTGCAGCGCGTGTGAAATAGACGACCTTGGCTAATGAGCCGCCGATCTGTTCATGGGCGGGCCGTCAGTGGGGTGGCTCCAGGGTGCGGGACGAGACGGGGGAGGCACGGACATCGATCGCAATGTGGGAGATCATCTCCTCATGGTGCGGCAGGTAGACCTCTGGGCTGCGGGCAGCGAAGGACGGGTCTGGAGTCAGTATATACCCTTACTGGAATGCAAGGACGCCTCGGAGCGGCCGGGAGTGGGCTCGAGCGGGGAGGGGGGTGGAGCTCACTCTTCGGATGCGCTGGAGACGATCTCTGCGCCGCGAACGTCGACGAGGAGCTGCGTCCCGGCGGGGGACGGCAGTTGCGAGTCTTGCATGGTCGCGGGCGGTTCGGAACGAGACGAGATGGGCGCTCTGTCCTGTTACGGTCGGAGTCCGGGGTTGGACCGGTGGTCCTGAGTTGCGCCCAGCACGGCGCTGTCCGGCTATAGCTTGTTGGCGGTACTGATAGAGTACTTGCGGAACGTGCTTTGGCGCTCTAGAGTGTTCGGTAGAGCGAGGGGAAGATGCCGCGGGCTTTTCTGGGGTTCGGAAGTCGGCGCGTGCGGTTGGGTCCCTCCGTCGGAGAGTGACGTGGGTAATGTTGCGCTGAGCTGAGGAGCTCTGGCGGGCAGCGAGTGTTGTAGCTGCTGGAGCGATCTGCTGTCAGATGAGCCTGAGCCGAGAGATCCGACTGTTGGTACAGTCGAGGTTGACTGCTGTGGGCGTGTGGTGGAGGCGCACGACTCTGTCCGGCTCGACCGGTTCGTCCGCCCGCAGTTTGGGCCGGAACTTCGGAAGCTGCGCCCCGCCGAGGTAACTTGCAAGTACTTGCTGCGCCTCCCCTGAGGCAGAGTGACGCGGAAGCTTGCCGAGCTCAACCGCCAACTTGCCAAGTCGAAAGCTAGAGTGCAAGAGCTCTGCTCACCCAGCGATCTAGGCCAGCGACAGGCACAGCCAGCTCACACGAGCTACTGACCCCACCGAGCGGGCCGCAGCCATGGTGCGTAGCTCAGCCGCACACTCGGTGCTTCACCGCCACCTCCATGCGCTCGCTGACTCGCTCAACTACGCGTTCTCGTGCAACAGGGCAAAGATCAGAAGAAGACAGGAAAGGGTACGTGCGGCTCACTTGAGGCTGGATGCCCTGGACAGAGCTGACGGCGCGATTGCTTCTCGCAGGGCGTCTCGACAAGTGGTGCGCATCCTCTCCGCATCCCTCCCTATCGCCTGACGAGTTCCATATGCTAAGCTCCTTCTTCTGGCTGATGATGCAGGTACCAGCTCGCCAAGTGAGTCTCCAGATCCGGAATTCGACCCGAACCCACGGCCCCCCGCTGACCCTCTGCCCGCCCGCCCACCAGAGAGCAAGGCTACCGCGCCCGTTCCGCATTCAAGCTCGTCCAGCTGAACCGCAAATACGACTTTCTCGCCTCGGCCAAATGCGTCATCGACCTGTGCGCCGCCCCCGGCGGTTGGCTGCAAGTCGCGGCCAAGAACATGCCGCAGCAGAACTCGATCATCATCGGTGTCGACTTGGTTCCCATCAAGCCCATCCCGCGCTGCATCACTCTCGTTGAGGACATCACGACCGAGAGCTGTCGTAGGGCTCTTCGCGCCGAGATGAAGGACTGGAAGGCCGATGTGTGAGTCGCCTACCCCTCCGGAGTAGACCCTCGAATTGACGCGGAAACCCGCAGTGTCCTACACGACGGTGCGCCCAACGTCGGATCGGCCTGGGTGCAAGACGCTTTCACCCAAGTCGAGCTCGTACTCGCCTCTCTCAAGCTCGCCGTCGAGTTCCTTCGCCCGGGCGGAACCTTCTGCACCAAAGTCTTCCGCTCCAAGGACTACAACTCGCTCCTCTGGGTCTTCAACCAGCTCTTTACCAAAGTCGAAGCGACCAAGCCCCCTTCGTCCCGAAACGTCTCGGCCGAGATCTTCGTCACCTGCCAGGGCTTCCTCGCCCCGGCCAAGATCGACCCCAAGCTCCTTAACCCGAAGTTTGTCTTTGCCGAAGTCGACGGGAATGGGATCGAGGAGGTCGACGATGCGACGGCGGCCGAGATCGCCAAGAAGGGCGGCAACAAGCGGACGCGCGACCAGGATGAAGTGGAAGGCGAACTCGACGACGTCGCAGCCGAGGGCGCCAGCACCGCGCAAGTCTCGAAGCTCGCGTCCTCGAAGACGAACCCGCTCCACAAGCTGCGGGGCAAGGCCGTCACCTCGAAGGACGTCATGACCCCCGCGTCGCTGAACGTGTTTGCGCCGGAGAAGAAGCGCAAGCAGCGGGAGGGGTACGACGACGATGACCGGATCTTGTACCGCGAGTGCAGAGTCATGGAGTGGATTCGGCACCCGGACCCGATCGGCGTGTTGAGTATGGTGAACCGCATGCGGTGGACCGAGGCCGAGGACAAAGAGTGCGTGCCGTGCGCCCTCCTTTGCGACGGGGAGAAGCTGACGCTGGGACGTGGGGGCGAACAGGCTCTTGAAAAACCCGCTCACGACGGGCGAGATCAAGGCGTGCGTCGACGACTTGAAGGTGCTCGGCAAGAAGGACTTCAAGATGCTCCTCAAGTACCGCACCGACATCCGCGAAGACGTGAGCTTTCTTCTTCCGGCCTGGATCCCTGCGTGTCGACCGTCCAGTTACTGATCTCTGGCTGTGCGCAGCTCGGCCTCGACCGCAAAGCCGAGGCGACTGAGCCCGCTGCAGAGGACACCGTCGAAGTCGAGCCGCTCGACGAAGAGGAGCAACTGACCGCCGAGCTGGACCGCCTCGCGCGGGACGAAGCCTTCCGGAAGCGGCGCGACCGTCGGCGCGCGAACGAGAAGAAGCAGCGCGAGGTGCAGCGGATGCAGCTCAACATGGTCACGCCGATGGATATCGGTCTCGAACGGCAGGACCTCGTCGACGATTCCGAGATGTTTGACCTCGGAGAGGTCGAGGGGGGCAAGCAGCGCGGCGGCGTCCGAGGCGGGAAACTCGCGAGCGATGACGAGCTCAGCGATGATGGCGGCGAAGGCGGGCCGATCAACCCTATCCCGGAGGGTGCCGTCCGGCGCGACTTTGAGGCCCAGGACGACGACGAGGATGACGACTCGGACGCGTCCGACTCGGATCGCCGCGCCCGGCGCCTCGAAGAGTCGCTCGACCTGCTGTACGAGTCGTACCAGCAGACCAAGCTGGAGCGCGACGCGAAGCACAAAGTCAAGGAGCAGCGACGGAAGCGCGCCATGGCCGAAGGGGGCGAGTTCCGCGGCTTTGGCGGCAGCGACGACGAGAAGGACTCGGACGACAGTGAGGCGGAGAACGAGGAGGACGAGGCGGACTTTGATCCGGCGCCAAAGCCGTCCGACAGCGAGGGCGACTCGTCCGACGACGAAGAGGTCGAGACGCAGCTGGTGCCCTCCAAGCGGGCCAAGGCCGCTCCTGCCGCCGCTACTGCCGCTGCTACTGCCGCCGAGAAGAAGAAGCAGGCCGGTCTTCTGACGAATCTGAAGGCCGACAAGGTCCTCTCCTCGAACGCCAAGTCGCGCCAGGCCGAGATGTGGTTCGACCAGCCGGCGTTCAAGGGCCTGCCGGGCGGGCTCGACGCGCTCTTGAACGGAGGCGGGAGCGAGGACGACGCGTCGGATGCGGAGGACGAGAGCGTCGAGGAAGGGGACGAGGGCGTCAAGAGCGTCTGGGACGAGTTGGGGAGTAATGATGAGGAGCAGGAGGAGGGAGAGGAGGCCGAGGACAGCGACTCGGAAAGCGATGACGACTTTGAAGGAGCAC
Organism: Rhodotorula sphaerocarpa; assembly: GCA_024713535.1. Taxonomy (NCBI): domain Eukaryota; kingdom Fungi; phylum Basidiomycota; class Microbotryomycetes; order Sporidiobolales; family Sporidiobolaceae; genus Rhodotorula; species Rhodotorula sphaerocarpa. The sequence continues at coordinate 959,819 of JANIBP010000004.1, read as the reverse complement.
GGGAAGAGTTTGAGGAGGACGAGGAGATGGAGGAGGAGGCGGACATTGACGCCGAGGAGCAGGCGGAGATCGAGAAGGCGCAGCGGATAGCCAGTGCGTCATTTTCTCTCTATGGTCTTGTATCTCACAATGCGTACGCTGACGCGTTATTTCCCGCAGAACTCGGCTTGACGACGGCCGAGGCGATGACGCTGGCGCAGCAGTATGTGAACCAGGAGCGGACGCGGACGCAGCTCGTCGACGAAGGCTTCAACCGGCACACGGATGTCGTCGGCGGCGACGGCCTCCCGACCTGGTTCCTCGACGACGAGCAGCGCCACTTCCGGCACAACATCCCCGTCACCAAGGACGCGGTGCAGGCGATCCGGGACAAGCAACGCGAGCTGAACGCGCGGCCGATCAAGAAGATTGCCGAGGCCAAGGCCCGGAAAAAGATGCGCACGGTGCGCCGACTCGAGAAGATGAAGGCCAAGGCGCAGGGGATCAACGACGACGAGGAGAACGGCTTGACGGAGAAGGAGAAGGCGGCTTCGATCGCCAAGGTCCTCGCAAGGTCGGCCAAGGCGGCCAAGGTCAAGCGGCCGGAGAAGAAGCTGGTCGTGGCGCGCGGAGCGAACCGCGGTATTTCGGGACGGCCGAAGGGCGTCAAGGGCAAGTACAAGGTCAGTCTCGCCGATTTCCTATTCGCCCGTCTGCATCCGCGATCTGGAGGAGCCTGCTCACTGACCGTTTGCCGCTGCGCCCTGTAGATTGTCGACTCGCGCATGAAGAAGGAAGTCCGCGCTCTGAAGCGTATCGCCAAACGGGACCGCAAGTCTTCCGGCCGCAAAAAGTGAAAGAGCCGGGACCCTCATTCCTTCGGTCTGCGCGTGGGCGCTTCTCGGATTGTCTGTTCTCATTAGATTGTGATTGTGACAACATGGTTTTTTCGCGCTATCATCCCATCTCACGTCTTGGCTCCCGTTTCAGTCCGAGAGCAGCCCCTTTCCGGGGCCTTCTTCCCACCACGCCTCGGAGATCAAGTCCTCGTGCAGGACGACGAGGTGCCTTTTCGGCTTCGGGGGCGTCTTACGTTGCCGCAACTTGATGCCAGGCGGAGCGCCCGCTGGCCGTGGTGCTGGCTCTGCGGAAGAGGGAGACGTGTTCGGTGCGGCTTCGGCGGACGGCTGTTTGCGGTTTTCGAGGCTTGGTTAGGGAAAGGAACGTCTTGCGATTGCCTGTCCAGACTGCTCACCTGCGCATCTGCGGTCTCGGACCCTGCGGACGGGGCCGCTGCCTCTCCCTCGTTTTGCGCGTCCACCTGCTGCGGCGATGGCGGTTGCTCCTGCCAGAGGATGATACTCCCCTTCTTGTACATGGGGTCGACGGCGTTGTAGTTGATCCCGAAATGGGAGAACAAGAGTTCCTGTTTCTGACTCGAGACGGTGCCCTGAAGGTGTCCTAGCCGAGTGAGTGGGACGCGTCGGGTGGACTGCAGAAGGGGGAGGAAAGCGGACCTTGAGTTCTTGCTCGGCGGCGGTGGGGGAACGGCCTCCCTGGGATACGAGCGCCCAGAAGGTCGTGTTGTAGAGGTTGTTGATGTGGGCTGAGGGTGCAGGGCCTCGTTCAGTCAGCACACACCGTCGAGGCGGGACGCGGGGAGAAGGGGACGGACTGTCGACTTGGCGCCAGCGCAGGTAGTCGCGCACTTCTTCCTCCGAGGTATACTGTACGGCCCTGAAAGCGTCATGAGAGCTTGAGTTGGCGCTCGTCTCGTCCGGAAGAGGGCAGGGAGGCGGCGTACCGACCGTCAAAGACGGGCAAATGTTCCAGGCTGAGGGGCGAGTTGGGAAAGTACTGAGGCCAGAGGGAGACGTAGGCGGCAGTAAAGACGGAGACGACGAGCGTGACGACTTTGCTGCAGGCCATCCGTGCGAGCGAAGGGCAGTCAGGGTCCGTGGGTTCTCGGCGAGGCAGGACGCAAGGGGGAGGCCGGACCTAGATCTTCGGCCATGCAGCTTGCAGGATCGTCGAAAGACAAAGCTGTCGTGCGGCATGAGCTGTCAGCTGGGCTATTCTAACGTGGGAAAGGCTGAGAAGTACGCACCTGTACTCGTCGCTCTCTCCGAACGCGAGTGCGCACTCGCCGTTGAGTTCGCGACCGCCGACGACGCGCTTCGCCGCCTCGTTCATGAGGAGCAAGGCATTCTTGTCGTTGGGTTTCTGGAAGCTGTGGAGCTTGCTGAAGCCGTGGAAGCCTTTGCCGTCGATCCGGACGACGAACAGCGTCGAGGGCAGCAGCGGGTCCGGCAGCTCGAACGCGCGCACGTACGCATAGCGACTCCCTGCCATAGCACTCTATTGCCCTGTATGCGCTCTCCTAGCCTGTGCTTCGCCGTGCCAGAGGAGCGAGAGCCGCAGTTCGCCTCGGCCGCCGGTGTTTGGCGTCGCGCGGTTTGACATCTTCGAATTCTCGCCGACTCTGCTCCTGCACGCTCTGCAGCTTCGGCGAGGCTCAGAAGGGCCTGCTAGCTGTCTGTGTCTGGCTATGAGTGCCGTCCCTGGCCGGCCTGGCGCTGCGTTTGCGCCGAGCAGCCGCGGACCTCAGCCGTACGCTGCGCCGGGCATAGCGAAACCCGCCGGCGCTCGCGGCGCACAGAGCAGCGCAGCAGGCGCACACGGCGGACACACACGCGGCAGTGCACGCGCAGCCGTCCGCGAAAAGTGGAACCGCGTCTTTGGCGGCCGCAAGTCGCTCTCTCTCCTCCACAGCACTTTTACTCGGACTCACTCTGATCGTTTCCGTACCTGAACAGACGCGTTCCTCGAGACAGGGCCCAGTAATCGCCTGGTGCTCTCGATCCGGTCCGGCATTCCCGCCGACGTCGACTTTGGCCTCGCCCGCCTCGTCCAGGTCACCTCGATCGAACCCGACCTCGTCCGCCTGAGCGAGTTTGTCGGCTTGCTCGACGGCTGCCTCGCCCTCATCCGCGACTACCTCGATCGCAGGCGCTCCGATCGCAGGCAAGGCGGCACCGCGGCCTTCTCGGCCATCGTCGGCGAAGAGAAGCGCGACGTCCTCCGTCGCCGCGCCGCCGAGGCCGCCTTGATCCTCCGCAACCTCGCACCGGAGTCTCGCAGCCGCGAACCCCTCCTCGCGAGTCGGAAACTCGTCCGGACCGTGTGCGACGTCCTCGACGAGGCGCACCAAGACCCGCTCGACGCCGACGAGACGACCGAGATCCGCCTCTACCTCCTCGACGTCCTCGAGTGTGTCGCCGAGCACATTCCCCTCGCTCTGCCCGGTTATGCAGTCGCCCTCGGGCGAGATACCGACGCTGCTGCCGAGGACGACCGACCCCTCGCCCAGCCGGAACCGCTCGACTCGCCCGCGGTCCGCCTGTTCCCGCTCCTCGTCGCCTTGACCCGCTCCCCGGACCGCGCCCTCGTCCTCGCCGGCTTCCGCTGCCTCACCGCCTTAGCCCTGAACGGCAAATCCGACGCCGTGTTCGCCCTCCTGACCTACGAAGGGATCGAACCGCTCCCAAAACCGTTCCCGCACCCGATCCAGACCGCCGTCGAGCTCCTGCCCGTCGGTGACGCCGAGCTGAGCCTCGCGGTGCTCGAATTCATGTACCAACATACCCTCCTCCCCTCGAACGCCGTCCTCTTTGCCGAACGACCCGAACTCGTCGGGATCCTCCGCCTCCTGATCAGCAAGTTCTCGGTCCGCGCGAAACTAGAAGAGGTCAGCATCGACCTCCGCGCCGCGCCGTTCGACGGGAGGTTCTACCACGATGCGCACGGGGTCAAGCATGTCCGCAAGACGAAACTGCAGAGCCCGGTTCAGGCGAGCGACAGCCTCGTGTCGCCCGAAGAGCTCGCGCAGCTGATCCCGCTCGCCGAACCGAGCCGGACCCTTACTTGGTGCGTATGCCGGCAACCTCTCCCCGTGATGACTTGACTTGACTTCTTTGGGTGCTGGACAGGATGCGCATGGCGTTCGAAGCCGAGCCGACCTCGTCCGTTCCGCAAGTGACGCTCTGGACGACGTACCGCTCTCAGTTTGAGCCGCACGCCTTGCCGCATGTTCCGCCTCTGCTCGCGGCGGCAGACGTCATCAAGGCGTCGCAGCAGGCGTTCCCGAACGTCCTGCCGATGGTCTCGGAGGAGGGAGGGCAGCGCAACTTTGTCATCAAGGGCATCCGGATACGGGATCGACCCGGTGAGTGACCTATGAAGGGTCAATCGACTCGGCGCGCTGAGCGTGGCTGACTTGCGAGACCCGCGCAGATCTCCGGAGCCAGTACCGATGTCGCTGGTCGGGCTGCCAAACCCAGGCGCCGCTCGACTCGCCGCTCGCGACGCACCGGCACGCTGTCGAGGCGCACCTCGCCGATCCGGCTCCACGCTGCCTGTGGGGGTCGTGCACGTACGCCTCGCGCCAGGGCGACTCGGTTTTGCGCCGCGCCGACCTGTCCCTGCACCTGCGCACGCACCTGCCTCCTCTTCGGTCCGCGGCGGCGGTCGACTCCTCCTCCACTGCGGCTGTTCCGGCCGACCCGCCGTGCATTCTGCACCACGAGCGCATCCACGCCGAGCGGGACGCGCCAACCGCGGACGCGAATGCCACCGGGATCGGGTTCTTTGCCGCGCTGACGGTCCGGAACCTCGGGCGGGTCGCGAAACTCGCCGTCGAGGCGCAGATGGCGCGCCGTGCCGCGGGCCCGAAAGGCGCGAGCGGCTCGGCGCTCGTGGCGAGTGGGAACGCGGCGATCGGGCGACTCGCCGAGGGGGAGCAGTCCATCTTTGAGGCGTTTGCTGCTGCGGCGGAGGGGGCGCGGCTCGGAGCCGGCGGGGGCGGCAAGGGGGACGCGCTCGGGGTGCTGGAACGGGTGGAAAAGGTCGAATTCGACAAGGCGTTCCCGCTCGCCGAGGCGCTCGTCGGCGTACAGGGCGAGATCAACCGGACCGTGATGCGCGACGTCTCGCTCGGCAAGGTGCTCGGCGAGACGGCCCTCCAGATCGAGGAATGTCGCGTCGGGATCGCGAGGTGGGATGAACCGGCGCCCCTGGCGGATGGAGAAGAGGGCTCTGAGGAGGCGCCGGCGGGGGGAGACATCGAAATGCAGACGTAGCGAGTCTAGTGCCACTCTCATACTCTCGAGTTTCTCACGGTGGGCCCAACGAGAACAGGATGGGGAAGTGGGGGGTTGCAGTGATGAAAGGGGTGCGGGTGGTGTTGAAACGATGCGAGCAGGTTGACTACAAGACAAGAGCGAAGGAGGGGGGGCACAGAGGGGGAGTACTACTTCAAAAGAGATGTTGGAGGAGTTTTTACTTGGTCAGGTTGAATGAGTGTGGTACAGATGCACAGAGGAGGGTAATCCGGAGCGAAGAAGGGCTCGACGGGAAAAGGGCGGCGGTCATGCGACGCCAAGGCGAAAGAGGCAAGTGACACAGGGGGTGCGGCGCGTCGGCATGGGCGCCTAGAGTCCGGCGTATTCCATGCGACGGGACCACTTGTGCACGTCACGCGGCTGCATGTCGGCCTTGAGGACCGGCAGCGGCTGTCCGACGGCGCGCTCGTGGTAGTTTTTCAGGACGACGAGCGAGTCGAGGTCGAGTTCGGAGCGCCACAGGAGGCGCGGCCAGCGCGAGCGGCCGCGGTAGGACTCTTCGACGGCGCGACTCGGCGGAGTCGGGTGCGGGAGCGGGCGCGTGTGAGTTGCGGGCGCCGGAGGGGCCGGCGTGCTTGCGGCGGCGGCCGGCAGCGGCGTCGGGGCCGGTTTTGATGCGGGGGATGGTGGTGGTACAAGTCCGGGTTTTGTTGCGGCGGCGGTATGAGGGGGAATAGGATGCGGAACAGCGAGGCGGGCACTAGGCTGCGATGCGGGCGCTGCGACGGCGACGGACTCGGGCTCGGCCTCGGCGTTGGGGAGGTGGTCGTCCGGCGCGGTGAGCGAGAAGGCGGCGAACGCGCCATCGAGGTCGAGGAACGCGTCGTCGGACTGGGGTGCCTTGCCCTTGCCCTTGTGGCCAGCGGCGGCGCCGACGGGCTGGAGCGGGGCGTCGCCGTGGCGGCCGAGTCCGATCGCCGAGTCGGCCGGGAGGAACGGCGGCGTCGCGACCTCGTCGTCGTCCTCGTCGATCGTGTCGTCCGAGTCATAGCCGGCCGTGCTGGATCCCGAGCTGCTGCTGTAGCTGCAGCTGCTCGAAGTGGACGCGACCGAGTCGCGGCGGACGGCGCCGCCCACGTTGCTTGGCTTGAACGTGGTGGCCGCGCCAGCGCCCGACGTCGCTCCGGCTGCCGCTGCAGCGTGGGCCTTGGCGGCGGCAGCAGCGGGTTGACCGTAGTTGCCCTGAGCGAACATTGTCGACGGTCACAAGAAGCAGTCCCTGCGAGAGCGAGAGCGGTGGAGAGAAGAGAAAGAGGTTAATAAGAGTCCGGATCGCGGTTCGCGGCGCCGGCGCGTCCGTCCAAGTGGGGGAACGTGCCAGGGGCAACTTACGGGAACAGCTGGGACAGGGGCTGACAGGAACGAGCTGCTGTGAAGCTGCGTCGGTGGACTCGCTGCGAGGGCAGTGACTCGTGGAAGCGGTGACAACGGATAGAAGGCGCAAGAGGCCGGGCGATGGGCGCGGAAGCTGCGAGATCGAAGCCGGACGAAGCGCTCGCGGCACGTTCGGCAGGCGACGTGGCGGGGCACCGGCCGCGGTTGGAGCAGATCAGAACGTGCACCGCTCGCGCTTTTCAACACCACGGGCGACGCTCGGAGCAGAGACAGTAGCAAATCTATGGAACGAAGCAGCGAGGAACGCGAACCGTTCTAACGAACGAGGTCACCCGCGAGGTGAATCAGCGAGCCGGTCGTGATGACTGGCCTCGCCGCGCGCAGCTGATGACTCGGCAGCTCTGCCGGTCAGCATCGGATTGCAAGATCAACATCACGCAATCCATCTCGCAATTTCGCACAGGTACGCTCTCGCTCAGCTCTACGCACAGCGCATGTCAGGCAGGTCCCAAAGCCAACTGTATGGTCAATGCTCTCCCATCGCGCAGACCCGACGTATCGAGCCAAAAAGCTGCGGGCAGCGATCGCTGATCTTGATCTAATCGGATCGGAAAAGACGATCTTCCAGTTGACCGTCCGTACCGGCCGAGCACAGCATCCCGGGGACACGCCGTCGCGAAACTCGACGGTTACTCGAACGGGTCATGTTGCAACGCAGGTCGGTTGTGACCCAGAAGATGCAGAGCTGCGGGAAAGGCGTTCATCCGGCGGCGGCAGCAGCAGCGGCGGCGGCTTCGGCCTTCGCAGCGGCCCTGTTGATCCGAGACGACAAGTGAACGCCCGCGTCAGTCCGCGTCAGTTCACGTCAGGGAAGCAGCGCCCGCACAAGCCAGCGCGAGGCAGGCTTCGCCCGCTCGAACCGCCCGCCGAACGCACCTCTTCTCGCTTTCGCGCCGCCTCAGTTCGCGCTTATACGCCGCCTTCTTCGCACGCTGCTCTTCGCTGTACTGGTAAGGCTTGTGAGCCCGCGGTCTCTTCTGTGGGCGTCTCGGATCTGGGTCGGCGAGGTCGCCTGCAGAGGCAGGCCCGGACGCAGACGACGGGGCGGGAGCGGGCGAGGGCGAGGTCCAGGCCGCAGGTCCGGCAGGCGCAGGCGAAACTGGCGGAGACTGATGGCGGCAAATCACCAGGGAGGAATGCTGTCCGTCAGTCCGTTGCGGCCGACAGCATACAGGCTCAAGGAGACGAAACTGCGGCGCACCGGATCGGTCTCGTCGTCCTGCACGCTGTCTTCGCGGGACCGCTGGCGCATGCGCACCACAAACTGATCCGCCAGCCCGGCTGGGGGCAGAGAGCTCGCTGTGTGGGCGGGCAGGACTCGGTGAGCGCAAGTTTCTGGCGGCGGCAAAGCGGAAGGCGCAGCTCACTCGGACCCCGTTTCGGCTCGCCGAACAAGGCGACAAGCTGCGCTTCGAGCTTGTCGACCACGCTGTCAGGCGCGAGAGTCAGCGCCCGGACCAGTCGCGACAGCTCGAAAGAGCGCGCCGTGCTCACCTCCGGGACACGTCCTGCTCCCTCGCAATCGCAAGCACCTCCTCCCATCCGGGCGCACACTCATCGCGCACGAATCCCTGCCTCCGATCATCCTTCCGTAGTTCCTCGCTCCGGGTCTTTTCCGTCCAGCGGTCGTAGGCGGGGAGAGGGGCCTTGGGCACGAGGTCGAGCATGCGCGTCAGGATCGAGTCAACGGTAGCGGGGACGCGCGCGAGTAAGGCGGGCAGGGCTTCGAGCTCATCGAGGTCCGTGTCGTCGAGGTCGAGATCGGCGGTACTGCTGTTGTCGTCGTCCGAGGTCGAGTCCTCGTCGGCCCGGTCCGTGCCGGTATAGAGCGGCCCGCCTGGGTCGTAAGCGCTACGAGCCCGGGTGCGCTTCCGTCGTAGTGGGACGTGCGCGCGCTGCGCTCGGGCTGCCCGCTCAAAATGCGCCAACAGCGCCTCCTCCAGCCCGTTCGACCGCGACGCCTCTCCCGCGTCCCCAAGCCCCGCCTCCTCCTCGCGAGCCCCGGAGCTTGTGCCATTCACCGGCCAGCGACTCATCTTGGCGAGTGCAACGGACGAAGGGAGCGGGAGCAAGTTGACGCCGTCTTCGTCCGTCCCGAGGCGATGCGCCGTCTCGCTCGAGAGGGGAAAGGGCGTCAGGGCGCGGTACGGGTCGTGTGTGCGAGCGGGCGCGCCGCGCGGTTTGCGAGCATGGGGACGCGGAGTCGCTTCGGGGTCGGATGCGTCGTCTTGCTCGGGCTGAGGGGTACCGGCTGAAGGTGTCGCGATTGGGGTGGTGCCGCGAGACCCTGTAATGGACGACGTCCCGGCGATCCCTCGTGCAGTCTCTGGACTCTGGTCTCCCCTTGCCTCCGCCTCCTCCTGCCGTTCCTCGTCCGCCCGTCGTAGCCTGAGCAGTTCCCACTCGACCAGCGCCCTCCCGAGGTGGTTCTCCGCCCCCGCGACATCGTGAAGCGCCGACGTGAACGTCCCCAATTCGAGCCACTGCCAGTAGCGTTGACTCCGGACGCGCAGCGCGCTCGGGACCGTGAGCGGGTCGGCCCAGTCCTCCTCTGCCTCTTCGTCGTGGTCCTCGCCCTCCGGACCCGTCGCGTTATGCGCGCCCGGTGGCAACCCGTTGACGAGCGTCGCCCCCCGCGAGAAACCTCCTCCTAGACCGAGCGGGGGGTCCAACGCAGCCTCCGAGTCGTGCTCGGCGCCCGAGGTCGGGTCCGACGCGCCGCTCGCGGGGGCCTGCGCGATCCGGACCCGTTTCTGCGAGGCGGTGCGCGCCCCGGAGGACGACGGCGGAGGGGTGGCTCCTGTCGTCTGTGATGCGGAGAGGGACGGCGGAGCGAGGGACTGTACGTCGAGGCCTCCCTCGTCCTGTTCCGGATCGGCGCCGAAATCCTGCCGGTCGGTTTTGCGTCGCTTGACCCGCCGCCCAGCCGCATTCGAGTCCTCGTCCTCCATCCGCGCCCTCTTGTCGTTCCTCCGACTCGGCTTCCGACGGAGTTGGCCCCGTTGCGGCTCGTACTCGCCGAGCAGCAGAGCCTCCTCCTCCTCCTGTTCCTGTTCCCTCCTCTCGAGCGGATCCTCGTCCTCGGCCGCCCGCTCCCTGCCCTTGCGCGCCCCAGAGCTCTTCTCCTTCGCCGCCGCCTTTTGAGAGCGCCGCTTTGGCGCTTCAGCCGCTGCTGCCGCCGCCGCTGGAGGTTTGGCTCTGGCTCGGCGCGGCCGCGAGGTGCGGAATCCCGGCGCGCTCTCGAGCGTGTGCGCCGAAGTCGACGCGCGCGGAGGCATCGCCTGCACACGCCTCTGCGCCTTTTGCGCTTGCTGACAGCTTCGAAGACGCGGGTGCCGATGAGAAAGTGAGCGCTCAGTTAAGAGCGGAGGAGGCGGTGCACCTCTTCTCCGAGCCGCAATCAGACTGGTGATTGGTAATTGTACGTGGCTATAGTTCGTAATCGGACCCGAATCCGCCATACGGAAGATCTATTGATAAAATAGCACGACCGGGATCCCCGAATTTCGGTGAGGGAGGATGAGCGCTATCGAGTCGCGACATCCGCTGCAGCTGATGACCGGGCCGCAGCGTCCGCCGCCGCCGCCGCCGCCGGAGCAGGGCGCACTGGGTACTCTGCCGGTAAGGGCGCCGACGAGAGAGCGAGAACCACGAACCGAGTCGTATTGGCTGTGTAGACCCCCGAGACAGCCGTCAGCTCCGGACCCTTACCTGCCTCTCGAAAAGAAAGTCGTAACAGCGCCCACTCACCCGCTCCGGCATCTTGGATCTCGCGATCGAGAACCTGCAGGTCGTACACCTGCGCGCACTGAGCCGAGCAAATCGCGAGGCCCGCTGGATCTCGGCTCGCTTCCTGCGCCGCCCGCGCAGTCGAGTTGACGGGGACGATCTGGACGTCGGGGTAGTGGGTTTGGAGGTACTGTCGACATTGACCTATTGCCTGCGGAACCGAGGTGTCCAAGCGCTAATCAGTTTTCTGCGCTTCTGAGTTGGCGATCCGGTCGCGCGGAGGGAACGACGCACCTGTTCATGGCTGTACACCCTCCGGGGCGCCCTCTTCCCCTCCGGCCCCACCTCAACTTCCCGGTTTGCGAGGAGCGTGTGCCCAATGGAGAGCCGGACCATGCCCCTCAGCGCCAACTCGGACGTCCGGAGCTGTTCCACCGTCTCGGCGACGGGTCCAAAGGACGAGTTCTCGATCGGGACGACACCGTACGTCGCGCGCGAGGCGGCGACGGCGCTGAAAACGTCTGTGGCGAAACAGGCGAGGTGAGCGATACCCGGTCTGAGCGTTACGTTCTAGCTCGGAGGAGAAGAGGTGCGAACTGACGGACCGGCTATCCGTTCCTGCGGCACGTCTCCGCATTCGTCCCCAAAGAATTCGTGGGCTGCCTGCGTGCGAGGCGGGACATACTGGCGTCAGAGAACGCGAAAGGTATATCTCCCCGAGGAGGACGCGGCGCACCTGGTGGGAATAGGTTCCGAGCGGGCCGAGAAAGGCGACTCTCGGTCTCTTGGTCGAGGCGGTCGAGGCGGTCGGGGCGGTCGGGGCGCTCATGCCGATACAGTGCACAGAGCAGAGAGCGGGCGTTCTTCTCCCGGTTCCCCTTCGTGGTCAAGAGTGTTCGGGTGGTGGGGCGATTGATCGGAGTGCGGCGCGGAGATGGGCGGCGGAGATTCGAGTCCAGGTGAGGCGAGGCGAGGCGCGGCACAGGATCAAGCGATTGCGTCGCGTACAGTTGCAGAAGATCAGACACTCGGCATGCAAGCTGAAGAGCGAGATCACGCGCTTGCAGGTGAGGACGACGGCGGAGAGTGGAGGAGGCCGGCGGAAATGGCCGATAGCAACGCGTGAATACGACATTATAGTTTGTAGATTAGGCGCGGTTAATTGATCGGCGCCGGAGCCGACGCAAGGGTTGTTCGCTTGCAACTCGACTTGTCCCGCTCTCTTACTGCCCACTAAGAACTATATCATGCCCGCTACGCTCAGACTCGAAAAGAAGGTCGCCATCATCACCGGCGGCGCATCGTGCGTCTCACACTCTCCTCTCTCTCGCTCTCCGCGCGCTCCCCGCTGACGACGTTTCGCTTGCCGCGCTTTGCCGCCCCACTCTCGCTTCCTTATCTGTCCAACATCCGTCGACGAATACGAATACTTCGCCATCTCCGCCACAGCGGGATCGGACTCGAGTCCGCGCTGGTGTTCGCCGGAGACGGCGCGCACGTCGTCGTCGCCGACATCAACAAGGACGCCGCCGACCGCGCCGTCGAGACCATCCGCGCCAAGGTCCAGGATGCGCCCGAAGCCATCGCCGTCAAGTGCGACGTCAGCAAGGAGAGCGACATCGAGGAGCTCGTCAAGACGGCCGTCCAGAAGTTTGGCAGGCTCGACGTCATGTTGTCAGTTCTGCACCTCTCCTTTTGCCGCCCCTTGCCGACGGGATCCCGGTCTGACCAGAGATTGGGTTCCACTATCGCACCCTGAACAGCAACAATGCCGGCATCATGCACCCCGATGACGACAACGCGCTCAACACCTCGGAGCGCATCTGGGACCTCACCATGAACAGCGAGTCGCCTTTCCTTTCTCTCCGGAGGCCCCCAACTGACTTGTCGTCTCGGTGTCCCCGCAGTGTACGCACACACCTTCATTCTCGAGCTTTCTGGCCCACGAAGCCGCCGAATACCGGCTCCGCTCCCCAGCGTCGGACGCGCTGACCCTCCCTCCCGTCCCGCCCTCGTGCAGCAACGTCAAGGGCGTCTGGTGGGGCTGCAAGTACGCGATCGACGCCATGCGCAAGAACCCTGGCGGCAGCAAGGGCAGCATCATCAACACGGCCTCGTTCGTCGCCGTCCTCGGCGCCGCGACTCCTCAGATCGCCTGTCCGTCCCCCCTTTCTTTTCTCTCTCTCTCTCGCGCGCTCGTCCCGAGGGTCCGAGGGGCTGATAGCAGCGATGCTCGGTTGCGCGTGTAGACACGGCGTCCAAGGGCGCGGTGATGGCCATGACGCGGGAACTCGCGATGGTGCACGCGCGCGAGGGGATCCGGATCAACTCGCTCTGCCCCGGACCGCTCAAGACCGGTTGAGTTTTCCCCTCGAGCTTACTTCCCTCGCTCGCCCAATGCTGACATAGCAGGTGTGTCGGGGTGGTGCAGAGCTGCTCATGAAGTTCTTGGACACGCCGGAGAAGAAGGAACGCCGCATGGTGCACATCCCGATGGTCCGTCCCGCCTTTCCCTTTCCCTCTCCTCCATCGCCCGCCTCCTTCGAGGGTCGCGCGTCATGACGCTGTGGCGGAACAGAAGCTGACTGCTCGTTCACCGTCGAGCAGGGTCGGTTCGGCGAGGCGATCGAGCAGGCGCGCGCGGCGGCGTTCCTTGCGAGCGACGACAGCAGCTTCATCACCGGAACCGGTCCGTTACCGCTCTATCTGTTCCTCTGATCATTAAATGACTGACCGAGCGACTCTCCCCCCTCCTCTCTGTTTCTCTCCCCGTCCCTCTCTCGCTCGGGCTGCCGTCCTCTTTTTGTCCTTTTTCCTCCTCCACTACGTACCCGCTCTCCAGACTTCAAGGTCGACGGCGGTATCAGCTCGTGCTACGTCACGCCCGAAGGGGAACAAGCGCTCGCGGCGCCGGAGAACCTCGCGGCCGGTCGGGCATGAGTCGCGCACTGAACGGCGATGGCGGAAGTAGGGGAAGGGGAAGGGGAGTACAAAGAGAGGAGAGTGGAATGCATGAGCATCGCATCGCAGCGCAGCGCATTGTCGTTAGCTTCCAGCGCCGGACCGCCTGTGTCGTCCTGACTCGAGGGTCTGGGGAGCTTCTTTGCTTTCTCCCGTCTCGCTCTCGCTCTCGCGCTCGGCGTACTGTGGCTGTTCCGCGAGAAACAGATGCACATACTCCAGAGAAGGTGAAATCTCTGCCTGCGAATGCAAAAGTAGGAATCGTATGCACACACACACCCCGAGCCGAGCCGAGCCGCTGCCTGCCTGCCCGCTCGTGTCCCATCCCGCGTGCGGACGCTCACGCCCACGCCTCACGCCCACTCGACCGGTTTCCGCAGGATGTCCAGCAGTCGCTTCTCTGCCGAGCCCGGCTCAGTCCCGAGGTCCGGCTCGTACTCCCAGCGTGACGTGAGCGGCACTGCACGCCAAGGGGGGTCAGCGCCTCCGGTCCTCTCTAAATCCGGCTCCTTTGAGCGCCCGCCGGGGGACTCACAGCTCATGAGGATACTCTCCGTCCTCGGTTCCTTCATCGCCAAGCCAAACTTGGTCCCGCGGTCGTACACCAAGTTGAACTCGACGTACCGCCCGCGGCGCAACTGCTGCCACCGCTTCTCGCGGTCCGAGTACGGCTGGTCCTTGCGCTTCTCGACGAGCGGGTAGTACGCTGGGAGGTACGAATTGCTGCAGTCCCGCACGAAGCGGAAGATCCGCTCCGCATCCGCCACCGCGTCGCCCGCCTTGCCCGCGCCGCCGGCGGAGGTGCTGCTCAGGTCGTCGAAAAAGATGCCCCCGAGTCCGCGCGTCTCGTGCCGGTGCGGGATGTAAAAGTACTCGTCGCACCACTTCTTGAACCGCGCATAGTACGTCGGGTCGTGCCGGTCGCACGCCTGCTTGTACGTCCCATGGAACGCGCGCGCGTCCTCGTCGTACAGGTAACTCGGCGTCAAGTCGGTCCCGCCGCCGAACCACCACGCTTTCGGCGGACCGGTCGGATCCCGCGGGTCCTGGATCTCAAAGTAGCGGTAGTTGAAGTGGACGGTCGGGGCGTGCGGGTTCCGTGGGTGGACGACGAGCGAGCAGCCGGCGACAAAGTACGGCAGTTCGGACTCGCCGTCCCACCAGTCGAAGCGCTCGGCGCGCATCTGCCGCACCGCGGCGGGGGACAGGGTCGACTGGATGACGGAAATGTTGCAGCCGGCTTTCTCGAACGTGGTGCCGTCCTGGAGGACGCGCGAGTCGCCGAAGCCCTTGTTGGCGTCGCGGAGGTAGTAGGACGAGTGGAAGCGGGCGTCGCTGCCGGCGGGTTCGAGCGACTCGAGCGCGGTGCAAATGGTCGACTGGAGCGACTTGATGTGGTGGATCATGCGGTGCCGCATCGGGATCGACGCGTCGTCGAGGTCGATCGTCGGTTCGGGCTGCGGGCGGGTGTACGGAGTTAGCGAATGTATTGGCACTGAGGAGGGAGAGTCTGAGTCTGGCGCACGACAAAGGACGGTCGGGACGAGGACGAGGAGGAGGAGGCAAAGGTTTGGCTAGACAGCGCCGGGGGCTGTGCTTCACATGCGAGCGGAGACAGTGACTGTCCAATCCCAAGGGCGAGCGGGGGATCGGACAAAGGTCAGTTCTGCTAGATCAAAGCGACGTAAAGCGGGGGTGAGAAGGACGGACCTGCTTGTTGAAGGCAAAGGCCGCTGCGCCTGCGAGTCCGGCCGAGGCAGCAGCGATGACAGCCATAGCGGCGCTTCTGGAGCGGGTTTGCGGTCGAGCGGCGGTCGAGAACGGTTGTGCGGACGGCTGGTTCGGGCAGCGGAAGCGGAGCGGGCGAGGGAGGGAGGCAGGCCGGAGCGCAGTGCGCGGAGCAGAAGCGAGAGACGGGCCAAGCATAGTCGAGCGGGAGTCTCTGCTCGAGACAGGCAGGCAGGCGTCGGCCGAGTCGGGCAGGGCGGCGCAGCGGACAGCAGGCGCAGGAAGACAACCGAAGCACCCGGCCAGAGGGGGAAGAGGTGGGCGTCCACCTCGCGCGCCAGAGGACTACCAGCTGAATTACAGCGAGCAGGATGAGATCGTATTGCGCATCATGTTCGCCTCCTGTCTGACTGTGAGAATCAGGACCCGTGCTGTATAGATTTTCTGCTCCCCCCGCCGGTCGATCGCCCCGGCTGAAAAGTGCACCGCCTCACTCGAACCTCGACGCACTGAACCGCGAACGACAGCAGCCGAGCAGACACAGCTCGAGCAGACCATACAGCAGCGGCAGGCCGATCTCAAGGCAGAGCATGCACGCTGCCCGCGCAGGCGTCGCTGCCCGCTTGGCTCCAGGCTCGCTCTCCGCCTCGTCGTCGCGTCGCCTGGCGTCCGCCCGGCCGCTCTTATGGCCCCGCTCCTTCGCCATCGCCGCCCCGAGCCGCGCGGTACTCGACACGGGATCACAGAGCACGCCTCAGGAGGAGTCTCTCGCTGGGCGGCTAAGGCAGAGACGCCCAAGCGAGCGGACTCCGGCTTCTGAATCTCCTTCGGCAGACTCGCAGACCCTGTCCGCAGACGCTAGCACCTCCCAGGATGCCGCTACGGCCCCAGCTGAGAAGATCCAGCGCCCGCACAAGCTGCGGAAACCGAAAGCACCCGCCGATCGCACCAAGAAGGATGAAAAGGGCGGTGTACCGCCAGCCGCGCACACTCCGTCGCGCAGGGAGATGCGGCGGAAACAGGCTGCTGCGCCCATCGAAGGGTTCCGCGCCAAGCGTTTCGCCATGCTCAAGATGCGCAGGGAGCAGGTGCAGGCGATGCAAGAGGCGAACGGCTCCGAAGACTGGCTCACCGACGACCACACTCACGTACGTTCATTGGTCGCTCTGCCCTCAGCCGCCCGGACTGGCCCTCAACTCACCCGCGCACATCGTACCGCAGCCCAAGAACCCGTACGAGCTCGGCACAGAGTACTACCTCCGACGGCAGTCGCACCTCCCCGTCAAAGACCAACTGCGCCTGTTCCGCGCCCGTTTCGCCCTCGTCGAGTCCCTCCGGCAACCGTGGTCCCGGCTCGGCAAGCAAGAGCGGCAGTTTGAAGTGACCGAGTATGAGAAGGTCGTGCGCGCGAGGGAAGAGAGGCGCGAGGGGGCGCAGGTTGCGGGAGCTGCGGAGGCAGAGGCAGGGACAGAGGCGGCGGAGGAGGGCGCTGCGCCTGCGAGTGACATCGGTGGCCCCTCGAGTGAAGTGAGCCGGTATTTCGATCTCTGGCGCTTGATTTGCGACTCACTGCAATTATGCTCCTTCGCAGCCGCCACCTCCCGATTTTGACGCCATGGCGCAGACCCACGCGGGCGCTGCTCAGCCCGCCGAGCCGGCACCGCACACCTCGAAAGCTTCAACAGCTGCTCCCGCGCGACCGCGCGGAAATATTGCCGCCGAGCGGGAACGAACCTGGCCCGCAGTCCTCGAGCAGATGGTTTGTCGCCTCTGTCCCGCACCTGGAGCTGGCCGCACCTGGACTGACAGCGTAAGTTGTCACCTCACCAGGACGGCGCCCTCGCGCTCTTGAAAGACCGGATAGTGTCCCTGGTGCAGCGCCAGCAGCAGGAGAAGCGCGCGCCCAGTCCGCCTTCGCCTTCTCCGCCGCGAGCTCGGGCCGGTCCCTCCTTGCTCGATCAGATCGCCGAGACGGTCACGTCGTCGCCGCCGCCGATGAGAGAGGAGAGCAAGACAAAGGGGAGGACGCCTCGGGGGCAGAACGCTCGCGCTATCTCCAGTAACAGTGAGTTACCTTTTGCCCTTACCTGAAAAGGCCGCAGCCATGCTGACCTGCGCCCGCCCCACGTCGCTCTCAGACACAAACTACGACAACCATCCGGCTCTCAGCCCGTCGAACGAGGAGCACGATGCGCCGGCTTCGCGAGAAGACCCGCCTCTGCGCGACCTCTCGTCCTACCAGCACGTCCTGTCACCCGCCTCGACCCAGTTCGTTGCGCACCCGGCTCCGTACGACGTCCCCGTCGCGCGCCTCGCGCATTCGCTCGACCGCGTCCTGTTCAACCCGGGCGTGCACTTCCTGCGGGACCCACGGACCGGGGTGTACAACTTTAGGCGGACGACGCTCGAACACGTGCCCAAGATTGAAGAGTTCATGTTTGACAAGTTGCCGCAGTATGTCACGAGCTCGAGGGACGAGACGTTGAAGGAGATCGCGAAGAGTCAGGAGAGGAGGTTTGTCGGGAGTACGAGTTCGACGGTCGGCATGCTGTGCCAGGTGCGTTTCGCGGGCGCGATCGCTCCCTCCCTCTCTCCTTCCGCCGATCCTCGAGCTGACTCCGCTTGCTGGCAGATCTACTTTTGGTTGAGCAAGGGGAAGAAGGTCAACCTCGACATGCTCAGCTCTGGGTGGCAGTCCATGGTTCGTCCCCAGGCCTCCAACACCTGCGCCGCAGTCTGGCTAATCGACCTTGAGCCGACGTGACCAGGCCCGGACGTTCAGCATGGGGCAGCAACTCCCAGTGTCGGTGGTCTTGCGGTACGAGGACGGGAGGTACGCGATCGATGCGGACAAGTCTTTCGACCCGACGAACGGATCGAACGTGCTCGCAGACTATGTGCGTTCTGCTCGCCTGAGGACGTGACAGCCTTGGGTGGATGCGGAGCTGACTCGCCCCGAGCTTGCGCTACATTCCCACCGCCCGCACTCACAGGGCCACCTGATGGAGAAACTCTTGACGACCGAGGCGGACGAGTTCAAGCGCTTTTTGGTCGATGCTGAGGACCCGGCGCCGTCCGAGGCGGGGCACCGGCAGGCGTACCATTACTCTCTCGTGCGTCTTCGCTCGCTGTGGACCGCTATCTCAAGGCGTGCGTGTCCGAGTCAACGCGCAATCCGATTGCTGACGCACCCGTCGGGCGGGCACCTCTCTCGCATCCAGACCGACAAGATGGTCCTCCGATCGCAGCTCGATGCCACAAACGAGCACCTCCCGAACAAGACGTTCGACTTGAAGACCCGCGGAACCGTCGCGATCCGGCAGGACCGGCTCAACTATGAAGAGTCGGCGGGGTACACCATCGATCGGTTGCAGGGCGAGTGGGAGTCGTTCGAGCGCGAGTACTACGTGAGTACGGTGCAGCCGGCCGGCCGGAGCAACGGAATTGTGACCGAACAGCGCGGTGGCTGACCCGTCTGCCGTTCGCTCTCTTCGCCCGCCCAGGACCTGATCCGATCGGCGTTCCTGAAGTACCAGTTCCAGGCGCGGATCGGCGGCATGGACGGCATCTTTGTCGCGTACCACTCGACGACGCGCTTCTTCGGCTTCCAGTACCTGCCCATCAGCGTCATGGACGAAGCCCTCTTCGGTACGACCGAGACGGGCGAGCAAGGGTTCCGGCTCGCGCTCGGGGTGCTCGAGCGCGCGCTCGAAGAGGCGAGCAGGTGTTACCCTGGCGAGAGCGTCAACGTCACGTGGGCGAACGATACCGACGCGGACGTCCTGAGGCTGTTCGTCGCGCCGCAGCGGGAGATTGAGCGCGTCGAGGCGAACAAGCGCGAAGGGGTCGAGGGCGCAGCGAAGGTGGGCGCGACGAGCACGCAAGAGGCACAGGGGGACGAGGTCGATCACGGCGCCTCCTCTGCACCAGAGGGGAAGGGCGAGGCGAGCGCGGCGGACGCAGACGAGCCGAGCTCTGCCGCCCCGGAGATGACGCTGTTCGAGCTGCGCGGCACCAATTACATCGACGGCGAGAAGCAGTCCCGCCCCGTCACGATCTATACCGACCGCGGCCCACCGAATTCGCCCGCTCCCGTCTGGCAAGTCGGTTTCGACATTGTCAAGTCGACCGGAGCCGAAGGGGACGCGGTCGCCCGGGAGCAGATCGCGAGCCTGTTCGCCGAGACGCGCTCCTTCCAGCGCATGTTCTCGAGCCTCGCGCTCCCGACGGGGATCTCGCCCGCGGATGTGCAGAAGGCGGCGGAACGCGCGCAAGAGGCCGGGGTGGAGCTCGACGAGTCGGACTTGAGCGTCAGGTTCCCGCTCGGGGAGGGGATCGAGTACCGCGGGCCGTCGCGGCCGGTCAAGATCTTGAGGCGCAAGGCGCGCGAGGGGGAGGAACGGCGCAAGGCGGACGAGCAGCGGAGGTTGCAGGAAGGGGGCGGGAAGGAAAAGGTCGTCGAGGTCAAGTCGTACATCGAGGTTCGCGAAGAGTAATCGCGCCAGGGGGTGCCTTGTGGACGGCGTCCTCCTCCTACAGTCACGTCCCTCTTCTACAGTCACGTCCCTCTTCTACAGTTCCGTCCCTCTTCTACAGTCACGTTCCTCTTCTACAGTCACGTCCCTCTTCTACAGTCACGTCCCTCTCCTACGGTCAGAATCCCCCTCTGGACCTGTTGTTGTTTGTCTCTAGTATCGCCTATATTTGCATTTGCATTCTATCCCTGCTGCACCCCGGTCCGGTTCAAGCCAACCCGGGCGTGTCCTGGATTCGGTACACGAGCTTCTCGCCGCGGACTTCGTGGTTCGCCAGCCTGCGCAGCCCTTCTGCGACGCCCTCGAGGCCACCGGGAATGTTCGTCACGCGCTGCGGACGGAACTCGCCGCGTTCGAGCGCCGGCCCGAGCCAGTCGAACCACTTTTCGGCAAACTCGCCGTCGGATATGTCGCTGTGTGCCGTTCCGCACAGGATGTGTTCGACGCGGACGTTGGGCGGCAGGATTTGGCGCTTTTCGTCCGAGAGGGGGAGGACGTGGCCGTATGCGGCCCCTTCGACGCCCTCGAGGGCCAGTACCGCGACTTCGAGGGTGCCGTTCTCCGAGACGGCGTCGTACAGGTACCGGATGCCCTTGCCGCCGTTCGAGCGGCGGATCTCGGCCGCGAGGTCGTCGTTGGATTTGGACCGGTAATCGAGCGTCTCGTCGGCGCCGTACTTGGCGGCCACGTCCTGCGAGGATCCGGCGACGGCCACGACGTGGTATCCCGCGAGCTGCGGGGCGCGAAAAAGTGCGAGTGGGTGTCAGTGAGAATGGAGGGAGCACAAGCGGATTTTTGGCAGCCCTTCGCCACGTCCAGAAAGAAGGGGTCCGTACCTTGGCGAGCTGAATGGCGTAGACGCCGACCGTCGTGGCGCCGCCCCAGACGAGGACTGCGCCGCGCTTGTCGCCGGACGAGGCCGCGCCCGGCTCTTGGATTCCGAGGCGCCGGAAGAGTCCGATGACGGCGGTCGTGTAGGGGAGGGGCAGGGCGGCCGCGTCTTCGTACGAGGTCTTGTCGCCGATTCGCGCCACGGTGTTGGCCGGCGAGACCTGCGTCGCCGAAGGCCAAAGCTCTGGGTGAGTACTAGGAAGAGAGGACAGGCTGAGGAAGCGTCGAGAAGGGGACGAACCGAGTACTCGCCGTACGCGCCGAACTTGTCTCCGGAGATCATCTTGGTGAATGCCAAGACCCGGTCGCCCTCCTTGAACTTGCTGACTCCCTCGCCGACGGCTTCGACGGTCCCGGCGACGTCGTTCCCCTCGACGGCCTCGTAGCCCTCGATGAAGATGGGTATCTTCCAGTCTTTCGGGTTGGACGAGACGGCGATGTCTGCACGGCGGAGGATCTCTACCGGTCAGCAAGATTGCTCATCGCCGTAGTCTCGTCTGGAAATGAGAGAGACGAGGCGAACGTACTCCGGATCAGGACCTCGCCCGCGGCGGGTTCCGGCACGGGACGGTGGACGAGCTCGCGGCCCTCTTTCGAGATGTGGACGGCCTTCATGTCTCCTATGGGGTGTGCTGTGTAGAGGTACGAGCAGGGAAAGCGGTTGGCGACTGCTGGATGAGTGATGAAAATGATGAGCTGTCCGAAGTCCGAAGCCGGCGCCGCTGCCGAGCTGACAAAGCCAGCGGTGCACACGACTCGCGCACACCTCCCAATACCCGAGTACACAGTCAAAGTAGCGGATATACGGTGTGTTCGTTACACTATGCCTCCTGCCCGTCCCCACCAGCAGCTGAGCGTGGCGGAGGCGCTTGTGATCGGCGCGAGGCCTGGACGCGGGCGATCTGAGACTCGGCGCCTCCCCTGAGGTCCTGAAGGACTCGGATTCACTCAACCCCTCGCGTCGCCTCTGAATCCTTCTTCACCTCTCTACGCACCCGCGCCCCGCCTGCTGAGCAGCTCGACCACCCACACACGCAGCCTATACGCCCTGCTCAATTGCCCGCCATGCCCGCTCGCTCGTCCTCCCTCGCTTTCAAGGCATGCCTTGTCGCCGCAGCCGTGATCGCCGCGTCTGGCCCCGCACACGCCTACCAGTACACCGTAAGCTCCATTGAGCCTCTGCAGGAGCACATATACACCTTATTGACTGTACTATGCCTCTCCACCTGCCCTCACTCCTCCTGCGCTCACCGCTCGACGGACCGCGGACCGCTGCGTGCCTGACATGCGCATCTCGTCCGTCCGTCCGCGCGCCGTCTGCTGGCCCCGTGCATTCAACCCGCGCACGCACGCGCGTGCAACTCTATACACACACCGCATGCATGCGAGCAGGTCGGCGTCGGCAAGGACCAGTCGACGGGCCAGCCGGGTATTGGGTTCGACCCGTCGAGGTGCGCTTCCCCGCATCCTGACACTTCCCCTCGATCTCTCGCTGAGGAGCCGGACCTACGCCCACAGGACGCAGATCGTCGACCAGAACACCGCCAACACGATCGTCTTCACCTTCCTCGAGGGCATTCACCGAGTCGTCCAGACCGACGGCAGCCTGAACGCCCCGTGTTCGCCCGCCGGACAGTTCGACACGGGCGTCCAGACCGTCCCCGCCGGCTCGAACGGCCCTAGCTTCACCTTCTCTGTCGACAACAACACGGCAGAGTACTACTTCGCCGACATCGGAGAGGACTACTCGCCCTGCTACCTCGGAGCGGTCTTGTACGTGGCACTACGGCCCTCGTCCGACCGATCCAAAGTCCGCGGGGGCTGACAACCTCGCCTCCCGCTCCTTTAGCTGCGTCAACACGGACGAGTCGTCGTCGAGCACCTCGTGCCATGCCGTCCAGTCGGCCGCGATCTCGCTCGGAAAGCAGCAGGGCGTCTCGACGACCCCGGGCCTCTCGACCGCGTCCGCATCCTCGACCGCCGACTCGAGCTCGACCGGTTCGAGCTCGATGAGCATGACCATGTCGTCGTCCTCTGCTTCAATGAGCAGCGCCCCTTCTTCGAGCGCGAGCCGGTCCGCGACCGCCTCGGCCGCCAACAATGCCGCCTCGTCCAAGCCCACGAGCGCAGCGGCGCCCGGCGTCTCGAGCAAGTCGCTCGCTGGCTGGACCGCAGCGGGCGCGCTGGCGGTGTTCTCGGTCGGGTGGCTCTAAGGTCGCCGGCTCGAAGCATCGCTCTCGCCTCGCCACGCCTTCTGCGCGCATTTTTCGTTTCCAGGTTCATCGGAAACCCCCTCAGGAGGGTCTTCCACGTCACGATACTTTCCCGGCTGGCCGCCATTTCACGATCATGATTCCGTTTCTTGCTACCGCCACGCGGCCTTCTACTTCTTGTCCTCGCCTGCATGATCTCCGTCGAGTCATATCCTCCGCCCTAAAAGACACTTCTCCATTGTCGTACCGTACCTCTCCTCACAACCCCTCCGATCGCGCTCACCGGGCTGCTCCGTGCGTGTGCTTCGCTCCTCCCGCTCTATCTGCCCTGTCTGCCTGATCTCGCACGTCTTCCTCCTGCACTCTCCATCGGAACTCTCGTGCTGCATCGTCATGGTTTCTTTGCTTGGACCTCAGAACGTGATGCCAACCCGACGAGAGAGGGACGACGACAGAGGATCAGAGCGGCGGAACAGCTGCCATCGTTGGTCGGAAGGTACTCGAGCCGCGGCCGATCCAGAACGACGGCATCGGAGATCGTGCCCGGACGACGACCGTCACTCTTGAGGTTTCCTTGAGGAAGAGTCTTGAGGTGAGACCTGACAGGAGGGCAAGGCGTTCTCTCGGAGGCAAAGCTGGTCGGGGCGTAATGGTCGAAGTTACGGCTCAGGCACGGTTGTCCCTGAGTCTTCCGCTCCGGTGCGAGTCGAAGAGGGTCCAGAGGCGCTACCGGTGCGCGGTCGACGCCACAAACGAGTGCGGTGATGCGCCAGGAGGCGGATGGACCGCGAGCAAGATTGCGGCCGGACGCGGGGGGGGGGGGGGGGGGGGGGGGGGCTAGTGACTCGACAAGGGAGGGGGAGGAGGGAAGAACGCCTCGCGGAATCGAGTCAACCCAACGGCTTTGCCCCGCACCTTTCTCTTCCTTCTTTCCTCGCCTACCTTTCCGACGTGAACGCTGAGTCTCGGGAGAAGCGACGGCGAGTCGTGCGTGGGAGCTGTGGGAGAAGGTCGAAGACGAGGAGGAGACGCTCGCGGTGCGTGCTGCGGAGTACGGAGTGGCTGCGCGCTCGCCCGCAGCCAGACTCGAACCTCCGGGAGCTGATTACCCGGAATGTAGGTCGATGTAGGAGATCTAGCAGGATCGTCGGATGGAGCATGGGGCGGTAAGCAGGCCCTGCGGGCTTCCGGTACCGGCGGCAGCTCAAGCGGCCTCAGGAGCTGACTTTGCCGGACGGCGGCGCAGCGTTGGCGGCGCACATCTTGACGGCCTATAGTATCGAGCAACTTGCGCCAGCATATTCGTCGCTGATGACGCTTGGAGCGGAGCGACGCAGCTGACCCGCGCGAAGGGAACCGTCTCCGACTCGTCCAGCGGGCGCCGCAACGCCGCGCCGCCGCCACAAAGCATCAGCCATTCGCGATCGGAGCAAATTAGAGCTCGTTAGGCTGACCCTGCGTCCGCATGCGCAGGAGTGGAGGTGCAGCGGTCGTCCAAGCCGAGTCGTCGGGAGCTCGAGGCCGCAATCGCCACTCTAGCTCGTCGACTCGCCGGCCGCTTGTCGCCTCAAAACTGGATGGTCCGGCTGTGATGCTTGGCCTGCTCGCAAATGAGCTTTGCTACGCTGAGCGCTGTCACCCGCCGCTCCCCGCTTGTGCTGCAACTCGCTACCTCGTTCGCCAGCGGGACTGCGCTTGTCCGAATTTCCGCACCGAAGCTTTGACGCCACCGCCGATCGCTATCTTTCCTCTAGGCTACCGCACCTGATGCGTCAAAAACTTTCTCTGCGCCGGACCGCCATGCCCGCAAAGATCTACGAAGCGGAATCACCGGCGGAATCCGCTGTCAGGGTCCAGCGCTGTTGTGCTGGGGGCCGGGGTCCGCGCGGCAGCGTTCACCCGCGCGACCAGCAGCTCCTCGCAGATGCACCACGTTGCAGGTCGTATGGAACGCTCAGGTGATGCGTTGCCAAAAGCCTTGAAAGGGCGGGCGGCTGATAGGCAACCTTCTTTGGCGGCATGCCTCGCAGGGAGGGAGCTCCACATCAAGCCGCTTGCCACCGGCTGATAACGCGACCGCACGCCACTCCTTCGCTACGGCTCACCGCGCTGTGGCGGGCCATGCTTGTGCTTTCGGAGC
Source organism: Rhodotorula sphaerocarpa (assembly GCA_024713535.1). Lineage (NCBI taxonomy): Eukaryota > Fungi > Basidiomycota > Microbotryomycetes > Sporidiobolales > Sporidiobolaceae > Rhodotorula > Rhodotorula sphaerocarpa. The sequence continues at coordinate 935,068 of JANIBP010000004.1, read as the reverse complement.
GAGCGCATGGTCTGCATGCTCTGCGGAAGAAGCCTTTTCTTATGCCTTGCGCCGCGAGGGTTTGATACGATAATTGCGCGGGGCTACAGACTCAACACCGCATGGGATTTGCTCGCCCTTCGGCGTGCACGGTGTATCAAGGCTCCTCTCCAGCGTGGCGCGCTAAAATATCGGGCTTGTGCGATCGAGATTGGGGGGCAATTCTTCTCGGCCGAGCCGCTTTCTCCGCTTCGGCTACTGGCGCTATCAGCTATGAGCGAATCGCTACTGGAGCTCACGAGGCATATGCTGCTGTTCAGATGAACCAAGGTTTTCACAGTCTAATGTGCTTGGCGGACATGCGGTGAGCAGCTGCCGGCGGGCGCAGAGCCGGCGCCGGCGAGATAGTCTTTTCCGGCTAAGTCGGGCCCAGGCCCGATTGCATTTTCGGCGCGCGTCTTTCATCCGCCGTCCCCTTCAAGGTTGCTGCCACCGCATGGTGCAACGAAAGATACGCTGTGGGGCCCGCCGGTCACTTGATGGCAGCGTGGGCCGAGAGGTCCGCTCGCCCGACCTGCTGTTGACTCTGGTGGGAGAGATTGCCGGCTTTTGCTTGCCTCCCTTTCTTTCACACGGACCCCGACTCTCTTTCGCCCACCTCCATCCACGGCGATCGACTCCGCCAACACCATCGCCAAGATGGTGAACCTTCGCAACCCATTCAAGCGACAGGACTCGGTGGACGCGGTGAACACCGACATCCCCCAGCTCGTGAACCAGCACGACTACACCGAAGAGGGCGCGCCGGATGTCAAGTCTCCTATCGACGAGAAGGATGAGAAGGATGGCTTCCAGACGTCGGAAGTCCAGCCGACTTACGAGGGTCACAACCCTTGGGAGGAAGCTGGCGCCGAGAACATGCTCGCTAACGGCAAAGAGCGGCCAATCGAGGTGAGTTGCCACCGCGTGGTCGCCATCCCTTCGCTGGCGGGAGCCTAACCTTCGCCGTCGCACGCTTTACAGACCGCCGAGGACATTGCCACCCGATGCATTTCGCTCGAGGACGACCCGCAGATGCCGGTTCACACCTTCCGGATGTACTTCCTCGGCATCGGTCTGACCTGCTTCGCCGCCGTTCTCGGTCAAATCTTCTACTTCCGCCCGCAAACTGTCTACGTCTCCCAACTCTTCCTCCAAGTCATCGCCTTCATCCTCGGTCGCGCCTGGTCCGCCGCCCTGCCGAACGCGTCGCGCGGCAAGATCTGGGCCTTCCTCAACCCCTGCGAGTTCACCCTCAAGGAGCACGTCGCCGTCCTGATCATGTCGTCGACTGCGACGTCCTCTGCCGAGGCTATCAGTGTCTTTGCCGCCGACGAGCTGTACTACAAGTGAGTCGCTGCGAGCCCTTCCTCTTCCAGGATTGGCGTCCTGACCAGTCTCCTCGCAGCATTACCCCCAACTACGGTGTTGCCATCTTCACCCTGCTCGCCTCTCAGCTCCTCGGTTACGGTCTGGCCGGTCTCACCCGCGCGTTCTGCGTCTTCCCGACCTACATCGTCTACCCGAACCTGGTCCCGACAGTCAACCTCTTCGACGCGCTTCACCGCGACAAGGACCTCGGCGCGCAGCGCAAGCGTCTGAAGCTTTTCTGGATCGTCTTCCTCGCCATCATGTGCTGGGAGTTCATCCCCGAGGTGAGCAGCTCGATCTCGCTCCTCCGTTCTCGCGCCCGTTGTTGACCTTCTCAACTGCCTCCACTCGTGCAGTTTGTCGCGCCGACCCTCACCGGTATCTCAATCTTCTGCCTGGCCCGCCAGAACAGCGCCTGGTTCACCCGCATCTTCGGGTAAGCCACCCTTTTTCTGGGCTGAGTCGTGACCGGAACCTGATCGAAATTTTCGCACCCGCAGCGGTTCGAACGGTAACGAGGGTCTCGGCATGTTCGCCCTCTGCCTCGACTGGAACTACGTCGGCTCGGGCGGAGGGTCGCTCGGTGCCCTTTTCACGCCTTTCACGACGCAGGTGTCGCAGTACATTGGTGAGTTGCCTGCGGGATGCCCCGGCCTTCCCTTCTGTCAGCTGACGGTCGGCCCCTCTACAGGTGTCGCGCTCTGCATCATCATCTTCTGCGCCATGTACACGACCAACGCCTGGAACGCCGCAAACTTCCCTTTCCTGTCTCAGCAGCTCTTCTACGAGAACGGCACGATCTACGATCAGCTCAGCATCCTCAATCCCGACTACTCCCTGAACGAGACCGCCCTCGCCGAGCAGGGTCTCCCGTGGTACGCGGCGTCGAACGCCATCTACTACCTTGGTTGCAACCTCGCCATTGGCGCGACCCTCACCCACGTCGGCATCTGGTACTGGCGCCCGATCCTGAACGCTGTCCGCCAGTTCCGGACGCGCCAGATCAACGACCCGCACTACCAGAAGATGCTCGTCTACAAGGAGGTTCCCATGTATGTCCGAGATGGTTCCTTTGGCGACCGGCGCACAACGCTGACCTCGACCGCGCTCTGGCAGGTACATCTACGGCGCCATCATCCTTATCTCGTTCGCCATGGCCATGGCGACCTGCTACACCGGCCACTCGCAGTTGCCGTGGTGGGCTCTGATCGTCGCCATCATCCTCGCTTTCTTCATGTTCCCTTTCGTCTGCGTCATCTACGCCATCACCGGTTTCAAGACGGACGTCCAGCAGCTCGCCCAGATGCTCGGCGCCGCGGTCGTTCCGGGCAACTCGCAGGCCAACATGTTCTTCACCCTCTACGGCTACAACTCGTGTGCCCAGGGCCTCAGCTTGGCGCGTGACCTCAAGCTCGGTGAGTCCGCGCACGCTGGCGATCGCGCCGGAAAATTCCTGCTCTGACTCTCCGCCCCTCCAGGTCAATACACCAAGCTCCCGCCCATCGCGAACGTCATCGTCCAGGTCATCGGCACAATCATTGGCGCCCTCCTCCAGCTCGTCATTATGAAGCAGGTTGTCCACAACCAGCGCACCATCCTGCTCGACACCCAGGGTTCGAACGTCTGGTCCGGCCAGCAGGTTCAGTCGTTCAACTCGCAGGCCGTCTCGTGGGGTGCCCTCGCCAAGTACTTCTACGGTCCGGGGTCGCCGTACCAGATCATCCCCTACGCGTGAGTCGCCGTCGTGGTCGTCGCGATCTCTCGTTCGGCCTCGCTGACCCTGTCTTCTTTCCGGACTACAGCATCCTAATCGGGCTGGCCATCCGTAAGTCGCGACTTCCTTATAGAGCACATTGATAAGTCGCTCACCTGCTTTGTCCGCGCCAGCTGTGCCGTTCTGGGTCGGCCACCGGTACTTCCCGAAGCTCCGCCTGAACACTTTCGTGTCGCCGATCACCTGCTGGTGCCTCGGCTACCTCTCCGTTGGCATCAACTCGTCGGTGTTTACGACTATGGTAAATATAGAAGTGCCTGGCACTGCGGTGAACGTGCCGGAGCTGACGATTTCGTTTCGTCTTCTCCCCGACTCTCCTCCGCCTTCCTTCGCCGTCCAAACAGCTTCTCGCCATCTTCTCGCAGTTCTACCTGCGTCGATACTGTTCGACCTGGTTCCGAAAGTACAACTACCTTGTGTCGGCAGCCCTCGACGGCGGCACGCAATTCTTCGTCTTCATCGCGGTAAGTTTTGCCCCTCGGATTCCCTCGCCGGGCTTTTGCTTCCGGCCATGCAGCTTGTTTTCCGACTTTCCTGCCAATTTCAATCCCCCCCGCGGCCTTTGGTTCTCCGGGAACGCGCGCTGACTCGGTCTCCTCCATCCGCAGACGTTCGCGCTCTTCGGCGCCGCCGGCGGCCAGCAGACTATGCCGAACTGGGCATTGAACCCTGACCTCTCGAAGCACAATTTCGACTACTGTCTCCGCCTCGTACGTTTTTGAGCGTTTGGAGGCGATCCGGAATCGTTTCGAGAGGGTGGCGGCCGGATCCCTCCTTGCGCGGCCTCCTCTGCCCCGGTTCAATACTGACGCTCTCTTCTCACCTCTCACAGACTTGATCGCCTGTGATCGCCTGTATGTTGAGCCTCTAGCTGGATGTTTCGGTTCCCCTTAGTACCCGGGCTAGGTTGTCGGCGTTTGCAATCTTCCCTTTTCTCTCCTGTTTCTTCTCGCTATCGCGCCCGGTCAGTCTGGTTTCTGAGGAGCAAGTCTCATTCATGAGAGCACACTTTCACCACCATAGCAAGCGAAAGAACGATGAAGTCTTCAATCGGAGTAGGCGGAATTGGCAGACACGGACACTCCGTGGCAAATCCCCTCGCCGCCCTTCACGACAAGCACTGTTGACCACCCAACTCTCGCCCTTTCCTCCCTCCGAGACCGTGCATTCCTGGCTGCAACTACTCTCCACTGCGGATTCTCTGCCGAGGAGGAACGGCTGAACTGGCTGCGTGAGGGGTGATAGACGGTCACAGAAAAAATTGAGTCCAGAACGACTTGTTCAACCCTTTCCGTCGTGATCGCATTAGCATCTCCGGCGTTGAAGCTCGAGGATCTTAGGGAGACCTTCTGACCGGTGTCGCTATGCTGTTTACCCTACGAGACAGAAGACCTGTACCCCGCTTCCGGCAAGCAAGCGAAGTGCTATCTCTCGCCGATTCTGGGTCTCCGCTCCTCGGCTCACACCTCCAAGCTTCGGCCGGCATCGGAACCCGAGCGATGCTGCCATAGACCGCTTGCTTGCCGGCGCACCCAGGAGGGCCAGCCCCTGTGCCGTGCCCGCGTAGGGCATGGCGGTCGCCCGTAAAGCCTTGCACGACGACGCTTCCGCTGCTCGTGATGATGATGATCGGCGAGCGACCTGGATCGCCCTCTCGACGCTGTCTCGAGACCCTAGCCGCCGCTCGGACAAGCCGCGCGAGGTGGTCGCGACCGCAGGCTCTACGCCCGAGCTGCTGAGCCCCGCGACGACGCCTGCGAAGACTCTGCCGCTTGGCGCGAGCCCGAAAGCGGTCCGCTGGGGCGAGGGGGTCGAAGCGCACGTTGCGCTCCCGATCAGAGAGGACACGCTCAACGAGGACAAGGGGAAGCTCGAGGAGGACGTGCTCGATGCACCGACTGGTGAGCTGCCGCGACAACTCGCGGCTGGAGGCGAAGGGCGCTGACTTGGATGCTTTCGATCGAAACCAGGGGACCCACCCGCTCGAGGGTTCGCCCGTACTGCCACGGAGTTCTGGAGCACGGTCCGGAAGCGTCGCAATTCCATCCGTCAACTTCGAGCGCTCGAATCCGGCGTCGAGTCGCCGCCGACGACATCGAAGACCGCGGGAATGCCTGCGCTGGATCCGCCGCTTGAGGGCTTGACCACTCTCGCCGAAGTTCTGAGCGCGCAGCAGGCTGCTGCTGCCCCGAGCGGGCTACCGCCACCTTCTACGGGCGTTCTGGCGGCCCTCATGGCGTTGCAGAAGGAGGAGGCGGCTCTGTGGGATAGGGCCGAAATCAGCTCGGCGACCTCTTCAGCGCTGCCAACTCCCCTGACCTCACTCTCAACTTCGCCGATCTCGACGCCTCTGTCCCCCATTGTGTCGACCTCGCCCGTCTCTCCGACGTCTCCCCTCTCGCCGGCCGGCTCCCCTGGCGCCGAGTCCAGCAGCGACGACGATAGCGACCGCGAGCGCTTCATCGCCGGACTTCGCGAGAAGCGCGCCAAGCGGTCTGCTCTACAGTCGGCGTCGGCGTCGGTGGCATCTGCAAGCAAGCATGCGGCGAGCACAGCCATGGAGTGGGCAATGGGGCACGGCGCCGGACACGGTTCCGGAGGACGAAATTCCGGGGGGGCGTCGCGCTCAAAACTAAGCATGGCCACGCCGGCCTCGCCACGATCGTCCGTGAGCTCACCGACGGCGTCTTCGGGTCGATTCTCGCCGCCTCAGCTGCCGACGTCTCCGGCGTCTGTCGCCAGCGAGCTCGAGATGCCGCCGGCCGCCGCGATTGCGGTCGCCTTGAGCCCTCCTCTGATCAGCGAGCGTCGCACTCGCTCCGCTGCCTCGCTCTTGCGTACCACCTCCCCTACATTCTCAGTACCGGAGCGAGCCGTCCCGCATCGATCCCACTCGTCCAACACCCTCTCGTGCTTCCTTTCCTCTCACTCCCCTCCCTTCACTCCGGTTTCACTCGGAGCTGCCGTGCCGCACCGACCGAAACTCTCAAGTGAGCTTAGGAAGCGCGTCAGACGTTTGGGCGATCGGCTCGGGTTGGAGCTCGAGACGAGTAGTACGCGGCCGCAGGCGGCCCGGAGCGGCGCGGGCGTGTTTGGCGGGCTGGTCCTCTCGACGGTGAGCTAGAAGCCCTTGCAAAGCTTCATACCTTTGATACTGACCGTCTGCTGCTAATTCCAGACTTCGCTGGTCGCGCCCGCGACCCCGTACGGGTCCTCAATCGCGCCTATCGCGACAAGTCATGGTTACCGGGTCTCGCGCGTGGGCAGCCCTACCCCTTCCGCCACGGCCAGACCTTCTTCTCCCGAAAAGTCCCGCCACTGCACGCCCCCAAGCCGGCGGTCCCCCGAGGTGGGGGCGACACCGTCCTCCAACCGGAAAAATCTCGTCGACCTCGTCCGCGAAGAGGAGGAGCGGGACTGCGCGACCGAGATGTCACTGTCACTGTCCCCCTCGCGGAAGTCTTCGCCCACTCGCGCCGGGACGGCAAATGCCGCGCAGCTGCTGCACGAGCGGCGGCGCCGGAAAAAGCGGGCTGCGTTCACGCTTCAGCTGAACGACCAGCCCGTATCTCCTCCGATTGCGGGAGAACGCCCGTCGGGTGGGGGCGCGGGCAGTCGGAGGCCGTCGCTGACGATCGACACGTCGGCGCCACGGCCGAATGTCTCGCCGCCGCTGCCATCGCCGACGTCCCCCGGACGACGCCGGTTCCTCGGCGGCCTCTCGCCGCGCTCGCCGAACCACTCGTTCTCGTCTTTACATCGCGACTACTTCGGCAACGCGACGGCGCTCGCGTCGCCTGAACCTTCCCCGGCCGAGCAGGAGATCGCCCGGGCAGAGCGCAAAGCGCGCGAAGCGGCGGAGCGCGCCGCGCGTCAGCGGGCCGAGGATTTGCGCGAATGGGAGAAGGAAAGACGCCGGCGGCGGAAGGCGAAGGAGAAGGAATTGAAGCGCCGGAGGGTGTTTATCACGGCGCATGTTGCGGCGTTGATCGCGCGCGAGGACTTTCTGCTCAAACTCGCTCGGGCGTTCATGATGTGCGTTCGCACTCTGCTTTTTCGCTTCCAGAGGCTCAACTGACGCGAGAATGCTCCACACGCAGGTTCGGCGCGCCGTCGCACCGACTCGAGGCGCAGATCCAGGCGACTGCGCGCGTGCTCGAGATGCCGCACTGCGCTGCCATGTACATTCCGTCGTGTCTCATCGTCAATTTCGGCGATCCGGCTACGGCGACGTCGGACATTCGCATCCTCAAGCAGGCGACCGGACTCGACATTGGCCGCCTCAAGGCGACGTACTCGATCTACAGCAAGGTACAGCGGCATTACCTCGAGCCGCGCTCGCTCCCAGCGCTCACATCTAATCACCGTGTACAGGTGATCCGCGACAAGATGGGTGTCATCGAAGGTTCAAAGCGGCTCGACGAGCTCATGCTCCGGACGCAGCGGAAGCGCATCCTGCTCCGGAACGTCCTCGTCGGCGGGCTCTGCGGCGCGCTCATCATGCCGTCCGCCTTTTACGCAAGCTTTATCGATTGCCTCGCTGCGATCCCTCTCGGCGCACTGCTCGTTGTGGTCCAGTACCTTCTCGCGCGCAACGACCTGTATTCTTCGCTCTTTGAGTGCGGCTCCCCATCCTGTATTTGGTCTCTGCTCTCGCTCACGCTGGCCTTATGCCCTCGCAGAGTTGTGATTGCCTGCATCAATGCCCTCATAGCAGGCGGATTGTCGTACACCCACAGCTTCTGCTTCTATTCCGTCGCGGCCGGGTCCATCGTCCTCAGTGAGTCTGGTCTCTTCTTGCCGACAAACATTTGGATGGAACCGTACTGAACTGACCCGCTCGGCCCCACAGTCCTCCCTGGCTTTATCTTCCTATCCGGTGCATTAGAACTCGCCAATAGATGCCTCATCTCTGGTGCGCCATTCTCCCTACCGGCGTTCGGGCGAGCCCCTCCAAGCTCACTATGGGTTCTCCTGCAGGGGCCGTACGACTTACGTACGGCACGCTGTACTCACTATTTCTCGGTTTCGGCTTGTCCGTCGGCGCGGAAATCTACACGCGGGGCGGGCGCGAAGCCTCACCAGGTGGAGACGATTACACTGTGCGTGGTTCGAGCGATTACGGGGAATTGCGGCCGTAGCTGACCTCGAGTGCTGCGTCTTACAGTGCGCGTACCTGCGCAGCGACGCACCCTGGTACCGCTCGAGCATCCCGCAGTGGTGCTGTGCGTCCGCCCCGTGGGCCATTCCTTTCTTCGGATCCGCCAGATCTCAGCGCTCATTCATCCCATCCTTGCTCGCAGATTTCGTCACCGTCCCCGCGTTCCTTGCGTGTATGGCTGTCCAGAACGGACAGCCGCTGTTCCGCCGGGACTCGCTTGCCATGGTGGTGATTGGCTCAGCGGGGTTCGCCGCCAATTTCTTCTCCGCTCAGGCCTTTGTCGGGTCTTCGGCTCTCGTGTCCTTCATCGGCTCGTTTGTTGTAGGTGTCCTCGGCAACACCTGGGCGCAGGTGACACGCGAGTCGGCATTTGTGAGTGCCAAACGTAACGGGACTTGTCGTGCCGAAGCTGATGTGCTCGCTCTCAGGTCGTCATGATCGTTGGTATCTTCATTCAACTCCCGTCAGGTGAGTCAGCGCCTCAAGTACCGAGCAAGGCCCAGACTGACTGTAGCCCTTCCTGCAGGACTTGCGAATGGCGGCCTCTTGCGCTTCGCTGCCGACTCGACCTCGACCAACTCGTTCCGGACCGCGATTGATGCCGCCGCCAGCATTGTTCAGGTGGCCGTCGGCTTGACAGTGGGACTGTATCTTTCCACGGCCGCTGTACACCTCGTCTTCCGGCGAGGACATCGGCGCGGAGCTCATTTGTCAACCTTTTAGCGTTTTGTCATCCAGCCCACGTGTTGAAGCGTTACGTTCCAAGGAGAGAGGAGAGAAACAAGCAGCGCTGCCAGGTCCTTTCCTGTTGGACCAAAGCGCTTCCTGTGTTTTAGAAATGGCTGGAAAAGCGGCGGCCAGACATACCGGAAGGACCTGGCCTTCCGACTCCTGAGATTCGGTTCTCTTGCAGACTTTGTGATCAGATCCTTGTGCGAGAAAGGAAGAGAAAGGTTTGCAGACACCTGGAATAGGAGATTGTGATCAGCAGTGTTTGATGGGCAGCAAGCGAGTTTGCCACTGGATGACACTAAATACTGCATATTTCCGCCGCGCTGGTTCAGGTACGCGAGATATTCCCGCCTTTAGGCCCGTGGGGAAGGCTGTATCGTAGGGAAAGAGACTCGCTTCGCCGAAGGAACAGGCTGGAAGAGATGGGAGAGGAATGAGAGCGGAGGGAAAACGGAGGATTGCAAACGTCGACACTCCTGCCCACGTTCTAAGGCAAACTGAAAGGTGCAAACAGAGGGTCAGCATACAGACAATCAAACCCGCGAGAGGCGAGAAGAGAGCATCAGTATTGAACCGGGGCAGAGGAGGCCGCACGAGGAGGGATCCGGCCGCCACCCGCCCGAAACGATTCCGGATCGCCTCCAAACGCTCAAAAACGTACGAGGCGGAGACAGTAGTCAAAATTTGTCTTAGTAAGGTCAGGGTTCAATGCCCAAGTCGGCATAGTCTGCTCGTCGCCGGCGGCGCCGAAGAGCGCGAACGTCTGCGGGTGGAGGAGACCGAGTCAGCGCGCGTTTCCGGAGACACAGAGACCGCGTGAGGGAGGGGGTTGGCAGGGGACAATGTCGAAGACGAACGGCCTGGCGGGAGACAAAGGCCGAGCGAGGGGATCCGAAAGGCAAACTTACCGCGATGAAGACGAAGAATTGCGTGCCGCCGTCGAGGGCCGCAGATACAAGATAATTGTACTTGCGGAACCAGATCGAACAGTATCGACGCAGGTAGAACTGCGAGAAGATGGCGAGGAGCTGTTTGGACAGCGAAGGGAGGCGGAAGGGAGGCGAGGAGAAGATGAGACGAGATCGTCAGCTCCGGCGCGCTGACCGCAATTCCAGACACAGTTCTCCTGACCATAGTTGTGAACACCGACGAGTCGATGCCGATAGAGAGATAGCCCGGGCACCAGCAGATGATCGGAGACACGAAAGTGTTCAGGCGGAGCTTCGGGAAGTACCGGTGATCCACCCGTAGCGGCACGGCCGCGGCGGAGAGCAAGCAGACGAGCCTCATATCGATGTGCTCTTTAGTGAAGTCTCGACTCACGGATGGCGAGGCCGATGAGGATGCTGTGATCAGGATGCTGTGATCGGGAAAAAGACGGGGTCAGCGTGAGCCCGAATCGGTATGGAGGCGATTTCAGAGGGGGCTCAGGCGGAGGCTCATCCGGAGGAAGTCTTCTGGTAGGACAATCCTGAGCCGCAAAGAGCCCACCACGGCAGCTGCGAGTTGCCCGCGCAGCAGGACGCCATGGCCATGGCTAACGAGGCGAGGATGACGGCGCCGTCGATGTACTTGCCGGAGTGCCGTCCAAGTCAGAGCTCAGCGACAGTCGCGGGGAGGAAGCATTATGGAAAGCAAGACACAGAGAAGCACAGGTGAAGCCGACACGGGCGAAGGCATCCGGAAGGTGAGGACCGGGGATCTGCGGGTCGTCCTCGAGCGGGATGCACCGGGCGGCGATTCCAGCCGGGCGAGCGGGATCTGACGCGTGCGCGCTGGAGCCTGAGCGGGCGACGGGCAGAACGTCGAAGCGCCAGGGCCAGACGGAAGAGCGGTCGGAATAGCCGATGGACACAAGCCGGTCGTTCCGGGTAAAGCATCGAGCTTGCCGAGTTGTAGGCTATAGCAGGGACTCGCTCGGGCGACGAACTGTCGTGGCAGCAATTGATTGAGGGGGCCAGCCAGCCAGCCCGAGGGGGAAAAGTCGGCGACGCGGGAGACTTCCCGTCGCGATTTGCGGTTGCGCGCAGAGCGCGGGCAGCTTTGAGAGCAGAGTGTGAGAGCCGGTGATTTGGCATGGCAGCGCGAGTAGGGCCGCGTGAGCAGGAGACGGTCGCCGAGCAAGGGAAGATTCAGAGGCGCTGCCGGAGCGGGGTCGACCCTTTGCCCTGCCCTCCGCATCCGCTCCACAGCCTCCCAGTGAGCCCAGCTGGTCACGCCTTCAGTACAACAGCAGACTGACTGCCGCGCCACCCAGCCTGCGCTCCTCGGTCTTCTGGGTCTGGTGCCCGACCTCGTCCTCGACCGCAACCACTTGGCTTGTGATCCTCCCACTCCCACTCGACCGAACAGGCGCCTGCACAGCATGACGGGATACGAGCAGCCCCGCGAGGGACTCGACATGTGAGTCCAGTCGAGCACTCATCGCGCGGGCCTGTTCGCTGACTGCTCCTTCTGCTCTCGACTCGACCCCTCTGCTCGCTCTTCACCCGCACGACGCCCGACCCGGCTCCTCCACCTTGCCGCCGTCGCTGCCCGACAGCACCCTGCCGCCGCGACCATTCCTCCCGCCCGTCGGTCAGCCCATGCCGAAAGGCTACCACCCCGTCGCCCCGCTCGCGCCCGCATTCAACGCCGGCGTGACCGGTGCCGGCGTCGGCCTCTTCGTCTCGGCCATCCAGAACTCTTTGCAGAACCACAACAAGGGCGCCATGGGTGTCTTTACCCGCACCGGATGGATGATCGGCTACTTTGGTGAGCTCCCCTCCTCCCTCCTCGTGCAACCCCGCTCATTCGATACCGTCCATCTGACTCTTCCCTGCGCGCAGCGACGGCCGGCTTCGTGTTCTCGTACGTGGACAACACGGTCGCCAACACGATCGAGTCCAAGACGAACGGCGTCGCGGGTGCGGCCGGTGGCTGCGCCGCGGGCTTTGTCGCCGGCATCCGGTCCGGCTCCCTCCCCAAGGCGATGGGCATGTGCGCCTTCATGGGCTCGCTCGTCGGCACGTACGACCTCGCGGGCGGTCAGCTCGGCTGGGAGAGCGGCAAGAAGCCCCGGAGCGAACGCGAAAAGGAGCGCGTCGCCTTCTTCAAGCAGCGGGCCGAGGCGACCGAGGAGGCGTAAAGGCGGGCAAGGCTGCTCTCTCCACGTCGATAGATTCTCCGTTTCGCACCGCTGTCACCCTGTTTGTTTCTCCGTTCCCGGTTCCTGTTCGGATCTGCGCCGTCCCTGCCGGAGAAAGCGCTTCTCGTCGTCCAGTCGGATCCCGCCTACCGGGCTGCCGTGCGAGAGGGAGCTCTCCCGTTGTTCCTGATCGGGGCTCAGGAGTGCTCAGGTTGTATTCTGTATGAAGTTTGTGTCTGGTCGGCCTCCGCGGATTTTTGGCCTTCTGCCGCCTCGCTCGCCCGGAATCTTTCCCAGCGTGCTCTACAGCAGCCCGCGCTCCAGACCGTCGTGCGGCCATGTCGTTCTCGAGCGCTCGTCCGATGCTCGCTTCGGCTGTGCACCAGCTGCACCAGTCGGCGGCGCGCGCGTTCTCGTCTGCGCCCGTCGCGCGGTCCAAGGTGCTGTCGCCGCTGAACAAGACGAGCATCGCGCGGCAGCAGCGCCTCAGCAAGGGGCTCGTCAAGGGCGGGAAACGCGGCAAGGGAAAGCAGCAGATGACCCTCGAGGAGGCGTCCAGGGTCCTCGCCGTGAGTTCCCCTCCCTTCCCGTGCGCACCGCCTCGAAAGTGCTCATCGTCCTCGAGTGCAGTCCTGGTCCCCTGCAACGCCCAATGCCGCGTACGAGATCAACGTCACGACCAAGACCTCCGGCACGATCCAGCTCAACGCCCTCCGCGGCCGCGTCTTCCTCCCGCACTCGTGCGCCTCGGCGACGAAGCACTCGACCCTCGTCGTCTTTGCCTCCGGTTCCGCCGCCCAAGCCGCGCGCGACGCCGGCGCAGATCACGTCGGCGGGCAGGAACTCATTGACGATATCCTCGCGGGCAACTTGAACCCGGACAAGCTCATCACGACGAGCGAAATGTTCAGCCTCTTTCAGAGGAACCCGACCTTGGCACGGACGCTCGGGCCGAGGGGATTGATGCCGAGTGCGAAGCGAGGGACCGTGACGGATGATGTCGTCCAGGCGGTCAAGGAGGCCCGCGGCGGTCTCGACTGGAAGGGCGACAACAAGGGCATCGTCCGCGCAGGTGCGTTCCTCCCCTCCGTTTCACATGGCTTTCCTTCGCTGACGTCCTGCGTAACTGCTGGGCAGCGATCGGTCGCCTGCATTTCCAGTCGGATCAGCTCGCGGAGAACGTGCACACGCTCCTCGCCTCGGTCGCCGACATCGCTCAGGGCGGCAACGGCAGCGTCACCGGCGTGCCCTCACGGGTGAAGCGACGTAAGTCCTTCCATTCCGCCTGGAACTCCCTGCCCTTCTCCTCGGTGCTGACCGCTCCGACCCGTGCGCCGCCACAGCCGCCATCACTCGCGTCCTGATCTCGTCAACACAGGGTCCCGGCATCGAGCTCTCGGACGCATAGGCAAAGAACGTAGCTGGTCTAATCGTTTTCCTCAACCCCCGCTGCAAACCCCACTGAATAAACATGCACGCGTTCTATGGAAAGCTGTCTATGGTCTAGTCTATCGATGGGCATGAATCGGCGCCGCTCAGGGGTCCTGCGTGTAGCGCAGCAAGTCTCGTACTTCGGGCAGAGACGCGTTCCCGTGGAAGAGCTCGACGAGGCCTCGCTTCGTGAGGAATTGGTGGTCCTCAAAGTCGAAGCCTGTAGCGGAGGGAAGGAAAGAGTCATGTCAGGCGAGGTGTGGCGAGGCAGGATGAGCGGACGCCGGAGAATGAGACGAACCGGGGACGACCACCTGGCAGATACGCGAATTCGATGCCCGGGCAGATCGCGTGTCAGGTCGATAGGACACCGTCCGGGCTGTGACCCGATCCGGACCGATATTCAGATACGAAGCGAAGCGCAGACGCACCTCACTGATCAAGCACCCCGTCCGGTCCCTTTCGTCTCCCGCCTCCCCCTCCTGGAGGTCCTCCTCCGGAATCTCGCTTGCCTTCCACCACCCGCCCTCGACCACCAACTGTCGGACCTCTCTCCGCTCCAGATCGTGCCCCATCACGACGTGCTTGATCTCCGGGGCGGTGTCGGACGACCCGGCCGGGCTGGGGCGGATGAGCGTGTATTTCGCTCGGCCTTGGTGCAGCAGGTGGTAGGTGATGGACTTGTTCACTGTTTTGTGAGAAGGCAGCCTCGGTCAAACGTGTGCGCGAGAAGGAGCGCTTTGCGGTACGGGTGAAAAACACGGACTGTGCAATTTCCCCTGCGGCGAATCGGGCGTCAAGAGGTAGTAGATCATGGTCGCCATGTTCCGCGTGGCATCGTCTGCGCGAAGGCGAAACAAATGTCAACTCTGCTTCGACCAGAAAGCTTACAGATGCACTCGGGTCGCACCGGCAAAGGGGGACAGGACAGTCTCATCGGTTCGAGCCGTTTCGCAGAAAAAGCCCGCTTCAGGATGAGCTGCGGAGGCGTAGAGTCTTCAGCCGTGCTCGAACTATCGCGCTTTGCATGTCTTGGTCGCGCTTCATGGGAATCCTGTGCGCCGGGCGGAACGAGCGGGATGATCGCCCGATCGAGGACGGGAGCAGGACAAGATCCGAAATTTCGCAACTCACGCTGCAGGTTGAGGGTGCGAATCAGTCGCTCATTAACCTCCGGGTACGGTTACGCCGGCATAGCTTAGCTCCTGGCGTTGCCGAGACGGAGGGAGAGGTATGAGGGAGGCGCAGGAGCGAAAGAGGCAGGCGGTTACAGTCTCCGCGGTTCGCCCCAGGCCCCGGCTTTTAGGCTGCTTACTGGTGCGTCGGACGGTCGTGGACTGACAAAGTCAGCAAAAGAAGTTCGAAAGGACCGCATGTCATGACCCGAGGGTGTGACGCTTGTCAGCAGGTAAAGGTCCGCTCATCTGTGCTTAAATAGACGAGTCCGCAGCGCGGCTGAAAACTCCCGCCCACAACGAATGCGAAACCGTTATGACATGTATGCTACAGAGAACGATGACAACAGAACGGATCTAGTAGTGTGTACAAGAAGTGGCAAGAGCGCAGAACCCGGCTCAATCGTCGTCCTCCTCGCTGTTCAAGCGCTCGTACTTCCTCGCCTGCCGCTTACGGTACCACCGCACGGCAAAGACGCCAGCAACGGCGAGGAGCGCGACCCCGAGGAGCACGGTCAGGACGATCCAGCCCCAGCGGCGGAACCAGCCGGGCTCGTAGGGGATCAGGACCGAGTCGATGCTGATGACGCCGCCAGCCGCCGCGAGGCGAATGGACGGGCTCGAACCACGCGCGACGAGGAGCGACGTCGATTCGTCGCCGCCGTTGTCGTCGTCGCCGCCGTCGCCTTCGCCGGAGCGGCCCCGCCGGTGATTGTCGCCGTCGAGGAACCACGGCGACGCCCGACCCCAGGCGAGCACGCGCGCCGCGTCGTCGCCCTTTGTTCCCCTCGCACCCGCGATCCCGACCATCCAGTCATCATCGCCGGCGCCCCATTTCCGGAACGCGATTGAGCCGTACCGACTGCGGCCGCCAGGCTGGCCGCGGCTCAAGAGGGAGTCGAACTTTTTCGCGTCGGCGAGGATGAGCGGCGAGCTCGGGAGACTCGGGTCGTGCGGGATGGGCGAGTCGGCGGAGCTGGACGCAGCCGAATCGATGGGGAGAATGTGCAGGCGGATCAGGTCGGCGAGCGCGTCCGGGTGCTCGTGGTAGTAGGTCAGGTTCAGCCGCGCGAGCGCCTTGTCCGTCGGGCAGAGGATCGTGTACGCCTGGTCGCGGCTCGTACGTCGCAGCGCAGACAGCGAGTCGCGCTCGTCGTCCTTCGGAGCCCGCTTGCCCTCGAGGACCCAGGTCATGTTGGCGGCCCGGATCAAGTTCAGCATCGTGTTCGCTTTGGCTCCCCGCAGGAGCTTTTCAAGGGTGATATCGAGATCGGGCGGCAGCTCGACCTGGTCGACGACGTGCAGGACGCCCGTCTCGGTAAGGAGGTCCCCCTCGACGACGTTGGCGTCGCGCGACTCGCCGTTCGCGGGCAAGCCGCCGAGGGTCGGCCCGTGGACGGACAAGGTCGAGTTGACCGGCTCGCGCTCAAAGTAGATTTCGGCGCCGTCGAGCAGCGTCGGGTACCTCGAACCGCCACTGCGCGGAAAGTCGGCGAGATAGACGACCTCGTCCACGGCGTGGTACTTGAGGACGGAGCGGAGTTCGTCCCGAGCGGCCGGGAGGAGAAGGTACTGCATCGTCAGGCCCAACGCCGTGAACGCTGGGTTCGTCGGGACCAGGTACGTTACGGCCGGTCGCGTCGCCAGCGTCCCGTCAAAGGCGGCCGCGTAGACGGAAGCGACAAAGGTCGACAGGCGCAAGTCCGACACGGCCGCCGTGATCGCGACGGGAGGCGGCTCGATGAGCGAAGAGAGAAGGTAGATGACCGAGTCGCCGACGACGACCGGATCCGCGACGACGTTCGCTCCGCCCCAGCTGAGCATCTCGTTGTCGCCGTCTTCATCGTCGTCATCCCCGTCGCCCTTGCGCCCTTTCTGCCCCTTGCGCGTCGGTCCCCATCCGTCTCCAAGACTGCCGTCCTCGCCCTGGACACCGACCGCAACACGCTGCCTGGCGCCCCTCAACGACTCGGTCTTGAGTTCCGTCCCGATCAGCATCCCATCCTCGAGCTCGCGCGGGCGCCACTGGCCCTTCAGGATGTGATACCTGAGCAGCTCCTCGAGGGCGGCGCTGCCGTCTGGCGGGAGCGGGCGTCCGCTCAGGATCGGCGACATCAGTGACGGCACGCGGGATGCGGTCGACGCCGCTCCCCGGACCGCGGCCGAGTCGAGAACGTCGTCCCGAACTGCCAGGATCGTGTACCTCTCCGACTCCGACTTGAAGGTCTGAGCTTGTGGCACGCTCAATGGGTGTTGCCCGCGGCCGAGGACAACCGGAGGCGGCAAGGGCGTGTCGATGACCGTCCCGGGCTCTCGCGAGGGGATCTGGACGTAGTGTGACAGGTTGACCGAGCGAAGTAGGGCGACGTAGCGGGTCGCTCCGAGCGCGATGAGATATTTCTCCGCAGTCAAGGCGAGCGAACCCGACGGGAGCAGGAGGCGTGGTACCGTGTGGAGGACGCCTGAAGCGAGCGAAACGTTGCGTTAGCTTTGTGAACAGCATAGTGAGAGCAGAGCTGCACACACCATTCTTGGCGAGGATGTCCCCATCTTCGATCGCGGTCCCGTTCACCTTGATCTGCAGACGGTCTCCCTCTGCCAGGACCTCCAGACTCCCGTTCCGCACCGTCTCGACGATCGACGAGGACTTGGCCTTCTTGCCGACCAGCCGCTCCAGGTATCCCACCTGACCCTTGCCGGCTCCGACCTGGGAGGCCCCGTCGCCAAAGATCTCGCTCAGGTCACCCTCGGCGAGCCCGGAGCGAAGGTACCGCATCTCGAGGTCCGTCAACTCCGCCCAGGCGTCGTTCGTCGGCGCGAAGAGCGTCATATGCGGGGTGGTACTGAGGTAGTCGAGGATCGAAGCGGGGAGCAGAGACGCGAACGTCGACAGTTCGGGTTTCGAGCGGACCAGAGCCGCTGCGGGAAGAAGCGCCAGAGTCAGCGGAGGTTAGAGCAGGGAAAGGATCACGAGCCGGGCGCACCCAAGTCATGAGGCTTGCTCAGGACAGCGTCCATCGAGAGCAAGACGCCGTTAACGGCAAACTGCGGCTCCGCGACCCTGGACCCGCCGTCTCCCTTCCAATCGACACCGACCCAGATCTCGCTCTTCTTGTCATTCTTGCCCGCGCTCCTGCGGATGATGCGCATGCGCTGTCCTTCGCCGTGCAAGAGGCCGTCTGGCCGGTCGGAGGGCAAGTCGGGGTCCGGTCGATCGGGCTCGGTGCCGGGCAGAGAAGGCGGCGCCGGGAACGACTTGTTGAACGGCGCGAGGGTCGGGAAGTAGAGGGTCTCGTGCAAAGTGGGCACGTCCAGCGGTAGAGGCTTATGTGGCCACGTGGCATTTGCGCTCGTGTTCCGCTCGGCCGGCGACGATGGCGCGACGAGGGAGTAGTTGAGAACGAGGTAGAGGAGCGAGTCGCGGAGGTCGAGCTGGAGGTTGTCGTGCTCCGCGGGTGCGAGCTCGCCGTCGATGAGGTCCGCGACGCTGGACCACACTGAGGCCGTCCCGCTGCTTCCGTGATCGCTGCGTTCGCTGCTGCGATGCCGCTCTCGCTCTTTGCGGATGGCGGCGTCGGTGGGGGCAAAGAGGGTGCTCCCGTTCAGGCGGTTCAGCGTCGGGATGAGGCGGGCATGCTGGAACGCAGCGAGGAGCAGCGTGTGGTCCGGACTGGCGCTGAGCAGGTCGACGAGGTGCGTCGTATCGGGCGGCGGCGGCGGCGGCGGTGGGGCGGATGACGACGCCGCTGCAGGCGACGCAGACGCAGCACTGGACGTCGCTGCAAGGGCGAGCGGTAGCCACAGCAGTGCTATGAGTCTGCGCATGGCTCGTACGTGCAGGAGAAGCGCTTGTTGCGGCGTTCGCTTGTCCTGCGAGATCGCTCGGCCGGCCGCGGACGGCGAACTTGCGCTGCCGACGATGTCATCGCCTCGACTCCCAACAAGTCATCGTTCTGCAGCGCTCACAGGCGCAGTGAGGCTGCGATAGCAGCACAGGATCGGCCGCTGCTGCCCGCAACCTGGAAAGGGACCCTGACCAGCCGCATACTCTCTCCCCATCAGCCTCAGGAAACGCTCCCCCTCCTTGAATGCTAATGCGTCGTGATGCAATTACTTTCGACTGCTCGTGGTAGCAGAAGGGGGTATGTACAACTCCGCAGAGGACGGAATGGATGCTTAGTTGACCGTGTCGGTCGGCTTGCGCGCCTCCGTGATGGGCTCGTCCTTGCCGAGCGCTTCCCGGCTCGCGCGCTCGTCGTCGTTCTCCAATCGCTGCTTCATGCCCTTCATCTCGTGCTCGTGCACAACGCGGTGACGCGCGTCGCCGCCCGGACCGGCCGTCGAGGTCGAGTCGCCCGTGACCGGGTTCGCCTCCGTGTGCAGCGTCTCGCGCTCGTTCGAGACGATCCGCGTGTCCGCCGGCATGGTGATGCCCATCTGCTCAGACAGGGTCGGCTCTGTGGTCGCCGGAAGGAAAGAGGGGACAGATCAGCGTCGGTCCGGTGAAAGAGGAAAAGCGAACGGCGGTGAGGAGACTCACGCTCGGGGGCACCGCCGCGGGCGCCGGCGGCGCTAGAGGTGTTGCCCTCGACGACGCCCTCACGCGCGGAGCCAGAGAAGGCCGGAGCCGCCTTCGAGGTGTTGGTGGTCTGAGTAGTGCCGGACATGGTTTCTGGTGGCCGTGAGAAAGAGGATGGAGGAGAGTCAGTTCTACGTCCTGCAAGGCCCCGGAGCCAGGGCGATTGAGGCTCACCTGGGTTTCGTTGGTGTTTGCGACAGAGTCGTGTGAGGAAGAAGCAAGGAGAGGAGAGAGGGAGGAACCCCTTCAAGCGCGCGCAGGAGGGAATGACGTTACCGCTTCGCCGACTCTCGCTCATCGCCTCGCCGCGTGACAGCTAGAGCAACAGCTTTTCCCCCTTGGAGAACATTTTCCAGCCGACATTTCCAGATTGTACCCGATCCCGTGCTGCGCCTAAGCCCTTCCTCCAGAATGGTATCCGCTGAAGAGGCGGATTCGATTTGAGAAGGCCGTAGGGCGGGGACCACTTTTCTCCATCCCCGCCCCGGGCGATGAAACACGGTGACAACCTGTGTAGCCATCCAGTGCTTTAGTGAACGGAAACGAGAGACGAGCAATGTCCGAGCCTCGCGGATCGACAAGGCGAGGAAGGGAGCATCGCAGAGATTACAACAAAAGCTGACGGCTTCGACAGGTACACGCCCGGACGGCAACTAACAGTAAGCGATACAACCGCAGAGAACAGCTATGTATGGAGGCGTGAGGGTTTTCACTCCTCGTGACATCAGGCGCGGACTTGTTCGGCAGCCTCCTGCGGATTCCGGAGCGAGACAGTCAGCGAAACGCGCTCGCGCAGAAGGGAGCCTGGGAATTCTGCGAGACTCACGATGAATTGGCTGCATTCGTCGGATGTCACTGCGAATGACGAAGAGGAAGTCAGCGACTATGTCCGGAGGGGATGAGACCGATCGCCTTACGAGTCTTGACATTCGAGATCTTGGCCTGGTTGAAGACGACGCCGAAGAAGGCGTCGGCGTGCGGGATGAGCTCGGCACGGAAGGTCGTGCAGATGTACTGGGCGTCCTCCGAAAGCTCCGAGATCATGGCTGTAGCAGAGAGGCAGAAGTCAGCGCGGAAACGGCGCGATACTCTTCCTCCAAAGCGACGCACCGGCAACCGCAGTTCGCCTGTCGGCATCCAGGTTGGCGTCGATTTCGTCGAACAGGTAGAAAGGCGCTGGGTCACACTTCTGGATCGCGAAGACTGGAGTGCATAGTTCCGGTCAGCCGGGTGGCCACTTGGAAGACTGCCACGCAACCAGACGCACTCAGAGCAAGCGCGACGAGGGCCTTTTGACCGCCCGACAGCTGTTGCAGGCGCAGCCCTTCGTTCGACTTCGACTTGAAGGAGACGCGAATGGCGACGCCGTTATAGTTCTCGACACTGCCGTCCTCCTCAGGCTCGTCAACATCCATCTCGTCGTCACCCTTGTCCTGCTGACGCTTGAGCATGATGAGACGTCCTCGTCCGCTTGGGACAAGCTTCTCGAAGACCTCGTCAAAGTTCTTGGCGACCTGCTTGAACGTCCGCTCGATCGCCTCGTCCTTGCGCGCGTCGAGCACATCGATCAGCTCGAGGATCGAGTTCTGCGACTCGTCGAGCTCCTTCTGCCGTGTCTCCAGCTCGTCGCGCTGCTTCGTGAACGAGTTGTACTGCTCGAAGGCTTTCTTGTTGACGTGCGCGAAAGCTTTGAGCCCCTCGTTGACCTTGCGCAGCTTCTTGAGGAGCTGCGGGCAAGAAGAGGGTCAATCGTTGTGCGACATGTCCAGAGATATGGACCCGCGGCGCACCTTGTCGGTCGTCGCGGTGGTCTCGGCAAAGGCCTCCTCCGGCAGGACACCCAAGTCCCGGATCTTTTGGTTGCACTCGTCCTTGCGGTGAAGCAGCACTTGCCGCTTCGCGAGGTACCGTTCGACGCTCTTCTGCTGCTTGCTGATGCCCTGCTGATCTTCCGCTTGCTGCGTGTCGCGCTTCTCGCGCTCCTTCTCGAGGTCGGCGATGTCCTTGTTAACGGTCTCCGTCTCCTGCTCAATCGCTGCGATACCGTCGAACATCAGCATACGAACGATCCGTCACGAATATGCGGACACGATTTACCGTCGAGACGCTCGTTCAGCTGCTTGATCTGCCGGTCGATCTTTTTGAGTTCGCGCTTCCGGCCCTCGAGGTCTTCGACGCCCGCCGCAGCCTGATCCTCCTGTGCGCCCGGTACGTCCAGTGCGGCCAAGCGAGCATGCAAGTCGTCGCGCCGACGGCTCAGGTTCTCCTTGATTTCCATCTCCAGAAGGTCCTTCGCGCGCTCGAGCTGAGAAGGTGAATCGAATCCCAAGATATCGTCAGCCAGGCCATCGCGACGCAAGAGCGAGACGAGACACACCTTTGCGACCTCCTTGGAGAGCTTGACGAGCGCGTCCTTGCGCCGGTCTGCCTCCGCCGATAGGCGCTGCATCTCTGCTTCTTCCTCTTCGCTGAGGCCCTCGCTGGCCTGGAACTCCTCCTCCGCCTCTCTGGCCCACATGGCACACTCCTGCTCGAGAGACCGGACATCACTCCGGACCGCTGCCAGCTGCGACTCGAGCCGCGCCAGCTTGGTCTTCAGTCGGTCTTCGTCCTCCTGGGCTCGCAACGTCGCGCTGAGCAGCGGTTGTTGCTCGTCGCGCAGACGATTCAGCCTGCCTTGTGCGATCTTGATCTGCCCGACGCGCGTCGTGACCTCCTGATCGGTCATGGCGAGCGCCTGGCGAACCTCGGCACGCTCCGCCGAAAACTCTGCTTCGCGCTGCTGAGCCGCCTTGAGCGACTTGACGGCGTCCAGGCGGGACCGCCGCACGTCGTGGTAACCGCCAGTCAGAGCTCCCTTCCGATCGTATTTGTCACCGTCGAGCGTGATGGCGTTGAGTCCGTGGGAGCGCGTATACGCTCCGGCGATCTCCAGCGTTTGGCAGACGACCGTTCGGCCGAAGACCTGCTTGAACGCCGGCCGGAACTGCTCGCTGAACTTGAGCTTGTTGATCCTGGAAGCTCAACAGAGGATCAGCATAAAAGCACTTCGACGCCCCTCGAAAAGACGTACATCGGAATGGCCTCGTTCGTCTTCGGATACTCGACGTCGTGGACACGCAGCCGATTCAGCGGCATGAAGGTGATGCGGCCGCTCTTATCCTTGACCATCTGTTCGAGGATTTTGGTCGCCGTGTCGTCCGTGTCGACGACGACCTGGAAGAGACTGCTCGCGAGGGACTGGTCATCAGCACTCGACACCGATGTCACGAAAGATGGTCGGGACAAACCTTGTACCGGCGGTGACCTCAACTGCCGTCTTGTACCGATCCTCGACCTCGAAGAGCTCGTAAAGCGGGCCAAAGTAGCCATCGAGCCCGAGGTCGTCCGCGATCGCCCTCACTGCACGCAAGCCGTTCGCCGTCTCGCGATCCATCGTCGTCGACACAACCCGCTGAGCGGACTTCAGCGTCTCGAGGGCATGTTGAGCTTGCATATCGAGCTTGCCGGACTTCTTCCACAGCTCCCTGCAAAAGCGAGATGGTCAGCGCCGATACGGCCCAAGAGGGCTATGAACTCGGCCGACTCACTTGCGATGCTCGTTCTGCTCAGCGCTCTCCTCCTCGAGGCGCTTCACCTCGCGCACGTACTCGCTCGCCTTGGCCTTCTGCGCGTCGAGCTCGTTGCGCAGCTCGACCCGCTTCGCCTCGACCTCCTGGCGCTCCTTCTCCGTCTCCTCCTGCTCCCGCACGAGGGTCGCTTCCCGCGCCTTGCGACTCGCGATGGCCTCCTGCTTGGCGTCGATGAGCCCCTGCAGGTGTTCGTCGCGCTCCGCCCGCGTCCGGAACTGCCCGCGGCGCCCCTGCCGGGCGTACAGCCCGTTCAAGGTGACCTGGACCTTGTCCAGCTGGTCCTGCTCCTCCGTCTGCTCTGCCCGCTTGGCTTCGAACGCCGGACGCGTCTCCTCGTCGAGCTCCTTCTCTTTCTCCGCGATCGAGGCCTCGACGCGCTCGAGTTCTGAGGTCACGTCTGCGCGCCGGCCCTCGGACGAGCGCGAAGCGTCCTCGGCGTCGCGGACGAGGCAGTCGACTTGCGTGCGGGCCTTTGTCAGCTCGCGCCGCTCCTCGGACAGATCGGCGTGTTCGCTCTGCAAAGCGGAGAGCGTTTCCTGAAGCGTCGCTAGCCGTCGTCGAATATCCTGGATCATGCTGGTGTGAGCTTCTGCTCCCGCGGCCGATGCTGGTGTTCGAAACCGGGCGACTCACCGCGAGCTCCTTTTCTCGCTGATTGAACTCTTCCCGCCGGGTATTGGCCGTGTCGATGTCGCGATTCCGTTCGTCCTCGATGCGGTCGAGCATCTCTCCCACATCCTGCAGCTCGCGCTGGTAGATGCAGTACTCGAGGGAACGCCGGGCACGATCATGGGTCTGTGTACCGCAGGGGGTCAGTTCCGTCTCTCCGCCTCCTGTCAGCGAGACCAGCGTACCTGATACTGCTTCAGCTCTTCCTTCTCCTCCTCGAGCTCGTCCAGTCGTGCCTGGATGTACTCGAGCAGGTCCTTGATCTTGTCCCGCTTCGCATCTACGGCGCAGGAGGTCAGCCGGCAAACAAGCGAATGCTCGCATGCACAGACGATGCTCACTGGTCTCGTCCATGATTTTGGTCGACTCTGCTCGACGCTCTTCGTACACCTTTGTACCGGCCACCTCTTTGAGCAGGAGCAGCCTGTCCGCGTCCTTCTGATTCGTCAAGTGGGTGATCTGCGAGGCTCAGGTCCGCAGTCAGCGCCGAGCGTCGGCTCCGGACCAGAGCCGAGAGCGCAAGCTCACTCGTCCTTGCGGCACGATGTAGTACGGGTTCGAGCGCGAGAAGCCGGCCGATTCGAGGAGGGACATGACTTCTCCCTTCGAAGTCGACTTGCGGTCCAGCTGGTACTCGTCCTTCTTGAGTCCGATCGTT
The DNA here is from genome assembly GCA_024713535.1 of Rhodotorula sphaerocarpa. Taxonomy (NCBI): domain Eukaryota; kingdom Fungi; phylum Basidiomycota; class Microbotryomycetes; order Sporidiobolales; family Sporidiobolaceae; genus Rhodotorula; species Rhodotorula sphaerocarpa. The sequence goes on along the minus strand of JANIBP010000004.1, from coordinate 910,741 downwards.
CGTCGGAGCAGTAAGGAGGGCTTGCCTGCACAGCGCAAAGTCGTCTCAGTTTCGCTGCTCAGACTCCGAGCGGGTGCGGAGAGATGGGTACGCACTGGTCGGGAACCGCCCGTCTGTGTTGTCAAACTCGATCTCGACGTAAGCGCTCATTGTAGCGCCGCCTCCGGCTCCTCCGCTATCGTGCAGTAATGCCTGACGCTCCTCGCGCGAGAGAGAGGTGTAGGCATCGGAGAGGACGAAGCGGATGGCGGAGAAGAAGTTGGATTTGCCCGATCCGTTCCGGCCGACGAGCAGGTTCAGACCGGAGCTGCGCGGGATGCGAGTGTTGTCGTCAGCGCTCTGGAATAAGTGACACGTCCAGCGCGGCCAAGGCGCAGCGTACGAGAAGGGGTCGACAACGGTCTCATCCCGATAGGACTTGAAGCCTTGGATCTGTTGACACGAGCGGAGTCTCCCGGGCGGTCAGCATCCCTCCCCGATGCCCTGAGCGCCCTCCAGACGCTGCTCTGAGCCGCTCGCCGCCTGTCCTGACGAGTCCGAGGTCGAGGCGAGAGCAAAAAGGTCGGCCGTACCTTCAAGCTCTGCAAGGGGAAGGAGAGAGTCAGCGCGAGTCGCGCAGCGCAGCATGCGATCTCGACTCACTTTGATGTGCATCCTGCGTGCGCCCGCTGGCCCTGCGGAGCTCTGACGAGGCGAACGAGTGCTCGAAGCTGTCGCCGCCTGGGACGAGTCGCGACGCGTCGTGATTTCTCGCCATCAAGGGGAGGCTTCGAAAGCCACTCCGGCGAATTGAAGAATACAATCGAGAGTAGTAAACCCCTATACAGATATTATCACCCTACCCCGCATTCGGGTGCCGGCTCAGCGTTGACATCGTCGCCACTGCCTGCGCTCGCTTATCTGCGCCACAGCTCGCCGCGTTGATCCCTTTGACCGCTTGCTACGCCCGGTAGACGAGGCGCCATGATCCGGTCGCCGCCGGGCGTGAGCGCGGGACACAAGCCGACCCTCGATGGCTTCGTCCGCGCCGACTCGACATCCGCCTCGACCAGGAAGCGCTCAAATAAGAGCACGCAGGGCGACGACGCGAAGCCCAAGAAGCGGAAAAGCGGCGCGGAGAGCTCGCGATCGACCGATCTTGGGCGGCCAGTCCGTCGGAAGGCGTCGGCGAGCGAAGGCGGCAAAGTCAAACCATCGTCCGATTCGCCAACGAAGAAAGGCGTTAAGAAGAAGAAGAAGACAACAAAGCCGTTCGTCGCCGACAATCGCAAGCTCGGTACAGTCGAACTGCTCGACTCGTCGGACGAGTCGGACGCTTCGAGCCAGTCGCAGGACCTCACCATCCTCTCGCCGCCACCAGTTGCGAGCACCAGCGGCGTCAGGCGGCAAGCCGGCAAGATCGTCCTCGAGGAAGAGGACTGGGTCTCGCAGGCGGATGATGCTACGGAAGAGCCGGCCGCAGGAGAGGAGACTCAGGGAACAGAGGCCGGATCCGCAGTCGACGACGGGCCGCAGGCGGTGGCTAACCTTGCCGAGGCTCAGAGCAAGCTCGCGGAACCGGCGGAGCAAGATGCACACGACGGCTGTTCTTACGGAGACGACGACGACGTCGTTCTGCAGGAGCCACCGCCGTCTGATGACGATGTCATCGTCGTCCCGAATGCGCCGTCACCGCCGGTGCAAGGCACACCGCCAGAGGCAGCTTTGAAGCCAAAGCCGAAGGAAGCAGCCGGATCGTTCTTGGCGCCTCTATCGCGGCTCTTCACCCGTGCATCACCGGCCGAACGGGATGCCTCCGGTCTTGGCCGAGACGATCCTGGGGGCGAAGGTGACGCTGGGAACGGCAAGAAACCTTTCTCCGTTCTCTCGTCTCTACCGAACGCCTTCACCGCGCTCATGGCCGGACACGACGAGACGATCCAGTGGAAGGCGGCGGAGAAGGCCGACAAGCAGAAGGGGCGGTTGCCCAAGGGAGAGGAGCGGCGCGTGCCGTTCTACAAGTGGATCGACGGTCTCGAGATCACTGTCGACGCGTTCCGATACGGCAAGATTGACGGATGCAAGGCTTACTTCCTCTCTCATGCCCACTGTAAGCCACCTCCTCTGCCTTCCGCCCTCCCTGCCGACTGTACTGACCTTCTTTCGCGATTCGCAGCCGATCACTACCAGAACTTGTCCTCGACATGGTCCGGCGGTCCGATCTACGCATCGCAGACGACTATCAACCTCATCAAGCTCAAGTTGGGAGTCCGCGACGAGTACCTTTTCCCGCTCCCCTTGGACGAAACCGTCAAGGTCCACGGGATCGATGTCACGCTCATCGACGCGAACCAGTGGGTTGCCTCCTGCGTTTTGTATCTCTGCCTTCTTTTTTTTGACAGCGCCTCGTCGGCAGCTGCCCCGGATCCGTCCTCTTCTTGTTCGAAGGACCTCACACCGACCCCAAATCGCCGTACTCCAAAACGCCGAACCGCATCTTTCGTTACCTGCACTGTGGTGGTAAGGCTTTAGCGCAGGCGGTCACTGCTTGCGCATCGCACTGAACCCTTTCGCCCTGCGCAGACTTTCGTGCTTCCCCTCAGCACATCGTCCACCCTTGCATGTCCATGCCTGCTCCTCCCTCCACAAAGCCGGCAACCTTGCAGACGCAGCTGCGCGCCCCGTCGATGTCCCGCTCTTCGTCTACCGCCTCTTCGACCTCTGCCGCCGGCTTCGACCCCGTCGCAGCAGGCTTCACCGATCCGCTCCCCGGCCGCACGCAGAAACGCCTCGACGCGATCTACCTCGACACGACCTACCTCGGACCGTCGTACTGCTTCCCCGCGCAGGAACTCGTCATCTCGGCGTGCGCTGAACTCGTCCGGGAACGGATCGTCAAGGGGGACGAGGCGGCCTTGTGGCGGGCAGATGGGCGCGATGCCGAGCGGAAGGGACTCAAGGGCTGGCTCGCGCAGGGCGGAGGCGATATCAAAGGTGAGGTCAAAGATGACGACGAGGATGCGGCCATGATGGAGCTGGCGGCCCTACCGGAAGAATACGACGAGGACGACATCGCGATGGCCGTCCGCGAGGAAACGCCGTTTGCGGGCCGGCGGGGCGAAATTTCCACCCCGCATCGTACGATTCATGCAGAGGCGGCCGAGACGGAGGAGCCGGACGAAGAAGCTTGGCTTGCGGCGCACGAAGAGCATCTGGCGGCGGAGGCGACCAGTGACCCTCGGGAGCGGCTCCAAGCTGAAGCCGTCAAGCGAGACGTGATGGCCCAGAACGTCGAGTTGGTCGCCGCCTCGCCGCTGAACCCTTCTCACGCCGTCGCCGCCTCCACTTCCTCCGAGTTAGTGCCGCCCACCGAGCGTCAAGCACCTGGCGATGGCGGACCCGTACCGCCGCCTGAAAACAGCGACGGGTCGGACGCACCGGCAACGGCGCGGGACTCCTCTCTGGGCGAACCCAGATCAGATCCGAACGCGCCTCTGCTGGCGCCCAAGCCCGAAGCTGATCTCCAAGAAGCGCTGAGCGGGGCCGACGAGGGGCGCCGTAATCCGTCAGAGCAGGCACCTCCCATCGGAACGGAGTCGACAGACGTGTCGGTCAAAGCGGAGGACGACAAGGGCGGCCTTGCTCCCCAGACGGATGCTGTCAAGTCTGAGGCCGAAGAAAAGCCGGACCTCAAGCCGAAGAAGGAGCGGCTTCTCGTCCTCATCGGCACGTATTCCATCGGGAAAGAACGGTTCGTTTCAACACCCTGCCTCCCTCATGTGCTAGAACGATCTCTGACGAGACCATGTTGCAGGATCGTCAAAGCGATCGCACGCGCGTTGTCGACCAAAGTCTTCTGCGATGGCTACAAGCGTTCTCTCTTCCTCGCGCAGGACGACCCGTCCCTGCACGAGCTCCTGACGGAGGATCCGCTCGAGGCGCAAGTCCACGTCGGCGGTCTCCGTGACATTACGCGCGAGTCGATGCAAGATTACCTCGGCAAGTACAAGGCGCCACGCGTCGAGAATGGCTTCACGAGCATGATCGGCCTTCGACCAACGGGTGAGGCTGCTTTCCTTCCTAGCGGCGGATCGCTGGAGATTGTGCTCACCCTGTGCGCGACTCGCAGGATGGACGTACCGCTCCGAGTCCAAAGACAAGACGCCGTCGATCGCAAAGATCCTGCAGATTGAGCAGCAGCGCAAGTTTTCGCCCGCCGGTCTATGTGAGGCTCTCTTCTCCATGCCACTCTTCTTCGATTGTGCGATCCTGATCGTCTCCTCATGCAGACCCGCAACGCGACTCGACTCCGATCACCATGGCATTCGGGGTACCCTATTCTGAGCACTCGAGCTTCTTCGAGTGAGTCCCGTTCCTTCCCTCCCTCCCGTGCCGAAGCGCTGACTGAATCAAGCTCCACCAGGTTGACGTGCTTCTGCCTGTCTCTCGAATACACGCGCATCATCCCGACCGTCAACGTCCACACCGCCAACTCGCGCAACAAGATGAAGCAGTGGATCGACCGGTGGGCCGCCGAGAAGAAACGTCGGAAAGACGCCAAACTCCCCCGGATCGTGCCGTTCCGCAGCCTGAACTACTGGTAGAACGACGAATGCATGTCCAGCGTAAAAAGGGTTGGGGTGTGGGTCGTGATGCGAGTTGGTACCAAGAGAGCGGAAGATATGCGAGGAATGAAAAAGAGTCTACATGGCGTCCAGGAATTCCAAGAGTCGATAAACATGAGGCGTTGAGAGGCGGCGCTCCTTTCCGTTTTTCTATGCGCGGCTAGCGCTCAAGTATAGCGCGCGACTTTGCGCCTCCGGCCCTTCACTGTGGCGGCGATTCCGCCGGCGGCCGTCGCGCTGTCCGGCTCCCTAGCTCCTCGCTCGGCGGATGCTGGACCAGGCCGAGATGGAGACACGGAGGAAGGGGTCTGCCGCCTCGCATGGGCTTTGCTGTTGGCTCCTCGTCCAGTGCTCGGCGGCTGTGCGCTTCCGCGCTGCGGTCGGCGTGGGCTAGACCGCTTCTTCGGTGGCGTTACGTCGATGTCGGCCTCCTCTTCGTCAATGTGCCCAAGGTCCACCTCACTGGTCGAAGGGGGCGTACACGTCGGCTTCTCGGTCAGGCCTATCTCGTGCTCGTCGAAGCCGACTGCAGGTGCATCGCCGCGATCCCTCCGGCTCGTTTCGGCGATGTTGTCCTCCTCGACCGGCCTTGGCTCGGCTTCTTCATCGCTCGCAGCGACGAGCACCTCCGCCTGAGCGTCAGCCCCGACGGGTGGGTCGACCGCCTCCTTGCGCACGGGAGCAGGCGGAGGCGGCATCTTGACCGGGCTGGCGACGACCGACGCGGCCGACGGGACCGAGGACAGACTCGAATCGCTGAACGCCGACATCGGCTCCTTGCGTTTCTGGCCCGCGAGCGGGGAAGATGCGTTATTCGCTTGGACCTGCGGCTCTGCGGGGGAGCCTCCGTTGGACAGCACAAGCTTGCCGGCTGAGGACGAGTCAAATGGTCAGCTCCGACGCACAAAAAATTCGACTCGGCCGCAGACAATCGTACCGAAGCCCTGCGAGTCGATTCCGCTCTCCTGCTGCGCCGCCTGGAGCCCATCGACCCGGGCATGGCTCTGCGCAGGGCTGGTCCCGCTCACAGCCGTCATTGCCGCGTCCTCGCCCGCGCTCGAGCCGATCCGCGATCGTGCCGGATCATTGTACGGGAGGGAGGAGCAGACGAAGGGGGCCGAGGCGACCGAGTCGGCGTCGTCTGAAGATGAAGATCCCTTCGTTCTGAGCCAAGGGTGCTTGAGCGCTTGGGCTGCGTACGGTACGAGCGACCCATTGCTGTCAGAATCTACGCGCTGAGGAAGCAAGAGCACAACACTCACAGCAACTCATGCGACGTCTCGGGTCGACCGTCAGAAGCTTGTACAAAAAGTCAAGCGCGACCTCGCTGACGCCCATCCGCCTCGGCAAGCTCATATCGACATGCCGGGTTTGCATCCGCTGAGCGAGCGGTTCCGTCTCGGACTCGTCGAACGGGGTCTGGTTCGTGAGGCAGCACCACAGGACGATGCCGATCGACCAGGCGTCGACGATCGAGCTGTAGCCGACTTGCGGGTTCGGGTGCAGGAGGACCTCTGCGGGAGATTCTCGGTGAGCTCCTGACAGTCTAAGCTGTGCTTCCGAGAACAGTATAGCCTAACCGGGTGCGAGGTAGGTTGGGGTGCCGCACATTGTCGTTAGGCGGGTCTGAAGGGGTCAAGCGGGGCGCCGTTCAGCTCCTACGCGAGATGAATCCGCACGCGAACAGAGACATCCACGCACCTGATCGTCCGCCATCTTGGCCAGCCCGAAATCCGTCACCTTGCACACGGGATGCTCCCCGCGCGTCAATAGCAGGTTCTCCGGCTTCAAGTCGCGGTGCGTGATCCCGCGCGAATGCAAGTACGCAACCGCCTCGCAGATCATGAGGGCAATTTCTCGAACCTCAGACTCTTCTGCAGAGGGTTGGACGCGCGGGAGGAGAACAGACCGGGCGGGCGGGTGAGTTAGCCTGACGGTCTCGGTCCCGCTCCACCATAGCCAGAGACTTACTGAGCCCTCGCCGCTTCATGACATAGTCAAGGAGGTCACCGCCGTCGACATACTCCAGTACGAGCCTGCTCGTGTGGGATAGGACGTGAGCCGCTGGATCAGGGCCTGCTGTGCCGAGCAGCTGAAAAGGGGTACTGACTTACCAGATGCGCTGCTCGTCCTCGAAATAGTCGTAACATCGTACACAGAAGCGCTGTCGTGAGCTCGAAGCTGTCAGCTTGACCGCCCGACTATTCGGAGGGCGAAGGGCCGAAGAGCACAGACTCACATGCTCGAGGGTCTGGATGATGCGGACCTCGCGCTCGATCATCTCGACCGTCTTGGGGTTATTCGCAAATCTGGCCCTCTGAATGATCTTGATGGCGACCATCATGCCGTCCCTCCTCCGTACGCCCTTCCGCACCGTCGCAAAGCTGCCCTTGCCGATCTGTTCCCGCACCTCGTAGAACGAGTGGATCGAGGTCCCGTCCGCGGACTGACTGTCCGAGAGCTCGCCGAGGTTGTACGGGTCCGATGCGCGCGAGGACAAGGCCAGGGACGGGTCGCACTGGAAGATATACCGGAACTCTTGGTCAAAGTCGGTCGAGGCCGGACCGAAGACGATCGGGTCGCCCGATTCGAGGACGGTCACGCGACCCTTTCCGACCTGGGAGTGGACGCAACGCGAGCATGCGTCAGTCTCAGAATCCAGAGCGGGTGCGCGGACGCGTCGCAGGAGAACCAGGGCGACCTGCCCAGTCAAGGCGACCGGACTGACCTTGCAGTTCCGGACATAAGTCCCATTCGTCCCCTTGTCTTCCAGCCTGACGATCCCCTTCTCCGGCTCGATCCAGATTCTCGCGTGCCCCGAACTGATCTTGGGTCCGTTCAGGCACAGGTCCGACTTGGGATGCCGCCCGACGGTGTACTCGGTTCGACCGCGGACCAGTTCGAGCCGTTCAGGGCGGGCCAGGCCGCCTCTCGCTCCGACTGCGGCGCCTGACGCTCCATTTGCACCTGCTGCCAGGCGGCCTGCGTCCACGTGTGCGGAGGCGGTCCGAGACCCGGTGACGGCGACGAGGATCCCCCACAAATGTCCCGGGAACCTCGACTCGGCCTCCCCGTTCGCGCCCTGACTCTGCTGCGTCTGTTGCGTCTGGGTCTGGGTCTGTGTCCACGGCTGCGACTGCGACTGCGACTGGGAAAGCGAGTCGGGCAGGTCCGAGTCGGCTACGTCGAGGGCGTCGAGCGCGGCGGTTTCCATCGTATGACCGTCCCTCCAGCGGCGCGTGTGCCTGCTGGGCGACACTGGTAGCGCTTCTAGCTTAGCGCTTCAGCGACTGAACGAGACGGGAGGGGGGCGTAGCGTGGCTCAGAACGCCGCAAAGGTCTCCGCCCGCTGACTGATGACAACTTTCGAGTCAGCGTCGGGAGGTGCGAACCACAAGACAGTTCTTCCACAGGGGCAAGCGGACCACAGCAACGGAAAGCTATGTTGTCCTGGATCGTAGTCTCTCGTTGGCTTTCAGCCGCCGCCCTATGGCGCTCATGGACCTCTCCGCCGCGTTCGAAAATCGCGAACTTCGCGTCGACGCGCGCCAGACCGCCAGGTCGGGGCCAGGAGCCGGCGGCCGGGGGAAAGAACAGGCTATCGTCTCGACGTGGTGCCGGTGTATACCGCTGAAAAGAGCTCTCTTGCCGAGGGGCCAAGTCCGTTGGTCAGGAGTAGAGGTTTGCAAGTTGTGCGATGAGCGAACCGACTTGGAGAGATCGGACGCGCGTGTATGGGCCGTCTGCCTCAGGCAGGCGGCCGTGCCGGAGCTCAGAGACGAGAGTCCCATCCATGCGGGCCATGTCATGCATCCTGTCCGAGTGAGGAGCGACCGAAAGTCAGTTCCCGCCCTGATCCAGGCGCCCAAAGATCCCTTCTCCTGACCGAACTCACGGGGTCCTCGTCCGGCGACTGTTTCGCGCACTCTCTCCGCACGCGCTCGAGGAAGTACCTCGCATCCTCCGGGTCGACTCCGGGCGTGATCCCATGCCCGAGGTTGACGATCCACCCCCCACGCACCCCGTCCCGACTGCACGTCAAGAACCCGTCCGGTCCCCACGTGACGTTCCTCACCTCCCTGCGGATCGCTTCCCGCCCACCGAGGAGGACTGAAGGGTCGACGTTCCCCTGCAGGGCGACGCCCGTGTGTTGGGTGTGTTCGCGCGCGTACCGCGGCGGGACGGTCCAGTCGAGTCCGACGGTCTCGTACCCGGACTCGGCGAGGGCGCGCAGCTGCGCGGGGAGGGTCGCGCCCTTGGCAAAGACGGTCATGGGCGGGCAGGGGAGCGGGGTCGGGAGGGCGGCGAGGCGCTGGCGGACGAGCGTGGGGAGGAGGCGCAGGTAGGGCAGGATAAAGGTCGAGAAGCCGTGCGGGGTCAGGCAGTCGGCGTTGGTGTCAAACACTTGCAGGAGCTGCGAGGTGGGGGCTCAGGGTGTCAGTGAACTGGGGGAGCGGCAAGTTGTCCATGGCCTGCGGGCGTCTCACCTGTGCGCCTGCCTGGACCTGGCCGACGAGGTACTCGGCGCTGACCTCGGCGATGCGTTGCAGGACGGCGTGGGCGTTCTCCGGGTGCTTGTACGTCCAGGCCTTGGCCTTTTCCCACGTGCGGCTGCCGCCACCCTCGACCATGTAGCCAAAGAGGGTCCAGGGCCCGGCGCAGAAGCCGATGAGGGGGACCTGGCCCTTCAAGGCCTTGCGGGTCTGGGTGATGGCGGCGTAGACGTATTTGAGCTCGGCAAAGACGTCGGTCTCGTGGTCGAGGATGCGGCTCTGGGCGTCCTGCGGGCCTTCGAGGGGCTGCGGGAAGTGGGGACCGGAGCCTGGGCGCATCTCGACCTGCATTCCCATGGCCTGGGGAACGACGAGGATGTCGCTGAAGATGATGCTGGCGTCGAGCAGGCCAGAGAAGCGGCGGATGGGCTGGAGAGTGACTTCGCAGGCGAGGTCGGGGGTGCGGCAGACGGTGAAGAACGAATGTTCCCTGCGGACGGCCTGGAACTCGGGGAGGTAGCGCCCCGCCTGGCGCATGATCCAGATGGGTGGACTGCGGCCGAGCTCGGTCGGTCTCGTGCCTGTAGCAGAGCGCAAGAGGGCGTCGTTCTCGAGGCGAGGAAACTCGGCGTCGGACTCGGGGAAGCGGTACTCGGCGACCGCAGCGGGCACCGGGTGGTCCACCTGGCTCGCTTGCACGCTCGTGTCTGTCATCCTGCGCTGTCGGAGGGCTGTAGAGCGAGGGAGAGCTCAGTGGAGCCAAGCGATTCAGACTTGGCCCAGTTCCTCCGGTCGCCGAGTGGTCGCCCTCTTTTCTGCCTTTTCTCGCGCTCGCTCTGTGCGCAGGACACAGCCAGTGAGTCTTTGTAACTCTACTACAGCGACTGAGACCGCCCGTGCGGCTGTACGCGCCCTGTGGCGGGAGGAATCGACTCGCCTCGACGACTCGTCATCCACCGCCCAGCACTCGCCGCCATCTCGATCCGCTGCCCACAGGACACACGCAGCAATCTAGCCGCTAGACTGGACGTGCGATTGTCGTACAGAGGCGGGCTGCAGCCTGGGCGGTCACCTGGACGCGGTCTCGAGGCCGGAGATGACGACGCTCGCAGGCGACCCTCTCGCGGCACTCTGCGGCCATTGGACGCTGCAGCGCGCAGAACACAGCGCTCTACAGTGATCAGGCTGCAGCTCGCCGCGGGACGCTGGACCCGTCCCGCCCTCGGCCGCCGAGCGAGCAGAAGTCCCGCCTCGACCTGTTACTGACCGCTGCCCCTCCGACCCGCAGTGTCGCGATCCTCGTTCGACCGCACCCTCACCGTCTTCAGTCCAGAAGGGCGACTCTACCAGATCGGTCAGTCGCCGCGCGTGCGCGTCCTGGACAAGATCGACCCGCTGATGACTCTTGACCGCCCCACCTGGACAGAATATGCCTTCAAGGCCATCACCGGGTCCGGACACACTTCCCTCGCCATCCGTGGCGCCGGCGTCTCGGTCGTCATCACCCAGAAAAAGGTTCCCGTACGTCCCGCGCATCCGGACCTCCTTTTGCGCAGATCCGGACCTGACTCTGCGAGTGGTGGCGCGGACCACAGGACAAGCTCCTCGACCCGGGCTCGATCACCCACATCTACTCCATCACGCCCTCGATCGGATGCGTCATGACCGGCCGGACAGGTTCGTCCCCTGCCTCCCCGAGAATCAGAGCGGGAAGACCTGACTTCCGGCACCCCCCGCAGCGGACGCCATGTCCCAGGTGCAACGCGCACGGTCCGAGGCGTTCCAGTTCCGGTACAAGTACGGCTACGAGATCACGCCCGACTTGCTCGCCAAGCGCATCGCCAACATCAACCAGGTCTACACGCAACGCGCCGCCATGCGACCACTCGGGATCTGTGAGTCGCCCCCCTGCCCTCCGATCGACTTTCGAGGTCATGAACCTGGACTGAGCTCCCCTCCTGCGCCCAATTCCGCAGCGATGATCATTGTCGGCGTCGACCCGGACCTCGGCCCGCAAATCTTCAAGCTCGACCCCGCGGGCTACTACGTCGGCTTCCACGCGACCGCCTCGGGCCAGAAGCAGCAAGAAGCGACCAACGTCCTCGAGAAGGCGTACAAGAAGGGGTTCAATTTCCAGAGCCCGGACGAGGTCGTCGAGCATGCGCTCGCGACGCTGGGACAGGTCCTCGCGACGGACCTCAAGGCGGGGGAGGTCGAGGTCGGGGTGGCTGAGCCGGGCAAGGTCGAGGGCGCCCGGGGCGTGTTCCGACACGTTGAGTCTCCTTTCCTCCTTTCGAGTTTCGCTGCTCGTATCGTGGGCGTGCGGACTGACGATGCTGCTCGACAACACAGCTCTCGACGGACGAGATCGCAGCGGCGCTCGACCGCCTCTCGGAGCGCGATTGAGCGCGCTCTCCACCCTTCCCATCTCTGGCTCGTAGCAACTCGAGCGAGCGAGAGAGAAGCGAGGGGCTCCCATCGTCATTCACGACGAGCTGTAACATACCCATCCCTGTTTTTCTTTGTCCGGCGCTATCTCGCGTGCAGAGAGGCTGTCCCTTGGAGGATCACATGAGCCGGGCAAGAAAGTTGCAGGCAGATGGAAGGGTACTCGGTTCCGAGGGTATCTACGAGGGGCCTTCAAAAGCCGCGGTAAGGAGGCGGGTATAGCATGCGATAGGGTCTGCAGTAGTTGAGACACACAAGAAGGGGCAGAGTGGAGTGGGGATGTGTATAGGACAGCTGGGGCGAAGCGCTTATGGCGCGCCTCTGGATCAGGATCGATGATTAAAAGACAGAGACAACAGGATGTCGGAGCTGGATGGATACAGGATGCGGGAGAACGCGCGAAAGTCGAGGAAAGGACCCATCGCGCTCAGGGAGCAAAGGCGGCTGGCTGCTGGGGCTGCTGCTGCTGTTCAGCCTGCATCAGGGGCAACACCTCCATCCCCTCCGCCGCGAGCAACTTGCGAATCCTCGCAATCACCGCCGGCGGGAACGCCCTCCGCTCCGCGAGGTGCAGCACCTCCCTCGCGCGCAGCGGCTCGTGCGCCCCCAACTCGGCCCGGATCATCGCCTCGTACGTCGACGGTTCGCGGTACGTCGGGTCGTCGACGCCTGCGCCGGCGGTCGCGGCGGGCGAGATTCCTTGCTGGTGGTGGTGCTTCGGGTGCCGGTCGACCGGGTGGTTCCCGGCAGAGGCGACGCCCGAGGGAGGGTCGGCGAGCGCAAAGAAGATGGCGCGCGCGCGATCCAGCTGTCCGAGCATGGAGTAGGCCTATCATCGCGAGGGTTGGTCAGTCCATTGGATCGGCGCGCAATCTAGTCCAGAGCGAGACGCACCGTGATGAGGTAGTTGGCGACGTAGGCCGTCATGCGGACGTGCCGCTTTCGCATCTCGTCGAGGTACCGATCACACAGGTCCGGTCGGCCGTTCGCAATGAGCGCGCTGAAGAGCGCCTCGTAGACGACCGCGTCCGGCTGCGGCCCGTTCGGGTTCCCGCGCGACGTCGGGTGATCCCGGATCGAGTCAAAGATGGTGAGCGTCCGATCGAGCTTCTTAGCGACGGAGCCGTACGCGTGGATCATCGAGGCCCAGTGGGCGCCCGATACCGCTACGCGCTTGTCGTTCACGAGGCGGGCAAAGATGCGCTCCATCGAGTCGAGGTCCGGGTCGCCGACGCCGCCGTAGACATCGAGCAGAAGCTTGTAGGTGTGCGCGGTCGGGGAGACCTTGGCCTTGAGGAGCTCGTCATAGTAGTACAGTGCGCGCTCGCGGGACGGCTTGACCGACGAGTAGAACTGAATCATCGTGTTGTAAGGCGGCACGCGCGGCTTAAACTCGGGGTGCGAGACCATCTCCTGGAAGAGGTAGTCGGCCGACACGTCGTCGCCCGTCTTGCAGCACGCGTTGATGATGGCGCCGTAGGTGATCGAGGAGGGTCGCAGCCCGACCTGCTTCATGAGCTCAAAGTACTCGAGAGCCTCCTTGGCGCGACGGGCGCGCGACAGCTTCGAAATCAGCGTGTTGAAGAGGTACACGTTCGGTCGGACGTTCAGACGCTGCGACTCTTCGAAGAGCGTCAGGGCGACCGCCGCGTCGTCCGTCGTGTCGCGCATATTGAGGATCATGGCGGCGTAGGCGTCGGCTGAAGGGGCACAGCCAGCTTGCAGGAGGCGGTCACGGTGGTGTCCGACGTCGAGGAGTGCGCCGCCTTGACCGAGCGCGACAATCATGCGATCTTCGAGCATGACCCACGCGACCGATTGCTCGTCCGGCCTGTCCGACATCGCCGTCAATGCCTGATAGGCAATGAGGTACGTCTGGCGGACCTCCTCCATCCGGTGCTGGCGTCCAAGAGCCTCGATGACGCGGCCGTAGGTGTCCGGGTGCGCAAAGATGCCCTGCTGCGCGGCCTCCTGGGCGACCGTAAACGCCTGAGCGCTCTTCCCGTTGTACGAGAGATCTTCAAGACGCTTGCCGAGTGCGCGATCAAACTTGTCCATCGGAGCGACGGTGGGCAGCTCGGCTGCGCCGGGCAGGTAGGCAGGAGGGGACGGTGGCGGGGTCGGCAGTCGAGCAGGTTCGGAAGCGGGCGTGCGCGGCGTAGCGGACGTGGCAGCTCCAACCGAGTCGGACTGCACCGAAGCGACCTCATCCGCGGCGGCGGCCAGGGGCGCGGCCTCCTTCGGGGCGACCTCGTCCGCGGCCATGTACGCCGGCTTGGCCGGCTCGGCGGCGACCTGGTAGTTCAGGACGGCCATGATGTCGCGGACGCGTCCCGGATGCTCACCGCTGCCCCGCAGCGCTTGCTCCAGCGCAGCATAGTCGTACGTGTCGTAGCCGACGGGCATCTCGGCGCCAGATGCCACAAAGTCGTCAAAGACGAGGTCGAAGCCGGGGAACGCGAAGTCGAGGCGAGTGCCGCGCCGCACGAGGGCCGCGACGTGCGCGAAGGCCTCGACAGCGACGTACCAGTCGTCGCCGCTCAAGTGGGGCGCAGAGGCCGAACCATCACCGCGGGCGAGGAGGTAAGACTCGACCACGGCGATGCAGTGGTCCATGCGCGGCGACCAGCGGACGACATGGCGGAGCTTGTTCGTCCATCCGACAATCTTGATCGCTTCGGCGAGAGTGGGTCGCTCCGAAGTCTGCCGCTCAAGCTGCGCCGGACCGGTGAACGTGGCGGCGCGGCGATAGCCGAGCGAGCCCGTAGCGACGTCGGTGATCCGATTGATCCAGTCACGGCGGGTCCGTTTTCCCTGTTGCCGCGCGAGGTGTTCATCGTCCGGAGTGCGACGCATGACGGACCGGACGAGGTTCGCGAGTTCCGCAAAGGTCGCGGACGCCTGATCGAAACAGCCATGGCCGCCGAAACCGGTGCACATCCGGCTCAACAGCCCCGTGGACGCAGCATAGTCGATGCCGTGTCCCTCCTCCAAGAACCCGGCCTTGGTCGCCTTCTCGAACCCGGCGCGGAAGTCGGCGACAGCATCGAGCGCCTGCTCACGCTCCTCCGAGGTCGCAGCGCCCCACGCCGCCGCGAGGTTCTGATCGACGACCAACGCAAAGTCGGCGACGCGGGCGCGGAAGTCGGGCCCCGCGCGGGCGAGCATGATCCGGTAGACGTGGTTCGCGAGCGCCGTCATGGACGCCTCGACCGCCTGTGAGAGCGTCGCACCGCAGAAGGCGGAGCTGACGCTCTCACCCGGCGTCCCTGATTGGATCCGGTCGAACCAGGTCCGTGCGGATGCCTCGTCGCCCCCGGCGATGAAGCCCTTGATGACGCTCTGGACGATGCGCTGCGACAGCCGGCTCGGGTATCCGGCCGGTGTGGACTGCCCCTTCGCGTTCTGGGCGACAAGTAACCGCTCGACGAGCTTGACAGCGCCAGCGCCGTCCCCCGCAGCAAAGTGCGCCGAGACAGCCGCTTGCCACAGCCGCTCATCCGCGTTGATCGACTGGACCTTCGTCTCAACGTATTCCGGCTCGACATCGTACCCGTGTTTAATGCTGCGCGCGCGATAGCCCGTCGTCGCTGCGAAGCGGTCGCCGATCCGCGGGAGGACAATGTCGCCTTTAGCGCGCGCGGCGAGGTACGCCTCAAACACCTCCGTAACGAGCGCCACGTCCTTCTCGACCGAGCCGTACATGCGCACGAGCGCCTCGTACGCGAGGTAGCCCGGCTTCTGGAACGGGCTCTTCTCGAGCCGCTCAAAGAGCGTCAGCGCCGTATCGACCTGACCGCGCTCGGACGCCGCGACGAGCAGGGACTGGACGACGTGCGGATGCAACCGGTCTCCGAGCCTGCCGAGCGCAGAGAAGATCTCGTACGCCGGAGCAAAGTAATCGGACTGCGGACCGCGCAGCTGCGCGAGGCGCTCGCGCTCGCGCTCGTTCAAGAGGCGCTCGTCCGCCTCGCCGGACCGGTCCTCCTGCGCCGCGTCGAACCCGACGTGCCAGGGCCCGCGCGCGCGCGCGTTCAGCTCGCGCTTCGAGATCCGCCGCTCGAGATACGCGATCGAGTCGCGGACGTCCTTGTCGCGCGTGCAGAACGCCGCGATGACGAGCTCGTACGAGGCCCGGTTCGGGTGCAAAGCGCCGTGGTCGAACAGTTGGTTGTACAAGAGGACGATCCGGTCGAGCGGGTCGTTCGGCTTGCGGGTGCGGTAGATCGCCCCGATGGCGGCGTTGTGAGTGGCGGTGTTGAACGTTTCGCGCTCGGCGAGGTACTGCTGCACCGCTCGCTCGACGAGGTTGATCTTGCCCGTCTTCTCCGCGGCGAGGATCGCATTCAGCCGTTCCTGCACAGTGCAAGCCGGTGAGCTGAAACGCCGGCAGCTGTTTTTGAAAGGCAGCGGCGGACACGCACATTAGCCTCTGGAGAATCGAGTCCATCCAGCATCCGCTTCTCCTTCTCCCATCCCAAGCTCCCCAACTTGGACCTCGCGCGCTTCGCCTCCGCACCGGCCTTCTGCGCCTGGTCGCGACGAATCTTGAGCCTCCGGTTCTTCGGCGGAGGAGTCGATGCGCGCGGGGCCACGTCGGGCGTGAAGGGCTCTTCCGCCCGTGTGGCGGAAGACGACGGGACGGCGGACGTCGAATTGCGGCGGTGTCGGGGGAGCGCGGGGGATGGCGGTCGAGAGACGAAGGAGGACGCGGAAGTAGAGGCTGTGGGGGGCGATGCAGAGGAAGTGTCGGCAGAGGCGGAGGCGGCAGGACGCTGCGCTGAAGTGTGGACTGCGCGTGCGTCGACAGCCGGGGACGCTGTTCGCACAGGCGTCAAAATCGCAGGCGGGGTCGTGATCACGAACGGCGAAGCGAGCGTCATAGTCGGCCGGTTCGAGATACTCGCCCGCCGCCTCGACCTCAGAACGTTTGCCGGACCGCTCACTCGCCCGAGCGGATGTGCCACCTCTCGCACAGGATCGGCCTCGACGAGTCCGAACGAGTCCATCTCGTCTGCCTCGAGCTCGGCCGTCGGCAGCCCCTGCGCAAAGGCAGAGTGGTACCGCCGCTGCATCTCGGCGCTGCTGAGCCGGACCTGCGAAAGCCCTGCCTCGTCGACGCGGAGGAGGTCGTTTCCGCCGGCATCCTCAGCGTTTAGGGGTGATTTAGAGAGGGAGTCCTTCTGGTTGCGGAAGACGAGACCGGTCGGAGAGGACGAGACGCGGGCCGGGACCGGACGGAGGATCTCTCGGCCGTTGGTCGACGCCGTCAAGGTCCGCAGGTCGTCGGCGTCGTCATTCAGCTGTCCATCTGGTTGGGCAGCCTGTCCCTGCGTGACAGACTTGCCGGCCTGAGCGGAGGATACGAAACCAAGCTGGTCAGCCTACGGCACTCACACGGTCGGAGAAAGGCTCGTCCGCACCTGGAAGCCCCAATTTGCGCCCCAGCTCCCCGCCTTGGACGACGCTCCTCCGGGTCCGCTTCCGGTCGCGCCTCCTGAACCAGCGCTCGCCGCGGCGCCCGCTCCCGCGCCCAGCGCTCCCGCCGCGATCGCACTCGCAGCGCCCGTCCCGGCCCCTGCAGCCGCGGCCGAGCCATTCGTAGCAGCCGCAACATTCCCGCTGACGGAGCCAAAGACGTTGCTGGTGAAGTCGAACCCGGGGTTGGCGGTGGTCGGGAAGGCGCTCCGGAGCGAGTGGGATCCGTGCCGGAGCGAGTGGGCGAGGTGGGTGAATTTGCCCGATAGACTGACGACCATGGCAATCTTTGGGCTACGCTATGAGCAGCGTGCTTGGATGCGGACTGGCAGCCGCCGCCGGCTTGGTCGCGAGAGTGTGTCCGATCGGGCGACCCGGAGTCGACGGATGGCACCGCTGCTCGGGGTTCGGCGGACGGCGGAGGGAGTCTGTAGGCTTGCTGTGTCAGTTCCGAGGCGCCCAGCGCTCTGTCTGAGCGAGTGTTGGGGCGAGTGACTCACGAGCGATCAGCGCCCGGACCGAGGAAAGATGCGCAAAGATCGGAAGCAGTCAACGGCCACGCCACAGCCCAGCAGCGGGGCAGGGGCGGATCGCAGCGAGATGTGTAGCTGTCGAGTGCAGCTGTGTGCGCTTGTACCGGCTGCGGAGGCTATAGAGCGCGAGGGTGGCGCAGCTGGAGTGTTGGCTGGAAATCTTGCGCGGCGTTTCGGCATGAGCCGACGCCCCGCCGGCATGCCACTGCACTCGCTCACCGGCGGAGACGAGATGCAGAAAACGGAGAGGCTGTACTGAGATCTATGGCGTGGACCTCCTGAATCCTCAGAACAGGGCCCACCGAGAGCAACTCTTCGGGAGTGTCGAGCCGAGTGTCCCCCTGTCGGCAAACTCCTGCGGCCTGACGGCAGCAACCGGCTTTGGCCCCGTCTCGCCCTCTATAGACCCTCAACGCCCAGCCATGGCACTCCGACCAACTCTCCTCCGCCTCGCGGAGCACGCCCGCCAGCCGCTG
Organism: Rhodotorula sphaerocarpa; assembly: GCA_024713535.1. Taxonomy (NCBI): domain Eukaryota; kingdom Fungi; phylum Basidiomycota; class Microbotryomycetes; order Sporidiobolales; family Sporidiobolaceae; genus Rhodotorula; species Rhodotorula sphaerocarpa. The sequence goes on along the minus strand of JANIBP010000004.1, from coordinate 892,709 downwards.
ATCCAGTTCCCGAACCGCAAGGCCCAGCGTGAGCCATCCGTTTCCTCTTCACCTTCGCCGCGGGACCCTTGTGCCGGGGATTATGCTCGCACAGCCGCTCCGAACGCTCGCTGGGGCCAGCGTATGCTCCAGTGCGCCGGTCCATCTGCCCACGAGCGGTTTGTGCCATCCGAGAGCCGCGCCGCCGGTGTTCGGATCGACGTCTGTCCGCATCCGAAGTCGGCCGATCAGCCTCTCGCCGTCACCGTTCGCGACCGGATCCGGCCAGACGAAGCGCTCTGAAGCACCCGCAAGGGCTAGCACAGCGCGCCCTATGCCCGGAACTGGTCGCAAGGGTCGCCGGCTATGACGCTGCCCCGAGTCTCGCTCAGCACCGTCCCGACCCTGACGCCCTAGATCACCTCGACTGACTCTCGCTTGCCCTGTATATTCCCTCTCTCGACGAAACTCCCTCTCTCGACGAAACGAATGCGCTCAACTCGCGCCGCACAGACGCCTCGTCGGACCCGGCTCCGCACCCCTTGGCCCCTCAATCCGTCATCGACTCCTTCTCCCAGTTCACCGAGGCGCGCGCGAACCCGCAAACCGTGCGCGAAGCCGACGCCGCCTCGTCTTCGTCGTACGGCGGTCCGACCGCCGACGAGCTGAAACGGCAGGGGCAGGGGCAAGGGGCGGGATCGGGACAGCCGCAGGGGCAGGGGCAGGGACGCGGGGCCGCACCGGCGCCGGGCGGCGTCCTCGAGAGCGAGAGCCAGCTGCCGGCACATCTCCGGAGGGATCGGTACGCTCCGACAGAAGAGGAGATCGATGCCGTCATGGTGAGCTGCGCTCGTCCAGCCGCGCTCTCGCCGCGCTTCTCCCACTTGTGCACGGAGGCTGACTCCTGCATCGAACCCTGGTCCAGTCTGGAGGCGCGACGAGCGCCCACGAGTTTACGAAGCAGTACCAGAAGCTGTGGTACACTCCCCAGTTCTAGTCATGACCATGCTGCCGAGCCCACCACCCGATCTGCAAGATAATGTCCCGCAAGCGTCCCGAGGGATCCGGCGAAGAGCAGTCGAGCGATCGAGCAACCGCTCGTGCGATCCGTACAGGCAAGCTTTGCGAAGCGAGGCATGTCGAGGCATGTTTCGTCACCGAGAGACTCCGCGAAGAGCCCCGGCCCAACAGTCGCGCGAATCTGGCTCGTTCGCAGACACGACTCGGAGGCCACCAAGGCCAACTCCTACTCCACCCCCTCGAGCGGTTTCGTCAAGTCCAACCCAGTCAGGTCGAGCACGGCGCCGTCGTCGCGCGTGATCTTCCACCGCAAGACTTCGAACCGGCCGTCCTTGCCTCTCCGGATCGAAGTGAACGAGGCGGTGCCGGCGGCTGCGAGATTTGGGGTGGAGTGAGGGAGTGACCAACGCACGACAGAGTCAGTCTTGAGTTGCGGTCGTGGCGTGACGATGGCAGCGCGAGGAGCCAGGCGGGCAACGGGTGGAGAGACTGTCGGCGAGACTCACCCTTTGAGCCTCGGACCCGGAACTGGACGTCGATCTTTCCTGCCAGCATATTGATCTGTGTGGAGCAAGTCAGCACTCGCTCGGTCGCTGAGCAGATAACAGACGTTTGCGCCCTCACCGATCCTTTTATCCGGACAAAGTCCCCGACGAGGGGTTCGATCTTGACCCCCTCTCCCAGAAACTCTCTCACGGCGGGCCAACTCCGCAACTGGAACGCGAGCGACCGGACGACGGACGAGTTGGCGCGTTCGGCGTTGGTCGCGTACACGAGGAAGCCGCCCCATCCGAGGGTCACGATCAGCGCGAGCGCGAGGTACAGCGGCGCTCGAGACTGTGGTCGCGTCAGCCAGCAGAGCCAGTGTCAGTTCCGTTGGGCTTAGCGGGCGGGCGGTAAGGAGCGATCGTGGGAAGGCACCTGAATCTCGGGCAACTCGCGCTCTCCCAGCGCCGGATCCCGGACGTTCCGCCGCGGAGGCCCTGTTCGCCCCCGCGTCGTCGCTCCTCCTGCTCCGATGGACGAAGCCGTGACATGCCGCGCTGCGTCGTTGGACAAGAGCCGAGCGAGCTGGATCGGCGCGAGCGAGCGGGGCAGCGAGGCGAGCGAAGGAACGGCGACGCCTGGACTGGACAAGGCAGATGCACGGTGCCAAGCCATGCCAGCTGGTCGCTGTAATCTAGAAAGCATAGTCGTCGAGTGCGCGCGTGAGAGACAGGGCAGTCCGCTCAATCGACCGTCTCTGCTGATCAAGAAGTGGAAATCACGGTCTCAACATGGGAAGCCGATATGATGCTATTGCAAGAGGCTACAGGATATGCTTGTACGTAGGTATACTCGCTCGAAGGACAGCGATCAGATATCCGCGATCTGGGTCAACCACTTGGAAATGATTGTCCGGCCGTACTGTGATCAACGTGAGCAAACAGCCATCCGTCAGCTATCATGAATGAGGTTGTCCCGGTCGAGAGCGGCCGCACCTCGAGGTTGAGGATGCGAATGCGCTCGTTCGGAAGGTGCGCATTGTCGCTGCTCGTCCCGATCGGAAGGTGAACCGCGACCGCTCCGAACTCTTGCTCGAGGAACGGCAGCGACGGGACCGAGCCGCCTTCGCGAATGAAGAGCGGCTCGAGATGCCATTGCGCCGAGATGCACTTGGCCATCGCCGAGACGTACGGACTCTCGAGGTCGCCGAGCCACTGCGGAGTGGACCAGATCAGCTCGGGTCCTATACCGAGCTCGCGAAAAGGTCGACTCACCCAATCTGCGGTTTGCGTGATGTCGATCTGCCTCGCGAGGGGCCGGTCAGTTCTATGCCTGCGATGCCAACGCGGGAAGACTCAGCCTTCCTCACCTCGAGTTTGTTCTCCGTCCGGAGCGTCGCAAACGCTTCTTCCAGATGCTTTTTGAACTTGTCGATGATGTCCTCGAGCGACTGATCCGGCACGATGCGAATCGAGACGGCGGCAGACGCCGCACTCGGGATGAGCGACTTTTGAGCGGGTCCGACGACCTCGACCCGGTGCACCGAGAGGGCCGGCTGACGCCACCTGAAGGAAAGCAAGACCCTGTCAGTGACGTGAAGACTCGCGAGAGCAAGCAGTCTGGCGGTCTCACCGTGTTATGAGCGATTGAAGCGGGTCGGGAATGGTCGATCCGCAGGTGAGCCGCTTCAAAGTATCGGCGCTGGATAGGGCACAGGGCGAGTGTCAGCTAGATGCAGGAGATTTCTTGAAGACAGCGCACGTACCCTTGACACCGCTTCACGACAGTTTCATACAGGCTGCGCTCCGAGGCCGCCAGCGGCCGGACGTCCGCCAGGAACCCCGGGATCTGGACCGTCCCATCCGGCCCCGTCAGGCTCGCCAGCACGCGGACCAAGTCCGTCAAGGGTTCGGCCGTCGCGCCGCCCCAGATCCCGCTGTGCAAATTCTCCCGCATCGATTGCACCTTCAGGCTCGCGTGGATCACGCCGCGGAGGCCAAAGGTCAGGCACGGCCAGTCTTCGCCGATCCAGTACGAGTTGCTGACGAGGATCACGTCGATGTCGCCGATCAAAATCTGTCGAAAAACTCTTGGAGTCAGTCTCCGGGTGATATCGCGAGGGAGCGGAATTGGGGAACTCACCCGATGCGCCCGGATGGCCTCTTGGAACCCCGCACTTCCAGTCTCCTCCTCGCCCTCCACCACCATGACCAGATCAACTTCCAGCTCCTGTCGCCTCCTCAACTCGGACGCAGCCGCCGCAATCGCGAGCGTCGGGCCCTTGTTATCCGTAACCCCCCGCCCGTACAGCCACCCGTTCTGGCCCGACATCTTCCACGGGTCGTGCTCCCAGCGCTCGGAAGCCGTCGCCGAGACGACGTCGTAATGCCCGTAGTACAGCACGCGTTTCCGCCGCCGGGGAAGGTCCGGCTTCGGGGGCGAGTTGGCCCGGAAGGTGGCCAGGACGATGGGGTTCTTCTCGGCGGCCCCGGGGAGCTGTTCCGGCCGGATTGCGTCAGCGGACCAAAGCAGAGCCTTTGCGCGGGACCGATACGCCTCACCAAGAATGTCTCGCTGCCCATCTCCCGCAAGACCCGCTTCAGGTACAAGGCGCCTTGTCGGCACTCTTCTCGGTGCTCGGCATCGGCCACGGTCCGGTAAGAGACAAACTTGGCGAGGGTGTGGAACAGCTCGCCTGCGTAGCGGGTCAAAGAGACTGTGGTCAGCGGGCGACTGAGGGACGACCAACTCGACGAGGTTGAGGAGCTTACCCTGGAAGCCTCGATCGGGGGGAGACAAAGGCGAAGACGAATCCTCGTCCCGGACGTCCCAGATCTATCGCAACTCGGGAGTCAGTCGTGACTCGTTCACGACGAGAACCCTCGGTCCGCAACGACTGACCTTGATCTTCGCATCATTTCCCCCCGTCAGAAGCCACCCCTGAGTCCGACTGCGCCTCAAGGTGCGCACATCGGAGGCGAGAACAATGTTCTCGTGCGCAAGCCATTCGCCACAGAGTCGGAACGTCCGCAGGTCCCACCTTTGGACGGTCCCGTTCGCCGAACTCGAGAAGAGGGAAGAGGAGATGACGCTCAGAGCGAGGATGTCGTGCTGTGCACCATAGACAAGTCAGGATCGTTCCTGGACGGAAAAAGTCAAGATGATTGAGACGGACTCTGTGCGGCCGCAATATGCGCACGCAGGTCAAACTGTCGAGATCCCACACCTGCCGAGCCCCCGGGGTGTCAGTCCAAGAGCCGAATCCGGGACATCTCCCTAGCAGCGCACCTTGATGATGCCGCCTTGATGTCCCGCAAAGAGTGTATTGTCGCGCGCCGCGAAAGCGAGCACAGCGTCGTACTCGGATTCGAGCGTCGCCAGGAGCGTGAGGTCGTGCACGCCCGGCCGCCAGACGTTGATGTTCTCGTCTCCAGCTAGAGTCCGGGGACCCGCTGTGAGTGTGCTCGTCCTGAAGATGTGGCGAAACAGGGCTCACATCCGGAAACGAGGACAGTGTGCTCGTTGCTCTTGGCGAGGGTGAGACAGTACTGCGCGCGAAGAAAAAGCATGAGCCGAATCGCAGGAGGCAGAATGCAGCGCTTCGTGGACATACCACGTAGCCGTGATGGGCAAAGGGCGCTATACACTCTGGTTGGAACTGCAGCTCGACGCAGTGCGGCTCCAAGCTGGGCGCGCTTGACGACGTCGCCGCTTCCTGCGTCTGGCTTCCCGGCTGGAGCGGCGAATTGCGAGGAGCGCTTCCGACCGGCGTGCCGTCCGCGAGTGGTGTCACCGCGGGACTCGCGCCCGCGCTGTGCCGATCCGAAGCCGCCGACGAAGGCCGGAGTTTTGTCCGGGCGCGGTCCGCCTCGGTCAGGGAGTCGAAGAACCGACTCGGAGTTTTGTAGATGGGTGGAGAGTGCGGGGAGCCCGAGGCGGGGGAATTCCGGCCAGAGTGGCTGTGCGCTGAGGCGTGCTCGTCCGGGAGGTGGAAGAAGGGGGGCAGGTCGATCCACTGTCGTAGGGAGCCCGGTGAGTGCGGGCTTCTCTTACATCGTAGCCGGGGGAAAGCTCGCCTGGATGCTCGTGTCCTGACATCCGGCATACAAGCGACCGAAGGGTTTCCGGTCGCGGATATGGGCACCGTTCGTCTTCGAGTCGGACGGGCCATCGTCGTTGAGATCTCGGTAGGGTACCCAAGCAAGCGAAAGGATGTCGCCGATGTTGTCATGAGGAGGATGAATGAGATAGATGAGCGAAAGTGTGGGTGTGTGCCAGACTCGGATGGTGCCATCGCCTGTTTGCCGAGTCCGGATCAGCGGAGAGGACGGAGGACTGCGGGCGGTTTCCGCACCTGATGCGCTGACGAGCCAGTCGTGTTCGGGGATCAGTTGCAGCGCCAAGACTGCGCCTTCATGGCCAGTCAAGCGTGATCGGAGCGAGAGCGTGGCGAGGTCCCAGACCTGCACGTAGAGATCCCATCAGCAAGGGGACCGTGGGGTCACGGATTTGGTCGTACTGACATGAATGCTCCCGCCCTGACTTCCGCCATACACTCTTCCTGCCTGTTTCTGTCCGCCGCGTGTTCCTGCGCCTGCGCCGGTGGACAAGGCGTGCCAGCGATGGTCGTCCCGGGCGTCGGTTGACTCTTCGACGGCGATGGAAAGGATGCTCTCGCCGTCCTGGGCGCTCAGCGTCGTAAGTAGGACCGCCAGCGAGTCCTGAGCAGTGGCGGCGGAAGCAGGCGCAGCCTTGGAAGCGCTGATTGATGACGGAGAAGCAGCGGAAGTGGAAGCCGTCGGAGTCGGAATGGGCGATGCGCCGTCCGGACCGGGCGGGGCACTAGCGGGCGCCGTAACGGAAGGAGGCCTCGTCGCAGAGAGACCCGATGCGCTCCGAGCGAGCATAGCGGCGTTCGTAGAGCGCGAGGAAAGCGATAGATCGGGACCCGCTTCAGGCCGAGTCCGCTCTTGAACCGCCTACACACACTCACAGCGGCTCTACGCTCGTCTGACGCGCTCAGGAGGCTTTCTAATCGTACTCTAGCTCCGTCTGAGCCCGCGCCGCTTGCTCTACGGCCCTACGACGCGTGCTCGACGCGCTTCGACGCACTTTCCATCGCCAAACTTCAGATCCGCTCTATCGCCCCGAGATGCCGTCTCTGGAGCGCAAGGGCAACGGCAGACGCGTCGCCGACTCGGACGATGACGCTGGCGCCGCGTCCGACGGCGAGCCCATCGCGCAGAGCGACCAGCTCCTCGCGAAAGTCGAGCCTGAGTACTTGAACCGCCCGATCGACCTCCGCCAGGGCGATGCGTACCTCCGCAAGCTCATCGGCAGCCTGCACAGCCTCAAGAAGGACGTCAACAGCGCAGAACGCGCAGTCTCCCTCGTTGGGACCGAGATGGCGGAACTCCTCGGAGAGGAGTACGACGCCGAGGCGTACGACGAAGACACCGTCCTCGAGCGCCTCCAAGCCGACGTGCGCTCATACTCCTTCCTTGATCGTCGCCGAGTATCCGGGACTAACCCTCCGCGCTGAATCCCGGTCCTCGCCCCCGCCCGCCCCCCGCAGCCGACCATGAGCGGTCTCGAGCAGCAGTTCCTCGTCACGCTCGACCGCCAGGCCGAGATCGGCATCCGTGCCGCCACCATCAGTGACATGCGCCAACGCCTGACGCAGGGGCATCAGCTGGTAAGGCCGCCTGACTCGATTCGCGGGGCTTCTGTTCTGCCCGGCGAGCCCCGCGGATTCCTTTCGACGAGATGTTCGGAACCGGGGCTTCTCCTTTGTTCAAAGCCCATACTGACATACATAGCGTTGCTCTCTCGGGCTCTGCAGACGGACATCTACAAGGTGTACGAGAACAAAGTACAAGAACCGCTGGAAAAGGAGCGGACCAAGACCGCCCGGCAAAAGTACCAGAACAACGCTGCGTACGCCAGCTATCGCGACATAGTCTGGGTAGGTCATCCTGAGCCTGATACCCGTCTCAAGATCCGTCTAGGCTGACCGACGATCCGCGCGCAGGAAAACTTGACGGGAGGGCAAGCGGTTCCGAACATCAAGCGCTTCCTGCCCCGCGGTGAGCATCCGGAATCCGGATTTCGTAAGGTGGACCTACGTGAGTACTGATCGCTTCGAGGCTCCTCGCTCCGCAGAGGAGGGAGACGAAGCGTCCGACGACGAGGATGTCGAGTTCGGCGCGGCGGCGTTCAACTTTCACTGCCCGATCACGCTCGGAGTCCTCGAGGACCCGTACAAGTCGTGAGTACCGGGACCCGTACCCACGTGCAGCCCCGTTGCTCACGAGCTGCCCTTGCCCGCTCCGCAGCACGAAATGCCCGCACGCCTTTTCGGGCGACGCGATCAAAGAGATCATCCAGCGCGAGAACGGCCAGACGCCGTGCCCCGTCGCGGGGTGCAGCGCGCGCCTGACGCTCTCCTCGGTCGAACCGGACGAGAACCTCGCGCGGCGAGTCGCGGCGCATGTCAAGCGGTTGAGGGAGGGGAGGACGCAGACGAGCACGCAGGCGAAGACGTATGCGCGGATGGAGTTGTCGGAGGATGAGGAGGGCGATGGGGAGGAGGACGAGGACGAGGAGACGGTTGCGGCGAGGAAGGTCAAGAAGGAGGTCAAGAAGGAGAAGGTGGCGAGAGGGCGGTGAGCGGGCAGGGCGGCAGCTTTTCACTTGTGCCGGAAATCTCTCTTCTTTCGGCGGTTTCGACCCTTGGCAATCCCAGCATAGTCGCAACAGACTGATTCATGGTCCAAGCGTTTTGTTCTGAGAGAATATCTGATTCTCGCCGTCTGCGGCAGATCTGAAGCGAGTCTTTGGGCGGAGCCGCTCTCTCTCGCGTGACTCGCCCGCCGACGCTTTGGATTCAGCTGTGCTATCCATATCGCCTGTGCTGCCTCCTGTGCTGTGTCGTCCTGAGCGATGCCTTCGCCGTTTCTGTCGCCTGCGGGCACCCCACCACCAAGTTCGGCCGCATCCGAGACCATGTCAGTCCCACTCGCCACGCGCTCCTGGCAGCACGAGAACCGCTGCAGGGGCTCACTCTAGGCATACCTTCTACTGACACCCCTTGGGCGCCGCGCCGCAGGTCCACGCAGAGTCCGCACTACATCACGCGGACCGAAGCATTACGCGGGGCGGCGAATCGCGTCTTGTTCTCGCAGTTCTACATCCTCCTGTACCTCGGCATGGCCCTCCTCTCGTCAGTCCGTGCTCTGTGCCTACGATTTCACGGGGAGCGGTCGGGGCTGACATCGCCGATGGTTCTTGAACCCAAATCAGCCTGGCGACGGTCGTCCTCTCGACGACGTCCGGGTGTCCGACCTTGTCCTTCTACGTCTTGGACATTATCGTCAACTCGAGCATGATCCTCGAAGTCGGAATCCGGTTACTCGCGTTCGGAAAGGTGAGCCTCTGACCCTCATCTGCATGCTATCCAACCCACTCACGCCCATCTCGTCGCCCCTTCCATCAGCAATTTTGGCAGTCGTGAGTCCAGACGCCTTCCAGCCCGGAAAGATGGACAGCCCGCGGTCAGGATCGCTTACTGATACTCGCCCACACTCCCCGCTCGGCAGATACTGGAACGCCCTCGACCTCGCCATCACGGCCTTTTGCGCCGTCACCCTCGTCGTCATCTTCTTCAGCGGATGCTCGGCCAAGGGCGAAGAGGTGTTTGACACGTTCCTCCTCGTCGTGCGGAACTTGTTCCAGTTCGGGCGCCTCGTGCTCGTTCTGCGAAAGTGAGTCTCCGCAGCTAAGGGTCGAGCTCGATTCCTCTCAAACGCTTGTGGATCCTGACCGAGCACCTTGCCGCCACGCGCAGATCAGGTCGCTCGGTCTTTGCCCGCCCGGCGCCCATCGACCTCTCCGCCGTGAACGGCTTCTCTCTCGACCTCGACCTCGACGACGAAGAGGCGCTCGCGACCGAGCGGAGGGCCATGGGCGGTGATGTCGAGGCCCAAAGGAAGCAGGCACGGAGGACGGGTGAGGACCGGAGGCCGTTCTTGCTCGATTCGGACGGGGAGGACGATGACTAGGCGCGGTGGGCTTATCCCGCGCACGCGACCTCCTAGTGAGGGATGCTCATACCAATATATCGCTTCATCTCACTCTGACTTGGAGGTCTGACGCGTTCCTGGCGAGGCGCCTAGCCCTTTCGCTAGATGTGGGCAACGGAGATGCAGGCCATATCCGATATGCTGCTTCAGGCTATGTACGACTGCACCTCATCACAGCTTCCCCATCAGGCTCGCCAACATGACCCCGAGCAGACTACCCAAGATCGCCGCCCCCACCGCCGCGCAAAGGCACCTCCTCGCCCAAACCAGTTCCTCCTCCCTCCATCTTTCCAAGCTCTCCCTCACATCCGCCTCCGCCTCCTCCAGCGAGATCCCCCGCCGGACCTTGAGCTGGACGGCTCGGGGCAGCTCGGAGCGCCAGAGTCGGAGGGCGCCGAGCAGCCAGAGGAAGGGCGGGAGGAGGAAGCCGAACCAGAAGAGGCGTTCGGCGCGAGTTCGGGGCGTTTCGGCGTACGAAGGCGGGCGGGCGGCTCTTTCCTCGGTGGAGGTAACGGCATTGCTGGCGTGAGGGCGGAGGGAACTTCGGGAGGATCGCGCGCAGGGTCGCAGGGCGGGAAGAAGAGATCGAGGGGATCGAACGGTCGGTGCTCCTCTTCGTCGACGGCGCCAGGGGTACCCCGATAGGGCGGAGGGGGCGCGGCAGTGCCGCAGTTCGCCGCTTTGTGGTCGAGCTCGGCTCGGTCGAGAGGGGGTTCGCGGCCGGGTGCTCGGGTTCGACCGAGATGGAGTTTGGGCGGTGGTACGGGCAGGTTCACCTCCTGAAGGTATGGCGATCCACTCCCGCCCAGCTCAAGATCCAGTTGGGAGAGGGCGGTCGCTCGATCGGAAGCCATGCTGTGTGCGCGCGGGCCGGCTGGGGACTCGAGGCGGGAAGGCGCGTTGAAGTCTTGTGCAGCGGGAGGATGGAAGAGGAAGCCACGCCCTCAGCAAAGCAGAGTCCATCTTATAGCTGCCGAGCCTGTCACTGTTCGCGTCTGTTCACGGCAAACGCGACGACTGACCGAGTGCGGGAAGCGGATGCGACAAGTGACAAGCGGTGCGAGCGCGAGGTGAGCGGTGCAATAGCGGGCCGTGCGCGCTTCAGACAGGCAGGGAATCTCCAAGCTATCTCAGGCCTGAAACGACAATGCGGGGCACTTATCGCGATGTATGTAGGGGCGCAGGAATCACGGAAAAGAAGGAAGGAGCCGGTTTAAGAAGGCCAGCGGCGTGCAGACCTCAAAGCCACCATCCCAACGGTCCATGCCCGGAAACAACTTCGTTAGGTCGTGCAATAAATTGCAGTCCCTTGCAGTCCCGAAAGGGTGAGAAAACGCGGCGCTTGAAGCGAAAGAGGTACGGCAAACAGTCGAGCGGGATCTGAGAAATTCCGAAGATTAAGGTCCGGCGGCGGTCGAGACCAGCCTCAGACGATCGGTGTTGCTGGAAAATCAGGCATCAATAGGCGAGTACACCCTGGCACAGAAGAGTGCAGACGTACCGATGGGACCTTTAAGGGGCAGATACTGCCGCAGGAAGCTCCGGTAGCGCCAAACCTTCGCGGGCGCATCGAGACGTCAGCAGACTCTCTAGCTGACGCTCAGACGTATATCTGTTCACGGACCATGAAGCACTGGTACAGCTGGATGATGCAATCGATCGCGAGCGCAAAGGCGAACTGAGAAAAAAGGATACGGCCGGTTGGCGTTAGGACCGTGCGCGGCAGGTACACGAACCCTTGAGCAAAGGGGCCATACCGCGAGGTAGAGCGTATGGAAGCCGTACCTGCGCCGAAGAAAGATGTCGAGTATGAGGTGTGCTTGTCCCAGCTCGTGCTTTTCAAGCGGGACTCGTGGGGAAAAAGGCGGGTCGCTTGCGGGACTTACGTGCATAGAGTGGCGGGAGCCTTGCTCGCGTCGTAGCTTGAGAGGAGCCCCGGATCACTAGCGACGGTCGCATTGTAGACTATTGAGTGGGCATCAAAGGCAGAGATCAGTGCTTGCCACAAGATCTCTTCGAATTCCGCTCCGAGTCATCCGGCGCGGTGGATTCGACTTACGCAGCCGGTCGTGACCACATTCCCAGACGACGTTGTCCTGGACTGCGAAGAGGTCTTGCGGTCAACCTAGCTTCCAAAAGGGGTGAGTGAAGTGTGCACCGACAAGAGTTGAGCCGGAAGATCATCACGCTGCGCATTGCGACTGTTGTGTCAGCTATCAGGGGCGAGAGCTCCGCTATGCTTGAATTCTCTCACGTACCCTGCTCGGACGATCGAGATGAGGCACACGAAGGAAAGCAGGAAGGTAAGAGCCGAGGTAAAGACTTGAACCGGGACACAGGTCAGCAGATCGCACGAGACCGACCACGCGAATGGCGACGAACCGTAAGAGTAGTTCGTAAAGGCGATGATCAGCAGTAGAGAAGTGACCCCGACTACCATCGAGATAGCGCCGTAGATCTGGCGGCCGTGCAGATGGGGAAAAAGTCAAGACGCGTCTCTTGACATCCTCCGGTTTCACGTCAGCAAGAAGGGCTCCCGTACCTGGTATTCGTAGGGGCCGAACCAGAGGAATTCGCCCCAGACAAAGAGGCAGATTCCGCCGGCAAGGGAGTAGAGCGCGATGAGGGCGGCGAGAGCCATTGCGCCGCCGCGCAGGGGGAAGAGGAGCAAGCCTGCGGGGCGGATCAGGAACATTAGCTCTGAGTCAGTGTTCGCAGGGCAAGTCGTTCTCACAGTTGTTGCACCACATATCGTCGTGCTCGTCAGGGTCGTCAAGGTCGTTACGATGGCGGGGAAACTCGTCGCGTTCGTTTCTGAGAGTCGCTCAGATGGTCGTGAGAAGCGTCGCGGATGGTCGTCAAGTCGTTAAAAGTCGTGAAGATCGCTAGGCTGTAGAGTAATTGCGGCCATAGAAGTCAGTCCGAGGCCATCTTGAACCGTCCGTCCTTGATGGAGGGGATCTCCAAGCTTACCCCGCGGTTCAGGCGCGGCCTGTCACTTCTCGGCGTCAGTCTCTGCTCTTTAAGACAGGTCGGCTGGCCTAGACGTCCCGTGAGAGCCCTCAACCGGAAGGAAGACGAAGGAGAAGCTGGAGCAGGCGAGGAGTGCCTCACGCAGCCGCTCATCTGCCTCTCGAGGCGGACGGTGCACGCTCCTCCTGTAAATACCCTGAGCGGCGATCGGGACCACGTGTCTGCCTTGTGTATTGCCAGAATACTGTCGCAGAAGTCTGACCGGAGTCCAGCTGAAGGCGAATGACTTGATCAATATTTGCAGACGTCGGGAAGAGGTTGCCGACGAGGAGGTCGCCCGAACTCTGCATCATGCGATGCTCGGACTTGTCGATGCGCGCGCGCTGACGATAGCAGCCGCCTTCTTGCTAGCCTGTGTGCTGGCTGTGCTCGTTCGGGCGGCGTACATCGTCGCGCAGAGCCATTCGGACCGTCGACCTGCTCCACCTCGCCGAAGCCGAACCGATGAAGCGACGCTCGCAATCTTCCTCGGCTCAGGTGAGCAGTGCGGGCTCAGCAGGTGGCTATCTGGATTTCAATTGACAGACCTGGGTGGCCTGCAGGGGGCCATACGGCCGAGATGATGCGGCTGGTCGCGCACCTCGACTGGACGCGGTACTCGCGGCGGAGGTGGATCATCTCGTCCGGCGACGCACTCAGCGAAGCCAAAGCGCTCGCACTCGAAAAGCAGATCGGGTCAGGACAGGTTTGTCTGCGCAGGAGGCCTCCCGCAACGCTCCGTCGACTGAACCTCCCCTCCCATCTCGCAGTTTCAGCTGCTCAAGATTCCGCGCGCTCGCCGCGTCCACCAGTCCTTCCTGACAGCACCCTTCACGACGCTGTATTCGCTCGCGTTCTGTCTCTGGCACATCACCCTCGCCCCGCTGCTGCACCCGATCAACTCGGGAAGCAACAGGCGCCGAGTCTTTGCCGACCTCGTCCTGCTAAACGGGCCCGGCAGCTGCGTCCCCATCACCGTCGCCGCCTTCCTTCCCCGAGTGAGCAGCTCCGCCGCTCGATACCCTCCTGACGCGGCTGATCATCTCGCACTACGGCCCGCCCCCCTTCAGCTGCTCAACCTCCCCTCCGCCTCGCTCATCTACATCGAATCCCTCGCCCGAACGCGCCGCCTCTCCCTCTCGGCGCAGCTCGTCCGGCCGCTCGTCGACCGCTTCTTCGTACAGTGGGAGTCGCTCCGGGACCAGCTCGTCGCGGCCGAGGCGGGCAGCCGGCCGTCGAGGTGGAAGGCGCGGGTGGAGTGCCAGGGCTGGCTTGTATAGACTGCAGCGGAGCGTTATGGGACATGGTATGCATGGCAACAAGTGACAGAACGGGGGGCTAGACAGCATGGATCCGGTAAGGATGCGACACGAGGAAAAAGGCGAAAGGGGCAGGCAGGGCAGCTAGCCCTAGAGTGCAATCGTCACACTCCCGTCGTCGCGACCTCGATCCGCTCAATCTCGGCCTCGAGCGCGCGGTTCCCGCGTTCGAGCCAGAGGATGTAATCCGCCGCGCGGGTCAGGACGACGCTCTTGCTCGCGTTCGCGCCTGCGTCGCCGCGCCTCCCGCGCCCGCGCCCCGTCCCCTTGCCCTTGCGTTTCTTCCCGTTCGCCGCCGCCGCCGCCTCGGCCTCTTCCTCCGCTTCCGCCTGCGCCTGAGCTTGAGCCTGCTGCTGCTGCTGGAGCGCCGCCGCCGACCCGGGCGGTCCGAGCACGATCCCGCTCGCCGCTTCGCCCGCAACAAGGAAATCCACGAGGTCCTTGAACCCGCTCCGGATCGCGTTCCGTCGTTTCTGCTCCGACAGGATGTGGTTGCTCCGTTTCTGCGAGTCGGTCAGCGGCGCGCCGCGCCCGCCCATGCCGACGCCGCCGTGCGGGGTGGCGGCGGCGGAGGAGCCGGGGCTGTCGGCGACAGGAGGGGTGTCGGCCACGCCCGTGCCGCCGTGGTACTCGGCGTAGCTACTCGCCGGCGGTTCAGGCAGCTCATCAAGCCCAGGCGGGGAGAGGGGTCCGGGGGGCCCAAAGTCGACGCCGTGTGGCAAGGGGAGGGAGACGTGATGTAGGTGTTGGTGCGGGCGGTCGCCGCCGGCACTCGGAGGCTCAGGCGGAGGACCGCCGAGCATGCCTTCGGTGCGCGGAGGGGCCGGGAGGGGCGGGAGCGTCGCTCGCGCCGGCACTGCGCCGATTCCGTTGCTCTGGCTCGATGCAGCCGTAGCAGCCGGGGGAGCACCCGCCGTACGAGGCGTCTTGGTCGCAGAGCCGCTCGTCGACCCGGACAACCGTTTCGGCGGTCGCGCGTTCCGCTTCGGGCGCCCGCTCGCCGTAACGGAGCCCGTATCGGCAGAGCCGCTTCCCTCGACGACCTGCCCCTCATCGAGCGGCGCCATCGCGACGTCTTCGTCGTCGTCTCCTGCAGCCGCGCCCGTGGGAGCCTGCTCCTTGGCGGGAGCCGGCCGACCCTTTTTGGCGCGACCGCTTCCTCGCGAGCCCCTCTGCCTGGTCTTGCCGCCGCCTCCCCCCCGGCCACCACTGGCCCCTCGTCCGGCACCTCCTACGGCCCGGCCGCCCGCCCGCCCGGTCGGCTCAAAGTCGGGATCATCGTCCGCCTCCTCCTTGAGCGGTGCGTCGTCCGGCGCGGCCGCGTCGTTCTCGTCCTCGCTGTCGACCAAGTCCGGTATCCTGCTCTGCCCGCGCGCCGTCTTGGGCGGTCCCGTGCTGCCTCCCGCTGTTCCGCGCCGGTTCGTCTCGGCGGAGGCCATCATGAGCCTCAACTGGTGCGCCTGTTCCCGCTCCCAGCGTTCGCGCGCCTCCCTCGCGACCGGGTCGATCGGAGGGGGACTCGGCATCCCGGGAGGCAAGACGGGGTTGAAGAGGAAGTTGGGGTCGACGTCGAGCGTGGTGAGGAAGCTCGAGAGCAGGGCGGACTCGTCCCGGTCAAAGAGCGGGGCGGGGGCACGCGGGGCGATGAACGGTGGAGGGGCGGGGAGGGCATAGTGGCCGGAAGGACCGCCGCTGCCGACGGGACTGTGGTGGTGGTAGGCCGGCGGTGCGAACTGGGGGTACCGAGAGGAGGAAGGCGCGGGGTACGGTGAAGGCCCGAGGGCGGGGAGGCCGTTGCCGTGGCCGTAGGAGAGCATGTTCGGGGGAGGAGATGCAAGCGACGAAGGACCGGCGACGCTCGAGGCGGCGAGGTACGCTTGCGAGGTCGAGGTCGAGACGAACGGCGGGTAGGCCTGCGGAGGAGACCGTGCGAACCCCGCAGTGGAGGGCGGCTGAACGGCGGTAGCGTTCGGACCCGAGTAGACGTAAGGAGGGTGTCGATACGGAGCTGTCAACGGCGACAAAGCGGGCAGAAGTGGGAAGTCAGCTGCGGGTTCGCTCCCCCTTGCGAGTTCCGCCTGATTGGCGTCTGAGCGCCGGTGCCGGGCGATTTGTGGCCGTCGCGGGCGGGTCGGTGGCCTTGTGACGCTCATACACATCGTGCTGTAGCCTGTCAATCGCCCTAAAAGGCTCCGCCGGCGCTAGAGGCTCCCCTGAGGGTCGGGGGCGTCGAGTGCCGACTGTCACGAGGAAACACGACGGCGACCGACCGACCGATGCAGCGCACGCCTCCCGACGCAGCGCGCTCAGCGAGCGAGGGGGCAGACTGAACTCACGGGGATAGGCTGCTGTGCCCGGGTACGCTGGCTGCTGCTGCTGCTGTGGCTGGTAGTGGTGATGCGCGCCGGTCGACCTCCTCGCGGCCATGTCCACGCCCTCGCTCGCCGCCCTTCCCTTCTTGCCGAGTGCTGCAGGCGCAGTTGCAACCGACGCCGTGGTCGTAGTAGCGATGCGCAGGTAGCCCAGAGAGCGGAGGCCTGGCGAGCAGCGAGGACGAGGCTACCGACCGACGTTGCGAGCATGAGCGTGATTGCGCGCAGCTGCAGGCCGGATCGACTCGCTCCCACCCACTCGTCGGCGGAGCGTTTGACGTAGAATAGACAGTACTATTGAAGCATTCGTGCACTCGTAGAGCTATTTTCTGTAGCCCATCGAGCCCTGTGCGATTTTGGCGAGTCGAGCTGGCTGCCCCACCGCCTCCACTCTCGGACTTGCAATTGGGCGCGCAACCCATGCAGCCGTCGTCGCTCCGCCTCGCCCTCGTCCCAGGCGCACAGGTACTGGACAATGGACAGCCTGCCCGGTCACTACGAATTCGACCCCTCCTCCTCGGGCGACTCGGACACGTCCTTCTCTCCCGCGCTCATGGACCACCTCGAGCAGGTCGCGCAACTGTCGGCCGATCTCAGCAGCGACGAAGACCCCGACTGGGCGCCCGACAACGCTGCCATGCCCGATTCGGCAGATGACGCACTCATCGGGATCGAAGACGACGACGACGACGACGACGATGAGGAGGACGAAGAGGAGGCAGGCGAGGCGGCCGATGGCGGGGAGACCCGAGCAGGAGGCACCGGCGCTGGACAGGCAGACCGCGGCGCACTCCAGATCGGCTACGACCGTCAGTCTTGCACACAGCCGCATTCGTCTGATCGCACCCACTGACTGACGAGTCTCGTCGCCCAACTCCGGATTGCGGCCCTCCCACCTCGGAATCGGTAAAACAGCCTCGACCGGGCATGTCATGCTGATCGGGAACGACGGCGTCCCCCGCCGCCTCACCTGGGACGACCTCGAAGGCACGTCCATCACCCTCGGAGCGATCCGCGCCATGCTCGCGCGGCGCTTCGGCGGCAGGGGGGCTTTGGCGCAGGAGGACGACGACGACGAGGAAGACGAGGACGAGGCCATGCTCGAGGAGGACTCGGACGACGATGGTGGAGATTGGTGGGGGTGCGTTCACCGCAAAAGTCCTGCCTGAGAAGGTGTCGTGAGCGCGGGGCGAACGAAACTGACGCCGCCCGCCCCGCCCCCGCTCCGCCTCGCCTCTTTAGCCCGACCCGCCGGACTCGGAAGCAGTACTACCCCGTCATCAAGGAGCCTCAGGAGAACGGCGTCCGGTTGGAACGCGGCGGCGCATTCGGTCCGACCCCGCGCAAGTACGACACCTCGCTCCGACAGACCTGGGACTACTCGCCGAAGAACACGGCCGACTACTTGCGGTGGCGCGAACTGGGTTTCCGGCAACCGAGGAAGGACGTCCTCGGTGACATGATGCTGCCCAACACGGCCGGCGTCGAGGTGTCGCAGTTCACGAGTCATGTCTACTCGGGCCAGTACAGCTCCGACGGCAACTTTTTCTACACGGCCTGCCAAGATTTTCGGTGCGCCCGTGGTGCCTGCGAGTCACTATGTGCTGTCCACTGACGCAGAGATGGGGCACAGGGTGTACATCTACGACACGGCGACGCCGCCCCGGGTCGGCGACAAGTCGGTGACGGACAGCAACCCGATG
This sequence comes from Rhodotorula sphaerocarpa, assembly GCA_024713535.1. Classification (NCBI taxonomy): domain Eukaryota; kingdom Fungi; phylum Basidiomycota; class Microbotryomycetes; order Sporidiobolales; family Sporidiobolaceae; genus Rhodotorula; species Rhodotorula sphaerocarpa. The sequence goes on along the minus strand of JANIBP010000004.1, from coordinate 874,737 downwards.
CCGCGGTCCCGGCACGGTTTCATGCACGACTGGGAGCACCGCTCGTCGCTCAAGCTCACCAAGACGGTGAAAGCATCGCCGCAGAATTGTCGGTGGACCCTGACGGACGCCGAGTTGTCGGCCGACAACGAGTGGCTGATCTACAGCTCGATCTCGCCGCGCGCGCACATGGTCAAGACGGGCCGCGGGCAGTCGTCGTGGGGCCCGAACGGGCACGACGACTTTGACCACGAGCAGGAAGAGTTGAATTTTGGGGCGGGCGCGAGTCGGTCCGGCGGCTACGGCGGGTTCGGCATTTGGTCGCTCCGGTTCTCGCACGACGCGCGCGAGATCGTCGCCGGCGCATCGGACGGCCAGATCTTTGTGTACGACGTCGAGAGTCGGAGGACGGTGCTGCGCGTGTTGGCGCACCAGGACGACGTGAACGCGGTTGCGTTCGGGTCCGCGAGCGACTCGAACTTGCTCCTGAGCGGCAGCGACGACTCGTTCGTCAAGGTGTGGGATCGGCGCAGTCTCGATGGCGAGAAGCCGAGTGGGACGTGCGTTGGGCATACGGAGGGAGTCACGTTTGTCGAGCCGAAGGGGGACGGACGGTACATCCTTTCAAACGGCAAGGACCAGGCGGCCAAGCTCTTCGAGTGAGTCACGAACGCCACCCCCTCTCTCCCGCTCGAACGGCGACTCATCTTGTTTCCGCCCTTGCCAGTCTTCGGATGATGATGAGCGACGTCGACTTTGAGCGTCTCCGACTCGACCGGCGCTCGTACGGCATCGACGGGTGGGACTACCGCCAGAGCTTCTACGCCAAGCCGCGGTACCAGCAGCACCCGCACGACAACTCGGTCATGACCTACCGCGGGCACGCGGTCCTGCGGACGCTGATCCGGTGCCACTTTTCGCCGGCGGCGACGACGAACCAGCGGTACATCTACTCGGGCTCCTCGGACGGCAAGATCCACGTCTGGTCGCTCGACGGGCGGGTCGTCTCGGTCCTCGACCGGCAAGAGTCGCACCCGCTGATCCACCCCGAGACGGGCGAGTACAACGACCCTTCGGATTACGACCTCCGGACGACGACGAAGCGGGCGGCGGCAGGGAGGCGTGCGCGCGGGTCGACGGTAAGGGACGTCAGTTGGCACCCGTACGAGCCGATGATGATGAGCACGGCGTGGGAAGAAGGTCGCGGGTCTGTGGCCGGGTCCATCGCCCTGCACGAGTGGGCCGGGCGGCGGCCGCAGCACAAGGCGTGAGCCTGCCCAGCTGGAGCGCCGTCCGACGCGCGTCCGCTTTCTTGACCTGTCCACATGCTCTCTTGAATTTCTGTTCGCCTGCCCCGTGTAGCCCCTCTCTTCCTGCGCCTTCTTACTCTCTTCGCCTTGACGCCCTGTTGCTTGCCATCGATTTTTGCCCACCTTGTCTCCGGAGAAGCGCGGTTCTTGCTCGCTCTGTATCAGTGTACAATCTTGGCTGCAAGGTCTCGGCAGCTGTCCCTGAGAAGGAGAATTTCGGTGCGCCACGTTGGCAGGTGGAAAGTCGGCGGCGGACTTGGTCGCGGGGGACTCCCTGTCCGAGTGCAGCCGCTGCGCCGTCGACACGCGGTCCAGGATGGCAGGATCGTACACGTACGATACCTCGGGACAGGTACGCTGCCCGCTCTCACTCCGCCTGTACGCGCAGAGCTGACGCGAGTGGTGTACGTGGTGGTGGTGCAGGTCTACTTCTTCGTCCTGACCGGATTGCTCGTGTTCCTGCTCCCATTCACGTATGCGACGCTGTTCGGGGGCGCAGAACGCGCTGCCGCACGCGTCAAGGCCCCCTGCTCGGGCTGGAACCGCAAGTCGCGCGAAGTCCGCCGGACAACCGGACAGAACCGCCTCTTCTCCATCCGGTGCGTACTCGAAATGCGGCGCTGTTCAAGCGAATACAGCCAGCCAGCAATGCAGAGCTAACGCGATCACGCTCCCTTACTCCGACAGCCACATCGCCCTCGCGCTCGGCTGGCTCACGTTCGCCGTCGTCGTCCAGCGCGCCCGCGGCATCCAGGGAGAAGGTCCGCAGTTCGACCCGTTCGAGATCCTCGGCGTGTCGAGCGTGAGTCGAGAAAGGGACGGTCAGCTGCACCGAGACCGCAGGCTGATCGCGGACATACTCCCGGCAGTCCTCGTCCGAGAAGCAGATCAAGAAGCATTACCGCAAACTCTCGCTCAAGTTGTGCGTCTGCCCCAGTTTCGGCCTGCTGTTCGACCACAGGCTAACTTCGAGCGGACGCTGCCTGCAGCCACCCGGACAAGGTGTCCTACGCCGATGACGCCGCCAAGGAGGAAGCCGACACCCACTTTGTCAAACTCACGAAAGCCTACAAGGCGTACGTTCGCCCGTTCGCACCACTTCTACGAGCTGTACTGACACCGGATTCAATGACGCAGACTGACCGACGAAGTGAGCCGACGGAACTACGAGCTGTACGGTCACCCCGACGGCAAGCAAGAGTTTGCGGCCGGAATCGCCTTGCCCGCCTGGATCGTCGAAGGCAAGAACTCGCCTATCGTCATCGGCGCGTACGCTCTGCTGCTCGGTGTCGTGCTGCCCGTCCTCGTCGTGAGTTGGCTCCCAGCTCTCCGCTCGCCTTTTCCGAAGCTGAACCCACGATCCTGCACAGGGCCGCTGGTGGTACGGCACGCGCAAGTTGACCAAGGACGGCGTGCTCAACTCGACTGCGGCCAAGTACTTCCACGCCCTGAAGGAAGAGACGACCTTCCCGCAACTGCTCGACATCCTCGCCTCCTCGGACGAGTTTGCCGTCGACTCGGAACTGCTCAAGCTGCGCAAGGCGCACAGCAAGACTGCCACGGACGAGTATGCGCGGCTCGTCTCGACCGTTCGGGAAGGGCCGGACGGCCAAAAGGGCTGGGAAGGATACGCGAGCTGGCCGCCGGCGAAGAAGCGCGGCCGCGTCTTTATTGCCGCGTACCTCCTCCGCTTGCCGATCACCGATCTCGGCCTGCTCAAAGGTGCGTTCAGCTTTGGGTAATGCGTTCTCTCGCTATTACTGATGTCTCGGCGGGAAACTCCCTTGCAGAGATGCACCGCACGGCCTCCATCGCCCTCCCGCTGTGCTCCGGTCTCGCCTCGATCGCCCTCGCCCACAACTGGCTGTCGACCTACATCGCCATCGTCCACCTGCAGCAGTTCCTCCTGCAAGCCGTCCACCCGTCCTCGTCCCAGCTCCTCCAGCTCCCGCACGTCACGCCGGGACTCGTCGTCGAGTTTGAGCAGAAGAAGGCGGCGCTCAACACGGTCAAACAGTTTGGAGAGCTGCCGACGAGCGAGGTTGCAGAGTTGCTGAATGGTATGCGGGAGGACGAGAAGCGCGACGTGAACGAGGTTGCGAAGCACTGGCCGATCGTGCAATTCGTCGACGCCAAGTTCCAGGGTCAGTCTCTATGCCACCACTGCCGATTTGCGCTTGGATTTAGCTGACCGGCCGGCCTATACCTCACAGTCACTGGCGAAAAGGTCGTCACGCCCGGCGCGATCGTCTCCTTCACGCTCAAGCTCAGGCTGGCGCCGCCCGGACAAGCGGCTCAGAGCACCGCAGCGATGAACTCGTTGCACGAAGCCGGCGATGCCTTTGGGGAGGAAAAGTCGGTCGAGGAGCTGATCGGCCGGAGCCATGCGGACGAGGGCGCCGTGCCGACTCCGCTCGCGCATGCGCCGCACTTTCCCAAGGTGAGCCTACGAGCGCTCGTGCTACTGTTACAGGTTACGGACTGGCAATACTGACACGCCCTCCTCCTCGCCTCACAGAACCGCAAGCCTGCGTGGTACATCTTCGTCGGCGACCACAAGCTGAACCGCGTCTTTGTCGCGCCGCACCGGTTCACCGACATCGGCGAAGGCACGACGCGGACGATCCGCATGACCTTCCAAGCGCCGCCCGGTCCAGGCCTGTACACCTTCCAAGTGTACGTCATGAGCGACTCGTTCGTTGGCGCCGATGCGCAAAAGGACATGCGGATGCAGGTCGAGCCACCGAAGGAGGACGACGAGGTCAGCGATGCGGACGATGATATTTCGGAGCCGGACGAGGACTCGCTCGCGGGGCAGATGGCGCTCATGAAGGGGCAGCCGGTGCGGCGACAGGGCGACTCGGAGGACGACGAAGACGAGGAGGGCAGCGAAGACGAGTCCGGGACCGACAGCGACTCCGAGTCGAGTAGCGAATCGGATAGCGACAGCGATTGAAGGAGAAACCATCAAGGGTGGGCGGAACCGGGGGGTTCTCGTAACACTGCAACTGCATCATAAGCATCGAAACCAGTCTGAAACGTTTCACGAGAGAGCCAATAATGTATTGCGAGCAAGGCATAGTAGACACAGGGAGGAGGGTATGGCAGAGCAGCGCAGGATATTGGGGGAGACTTCGAGATAGCATCGCTCAGGAACGCGCTTGTATAGGCGGGACACAGCGGCAAAAGGACTCGGGGAGGGGTATCGGATCGACCTCAGGGCGGAGGGGGAGGAGCTTGCGCGAACGCAGACACCGGCGGGAGGCTCGCGCGTCCCGACCCGCTCGACGAGGTGTGATAGCTCGAGAGCGATGGCAAGCGCATGCCGTCTTCTGCGTTGGTATGATATGCGAGATGTTGCTGAGAGTGAGACGGTAGCTGCTGCTGCTGCGGGTGCTGTTGCGGGGCGCCGCGCATCGGCGCGAGACTATGTGCGGGCGGGAGGAAGGGCGGAGGCGGGGGCGAGCCGTGGCTCGGCGGCGGCAGGGTGGACGACAAGGGCCCGATCGTGGTGAAAGGAGCTGGCCGGTCCGGCTCGGAGACAAAGCTGCGAGTCGGCTCGAGCGGGTATGCCGTGTATTCGTGCTGCGACTCGGGGTGGACCGGGCGCGGCGGCCAGGACATGGGGGGTCGGTACGGCCCGGAACCCGCCCCGGGCGTGGAAAACGAGCTCCGCATCGACTCCGCGGCAACATAAGGCTGGATGTGCACAACGCCGCGCTGAGCGAGGAGGATGTGCTGCTCCTTCATGGCGCGCTGAGCCCGCGCGACGGCGATGTCATAACCCGGCCAGCACCAGCCGGCGAGCTGGATGACCTCGATGCATCTGCCATCAGACCGCTAGTCAGTAGCTTGCCCGCGTTTCAGTCTCGTCGCCCGCTCGAGTGAGAACATACCTCGACACGTCGTCGTTCTTGACAGCCCAAGTCCACTCATTCGCGCCTCCTTGTTCCCAGGCTGGCGTGTCGACCAAAGCCTCGAGGAAGTGGGCGCTGTACTCGGGCGTCACCGTCGCAGAAAAGATGAGATCACCGCCGTAATTGTGCAGCACATGGCAGTACTCGCGAGAGACGCGGAACAGGCGATCGTCCGACTGCTGCTTGAGCCGCCGGAGCATCTCGAGGTAGTCGGGATCGGCGTCTGCCTCTTTCGATTCTTCTTCGCGCAAGCGGGCGGAAAGGGCGAGGTGAATGCCGAGGGTGTGTTGCGACTTCATGGCCGTCAGGTCGCGGAACCTGTTGGCGCGCCCGACGGTCAGTCTCTGCAGCTTGATGGCGTTCGGACGAGACGACATACCAGACGTCCGTCTTGGGGGCGTCCGGGCCGAATGTGGCTCTCTCAACCGACTGGCGGAAAATCGAGCCGAAGCGGGTGCTGTCGTCGATCTGGCCCCAGAGCTCCTGCACGACCTGAGGGTCCAGCCGTTTTCGCCGCGCCAGAGCTGCTCCGTTGAAGTGATCAGCACGCGGCGAGAAGAACGTAGCGAGACCCATGTCGGCTGACTCACGCCCGGTGAGGCGCAGCACGGTGCTGCGCACGCTCGAGACGCAGAAGCGAAATATTGACGCGACGGCCAGTCCCGAGAGCATTCTCGGGTCGGTCGAGGACACGTACGCCATAACGTCCGCCGTGACCGGGCTGTTGAAGAGGTCGGACAAGCTGTCGAGGTCGTCCTCGGACCTATTACAGCGGTGCGGCGTGAGTTCCTAAACAGAGAATGGCAGTCGCGGACGAAGCTTACAGGGAGCAGGACCGCCCGCCCAGCATTGCACCGAGAGCATCGCGCGTATAGACCATCCACAGCAGCGTGCCATTTGATGCCCGCTCGGGCGGTACGAGCGGCTCCGTCGGGTCGTCGCATTCGCCGAGCTGCAAGTTCCTCAGGTGCTCGCAAGCGCTGGAAAGCAGGTATCGGCCAGTGTTCGACTTGCGGTTGACGTCGTCCCCTTTATAGATACATCGTCAGTCGTCGCGACCAGCTTTCCAATACAGCCAGGTTGAGAGACTCACAGGTGACGAGGAACTCGAGCAGGACCAGCGCCGAACAGCACGCGGCGCTCGCGGTCCGCAATCCAGCCCTCCTGTCCACCGTCTCCACCGCCTTTTCTAACAGCGCTCTGGCAAAGCTGTCTCGGACGTTGCCGATCATAGAGTAGTCGCGTCCGGCGGCGCCGTTTCGGACCTCGGCGAGGGTCGGGCCGTTCGCGCCGACGAACGAGACGTGGTCCGTAAAGCGCGCCGCCCATGCCTGTAAGCGCGATCAGGTTAGCGCGAGTCGCCGCGGAAAGGACCCCAGCTGCTTTGACGTGCCTGGATGGCGAGGGCGAGGCACTCGAGTGCGGGCGTCAAGTTCGAGGCGTTCCGCCCTGCCGCCTGCCACGCCTGCATAAAATACATCTCGTCCACAAGTGGACATTGAGGATGAAAGACCGTGAAGAAGCTTCGAACGAGATCTGGAAGGGGGCACCCGAAGTTCAGTGGAATGCCACGTTCCGCGGACCACCTTTTCAGGGCACTCACGATCGCCCACGTCCGGCGTGAGCTGGTTCAGAGTCGGTAGTCGCGCAGGCGAAGCCGGAACTGAGAACGTCTGCTGCTCGACTGGAGTCGGTAGGAAGGACTCGCCGAGTCCGTCGTCGTACTGTTCCAGCGGGCTCCCCTCGAGCTCCAAAGCCGCATTCGCGCCATAAAGTTTTCTGCGGGTTGTCGATAGGTCAGTTCGGGTGAACAAGACCCGCTGAGAGAAGCGGGGGCGTACTTGGCTTGCGTGATCAGCTTGCCTCCGCGGACGATTTTCGGCTTGTTTTTTACGTAGGTGTCGGTGCACCTGCGGCGGCGCACCACGAGCGCAAGTCAGTCTCCGCGATGAGCTCCAGAAGCAGGCAAATTGACCGACGTGATACTCTTCTTGAGGCATTCGGAGCAAGGTCCGCCGTGCATGTCGGCCTTGTCGCATTTCACGCGTCGGAGTCGGCAGGAATCGCACGCGCTGCCGGTACATAAACGAGGTCAGACTATGCCGTTACGGACCCGACTGCTGCGAGTCGTAACCGGCGCAAGGGACGCCAGACGGACACCAACTGTTTCCGCTTCTTCTTGGGGTTTCCGTTCGCATCGAGTTTCACTGCGCCGACCGATCCGCGTTTCGAGCCCTTCTTGCCCTCGGTCCCTGTGGCCGTAGCTGCCTCGCTGCTGTTCCCGGGCGAGCCATCGTCGAGCAGTTCGCCGTCTGCTGCTTCGTCAGGTGCGCCGGCGGCAGCCCGCGCTGGTTCGTCGAACGGGTCCCGCGGTCGGTTCAAGTTCGGGAGCGGCGCAGCCGCGGGGTCGTCCTGGCGCTCCTGCGACGTCGACGCGCGCGGACTGTCGCCGTAGCCCGCCTGCATGCCCGCTGGGAGCGCAGAGAGCAGGCTCGGGAGGAGGGCGGCAGCCGATCCTGGCTGGCCAGCGAGCGAGAGCCGAGGCGGCGCAGCAACGGACCCCGGCCGGGACAGCGGAAGAGCGGCAAAGCGGAGCGAAGACGCGGATTAAGCAGCGGCGACAAGCGCCCGATCGACTCGATCTCGGCAGATTTGGCGTCGTTGCCAGTACGGAAGCAACCTGTGCGGTGCTGAACGCGATCAGGAGGGCCACGGGCAGATTATCGGACACTTGTCGGCGATGGCAAGACGGCGGCCGCGGCACACAGCCGGGTTTTTCTTCTTCTTTCCTACGGCCACTCTAGTCGAGTCTGCCTTGGCATTGAAAACACCGACATACACTATACATCGCCCGCATGGGTTTACCCCGCGCTTGCACATGTCGTGCCTGGATCGTCCTCCTTGACCGAAAATCAGTTCCCGAAAGAAGACAGCGTGTAGAAGAGCGACCCGGCCGGTCGCGCGTCTACGGAGCTGCTGGCCGACAATTGGTAGCTACATGCAGGGAGTCGGCGGAACGGATGCTCCGAAATTTCGTAAAGAAGCGCATCGCGCGTCTCCTCTACGAGACCGCCTTTAACGGGCGCAAGGCTGTTCTTTTTACCTCCAAATAGACGAGTTACACAGCCATGCCGAGGTGAAGTCACTCATAAGCTTGGCGCAGGAAAAGTTTGACCGCGATCGGGGGTTCGGAAGCGGAGCGGCGAGCACGTCCCGAAGTTCCAACAGTTGTGCGAGAGCCTTGCGCTCGCTCATTCGACCCAGCACGGGGAGCTGCCGGCGACTCAGTGGGTAGCAGCAGCTGTAGGTCGTACTACTGTCCGACTCAGCATCCGCTTGAGCGAGCGCGAAACGCGTTGGCGCCGCCGCCGCTTCGCCGCGGGAGAAGCCGGCGCCTGCCTCTCGAGCCCGCTGCGGCTGGACGATCGTCCGAACGATCGCTGCGGTGCTCACCTCAGCAGCAGCTGCAGCAACAGTTTCGGACATTGAGTTGACACGCATTGAGGCGCCTCTCGAAAGTCCCGGGTCTCGGTTTGCGAGTTGAGCGGCGACGGGCGGCAGCGCGGCAAAGCCGTAGCATTCAGGAGGCATGTAGCACAGTGGCCGTAGCGAGCGCGAGTCATGCCTGGGTATAGGGCCCGAGACGAGCTTGCCGTGTTCTCTTGGTAAGAAAAGATCGTCAGAAGCTCCGGCAGCTCCGGTCTGGGTACCGAGAGGGCAACACCTCCGAGCCGTCCGCAGGTCATATAGACTCGTCGTTCTCTGCGACTCGTCTGTCACCAATCCGAGCATGTTGGCGGTCCCGGATTTGGCACCAGGCTGCAAAGACGGCGGCGGGCCGGCCCCCCGTCCACGCGTCAGACACGGGAAGCAGGCCGACGCACCGACCGATCAGCGACATATACAGCTGACTGTATGCCGGGGTCCGAACACTCCGTGGTCGCGGACAGTGCCCGCGGCCGGAAAAGCTGTTCCTCCACCGCCGCAGGTCGGTCAGCGATTGAAATTGCGCAGGTATCGGAAAGATCCGGAACTTTGAGCACGAACAGGAAGGCCTTGAAGAGTTTCGTCGTTGTTCCAGTTGCCAAGCGGGCTCATGCCTCAGAGTGAGATCTGGGAGGGGAGCGTGGGCTCGGATCTGTTGCTGCGCGAAATGAGAGCCAGTAGAACAACACGCCGGTGTGTAATGCGGTCCTGCTGGAGAAACAAGCAAGAGCCGGCTGGTTTGCGCGGCAACCATGGAGAACAATTTGGCGCTGCGGTCCCGCAGGTGTGGGGTTGTCCCGGCGTAGGAAGCGAGCGGCTGCGGCGAAGGTGAGCGCGGCGCGGCGGTCGACCGCGTTCATGATCGTTGGCCGTTCCCTTTCTTCCTTCGTTACCCACCTCCGAAGCTAGCGTCACTGACCTCGGTCGGCTCGTCGGCGCTTGGGTAAGCCTCCGGCCTGTATAGGAACTTGTACGAGGTGCGGAACAGGCAAGAGACGACGTCCTCCCGGCCCGCGATTGCCTCGGTCCGAGCATCAGCCACACCAGGACAGCAAAGCATGAAGCTTTAGATGTTCTTCAAGCGATTAAGCCATTGGATGGCCGGTAAAAGCCGGCAAGCGATGTTGTGATGAGAAGAGCGTCGCGGAGATGGGGAGCCTGTCACGACTCCTCGCTCGAGCGCAGCGACTACGGTTGACTGTGAGCTTCCTGGAAGTCTCTGTAGCCTCCGTGAGCACTTGAAAGAACGGTGCGTCGAGTGAGCGAGTCGAGCTGCGCGGAAGCAGCCGCAGCGTCGAGCACCGCGAGACGAGCGAACCCTCCAGCCCTCCTGCAGCGGGCCCTGCAGCCCGTACAGTTCTCACAGCAGCCCAGCATGAGCGACCACGAGTCCGACGACGGCTCTGCGCGCCAGCACGCCGGAGCGCCCGAGCGGCTGGACGTGCCGACGCTCCCTCCGCCTTCGAGCCGCTTCGTCCTCCCGCCGCCGCCCTCCGACCTCCTCGGCCGACTGCAGGCCTTCCTGCCCCAGATCCGCGATGCGAACGCTGCCCTCGAGCAGCAGCAGGCGCAGAGACCAGAGGGAGTCGCCGTCGAGGAACCCGTCGTCATGGAAGAGTTGAGCGACGACTCGACTTCGGACGACAGCGGCGACACCGAGAGCAGCAGCGAGAGCGACGAGGAAGACGACGACGGCGAGAGCTCAGAGGAGCCAGCGACCGGGGGCGAGGAGACCGCAGCTGCCGTCGACTCGACCGAGCAGGAGGTCATCGTCGACGAAGGGTCGCTCGCCCGCCTCATGGACATCTCGAGCCGACCCAAGGTCACCAAGAAGAAGATCCTCGTGCAGGAGCAGCTTCCTGCAGACGCTCCCACCCCGGCCGACCCCGAGTCGATGCAGGCCGACTGAGCGCAGATCCTCCTTTCCGAGCTCGAGAATGGTCAGTTCAGAGTTGTGATCCCCGTTCGGACCCTGAACTTGTCAGTCCTGACGGGCAACATTACAGACTCGCTCGCGTATTCTTCACCTCCTGACGAGCCGGTCGCCGGACCGGCCTGCTCGACAGGGCCGCCAGGACCGCACCACCACGTTCAGCTTCCGCGTCCGGACCGCGGGTTATTCGCGCCTTTGACGCATCGGTCGTCATCCGCCCTCTTCGAATCTTCCGTCTGCGCATCATGCGGCCTCTCGATATGGCTGCCGCTGCCCCGGGGGTGAATGCTGGTCCTGCATCTCCCGGGGAATCCGAACCGCAATCTCGGGCGATGGACCTTGCCAGCAGGTCTCGGAAAAACTCCTGAAATGCATGGAAATGCTAGAATGCGTGTACTGGAAACAGCAACATGGGACAGAGGGAATGGAAGGGAGACGATGAAACCGGGAGCCAGAGGACCGCGCGACGAAAGATGGCAATATGCGGCAGGAGAACGGGAAGGGGTCGAAGGAGCCGGGAAACGGACCGAGGGGGGAGACGGCAAGATGAGGACATGGGTAGCGAAAGCAACGACGGGACCGGTAATCAGACCGAGAGGGGAAGAAGCTGGAGCGCGCAACAGGTCGGGAGGGAACCCCCGCGCCCCGGCGCGGCCCACCGCGTTCACCCCCTCTCGCTGCTCTTCTTGACGCGCCCGCAGCGCCAGCACGTCCAGAACTCGTGACTGTTGATGATCAAGCACGGCTCGCAGATCCACCCGTCTCCGGCGCGCAACAGCGCCGACGTCATGTGGTCCTGGTACGGCGGCAGCGAGAGGCCGCACGTGCAGCGGGTACTGTCCGCATCGCAGAGCGCGCCGCATAGCGGACAGGACCATTCGCGCGGGATGAGCGGGTTGGTGAGCGTCTGCGAGCGGGTCTGGCGCGACCGCGGCGAAGAATTCGTCGTCGAATTCGAGGTCGAGGTCGAGGGCGAGCTCAGGGCAGTAGCCCCGAAGCGCCGATTAGGAGCAGGTTTCTTGCGGGGAATGGCAGGCTTGATGGAGACGATCTGGATCTCGTCGTCGGACGTGGCCGCTTGAGCACCGTCGCTCGAGATGATTTCGATCTCGCCATCGGCGTCGACGGCGGACGGGGCCGAGCGCTTCCGCCCTGCTTTGTTCTGCGAAGAGGAAGCAGACGCAAGCGTCTCTGCGGACGCCGGCTCCGGCTTCGGCGCCGGCTTCGGCTTCGAAGCACCGCCGGCATGGTGACTCGACGAAGCAAGGGGGTGAGCGTCCGCCCCTTCCTGCCTGACCGGCTCCTCCATCACCTCGATGTCCGAATAGTCCGAGTCGTCCGCCTCGTGCGTCAGGTCGATCACGATGCTGTCTTTCGCCGCGCGGTCCATGTCGGCAATGACTTCCGGTTTCTGGTGCTCGCGGTCTGCCCCGCCTGGGTGAGCGTCGTCTCCGCCGCAGCCGAGAGCGGCGCGGCGTCGATTCTCAGCTGCCTGAAAGCGCGAGCCTCAGCGTCAGTGTGCTCCGGCGAATCCCAGAGAGCGAGGGAGGAGCATGTGCTCACCGTAGCGATCGTGGCGGAAGTGATTCGCTTCGGGCCCTGGCCGCCGAGTCGCCCTCCCTTCTCTAGCAGCTTCCGCATACGTTCGACGCGCTGCAAGTGCTTGATCCGAGCTGCACGAACGTCCTCGCCACCGAGAGGAGCCCGCAGGCCCGCACCGAGACGTTGTCCGCGACCGGCAAAGCCGAAGAACCCGTGCTTCTGGTACGCCGCGAGCTCGTCGGTGAGCTTCTCCAGGAAGCTGAAGAAGATCTCGTCGTGCGGTCCGCGGTGGTTGTGCGTGAGCTCGTGAAGCATGGTCGGGATGAGCGAGTCCTCGAGCGGCAAGAATGACTTGTCGTCGAAGGGCGGCCGCAGGCGGAGGTGGATCTCCTTGCCGCCGTTCACATTGTAGCCTGTAAGCGGAAGGAAGGCCTTCAGCCGCTCCGGTCCGGCCGACACAACGGGAGAAATCGCGGGCGTACCGTACAAGTTCTTCTGCTGGGGAAACGCCTCCGCGAGCAACGGAAGGTACCAGCCGTGCAGCTTCATGACCGGCTGGACGACCTTATTGAGAAAATGCATCAGTCGTGCGCGACTGTAGCGTGCTGGACCGCAGAACTCACCTTGGCGATGGTATGCAACAACTCTTGCGCGTCCTTGGCCCGCTCCATGCTGCCGAGCACCGTGATCCGACCGACGTCTCCTGCCGGTCCCAGCTTCGTGTACCAGCTCCCACCCGTCATGCTGCGCTGCCCTTTTCTGGCGACGCGGCCCGGCGGCCGATGCCGGATGTGGCGCCGCTCCTCGCGAGGCGGTCGAGGCGTCGGCGGCGCCGCGGCGAGCCCTCAGACAGCGCACAGCAGATACAACGTGCGGTACAGAGGGAGCTCCGCTTCGGCAGGCGCGCTCCGGCGGGCGGAGGGAGGAAGAGGAGACGGAAACCGGTTCTCAAGTCTTTCCCCGACTTTTGTTCGGCGGTCCGGGCGCTGCAAGCATTGCAGGACCCAGCGCAGCCCGGAATGCTAGCGAGTTCAGAAGGCAAAGAGACAAGAATCGAACGAGCAAAGCCGAGACTTTGTTGCGAGAAGCGTATCCTTTTTACAACCTCAAGCGGAATTTTCCCCTCGCCACCGTCGGCGGACAATCCCCCGCCCTCCCTACTGCAGCCTCCTTGTCAAGCCAAGCAATCAGACATCCCCTCCCTCCCTCACATCCAGAACATGGCCGGCGGGTTCGCGTTCCGGAAGGCTCCGCGGCCGGTCTCCGTCTCGGAAAGGATATCCTCCGCATGCTGTAGCTCCTCCATGCGCGTCGTCCGCGTGTTGCTCGAAAAGCCATACGACGATCCGGCGGACGAGTCGTGTTCGGCGAGCTTCGAGAGGATGTACTTCCGGACTTGCGCCGCGACGAGGTGGGCGTACCTGCAAAGTTCGAATCCTAGATCAGGACCAGGTCCAGAACTTCAGAACTTCAAGGGGGAGGAACATGGAGCTCACTGAACCGGCGCGGGGAGCGAGATTGCCATGTTGCAGCGCTGATAGGCGAAGCAAAGCGCTGAGATCGTCGTTTGAAGGTCGTCCTCCCTGATGATGATGATGGTAGTCTGATCAGCAGAGCCCTTGATCGCCTGGAAAGAGAAAAAGGCATACGAAAGGTCATTGTCGTCGACCAGACGGACGTAGCGGGTCGGGCGAGTCGTGCCGAGGAGCGGCTTGTGGCTCGCCGCGTAGAACTCCGATGCTCGCGGGCCGACGACGCCGGAGTCGACGACAGTGCCCGGCTTAATGTTATTGAAACCGTCGAACAGACGGACGTGGTGTCCTTTGATGCAGGCGACGACCGTGATGCGTGGGTTGTAGGACGCGGCGATGTCCGCGCCGAGGGTGGCGAGGACGACTGCATCGGTCCGGAAGGACACGATTGCCCTCCGGTACTCCGAGACCTCTGTGCAGATGCAAGTGCTGTATTAGCTTTTTTTCCATGACCTGATCCCCTCGGCCTGACGGAGAGATGCTCACCTCGCTTCACGACGTGCTCGAACTCGCCTTCCGAAACGCCGTCGCGAAGGAGGACGAGCGTGTCCGGCGGAAGCTTGGGCTGCTTCGTGGCAGCCATGCGACGCCTCAGGAGGGCCTGTATGAAGGGTCTGGAAGTCAGCTGCGTCTCCAAAGATGCCAGACTTAAAGAAAAGGACTTACGAGGAACATGTCGTGCGCGGACACGATGACTTCGCTCTTCTTCGGAAGAGCCGTCGGCGGCGCACCCTCAGGAGGCTCGATGAGAGGCTGGATGCGCGTCTCCTCGGCGCAGAGGATCCCTTGGTCGTGCATCGTGCCGACGAGCACCGCAATCGACGGCTTGTTCGGCTCGTGAGAGAGGTCCGCGCCGATGATCATCGGCTTCATGCTGGCAAGCCAGCTCGCCACCGAGGAGCTGACGCCCTCGAGGCGAAAGCACTGGCCCGCAAGCTTCGAGCTGAAGGGCGGACAGCACTCGTCAGCGATAAGTAAACGACAGACGGTAGGTCAGGGGCGCACTTAATCTTCATGCAAAGGTTGATGTGGAGCTGGACGGACCGCTCCTTCGCCAGTTGCGCGGCTAGCATCCCCTGCGACGCGATGCCGAGCTTCGCGGCCGTGAATTTGAACGGCGCGTAGTCGGAGCTCCGCGCCCGTTCGAAGACCCTGCGGAGCCGGCGGGCCGTGGGCGGGTCGTGAGCGGTGCATCAAGCAGCATCGAAGCGACACGGCGCACCAGAAGATGAGATTCGGCCGCGCCTTGTACGCGTCGCCCGCCTTCTCGATGGCCGCGTTGACCGCCGCTTCCACCGTCTCGCCGCGCTTCCTCTGATGGATAGCCAGCGGACGTATTTGCTGAGGGCGGACCTGCATTCCGAGCGCAACGGCATTTTGGAACAGAGCGTCGAAGAACTTGACGATGCGTGGCGCGTTGCTCGACTCGCGCGGCGTGTTGCTCGACTCGGTGACAATCGCGAAAGAGTCGATGGACGCGCCGCGAAGAAACTTCTGCTCGGACCGCCCGCTGCGGAACGCCATGCCCCACTGGCCGTCCTGCGGAACGACGACGGTAGGGCGCTGATCGGGCGTCTTGTACTCGATCTTGGGCGCGGGGAGGATGCGGCCGTGGACGCGCTTCTCGACAGGCGAGATCTCGATGCCAAAATTGCGGGCCATGGTCGCCGCATTGGTCACAGCGGGGCCGGAACGGGTCGCCAAGTTGAAGCCGAGCTTCTCCGCCGGTGGCGGGCCCTGCAGGTCGCCTGACTTTTTCTGCTCTTCGGGCGTAAAGCGCTTGAGGTACTTGTTGAACGGGTCGATGAAGACGAGCTCGATCGGGTAGAGCACTCCCCTCTTGACCTCGATGGTGGGCCAGTCAGGGCGCTCGAGGCGCCGACCAAAGTGGGTCTCGAGGTATTCCTGCGGGAGGAGGATTTGCAAGGTCAGCTTCCGTGTCAACAGAGCCATCTTGTTCTTTGTAGATGTTGCTGCGCACCTGGACGTTCGTCCGCGTTCCGTCCTTGAGCTCGAAGACGACCTGATCCGGGCGGCGAAGGTCGATTCCGGACCCTTTCATCTTCATTTTGATGACGCTGTTGCCGCGGCGGACGTGGATGGAGAGGTTGCGAAGCACTCGGTTGAGCTGAACGAGGGCGAGACCCGAGATCGAGTCGAGGCGAAGCTGGCTTTCGCCCTTGCCCTTAAGGAAGCCCTCGATGAAATGGGGCAACGCGCCGTCCATCAGGTAAGCGCCCGTTGTCGAGTTCAGGACGAGCTGCAAGGCGCCCGAGCAGGGTCTCACAGCGCTGTAGCCCGAAAGGAAGAGCGTCAGTCACGGCAGCAGGGCAGGAGAGCAAGAGCGAGGGAACTCACGCAAAGAAGCCACCTGCAAATGCCAAAAAGATTAGTCGATGCAGGCAAAGGAAAAGAAGGCCACAGCAACGCACGGATGAGGATGAGGTACTTCTCTTGAAGAACCCGGACCTCCGAGGGCACCTCGCTCGGAACGCCCGGGAAGAAGGCCGACCTCGTCGCGTGGAGGGCGAAGCCCGGCGGAGGGTTGTTCGGAGCGCGCTGTCCGAAGGTTGGGCAGTGGCGGAAGATGACGTTGACCGCTTGAAGAGCCTCGGACTTCTCGCCGTCGTGGAACACGCCCAGGCCGTTGAGGTAATTGGCGAGCGATTGCAGCGGGACCTCGATCGGATTGATGACGCGGATCGTGAAGACGTCGCGCGGCTTCTCGGCAATCCTGACGTTGTCGATCTGTGCAAGAGCGAATTGTCCGTCAATACCAATGGCGCGCGCCTGTGAGCGAGAGAGAAGGCTCAGGGGTAACGCACGACGACGTCGCCTGGTAGGGCCTTCTCGGTGTAGCACGCATGCCCGCCGTCATACGCCGGGCGGATGCCCTTGAAGTGACTCGTGGCCCCGCTGAGCTCATCGGTCTCGATCTTGGCCCAGAGCAGGCGAAGAAAGCGTTTGGGAAGGTCGCCAGCGAACGGCCGGGCGCGTGGCTTGGTCCCGGGCAAAGGGTCTTGGATTACAACGACCTGTAGCAGAAAAGCGCATTAGAAACCTTTCGGGGACGGTAGCGGCACGGTCCGAGCCCGACTCACCTCGTACTTGAACCAGGACCGCCTGGTGTCGGAGACGGTGACTTTGAAACAGTTCGTCGTCAGGACGACTGCTTGACCGACTCTGCAGGTCGCCAGTGACGATCAGCCTGACTGTATAGAGACGGCGCAGGGAGAAAATACCTCCGACACACGTTCCGTAGCCTCGGCGATGGACCGGCTCGACGAGGTCGTCGGAGTTTCCCGCCGCCGAAATCTGAACGTGCGGACGCGGCTCCGGCGAGGAGTTGTTCACGGTCGGGGTCGATCCTTGGGCGCCTTGACGGAAGCCGCCCGGGCCGCCGCCGCCCCTGCCGGGCGGGCCGCCTGGAGGTCCGCGACGAGGAGGGTATCCGCCTCCTCCTCCTCCACCCGGGTATCCACCACCTCCGCCGCCGCGTCCGCGGTATTCCTGCCCGCGACCGCCCGAGTAATTGCCGTTGCCGCCGCCTCCGTGGCCGCCGCGCCCGTCGTAGCTCGGACCTCCTCGGTAGGGCCCTCCGCCCCCGCCCCCGCCGCCGTTGTAGCCGCCGCCGCGGCTGCCCCAGTTGTTCGAGGCCATGGTTGATCCGTTGCGCTCGCCTGCTGTCGTGCGTGCGCTGGAAAAGCGTCGGCGAGGAGGGAGCAAGAGCGAGAGGAAGAAGAGCGCTTTGTGGGGGTTGAAAGTCAAAATCAACGAAAGTCAATACGAAAGTCAAAATTGACGAAAGTCAATCTGGAGCGGGACGCCCCTGATCACGCGCGTTTGCGCACTCGGCTCGAGCGCCTGCTGCTACCGGCCGCCGGCGCTCCCGGCTGCAAAGTCGACCTCCTGTCTCGGACATTCCTCTCGCCCGTGAATGCTGCAGTGATGAGCGCGCGTTGGTATGGAAGTATGAAAATTGCAAATTCGGCGGCCGACGTAAGCTGAGAGACTATCGTTTCCGCTGCGTCTTGAATTTCTATCGAGACATGGTACGGTCAGCGCGGCTCAATAGTCAGCCCGAAGAGCGCCTCCGAGCGAGCGAGCGAGCGGTCGAGATGGAGAGCGGCCTGAGGACGTACCCAAACGCGTGCCCCGGTCGAGACGCCCTCCTCCGCCATCGGCAACTTCCCCTCGTCCTCCTCCTGCGCGCTCTTCTTCGCCCCCTTGACCCCCTGCATCCACCAGTCGTCCTCCCGCGCGCCGGCGTCCCCCTTGGCCTTGACGACCGGTTCCCGTTTCCCCTTGCCCATGAGGTGCCGCTGCAACTCGAGCTCCCGCGCGGCGCGGAGCAGCTGCGCGAGGCGCTCTTCCCGCGCACGGAGCGTCTCTTCGAGCTTGTGGCGGTGCGCGGCGGCTTCGGTGGCGATCTGCGCAGAGACGGCTTCGTACTCGGCGCGCGCGGCCGCTTCGTCCGCCTGGGCGGCTTTGCCCTTGCCCTTGCGGCGCTTCGAGGCCGATTCGGCGCCGGTCGGCTCTGATGCGGCGGGGAGTCCGGTCGGGGACGAGCGCTTTTGCAAGATGGACGACACGTCTGCTTGTCGGACTGCGGGCGAGTGGCGAGGAATAGCGAATAAGCGTCAGCGACCAAACTCTGAAGGTAGCGCGCTCGCGTGTACCTTACCGGCATCGATGTCGTCCGTAAAGACGACATGATTCCGCTTGGCGCCGGCAGACGAAGTGGACGCGACCGGTCCGTCGTCGTACAAGTCCCAGTCGTCAAACATGTCCTCGTCATCTGCGTCGCCGGCCAGGGCGCCTGCAGCCGACGAGGGCAGTGCCGTGTCGACGAGAGCTGCGAGCTGCTCCTTGAGTTTTCGCACGCGCTGATGAGCGGGAGGTACGGGGTGGCGGGAATGGTCAGCTGCGGTTGCGGAGGCAGGCTTGATGGGCGGGATCGCAAAGGAAGACGCACGCCTTGTTCCATGGTGGCCTGCATGCGGATGTATGTCGCATCCTGAGTCTTGAGGGCTTTTACGAGGTCGGTCGGCAGCGGTTCGTTCCCGCGAGACTGGACATGGATGCCTTTCTGCTCGGGGGACCAAAGAAGGGTCAGCGCTCTCTTCCGCGCTCACACCACCACCGAGCCGAAGAGAATCTCGGACCTTTGTTTTGGCCTTGATCATGCCAAAGTAGAACTCGTCCTTGTTCCTGAAGGACGCCTTTTCGCGAAGTTTCTGGATGCGATCCTCCTTGGAGTGGAAGTCGCGCGCGCGCTTGACATAGTCCTGGTGCTTCTCGAGGTGTCCGAGGCGCTTTCGGTTCGCAGGCTGGGCGCGTTCGCTGCTCGATCAAGCGGTGTAAGCGTCAGCGAACCGGGAAACAGTGAACGGGAGGAATTGCGGAAGAAGCAGATCGGGAGACGGACGACGCACCGGTGCTGCCGCTTCTGCTCATTCAGCTTGAGTTTCGAAGGCATGATGGCTCGTGCAGTATCTCCTTGCGCCCGTGCGGTGTGTGTAGAGCCGTGAGCGAGTCCAGCTCGAGCTTGTGGCGGTGCGCCGTCGGCTCCGCGCTATTCTCCCACTTTGTATTCAACTCACTAGACCAATTTCGAATAGCCGGTGAGGAAACGGTGTCGTCAGCGGGCGCGTCTTTCGTCTAGACTGTACAGGACACGCTCCGCGAGAGCAAGGGTACAGACAGCATGGTACGTGAGAGCACTTCAGCTGTCGCTCTGCCTGTCCGTGCGGCAGATGCTGTGGGAGGCGGTTTGCCCCCACCCGACAGCCTTAACAACTTGACTGACGAGGACTCTACGCCAAACAGCTCGTTCGTGTGCGCAGCCCAGAAGGCAACTTCCGCTTCGAACTGCAGCCGACAGACGACTTTACCCTCCTCGTACAAAAGGTGAGAGCCAGCTCCGACATCCCCAGCCAGGCTTCGTCATCGCGCCAAACGACCCGCGCTCGCTCTCATGCAGAGCATATTCTGGCTTATGCCGACACGAAGCGAGTCGCAATGGCACAGGCTGACTCCTTGGCGACACAACGCGCTCCTCCGGCAGATCCTCGAGACCTCGGACCGGATCGACCCAGACACCCTCGCCCTCTCGAACCAGCCGCGCGGAGGCGAGAATCTCGTTGCAGGCATCACCGGGGACCTCAAGACTCTCGGAATCAAGTGAGCAAGCTCGCGGGACTGCCGACAGCGATGGCGCGGGATGGAGACTGACCCGCGCCTTGACCGGATCGCAGCCACGGCGACCTTCTTTTCGCCTCGTACAAGCAGAAGGAGGCTCCTTCGGCCCTCTCTTCCCGGCATGACTCGGGCACAGCTACCCCCGCCGCTGCCGCGCCTGCAGCCCAAGGCTCGACCCTCTCCGGCAAGATCGTCCCCGTCGACGTACCTGCCCCGGCCGCTTCGACCTCAGGCACCTCCGGACCGTCCGCCTCGATGGACAACGGCTCAAACGACCGTCGGGTGATGGGCAACAAGCCGTGGGAGGCGGTCAAGGAGGACCCGGTCGATTTGTACTGGGAGGCACGGGACGGCAAGATCCCGAGGCCAAAGGGCCAGCACGGGTGTCGCTGCGGACCGAAGAGCATGTGCGACTACTGCATGCCCCTCGAGGTACGTCGAGAATGAGGACGTGGAGCTTGGCGGCGCGAGGGTGGCGCAGCAGATTGAGATCGGACCCTGCCCGCAGCCGTTCGACTCCGAGTACCACTCGTCGCACAACATCAAGCACCTGTCCTATCACGCCTACCTGAAAAAGCTCCACGCGGCCGTTCCGACTTCGGCCCAAATGTCGACCTACATCCCGCCCCTCTCCGAAGACTCGTACCGCGTCGCCGTGCCGTGCTCGACCGGCTCGCACCCACCCTGGCCCGCAGGCATCTGCACTAAGTGCCAGCCCTCGGCCGTGACCCTGACCCGTCAATCGTACCGCATGGTCGACCACGTCGAGTTTGCGAACCCGGACCTTATCAACAACTTGCTCGGGTTCTGGCGCCAGACCGCGACGCAGCGGTTCGGCTACCTGCTCGGGTCGTACGCTCCGTACGAAGAGGTGCCCATGGGGGTCAAAGCGGTCGTCGAGGCGATCCATGAGCCACCGCAGGAGCCGCATGCGGACGGCATCACGGTCGGGTTCCCGTGGGAGGAGGAAGCCAAGGTCGAGGCGCTCGCGGCGGCGTGCGGCCTCCAAGTCGTCGGCGTCATCTTTACCGACCTGACGCAGGACACGTCCTCCGGCGAGGCCAAGAAGGCGGGCAAAGTCGTCGCGAAGCGCCACGCCAACTCGTTCTTCCTCTCCTCGCTCGAGGTCCTCTTCGCCGCCAACGTCCAGCGCCGCCACCGCACCCCGTCCCGCTTCTCCATGACGGGCCACTTCTCCTCCCGCTTCGTGACCTGCGTCCTTTCGGGCGACGTCGACGGCGCGATCGCTGTCGAGGCGTACCAGGTCAGCGATCAAGCCATGGCAATGGTCGACTCGGACATGGTCGAGCCTTCCGTCGACCCGGGCGTCGTCCGGGTCAAAGACGAAGGTCCGACGAGGTACATCCCGGACGTGTTCTATCGGTACAAGAACAAGTACGGGCTCGAAGTCAAGGAGAGCGCCAAGCCGTGCTTCCCCGTCGAGTACCTCATCGTCAACGTGAGTGAGGGCGAATGACTGCGACCCCTTGGTTCCGACTGACAGACTCACGTTCGGGTGGACTTCAGGTCACGCACGGCTTCCCGCTCGCTCCGAACCCGCTCTTCACGAGCCCAATGCCGTTCGCGCACGAGAACCGCGCCGGACTCGAGGACCAGTCCCTCACTTCGGTCGCGTCGAGCTTCACGTCGATCGCCAGGAACATCCCGGCTGAGCTCCTTGCGGGGAATGTGGGCGTGCATGGCGATGCGGCGGATCGGGAGAAGGAGGTTGACGTGCTCATGTCGGACGAAGGGGTGCAGAAGATTGCGAGGTGGCTGTCGGATTGGCACCTCTTGCGGTTCTTGACGGACTGCGGCATGTTTGAAGAGGTGGGGCCCTCTTATTCGACTGAGGTTGTAAGCCGGCATCTTGCTGATGACTTTGCTCTGCCGGAATAGTCCGACGTCCGACTTATGTGCCAGATCGCGACGAAGCGACCGAGCGACCGCTCGATCAAGGCGCAACGCGAACTCGGCGCCGCTCTCGCGCAACTCTTTGCTTCCCCGAACTGGCAAACTTTCCTCGTCGTCGCGCAGGAACACGGTCAGTCCGCCCCTCCGATCTCTGCGCCGCCTGACTTGGCTCATCCTGACTGACTCCCTTCCTTCTCTCGCCTCTTAGCTCCTCCACCTCCCGCACGCACCTACCCCGGCGGAGCCGATGCGCCCAGCCCCTCCGAAGGAGCGGCACCGCAGACGATCGACGGCTTCGACATCCCGCCCGACGTCGACGTGCCCCCTCAGGCACGAGGTGGCGACGGCGCAGGGAGCACGGACGACGCGCTCGCGGCGGCGGCGGCGGAAGAGGCCAGCGGCGGCGGAGGGGACAAGATCTGCCCGACGTGCACGTTCGCGAACCCGCCGGATGCGGGGCCCGATTGCGAGATGTGCGGTTTGCCGCTTTCGGGATGAGCGGGGGTCTGAGTAGCAGCCTGATCCTCCGCGGACACACAATCGCAACATAGTCACACAGGTGTGACCGAGGGTCTCAGAGGGTCTCAAGAGGAGCACAGAGCGGCTGGCGGAGATCAGGCCGCAGGCTGTTCCCACAGCCGCCCGACCGGATGACATCAAGATCTCTTTACAGGGTGATCTAGA
This sequence comes from Rhodotorula sphaerocarpa, assembly GCA_024713535.1. Classification (NCBI taxonomy): domain Eukaryota; kingdom Fungi; phylum Basidiomycota; class Microbotryomycetes; order Sporidiobolales; family Sporidiobolaceae; genus Rhodotorula; species Rhodotorula sphaerocarpa. The sequence continues at coordinate 852,239 of JANIBP010000004.1, read as the reverse complement.
AGCTGTGCTCGGTCGAATCCTTGCCGCCAGCGGCTGTCGCCGAAGAGCCTGCAGCGACCGCTATCGCATGCAAACAGCGCCCGTCAGCCGCAGCTCCAGGGTAGCGGAAAAGGGCCAGACATGCGAGCTCACCGTTCAGGACTCGGTCGGAGTAGCTCGCACCGGACCATTTCTGGTGCGTGAAGACGTCGCAGCCGATCGCCTTCTCCTTCTTTTGGATCAGGTCGACGTAGGCGAGCATGCCGTCGGTCTTGAAGCGCTGCGCAAGCTCGGCTGCGGGGCGCAGTGGGAAAGAGGAGGAGAGTCAGCCCCTTCCGATCAGATCGTACCGCACACCGCATGACGAGCTTACCTGTGACTACAGCCGTCGAGTGAAGGCCGGCGAGCGAGATGAGCTGGATCAGGAAGCCGGCCTTGCCGAGGTCCCACACGAACGACTTGAGCTGCTCGTCCGTGTAGCCGTGTGCTGCCCAGTTGAAAGACGGCGACAGGTTGTACACCAGCCATCTTTCAAGACACACAGAGCGTCATAGAGGTGAGCCTGCTGTCCTGCGCAAAAGTGCTTGGCTTAAAAGGGTCAACTCACTTGCCGGGGTATTGTTCGCGGATCTTGCCCGCAAAGCCCTGCGCCTGCTTCAGATCTGGTGCCTTGGTCTCGAGCCACAGCAAGTCGGCATAGTCGGCAAAAGCGAGCGTCCGCTTCATCGCGGCCTGTCGCAGAGCGATCTATCAGCACGCTTCTCGACCCGACTGCATCGTCTGCCCCCTTTGGACACGCACCTCCATGCCACCCTTGTAGTGGTAGTATCCCTCCTTCGTGCGCGGCAGATCCCAGTCCCATTGCACCTCAGCGCCCACGACCTCCTTGGCGACCTGGCGGGCCTCGCGGTTCGAAAGGTCCGCGCCCTTGACCCTCTGCGTGTAGGCGTCCAGCTTGCTCGATGCTTCGGACGCAGAAAGGGTTCGCCGGAGGTGGTTCTCGACGGCTGCGCGCCGGGAAAGAGGTCAACATACTGCGGCGGAGGATTCGAGCCAAACGCCGAGTGCCTACCCTGGTCGAACGTCACGAGCTTGACTCCGCTCATCCAGTCTGCCTCGATCTGGTCGATCTCGGCACCCGACTTGCCCTCCAGACCAGCGTGCATGATCTCGTCGGCGAGCGCGCGCTTCGGACCCTCGTGCGTCTCCACTCCGAGGATGAACTCGTGGTCGCGGGCGTCGGCGGTACTCGAGAGGAGCTTGCCGCTCTCGGCGTCGGTGCGTGCGATGGCGAGGGTCTCGAGGCCCATGATATCCCACTGCATGCGGGCGGCGATGAGGCGCGAGACGTGCTCCGAGATCGGGACGAGGACCTTGCCGGCCTGGTGACCGCACTTTTTGCCACCGTGCATCTGGTCCTCAAAGTGAACGGCCGAGACTCCTGCCTCGCCAAACGCCTTGGCGAGCTTCATCACCGAAGAAAGACCGCCGTGCCTGACGAAGGGTGGGCCGAGGTCAGCCTGCTGGCGATTCGCCGGAGAAGGAGAAAATGCGGACGGACCCGGTGTCGCCGTCGGCGACGATGGGACGCAGGTAGTCGATCCACGGCCCCTGCTTGCCACATCTCCGCTCGTCCCACATCTTTTTGTCGTGCAGCTCCTGCGCTTTCCGGAGCCGCTGGACCTGGTTCGGCACGGTCGTGTACGGGTAGTCGGCCAAATCCGGCCCGACCTCGTTGAAGCCGGTGGTCAGAACGCTGCTGGACGCCCAGCCCGAGACGTAGAGGACGTCGAGGTACGGAGCCTGCTGCGTCATCTGGACCGGGTCGATTGCGCCCATCGTGTGCAGCGGCTTTTCCTGCTCGGCGGCGCGTTCGAGGAGCGCCCAGAGTTTCTTCGCCGAGAGGTTGGACGGGTGCAGTTCCGAGATGGGCTGTGTCCCGCGCTTTGTCGCGACGAGCTCGGCGCTGTATGGCCGCTTCGTGTTCTTGTAGCGCGGCGAGGCGAACCACTCCGAGATGGAGTCGACCTGGGCCTGGAAGTCGGCCTGCTCCTCCTCTGCGCTCGGCGGGTCGAGCCGGAACAACGCCTGCTTCGGCGTAGCACTCCTCTGCAGCGCCGACGAGCTGAATGCGGCCATTCCTGGCGAGTTGCGAGCGCGAGAAGCGGCGACGGCCGAGAGCCGGAGTGCGGAGGCGGCAGAGTGGGGCAAGCGAGCGACCGCGAGCGAAGCAGGGCGTCCAGTCCGGGCTGCAGCAGAGCGGAGCATACTGCCAGTAGTGGCTATAAAGCTGTGTAGCGTCCGGCAGGAGGCGCTCTGTAGCTAGAGGCAGCGTCACGTCCGAGCCCGCGGCCAACTCCGAGTTTCCCGGCAAGCCGGCCGAGAGAAATCCGCCGACAGCGTGGGCACACCCTTGACTACCATCAGCAAGAGATTGAGCAGAATGCGAGGTTGTTACAACGAGCACAATGATGGGAAGACCCAGGGGAATCGATCTAGCTCGCGTCCGCCGAGTCCACCTTCGGTCCGCGCTCCATCAACGCCTCGAGCGCCTTCAGCGTCCTCCGGAGCGAGAGCCCCGCGCCCTCGGTCAAGATCCGTTGACTCGGCACGACCGCGCTCTTCGGTGGCGAAGACGTGTCGGCGGCCCCGCCCGCGCCGTCACCACCGTCCTCCGCACCGGCGCCAGCCTCCGCGCTCTTCTGTTCCTGCTCGGCGTGCCACTGCTCGCTCTCGTCGAGCAGCCGTCGGCTCTGGTCGATGATACCCCGCAGCGCACCGCCCGATGCACCTGGCATCCCGTTGTAGTAGTACGCTGCGATCTCGCGCGCAAAGTTGCCCGGGGGGTACTCGCACGCCCGCTTGACGAACGCCCGAGTCAGGACGAGCGTCCGCTCGTTGTACAGCTCGGACGCCGCCGTCGCTTCCGGAGTTCCCATCTGCTTCTCGAACCCAGGCTGCGGAAGCACAGGGAGTCAGTGGTCAGAAGCGAGAGGATGAAAGCAGGACTGGCGCACCTCGGTGAAGTACGGGTTCTCGACCATGATGAGCGCCTGAATCGATACAAAGACCTGCAAGATGGAGCTTCTCGCGCCGCTCCAGTTCTGCGAACGGGGAATGTATCAGGTGCCGGTCACAGGTGGGGAAGCCACAGCAGGCTCACCTCGGTCTTGTCGCCGCTCCACGTCCCGAGCAGACTCAGGCAAACCTTGCCCTCGACATACAAGTTCGGGCTGACGCGCGCTCCCGACGCCCACGAATGGAAATAGACCTGCGGCGGGTCGTTCGGGAACTTTTGCGGCGAGAGGTACATGTCGAACAGGAACGGCGCGTTCTGGAACGGGGTGTCGAGCGGGCCGATGATCAGGCATCGGAGGAGGTCGCTCCGGTTCTCGTACGCCCGCACGAGGATGTTGGCTGCCGGGTTCAGGGCTCATCACAGAGTCAGCTCCGAGGCTCGAGCCCCCGAGTGCGCCAGGGCCAAAACTCACGCGGCAGCGAAGTCGCCAGGACTTGGTGCTCCTTCCTCACACGGCTCATGAACGCCTTGCTCGGCGCCAGCACCCGCTCGCCGATGTAGTGGTGGTCCAGCGGCGCCTCCTCGAGGACCTCGAACCGGCTCCAGTCTTCAAAATCGGCCGCGTCGGTCGGCATCGACACGACGGCGGTCTCCGTGCTCGACGCGGTTGCCGTGGCAGGCGCTGAGCCGGACGTCGACTCGACCGCTGCAGCCAAGTCCTTGTCGCCACATGCTGCGTCGGCGGCAGGGACGGGCCCGCCTGCCGCAGTGAATCCATTGACCGCGACTGCCACAGCCGACCCCGGCACCTGCTCCTCGTCGTCCTCGTCCGCCCAACCTTTGACCTCGGGCACTGCACCGGCCGCATCCGGCGCATTCCCTTTCCGTCGCTTGCTCTGCCGTCGGTCCGCTTCCCGGCGCGCCTCGTCCCCTTCGGCGGCACCTTCCGAACCCGCGTCCTCCATGACAAAGTCGGCGTCGTCCGAGTCGTCTGCCTCGTTATCGTCTCCGCCGACCAGCGCACCCGTCATGGACCCCGCGGTCGCTGCCGCCCCAGTGCGGTCCCGCTCGCCCTCGAGAGTCACGCTCCCTTCGTCCGCAGACCACTCCTCCTCCATCCCCTCCTCGTCATCATCGTCCTCCGTCTCCCAGCTCTGATCCGTCGCCTCGGCATCCTCCTCATCCCCATCAAGAGCCATCCCGTCGTCTCCGTCCACCGCCGCATCCGGATCGGCGCCATCGTCAAGGTGCACAAGCCGCGGCACCGGGACCGCCTCGCAGGCGCCGTGCGGGTACCGGACCTCGGCTTCGCCCGTCAGGAGGAGATCCCATACTTCGCCGTACCAGCGCAGCGACTCGGGCGCCTCTTTCGCCTTCGGAGCGGAAAAGTTGTCCGGAAGGGCTTGGCAGTAGGACAGGCCGAGCGTAGAGATCTGTTCACAGCAGTCGGTTTGAGTCAGCATTGCTACGCAGGCAAAGAGGGCGCAAGGACGCACATCCAACCGCAGCTGTTCCCCGCCCGGCATGAGCCCTGCCGCGACCTCGCTCTCTCCCAGTCCGGGGACGATCGGCGCCTGCGCTCCGTTCGCCTCCGACTCGGGCATGAGCAACACGATGTCGCCCCTCCGCACCCCGTACGCGTCCGGCGGCGGCCCGTGCGGGTCGAACTCGAGTCCGGAGACGGTCTCCTCCTCGCTGTCCGGTCCCTCGACGGCAGGGAGGCACGTCCGGCGGTCGAGGTACCGCAGCCGGACGGTCCGTTTCTTAGCGTCCATGCTCTGCACGACCCCGATCTTGTTCGGCGTGACTCCGGAAAAGACGCCGACGTCGCCGGGGAAGACGTCCGTCTCCTCGTCGACCGCCGCGACTTGCTCGTACTCGGTGGAGGACCCGACGGACCGCGTGCCGTCTTGCCACAACACCGTCAAGGTCGAACGGCAATTCCGGATCGCAAAAACGCTGAAGCCTTCCGGGTATGTATCGCTGAAGCGAGTCGCGGGGACAGGGTGTCGGGTCGGGTCGCGGAAAGTGACCTTGTCGTTGACCGTGTGCAGTTGATCGCTGTTGGACCCCGAGGTCAGTCAGGCGCATACTCCACAGCAATCTCTCAAGTCTGCAAGGGCTCCGAACGCACGCAGAGGCGCGCACGAGCGTGAGCTGATCGATGTCGGTCCAGAAGCGCTTCGGGCGGTTCCACGCGGACGAGTCGGCAGTCGGGGCTGCTTGCGGGTTGCGACAGAGCCAGTTGACGGCGACGACGCACTGCTTCACATCGAGGATCTGCATAGACAAAAGAGATGAGCCCGTGTCCCCGCGTGCCATGACTCAGAACCGCAGACGAACCCGCTTAAAGTCGCTGGCACCCAGCATGGCCGCCAAGATGCCCTCGCCCCGCTCGACAAGCATCTGCTTGATCGTATCGGACGCGGTCCCGACCGAGAACGTGTTGCCCATGTCGCACACGCGCCGGACGATGCCCGCATGGCCCGCTTCGATCATGGCCATCTCGAACACCTCCTCGACGACTCCAATCCAGTCTCCGTGCACGACGTGATCTCCGTGGTTGATCCGCGACGCGGCGACGAGGTCCGTCATCGGGACCCACTCGGGGAGCTCTTCGCCGGTGAGGACGCGCACGAGCTGGACTTCGGTTTCGAGGTCGACAACCTGGCCGAGTTGGCCGCGCGGAGTGATGACACTCGCGCCTTGGGCCCGACGCTGGCGGACAATGTCTCCGCGCAGGAAGCCCTTGTCGCGAAGAGTCGTGTCTGCTTCCAGGACCTGGGACCGTTCGCCGTTTGCGGTCAGGACCTCGAGGTAGCCGGCGGGAAGCTGCAAGGCGGGGAGCAGAGTCGGGTGAGTCGCCTGCAGGCAGATATGGGGGACGAGTCGTCCTGTGCGTACGGGTGTAAAGGGCAGCCCCAGTCGGGCTGCTTCTGCGATGGCTTCAGGTGCCTGTTCGTCCGCCCAGCACCTCTGCGCGCCGGTCGAGTCGTGGGGGAAAGGTTCAGCTAGCTGCGTACGGGAGACTCTGGTGCGAGAGGAGGGCGACTGACGGTGACGACGGCGACGACTTCCTTGCCATTCTTGTCGGTGAACGCGACGACGTCCTCGTTGTACCGCTCGCTCATCCTGGGCGACAGGGGTTTGCCGTCCTCGCCGAGGACGGGTTCCCTCTGGTCTCCGCCCGCATCCTTGGTCGCTGCGGTGGCCATGTCTTCGAGCGCTGCAGTGTAGTCTAGAGCGGTTGCGGCTGCGGTGGCGGCGATGGAAGCCTGGAGGAAGATGCGGACGGAGTCGACGGCGGCTGCGAGGGAGTGGGCGATCCAGGCGACCGAGTCCCAGCAGAGAGCGTCGCTGAAAGAGGCGAGAATGGTGTCGCGTGAGTGCTCTGCCGTCCTGCTTGCGGCGTCAGGGAGAAACGAGAAAGAAGAGTCGGAGTCGGGTCGAGGCGGAGGAGCTGGGGCAGGACGAGCAGCACGGCGAGTACGGCCACAGGAGGAGTTGCCGCTGGCTACAGCGCAATCTGCGTTCCCTTGCGAGTGTCTGTAGCTTGTCAGCAGGCCCTGCAACGCTGTGTGAGCCGAGATCCACGGGCCAGAGAGCCGCTGCACGCCGAGCGCCCTTTGCCGACTTTTGACGTCGGACGCTCCACCGCGCTCTCTGCACGATTGGCAGGCATGGACGCGTTCGTGACGACACAGGGCAGCTCCAGCAAGGGCAAACAGCCCGCCGCTGCCCTGGCGGAGGAGCCTGCCGTCGCGTACGAGCTGCCGTGGTCAGTCTCACCCGCTCTCCCAATCCCCCACCGAAGCCCCGACGCGTCTCGTGCACGCTACACACGCATCGAGAGCCCCTGACTGACAGCCCGGCGCCATTCTACAGGGTCGAAAAGGTCAGTCCACACGCGCATTCGCTCCTCCGGAGCCTGCAGACGAACCTCTACTGACCCTTGCTCGCTCTCTCTCCGACCCTGGATTCCGCTCGAAACTATGTTCGCGTCGCTTGGAGCCCCTTCTTGCTCGTTAGCACCGTCCCCGCACGCTGGACGACATTGTCGGCAACGCCGAGACCATCGAGCGCCTCAAGGTCATCGCCCGCGACGGCAACTGCCCGCACATCATCATCTCGGTGCGTCGACCAGCCTAGAAGCTTCATCCCTGTTGCGCCCGTCACCAGACTGATCGAAAGCACGTCGACAGGGCTCGCCGGGAATCGGCAAGACGACGAGTATCCTCGCGCTCGCAAGGGCGCTCCTGGGTGACCACTACAAGGAGGGCGTCCTCGAGCTGAACGCCTCGGATGAGCGGTGCGATCATTCCACATATAACCTAGCTGATACTTCCTGCTGACGAGCAAGTCCCACTCATACCGGCATTCGCACGACCCCGCAGCGGTATCGACGTCGTGCGGGATCGCATCAAATCCTTTGCGCAGAAGAAGGTCACCCTGCCGCTCGGCCGGCACAAGCTCATCATCCTCGACGAAGCCGACTCGATGACGACGGGCGCACAACAGGCGCTCCGCCGCACGATGGAGCTGTACTCGAACACGACCCGGTTCGCGCTCGCGTGCAACCAGAGCAACAAGATCATCGAGCCGATCCAGTCGCGGTGCGCGATCCTGCGGTACGCCCGCTTGAGCGATAAAGAGCTGCTGCACCGACTTCTCGAGATCTGCGAGATCGAAAAGGTATGAACCCGCGGGCTCCCTTTTCCCGGCAAGTGCCGTCTTTCAAACCTGGACCACTGATGCGCCCGTTCCCCTTGCCCGCTCCGATCACCCGCACAGGTCAAGTACAACGAAGACGGCTTGACGGCGCTCGTCTTCACCTCCGAGGGCGACATGCGACAGGCGGTCAACAACCTGCAGTCGACCTGGTCCGGCTTCAGCTTTGTCGGCGCAGACGAAGTCTTCAAAGTCTGCGACCAGCCGCACCCCGTCAAGGTCGAGGCGCTGCTCAAAGCCTGCGTCAAGGGTGACGTCGACAAGGCGATGGGCGAGTTGGACGACTTGTGGGTCGCGGGGTACTCGGCGGTGGATATCGTCGTGACCTTGTTCAGGGTCACGAAGGGCATGGACAGCATGAACGAGTTTATCAAGCTCGAGTTCATCCGCGTCAGTCTCGAGGCCCTCTCCCCTCGCTCCCTTGCGCTTTTCCTGGCCCCGAGACTAACGCACACGGTTCCTTCCGGACGCTCTTCCCTTCCCGCTCTCGCAGGAGATCGGTTTCACGCATATGCGCGTCCTCGAGGGCGTCTCGACCATCGTCCAACTCGGCGGGTTGATCGCGCGCCTGTGCAAGATCAGCATGAAGCCCGAACTGTTCGAGCTGCCGAAACCTTGAACCTGCCCTCCCTCGCGCGGGGTTTTCGCCCAACCACTGCCTCGCATGCGCCGTTGTCATACTAGTCCGAAGGGGTCTCTCTGCATTGTTGTAATCGCTCCAACTTCTCTCGACCAGTCGTTTTCTCCGCGAGCGAGCGAGAGTTTGCAGTGCGAGGCATCCCATCGCCGCGTCTATACAGGACCCCTGATCCTTCTAGTCCACCCTCTCCCTCTTCCCCTCTCCCTCGCTTCTCCCCTTCCCCTCCGCGACCCGTCCCAAGAACCGACTCATCTGCTCGTACACCACAAACGTGACGCACGTCCCGGGCAAAATCCGCACCGCGTTCGTCGCGATCCCCTTGTAGAACCCGGCGAAGCCTTCGCGGGCGTAAGTCCGCCGGACGACGTCCGGGATGGAGCGGTAGGGGGCGTGGGTCGAGGCGGAGGCGAGGACGCCGGAGGGGGAGGGTGCGGTGGTGGCGGTAGGATGCGGCGGTCCGGGGACTGTTCTTGATGCTGTTGAAGAGGCGGGCGCGGGCGCGGGCGCGGGTGCAGAGCCAGGGGCAGGCGCGGCGGGTGCTGCCGTCGGCGGTATTGATGCGGAAGAAGACGGAGCCGCGATCGGTTGGTACTGAAGAGGTCGTGGGCAGAGCAGGTCAACAAATGCGCGCCCAAGGCCGGAGCGAGAACCAGTGGACGTCGAGACGAGATGATCTTACCTGGATCCGAGATCGGATCACCTGGTACGGGTAGGTGATCCCGATGGCGACGAGCTTTGCAGACCCGGACATGAGGATGTACTCGATGTTGCTCTGTTCAACACATGTCTGTCAGTCATTTCTGAAGAACTCCTCAGAAAAACGGCGGGTCGCCCTCATATCCGGACTCACAAGGCGCTTGATCTCCTCGTCCGAAGCCCCCGCACCTAGCCGTTTCCGTCGGAGCTCAACCCTCCGCTTCTTTATCTCTTCGTACGTCATGAACTGGATCGCGCCGTTCGAGACGCCGATCAGGGCGAGCGTCATTCCTTTGGACATGCCGCGGAAGCCCTCTTCCCGAGCGAGGGTGGTCAGGCCATCTGTGAGGAAGACCAGCAGGTAAATTACGAGTAATGACAGTGCCGAGATAGAAGAGGACGGTTCTTCCGGACTTACGCAGAACCCCGCGATATGCCCGAGCCTGCGAGGCATGAGTCGTAAACATGCGCGTCTTGACGACCCAAATCGGATTCGTGATGAACGCCGTGATAAAGCCTGTACAGGCGCGGGTCATGAGCTCGGAAGGCGGATCCGGAGAGCGAGCACGAACGAACCGGAGGTGGCTGATGCGAGAAGGTGCTGCCCGGCGTTCAGCTTTGCGCCCTTGTCGTTCTCCATACGCGCTTTGATCATCGAGTACCTGTCACATCCAGAAGAGTCAGTGCTTGCTCTCTCCTGTGATGCGAGGGCGGAGGGAGTCCGAAAAGAGGAGGCCTGGCTCACCAGAGGAAGTAGAACCCCCACGAGCTCGCGTTCCCGACAAGATTAGGCGTCAACCCTCGATAGAGGCCCTGTGCACCGCCTTGCTTGAAGATCTCTCCGAGCCCCCATCGGATCTGCTTGAGCGGGCCATGGGAGCGTTTCGCGGTCGAGACCTGAAGCTGGACCTTGAGGAGGTCGAGCGGCTGCATGCAGATGGTCGAGACGATTCCGGCGGTGACGCCGCAGACGGCGCTGTCGAGAGCCGGAGTCCCGAAGACGGACGCAGTCGGATTCGTCGACATGGCCGGCGAGTCGAGTGGCCTGTTCCGGGTCTAGCGGATTCCTCCGGCGAGAGCGTCGAGCTGATGGCGTCCTGTCGCTCAGTCGGCCCAGTATCGACACGCTCGGCTACTTGCGACGCCAAGCTAAGTATCACTGGCGCAGATTGCAGGGGTTCGGTGTATCACGCGTTCAGTCGGCCGTCGGCAGGCCGTTCCTGCGGTGTGAGAGGCAGCGGCGCCGCGGTCAGCCCCTCCATGCGAGCGCTTCACGGTCGACGCAAAGTACTCAGCTTACTCGCTCGTGGAATTCTGTAGAGTCTCCGGTGGCTCGGATGGCTCCAGTAGATCGCGGCTTGTGCCGAGTTGGACGCGAGGCGATTATCCGGGCCGGAGCAGCGACAGCCACAACAGTGGCCCCTTGATAGCGGCGGTCGAGCAGACGTAGCTCCTGCGTCGATTCGAGATGCTAGAGGCGTGTAGCAAGCGTCCCTGTAGAGTGCCAGGATTGTAGTACTGCCGAGTCGGGCGGCTTTTTTGAGTCGAGGCGGAGGCCGACGAATGCGCGGTGGCGGTGCTCTCGCTGGATGACGTGGCTTCCGAGGGGAGGCGCCGCTTTCGCCCGATCACTCGGCTTGCGATCAGAACCCGGAGCCGACGAACACTCAACTCCACATCCTCTCGCTCATAGCCAAGCATAGACCTCACGAGAACTCTCACACGCTACATCAGCTGCTGCATCCTCGTTCGCACCTCAGGGAGCGTGCTCAGCGCTCAGAAGGCTGCTTCCGTCCGATACCCGGCGGTCGCCTTCTCCAACCGCTTCGTCACTCTCGTCTTCAAAGAACACAATCCGCTTTCCTCAGCTCGAGCAGCAACGTCAGCGATGATCTGGAAGCCGGTCACGGAGGAGGAGTGCGCCTACTACAGCGTGCCTAAACCCGCCCCGCCCATCGTCTCCGAGCTGCTGCAACGTCCGCCGCGAGCGGACCCGACTTGGGGCCGCTCTGACCTCCCTCGCGCTCCGGACGAGGCTAGGATCCGCGCGACGCACGGCTACAGGGACGGCAAGGTGCACCTCGATCAGCTCAAAGGCCGGCAGTGGGTCGCGTACCAGATCTGGGAACCGGCACCTGGCTCAAAAGATCGCGGTCAGTCCACGTTCCGGAGCTCTCGGAGCGATTTTCCCTCCATGCTCTCGAAGAGAATCCGAGATCGTCTGCTGTACGAAAAGAGCTCAGGGAGGCTGACCATCCGCTCGCATCACCTCTGCCCCCACAGAAACGGACCTCGTATTTTGCCAGTGAGGCTGATTCAACCGCCTGCGCGCGCGCGAACGCGCTTCTGACGCCCGCCCTCCTGCAGCGGAATCAACGACTATGGCGGCAAATTTGCTGTCCATGCCGACAAGTTCCTGGATGAGGGCGTGAGTTGCCACGTCCCCCTTCTCGAGAATCCGCATCTTTGCGCTCCGCGCCCTGACAGAACCTGCCGCCCTTCAGTACCGCGTAATTGTCCCTGATCTGCCCGGTCACGGCCGCTCGACCGGCATCCACGTCTACGCGCCCAAGATGGAGGACCTCGCGGATGCCGTGTTTGCCGTCATCCAGGATGTCGCTTTAGAGGACTCGAAGCTCGTTCAGGAGGCCGGCGGCGCGTATACGCAGACGCGCAAGGTGTTTGTGGCCGGGCAGTCCCTCGGAGGGTTCACGGCGGCTATGACGTGCCTGTGAGTGCGCCCCAGCTGTCTCTGCGTCCTCTCTGCTCAAGTCCGCCAAGAGTCGGACATGAACCTGACCTCGCCTCCACGCCCAGCAAGTATGGTGCTCCCCTCGACACCTCCCTCCCCGCCGCCCGGCAAGCCTCCTTCCGCCCGACCATCTCCGGCGGCCTCTTCCTCTGCCCGATGCTCGCCATCGCGCCCGAGTCCCGCCCCTCGTACCTCGTCGAGCTCGTGGCGCGCGCGCTCGCGAGCGTCGCGGGGCCGATGCCGCTCGCGAGTGCGAACAAAGGCATGAACTCGGAGGACCCGACGGTGGAGGAGCAGTTTGATCGTGAGTGCGGGGGTGGCCTCGATCAATTGGTTGTGCCATGTCTCTTCGCTGGAGGAGCTGACGCAGTGAAGTGAGAGCGCAGAGGATCCGCAGACCTATTCTGGCAAGCTACGGATTGCGACCGGACTTGCAGTCCTCCACGTACGTCCACTCGCTCGACATGTCTGGCCCAAACTTCCTGGCAGAGCAAATAACAGATCGTCCGCCTCCCTCGGTGACAGGCCATCACCGACATTAACACCAAGCTGCCGCACCTGCGCGTGCCGTTCCTCCTGTGTCACGGCACCGGCGACCGCGTCACGTCCCCGCGCGGTTCAGAGCGGTTGCTCCGCGAAGCCGGGTCGACGGACAAGGAGCTGAAGCTCTACCCAGAGGTGCGTATTTGACTCCTTTGAGCAGCAAGCTTCTTGTCTGGCGGAGAAGGGCAGAGGCTGATGAGCTGAGCCTGTCTGCAGTACGAGCACATCCTGCTCCGGAAGGGCAGGGACGCCGCGGACGATGTTCGGCGACAGACGGTCTTGAACGACATGCTCGACTGGTTGAACCGACACTGAGAGGCGAATTGGGGGCCGGCAGTGCTGCATTGCGTTTCCTCGGCGGCGGAGGCGGAAAGAGGGGGCCGAGCTGGGCGTCGGATCCTCCCCGCTCGCAGTATGGGTATCGGTACGGGGTTACTATGCGGCGTGAAATAGACACCTGACCAGTGCTACTCATGCGATCCGATGTTGAGAAAGGCGCCGTACCCTGCGAGCCGCGCCCCATCCCGCCAACCTTGCCGCCGGAGCCTCGTCCGCACGCCCTCGTCCTGATCCGATTTCGCCCTGTATTGCCTGGCATGCCCACCGCGGGGCTCGCCAGTCCCAAGGCCTGTGTATCGCTGCTGCTGCTGGGAACCCTTGGCGAGAAGAGCTCGCCGTGCCGGCCTGCTTCAAGTGACGACCTCCTTGTCGAAGATGCTCATGTCCCAGCTACCGATCTCGACCCCACCCGGCCGCCTCACGACGCACGTAACCCCCTCCGTCCCCAGCCCCGGCACCGCCGCCGTCCCCACCCCGCGTTGCTCGAGCGCCGTTGCCCGCTCGGCCTGGACGCGGCGGACCTCGCTGCGGACTTGTTCGAGGCTCGTCCCGGCGCGGAAGGTCGGTTTCCGGCGCGGGTGGAGGGTGATGTGCAAGGCGAGGGGGAAGGTGGGCCACCTGCCTTCGATGAGGGTCGGGCTGTCGAGCGGGTCGGCGCCTTCGTCGGGTGGCGGCTGCGGCGTGGTAATAGAGGGCCAGAAGGGCGGGGCGTAGTGGTGCGCGTAGAAGGGCAAACCGTCCTGCGAGAGTTGGCTCAGGACGGCGCGCGGGCGAAAGACCCACTGCGAGATGAAGACGAGCGGGGCGAGCGTCCGGCGGAGGTGCGCGATCGCGGCGCAGACGAGTCGGACCGGCGGTTGGTCGGACGGCTTGGTGCGCGGGGCGGCTGTCGGGGCAGCACCAGAGGCAACGCCGCCGCCGAGGTTGGCCTGCTTCTGCTCGAGGTCGTGCTGGTCGAGCCAGGCCAGCTCGCTCATGCCGTCGAGGAGGACGGTCCCGAGGGGTTCGAAGGCGTTCCGGCCAGCCCACTCCGGGAGGGTGCGGATGGTCACCGCAAGCTGGAGCATCGAGGTGGGCGAAAAGACTAGAAGGCGGGCGAGGCACTCGTCGACGAGGGCGTCGTACTCGCGATCGCGGGGTGCGCCGATGCCCCTCGGAGCGCGGTAGCGGGTGACGGCGACGACGATCTGGTGTCGGAGCAAGCCAGCGAGACGGTCGAGGTCTACGGCGCGGGCGGTGGCGGCGCAGGCGAGCCAGACGACGGATTCCTCCTTCCCACCGACGGGGACCTCGAGGACGCGCTGGTCCACGCGGACGTGGGCTGTGCGCATGAGGAGGGCGGTGGCGGCGAGGTAGAGCATGAGCTCGGACTTGCCGCTCGCGGGCAGTCCTTGTATTTCGACGACATCGCCGCGGCGCAGTTCGCAGTTCGCCGCCTCGACGAGCGCATCCAAACCGCTCACAAACGTCGACGGAACAGACGTACTCCGCCGCACAGAGGCAATCAGCGACTGCGCAGATTCGACCGCGATCCCCGCAGACAGCCTGGCCGGGTCCATACAGCCTGGAAGTGCATCGGGGAGCGTAGAGAGCGTGGAGGACCAACCCCGCAACTTGCGCGTGATTGCCGCCCAAGTCGACTGCCTCGCCGACCGCGTCATTCCGCCCCAAACATGGTCAGTCAAGCAGGAGAGGCCGGTTTTCAACGCACAGAGCATCAGACTCACCTCGGCCGCCCACGCAGCCCCGACCAACCCGCGCGCGGACTTCGCTGCCCGGCCACTCGCGCGCCGCCAAGCTCAGGCCAGATGCCGTCGTCGCAGCCCCCGATGGACTCGACGACTCGTACATGATGGCTCCAGAGGAAATGGCTCCGATCGCAGTGCGTCCGCGCGACACGAGAGTGCCGCGAGACGACCGAGGACTGACCCCCGCCTTTTGCTTCCCTCACCCAGGCCGTCAAAGCCGCAGCCGCAGCGGCAGCCATCGATGAACCGTCTCGAGTGGCAGAAAACAGCGAGCATGATGGCGTCGCAGAGGAACCGCCCCGAGAAGAACGGCGCGAGCCCAAGGCGAAACAGACCAAGGCCGAAAAGGCCTACAACAAGCGGAAACTGCTCCTCGACAGTGCGTGCGAGAGGATTTTCGTGCCTTGGAGAGCTCGAACAAGCTCATCTCAATGTCCTGCGCATTCCAGAGCTGAACGCTTCGACGACGCCGTACTCGAAATCGCACAATCGCCGAATCCGGAGGGCCGCCCGGCCACAAAACAACCTCGTCACGACCCTCCAAGAGGTCGAGGCGGTCCTGCCTTCGATCGAGCCTGCGTTCGACATGCCTGAAGAGGACGACGAGGGAGACGAGTCGTTCGGCGGTTCGGCGGCCGAAGAGGCAGAGGAGGACGCGCCGGCTGCGGGCAAGAAGGGCACCACGGGCGGCAAGGGCAAGGAGAAGCTGACCGCCAAGAAGCGCCAGCGCGTCCTGTGAGTTCTTGCGCTCGTCTCCCTAAAGTTCCCCTCGGGACGTTGCCTCTGACCGTCGCTTGTGCCACCCCCAGCACCTCCGAGTCGTCGCGCCTGCCCGCCATCATCAAGAACGAGTCCTTTGCGCAATCCCCGTTTGCGACTATCCGCCAACATACCCTCAACACGCTCGCAATGCAGAAGAACCCGCCGATCCAGAGGCAGCCCGGCAAGAAGGGGAAGTAATGGGTCTTTTGCCGTTTTGCTCGGATCTCTCGCTTTATGTTGTTCCCCCACACACTGTATTGTCTTGACAATGTTGTCTGTGGTGTTTGCACCTGCTTGTTGGTCACTTGTCCCCTCTGAAAAGCCCCTCGGGTTCAGTCCTGTCTTCAAAAGTCAGATCAAACAGGCATTTCTCAGAGACTCACTTGGGCGGAGTAAGAGTTGTCCCAACAGCCAAACCATGTATGGTGTGTTCCGCCTTCCAAAAATTGTTTGCACAGATTCACTCAATGAATCAGCCAGTGACCTTGTTCTCCCCTACCTGCCTCTCAGTCATGTGACAACACTGCTACGAAGGAGGGAAGCCCTCCAGCCCAGCATGTGAGTTGCCCTTGAGAAAGGCTGGCTTGAGACTGCTCTCTCTGAAGCTTGCTGACACAGCCAGACATCAGGCCAACTGCTTCATTCAGCCCTACCAAAGCGGAGAATCTCGACATCATTGTCTCCAAGACCTCCCTAGCCATCTCAACGCTGGCCAGCCTTCTTGAGGTGGCCAGGCAGTCAACTGACAAGGCTGCATACCAGGTCTCCAGGCAGTCAGTCAACAAGGCTGCAGATCAGGTTTTCTCCACTGCAGCCTACAGGGCTCTCAACCGCGCGGTCATGCAAGTCTGCTTTGCCCTCAAGCCAGCGTCCTCCCAGACCATCTCTGAGCGCAACACGCTGGAGATTGCCAGGAGGTTCCGCAGGGAATTCATTGTCCCGTACTCTGTACCCTGACCGCTCCGCGCCATGTCCCCCAATCTCTCGACTCCGTTTCCACCCCCGGCCTTCAGCCATCACAAGATCAATCCCTCGCATCTCCGAGGACATGACTCAGCCTGGTTTTGACACCCTGTAGCAAACCCTCTCCTCTTTCTCTTCTCATTTGTTGACTTTGCTATCTCTGAGTTTTCTTGTTCTTGTGCTTTTGGCCTTCGTGCCCTGCTCTCTGAGCATCCAGAACAAGTGAGGCCCTTTGTAAGAAGTCTTCCCCTTGTTCCCCTTCCCTCTCAGAGAAGGGACCCTGCGCGACAAGATCTCGTTCGCCGCACGCGTGCCTTCGGGTCTGCTGCTCCCCTCTCGGACTCGCTCCAGAGGCTCCGCGCAACTTGTATTAATTGGCTGCAATACCATAGCATAGGAAGAGCAGTACTTGCCACCTATTGCATTATAATAAGGTAGTGCAAATACGCCACCTTATGATGATTTCCCGCTCATTTGTGCGTGCTCCCGTACATTCATTCCCATTACCTTGGCCCTCCTCCGAGTCAAGAATGCAGCCTCATGCAACACGGTGTGGGCTTTGCTAGGAGCTGGCAAGGACGTTGCACAGGTGGTATGTACATCAAGCTGTTGTTTTTGGCCCGTGAGTATGCAGTCCATCATCAAGCCGTAGCTTAAACTGACGTTTTGCCATCCACAGCAACTGGTAGGGTCTCCATACAGGCCTCCAGGTCCTCCCAGCTGAACTCCCAGAAGACAGCCTCAGCAAAGTGGAGCTTCAGTCCTCTTGCGCCACTTTTGCTGTCCACCTAACCTCCCTGGACATGCTCAAGGAGATTGCGGACATCATGTCCCCAGTCACCTCCCTCCGCATCTCTGCCTAAACCAACCCTGATGCCACCCAAGGGAGGCAGACCTGAAGTTGTACCCCCTAGCATGGTCAGTGGTGGGGGTAACAGACCAGCCATGAGCAAATAGCCTCTTGCTGGACTAGTCTCCCATGGCCAGCCTAGCGCTTTAGTAGGATATGATCAGCAAACTATGCGTAGAAACATAAGCACAAGGCGAGATAGTATAGTGGTTAGTACTGCTGGTTCTGATCATTCAAATTCCAGCCGACCTGGGTTCGATCCCCAGTCACGCCTTCATCTTTTTGCCCCCTGACCATTTCTCTTTTGCGGGGTTCTGCGGGCCCTGTCCTCTTCGAACGCTCTTTGCCTATGGGCGCTAAACTCCCGAGCGCTGTTTTCACCAAGGTGTCTAGCAGGCGAGAAACACTTGGTCCCTCAATCTCCTCGCGGGGGACCCCGCCACGAGGCTTCGCGAAGTGATCCCGCTTCCTGTCTTCCTCTCCAGTTTGGCAGGGTCAAGAACACGAGGAGAAAGGAGAGGGAGAGCAGAATGCAGAACGCTACGGGAGAGAGGGCAGAGCAGAGAGGTACGGGGAAAAGGGGAGCGGGGCGGGGAGGGACGAGCAAGGCGAGAGAGAGGACAGAGGGAACTGGCGCGCGCGCGGACCAGTTCGAACTCGGCTCGGACCGGCTCTCGTCAACGGGTAAGGCGGGATGGGGGATGGGGGAGGGGGGCGGGGTAATGATGACGAGGCAGGAAGTGAACAAGGGCGAGTAGGAACGATTCCCGGCAGGCGGATCGTAGTCCGCAAGAGACGAGGTCGAGGTCCGTCGGCGACAGGCGTCGAAGGGACCGGTCCTACTTGAAGGACGAGCGGCCGATCAAGATTGTGCGGAGCGTCCCCGCTGGGAGCCACAAAAGTGAACAAATAGGCTCGAGGCGGGATGCAGCTCGCGGGCGGACCGAGTGGACGACCTGGCGGCGAGGACTGGTACGACTCTTGACGCGCGAGAGACAGGGAAGGCGATGAAGCCGACCTCAGGCTCGGTGGCGAGCCCGGCACAAAAGTCGTGGGGTGCTGGGGGAGGGGGGCTGAAGGGGGGCGAGGGTCCCGGTTGGCGACGGCGGAAAAAATGGTCGAAGTCCTGAGGGTGTGGACGCAGTCTACGCCAACAAAAGGCGGAAGTCGGGGTTCGACGATCCGTGGCGAGTGAGAAGGTTGGTGTCGTGCCGACGACGGAGGGAGTTGAGGGGAAGGGGAGGGGGCAAGGGGTGGAAACGTATCGTTCGACGCCACCGTCCTGGCTTCGTCGTAACGCTCGTTGAGAACGCATGAAGACGGCGTACGCCGTCGACGAGGCCAGACACCGGTACCGCGGCGAGCCCGACAAAATCTGGGTCGACCGGGGAGCCGGATCGGGTGGGTGCGTGGACGCGTGGACACAGGCCGAAACCGGACGATGCGCCGCTGCAGGGCAGCGATGACATAGCCGACCGCGCGAGGCGGTGCGGCTAGGCGCGACGTTCTCCGGTCGGGGGTCGTTCCGACGACGTGGTATCTCCAGTTCGGCGCGACAATTCAGCGATCGCGCCTGACGCCCGCACAAAAAGTGTGCGAGGCGCATACGTACCAAGCCCCTTCACAGACGCTGCGCTCGTGCATTGGAAAAATGTTTGGACGAGCGCAGGGCCGGCAAAGAGGCTGGGCGGGACGTAGAGGAGGAAGGAGGTCGAGAAAGCCACGCGCAGTCGGGGTCGAGTCGGAGTCGAGTCCAGGAGTCGCAGAGACGGTCACAGAGGGGAAGGGGGATCAGATAGGGGTGGGCGCGCCGGGTAGGGCGGGCAGTAAAAACGTCGAGTTCGATGCCGGACCTCGAGGGCCCGGGCGGCGGTTGCGCCTCATCTAGTAGTACTGCTCGTTCGCGCGGCCGCGCGCGTCCTGCTGGGCGTTGCGTGTCTGCGAGCGGAGCATGCGCTGGTCGCCGCTCGGCGCGGCCGACCCGCCCTGGTCGAGGCTCTCGCCCGGCTGGAGGACGCGGCGCTTCGGCGGAGCGCTCGCCCCCGGACCCGACGACGGGATCGCCTGCGACGACACGTTCGGGTACGGCTGGCCCGACATGGACTGCTGAGCCTGACCCGACTGCTGCTGCTGCAGCGCGGCCGACTTCTGCGCGGCGTCGAGCTGCTGCTGCTGCTGCTGGCGCATCTCCTTCTGGACGTCGTCGACGCGCTGCTGGACCGACCAGTCGAAGACGTAGTCGTACTGGAAGCCCTCGCGGACGAACAGGTCGCGGAACAGCTTGCGCAGGTACGAGTAGTCCGGCTTGTCGTCGAAGCGGAGCGATCGGCAATAGTTGAGGTAGATCGCAAACTCGTTCGGGAAGCCGCGGCACAGATACTCGGTCGGGGTCGTCATCTTCTTCTCCATGATGCGGTCGTACTTCTGCTTCTTCGTCGCCGCCTTGAGCCCCTGCCACGGGAGCGAGCCGCGCAGGAAGTACATGAGGACGTAACCGAGCGACTCCATGTCGTCCCGTCGCGACTGCTCGACTCCGAGATGGGTGTTGATCGACGTGTACCGTGCAGTACCGGTCAAGTTCTTGTTCTCGCGGTACGGGATGTGCAGGTGCGTCTTCGGGTCGCGGTACTTCTTGGCGAGACCAAAGTCGATGACGTTAACCTGGTTGCCGCGCTTGCCGATGCCCATCAAGAAGTTGTCGGGCTTGATGTCGCGGTGGATAAAGTTGCGCGAGTGGATGTACTCGATGCGGGAGATCTGCGGGCGGGACAGAGTGAGCGAAGATCTCGACGCAGACCGTCACTGAAGGCAACCCGACTGACCAGCTGGTCGGCGAGGAGCAGCGACGTCTTGAGCGAGAACTTGCGGTTGCAAAAGTTGAACAAGTCCTCGAGCGACGGCCCGAGCAGGTCGAGGACCATGGCGTTGTAGTCGCACTCGACGCCGAACCAGCGCACGAACGGGACACCGACGCCGCCGGCGAGGGTCTTGTAGACCTTGGCCTCATACTCGAGCTGCGGGTGCTTGGCCTTGACCGACTCGAGCTTGATCGCGACCTCTTCTCCGGAGATGATGTTGATGCCGAGGTAGATGTCGCCTGCGAGCCAGAGATGAGTCAGCGCGGAACGGGAATGCGCTAGCGTTGTTCCAGCGCGAGGTCGCCTAGAGTTTGAAGCTCACCGAACTGCAGATTGCGGAAGAATACGATCAGTAAAACTGAAAAGGACCGAACGGTAGACACGAGGAGGAGACTCACGGAACCGCTGCCAATCTTCTTGCCGATGCGGTACTTGCCACCGACGCTGTTCCGAGACGGTCTCGAGTCAGTGTCGGTCTCCATAAGCACACCGGCTAGGAGCTCACCGAAGATCCATGGTGGCAGTGGAGAGACGGGGGAACAGGGAGAGGTTGACGGAACCGGAAGAGGGGGACGAAGCACAAAGAGCGCTGGCTTCGGAAGCTGTGACCGTCAACAGGGGAGGAATGCGGGTCAGTACATTCGCTCTCAGATCTCGTCCGCGTCTGTCTGTGGTGCGCGCGCGCGGTGCTGCGTTCGCGGGGCGAGGCGGGGGGTTGATCGAGGGAACGGGCTGGCAGCGTCCGGCGAGGGGGAGTGTGCGGCTGGCCGGCGACAACCTCGCCCCAGGGCGCGCGTGCAAGCGTCGGCGGTCTATCCCGTATTCAAACGCCCGCCTGCGTGCGCCATGTCCGCCCTGGTGCGGTGTGGGCGCGCCGGCGACAGGTGACCCGACGGACCGATTCGGCGCGATCCCGCTCGCGCCACGTGACCTCGGCCCGGACGTGGACCAGCGCGTCGGAGGCGCAGAGCGTGCGGCCAGGAGATGCGCGAGAACCGGTGTGCGCAGGGGCTGTGCGAGGGCGGGCGGGCGGCGGAGAGAGTCGGCGCGGACAGGCGCGGGTGCGTGTGACGAGGCGAGGCCAGCCGAGCGAGCGAACCAGCGCACCGGCGCGCGCGGCAGAGGACGGAGGGCGGCGGGGTGGGACGGAGTGCGATACTTACGCTCGTCAGTGAGGGAACAAGAGCCGGGTGTGCGCTGCAGGCCGTGCCGCAGAGTCTCTAGAGGCAGCCGAGTTCGAGGCGACGAGCGACCGGCAGAAGCTGGCGCGACCGACACCAGCCCCAACTACGCGCCTCCCCTCGCCAATCGAGGCCTTTATGCCCTCCTCAACCTACACGGCTGAGGCTAGTAACGAAACACGCTCTAATTGATGAGGAGCATGGAAGAAAATTCTATCGAGTCAGATGAGAAAAAGGAGACGTTGCACGGGACAGAGACGGTGGATGCGGACGAGGAGGCAAATGGTCGATCTCGTCTTACTCCGCCAGTATCCTACGGTATAGCCGCGATCCACAACCCTCTCACGAGACCTGCTTCCCACCGTGCAGGGGAAACGGTCCATAGAGGAGCTTCCGCGCTGATGGCTGTGCGGCGGCGGATCTTTGCGAGACGGCGCAGACGGCAGCCAGTCCCGCTCAGGCCGCAGGTGCTCGGAAGCTCGTGCGACGGCCTCGACTTTGACGCTACATATCCGGTGCAACTGTGACTTACCGGCACGGCTCCGTCCAGTCCGGTCCGGCGGGATCGAATGCGCTGCTCGCGTCAGCGATCGGGGAGGGGCGTTCGCCTGGCTTGCCCTGCGGTCCGGACATCAGTTTTCCCCTCCGCGAGTGGGAGAGGATACGTGAGTAACAGCTTACCGAAGCCCGGAATGCTCAAGCCGTCCGTATCGGGTCCCGCTCGAATCCGCAGCAGACACAGTCCTCACAGACCTGCCCAGTCGCGCAGCGTCGAAGCGCGTTCATCCGACAGCTTGTGCGCCTCGATCACCGTTCGAACCTCCTCGTGCGCTTCCTCGCTCGACATCGCGCCCGTGTGGACGTTCTTCCGGAGCGCGAGGGCCCGGAGGACGAGCGGACCGAGGTCGACTGGCTCCTCCTCCGTCGCGGCCGTATCATTTGCCGGAGCTCCAGACTTGGCGACATCATCAGAGACTTTGTCGTCCTGCGAAGAGCCGCCGACGGCAGACTCTTGGGCGACGTTCAGCTGCGCCTCCGTCGGAACGTTGGCCTTCGTTGATCCGGAGGCGTGAGACGCGGCGGCCTCGAACTCGACGTCTAGGTCCTTGCCCGTCTCCACGCGGACGAAGGACCGTGCAAATGCGAGCTTGGCTTCGAGCTGGGCGATGCGGGCGAGAGCTTCCGGCAAAGTTGACGGCGGCGGCGGCGGCGGCGGCGAGGTCATCGTCGACGCGGAGGCCGTTCTGAGCGTAGCGGGGCGTGTAGCGGCAGCGCACGGAAGACGTAGGCTTCTGGAATGCCGCAGAGCAGCGTGCATATGCTGTGGTGAGCTGTAGAGATGAGCAAGGTGACTTTCGTCGTCGTCGCGACTTTCTGTTGGCCGCAGTCAGGCTCCGATAGCCGGCGTTCACAGGGCAGATGTGGCTCTGGCAGGGCTCAAGCAACAGCGTTACGTGCTTCTACTGCAACTCGCGCCTCTCGCTGCTCCCGCCCGCCTCGGCAGCTGGCTCCCGGTCGGCGAAATCGTACGGGAAACAGCGTCAACTCGACGGTCGCCTCGCGCTCGGCACAAAGGACGACTTTTGGTGCAGCGAATGCGGCCAGATCACGAGGATAGGAGACGTGAGAGCGCTGTGCGCGCACTCCGGAGGTTCTGCAAGCAACGCTGACCCTCGCTTCAATTCCGACAGGACGGCGAGATCCTCTCCGACGAGGCGGCGCACCACGATCCTGCTCTAAATGAAGACTCCTTTGCGCTGAGAGGTACAGGGTTGTCTGTACACCTCTCCCGAACGAATAGGGAACTGATTTGATCGCCCCAAACAGCGACTCTTCCCCGAGACAGGATCCCGACTTCCTTTCCGACTCCTGCGACGACGCCCTTCTGCCGGCAATGCCTCTCGAACCAAGCTTTACAGCTGCACCTTCTCGCCTCATATCCCACTGAAGACGATCCCGCACCGCAAGCCGACCCTCGGCGCGACGGAGATCACGCGAACGGGGCCACCGCGGCCAACTACCCGCCCTTGGTTGAATACCGCCGCACGCTCGACCTGCGATATCCGCTCGTCTGCGCCGACTGCGACCCCGCCATCGAGTCGACGATCCGCGAGCGGGACTACCGCGTCAAGGCGCAGGCCCTCGGGTGGAGGTTGCGGGAGAGTGAGCGGAAGCGGGCGCTGCAGGAGCAGAGGAGTGAAGAGGTCCGGAGGCGAGAAGGGAGGAAGTGGATCGTCGCAAGGATGGTGTGGCGAATACGAGGGCTCGCTTGGATGGCGACGCAAGCGGTGGTCGTGGCGCACCTCTTACCGGGTATGCTCTTCTTCTTCCCCTCGCGTGCACGGCGCATTTCCTGACAAGCCGTCCCTGTAGACACGATAACGGCGAACTCCTCAACACTCCTTACGAATCTGAGCTTGCCGAGATCGACCATACTCGACCTCGCCCTCCTCGCGCTCGCAATCACCTCCGCGTTCTGGTCCTTCTGGGACCCGACCTGGGATACGGCCGAGACCGAACGCATACGAGGGCGAGACCCCGTCATTAAGCATCGACCTGTCTATCTCGTATGTCTATCGCTTCTCTCCCTCCGTCGCCAGGCCTAATGCCTTCACTTTCCCTCCCCAGGCGGCTCAAATGACGGCGTACCTCGCGCGGATCGTCTACGTTGCCGTTCGTTTGATCAAGAAGTCGAATCCTCTCGACGTGCGGTGGCCGAGTGTACTACTGGGTACCGCGACCCTTGCGGCAAGTCATTCCGTCCCAAAATTTAGCGGAAGAGTTGCTGATTTCCCCCTCGTAAAGCAGGCTGTCGTCGCGGCCTGCTTCACGCCCTCCGTCCGCCCGAAACACCCTATCCGCCTGGTCGCGCGCTCCAGAGGGAGCACGACTCCGCTCGCTGCCGCATCCCATGCCGATCCGCTCGAACCGCTGGCCAACCTCTCCCTCTCGCACAACGGGAGCCTGCTCGTCCCGTCTCCGCCTTCTACGCCCACTACTGCTGCAGATCGTCGTGCTGCATCAGGGTTCAGCGCGCATGAGAGAAAAGGCTCTCCTCTGGCGTTCGGGGTCGACACGGGCTCGCGGCCCGCCTCTCCGGCCGGACGGACAACGCCTTTCGCCCCTCAAGCAGGATCTTCCTCGACCGCAGCAGACTCGCAAGAGATGGACTGGTGCCCGACTCCGCCTCCGCAACACGCCCCCTCAGCTATCTCCGGCACAGAGTCGCCCTCGCGGATCAGCACCACCAACCACATCACGTTTGCGCGGCAGCGATTCGTCCCGCCCGATACGCGACAGCCCACCGGTCTCGAGGGGATGTTTGAGCGCGTCGTCGCCGTCCGGGACGGATCCCTCGCGGCGCAAGAGGCGGAGAGTGGGAAGGAGGTCGAGATGAGGCCGGTCCGGTCCCCGAACAGCAGCAAAGGCTGGCTCGCGTGGTGGAAATGAACTGAGTGGCTTCATACAGCTCGAGGGATACTGTGCGGTCCGAATTACAACAAACAGGCTCATGTGCGGGAGAAAGGTATATGGGAAGCAGGTCTAGAGGTGTCGAATGCGGCGGATCTAGTCACCTCGGCCCTCGACATCTTTGGCCTTCTCCTTCCGTTCCTTGCGCATGTCCACCCGGCGGAGGATGAACTCGAAGAGCGACAAGGAGCAGATCGACAGGACCGTCCAGCTGGAGGTGAGGGCATCGTCAGCGCGTTGGATGAGTTGAGAAGGCCCCGACCGAGGAGTTCCGAAGAGACTCACGCGGCGAGAACGCCAAAGTTGAGACCGAGACGGTCACGGGCACCCCACATGATGTACTTTGCACCCGTCGTCGCGTGCCAGAAGGGCTGATGCAGGTGGATAACCGTCAGAACCTGTCTCGCTCGGGCGGGGCCATCAAGACGACGTACCATAGCATAGCCATAGTGGTAAAACTGCTCGGCGAACGTAGGAGGGAAGAACGACGAAGTGATGTTGAGAATAATCCTGAATTCATAGCGTAGATTAGCTTCAGGCGTTTCGAGGTGGCCGGGAGGCGTCAGGTGGCCAGGGAGACGCGAGGTGGCCGGAAGGCGCGAGGTGGTCGGGAAATCAACTCTCACCACGTAATCAAGAAGAAAGGGATGAATTTGATGCCCAAAAGCGTGATCCTGCGAGACGCGGAGGTGTCAGACCAGACAGATCGCGTAGGCGGAACGAATCGGCACGGACATCGACTCCATCGCGAGCCCGAGAGCGAACAACGCCACGAGGTTCAGCATCCAGAAGACTGTGGAGCAAAAGCGGCGTCAGAGGGAGCCATATCGTATCCGACTCGGGAGAGGGCGAGATCGGATCCGCAGCTCGCGACGTACTCATGAAACCGCCTTGAGGACCGAAGTTGGCGTATCCGTTGCCGTTTACCGGAACTTGGAAAGCCAAGTTGATGAGGGAGTAGCTCAAGGACAGGATGACGTAGATCGGGAGGAGCGGTAGGAACCGGAGAGTGAGGACGCAGATGAACTTGAGGCGCTTGCCTCGGGCGCGGACCGCGCCGATGAAAGGCATCCGAGCGAAAAAGGTGAAGAGGGCAATGTGGAAGGCGAAGATAATCTGCAGGCAGACGAGCGGAGATCAGCGACTGAAAGAGGTCGCGCCGGAGAGAAAGGTCGCGACAAGAACCCACGTAGTAGATCAGCCCAGCCTCGAGACTGATGGGTGATCGAGAAGTTAGAATGCAAATCCGCACGAGAATGCAGCATGGCATGTACTCACGGTGCTGCGCCCGACCACTGGTCGGCGTGGATCGGCCTGGGGTCGTACACCTGAGCGGCGAAGGGAGTTCCGAGCGCAGCCAGCTGCGTTTGCGACAGCGAGCTGATCTCAGACGGTGTCGCGCTCGAGAAGTAATTGGCGGCAGCGGCGTGGCACCCTTCGCGCAGGGGGACTTGGGTTGCCGAAACGAGATAGGGGAAGATGCTGCAAAGGGGCCGCAGTCAATTTCGGCGCCTCTCGCGCCCGCGTGCGACTCGGAAGTTGCGAAGAGCTCACTAGTCGTCGATGACTTGGAACCAGCGAGAACCCATGGCGATCAGGCTGACCGCCCCGGAAGGCGTGTACTCTCCGTCGATGAGCGCTCCCGTGTTGCCGTCCATCGCTTGCCGGAACATGGACGTCGCGTTCGAATTGACGACGACGGCTGCCCACGCCTTCTCGCTGATGATCTCGCTGATCACGTCGTCGAGGTTCTTGCCCGTCGTATCACGAATGATCACGCCCATGTGCACCTCTGCCGACTTGGTCTTTTCGAAGAACTGGGTGACATACGGCCCGAGAATCGCATTTTGGTTCGCGACCGAGTCGAAGTCGTAGACGTAGAGCTTGGCGTTCGGGAAATAGTGCTCGAGTAGATCTGCGCGAGAAGGCGGAGGGTCAGTCAGCCGGACGAAATGCGCGATCCGCTCGTCTCGCCTCTTTGAGAACGGCTGGATGTGATAGAGCAGCCTGCAAGAGTTGTCGACTTACATGTGCTGCCCCAGAAGATGCTCAAGAGGGCCCAAACGGCGACCGTCATGAGTACGAAGGCCATCCCCAGCACCTTGATCGCTCCTTTGCGCTGCTGGCGCAGGCGAGGGTCCCGCACTGACAGCGAAAAGTCCGGCGCCTCCTCCTGCTTGTCGGCCATGTTGTCTGTGTGGACTTTGTAGCTGGCCGCACGCGAAAGATAGCGAGTCGGCGGCGCAGGGGGTCCGGAGCGGGCTTCAATTGTCAGCTTGGCAGTGGCCCGATCGGCGGCGACTGCTTTCGGCGCGATCGAGAGGCCGGGGCAAACCGCTGACGTCGGAGATCTCCGGCCGAAAATAGCGCTGGGCGTCTGTCAGCACCGACCTCGCCTCCCAAGCAGCGACCTGTGCATACCAGATTCGCGACTGGCTGCCACAGCGTGAGGAACGAAGTCACTGTCTCATCACCATGGCCGCAAGCCCGACGACCGAATCTGAGGGGTCGACGCTGCACGACGGCGCCGGCAACGTCGCGCCTTCTCACGCCAAGCCGCAGGAACAGCAGCAACAACAGTACGTCACCCCTGCAGTGTACACACGAGCATTACAAGAGAACGGGCTGACATACTCTGCGCAGGAATGAATCGGAGTTCCTCTCGCTGTGGGATCCGAGCCTGAAGAATCAGCGGAAGGAGTTCTTGAAGCAATGGGCCATTGTACGCCGAATCTGCTTTTGAACCGGCTGCACAGGACTGACCTTGTTCTTCATGCAGGGCTTTGGCTTGGCGACATTCTTCATGTGGCTCGTCCTGCCGATCTACTGCAAGTCGCGCCGGCGAATTCTGCTCCTCCGGCGACCATCGCACTCATCTTCACTCAACCACTACAGGGGGGTCTTACTACCGCCAGCAGTTCAAGCTCGACAGCTTGAAAGTCGCCCTCGTTGACCTCGACTCACGCGGCGCGAACGCGAACAACGTCAACGCCGTCCTCGGCCCCGTCCTCCTCCAGGCGCCTCAGAACTTGCCGAACCCCAACAACTTGGGGTTCGTTCAAGTCGAGAACTCGCGCTTTGCCGTCTCGGGGGGTCAAAGCGGACTCGATGTGCACGAGTGGGCGCGGTATGCGGTGCACAACGCAGACTACTTCGGCGTGATCATCGGTACGTCGCAGGTGATGTTGATACTGGCTGCTCTCCCTACCTCTGGCCATTGTACAGATTTGACTGACTTTCTCCTCGTATAGCTAACGCGAACGCGACGTCGGCCGCCATCAACGCGTACCAAACCGTGATCAACGGCGGAACGGTTCAGTACGATGCGACGGGCGCGCTCTCGATGTACTACGAAGAAGGACGCAACTTTGAGACGGGTGAGTTATTCCTACTATGCCGAAGCGTGAGCGTCATTGACGAGAGCCGTGAACGGACCAGTCGACCAATGGGTCGCTCCGCGCATGAACAGCTTGTAAGCTTCCGGGCTCCCTCGTCTCCCCTTGCACCGTACATCTTTTGCAAGCTTGACCATACTGACCTCTTGATATGCACACAGCGTCAACAATCAGGTTCTTCCGACGGCTGCGACCGACTTCATGTCGCTCATCGCCAACCGCATTAGCAGCGTCTCGGCCGCCACTTTCTCGAACATCGACGCCACCGCTCTCGCCAATGTCGTCAGCACGCCGTTCGCCCCCGCTATCTTCAATATCCGCCCCATTCAACATTTCGCCGGTATCCCCGCCACGTCGGTCGGCCTGATCTACGTCCTCGTGCGTCCCGCTTTTTGCTGCGCTCTGGGAACGACCGGCCGTTCACTGACACCGCGGCGACGCACAGATCTTTACCTACTTGTACGTCATCAGGCCAGCACACTTGGGATCTGCAGAGCTGACGGAAGTGTCCCTCCAGCATTTCGATGCAGTGGAACTCCGCCCGCGCGGGGTTGGAGAGCAAGCTTCGCCTCATCGACCTGGCCGTCCTGCGGGTGGTCGTCCCTGTCGCGATCTACGTGTTCATCTCTTTGTGGATCTCGCTTGTCACCCTGGCGTTTCGGGTCGACTTTACGCAGTCGTACGGAAAGGGCGGCTTCCCGCTCTTCTGGCTCTCCAACTTCATGACGATGTGGGCGGTACGTTCCTTTCTTTGTTCTCCGCCCTTCTATACTGTCGAGACTAACGGCAGGACCGCAGCTCGGCATGCCCATGGAAGTCGCCTTGAGTTTCCTCGGCCCCAAGTACACCGCCTTCTTGTGAGCCCCCTCCCGCTCGCTCGCGAAGCCCCCAGCGCTCTGACGGTGCTCTACGACGAATCGTAGCCTCTTGTGGTGGGTCGTCTGGAACGTGTCCGGTATGTACATGTTTTCTGCCGTGTCTCTGGCGTGTCTTCGCGAGCTGACCAGTCTCGGCTGTTCCCGGTCGTCTCGCCCGCCAGTCGCCTTCCTCGGTAGGCTTTCCTCACCCTTCTCTTCGCAAACGACGACTCATTGACTCTTCCTTGCCTAGACATCGCGGATATGGCCATCTTCTACAGATACGGCTTCGGATTCCCCGTCTACCAAGCTGTCGAGGTGCGTTTCCTGTTCAGCCCCTCCCGTTCGTGGCGCTTCCCGGAGGCGTCAGGGAAAGACTTGCGAGAGATCCACTGATACCACTCCATTCTCCGCGTGACCAGAATGGCAAAGCCATCATCTTCGGGACCAAGAGCCGCTTCGGCCTGCGCTTCGGCGTCCTCACGGCCTGGATCGTCTGCGGAACGGCCGCTCTCGTTCTCACGACGATGTACAAGCGCCACTCGTCCAAGAAGCAGAAGCAGCAACAGCAGGAGGAGAAGGAGCGCGAGGAGCGACAGCGCGAGAAGAGGGAGTCGCGGCCGGAGAACGGGGAGAAGAGGCCGATCTGGTTGCAGTAGTCGCTTCGGACCGGCGACTAGACTGTACTTGTATGACTTTTCCTCGCCTCGCTCGAGTGCTTCTGGCGAAGAAAGATGTCGTAGCTGGTCGAGAGCCTTGCGGGCAACCGCTGCATTCCCAATTGTGGCGAAATCGACCGGAGTTTTCGATTTTGTCCTCGCCTGGCATGGTCCCACCGGAGACGGCCCTTTCAGAACAGATCGAGTGTTTTCTGTGCTTCTATCGCTGTCAGAAACCACGCGGCGTCGACGGCAATTCGCTTCGAGCAAGCACCGCCACTTTCCCCCTCGTCTCATCACTCGAAACACCGCCGCAAGACCCAGGCGCCTGCGCGTGCACCCGGCCCGTCGAGCCGTTGCAGCTCATCTACTCTCAGCTAGCCTCCGCGCGGAACGTCGCCTCGCCGCGGGAAACGCGCCGCGTCAACTCATCATCTTCTTCGCTTCCCGCCCGCCGCCTCTCCCCAAGAACCGCCCGTAGGACACCATGGCCGAGCGCAAGGTGTTGAACAAGGTGCGCTGAAGCTGTTTGTATCAGGCCGTACCGTCCGTGACGTTCGCTCACCGCTGCTCCCCCCGCAACAGTACTTCCCGCCGGACTTTGATCCGAGGCAAGTCTCGCTCTCGGTGGCCAAGGTGACGCGGAGCTCTGGACTGACAGCCTGATGTTTCTCGTCGCACAGCAAGATCCCGCGGAGAAAAATCCCCAAGGACAAGCAGCAGCCTGTCCGTCTGATGGCCCCGTTCAGCATGAGGTGCACGTAAGTCGTCCCAAAGTCGTGCGGAGCTTCTGTTTTGTGCGGCAAGGAGCTCAAAAGCGTTGTACCGGCAGCACCTGCGGCGAGTACATCTACAAGGGAAAGAAGTTCAACGCGCGGAAGGAGACGGTTCAGGGCGAGGAGTACTACGGCATCAAGGTGCGCAGACGCAAATCGCATGGCCGGGTCACGGGCAGGACGCTGACGGCCATTCCTGCACGCAGATTTTCCGGTTCTACATCAAGTGCACGCAATGTTCTGCGGAAATCACCTTCAAGACCGATCCAAAGTGAGTCGACTCACAGATACCACCTCCTATACCGCTCTCCTGACCATTCGCCACGGATAGGAATTCTGATTACAATTGCGAGCATGGCGCGAAGCGAAATTTCGAGCCGTGGCGAGCGAACGACGACAAGCAGGAGGAGGACAAGCTGGCGCGGCTCGAGGAGGAAGAGAACAACCCGATGGCTGCGCTCGAGAACAAGGCGGTCGACTCGAAGCGCGAGATGGACATCCTCGACGCGCTGTCGTCGATCAAGTCGCGGAACGCGCGGCTGGAGCGCGCGGGCAAGGACGCCTCGGAGCGGATCCTCGAGCACGTCAGCAGCCGGACGGAGGTCGGCGACACGACCGTCGAGAAGCGGTTGACCGAGTTTGAGGCGCAGCGGAAACGGGAAGAGGAGGAGGACGAGGAGGAGGTGCGACGGGTGTTTGGGCGGGCGTACCTCGACGGGGTGCCGGACATTGAGCTGGAAGGGGCTCCCGGATCAGCCGGCTCGTCCTCGTCCTCTGCCGCGTCGGAACCGAACACGCCAACCGACGGAGAGGCGCTACCAGCTGCGGGAGGATCGGGCAGTCCCTCTGCAGAGGCGGGACCGTCCTCGTCCGCGTCGTCGTCGTCCGCTGCAGCGACGGCAGCTGCGAAAGCCGCCGCGGTGAAGCGGAAGCTGGACGCGGTTGAGCCGAGCGCGGCGATGCTGCTGTCGGCCGAGCAGCAGTCGATCGTCGGCAAGGGCTTTACGGCGATGCCGCCACCGAAGAAGAAGAAGGGCGGCAACAGCGCGTTGGCAAGCAAGCTCGGCATCAAGCTCAAGAAGTAATCGCTCCCGTAGCAGTGGCCATCTCGTTGTTCTAGGCGTCGAACAATTCTTCCTCCATGATAGTTATTACATACTTGCGGAGTTGACGCGGAAGCACGATGGGGATTTCCGAACCGCCGCGAGAGCTCGAGCCAGAGGCGGAAAGCCGGATCCTGACGCTCACACCGCGCATAGCGCCCAGCGACAAGTAAGGCGACAATAGACGTGTCCCCCTACGTGCGCTTGGCTGACTTTGCGGCCCGTTGCAGGCTTTTTGAGGGCGCGAGATGGGCAAGCGCGCGACTTCGCCGTCCGGCGACGAACAGCCGGTCGCCAAGGCCACGATCGCACCGGCGCAGGCAGAGCGCGCCGCGGGCACCGATCAGGATGGGATGGGCGAGTTCGAGGACCAGTGGGAGGACGAGCTCGCGGGCGACGAAGAGTTCGGAGAGGTGATCGACGCCGCCGAGAACGAGGGCGACGACGACATTATTGAAGAGGGCGACGAGGAGGGCGCGCAGGGAGAGATGGACGTCGATCAGGAGAATGAGCGGCCGCCGTCGCCGAAACCGTACCTCCCCGGCGGCAAGCTCGAGGAGGGTGAGGTCCTTGCGCCGGATCTCTCGACCTACCCGCTCCTGCACTCGTTCGTGCCGACCTGGCCTTCGCTCTCGTTCGATGTCCTCCGCGACAACGACGGAGAGGAACGGAGGGGCTACCCGGTCTCGTGCGCGCTCGTCGCTGGAACGCAGGCGCAGGACCCGACCGCGAACGAGGTGACGGTCATGCGGTGGGAAGGGCTCGGCAAGACCCGCCGGGAGGACAGTGCGTCCAGTTCTCGCGCCTCTGACCTGAGCAAAGCTGACAGAACCTCCCCGCGCAGACGGCTCGGACGACGAGGACTCGGATGACGACGACACGGAGGACGACCCCGTGCTGACCTACCGCGCGATCCCGCACAAGGGTGGCGTGAACCGCATCCGTGCCCGCCCGCTCGGCGGTTCTCTGTCCGGTGGCCCGCCTGCACCTCCTAATCCGTATCATGTCGCCACTTTCGCCGAGACCGGCAAGGTGCACATTTTCGACGTTGCGCCGCATCTCAACTCGCTCCTTTCTCCCGCCACCGCTTCCTCGACTCTCTCCAAACTGCCGCTTTACACCATCGACAGTCACGGGCGTGCCGAAGGCTTCGCCCTCGACTGGGCCAAGCCCATCGGCGGCGCCTCTTCGTCGTACCGCCTGCTCTCCGGAGACATCCACTCCAAGATCTTCATGACGACTCTCACGGAATCCTCCGTTACTCCTTCGCCGAAGCCCTTCCTCTCGCACACCGACTCGGTCGAGGACATCCAGTGGTCTCCCTCCGAGGCGACCGTCTTTGCGTCCTGCTCCGCCGACCGGAGCATCCGCGTGTGGGACGTCCGAGTCAAAGACCGCAAGAGCGTGATTGGCGTCGCCGGCGCGCACGAGAGCGATGTGAACGTCATCAGTTGGAACTTGACGACCAACTACCTGTTGGCTTCGGGCGGAGACGAGGGCGGCATCAAGGTGTGGGACCTGCGGAATTTCAAGGGGTGCGTGTCGAGACTGCCCTCGGCGCTCTTCGTGCCATCGAGTGGGCTGGCTCAGCTAGCGGCCGCAGCAAGGACCTGGATCTGAGACGTTGTGCTGACGCTTTACACTCGCCCGCAGCACCAAGGCACCGGCCCCGACTCCCGTGGCGGCGTTCTCGTGGCACACGGCCCCGATCACCTCGATCGAGTGGCACCCGACCGAGGACTCGTGCTTCGCCGCCTCCGGCGCCGACGACCAGGTAACCCTGTGGGACCTGTCGGTCGAGGAGGACGAGGACGAGCGCCCGACCGGCGCGGACGCCGACCGGCTGAAGGACGTTCCGGCGCAGCTGCTGTTCTGCCACCAGGGTCAGAGCGACATCAAGGAGGTGCACTGGCACCCGCAGCTGCCGGGAACCGTGCTCTCGACCGCGTCGGACGGATTCAACATCTTCAAGGCGTTGCCGTTCGCATCGTAGATCCCTCCGCTGTATATCTAGCTTCTGCCGCTTCCGGCCGTGTTGCATTACTCCTTAAGAGCAGCTTGCTAGGCTTCTCTCGACTCATGTGTGCTGAGCAAGCTTTTTCCGCTAGTTCGCTCAGAATTCGATCGCCTCCACTTTTCTCGTCCGTGCCGGCCTCTCTCTCGTTCAGCTGCGCTAGCCCTAAAAGCCGAGCAGCAGTCTTACAGCGGTATCTGCTCCGACCACCCCAGTATCGCTGTGCCGCCGTATCTCGCCGTCGACGCGGTCCGAGCCGCGGTGATCTCATCATCCAGCCGCGAAATGTCCGAGGCTTCGCGCTCGCCAGAAGTCGCCCTGAGCGAACAAAGGCCGCGCAAGAGGGGCCGCAAACGCATTGAAGAGCCTATTGCGCAGGCTGCCGGTACGTCCAGTGCCGAGGGCAGACAAGGTGTTCGGACGCTGACCCCCTCTCGCCCGGTTCGACGGATTCCTGTCGATCCGCAGCCACCGCAGACCAAGTCGACGCAGAGAAGAAGCGCAAACTGCAGAACAGGGCGGCGCAGAGGGCGTTTCGGGAACGGAAGGAGAAACATGTGTCGGATCTCGAGCAGCGCGTCAAGTTGCAGGAGGACCAGCTGAACGAGTTTGTCCTCGTCATCCGGAGGTGAGGACGGCCTGTCCCTGCACACGCTCAGACATGAGAAATACTGACGCGGGCTCTCGATAGTCTCGCGGCAGAGAACGAAGCTCTGCGCCGCGGTGAAAGGCCCCCGAAGACCCTGATCCCTCAGGCGGCCTTGACCTTTCAGCCTCCGTCGGACCGTCTTCAGGTCACCGCCGGCTCCATCGACGCAAGTAGCTCCCCGCACGAAGTCAAGCCGCGCGTCAAGGAGCAGAGCGTCGACTCGCCGACGACCGTGCCTCCCAATGCTCCTGCCGTCGCGGAAACGTCCCATCAACCTCCGCGGCACCCTCCTTCCCTGCCGCGCCCTCCGGTCCCTATCGAGCGCGAGCCATCCTCGCTCGACATCCTCGCCACCGCATCTCAGTCGCCCGCAACGGTGCGCATCGAGGGACCTTCTCGCGTGTCGGAAGCGGTCCCACTCGACGAGATGCACTTTGACTTCGACGCGCCGTTCGATTTCTCCGAAACCATGCCGTTGCCGCCTCTCTTCTCGTCCGTCGCCCAAGACTACGAGATGCTCGGCAGCTTCAGTGGATCGGCGCCCGCGACGCCAGCCGCGGCAGCCGACGCCCCGAACGACGGAGAAGGCGACGATACGTGCCCGAACGAGGAGGACGAGCCGCCCTTGCTACCGGGGAACCGCATTCCGTGCGACAAGCCCGAGTGCGACTTTACCGCCGTCTCGTGTGCCCTGCCCGTCCCGTGGCGTCCGCCTACTGTCGCCGGGGACGACAAGAACCTCTGGGTGGCGCAGAAATGCTGGGCCAAGCTGTGCAGTCATCCGCTCTTCCCGCTCTGCGACAGCGTAAGTTCTCGTCGTCGCAGCGGAACCGAGAGTTACACTGACAAGAGCCGTGCTTCCCATCAGGACGAGCTCTGCCAGCTGCTCCGCGACAAGACGCGCTGTTCAGACGACGGCCGGCTCGTATGTCACAAGGCGGACGTCTGCGACATCTTCCGGTCCTTGCCGAAGCGCGCCAAATTGCGGCAGCAGACCCTCTCAATGGCATGAGGCAATCATTGCTGATAAGGCAGTAGAGCCGCCGTTATGTCACTGTCAAGAATGCTACATGATGAGATAATCTCCAATGTGTCGGCGATCGCAAGATCAGCCGTCTTCCGAGTTGAGCGGCCAGTTGACGGCCAGGCGCGGAACCTGCAAGGAAGGGCAGTCGTCAGCCCAGATCGCCTCTCGGTGCAATGCCTGCCGCCGACTCACCAGGTCGAACGTTGTGGGAACTTCCTCCTCCTGCTGTTGCAGGTGCGCGACCCATTCCGTCCACTCGTCCAAGGCGTCCTCATAGTCGCGAAGCCCGCGGATCGCGTACGGGTGCAATCGCTTGTCGTAGCCCGTCTCGATCGTTCGCCGGAACCGTTCCGGGATCGGCGGAACGTCGTCTACGCCCGTCGACTTGAGCAGGTCGAGTGCAGCGGGCGGCAGGATGCTGGACCGCTTCGAGAAGCGCATCGATACGCGTGGCGAGAGGGCCGCCGAGCGGTCCCCGCTCCGAGCCCGAGTCGGGGAGGGGCTGCCGGGGGCAGGCGGCGAGATCGAGTCCGGCTCGACCGCCGCGAGCAGGTTCGAGTCGACATCGGCACGAGAGACGACGCCATTCTCGTACCCGAAAGCGAAGTAGGCGGACCCGGGCGATCTCCGTCGCTCGCTTTTTGTCGAAGACGAGGACGAGGAGCCGCGCCGAACAAGTGCCGGTGGCGACGGCTTCGGAAGGCCGTTCTGCTGCGAGGTAGGCCTGTCGCCCTTGTCGCCTCCAGCTTGAACCTTGCCCGTTTCGACCTTGGTGGGCAAGGGTGCCGTCGGCCATTCTTGGGACGACCTGCTCTTGGAAGAGAGCGACAAGGGCTTCGGCTTCTCGGCTCGACCAGACTTTTGCTTCTGGCCACCTCGCAGCCAGGAGACAACCTTCGAGACGGCAGTCTTGTCGTTCTTCGCAGGCTTGACCTCCGCTGCAGTCAGCCGCTCCGCCTTCGTGCTGGATGCTTCGAGAGCGGAGGTGGCGGCGGCGATCGGCTCGACGATTGCTGGCCCTTCATCGCTGCCTTCTTCAAGGGCCCAAGGTGCCTCCTTCACCCCGCGGGTCGAGCAGATCGTCGATCTCTTCGGCCTGAAGAAGGCGTCCTCCGGCACAGACAGATTATCCGCCGGCTCGAGCTGCTCATGCCGCTTCCTGACGGCCTCGAGCCGGACGTTCAGGAGGTTGAAGATGTTGACGACGGAAGGTTCCGGGACGTAGTGCGGATCCCATTCTCGGTCGAGGGCTCCGAGTCGCGCGACTCGCCAGACGAGCTGGGTGACCAGGGAGATCAGACCCGGCGCCACTTTCGGCGATGAGGCAAACGGGACTCACGAGCCGGATGAAGAATCCACGACAACCACTGTTCCAGTGAAGGAAAAGTCGCTGGAACAGCGCCTCGTCCAGGATGACCCGCTCGCAGAGTTCGGTTCGGTCTTGAGAACGCTGCGTCAAGCTGCGGGAGGGTGTCCTTCGTCAGCATTCTGCGGGATAGAGTGTAACGACGGCCACTCGTACATTTCGAAGTGAGAGTAGATGAAAGCGATCGTTCGCATGATGGTGACGGTGTTGTCGGCTTCCGCGAGGATCCGTCGGAGGAAGTCGAAGACAAAGGGCACGTCAAGCAGATCAAGGGACGTCGGATCGGGCCGTTCTTGCCCGGGTATCGTGGACATCGGCGCAGCCGTATGCGCGAGGGTATATATGAGACCTTCGAGGAGGTCGAGCAGCAAGAAGACGCCGCGCTGATCCCACATCGACGTCCGTTTCACCGTCGCCCGGATCCAGACTTGGAGCATCGTGCCGAACAGGTACCGTCGCGCCGCCGCGTCGGGGGCGGCCTCGCTCACGGCCTTGGAACCAGCGTGTCGCCCGCCGACGATGTCGAGCATCGTCGTCGTCACGCGGCGTTGCGCAAGCTCCAGTACTTTCGGCTTCTGTCCGAAGCTCAGGTTTGCCGAATCGTTCGTGTCGAAGTTGCTGTTCGGGTGTCCGATCGACGTCACCGAGCGCAGATTCCGGTGGACCAGCGCATCGCTCTTGTCGAGCAAAGATGCAGCGACAAAGAGGAAGCCGGGTGCCGTAACGACGTGGACGGCGCCGAGGCAGGGCTCGCTGGCGGTGGCGGCGCGGAGTTCGAAGGGAACCAGGACGGAGGAGAGTTGCCGGAAGTACGCGCGGTAGAAAGAGAAGGGCAGATCCGAGTCCGAAGCAGTCCAGCGAATGAGCCTTCGAGACGATAAAGTCAGTGTTGTTCTTGACGAGGACCGGAGAGGCGGAAGGAGCGCACCAGTTGCCGCTCATCTCGATGCGCACATCGCCGTCGTGGACAAGCACATTGTCAAGCTCAGAGGGGGCGCCGCGCGGGGAGAGCACCTGCTCAGCGTAGTCGCGGAAGCTGCGCAAGCAGAGCGGAAAGAGGTGGGGAGGGTAACTCTCGCGGTCGATCTCGGGCAGGTTACTGCGGGAAAAGGTCTGAGTCAGGTGTTTTCTAGCCAAAATGGCGTTGGCGCAGGCTTACCTTTCGTCGGCACCCGCTTCCTGCAGGATTCGCCGGAGGGTTTGTCGCTTGACGGGTGGAAGCGCGCGAATAAGCTTCAAAGCGACACCGTCGACGCGGAAGAACGCGATCGCAAGGATGCGACCAGAGAAGACGAGAGTGTTGGCGAAGACAGCTGAAAAATCAGGAGGGGTTGTCAGACGGCGTCGGAAGACTTCTCATCCGATGGTGCTCACCCTTGTCGTTCAGCTTCTCTATCGCAAAGTCCAGTACATGGACGATCGTCGAGCGAAAGCGGGCCTGATCCACACGGTCGTCTCCCAGCGAGGCGATGGAAAGGTTGTGACTGCAAATACTCGACGCATCAGCACATAAAGCACTCGATCACCAGGCGCGCTGCCCACCTCTCGAGAATTGTCGCAACCGCTTCGAGAAGAGCACCGCGATGAGTCGGCTGCAAGCGCTTCAGCTCGCGGGTCATGACGTCCACCCTATCCACGCACAGGCCGGTCAGCCTCAGACCCGGGGCAAGGAAAATGATGTTTTTGCCGCACCAGTGGAAGAGGACCTCGCGCTGCCGCTTGGCGAGCCGTTTGCTGAGGTGCGTCCTCCCCTGAGACTCCTCGTGTCGCAGGAAGGGTAAGAGGACCGTCGAGATGATCGCACCGCGATCCACCCGAGCCTCGCGCAGCAGATGCTCGTAGCTGTCCGGACCGTTCTCATCAGCGCGAGTCTGTGCAGATTGCCCAGTCCGAAAAACTCACCTCCCGACAGCCTCTTCGACAGCCATCCAGCCGCTCGTCATGGTCGTCTGCTGCGTCGTCGGTACCGTCGCAGAGATCCGCCTCCGCTGCTGCCGCCAGAGGGGCAACGCCGCCGGGATCGGCTGCGCAGGCTTCTTTGGGGGAAGCAGCGGAGGGATCACCAGAAGTGGTGGCGGTTTGGAAACTTCTTCGGGCTCTGGGGAGGCATTCGCTGCTTCGTCGGCAGGAGCTGCTGTTGGCGGCGGCTCCTTCTCGGGGGCTTCCGCGTTCGCGTCGACAAACGGCATGGATGCCGAACGGGGCACATCCACACGCTGTGCCATAGTGATGACCGCCGCGCTCCGGTCTGCGTCGTGAGAGTCGTCCGTCATCGTTGCTGCGACAGTCGGCGACGTCGGCGCCTCCGAGATTTGGTGTGAGCCGG
The DNA here is from genome assembly GCA_024713535.1 of Rhodotorula sphaerocarpa. Taxonomy (NCBI): domain Eukaryota; kingdom Fungi; phylum Basidiomycota; class Microbotryomycetes; order Sporidiobolales; family Sporidiobolaceae; genus Rhodotorula; species Rhodotorula sphaerocarpa. Next base: position 813,538 of record JANIBP010000004.1, on the reverse strand, counting down.
GTCCGGACTCGAACGACGCCCGCGGCTGCTCCAGCTCGTGCGGCGCCTCCTCGGATCGGTGCAGCGACCTGCGCGGCGTAATGATCTGCGTAGGCCGGTCTTAGCGCGTCAGCCTGACGCTCTCGCTAGCCTGTTCCTGTCAAACGGTTCTCACCAAGAGATCCTCGCTGCTGACCGACTTGCGAGGGAGGTTCTCGGCGACGAGGTCCACGCTGCGTCGCCGTTGTCGTGCGCGAGCGACCTCTGAGAACGCGTCCGGCTTCGACCGACCGCTGGTCAGAAGGTCTTCGCTGCGGCGCCCGGCGGGGAGGCTCATGCCGAGAAGCTTCTTCGGGCCGTTCCGAGACGACTCTGACGGGTCCTTTTCAGACTTCAAGCCGAGGAGACTCGAGAAGGATCCCCGCCGGCGACCGAGACCAGGGCGCGGGGTCGCCTCCTGCGCTGAGTGGTCCTTCACTGGGGCGGACCAAGTGTCGGCCAAAGCTTCCGGTGCCGCATTCGAGCGAGAAGAACCTCGAGTGAGACGTTCGACGAGACGCTTCCCGAAGGGACGGCCGATCGGAGCCGCTGGCGAAGGCGCGACGCCCGGCGGCCCACGGTAGTCGGACGATGGCGTGCGCGCCGAAAGCCGCCCGAGGTCGAGCGAAGGCTGCCGGCGACGGCTCGAGGAGTCAGTCTCGTTTGTTTTGAAAGACGAGATCGAGCCGGACGCTGCTCGAGAGGGTTTCCGAGACGTCGTGGCGGAGATGACCCGGAACGCGGACGATCGCCCACCCCGGCGGGTATCTTCCGGACTCGAATCAACCGAGTTCGGCTGCTGAACGTGCAGGTGCTGCGGTCCTGTAGGCTGGTGGCCGAGAGGCGAGTCCGCTTCGTAGTCTCGCGTCGTAGGCCCATCTGCATGGACCGACTCGAGCCCCACTTCGTCCGTACCACTCAACGACGTCGGCCGCTCATAACTCGACGCCGCGGCAGTCGCGCCAGAAGCGAGAGGCGCTCCATGCGACTCGTCGACCGATTGCGAGTTCGACCTGAAGGACAAAAGGCTCGCCAAGCTCTTTCTCCGTTTGCGCTTCGGACGGTCCGGGCTCGCTTCCGGCGTCGAAGCCGTCGAGGTACTCTTGCTCAAGGTATCCGACCTCGAAAGACCATCAACGTCCCGCGCGGACTTGATCGAAGAGGCGGCTTCGTCGCGCGACGTCGCTTGGGAGGCAGGCTCGTCTCGCGCGCCGCGAGCAGCTCCAGTGTGCTCGGCCTCGGATGCGATCGGGTCGACGGCTTCGCGCTTCGAGCTTGAGAGCGGCTCGAGCGATGAGGATCGCGGTGGCGGAGAGGCAGCGGCTTGACCAGAAGCAGGAGGAGCAGCCACCAAGCGGTCACTGCCTGGCGCAGCTCCCCCCGTCGGCGCCGACTCCCCACCTCCGTTCTTGAGGTAATCGCTCAGCCCAAACATTGTCTCCGTCGTACCGAACGTCGAGCCGAAATCGAAGTCGAGCTTGAGCAGCGGAGACCGCACCGAGTCCGGCGGCTCCTTGTGGTTCGAGTCGAGCGAAGGAGGAAGTGACGAGACGGTCGACGTCGGCGTCGATGCCGTAAAGTCCCGACTACTGTACGGACCATGCGAGTCGAACGACCCGCTCTGCGACGACGAGAGCGCCGTCATCGTGGTCGCGCGCGAATCGTTCGCGCGGTGCAGCGGGCCAACGGGACTCCGGCCCGTTCCGTGCAGCCAGCTGAGGGCGTCGGGCGTCTTGGGCCGCGGACGGTCCAGAACGCTCGTCTTCGTAGCCGTGTTGATGGTGAGGCCCACATTACGCGGAGACTTGTCCAAGACGGCATCAGACGCCGGAGACTCCGCTGCTCCTGTCGCTCCGAGGCCCGGGGAATCGCCCCGCTCGACGGGCGATACACCCGAGGGCATGTTCGTCGATGCTTCTCCCAGCGCAGCAGCCGGCTCTGGAGTCCTGGGCCGCGGGCGATCGAGCACGCTCGACCGTGGCTTGGAAGGAAAGACGGGCGTCATGGTCGGCGTCGTCGATCCGCTGCTCGGCTCACTCGAGAAGGTGCTCTCCGGCCGTACGTCGGCAGCGGGGCTCACCGCGGAGGAAGAAGGGGACGGCAGGCGGTACCCGGCGAGCATCTCGGGCGTCTTGGGCCGGGGCCGGTCCAGCACAGAAGAGGACTTGCGCCCGGCTTGAGGCCGGCTCGGAAAGACGGGAGACGTCGCGAAAGATGGCAAGGCGGCGGGTGCCGACGGTCGAGGGGCGACGACGCGTGGCGGCAGGTCTTGCGGGACCTCGAGCGGTCGCACATTGCTATCGAACGGGTCCGGCGTCTTGGGACGAGGCCGGTCGAGCACAGAAGACCGCGGACCTTCTGCATGCCGAGAGGGCGAAGGCGAGGGCGACCCTTGGAGCGTGGCGTACGCGCCAGACCGTGGTGAAGGGGTCTGCGGATCATAGCCATAGGTCGAAGGCGTTTGCAGCGCGTCGGTCGGCGAGGAAGCGTTCGGCGTCGGGAACACGGGCTGAGCGAAAGATGCTGGCCCAGCGTTCGAGTAGGACGAGCTGCGCTGCGCAGAGTGATCGGTCGTGTGACTGGAGGTCGGGGTCGCGAACGGATGACCGGGCCCGCCGGTGGCTGACCGTGGCGGTCGCGGACGGGAGCTTGCCCTGACAGCTGCGCGTCCAGAGCCGGTCTCGATGGATGCCAGCGACGGCGAGCCGCGTGGTGCAGGACTGCCGGTGGGCGACGGCGAGCTGCGGAAGCTGGCGCCGCTCGTCTCTAACGGAGCCAGGCTTCGATTGCTGGCGTGCGGAGAGACGTCTGGCATCTGAGGTCGCCCGACGACCTGGCGTTCACCGCGCCCGTTGACGAACGTCGGGTACGAGGGGATCTGATTCCGGGTCGGACCGGCCATGGCGAACGCCTGGACCGGCGGCGGTCCCGGAAAGACCCCCCTGGGCTTGTCGGGCGATTCGGCTGGGCGTACGTCTTTCGGAGGCAGGGCTGGCGGGACGTCTGGCGAGGGGGACCGGCTGCTGGCGGTTCGATCGGGACCTGGCGGAGACACCGGTGGGGCGAGCGAGGGCCGGCCCGCCTGACTCGGCGAGGACATGGCGCCGACGGGCTTCGGAGTTTGCTATCAGCCGATTGTGAGCCTGCGTGTATTCTGCAAGTCAGTTTGAGTGGAGGGCTGCGGCGTGGAAGGTCTGAGACCAGTCCAGCGGGTCTGGCCAGAACAGCGTCAGCATCGGCGCGCACCTTTTGTCACCGTCGACGGAAGCTCGGCTCGATTGCGGTTGCGAGGGCAGCGTCGATATGAGCCGGTGACAGCGTATATGGCCAGTATCGGCGACAACGGATGGAGTCCGACGACGGCGGTCAGGCCCTCCAGGCTCCCCTTTGCGGGGGACGACTGGCCGCGCGGGCGGCCGGGGCTGAAGCAGGCAGGCAACCAGCGTGGGTGCGGCACAGACGGCCGTGCAAAGCAGTCGGAGCTCAGAGCTTTCTCTATCCTTCCTTGAGTCGTGCCTCGAGTCCTGGCCGTCCGCGTGCGGTCGTCGTCTTTCAGAACGCGCCAAGCGACGCGGTTTCCGCAAGCGTGTGCCGCTGCCGAAACGGAAGCGAGGAAAATCTGTAGACTGGCCCCTGTCGACACGTGTCGGGCATGCACCGACATGCGCATCTTGCTCGCTGCGGCTAGAACTGCAGACCTGCTTTGCTCGAGACTGGCTGCGCTGTTACAGCTGTGGAGGCGCTAAGAGGGCGCTGGATCTCCGCTGGCTCTCTGCCCGAGCAAGGGGCCCTCGCCGCCGATTGTCCGAGAGGCGATCTGAGCGGGGCGACGACGAACAATCAACGGACATTCGACCAAAGCCATCGCCCTCTACAGCACAGCTACAGGCCCACAGAGCACTCGGTCCAGTGTTTATCAGCCATGACCTCGCCCCGGGCATCGCGAGCAGCGCGAGTCGGCGCTGGCGACCTGATCCGCTTGACGGCCGACGAACTCGCAGCCGCGCCGCACGACGTCCTCGCGTCCCTCGTCGACCGCTACCAGGACGAACTCGAACAGACTCTGGAGCGCTCAGAGCAAGCGAGGGAAGAAGCCGAAGCTGCGCGCGGAAAGAGCGACCGGCTCGAACGCGAACTCGAGGCTGCGAAGCGGAAGGCCGACGAGGTACGAGGCGAGCAGGCCCGCATGGAGGACGAGCTGAGCGGCGGCATCGAAGCCCTCGACAAGCTGCGCAAGACGGTCCGCGATCTCGAAGGCGAGAAGAAGGACGTAAAGCGCCAGTACCACGAACAGGTTCGTCCATCTTGTCCCGGAAAACGCGCCCCGTCGCTGAGATCAACTCCATACAGGCCGAAACGCACGAGACCGAACGGCAGGCATGGCACGATCAGGAACAGCACCTCAAGATGCGCATCGCGGATCTGACGATTGCCACTGCAAAGCGTCAGCGGTCGCGTCCGGCGCCCCTCGAGCCAGCCTCGGACCGCTTGGTCGACGCCTTTTCGACTCCTGCCGAGTCGGGTCACCAGGTCCTTCGCGAACCTGAGAGCAGCGAGCCCTACCCGACTCTGTCTCCTCCGCCTATGTCTCCAGCGGCACCGCCATCACCCAGCGCGACAAACGACTCGCTCGAACCGGCGCAACCGAGCGAGAACGAGCTCTCTCTTCTCGCCCAACTCGAATCCCTCTCGACCGCCCACGAGTCGCTCACGTCGACTCTACGCACCCTCCAAATCGAGATGAGCGACTTGAAGCGCGTCTACCAGGACCTGCAGGAGGAGAACGAGTCGTACGAGATCCTCCTCGGCGAACGGACGCTCTCCGGCGAAGTCCGCGACTCGAGCTTGTTCCAGACGAGCGCCGCGTGGACCTCCGAGGAGGCCTCGGGAGCGACCGGTCCGCTCGAGCCGGTTCGGGAACACGTCGAGGACGACACCGACGATTCGGCTTCCACCACGACCGACGCCGTTTCGACCGCAGACTCGACCGAGGACATCGAGCAGATGATCCTCGAGTCCAAGGGAGTCGGTAGACTGGACGCGGGCGCCGTCGCTGCTCGACGAGGCGAGCCTCCGCGGCGCTCGCCCAGGCTCAACAGCCGTTCCGAGGCGGGAGGCGAGACGCTCGACCTCGCAGCTGAGCTGGCATCCGCGGAGCGCGCAGACGAGGCGGACGAGGAGGAACAGGAACGGCAGCGCCGTCGGGAGGAGAAGCGAAGGCGGAAGAAGCAGGAGCGGGCTCAACTCGAGCAGCAACGTCGGGCCCAGCTCGCCCTGGAAGGCGGAGCTGCGGACAACGCCGCGACAGAAGGTCAGTCGCGCATAATGACAGACGACTGAGGCTGGTCTCTGACTGAGCTTTACCATGAGCAGAACTCCGACGCGAAGTGCGGGCCCTTAAGGACGCGAACAAGGCTCTCACGCTCTATGTCTCCAAGATCGTCGACCGTGTCTGCCAGCAGGAAGGCTTCGAGAAAGTACTCGCGGTCGACTACCGGCAGGGTGACCAGGACAAGAACAGCCCGCCGCCAGCGGAGAAGAAGCAACGTCCCGCCTCGATCAGCTTCTTTGGGAGATCTCCACTCTCGCAATCGACGCGCAGTGCGCCGGGTACGGACCAGTCAGCAACGCCGGGCGGGGCGACGCAAGGTGCCGCTCCCTGGCCGCAATCGCCCGGCCCGCGCGGCTTGCTCGAGTCCGTCTCCTCGGTGTTCAGTTTCGGCCGCGCCACCCCGGCGTCTCCCGCAAGTGCGGCCTCCCCCGGCGGCGATGGCATCCGACCGCTCATGCTCGCCGACTCGGCGCGCAAAGTCGAAGGCGCCGACATCAACGAGGACGAGGACGACCGCCGCGAACGAGCCCGGATTCACTCCGAGATGCTCCAGCTCGGCTTCAACCCGCCGCCCGTTTCGAGACTCGCTGCCGCAGGCGAGGCCCGCCGGTCCACACACTCGTCGCCCACGCCGGAAGAGGGGCCGTCAGAGCTTCCGGGATCCGAAGCGATGTCGCGCGGGTCGTCGCAGATGTCCCTCGAGGAGCAGGAACGCTCCGCCCGGCACGAGCTTCAAAACGGTCGCAGCTCGGGCTTCACGGAGGCTCCGCCGAGGCGAATGAGCCTGATCGCGCAACGGAGAGCGAGCGCGAGACGGTCGCCGCTCCTTGGGGAAGGTGCCAACGGCTTCGTCGGGCTCGGGATCGACTCTCCAGAAGCGACCGGACCATCAGATTCCTCTCGCGCCACGCCGCCCCTACCGCCACCGACACCACCTGCTGAGGCGAGCGGGAGCGATGCGCCTGTTCTTCGCAAGGCGCTCCGCCGCCTCTCCTCCGCCTTCGGGAGTCCTTCGCAGTAGGACAGACATTGCAGTATTATTCACAACAACGACAGAATGAAGCTCCCTCCAGGGCTCAGAAGGTTCCCAGGGCAGCTTCAAAAATGGAGGCCGAATCGGATGGAGGCGGAGCGGGCGCAGGATGAGAATCGGCTTGCGCTGACGCGGGCGCGAGGTCGGTGATGCTGGCATCGTCGTTCGTGAGCGCACTCTTGGGTTTCATGTTGGCGTCCGGCTGACGATTGAGCTGAGCGAGGTCGAGCCAGGGAGTTGGGCTCTGCAGGACGGAGGTCAGCGCAGCCGAGGGGACTTGACTGTAGTCTGACGACTCACGAGAAGCAGATACCCATCGATCGCTTCCCGGAAGCGAGTCTTGTATTGCTTCGGCGTGATGACGGTGGGTCCGCCAGTCCGGTACGTGCCACCTGCAAGGCGAACTCGTCAGCAGGTCCCTTCAAGGAGGGAGGGCGTAGTCTCGAAAGAGCACATACCGAGGAAAGCTGTCTCTTTGACCCAGCTCTCTAGACGCTTGTCCCAGGTGTACGTCCGGATGTAGTCTGGTGGCGACAAACTCAGTCAGTCACCCCGTACGTGCCACCAGCATGTGGAACTCGAACGCACCGACGATGCCCACGACAAGCTCGGCTTTGAGGGCATCAACGCCGATTACGAGAGAGTAGTCCATCACATCTGAAGCGAGATTTGAAAGTCAGGAGACTGGATCAAAACAGCGAGGGGGAATTTGTTTGCGACTCACTCAGGTCCGACAGGAATTGGCTGTCGTTCCAGACAGCCTCCTTGACAAGCTGCTTCGATTCCTCCCGCACATAGATCGGGTTCTTGAGCGACACTGTGTAAAGGCATGTGTTAGCATCAGCGGAAAGACGCGCGAGCGATCGATACAGGACTTGCGCTCGATGAGGTTTTCGTCGAGGAGGACCGGATTGTTCTCCTCAGCGCGACGATTACGCGTCGAGCCTTTGAGGTCGAAAATCTGTTTGAGCTCGCGCCCGTAGAACAGATTCTGTGGATCGTGGCAGCGTTAGCACGGGTATCGCTGATAGTCGCATTCGCGCCGTACCTCCATGACCAGAAAATCGACGTTGCGGTAGTGCTTGCCGAGGCTGATGCGATAGATCCCGAAGACCTTGGCGAGGACAGTGGGTTTCTGCGTGACCGGACCGGTCAGGCTGATGCTCTCTTCGGGCTAATTGCGGTTACTGACCGAATTGAAGAGAGCGTCGGCCATGTACTCGAAGTAGGCGGGAGCGAATCGAGCAAAGACCTCCATCTCGGGTCGGGAGAGTTGCTTGACGATGAAGCGGTCATCTGTGTCGGAACGTGTGAGCGGAGGCACCGCAGACTCGTGGAGAAGGAACGGTGGCACGAACCGAGGGTCTTCATGAAGTCCACCTTCGACTTGCCGCCGGCAGCATCCCAGCGGAAGCAGCGCGCGAGGCTCTCGATGAACTGCGTCGCGCAGCCGCATTTCTGCCGCAAGGCCTCAAACTGTTCCGCCCAGAAGACGGTGCAGCGAGCGGAGATGTCGCCGAGCTCGACGTCTGTCGGGTGAGGCAAGGTGTCAGGGCTCTGACAGCAACCGGAGCGACGCTGAAGCTTACCGCCGAGCTTAAACGAGCGCTGTGACGAGCCCCGGAGAAGCTCCTCCGCCGTCTTCGATGTCGCTTCGGCATCAACTGGATCTGCGGGATCTTCCTTTCCGATCCCGCCGTGAACGAGGCCCACGTTGATCCGTGGTAGACCAGCGTTCTGGAACGCCTGATAGTACTTCTTTGAGCTGAGCGCATGGGCGATAATCGTGGTTGGTTCGTCGTCACGTAGCAGAATCGGATTGTCGAGATAGAGATGCTCCGTGGCGAGACTGTGCGCGGAGGATATATCAGCGAAAGGGTTCTAAGAATGATTATGGAGCTTTTCGCGCCGGACTTACGTCGGATACGTCAACGGGACGAAATCGCCATTGCGGTAGTTCCAAAGGCTGGTGAAAGTGTTGAAAATCGATCGCCGCTCCGTACCGCTCGATTCGCCTTCGGACATCCGCGGGAAGGTGGACAGCTCGGTCAGCGCCGGCGAGGCTGCTACCTGTGCCGACAAATCAGGTTGCGCAGGACCATCGCTTGAAGCGTTCGTGGCACCGTCGCTCTCGGCGGCGCTCTGCTGGGGGGAACCGTCCGTGTGATCTGACGGAGAGGTACCGGTTCGAGCCGTTGCCTCGGAGCTTGCGGGTTCGAGAACGATCGGAGGGACCGAGAGCGTCCCGCTAGTCGAATTCGGTGGTTTCTGGGTCTCGTCGTCGAGTTCAGGACCCTCGTTGTCGGTGTCGAACTCGTCGTCGGCTCCGCCGGACTCGCCAACGCTTGATGCTTCGTCAATGGCATCTTCGTCATCCGAGTCCACAGCAATAGCGTCGTTGATGTTGTCAAAGACCTGATGGGTCGGCTGCGAGGCGATCAGTGGACGCGCCTGCTTTCGAATGCCGCGGCGCTCGGGTTGCGATTGCTCCGCCTCGAATCGGCGCCTGAGGGTTTCGACTGTGCGACCGGGCACGGCTCGCCGAGGCATCCCACGCCCGGATCCAGCACGACTGACGGGAATAGCTCGAGGCCCCCTGGTGGACCCGCTGGGGCGAGCGTCGCTCGACTCGGAACCGGCGTTGAGAGCGCGCTGCGTTTTGGCTTTGATCGTTGAGCGCGAAGAGGTCATGCGATGCATGGCAGGTCGAGCTGCCCCCGCGACGGAACCGCTCGGCGGCTTCAGCTTTCGCGACGACTCCGGACTATCCGGTCGGCGCCCCCTTCGAGCCGGAGACGACGAGCGGGTTGAGACGGGCGAAATCTGCCGTCGCCCGTTCGCCCGGTCAGGCGAAGCAGACCGACTGTCGGGTTCCACGTCGAACATGCGAGCGAGCGGCAGGTTTTGCGTCGACTTGCGGTAGGGGATTCGACTCGGTCGCGCAGCTGCCGCGGCCAGCGGTTGCCGTGCCAAGTGAGGTACGCCGACCATGTGGGCATCTGCGGGTTGAGACAGATTCATCAGAGTGCGCATCGAGTGAGCACGCGCTGCAGGAACTCACAGCTGCTGTCCATCTCCGAGAAGGCGTGCGCCGGGCGAGGTCGGGACTTCGATTCGTCCGAAGGCCGATCAGTGGCAGATCGCCGCACCAGGGGTCGCCTTCCACCCGTCTGCGTATCCACCTTGGGGCAAGCGAGGTTGTACGCTTTGGAGATCTCCGCGATCTGTGGGGCGATTCGACGCCTCGGCGGCCGCGCAGCGAGCTCTCCACCCGTTGAAGCGGCTGGCTGACTCTCCGCCCGACGGCCGTTACGAGCCCAGGTCAGGGTAGCCGTCATCTCGCCGTCAGCGCAGACGGTCGAGTCGCTGTCGGGTTCGCTGCTCGTGGAAGCTCGCCGGGTCCGCACGCTGGATGATCGCGAAAGCGGAGGGCGAAGAACAGGCACCACGGCTGGCGCATCCGGGTCGATGGCGAGATCTCGGAGTTCTGGCACAGGGGCCAGCCCACCCGTCTGAGCCTTCGGGCTCTGGTCGGGTGCCGATGCAGTCTGAGCATCGCTCATGGCGGTCTCCGGCTCGATGGTGTGCGGCGAGGGTGGCGGAGGTTCAGTCCCGTCGAATGGCTCGTCGACCTCGATCGCAGGCGGCAAGGTGGCAGACACCGATCGAGACGTCGGCGGGACGGACGCCGGAGCTTCGGGGAACATCCGCTTGAGCTGGATCGAGGCGCGACGGAAGTCGGGCATATCTGACGGGACCCAGTGCTTGACGAAAGCGTTCCAATCCGCATCGAACGCGTGACTGCGCTCCTGCAATGCCCGTCGGACGTCGATCATGCCGGTACCATTCGAGTGGTGGGCCTGCTCGTAGGTCGTTCGGAGCAGCGCCTCGATCGCGTGCCGGTCGGCCTCGCATCGCTGAGCGAGCGAATCGAGCACCTCTTGACACTCCTCCACGCGCTCCGGAGGGATACAGTCTTGCTTGAAGCCAGCGATGCGGGCCTGTACCGAGTCGAAGAACGCCTGCGTACGCTGCTCGACCTGCTCGAATTCGGCGTTGCGGAGCTCGACTTGACGGTCGGGGCGTACTTTGACCTGCCGAGGCGGCGCGACGACGTCCCGCAGATCGATAAAGTCCATACTGATCGAGACGCGGACGTCGCCATAATGCCAGAAGCGAACATGGTCGGCTTGGCCGTCGTGCCCGCAGGACTCGTCGAGACACTCGAAAGCCCCCGAAGGATGAAAGGAGAGGTCGAAGAACTTGGCCAGGCTCAAGCGGGCCGTCTCGGTCGATGCGCGAACGAGTCGACTCGCGCAGCGACAGCCATCCCTTCGGCACGTGCTGCTGAGCCCGATGGCGCCTTGCAGGACGTCGTTGTTCCAAGCATGCCAGGCGATGCGCAGGACGACTCGATCGTGGACGAAGATGCGAATGTGACGATGCAACGGCTCGTTGCACGACGGCGAGGGGCAGGGCTCGTCGCTGGTGAGAGCCTCGTCGGCGCTTCGAAGGTACTGCCCGATCGTCACGTCGTTCTCGCGGTAGAACTCGATCGTCCGCAGCTCCGGTGCGCGGCACAAGCGACTTGGCTCGCCGTCGACGCGATACAGGATGAGCGATTCGAGGACGAAGAGGCGCTGGTGGTCGCGGAGGTCGAACTTCTCATTGGTGGCGCGGCTGTAGGTGCGCCAGTCGGCGAGATGCTGAGCTTGCTCCGCCTCTGCCTCGTCGACAAGAGCTTGCCGAGCGAGGTCTTCCGGGCGATCGAGGCGCTTCTCATTCGTCGAAGGGGGCGCTGGTGCCGCGGCAGACGACTCGACCGATGCATCGGATGTAGACGAGACGGAGCCGTCCGCAGAGGCCGACGACAGAGAGCGCCGATCGGCCTCGAGCGATGCGTCTGCTGACTCGCTGGGCGAGGGGGGCCTGCGCTCCTCCGGCAGGACACGCTGAGCCTCCTCCGCGTCCCGCAGATCACGCAGCTCCCGCACGCGGCGACTGTCGTCGGCGATGCGCTGCAAAGCGTACGGCGGCGGATAGTGGACAAGCGCCGAGCCGGTCAGCTCGGCGTTGTCGTACGGCTCGAAAGATCGAGACAGGTCGGGGTCCTCGGCGGCTTCGACAGCGGAATCCTCTGAAGGGCCTCCCTTGGCTTCCGGCTTCATTGGCGATCCGACATCGAGCGTGGAAGGCGAGGAAGGAAGCGCAGGCGGCACATGCGCCTCCACGTGCTCGTCGTGCAGGAGATATCCTTCGAGCTTGGCGTTGTACACGATGAGGACGAGCGTGTTGATGATGCGCTTGACCTTGGCGAGATCCTCCATTGTCGCGCCTCGGAGGACGATCGTACAGCTGGATTGCGACTCGCCCTCGAATCGGAGAAACGTCTTCCTGCCTCCCGGGATCTGAGGATGCACAAAGGTCTGCACGCGGAACTGCCGACAGCGACCGAGTCGCGGGTCGAGGAGCGCATTCATGGACGAGATGATCTCGGCTCCGAACGCATGCGAGATCGAAGCGACGGCCGACGGCTTGACGTGGCGGGCGACGACGATGCCGCGCTCGAGGAGGAAATCGAGGGCGACCTGCGACACGTTCCGCTGCGCGAGGATGATGTGCGGGAACGAGTCCTGAATCCGAACGACGAGGTTGCGGAGGTACTCGTGCTCCTGGCTGACGACCTTGTCGAGCGAGAGGAACTGGCCGTCGTGCCGCTGGTACTCCAACGGGAACGACAGGAGCATGATCCTCGGGTTCGAAAGGTGCCGCGGCATCGATTTGTGCATGACGTTCTTTGTGATGACGACTCCGCTGACGAACTCGCTGTCGCGCGGTCGTCCGCCCGGGATGCGCTTGACCCGGACGTGATCGTTGATGGCGAACTTGCCGACCTCGACCTCGTCGAGCATGGCCAGCCGGTCCGCGACATCCGAGAGCAAGCTCTCGAGCTTGACCGCCCAGGCGTCTGCGAGCGGCACCCTCTCGCGTGCGAGAGCCTGCCGGATCGACCGCTGAATGTGCTCAGTCGACGCCTTGGACAGCGGGACCTCGGCGGCCTCCGCGGCACGGAACGCATCGAGGTGGTAGACGTCCGGATCCACCATGCTCATGTCGTATGGCGTCGACGGTAACGTGTCGATCAGGCGACCCGAAAGGCGAGAATCGCTCCGGTCAAACTGTCCGAAGTCGTGGCGGGGACCCCGAAGTCCCTGCGCCGGAAGGAACGGTACGCCCCGGCGGGCGACCTCGGCCTCGTCGGCCGGAACGTCGGGCGTCGACGTCGGCGGAGTCTCCGCAGCGTCCTGCTCCAACGAAAGACCCAGGCCCTGCAGGACGGGCGATTCCGCCGGAGAAGGCTCCTCGCTCGAGCGAGCTTTCGCTTCGCCCGAAGATGCGTTACTCGACTCGGGATGATCTTCGTCTCCGAGGGAACGGCGGAACGGTGCTGTCGCCGTCGAAAGGGCAGGACTCTGGAGACCGTCTGCGGCGCACGGACTGTCGGGCGCGGATTCCGGCATGGTCGGTGTCGTCCCTACCCCCGCGTCTTCGTCCGATGCTTGACGACTCAGCCCGCGACTGTTTTTCTCGGTGAGAACTCCGGTTCGGGACTCCTCGTCGATCGGAGACTGCGCATAGTCCGACTCGGGCGCCGACGGTATGTCCTCGTCGTAGATCCCCGGCAGCGAGTTTGACGTCGACAAGCGGCTGTGGCGGGGCCGGGCGCCCGAACGCCGATAGAAGCGGGAAGATGAAGGGGTGAGGGGCAAGTCGTTCGAGATGCTGGGCGAGCGGTAACGCGAGACCGATGCGCGGTCGTCCTCCCAGGTCGGGGTACGCGAGAGCCGCAAGGACTCGTGGCGTTCTGCCGCAGGTCGGCAGCCATCGCAGACTCGGACTTTTTCGAGGTTGCCGAAGTGAGGCAGGATGGTCGAGGCGCTGGAGGGCGAGCGAGTCAGCCAGTAGAAAGAGGCCTGAAGCAGCCGACGGCAGGACAGACCAGTACACGCAGAAGATTTGCCCGCAGATTCGGCCTGGAGAGCAGCGGATCAGAATCATCCTCTTCACAGCAGAAAGAAGAAGACGCACAATGATGCCGCCGGCGGAAGGTTGTGAACGTCGAGCCGCACTGGAAGCAGTCCTTTGCCGACTCGTCTTTGATCCAGTACCGCGTCGACAGGCCCTGCAACATGACCTGATCAGTTGCGAGCTTGTCAAGAAGACCGTGGCAAAAGAGCTGACCTCGTTCCGGATCCGCTTCATCATGTCATAGGCGGACAGATTGGCTTTCGGCGCTGCGGGAGTAGCGCTCGTGCCGATCGACCAGATGGACCGGGCGTCATCGTCGACGGGACGACCGCCGCGACCGGCAAACGCCGAGATGCTAGGGATGGTCGTGAAAGACAGCCGCCGCGGGCGTGGTTCGGAGCCGCGTGGCGGCAAGTCCTCGCTGAAAGTCGGCGACTGCTCGCCCGAATCAGGGAAGCGGAACTCGCTGGACGGGCGTCCACTCGAGGCGCCAACAGACGAGCTCAAGATGGCGCTCGTTTCGGCGTTTTGCAGGCTGACGCGGACGGACGGCGAGGCTCCGGACAGCCGGAGCGGACGGACGAAGCGGGTCCCGTCGGGCAGTACGGCGTGGTTGCCGCTCGGAGCTCGACTGCGACTCCGGCTTCGAGAGGGACTCCTCGACGGCGCGCTGCCTTCACTGCCGCCGGGGAAGGCCCTGCGGACCGTGTCCCGTTCCGTCGCACCGCTAGGTCCCGCGCCGGAGCCTCCTGGTCCCCTGCTCCGTCCGCCCTCGGTCGGAGTCTCAAAGCCCGAAACGTACTCGTCGCCGTAGGAGCTATAGTCGTGCGGATCCGGCCCAGACGTCTCGCTTCGCGAGCTGCCGTTTCCAGTCAGGGAAGCGACGACATGGGCGAGATGCTGTTTGGCGACCGAAGGCCGCGCAACCACCTCCTCTGGGATAGCCTCGCGGCCCGCCTTGCGTTCCTTGCGGCTGTCGGAGCGCGCAGACGAGCTGGAACCGCCAAAGAGGCGCTTGAGGCCTGTGATGGAGAAGGCCGACGAGGCGGGTGGGGCCGGACTCGGCTGCGACGATGCGCGCGGGCTCGGCGGCGGCACAGGCAGCGACTCGTAGCTCGCAGACATATTTACGGAGCACAGTGCATGGCCCTCGCAGCCCTGCGCCGCAAGCGAGGAGGAGAGACGGCGGTGCAAAGGCCCGCAGAGCCGCCGTCCGTCGGGAGGCTCGACGAGAGGAGAAAATACGAGTTCTGCTTCCTATGGACTCTTTCAGGGTTTCGTCCTGTACTCGTAACATGATGAAATACAACAGCAGCCAGGGCAAATACGAGGAGACAAAGGGGAACGCGAGGAAAGGAAGCGATCAGTCGTCCATCTCGCGAGACTGGACGGTGATGCCCTGGCCTTCGAGAGACTCCACGACCTCGTCCGGAAGCTGTCCAGTGACGCTGTATCGAGGAGGAACGGTCTGTGGTCAGATACGACTGAACATCGAGGCAAAGTATCCCTTCTTTGCGGATGAAGCAGGCCGCACGTACCGGACCGCGTAGACACCTGGTGCGTGCTTGTCTGTTCACGCCAAGTTACAGAGTAGATACGTCAGCTATGATCAAATCCGCTTTGTGGTCCGAACCTCTGGGAAGCAGCGGGAATCAGGAACAGGATGCGCACCGTTCCGTTGCCATTTCGCCTGAGATCCTCGACATGGTCAGTTCCCATGGGCGCCAGCGGGAGGACTCATGCGCGCGAGGCTCGTGGCTCACCACCCAGCTCTCTTCTGGTCGCATCATGGCGATGACTCCGTCAAACTGTGCCGTCGTGCAACTCATGACCCGGTCCGCATCGTTCCGCATCTGCCCCACAGGTTCACCAAGGTCAGCTGACCGGATACAAAAGTCTCGGGGCTGCGATGTGAGCCCCGTAGAGACGCACTTCGAGCTTGTTCTCGCAGTTTGGGCAGCCTTGTTTGCGGAACTCGGCGGGCGTCGCGACGAACGAGCACATCAGGCACGCGCGCAGCTTCTTCGTGCTGGACACTGTGCACGAGATCAACGCATTAGCTGTCTCCCCGTACAGATCCGAGCCGCTGGGAGAGCGTACTGATGCCGTTCCGCCGTTCAGTCGGCACGAGCGATGAGAGCGAAAGGAGATGAGCAGCACGGGAGGGCAAGCGTGCGGGATGCAGGGTCTCTAGAGCGTCCTAGAGCTGCTGATTGGCCTCGTATAGAGCTCTGGACTTGACTGTTGCGGAGTGTGGATGAGGAAGACTTTCGGGCATTTCCCTCATGCGCTTCTTTCCGAGCGACGCTTCACCGCTGACCACTATTGTCCTGCTCTGACGCTTTGGGCTGATTGGTTAGGTCTCCCTTGGCGAAGATACCCGCGTCATCGAAATCTCCGAGACTCCGCCTGCCTCCGACTCGCTTTCATGGATTCCGCAGTGATGACCTCTTCGCAGACTCTCTATGATCCGGTCCACCTGGCGCACGCGCTGGTGCCGGGACCAAGCCACTTGCGGTCCGAGGCTTGACCTGCTTCCTGTCTCGATCTGGACCCGAGAAAGCGGCTGCTTCGAACTTCAAGGGCCTTGCCAACGCCAGGACTCGAAACGCAATGTGCCCAACTTCCAATGAACCAGCTACATGTGAAAGTTGAATCCGCCCACAAAGGCTTGCTCGCGCCTCAGTCTAACGCCGGCGGGGAATCAACGCCGCATTTTTGCTCAAAAGCCCGAAGCCTTGTACCTAAATTCGTCGTCGGTCGCCGGCGTGACCGGGCTGAACATCGCCTCCGGCTCTTCGAAGAACGCCGCCGAGCTCGGCGTAAAGTCCGCTGAGGACGCCGATGGCGATGCAGGCGTCGTCGCTTTGCGCTCATCCGCCGAGAGCGGGACGAACGTCTGGACGAGGTGGTTCAGCTCGTCGAGTTCGATCCCGAGCGCCGCTTCCGGTCGCTGCTCCCCGGCAGCTGCTTCCTTCGGCTCGTGAGGTTTCGACCTCGCCGTGACGAACGAGCCGGCGCTCAACTTGGACGACGCCGCGGCGAGCGAGAAGCTCGTCGGGTCGAACAGACCGGCCGCCTGCTCGATCATGGCCGGAGATGACTCCGTCCGGCGGAGACTCTTGCGTTGGCTGCTCCCGCTGCGACGAGGGAGGGGGAGGAAGACCGAGGAGCTGAAGGGCGAGACGTCGACAACCGGCGGGAGGTGGTACCCCGACCAGCGGGCGTTCGCACTTTCCGCCACCGACGGGCCAAGGGTGCCCGCTGCGTCTGTCTTCTCCGACGGCCTCCTACTCGGAACGCCGCTGTACGACATCGCGTCAGAGACGGAAGCCGAACGGGCGAGCGTCACGCCGCTCAGCCAGGGGGAATCCGACGAAGCCGATCCGCGGCTGCCCGCCGACATGTGCTTCCACCACGCCTTTCGCGAACCGACCGACAACCGGGCCGAGGGGGGCGGGGCCAGCCCGACGGGCGGCGACGGGCGTTGTCGAGGGAGGGTCTGCTCCAGGTGCTGGACGCCATCTTGAACTCCTTGGCGCGCGAAGCTCGAGTCTGACGATTCAGAAGGGCGTTCGAAGACATCTCCAGCTTGTCGCAACGGTGGCGGAGACTGCGAACGTCTGCGGAGCGAAGAGCGCAACCTCCGGATCGAGGCGAGTCGTCCAGGGCTTGCTGTGCCGAGGGTCGCGGCGAACTGGCGGAGCGAACTCGAGCGGTTCCTCGCGAGCGAGGGAGTGCCCATGGGCGATGAAGCGGCGCTTCTCGGGTCGACAGTCGCCTGGATACCGGGGACTCCGCCAGGCCGAGCCGGCGACGACGCGCGACGATCGGTCCGGCGTCGCGGCGGAGAGTCCGGGAAGAAGTGCGGCGAGTTGTGAGGTGTCGTAGGCTCGAAGACTTGCTCCCGGCGAGGCGTCGCGTAGCCGTTTGCGGTCGACCCGGACATCTCGCCTCCGTATTCCCCGAGGTGCTCGCGGAAGACGCTGCTGTTCGTCGAGTTGCTCCTCGTTCGAGTCGGACTGAGGTGGGTCGGTAGAGGTGTCATGACTCGCTCGACATCCTCTGGTCCGGGCTCCGGGGCGTCCGTAAAGTCGTCCAGCGACACGTTCGGCGGCGAGCCGTTGTCGGGTTCCTCGATTGCCTCCAGCGCCGAGACCAGGCGGTTGGCTGAAAGGTTGCCGCCGAGCATGCTTCCGGCAGCACCACTGTCGACGCGCGTCGGAGTCGCGCTCGGTCCGGGCGTCGAAGTCGTCGAAGACGGCGTTGGGGGCGGCCGAGCGAACGGATCGTCATGCGCCTCGTTCGGCTCGACTTCCCACTCGGCGTTCGAAATGGGATACGGTACGACGGGGGCGGTCGAAGCGTTCGAAGCGATGGACCGCAAGAGCGAGCCGACGGACCCGCTCCGCCGACGAGCCGGGTCGGTCCCATTCCCGCTGCTGTGACTGAGCGAGCTGATCGTCGCGCCGGTGTTGAACATGCTCGACAGGCGAGTGAGCGACGGCGAACCGCTACCGCGGCGGAGAGAAGACGAGTAGGAGCCAGAACGGAGAGGTCGAGCAGCGACGATGGAGGAGTTGGAGCGGACATGGGTCGGGGATGAGGCCGTGGACTGGCTTGCCCGTTCGGCGGGGGATCTTGCATTCTCTGCGACCTCTGCAGCCGCATGAGTTGCGGGCAAAGAGGGCCGAGTGAGGGTGATGTTGAGAGGCGGCAGCGAGCGATGCGAACGATGCGAGCGAGGGGACGAGGGGGACCAGCGTCCATGTGGCTCTGGCGCGGGGCGTGGACCATGTCCGAGAGACCCTGCGGTCGAGCTCAGACGAGGAAAGGCTGTGCCCGTTGAGCTGCGGTCGGGAGGGAGCCCCGAACTTCGCGGCGAGGGTGGTGAAGGTCTGGCCGGGAAAGACGGAGGTGGCAAGGTGATCTCGACGAAAGAAGACTCGAAGGAAGCCCTCGCCTGGCGGCTGAACGCTGATTGCGCGCCTTCTCCGCGGCAAATCCCTGTCGTTCGATAGGGCAAGGCGAATGAGCGTAAGCCGGTGGAGCCAGACAGTCTGTCCAGAAGCGAAGCCTACCTCGAACAGCCTCGACCAGCAAAACCATCTGAGCTGCCGCGGCAATCGAGATGACAAGATACGCTGCCGGTACGTCGGTCGTCGTCCCGAGTAGATTTGGCGCCAGCGCCGAGATACGGTTCGAGCCCGAGAAGGTCAATCGAGGATAAGCGGCCTCGAACGGGAAGGCGACGGAGAGGATATCGAGCAAGACGCTCAGGGCCAAAGCAGACAGGAGCTGCATCTGTGCGAATAATCGTACGATAATCGTCAGTCTCCGCGCTCATCGTACCCGGGACAAGTCTGAAAGACCGACCCTTCCGATCCGCCCGGACATAGTACCTGGACGATCGGTCCGTCCCGTCTCGACATCAATCTTCGCATTTGATGCTTCCTGGCGCGGCTTTGCCTGCAGCAGCACGTCGACGACGGCGACGTGGGAGAACACGACGCTGACGGCGGCGCGCGCCCCGCTCAACGCGCGGATCGTAGCTTTGGAGCTCGTAACAGCCACAAGGGCGACGTGCAGGGAAAAGGCTAGACCGGTTCCGAGAGAAGGGCCGCGTCAGTCCCGAGGAGTCCATCGCGGGCTGATGTCGGCTCTTCACCCACCGACGAGGAGGAGGAAAAGAAGCAGGGCGGGCGAAAAGCGGTGGAACTGCAGCCGGCTCCCAGCAGACCGAGTCGGAGGTGGCTGCGTGGTGCGTACGAGCGCCATGAAGATGGCGTCGCCTGACGGACAGAGTGTCAGGCACCAAGGTGACGCGGCTGGCGGCGCTGAGCGCGTCCCGACAAAACCAGTCGTTGAACGCACGGACGAGTGTGACCAGACACGTGAATGCGCCAGCTGCGACGGCTACGGTCGTCGACGCCGCCTTTCCAGACAGGGCGACCAGCGCACAAGTCGCGTACAAGGCGAGGAAGAGGTCGACGACTAGCGTCGAAGCGGCAAGAAGGCGGAGTGGGATGTTATTCACCAAAGAAAAGGGGCGCGCCAGGCGATAGAGAGCGAAAGGTAAGAGCGGGAGCAGGAGCGCGAAGGCAGTGACGAGGAGGACGAGCGATCCGGCGTCCATGCCGTTCGAGCGTCCCTCTCGAGCAAGCGAGTGTCAAGGGTCGGCGTCGACAACGGAACGGGAACGAAAGGAGGAGCGCGAACGGAGGAAGCGCTTCCGAGCCCAATCCTGATTTTTAGTGTTTGGCCGCTGGAAGGAGGGCGGTCACGCGCGTCGAAAATGGTTTGACAGCCGGAGCAGCCGGAGACGCGCGTGAAGGTGGTCTGAGCATAGCTAGCGCGGATCGACCACCGCGACGAGAGTCCGGGCGGGGAGGGTGAATAGTCAGGACATCCTCCGCGTCGAGAGCAGGAGGGCGGTCGGTGCGTCCAACGACGGAAGAGGCGTTGTTTCGAGTCCAGCCCAGCAGGTGGCAGAGGGCTACGACACGTGAGCTAGGGCGTCGCAGTCGGTGGTGTGAGCATCACAGCGTGCAGAAGCGCTTCCAAGCTAAGGCAGGGCAGCGTGCGAGAGGAGAGTAGCCGAAGTGATGAGCGCGGTGGGAAGGGGTCCGGGCGGGAGTCCGTGCGAAAGCGGAAGATCTAGAGCAGCCGTCTCGCTTCTCCTGAGCCTCTGCAATCTTCCAGCTGCAGTCTGCGGCGTCGTTGACCCTCTATAAACCTGTAGCAGTGAGTTGCGATGCCCGAGATCGCAAATGGCTGATAGCGCGCGTCGCCACGCGTGCTGGACGCGTCTCTTGCGCTGGTTCCGCGTGATTGCGAATTTTCGACTCTGGCTGCTCTCGTCACTCGGGCGCTCCTTTCTCGTGTCCACACGCTCTGACTCTACGCCCTGACCAAACACCAGCCACAGTCGACTGGGACCATGTCTACTGTCGTCGCGCGCATGCAGCCCAGGTCGCCGGGGTCGCGCACTTCGCCCTCGGGCCGCTCGACCCGCAGCTCTGGCGACGCTTCGCACTTTAAACCGCTCGACGGCGCACCGCCGATGCCGAAGAAGCCACGAGCACGTGCTGCAGCCCGCGCGGACGACATCGTCACCGCGTCCCCGTCGAAGCGCGTGCGCAAGGCAACTCCCAAGGCGGCGGCTGCGGCGGCTGCGGCCAAGGCAACTCCGACCAAGAAGCGAGCAGGAAACTCCGCCAAGCCTGACAGTCGTCCGTCGAAGCGGCGACGCGCCCTCCCGACTCCCGAGCCCGAGTCGGATGAGGCCGGAAGCGACGACGACAGTGACGAGGCGTCCGACGTCGTCGAGCTGTTACGGCCGCAGGCTTCGTCTCCTCCAGCACGAAAGCGCGCACAAAGGACGGCGCACCTACCGCTGCCCTCCCCATCGTCGACGCCGCCGAAGAACCGCACGGGATCGATCGGTCCTCCTGGGCAGACCTTTGCTCCAAAGGTCCCCTCGCCGCTCAAACCGAGGGCGCGCCGCGCAGCCCCTGGTTCTTCCGACGACGAGCTAGATCTCCTCAGCCAGGGACCCCCCGAGGTCAGGCCGGACACGGAGGAAACGAAGGATGTCTTTGGGCTTTGGACCGAGGCCTCCACCTCGACGCCTCGCAAATCCTCCTCCTCGACTCCACGCACGACTCCTTCCCGCGCTGGATCTGTCAGCAAGACGACTCCGGGATCATCCGCGCGCTCCTCCTCTCGCATCAAGCACCTACCGCCTTCGATGGGCGACCTCAAGAACGCGCCTGCGTCTCTCCGCAGCCGTCTCGTCGGCTTCCACATGGAGGACGACGGCTACGGGCCAGTCCGTGCAAGCTCTCCCGTCGACGGCGACGAAGACGAGGATGCGGGTTCGGCATCCTCGGCCAGCGAGGACGAACAGGAGCGCAGGCGACAGAACAAGGGCAAAGGGCGCATGATGATGGACGAAGAGGAAGAGCTGGAGGATGCGCCTGAACCGAACGACCTCTTTGTGCTCGGCGACGAAGGCGACGCGGACGTCGCGATGGACCTGTCGCTTCCGATCCCGCCGCCGCAGTTTTCGGTCCCTGCGTCTTCTTCGACGAGCCAGTCGGCGCCCGCTGCATCGGCCGGTCCGTCTGTTCCCCCTGCACTCAAGGCGGGACCGTCGGCGGCACCGGCTCGTCACCCGCTCCTCCCCGTTCAGGCCGACAAGGCCTACCTCGGCTCTCCCCTTCGCGCCCACCTCCTCTCCTCTCTCGCCGTCCTCTCCGGCTCTCGGCTGCCCCTCCCACCTCTTGAAGACCTTGCGACATCGACGTCTATCCAGGGCTTCCCTTGCCTCGAAGGCGGATATGACGAGTGGGAGCGGCCCCTCCGCAGCGCTCTCGAGGAATGCGTGACGAAAGGCATGGGCAACTCGGTGATGCTGCTCGGCCCCCGGGGCGTCGGCAAGACGATGGTCAGTCGAGTTTGCTCAGGAGCGCGCCATGTGAGCTCGTGTACTGACTTGCATGCTTCCTTTGCAGCTCGTCGAGCGCTCGCTCAAGCTTCTTTCGCACGTGCACGGCGGAGACACTTTCGTGACTGTCCGCTTGTCCGGTCTCGTGCATACGACGGATCGCCTCGCGATGCGAAGTATTGCAGTCCAACTCGCGGCGCAAGGCTTTGCGAGCCGGGCGGGTCAAGAGGGCGAGCTGGATGAGGGAGACTATGTGAGTCTCGACGAGACGGTTCGAGCGAGACTCCATGCAGGAATTGACCATAAGCTTCCCCACACGCAGTCGAGCAATTCGGCCACCATGGCGACCCTCCTCCGTTTGCTTGAGCCCTCGTCCGCAACCGCTACCGCATCTGCCGACCCTTCCTCCTCTGCGCCCGCCGCGCCGATCGCGCCGTCGAAACCGCTCGTGATCGTCGTCGACGAGTTTGACCTGTTCGCGCAGCATCCGCGACAGAGCTTCTTGTACTGCCTGCTGGATATCGTCCAGGGCAACCGGAGACGAGGTGGAGTTGCCGTCATTGGCGTGTCGGCTCGGGTGGTACGTCCGAACGAAGACCTCACCTCGAAATCGGAGAGACAACTGACGATGAGGTTGACCGCTCTTCGCTCAGGACTGTCTCTCGCTGCTCGAGAAGCGGGTCCGGTCGCGATGCCAGTCGCACGTCTTGCAGATGATCCCGCCTTCGTCGTTCACCGCTTTTTCGGAGCTCGGCAAGCGCATGCTTTCTGTTGCGGGAACGAGGGACATCGGCGCTGAATGGGCGGCTGCGTGGAACGCCGAGGTCGACGTACGTAATCCAGATTTCGTGTCCCGTGTCAGGCAGAACTCGAGCTGACGCACGGGTACCCTCGTCGACAGCGCTTCTTTGGCGAGAAGAAGGTCGTCGAGTACATGAAGCGCATGTGGTCTATTCACGGGAATGTGTCGACCGAGCTCCGCTCCTCTCTCGTGCGTTTGAGCATTAGGCTCTCATGTCTGGGACCTTCAGCTAACGTAACCCCTGCGACCTGTAGTCCCACTTGCTTTACCGCCTCGACTTCACCCTTCGGCGCGACGGACTCGCCGAGGACTCTATTGCGCCGCGCTTGTCGTTCGACATGCTCAAGCCGCAGGCCAAGGGGGAGGACCGCGTTCGGGACGAGGTGCTCAAGCGTGCGTTCTTTCAGCTGTCTTCGTCCGGGGCGCCTGGACTGCTGTATTGACTCGATTTGGGACACCCGCAGAGCTTTCGCTGCCCGAACTGACGGTCTTAATCGCCGCCAAGCACCTGACGGCCTCAACGCTCGACCGGCACGCGGGTTTCAACTTTGAGATGCTGTACGACACCTATGTGGAGCACTCGCGCCGCGTCGCCGCGTCGACCTCGTCCTCGTTCGCCTTGACGCACAAAGCGCTCTCGAAGCCGGCGTTCCGGACCGCGTTCGACTCGCTCCGGACGCACGAGCTCCTCCTGCCGCGGACGAGTTCGTCGACGTCCGGGTCGGCAATCACGACTGCGAGCGCGGGCGGAGGTATGGCTGTCACGGTGCCGACGTCGCTCACGTACGTGGCGCCGGTCGCGCGGGACCCGTGGAAGATGTACCGCCTGACGACGTGGGCGCGCGAGGTCGACCGGGAAGTCGAGGCGAGGGGAGCCGAGTGCCCGCTGTCTCTCCGGAGGTGGTGCAAGAATTGGCTGGACTAGCTACCAACGTGCAAGTTATTTCGCATCTTTGCCTATAATGTACGGCAGAGAATGAAAAGTGCGCGGAGTAGAGAGTCGAGATCGGGTGGAAGCGGGTGCGGAGACCAGCTTCCGGAGCCGACAACGCGGCCGATCGCTCCGTTCCATCATTTGTCCTTCAGCGGACGCCGGCAGCTTGCCTCAGTCGCTCTACGCTGCGACAGACGATATCATGAGCATTCTCAGCACTACTAGGCCCAGAACGGCGGCGACCACGCGGCCAGAGCCGTTCCTCCTCGCCCACATCTTGCCGCACCTCCTGGCACCCTTCCCGACCGCTCTTCCCCCGCTCGTCCTCTCCCGCTCGGCGCAGGAAGCGGTTCACTTCCTTTCGCTCAGCCCGGACAGCGACGAGTACTGGACGCTCGGTCGGAAAGACAGCCAGGTCGCGCTCCGGAGGCAGGAACTCATCGAAGGTCCGTCCGTCTTGGCGATTAGATCTGGAACCGAGATCGTGCTGATCCCCGTAAACTCCGAGCAGCCGGGCACGCCGATGATCTCGTCCTGTCTCCGCCCGTCTACGCTCACGACCCGGAAGAGCTCCGCGCCCTGATCCTCCTCTCCCTTCCCTCCGCCGGCGCGTCGTCCTCCCACCGGCAACCGTCTCTTGGCGTCGTCCTCGTCTGGGAAGAGTCGCCTTCGCCCCTGGCCGCGATGCATCTCGCTAGCGCACAGGGAGCCGCCGGCGGCTCTCTCGGCGAGCAGCAGCAGCAGCAGCTCGGGGACGACACGCGACCCGGGTGGACTTTCCTCGAACTCCAGGCGGTCGACGGCTCTCCGGAGGAGCTCGTCGTCTCGAACGGCAGCACGACCAAGCGCGTATGGTACCCAACAGTCGAAGAAGCAGAAGCAGCCTCGAAAAGTGCCGCCTCGTCCACGGGCGCCGGGGCCTCGGCGAACGGGAAGGCGAAGCCCGCCGCGCTGGACCTTGCCGAGCTCGGGCGCGACCGACCGACCGGCCCGGGGCACTACGCCAGGGATAGCGGATACGGCTACGATCACTCGCTCGAAGAAGGTGAAGACGAGAGCTACCGGGATCCGGCGTTCGGCGCACGTCCCGCGACCACGACGAACAAGAAGGCCCCGGTGGCCGACATGGCGGACGGCGAAGGGACGACGCCCGGCGCGTACGGCTCTCCGAACGACTTCTGGGCGAATTGGAGCGACGACGAAGGCGAGCAGGCGGGAGGGCGCGGGGCTCGATCGGCCACCAAGACGCCGGCGCGGGAGGCCGAGGAGGCCGACGAGGCATACTGGGCTTCTTACGGCGATGTGGACAGCGTCGTCGGGGATGACGACGCCGGAGCAAGGGAGGGGGGCGCTGCGGCCGAACTCGACGCTGTCAATCAGGCCCCGTCGACGAGCGAGTCTGCGCCACCGGTCAAAACTCGAACGCGGAGGTCGTCGACCGTGACGCCGTTCCAGCTCGGCGGTTTCGTTGCCGATGCACCTGCGCCCTCTGCCCCACCTCCGGCTCCTGCAGGTGGCGCAGCCGCCGTCCGGACAGAACAGCCCGCATTCCCGCTGTACCCGCTCGACGTCGCGGCGCTGTCCGACCGGCTCAAGGTCGCGCAGGCCCGGAGCGCCGACAGCGACGACGAGAATGATCTGGACCTGAGGCTCGCGCTCGAGGGGATCTGGCGGATGTACGTCGGGCGGGGGAAGCCTGCGGCGGGCGAGATCGAGGAGAAGAAGGACCGATTCCGACAGGTGGTCGCGGGCGTTCTCCAGGCTGAAGTTTAAATATGACCGCAAGTGCATAGTTCCTCCACGTACGCTAGACAACGTCGCAATACCTTTTTTAAATTTCACTGAATGTCCGAAAATGTACAATTCGGAGACACGATGACAACATGCGATCGCCGCTGATGTCGGCCGCCCGCCCGTCCGCCCGCGCATGTCAGCCAGCCTGGCTTGCACGTTCTCATCCTCTCTCTCTACACTACAACGAACAAACCAGGAAACATGTCCCAGAACGCTGCTGCTTGGATCCCGGAGGCCAAGGCCCAGCTCGAGGTCAAGGAGGCGCCGACCTGGACCGCCGAAAAGGGCGAAGTCCTCGTCAAGGTAAGCATACTTGCTCTAGTCATTCCTGGAATCACTTGCTCACACGCCACGCTGTCCCGCAGGTCCACTCGGTTTCGGTCCAGCCGGTCGACTGGAAGGTTCGTCATCGTCCTGCGCTTACCCAGAAAGGTTCCCCGCACTGATCCCACACCATAATAGATCCAAGACTACAACTTCTTCGTCAAGTCCTACCCGTTCATTCTGGGAACCGATGTCGCCGGAGAGGTTCTCGAGGTCGGCGAGGGCGTCACCAACGTCAAGAAGGGTGACCGCGTCCTCGGGTGAGTCCCCTCCTTGATTCTTCCCTCAATGCCCACGCATCGCTCACCCTGTCCTGTTCCGCGCGCAGACACTGCAAGTCGCTTATGACGGGCGAGCCGAAGCACTCTGGCTTCCAGAAGCTCTCGGTCGTCGACGCCCTCCTCACGTCGCCGATCCCGGACGATGTCTCGTTCGACCAGGCCACCGTCTTGCCGCTCGCGCTCTCGACCGCCGCGACCGGTCTCTACCAGTCCAACCACCTGAACCTCCCGCTCCCGAGCGCCGAGGCCCCGAACCCGGCGGGCAAGGGCAAGGTCATCCTCGTCTACGGCGGGTCCTCCTCGGTCGGGAGCGCCGCGATCCAGCTCGCGGCCGGCTCGGGCGTCGCGGTCGTCACGACGTGCTCTCCGGCCAACTTTGACTTTGTCAAGTCGCTCGGCGCGCATTCGGCGGTCGACTACCGCTCCGAGTCGGTTGTTGCCGATGTTGTCAAGGCGATCGAGGCGGCCGGGTCCGAATTTGCGGGCGTGTACGACGCCATCTCGGAGAAGAGTACGGTTGAGCACTGCGCCGAGATTGCGAGCAAGGCCTTCGGCGGCAAGGGCAAGCTCTACGTCGCGACGACGCTCCCGCCCCCGGAGAACCTCGCCGGAGGCGTCAAGGCAGGAGGAGGTGAGCCTGTGCGCCCTCGGGTCGTTTGCCGGATACGTTGGGCTAAATCACTCGCCTTGCACAGTCTTTGCCGTCGATATCGTCCCGAAGGACGACGGCAAGGTCGCCAAGGGTGTGTACCTCGACTTTGTCCCCAAGGGCCTCAAGAACGGTGCCCTCAAGGCCAAGCCGGACCCTCTCGTCGTCGGTAAGGGTCTTGGCAAGGTGCAGGAGGGCCTCGACGTCCAGCGCAAGGGCGTCAGCGCCAAGAAGGTCGTCATCAGCGACATCCAGGCTTGAACCTGGCGGGCCGGAACGAGTCGGGCCCGTTCTTGACAGGACGTCGTACATATGACTCTACAAAAAAGCCAATGAAATTAAGCAAGAAGTCTTTTCGCAATGGAAAGTTGCGAGTCTTTGGGATGCTCCGCTCGAGCGAGCGAAAGGAAAGCCACGCCGAGGGCAGACCGAAAAGATGAAATCGCGACTCGGTGTCCCTTACGAAACGAGACTCCGAATCAATTCGTACCACACCCAGTCGTAGTCCTGAATAACGGGAGCGAGGAGAAAGCGAGACCTTGTCGGCCACCGTCGCCTCCTCGGACTTGAGCCGTTCCTCCGCTCGCGCACTACGATGGCTACTGCGACGGACTCGACGCTCGAGGCGTACAAGCAGCAGGCCCTCGAGGATTTTGCCAACGCTGTGCGCTCTCCCCTTCGAGCTGCGCGGCCTGGGTTTCAATGTTGACGATTCCCGATCGACCCCACATCCTCGCAACAGAACGCAGCGCTCACGAGCAAGGCCAAAGAGTGCGTACAGGACGACACCGACACGAGAATACAGCTCACCTCTGCCTCCGCCCGGACAGCCTGCACGCACGCTACGTCGACCCGAACCTGCGCGTCGTCGCTGCGCACGCTCAACATGCGCCCCTAGCCGCCACCCTCATCGGCGTGTTCGGCGCATTCGCCCTCGTTCCTGTCACAATCTTTCTTCTCTTTGCCGTCGGCGTGCTCGTCATTGTGGGGGGAGGCGCCTTCCTCCTCGCTGCGGTCGCCATCGCCTGGCTCATCGGATCCGCAGGCGAGTCTGCCGAGCCTCCGTCTGTGCTCGTCCGCCATCTGATCAATCCGTAAGACTCCTTACAGCCCTCCTGCTATTCGGCACGCTCGTGGTCGTTCTGCTCCTGAGCGTCGCGACGACCGGAGGCCTCGTCGCCGCGTTCCTCGCGTACCGCTTCGCAGCACTCCTCTCCCAGTCCGACACGCTGCCGGACGCCGTCAGGGTGAGTTGTGTCTCTACGAGGACGTCCTCTCAGCCGTCCCGGACGCCTGTCTGAGGGCCCGAGCACTGTACTCAGTTTCGATGTCTTCCTTGCGCAGACTTTCCAGAGCGAGGCGTCGAACCTGCTCGTGCCGGGCGCCGCGGCGCGCAAGGCCGGATTGCGTCCAGGCATGCAGCGGGCGCCGTCGAGCAAGGTGCACTTTGACGCGGTCGTCAAGGAGGAAGGGGTCGGCGAAGTCCCCGTCAAGGAGGACTGATCCGGTGCGAAGAGGCCGCACTCGATGATACTAGTAATGATGTTCATACTTGCCTGTAGCTTGCATCCGTCTCTCCCTCTGCATACCTGCTTGTCGTCCTTTCGAAATATCTGAATCCGGTGGCTGTATGTCCGCGGACCGGCGGGGGAAGAGACTGATGATGATGATTTTCGGTCCGTTTCGCCCCACTCGAACCGGCGCGTCCTCTCGCTCTCTTCCTCCCTCTCTTTACAGACTTTATCGAAGCGTACAGCACGACAATGCCTCGCAATCTCACTACGTCGGGCTATGGCGGCAAGATCTACTCGCTCTCGTTCGACTCGAACAGTCTGAACGTCACTGCGACGACCGACGGCGGCTCCGGGCCGACCTGGCACAGCCTGTCCCGGCACCACCCGCTCTTGTACTCGACCACAGAGCTCTCGGAACCCGACGGCGAAGTCCGCGCGTACCGCTACGACGCGCAGGGCCACCTCGAACGGGTCAACTCGGGTCGAGTCGCCGCGGGTCCGGTTCACATCGCCTTGACGCGCGACGGGCGGAGGTTGTTCACGGCGAATTACACGAGTGGGAGTCTGTCGGAGCTGAAGGTCCAGGAGGACGGACGGATCGACGAGTCGGTGCCGGCGAGGAACCGCTTCTACAAGGGGACCGGACCGAACAAGGCTCGTCAGGAGGCTCCGCATGTCCACGGATGGTGGGTTCCGCCCGCGATCTTTCGCTTCGCAAAGAGGGTGCTGACGGAATGGCGATCCACAGCTACGTCGACCCGACGGGCAACTATCTCCTCGCTGCGGACCTCGGCTCCGACGTCCTCCGTGTCGTCGACATCTCGAACGGTGGCTTCGACGAGCTGCCGGCAATCTCGCTCCCGCCCGGTAACGGTCCCCGCCACCTCATCATCAACCCGCCGAACGAGCGGTCGAACCGGACCCTCGTGTACCTGATCGAGGAGATGTCGTCGACCGTCGCCGTGTTCGAGCTGGAGTACCCGAGCGAGAAGCAGGGCGCGCTCAACCTGAAAGAAATCCAGCGCGAGGTCTCGACCCTCCCGCCGGACTGGAAGGACTCGTGCGTCCTCTCGTCCGTGACTCGCTGCGGTAGACTCGTCCGTTGACCTCTCGAGCCCTCCCCCTTGCAGCCCAGGCGACTGGACCGGTGCCGAGATCGTTCTCTCCCCGAACGGCCGTTACCTCTACGCGACGAACCGCTCGCCGGTCGACAACCTCGCGCCCTATGACACCCTGACCGTGTTCGAGCTGACCGCCTCTGGTGGCGTCAACACGACCCAACCGCCTCTGTACGTCAACCTCGGCGGACTCGGCCCGCGGCACTTTTCGCTCAGTCCGAAGACGGCGAGCGAGCCCGAGGGCAAGTACCTCGCGGTCGCGTGCGAGCGGTCGAACGAGGTCGTGATCCTCGCTGTGGACCTCGAGCAGCAGGACCAGATGCGCGAGGTCGCCCGCGTCAAGGACGTCGACCAGCCGACGTGCATCCAGTGGCTGCCGTGAGAGTGCACTCGGCGCCCTGTAATGTCTATAGAGGAATAAAATGTAAAAATGAGGATAGACTCTTTCCG
Source organism: Rhodotorula sphaerocarpa (assembly GCA_024713535.1). NCBI lineage: Eukaryota > Fungi > Basidiomycota > Microbotryomycetes > Sporidiobolales > Sporidiobolaceae > Rhodotorula > Rhodotorula sphaerocarpa. The sequence continues at coordinate 783,811 of JANIBP010000004.1, read as the reverse complement.
AAGCCTCCCCTCGCGGTGGCGGCACAGCGGTCCGCCTTCCGCCCATCTTTGCTTCTTCGCTCTCCCCCACTTGAGATTCGCAACCGCTGCAATCCTCTGCTCTGCACGCTATGGAGCCGTATACGCTCTACACAGGTGGCTACGAAGGGAAGATCATCCAGCTCGAGTTCGACCCTTTAGCCTCCGCTTCGTCCGGCGAGCGCCTGCGCAAAGTCGACGAGGTCGCCTGCGGAGCGGCGCCGACCTGGCTGACCTTCTCCCCAGACGGTGAGCGGGGCCTCCCTCTGCTGTCGAAGTATGTCCCTGGCTTGGCTGACGTCTGCATTCCCGGGACAGCTCGCTTCGTCTATTCCGCGGACGAGTGGGGTCGCGAGAGCGGCGCCCTGACCACCCTGAGCGTCAATGTGAAGGGCCGCCTGAGGGTGCACGACACGATCACGACGGACGGACTCTGGCCCTGTCATTCCGGACTCGTAACGTCGACTTCTCCGCCTCAGCTCCTCACCGCGAACTACAAGGGTGCGAATGTTCACTGCGTCGCCCTCCGCCCGGACGGTCACCTCGATGCCAGCTCCGCCCGAACGATCCCCATGGACAAGACCGGATCTGCCCTGGGTCCGGTTGCATGGCGGCAGGAGCAGGCGCACCCGCACGGCGCCCATCCAGATCCGACCGGAACCGTCGTCGCAGTTCCTGACCTCGGGACGGACGACGTCCGCATCCTGCACGTCGACCGCGCGGCGGGTACGATTCGAGAAGCCGAGATCGTCCACCTCGATCCGGGCGACGGACCGCGGCATGTCGTGTTTGGTCCGCTGCGAGCAGGCGCGGAGGGTCGGCGAGAAGCGCGCCTCTATGTCATGAACGAGCTGCACAACTCGATCACGGTTCTGCACGTCGACTATCCCTCTTGCGACTCGCCCTCGCCGTACCCGACCTTCGAGATGCTGCAGCGTCGCGTCTCGCTCCTCCCGCCGGACCCCTTCCCGCACCAATCCTCCTTCGCCTCGTGGCACTCGGCCGAGCTCGTCCTCTCCCCCTGCGGGCAATTCCTGCTCGCTTCGAACCGCGCCGAGAACCACGACCCGCTCGCGGGCACGCACCAAGGTCCCGAAGACCTCCTCGCCGTGTTCCGCCTCGACAAGGACGGCCTCCTCCTTCCGGAAAGTCGCCAGCTGGTCGGCTGCGGCGGACGCGCGCCGAGGCATATGAGCTTCTCGAGCGAGTCGCGCAGGCGGCCTTCCGAGGTGGGAGGACCGGCGTATCTCGCCGTCGCGCTGCACGACTCGAACGAAGTCGTCGTGTTCGACTTTTCTGCCCAAGGCACTCTGACCGAGGTCGCTCGGCTGCGCGACGTCGGACGGCCCGGCATCGTCCTCTGGGCGTGAACACGGTAGACATAGAGACAGGAACGAGACCTTTTAGACGCTAGGAGAAACATCCATGCAGATTCGGGTTCCCGCACGCTAACACTGCTTGTGCGACCCGCCCTGGAGCGCCTTCCGTATACTCAGGACGGTACTCAGTACCATCACGAGGATCCCAAACGCAGCGCAAGCCCAGGCCGCTATCCGTTGCGGCGCGAGCGAGCCTCCCGTGCCGGAGAGTTTCAGGAAGCAGGCGGCGGCTGAAGGTTGCGGACAGGTTCGTGAGTGTCAGGAACGGGGGGCCGCGCGTGGGGTGGCGAGGACACGCACGGAAGAGGTATGCGAGGGCTGTTGCGGAGAAACCGCCGGCCAGCTCGAGGATGAGGCCGAGATCGCACGTGATGAGCGAGACTGCGACCGGAAAGAGCGGATCAGGCTGAGGTCGGGATAGTGACGCTCTTGCTGGGCGAGAGAGAACGCACCGAGAAGAGCGCTGAAGACGAGTGCCGTCGTGATCAGGATATGTCGCTTCTTGTTGAACTCGTGGTCGCCCGGCCAGAAGTAGGTTTCTGCGACCTCGCGGCAGACGAACGCTTCGAGCGGCAGCGTCGTGAACATGTTCAACCCGAACTGCGAGCACTCGATGATCTCAGCACGCGAATCTGGACCTTAAAGAGATCACCGGCACAAACGCACACATGCCCGTGCCAGGTTGATGAGCCAGTCGTCCTCGGAAAAGTTGTTGAGGATGTTGCCCTGGGTCCGGTCCGTAAAGACGAGGAAGCCCGAGATAGACATGCACAAGCATGCGACGACGGACAAAGTGGTCGAGACGTGGGTCACTTGGGCGAACCGGTCGAGGGTCGGGGTCTTGAGAGACCCGTAGACGAGGAGTGAGTTGTGGTGGCAGACGAAGGCGAAAGAGATGACGCCGATCGCCTCGAATAGTCCCTGCGTGGTCGCACGTGGATCAGCTTCGGTGCGGTACGAGCCATCTCACACCGGCACGTACGGGTTCGACGAAAGTCCACCGCTCGGTGGACGCGCCCTTCAAGCTGTCCTCGACGGTCGGTCCCCGGACGCCGACCGAGATGACGATGACGACCATGCTGACGAGAGCGAGCGCGGAAGCATGCGCGAGCTTCTCGATGTCGCGGTAGAGGGAGAGAGGGTACGATACGCCGATCGTGAGGATGGTGGTCACGACTCGGCGGGAGATCAGGAAGTTGACGAAACCGTTGACGTCGGGTCCGGCAAGCCATTGCAGCACGCGCGGGAGGGTATCGCCGATGATGACGCAAAAGGCGCACATGCCGCCGAACGCGAAGGCAAATTGGAAGAAACTCGCCGCGGCTCGACCGGGCCGTCCGAAGCAGCTGTCAAGGATGTCGATGTACGTTCTTCGGCCGCTCATCTTGGCGTTCAAGACGATCAAGCGGATCGTCCAGTCGGTCACGACGCCGAGGATGAGGAGGAGGAGGATCCCGCAGAAGAACCCGGCTTCTCGGAGGGCGTACGGCAGGCCGATGATGCCGGCGCCGAGGATGGAATTGCTCATGTTGGCGATACCGGCCCAGATTCCTCCTCCGCGCGAAAGCCAGTCGGGTGCCTCGGTCTCTTCGGCGTCGAGTTCGAACTGCTTCAGCCGCCGCGCCTCGCCGCGCAAGTCGAGGCTGGTTCTCCGCAGCCCGGAATGGACGAGTCCTTCCATGAGGGGCTCGTTGCCCGTATCATAGCCGTCGATTTCCTCCGAGTCGAGGTCGAACTGGGCTTCGCGGGAGGAGACGCTCGAGGCGAGTGTCCGCGGAGGGTAGCGGCGCAGTTCGTCGTCTGTCGATGGTTCGGCTCTGACGAGTTTCGATGTCGAAGGAACAGGATGGTGGTCGTCCGTCTCGTCGTAGTACTCGTCGTTGTAGTGGCTTGAGCTCTGTCCTTGCGACGAAGCAAGGAAACCCTGTCCTGCAGCGGGGGAAGACGACGACGACGACGGTGTTCCCGCGGAGACGGGCAGTGGAGATGCCGGCGGCGGCGGAATCGAGAATGCCGTCGAGGACCGCGTCGAAGGGCCGCTGATTGGGCTGGACGCGCCGCTGGCGCCGCCGTCGAGGCGGAAGTGCACGGTGCGCCCCGGGTTGACGGGCGTCGGCGCGACGAGGTCCTCCGAGGCCATCGCGACGCAGGGCCGGTCGCAACGCGCTGCCTGCGGGTCACCTCTGAGCCTCGAGCTGCGCTGCGTGCTGTGCGTGTCGCGGTTGGGCGTGTATGGCTGAGTACGGGCGGCCGTGCACTCGCCGACGCGACGGCCGAGAAGCACCACAAACCGACCGTGAAAAAGTTTTCTCTCTATTCACCCGGCTTACCTATGGCTGCGTACACCGTCGAAAAAGCAAGAATGGGGCTCTTTGACTGTTCTTATTCGCTAAGAACGCCGGTCCGAGGCCGATGGTGAATAGGAAACGCCGGGCATTTCAGGGCTTGTAATCCTCTGCTTGTCTTTCGATCCACCTGGCAGTCCAGCTCGTCCCTGTTCAGCCCCGGACCTCGGCAGCGACCTTCGAAGAGAGCATTACCGAGCTTGAGAAAGGGGTCCGAAGTCCGGGTCGCTCGAGCGGGAAGCGCGCACGGGCGGTGCCAGCGCGAACCCGCAGTCGCGGCCTCTTTTGCCTTCCCCTCCCTCCCTCGAGGCACTCAATCTGACGCTCCAAGCCTTCTACAGGCTCTCAGTGAGTCGCTCGCGGGCGCTGACTCCAACAAGGAAATCTGGAGATGAAGAATCGGCTTTCGCCGATTGGTTCCCGCTCTTTCGCTGACCGGGATTTTGGCCCGTCTACCTTACAGCAGCGCGACACATCGGCCCCACACGCGAGATGCCAAGTAAGCTGTCGGTCTCTGCGGTCCGAGGCCGAGGGTCCACTCCGGACGGCCACGGCAGAGGCAGCTTCGTCCCGTCTGCACGGCGTCGTTCAGGAACGCTTCAGCGGCGAAGGACATCACCGCCTCGGATCGCTCGCGACTGGAAGCTCGGACAAGTCCCCGCCAAGTATCATGACGACTAATTCCGCTGCCGTGCCGGACCCCTCCACAGGCAAGAAGAGCGACAGCGTCTTAAGCCCACAGGCCGCGGCGTGGCAAGACTTTCGCTCGCGCAGGACGGGTGCGTCTAACTTCCCTTGACCTTGGCTGCCCTGGAACTGCCACGATGACGCATTTGATGCAACCGCTGACCTTCTCGAGTGACCGTATCGGCAGAGGAGTTGAAGCGGTCGGACCCCAACATGGTGACCCCGCTTTGCCTGCCTCGGACCAGCTCACGCAGGCCTCGGACGGCCTCCAACCAGGTCGCATACCCTCAAGAGCCGCATTCAGCGTTGTTCGGAGTGAGCGCGCCTGGTCCGAGCCTTTCGGACGGCCTCCAGGACGGCTCGCAGTCGGGACCTTCTCAACCACCAGCGACCCGCGGTCCAGACGTCCACGAGAAGCTCTCCTTCCAATGCAGCCTTGCTGACGACAGTACATATACTTCTCGAATAGAGTGGGACCGATCGCCAGGAGGCCATCCGCGAAGAATGGAGGGGGAGCAAGGAGAACCCGAAGAACCATTGATGAGGTCGGTCGGGTTCGCCTGCTGGTGCCGCTGCCTTGCCCATTCTCGCCCCGACTTGCACTGACTCCTCTTCCTGGCGGGCGCTTGACCGGGCGTAGTGCCGCAACCCATGATGCGCGCGCATCAGCTTGACCCTCCTCCTCGGTCTGTCCTTGCGTTCTGTTGTCGTTCTGGGTTTTCTAGCTTCGTGTCTTCATTTTGAATGTACAGAGCGCGTGTGCGACAGAACCTGCGGAGCTGATGCGAGTTCCTGTGGTGAGCCCTGGCGAGAGCGAGGGACTGCGACGTGTGCGATTCAGAGCTCCGAGGGTGTCGTCGCCCTCGCTTCCGCTGATTGTTTGCCGGAAGACGGAAGCACCAAGTCCGAGCTTGCATGTGGCAACGGTCGCTCCGAGCCCATGCGGCAGCAGAGGCATCTCCAGTCGTGAGCGGAGTCTAAGAGGTGGTAGCAAGCGTGAGAGGCCCCAGCGAGCGTCGAAATCAAAGCGACGCATGCAGCTCCGCGAGCAGCGATTGCGAGCGACCAGAGTGCGACCATAGCAGAGTTACTTGGAAGGCGTGCAGCCATGGCGGGTCTGAGCGTTGAGTGACCAGGACAGGGAGCGGTGCGGGCGGGTGAGTACTACGCGCGCGCTCATGGACAGAGCAATACGACAGACTACAGCGAGCGCAGTATGTCGCAAGCAAGCGTGTAAGCTACCGTAGTGTGTATGGCGTGAGCGACAGAGGGCGGCGGGTGCGGGCGGCGCGCAAGGTGGACTTCGGATTTTTTCTCGAGTTGGCTCGCGGCTCGGGCGGTGAAGCTGCCTCGCCCTCTCTGCGCCTGCAGCCCGTCCAGCGTGCGTAGGCAAGCTATTGCCACAGCAGAGACACCAGCGAGCTAATCCCAAGCGCCCTATTGCGCGCGCCCTTGCCTGCAGCCGCGTTCGTGGTCTCGTTCGCCGTCCCCCAACCCGCGTTTCCCAAGCCACCCCCTTCGAGCCCACGATGCGTTCCCTCATCGCCCAGCGCGCCCGTGCCCTTGCACGCACCCACGCCGTCCGCCGTACGTACCTATCGCTAAGTTTCGCACGCCCGAGCGAGCTGAGGTGGCCCGAGAGCTGACATCTGATCCTCCGTGTCTCGACCCATCGATCTCTCAATCTCGACCGTTCTCTACATCTAAATCGCGCCTGCATCACACTGTACGCCATACAAACATCTACTGCAGACTTCCATGCGTCGCCGGCATCCGCTGCCCTCACCAAGTTCCTCTTCCCGGCCATGTGCGTGCTCGTTCCCTCGCCGACTCGCGTTGAGTACACAATTCCGGACCCATGCTGATCTTGCACTTCTCTCGCATGCAGGTCTCCGACGATGACCGAGGGTGGTATCGCTTCGTGGAAGGTCAAGGAGGGCGACTCGTTCGCGCCGGGTGATGTCCTGCTCGAGATTGTGCGTGTCAAAGGATCGCCGTCAATTGCGCGACGACGGACTCGCTGACTCTGCTCCTTCACAACGCAACAGGAGACCGACAAGGCCACGATGGACGTCGAGGCGCAGGACGAGGGTGTGCTCGGCAAGATCCTGGTCTGTTCGAGCCCGCTTCCGCATTCGCCCGGAAGATCGGCACGCTCATCCTGCCCTCTGCTCCCGATTGCAGGTCGGCGACGGCTCCAAGGCCGTTCAGGTCGGCTCGGCGGTCGCCGTTATCGGTGAGGAGGGCGACGACTTCTCGGAGGAGCAGATCCAGAACGTCATCAAGGAGGCACCGTCGGGCGAGAGCGGCGAGCCGAAGGAGGAGTCGAAGCAGGAGAAGAAGGAGGAGCCGAAGCAGGAGGAGCAGTCGGAGAAGAAGGAGGAGCAGGCACCGAAGAAGGAGGAGCCGAAGAAGGGCGACGCAAAGAAGGGCGGCCTCGAGCTCTCGTCCGACCGCCCCGTCATCCTCGCGACTCCCATGGCAAAGCGCCTCGCCATCGAGCAGGGCGTCCCCCTCGCCCAGGTCAAGGGCTCGGGTCCGGAGGGCCGCATCACCAAGGAGGACGTCGAGAAGTACAAGTCGTCGGCGCCGGCACCCGCGCCGGCGGCTGGTCCCGCCGCGGCTGCCAAGGCCTCCCCCGCCGCCGGCGCTGGCGCCGCGTACACCGACACCCCCGTCTCGAACATGCGCCGCGTCATCGCTTCGCGCCTGACCGAGTCCAAGTCGGGCACGCCCCACTACTACTTGACCTCCGAGATCAACATGGACCGCGTCAACAAGCTCCGCGAGGCGTTCAACACGGCGGCCAAGGCGGCTGACGCGGCTGGTGGTGCGGCGACCAAGGACGGCGTCAAGGGCGGCGTCAAGCTCTCGGTCAACGACTTTATCGTCAAGGCCTCGGCACTCGCGCTCCAGGACGTCCCCGAAGTTAACTCGGGCTGGCACGGTGACTTTATCCGCGAGTACTCGACCCAGGACGTCTGCGTCGCGGTTGCCACCCCGAACGGCCTGATCACGCCCATCATCGCCAACGCCGGCACCAAGGGTCTCGCGACCATCTCGTCGCAGGCCAAGGCCCTCGCCGGCAAGGCGCGCGACGGCAAGCTCAAGCCGGAAGAGTACCAGGGCGGCTCGTTCACCATCTCGAACCTTGGCATGATGGGCATCGACTCTTTCACGGCCATCATCAACCCGCCGCAGTCGTGCATCCTCGCGATCGGCGCCAGCGAGAAGAAGCTCGTCCTCGACCCGACTTCGGAGAAGGGCTTCAAGGAGACGACGGTCATGAAGGCGACGCTGTCGTGCGACCACCGCGTCGTCGACGGTGCGATCGGCGCAAGGTGGATGAAGGCCTTCAAGTCTTACCTGGAGGTACGCCCAATTCTGCTCGCGATCTCGCTTCCCCTTTGCCACGACTGACTCGCTTCGCCCTCACCAGTCCCCGCTCTCGTTCATGCTGTAAACCACGCGAGCCTCTCTTGATGTTTTCTTCCTTTCCCTCTCTTGAGCTTTTTCCTTTCGTTCGTTCTCGGTACCCCCATCGACACCTCTCACCTCCCCCTCGCAACGGTTTCCCGCCCCTTCCCTCTCCCTATCCTTTCCCTTTCCTTCTCTTCTCGGGCCCGACCAGATGCGCGCCCCCGTCACCACCTTTTCTTGTGTTCGGCGACTCGTTACAAAAGTCGGAGTGGCAATCATACTAGACGTCTTCCTCCACTCCAGGTCCGCGGCTTGTCCGGCGGATCGCTCCGGCTACAAGTTTCACTTCCGCGACGTTCTGCATGCTCCCTCAGAGACTCGGCTTGCGCATCCTAGACGTCAACGCGGCTGGGTCTGTTATGCTCCACGCGCTCGCATGACCGCCTCTCGCCAGTCTCGCCACCGCCTCGTCGGAAGCTCCTCGTCCGAGAATGACAAGTCGGACGACTCGAACAGCTCGGTCTCGGAACGATCTCATGCGCGACGTTCCGACGAGGAGTCGACGTCCGCGGAGGATGATTCCGAGGCGGATTCGCGAGGGTCTGGCGATGAGGAGGAAGAGGGGGAGAGGAGGCGAGGCAAGGTGCGTCCGGACGCCAGGCATGATTCCCTCGACTCGAAACAAGCAACTGACATAGAAGCTCGTTTCGTCGTAGTAGAGCCGGCGCCGGAGTCTGCTGCTCCCGATTCTGCTCGCCGCCGGAGTGCTCGCCGCAGTCGGACTGGCGTACTGGCTCTATCCCCGATCGCAGGCAGCGGCATCACCTTCTGTTTCGGCGGCGGCTGAAGCTACAGCTTCGGCGTTTGACGAGACGAAGGCGGAGGCGGCGGTGGCGGGCGAGCAGGACGGAGCTGCGGCCGCCCAGACGGGCGAGACCAGGACGCCCACCGAAACGCAAACAAATACCGCCAAAGCAGCAGCAGCGACCGCGACGCGGACAGCGGAGACTGCGACCGATGAAGGAACAAAGGTGAGCTGCTCATCCCGAGGGCACGAGACGGAGGAGCCAAGCTGAGTTGCGGCAAGATTTCACAGCATTCCCCGACCACTACAGCTGACCACATTTCGCCTACGAGCACCGACACTCCTGCTGCAAACACCGGGTCCGCATCGAACTCGGGCAAGAAGGGCGTCGGCTACAACAATGCGGCCTTTACTTTACAGTTGAAGCTGGCTTGGGCCTACAACTGGGCTTCGGCGCCCGGTGGCAGACTGGCCGACAGCGTCATGTACATACCTCAGCTGTGAGTCGATTACGCTAGCTGCAGACCATCCAGCTTCAGGCACTGACTCGCTGCCGGCCGCAGATGGGGCGAGAAGTCTACGAATGGTTGGCAAAAAGCGGCGAATGCTGCCATCTCAGCAGGGGCTACGCACATCCTCGGGAAAGTTCTGTCTACTGGCTGGACCGTCAAGAGACCCTAATGGCATTCGCCAATGCGGACAGGATGAACGAACCGGACCTTGACACCCAGGCGAACCTCTCTCCCACCGACGCGGCCACCTTATGGAAGGATCATATCCAGCCTTTCGCAGGGAAAGTCAAACTGGTCTCTCCTGCAGTCACAAACGGGGTCAAGACGGAGAAGGGCGCGGATATGGGCGTGCCGTGGCTGCTTGACTTTGTTGCGGCCTGCCAAGGGTGCACCATCGACGCCTACGCAGTGAGTCTGCCGTTTCTCTTTCCGCAGATCGGTACTCTTGCTCTTACTCAGAACTCATACTGCTCCTTAGCTTCACTGGTACGACGCCGCGAGGTACACCTCTATCCTCTGCATCGCAGTGGGCCTTCTTATCCTCTCCCTGACCCAGTCCCGCCCCCGCAGCAACACGGCCTACTTCACCTCCTACCTGACGGATGCCCACGCCAAGCTACAGAAACCCATCTGGCTCACCGAGTTCATGGGGACCGGAACGCCCGACGAGCAAAAGACCTTCCTCGAGTTTGCGGTCCCGTGGCTCGAGAAGCAAGATTTCATCGAACGCTATGCGGCATTCGGTGCGTTCACCAATTCAAACTCAACTTTACACTGGACGAGCTGACCAAGTCGGGAAGCATGAATGTAGGCGACTTCGATGACAATCCCATCGCAAATTTCACAAAGGCGGATGGAAGTCTCACAGACCTTGGCCAGACGTACGCCTCCCTATAGTCTCTCGGTACCTCTCGCATGCGAGCCATACTGGTTCCGTAGTTGCCAAGTCGATCATAAGAGGACCAGAATAAATCGAAGAGAATGCAGGTTTTGAGCTAGACTAGAAATACGACAACACGGAGCGGGGGGCGGGATTCATGAGGAGGAATGGCTAGTCTGTACACGCGACTCGGCGCCGACTTGGATATCGCCGCTGCTATATGAAAAGGGGACAGGCGCGCTCTCGCCGGCCGAGCGGCTCTGGGCCGCCGCTGCCGCAGCAGCAGCAGCAGCAGCCGCCGCGGCAGCAGCGGGCGGAAGTTTCACAGGCGTCGCAGCCACGGCGGCCGGGTCCGCGGAAGCTCCGTCTGGCGCCAGGAAGCGCTGCATGATCGCCTGCCGCTCGAGGGGCGTCTTTTTGCGCAACTTGCGCGCGCGCTGGTAGCAGCTGTCGCCTGTTCGGGGTGGCGACAACGACGCGCCGACGGCCGACCAGTCGACCCATGCGTCGTCGAGGAGATACGAGAGAATGACGGCATCGTCGCAGAGACCGAAGAAGTTGCGACTATGTTGAACTGTAGGAGGACCGGCGGCGGTCAGGACCAGCAACGGGAACGGGCGCTGGTCGCCACTGACGAACCTGGCTTTGAGAAGGGCTCTCCATCCTTCTCTGCGGCGTCGACTGCAGATCCAGAAAGAGTCAGAAAGAGTCAGAAAAGACGGCGCTCAGCGGGACTCGGGAGAGCAAACTCACTCTTCTGCTTGTCCTTCAGGAGCAAGTACCGTGCCCTGCACTGCACCGCGCGATGTCCGCAATCGAGCTGACCCGCGATCTCGCGCCAAGTCCAATCGTGCTTCTTCGGGTCCTCCTTGATCGCAAGGAGCGCCGCGTCCTGCTCCGGCGTCCAGTACTTGCGCTTCGGGTTCGGGTTCGGCTCTTTCTGGCCTTTGCGCCGCTTGGGCGCGACGGCCTGCGGGGTTCCCTCCGGCTCGACCGAAGCGGACGAGTCGCGTGAGATGGCGCTGGTTTCGGACGGGGCAGGGGTGGTGGCGGCGACGGAGAGCGGAGAAGGGTACGCGAGGGCCGGATCGAGCTTGGCTTCGATGTCGTCCTGGGCGTCGGGAAAGGAGGGGAGAGATGTCGCAGGGTTGACCTGGGGCTCAGGACTTGCAGGCGGCTCGGTCGTGCTGACAGGAAGCCCTGCAAGGGGCTCCGTCTCTGCTGGGGTGGCGGCGGCGGCGGCCGCGGAGAGTGGAGAAGGGTACGCAAGAGCGGGATCCAGATTCGCGTCGAATTCGGCTTGGAGGTCGGGAAAGATAGAGTAGGGATCCGTCGCCTGGTCCGTTCCAACGACCGGGGATGCAGGATCGGCGGGCACCTCAGGCGCGGCGAGAGCCAACCCGGCCAGCGGATCCCCGACGCCTTCGCCCTCAGCGGTCGATCCGAAGGCAGGCAAAGGCGTTCCATTGTCGTCGTAATTCGCTAGCAAAGCATCTGGAAGCGAAAACAAAGCGCGCAATCAGCATGAATCTTCCCGCTGCCGATTTCCCCAGACTGCGGGACTTACTGAGCTGTGCGAGGGCGTCCCACGGATCTGCTTCGGGCTTGACCGCCTCCAGCACCTCCAAATTCTTCTCTGCTCCGTCCTGCGCCGGGTCCAGTGCCCATGCGGCCTCCAGAAGCGGATGCTCGTCGTCCAGAGCTCGAGGCGATGAAGCGAAAGTTGCGCAAGCGTCGTGCGCGGCGTCCTCGAGGCGTGCGCGCTTGCGAGGGGGCGAGGCACCCTCTGCAGGGATGTTGAGCTCGCCTGAGCTCGCGAGGACCATCCAGAACGGGAGCGGCGGCCTGGGAGAAAGAGGCGAGCGCAACGCCCGCAGAGCTTCGGCTCGGCGGTGAAATCGAAAACACCATCATCCCGAAAACTGGCTAAATGGAGGCAGACAGTAGAGTACTGCATTCTGAAACAGGGCGCGAGCAGGGCTACACAAAACGGGGGGCGGGTTACGACAAGGCGGGATGTGAGCGACGGAAAAGTAGGTCGAGGAAGAGGCGGGTCGTCACGAGTCATGATATCGTAGGTCAGAAACAGGATCGGAGAGTGATACAGTAGCGCCCACAGGAGGGTCGAGAGGGGTCCGAAAGCGGGAGAGGGCGAGATGAGGCCAAGCGGTGTTTGGCGGATCCGCGAGGTTCACGAGAAGAGCTGCTCGCACGCCTTGTCGAGCATGTCCGACATGCCGCGCCCGTTGCAATCGCACCAGACGTCCGTCAAGGCCGTGCGGATGCCCGCGTCGTCGACGTCGAAGCCGATTTGACGTGCGGCGCCGAGGAAGGTCGTGAGCAGGACGGGCTTGTCGTCCAGGCCCTCCGTGGACTGAGTAGTCTCCGCGGGTCCTTGAGGCGGGGGCGCCGACGACGCTTCGGGTACCTCGGTCTCCTTAGATGGACCAGCGGCAGGCGCGGGGGGTGGAGGCCGCGGGGCGCTCCAGGCAAACGTGCCGGGCATCGACGAAGGGAGGTCGCTCATGGATGCCGACGGTCCCGCCCACCAGCTGTGTCCGCCTCCGCCTCGGAAACCAATGCCCCCACGCCGACCCCGGGACCCGGCGCCGTGAGAGCGGCAGCCGCCAGTCCAGTCCGACGTGCCCGCCTTGTTGCCGGCAAAGCAGGGCCCATAGCGCCCCGAAGGCCCGTAACGGTTCGAGTTCGCTCCGGGGCACTCGCCCGTCGCCGCGGACGAGGTTCCCGGCTTCTCCGACTGCTGCGCCGACCCGGCGGCAGCGGCCGCGGCGGCCTCTTCGCGCGCGCGTTTCGCCTCCTCGAGCGCCGCGCGCATCTCGCGCTCAAATTGGGCCTTCTGCGCCTCGACTTCGCGCTTGAAGCGTTCAAAGTCGTCGCGGACGCCGTCGGCCTCGGAGCGGACGCTCTGGAGGACCTCTTGGACCGCGGCGCTCACGTCGATGCCGACGCGCGAGAGGGATGCGGGGACATCGGAGAGGTCGATCGCGCCGGACGAGACGGCTGCTGATGGATTCGAGAGGAGGCACGCGAGGCGACCGAGCGCAGAGCCGCGGGTGCCGGCGAGGGCGGCGAGTTGCTCGCCAAAGGACCCGGCGTGAGTGCCGAGACCGGAGAGGATCGACGAGAGCGACGCAGGAAGATTAGAGAATGCGGGATGGTCTGCAAAGCCGTGAGGCGCTTCGGAGTGCGCCTTTTCGCTCGATGGCAGCGGTTCCTCGGCGGGGTCGTCCGTGTCGGCCAGAGTCGGCGTGGCCGAGGCCTCCTTCTCACTCGCGGCGGGAGCCTCTTCCCCGCGCGGGAAGTCTTGCTCGATCAGCGACTCGAGGCGTGCGGTAAAGGTGCCGGGCAAGACGGGCTCGGCAGGGTCTTCGACCGCCACGGGGACGGACTCGACCTCGGCGAACGGTGGCTCCGGGGCATCGCGGCGCGACGACGCATACAGCTGCTCGGAGAAGCCTGCGAGGAGCGGCTCGTCTTCGACGCTCGCGCTGTCGATCTCGGTCCAGTCCTCGGTAACTTGGTGCGGAGATTCGGCGGGGAGGTGCACCGCCCCCGCTGCTGCGGTGCTCGAGGTTGAGGACGGGGCGAGCGACGTGGCGGGGCTCGGGCCAGACGGCTGGCCGCCTGTGAGACGGACTTCGACGCGGACAGCGCTGCCCCGCGCAACTGGCGAGGCGAGGAGCTCGTGCAAGTCGCCGTCGGAAGACTGCGGGGAGCGGGAAAGGGCGCAGTGGGGAGACGCCGCGTCAGCTCGCGCGCAGAGCAGGGAGTCGGGGCACAACAGGAGCGCACCAGAGTGATTAGATCGCCATCCTCGTCGCGGTAGAAGAGCTCGAGCGGCGCGGTGGCGGCGAATTGGAAGCGGTCGCGGACGGTTGCGATGAGATCCGAGATCGAAGTCGACTCGCTCGTGATCTTGCGCAGGACGGGCGGACCGCTCGGGACGCTGTGGGAGACTTTGAATGTCGTCTTCATGGCCGCTGAAGGAGGCTGGCCAGGAGGGAAAAGGCGAGGGAGAGGCAGGGGAAAGGCGGGCGTCGGGCTTGCGGGTTCCGAGTCACGGCGCCGCCACCAAGTCAGGTCGGACTCCATTCGAACAGCTTCAGACTGGGCTGGCTGTCGCTTCGAACTTCAGTAGATATCTTCATAGGCGGGCCTATCTTTTTCTCGACAAGACGCAGGTGGGATGATATCTTGAGACAGCAGCGTGGCCAGCTATGTATCATACAAAGAGTACTACCAACTCCCGCTGAATCACTTACCGGAAGAAATGAGAACGGCGCGTCCGTCTCAAGTGGGAGTACCGGAGCAGGTCGTTAACTGACACCGCCGAGGCGCCCCTCGTCGAGAGACGCGCCAGTCGCCTGTTGCCACCGAGATTGGCGCGACGGGATATCGAGAGACCGCAAAGCTGGAAAGCGATACCGAGCGGGCAGGTCTCCTCTCGCCTTACGGGTTCCGATGTACCATTGTCCGAAACGCTCCGGCGTCCGGCGAGTGGCGTAGATTGCTGGGAAGTCAGGCCATTGCGACGACAAGCCAACGCATCCGACAGCTTGGCGCGAGCGGACGAAAGCCGGTGGAGCTCGAGAGCGGCGCGACGTTCACTTATGCAGAAAAGCAGACGATCCAGATGAGCCGGTGCTTCGTCAAAGTGCACCGCCGTTTGAGCTGGGCCGCCGAGAGCGCGTCCAGTCGGGCGAAACGGAATGCAGCCGTCCTAGATGCAGCTGGGAGGCCGAGCAGTCGCAGGGCCCCGCAGTTCGGGGTATACAAGGTGATTGGAACAACCTCGACGACGCGGCATTGACGTTCATGAGACCGAAAGCAGGGCAGGGCAGCACGTCGAGCTGGGCGAGGAGAGGCAGCGGATGGAGGCAGGGCGGCGGGGCGAGCTCAGAGCAGCAGCAATAGTACACTGAGGTATGACACGGCCAGATAAGAGAGCCCTCGGAAGCGAGCGTATGCGCTGGGACCAGGCAGCCGAGCAGGGTGCGGCCGGGCGAATGGAAATGGGCGGCGAGCGGCGGGCGCTGACGGGTGATCGACGGCGGCTCCTTGCCGAGTCTTGGCCCGGGCGCGGCCGCCAAGCCCTCGCCGAGAAGCGAATTTCCCTCCGCCTGCATCTCCCTCTGCCCCCTCATCTCCTCGCACTCTCGCACTCGTACAGTCTCCGACATTGCTGTCGACCTTGCGAATCACATCCTATCGACCTATCCAGGTGAGCCCCTCCCGCCCATCTGCGCCCGCCTTCCGACGCCCGCGCGGCCCGGCCTTTGCCCCCCGCCAAGACTTTTTCCATCCTGCCGGCCTTCATCGCCCGCACCGCCGGGCGCCACCCGAGACGGTCGCAGGTGGTCAGAAGAGATTGTGTGTGTGTCCAGGGCGAGGGGGTAGCCGCTTAGGAGCCGTGCAAAGGCGCCGAATGGGCGCGCGAGGGTGCTGCGTGGCCAGGACGGGCGACCGCGGCCGGCGGCGGCTGCGAACCGAGAAGACGCGATCGACCGCGCGCGCCCTCGGAGGAACACAAGCTACTCGCTCGGTGACTCTATACGAGGGCAGGGGCCGGCCGGTGCGCGTCAAGGCTAGCGGGGAGGGCTCCCCGGACGAGGCTGCGCGACGGCCCGCGAGAAGATCACCCCTCACCCCCGGACACCGAATAAAGGAGTGACTGACTCTCGGCTTCTTTCTCGCCGAGCAGATCCACTCCCTCTCGAAGTTCCTGCGTAACGAACAAGAAGTAACTCCTCCGGCGCCATGGTGAAGCGCGAGGAGAACGAGGACAACGTCTGCCACTGGGAGGAGTGCCTCCAGCAGTTCGACACCGCCGACGACCTCTTCTCGCATGTCTGTGCTGCGCACATCGGTCGGTCTGCCTCCCCTCCCATCTCCTTGGCCGGCTGAGACTGACAAAGTATCCCGTAACATGCTCTCCAGGCCGCAAGAGCGCCGGCACCCTCTCCCTCGAGTGCAAGTGGACTGGCTGCCGCGCCAAGGCTTCGAAGCGCGACCACCTCACGTCCCACTGCCGCGTCCACGTCGCCCTCAAGCCGCATGTCTGCAGCGTGCGTCGACTTGCCATGACGATAAGCGCGGACGAGTGCCCAGAGAAGCTGACTTGGCCCGACTCGACGCAGATCTGCACCAAGGCATTCAAGCGGCCCCAGGATCTCAAGAAGCACGAAAAGATCCACACCGAGGAGCACCAGGCCCAGCACCAACGTGTCAGCAAGGCCGCTGCCGCGGGTATGAACGGCAAGACGCTCGGGGCCGGAAAGCTTGGCGCCGAGCCTCGGAACCAGGCTACTCAACTGCCTACGTCTGCTGCACCGAACGGCCACTTCCCGGGCCCCTACCAGTTCTCCTTCCCGCCTCCGCTCGGTTACGCCTACCCGGGACACCAGCAGTCGCAGCCGCCGCCGCCGCACTCGTCCGCGGCGGGCCTCGCCCCGGGCCTCCACCAGCCGACGCAGCCGGGCGCCCAGCCGCAGCCGCAGTTCCCGCTCGGCGGCGCGAACGCCGACCAGCTCGCGCAGTTCATCGCCCTGCAGCAGCAGCTGAACTCGCAGGCGCAGATGGCCGCCGCGACCGGACTCTCGCTCCCGAGTCAGAGCCTCCCCGGACTTCAGGCCGGCTTCTCGAACGCGCTCGCGATGCAGCTCAACCAGATGATCGGCGCGCAGGCTATGCAGTACCTGCAGGGTGTCTCGCCCATGTACCCGTACGGCGGCGGCAACTTTAACGGGTTCCCGGCGTCGGCGCCGCCTCCCCAGCCGAATGCGACTTCGCAGCCTGGGTCGCATGCCCCGCTCTCGATGGGCATGCCCGCTATGGGCCCGCCCATGACGTCGGCGCAGCCGCATTCTCAGCCGCAGCAGCAGCAGCAGCAGTCCCTCTACCCTTCCCTGCCGAACTCGCTGTACGCGCCGAACGGGTCGTCGGTCCCGCCACAGGCACCTCCTGCTGCCGCATCTCAGCAGTTGCACCCGCACGCGCACAGCGTCCCGCCGATGCATCACACCGCCAAGCCGGAGGACCAGCCGTCGCCGGCGAGCTCGTCGCGCTCGCGCGACTCGGGCTCGTACTCGTACTCGTCTTCGCTCTCGCCGCGCAACCTCCCCGCCCTGTCACCGGCCTCGTCCCTCACGCCAGAGAACTCGTTCTCGCCGACGCCGGGCTTCGAGGAACAGCAGCAGAAGCACAAGTTGCAGCAGAGCGAGCACCAGGTCGCGGGCAAGAAGCGCGGGTTCGAGGAGGCGACCGGACAGCTCTTGTCCAACTTGACGAACAAGCGCTTCCACGATGCCGACGCGGTCAATGCCCAGCTCGACTCGCTCGGGTCGTTCCTCCTCACGCCGGACGTGCACGAGCAACCGTTGACGGTCCACCTCGGTCCGAACGGGCACGAGGACGACGGCGCGTCCTCGAGCGGTTCCGAGCACGGCAGCAGCGGTCCGCGATTCGAGCACGAGGACGTCGACGCCATCAACCAGCTGCTGCTGTCGCTCAACCAGTCTCTCGACTCGGAGATCGCGCCGCAGCCGCACGAGGGCGACTTGCATGGCTTCGCCGGCTCACACGGGCACCACCCGACGAGCGCCGCCGCCGCCTCGTACCCGACGCACGTCTCGATGGCTCCGACTTCGCTGTACCCGTCGCTTCCGACCATGTCCTTCCCGAACATGTACGGCCAGTCCGGCTTCGACCCGGCGACGTCGATGGGTCACCTCCCCAAGTCGGTTCCGGCGCCGTCGCTCGCGCACGACTACCGACCGACGCAGTACAACCACGTCAACCGCTTGCAGCGCGCAGCGCCGTCGACGTCCGCGCCGCCACAGATCGAGCCCGAGATGGAGATCGACGAGGATGTCAAGGACGCGGCCGAGGCGCTCCTGCTAGCGGGCAGCCTGACTCGGGCCCAGTCTGCGCCGACCACGAAGCCCTCGCTCGCAGCTCCTACATCGCCGGATGCTGCACCGACCGCAGACTTGCGTCTCCCGCCGATTCACACCGCGTCTGGCTCGTCGTCGCGGCTGCCGCCCATTCGCGACCTGCTCGCGTTCCGCTCCAGCGAGGCGGCCGAGTCGCCCTCGAGCCCCGTCGCCTCGAGCTCTTCTTCCTCCTCCGGAACCGCACCGCCGCTGTATCCGTCCCTTGCGTCGATCGCGACCTCGCCGACTTCGCGACCGGTCTCGTCAGGCGGCGTCGAGCGCCTGACGCACCGCGTGCACAAGCTCCGACTTCCTTCGACGTCGTCGTCGGGCGACGAGCCCGCCGGCTCGATCCGCGAGGACGAGGCGGACTTGTCGGCTTCGTCCGGCGAGGAGGACGAGGACCGCCCGACCTTGTTCAAGAAGTCGCGCGTCGAGTCGCCGATGCCGATGCACTCGGAGGCTGGATCGGCTACGCCCGAACCGGTCGTCAAGAGCGAGGAGGAGGAAGACGACGCCGCTGCCGACGCTGAGGCGGATGACGTCGAAGGCGACGAGGCAGACGCCGACGAGGACAAGGATGAGGTTCTCGCGCGCCACGAGCGGGAAGCTCACGCCAAGGTGGTGGCGCGCCGCAAGGCCGTCATCGCCTACCTCGCGATGTACGTCAACCACAAGTACCGCGAGCAGCTCGCGCGCAAGAGCATGGCCCAGGTCCGGAAGGCCATCAAGAAGCCCTCGCCGCTGTCGCAGGAGCAGCCGCTCGTCAAGGCCGAGACTTGAGCGCCATGCTTCCCCTCCTCGCCTGTATCCCTCCTCGGTCCCTCTGCGCTCTCCACGGACGCTCCTTCGCGTTTCCCCGTACATACCGTCTCTGCCGTATACCTCTTGCCCATGTCGTCACTCTTTGTGCCCGTCCAGCTGTAACGACTATTGGCCCTCTCTAGATGCCGATAACCAGTCTTCGATGGAGCAAAGTTGGGGGTATTGACACAGCGAACGAGAGAAGAGACTAGACAGGAGCCGAAGGGAGGAGACTATGCGATCGCGCTCAGGACGAGCTGCGCCGCACTCTCCTGTTCTGCTCGGACCGTCAACTCCATCGTGACGCCCTGTCCGGACTGGAACGTCATGCGTGCCCGCGCGAGCACTTTTCCGCCGCCGCCGGCGACCAGACCAGCCATGTTGAGCGTATGCACCGTCGGGGATTGCGGCACCTCGGAGCCGCCGAGCGCCTCCATGCCAAGAATGTCGAGGATCGAGTCGCACGCAGTCTTGAGGCTGTCGAGCGCCGTGAGCGCAAACGTCTCCTGGACCGAAGCCGCACTTCGCAGTCGGTCCCACTCGGTCGCGAACGCCGCATAGCTCGGCACGATGTAATCTGCCGCGCCGAGATCGAGCTCTTCGAGCTGGTACTCGTCGTCGTAGCCGTCCTCCTCCGGCTCGCCCGACTCGGGGTCGATCTCCTTCGAGACGAATTTGAGCGTGTTGCCGAAGGAGCCGCCCGCGAACGCGCCCGGGTTCGTTCGAGTGTACGATACGTAGACGATGCCGTCCGAGTTCGGGCCGAGAGACGGTGCCGGAATGATAAAGTCTTCGACGAGCTCGCCTTCGTCTGACGGCTGCATAACAACGACGACGTTCTCAAGGTGAACAGCCTCGACCGTATTGCGGACGTTGAACTGCAGGGGACAAATCTCAGCGAGGTCCGGGCATGGGTCGAGTCGCAGTGTAGAAGCTCACCTGGAAGACCACGTGCTCGGCAAAGACGTGCTTGACCGCCGACACGACATACTCGGTCTCGCGTTCGGTCAGCTCGACCGGTTTGGGCGTACTCTTCAGGACCGCGCCGTAGTCGGCGAACTCGGGCACCTCTGCCAGCTGCTTCGAGTACGCAGACTGGGTCTCGCTCGCCGAGGCGACCGCGTTCGGCGTCACCGTACCGCTCGCCTCGACGTTCATCGCCACCGAGTCCGGAGCGTCCTTGCGCGATGCTGAGGTGCGGAGGGTTGGAGTCAGCGATCCATCAGAGTCGGCACAGCATCTCGGATACTCACCGCGAGCCTGCTCCAGCACCTGCTCCTTGCTGACCTTCGGCACGGCCGAAAGGTCGAGTGGCTCCTCCGCCGACGTGTCGGCAATATACGCAGCCAGGCGGCTCTCGAGGGCGTCAAGCGAGAAGGTCGAGTCTGTTCGGCGTCCGGGAGCATAGTCAGCGGAGGCGCTATAAGCAGGGCGAGGAGCGAAGGTCCGCTTACCGTCCCGGACAAAGGTGTTGGCGAGCGGCTCGTCCTGCATCAGCTTGAGGTTGAAGGCAGCACGGTCGCGCACCTCGTCGTCGACGTCGTCGAGGCAACTGAACGGGGCGACATATCAGCACCAAGCTTTTCGGATCGTACCAGAACGGTAGGGCGTACCGAGTGAGCAGAACCTTGACACTCCGCTTGACGGCCGGATCGTCGACATTGATGCCAAACTTGGCCAAGCTAGAGACGGCCGCGGCCCGGACGATCGCGTTTTCGAGGATGACGCGATTGTAGATGTACCGGATGTACTTGTTCGGCTGGGCGGCCTTGGGGCCTTCGATTCCGAGCAGGTGCAGGATCCGGACGGAGAGCTTGGTGAACTCGCAGTCCTCGATGAACTCGCACAGCTGGGCGAGCGCTGGGAACGGTGCAGGTTGTCAACGTGCTGTCCCCAAGCAAGCCCTGGACAGGGGTAGGACTCACCAGCCTCCTTCGAGTCTCCGATGAACTTGATCATGTCAAAGATGGCTTCGACGACGGCGCGCTTGAAGTCGTAACCGCCCTCATCGCGGAGGATGCCAGACAGGAAGTTGAGCATGACGGACTGCTTCGCCGGGAACTTGAGGCAGAGGGCGCGGATCGCGTTCACGACGATGACCTTGAAGTCGTCCGAGATCTCGGACATGAACGCCGAGATCTGCTTCATGAGGCGGTCGACCGAGGCCTCGTTGCCCGTCTTGAGGAGGGTCGTGATTGCGAAAGTCGCGACGCTCCGGTTGTCGTCGTTGATAAGCTTCTCCATGTCGAGGTTGCACACCTGAACAGCGTTCGGCTGGGTCTGCGCAAGCTTGGAGAGCGTCCGAATGGCGGCAAACTTGAGGGTCGGCTTCGGCGACGAGAGGAAGAGCTGAAGGACGGCGATCGGGCGCTGCAGCTCGTTCGCGCCGACGTTGCGCATCTCGCAGATCGCGCGCGCTGCTTCGTAGTTGACCATGTCGCTTTTGTGCTTGAGGTAACCCTCGATCAGCTCGTACATCGCACGCTGGACGCTGCAGAGACATGGAGAATTAGCTCAGGTCCCGCCAAGTCCGCGGGTCCGGCCCGACTCACTTGGGGTCGTCCTCCATGACCTTGGCGGCGAAACGGATGAGCATGCAGATGGCCATAGGACTCCGGAGCGTGCCGCCCGAGCCCTTGGAGCCCGACAGCTGCTGTATCATCTTGGTGACAGCCATGCGGTCGCCCTGACGGATCAGGTACAACAAGCCGAGCGCATGGTACTGGACGATCGCGCTCGAGCTCTGAACCGCCTGGTAGCCCTGGCCGTACTGGTTGCCGTACGAGGGCGCCTTGTTCTGCACTGCCTCGGACGCCTCGTTCGCCCAGCGCTTGATCACGTCCCGGGCGATCGGGTGGAGGTGGTAAGACGAGACGAGCGCGGCGGACGAAATCGACGTGTTGCGGTCGACGATGGCTGCCTTGAAGAACCGTTCAACTCCGACAATCATGGAGCCCTGCGTGCGGGAGCAGGGTCAGAATCCGAAGACTCGGATCTTCTCGACACAGACAGCGAGACTGACGTCGATCACGCGGCACAGGGCGCGGATGGCATTCGGCCGGTAGATGACTTCGAGGTTCGGCTGCATGTCCTTCATGATCGACGACGTGACCATGATGACATCCTCGGCGACGTGGGACAGCTCCTTGATGACGAGGTAGACCATCTGACGAAGGGCGCTCTGTAGGCGGGTCGTTCGTACGGTCAGCCGGCCCACTCAGATGTCAGATATGCTGCCTCAGAGGCGGGGTTTGCGGCGCGAGGTGCGCGGCAGATGAGGCGAGCCTTGAGAGCGGAATGCGCGCCTGACGTGCATGCCAAGCACCCGGAGACCCTGGGATCCTACTCACGTCCTTGTGCTGGAACAGCTTGGTGACGCCAAAGAAGAGGGTCGTCGCCTCCTGGGTGCCGAAAGTCTCGCCGACATAGAGGAGGTAGACGATCTTGGTGAGGAGGATGCGACATTTCCGGGGACTGATCGGGGTCTCGTTGAAGACGCGCGCCTCCTGGATGACGGTCTGCAGGGGGGCGTAGACGCTGTGTCAGTCTCTAAGCTGCCGCCTGAGGCCTTCCCTCCGCCGGGCGTGTCTGCGCGCAGGTCGCGCCTCGAGACGTGTCGGCGAACGACCGGACGAGTGACCGAACCGCCGACTGACCGTCTTGTCCTGGAAGAAGGACCCGACGCCGGCTTCCTCGTCCTTCTTGTAGCTCGTCATCCCGTCGCTGTAGCAGGCGCTGCCGTACGCGCGCGAGGAAGCGGTCGAGGCGAGTTTCGGAGCGTGCGAGGTTCCCGCTTGCGGCCTCAGGAGCGAAGTCGCGCGCGCTGGGAAGGAGCTGACGTTCGCTAGCCTGGAGCAGATGCGCCTGGTCGCTTCAGGCGGCTCTGTGCTGCTGTGTGTGCTGCTACACGGGGGCGCGTGTCGCTCGCTCGGTGGGGTGCTCCTCCTCGCGACAGGCGCCTCCCCTCAACTCACAGGCTTTTCCCTTTCGCCAAGAACGCAGAAGCGAACCGGTGAGGATTCGGTCTCTCAAATGATGACAGGAGTCCTTTTCAACTTGTGCCGAACAGCGAGGAAGCAATGCCGGGACAGGCGAGGGCAAGACCGGTCGGCTCAGGAGCACTGAATGTTCTTGATCGTTCCCATCTGCGATCCGTCGAGACCTTGCAGCCACCCATTTAGCATAGCATGGTGGTAGTCGAGATTCTGTGCGAGGGTCGGTCTCAGTCCCGAGTTCACCACGACCGGAGCGAAGTGCTTCGATCTCACATTCTGGCACTCGCAGCACGAGGTGTGGCGGGCGGCGGTCGCTTTCGCATACGTCAACCCGGCGTACCACTGCGGCAAGTGAGATCAAGTCAGCAAAGTCCGGCTCACTTCGACGAGAGAGGTCAGGTACCGACCCCGTTGTAAGTCCCCATCGCAAGTAGGAGCGACCCTTCGTGTTCTTTGAGCACCTTTGCGAAGTACTCTGCGCCGGTCTTGATACTGTTCCTGGTCAAGGTCAGATCTCCGGGACTGAGAGTATCCGCGTAAAGGCCCGACGCACTTGAAGTCGGGGTCTCGGCAATTTCCCCCGGGCGCGCCACCGCACTTGTCTTTTTCGCCTCCGAGAAAGCCAGCCTCTGTCAGCCCGCCGGCGCAGGTATTCCACATCGATAGACTGACCTTCCGTGATCTGCATAAGCCCGTACGCGCCTCCAGCGTCCCCCATCGTCTGCGGGTTGCACGAACCTGCCCGTGCTTCTCGCTCAGTCTCCACAGCCCTGCAGCCCTTCGGAGCCACAGGCCTGTAAGCAGGACGCACTCTCCTGCATTGCAAACGCGGCCAGCATGATCGGCGGGACTTGGATCGCCGCGGCGTATTTCTCGAACAGGCTCACGAACGGCTTGCAGGCGGCGTAGACCGAGTTCTTCTTGCCGAGTGCGGTCTCGAGACTGACCGTCTTGATCTGCGAGAGCGCAATCTTGGGAGGAGTCTGTCCAGGACGCGCAAGGGCAGGTCAATTCGATGAGACTCAGAGCACGGAAGGGGACGCAGCTGCTCGGTACGTACCCAAGGCGAATCCGGCTTATCCTTCGACAAGCCGCAGTTCAGCCAGTCCTCGGACCCGTTCGGCCCGGCGCTGTTCGAACTCTCAGTGACGGCGCCGCTGGACCCGCAGATGGGGTCGCTGAAGCCGATCAGGCCCGGTCCGGTCGCGTTCTGGGTGGACCCGCCGGCGGTGAGGGTTGGGCTGACGGAGGAGGATCCAGCTGCGGACGATGGGGCGGTGAGCGAGCTCGTGCTGTCCAAGGTAGGAGCTTCGTGCGACGCGAGGGAGTTCGTGGCGGTCACGGTCACCGCCACTAAGCTCGGCGAACTCGACGGCCGGGTGCTGGTGAGCGGGTTGTAGCCATCGGAGAACGTGTACCAAGCGAGCCCGAGCGCTGCGATGATCGCAAGCAGGAAGAGGAAGGGTAGCAGGCGGACGTTCGCGCTCGGCTGCGAAGGCTCGAACCGTCAGGCCCGTTCGCCACTGGAGATCGTGCCCGGGTTCGGACGTACCCTGCGCGTCGTCGCTCCCCTGCTTCCCGTCGGAGACGAGCTCGTGTCGCTGTCGTCTGTGCCACTGGTCTCCGACAACGAGCTCGTGTCGTACCGTCGGGCATGCGACCTTCTCATGAAACTGCGCCGCCGCGCATCGAGATGCGCTCGCTGTCGAGGGTGCACCTGCGGTCAGCGAGACGACAGCACGCAACACCACAAGGCGCTCAGGTCTGATTGGCACCGGCGCCGCCGCACGGACATTCCGCGGACTTGGCGGCAGCAGCCTGCGAGCGGAATGAGTTCGAGATGCGGGATCTTCCCGGGTGTCCGGGGCCGACAGGAGCCCGCCAGTGCTTTACCTCAATCAGCTGCGTGATGGTATGCTCGTTGATACAAGATCTGATCACCAAGGAGGGGTCAGAAGTGTCTCAAGCAGGGCTGCGAAGGCGGTCGACGTACTCGCTACAAGCAAGGTCCCGGTGCCTTGTATCCCCATCTAGACTTGACGCTTTGTCTCGACTGGCAGTTCTTCTGCGGGCGGTGCGAGGAGGTCCTTGCCGTCCTTGGTCTTCCCAGGTTGCAGCTCGGTCATCGGGAGCGGCGGGATCGCACCCGAGTGGTGGTCGTCCTCGGGTCGGAAGGTGCCAGCGGTGGAGCTGTTCGATTGAGGGAGTCAGGCGGAAGCTTCACTGAGCTGAGAATGCATAGTAGCGACCTACTCCCTGTACGATTCGAGGAGGGGCTCTGCGGGGGGACGATCGGCGTCAGTCCGCTGACGTGCCCCGACCAAGAGGAAGGTCCTGCGTGCGTGAAGAGCTCACTGAAGATGTAGACGCCGGTGCCTGCGCCGAGGACGACGGCGATGATGGGCGGGACAATGCGCGATGCCATAGCAAATAGCCGAGCGGTAGAGGTGACGCAAGAAGGGAGTACCGATCCGTATCTACTGCCCAGTAAGAGGTAGCTGCGCTCAAGATGCCACTCAGAGAAGCGCAGAGTGTGAATCTGGAGTGTTTGAGGACGAGTCTATGGCCCAAGAGTGCAGATCCGCCTCATCAGCCAACTTTCGCCCGATCACATTCGTCTCTACCATACACGCCTACAGCCCGCCCAAGGACTCGCCTGAACTCGCGCAAGGCACCCAAGCTACTGCTCACAGCTCAGCTCGCCCCCCGCCCGCGTGTGCCGGTGTCTGTACGGCGTGGAGATGGAACTCCCCGCAACGTCGCTGCGGCTGCCCGCGTCCCTGCCGTACCCGCTCACGATCCAGCGCATCCACGCCCGCCAGGGACAGTCCGTACGCAAGACGCAGCGCCTCCTCACCTACTCCTTCCTCCCGAGCAAACCGGACGAGCACGGCAGGAGGGAACGACAGGTCCGAGAGTGGGAATCCCCCGTACAGGGCAACGTCGTCAGCTGGGACGCACGCGAAGGCGACATCGTCCGTGAACCGAGGTACGTGCGGGGTTGACGGCGGCGATGGTGGACTGGAGACTCGAACCCAGAGTCCCGACGAGGCAACGCCCACTAACGGACCCCTCCCTTTGACAGATCACTCGTCAAGATCCAGGAACCCTGCACACACGATGTGCAGCTGAACGGACTCTGTGCCATCTGCGGCAAAGACTTGACGGCGTGCGTCCTCCCTCGAAGGTCTTCGCCCCTCACGGGACTGGAGCCGCCTAACATGTGAACATTACAGGACCGACTACACCGGATTCTCAGATACCTCCCGAGCGACCATCAGTATGGTCCACGACGTCGGCGGCCTGACCGTCTCGCTCGAGGTGCGTCAGGAGAACCTCAACGGATCTGATGCCCTCATTCCTGACCCCACGGTCCCCTCCCCTCCTCTCCCCTCGGCTCGCGCAAACCAGGAAGCGCACCGGCTCGAATCCGCAACTGCATCTCGCCTCCTTCAGGCAAAGAAACTCTCGCTTATCGTCGACCTCGACCAGACCATCGTGCACGCGACCGTCGACCCGACCGTCGGCGAATGGCTGCAGGACCCTAAGAACCCCAACTACAAAGCCCTCGAAGGGGTGCAGAAGTTCAAATTGCTCGACGAGATGCCGATGCGGCGACCGAAGCGCGCGAGGACCTCGACGGGGACGACGACGCCGGGTTTGTCCGAGTCGGGGTTGACCGAGGACGGCGAGTCGGTCGCGGACGACGATGACCTGCCGGGCTGCTGGTACTACATCAAGATGCGGTGCGTTTGCGACGCAGTTGGAAGCGGGAGTTCGCGCGAGAGAGCGACCGAACTGACTTGGCTCCCGCGCCGTGTCACAGACCTGGCCTGCCCGAGTTCCTGAAGCGGATCGCCGAGATCTACGAGATGCACGTCTACACGATGGGAACTCGGGCCTATGCAATCGAAGTCTGCAAGGTCATTGACCCGGACGGCGGACTCTTTGGCGGGCGCATCTTGAGTCGGGACGAGAGCGGCAGTGCGTTCCTTTCCCTTCTGTGGCCGCAATGATTCGCGCGCTGACATGCAGGTACTTCGACAGGCATGACCCGGAAGAGCTTGCAACGGCTCTTTCCATGCGACACCAACATGGTGGTGATCATCGACGACCGGGCCGACGTCTGGGACGGCAGTCCGAACCTCGTCAAGGTTATCCCCTGTACGCGGTCTTTCGGTCAGTCTCACCCGACCGCCTCTCCTGACGAGTCGGTTTCACAGACGAATTTTTCGTCGGTATCGGCGACATCAACGCGGCTTTCTTGCCGAAGAAGAAGGAACTGGTGCCCCCGCCCACGGCAGCCCAGCTTGCTTCGCCGCCTCTGGCCGAAACGACGCCCGAGCCCGAAGGGTCCGCATCTCCACTTGAAGTGGCGCTCAGTGGCGGCGCAGAAGGCAGCAGCGGTGGGAGTAGCAGCCCCCTGAGCAGCGGCAGCGAATCTCCAGATCCGCGCTCAACCACCCCGACGACATCCCCACCGCCCGGCTCGCCCCTCCCCGGCGTCTTTTCCCCAATCCCGACCTCGAACGCCGCGGCCGAAGCAGCCGTCCACCACCTGCACCTCCCGGACGAGATCCTCTCCGAACCGACCCGGATCTCGGACCTCGTCGTCTCCTCTTCGCCGGAAGAGGTCGTCTCTCCCTCGATGGCGGAAGCGGCCCTGCACGCGAAGGAGACGATCCACGACTTGATCGAGGCACGGCCGCTCGAGAAGGCGCGGAGGGAGGCGGACGCGCTGCATCATCTGCAGCATCCGCCGTCGCCAAAGTCCCCCAGTCGGTCGCCGCTGCTGTCGCCGGCTGCGGGGCTGTCGAGCCCGAGCCCGGTGCCGGGGATCGGGGCAGGGTCGGACGTCTCTGTGGTCGGGGAGGGGGAGTCGACGCCTGCCACTTCGGTGGAGGAGAGCCCTGCGCTCGACGCCGCGAGCGAGGCGGAGGAAGACTACGAGGAAGAGCCTGTCTTGAAGGACGACGACCGAGAACTCGACCGGCTGTACGAGGTGAGTTCTGGACTTTGACCCTCGGGAGCTGTTACCTCGGGGCCCACGCTCATCAAACCTCTTTCACCGCGCAGATTTTGTCGAACGTGCGATCGCAGTTTTACGAGGAACATGCGAGCAGAGGCGTGTCGGACGTTGCGGTGAGTCGTGTCGATGCTGCCATCCGCGGTCCAGCACCTCTGACCCCGCCCCACGATCTGTACACAGGACATCATTCCGGCGATGAAGTCTCGCGCCCTGCGGGATACGCACCTCGTCTTTTCCGGCCTCGTCGCGCTCGGTACGCGTCCCGAAGATTCGGAATACTGGAAACTCGCGACGACGTTCGGCGCGCGGTGTTCCTCCGAGCTCTCCTCCTCCGTGACGCACCTCGTCGCGAATCAGGCCGGAACAGCCAAAGTCCACTCGGCAAGAAAGAATCCGCGCGTCAAGGTCGTGTACCCGCAGTGGTTGCTCGACTCGGTGGCGCGGTGGGTCCGACTGGATGAGGAGCCGTACCTCCTACCGTTACCGGAGGACTATCTCAGTACGCCCGGGTCGCCGATCCGACCCGATTTGAGCGACGGCGAAGGCGAGGCGGAGGGCGAGGTCGAGGCGCCGGAGGCGGCCGAGGACGAAGAAGAGCTCGACCTCGCCGACTTGGACTGGGGTGACGCGATGAAAGAGGTGGACGACTTGTTGCTCGAGACGGATGACGATGACGACTCGGCGTCATTACGCAACGGCGCCGGCGGGGAGGACACGACTGATGGCGAGAGTGACAGCGGGTCGTCGGTCCGGAGCGCAGCAGCAGCGGCGGCAGGAGGCCGGAAACGACCGCGTGTCTCGTCCGGCACCTTATCCGACTCGGACTCGTCGGCGCCCGCGGGGGCGGCCGAGTCTCCGCTGCAGAAGCGAGTCAAGACTGCGCGGTCCCGGCGGAGCGGGTTGAAGACTTCGGTCAGCGCCGTCGAAGGGGAGGTGCCCGCGCGAGGGGGCTCATCAACCCCGACGGCGCGGCCAGTCGAATCGCGGACTGAGTCTTCCGACAGCGTGCCTGCTCCGGCCACAAGCGCGAGCGCAAACGGGTCGGCTCCGGTGGCGGCGAAAGCAGCGATCCCGGAGCTCGCGACGGCGGAGGAGAACGGCGCCGAGGGGAGCCAGGCCAGTTCGAGCTTTGGTTCGGACGACGAGGACTT
The DNA here is from genome assembly GCA_024713535.1 of Rhodotorula sphaerocarpa. Lineage (NCBI taxonomy): Eukaryota > Fungi > Basidiomycota > Microbotryomycetes > Sporidiobolales > Sporidiobolaceae > Rhodotorula > Rhodotorula sphaerocarpa. The sequence continues at coordinate 754,834 of JANIBP010000004.1, read as the reverse complement.
GCTTGCTATGGCTGCGGATCTCGAATCCGGATGGACGTAAGAGTCGAGGTGGGAGGAGCTGGCGGACGTGTAGGACGGGGCTTAGTCGGCGTGTTCCGACAACTTTGTTGACATCAAGACTAGTCAAGTGTCAACTGGCGGGGTCTCGTTGACTACAAAGTGGTCCATAGCTCACGTGAGCGTTGAGAACCGCTCCTGATTGCGCGATTCGTCCCAAGTTCATATCGCCTCGCGCGCTCCAGGGATCTCGGCCCCACCTTGTCCCCACTCGGAGGCTACTCCTGGGTCCTGCGAATAGTCCGAGCTGTAATTCGAAACTGACGATTTTCAATTATCCCAAAGTTTCTGATCTCCGCCTCGCTTTCCTCGCTGCTCGTGGCGTTTGTGGCGCCTCTGCGATGGCGACTAAGCGCAGGCGCGCTGATACGCCGCCAGTCACTGCGCCCGGCCGCCCACTGCCCGTGTCGGCGGCAGTCCTCGTCGCGCGCGGTGTTGCGCTCGTCGTGCTCGCTCTCGTCGCCGTTCTCGTCGCCTGCGTTGCGTGGATTCTCGTCAAATCAGCCCTGCGTGTAGATCCCGTCGTAGGCCGCGAACGCGTTTGGCTCCAATACGGGTGCGCTCCCCCTCCCTTTCCCTCCTGCGAGAAGCCCCACCTCTGCTCACCTTTTCGCGCCCGATACAGCCATCACCGCCAGCCGTTCGCTCATGTGCCGCTACCAGCGGGCAAGTATGTCGTGCCCGGGTCCGCCTACGACCTCGCCCTCGAGGCCACCGTCCCCGTCAACGACAACAACCTCCGCCTCGGTCCGTCTGCCCCGCCTGTATTCCGTCTTCAGAGTCGAGCAGCTGTACACTGACCCGAGAGACTCCGCGCAGGCAACTTTATGGTCGGCCTCAGTCTGATCGCGCCCGAGGGTGTACCTGTCCTCAACGCCTCCCGACCGGTGCGTCTCGTGATAAGAAGGCCTACACCTGCCCGGGACTGACACCGAGAAGCGTCCGATAGGCCATCCTCGACCCCTCAATGGCGATTATCTCGAGACCGAAGCGTCGCTCTTCTCTGCTCAAATCTCTCGTCTCCCTCCCCTTCTCCCTCATCTCGTCCCTCTTCGATGGCAACGGAAACTGCTTCTCTCCGCAGAACCAGATCAGCACACAACTCCAAATTCCACTGCTGGAGAATGTCGCGCTCGCGAGTACGTCCGCGCCGGAACGTGCGGGCCGGAGCCGGTCCCGCTGGGCGTCGCTGAGGCGGACGCAGGACCTCGGAGGCCCGGTCAGCTCGGTCTATGTGCAGATCGGCCGTCAGGACGCCCACCCGTCCATGCTGTCACTGTACGACGACTCGGAGGACGACGACGAGGATGAGGGCGAGGACTACGGCGGACTTGAGGTCGGGGCGGCAGCAAGGCGTCGTTGTCGCGGCCAGCGGCGCCGGCGGTACGCTCCTGCTCTGCCGGCGCGATCTCATCAGGCGAGGGAGCTGCAAGTCTACGAGGCGTGGCTGCGGGTTGAAGTCAAGCCGAGCGGACTGCGGTGAGTCCGCGTTCATCCTCCAAGTCGATGGGGGCCCCTGCCCACCTTGTGAAGCATGAGCGCTGACGTATTTGTTCCGCAGAGCTGTCGTCTATCGCCACCCTTGGATCGCCTTCCTCATCTTTCTCCCGACGTTCCTCACGTTCGAGGCGATCGCCGCGCTAGCCGTCTACCTGTACTGGGTCGCCACTTCCGGTACCGGACCCTCCACCGCTACGACTTCCGAAGCGCAAGATCTCGAAGAGGAAGAGGAGGAGGACCGGAAACCATTCCAGAGCGGATTGATCTCCCCCTCTTCCGGCTCCGAACTACCCGCCTCGCCCGCGACCCCGTCCGACTACGACCGCATTTCTGACAGCGAGCTCGGCCCACTTGCGGCGGAGGAAGCGGAAGAGGAGGAGGCGAGGCGGGCGAGGGAGAGGCAGCGGAGGGAGGCGGAGCGGTTGAGGCTCCGGCTGGGAAGAGAGGGCGTCGGGATGAGTGCGGTTTCGCTTGAGGCGGGAGGGGCGCGGCCGGCAGGCGCAGGCGAAGAAGTGGTGGAGCCGGAGGTCGAAGAGATGCCTGGGGGCGTGAGTGACTTTGAGGGAGGTCTACTGGAGGAGGAAGAGGCGGAATGGATCAAGGGCGAGGAGGACGACGACGACGAGCCAGAGAACGCGAGCGCGGTCGCAGCGGTGAGTGATCGACCCTCCTCATGAACGAATCTGGCGTGCCAACAGAGACGCAACCCGGTTCACTGACACGAGCGCTACCAAACTCCGCTATAGTCGGCGACGACTCGTCGGACCACGTCCACTTTTGGGCCTTCCGTCGCCGGAACTTCGGCGACCGGCTTCACAGCTTCGACCTCGCAAGCTGCTTCCGCTCTGAGGAGCCGCGGCGGTGGCAGTACTGTACCTACGGAAGAGTGATGGCATGTATATCCCGGTCGGCAGTGTTGTACTTGCGGAATGGCATTCATGACCTTGTCCAGAGGGTTCCTTCTTTCTCTTCTGACGCTCACAGCCAGGCATGAACGCGTGAGGACTCCCGATATTGCAAGACAACCGCGAGTCTCGGCCTTTTGGGACCCAAGACCTAATCTATTCCCAGAGCCTTTCCCTCAGGATCGACCGCCTGCTCAGTTGTCCCGGTCGTACTCCTGCATAACCACCTGGCGGATGAGCTCCTTCGGCGGTCGTCGGCTAGTCCACCTGGAAAGCGACGACATCGTCAGTGGACTCGAAGTGCATCCGAACGGTGCGGCCAGGAAGGAAAGGAATGCGCACAGGGTTGATTGCCAGAAGCCTTGCTCGAGGAGCAACTGAATGCCGGGGACGCCGGTCCAGCCCGGAGTCCGCTGCGCCAGGTCGATCAGTGGCGTCGCCTTGGGCTTGTACGCGGCGTCGATCACGATACCGCCGTCCGCGCGGGTCAGGACAGACTGCGGCACCGTGACGCCGGCTTCGGCGTTCGGAACGTGCTCCGTCGCGGTCGCTTGCGCCGGGATCGTCGAGAGGATCGCGAGCGGGGGCTCGCCGGGGAACGAGTCGAGCGAGGTGAGCGGCACGATGTTGTACTCGACCGGGAAGGACGAGACGACCTTGTCGGCATTCGGACGGGTTCGGTTGAAGAGGTAGATCGTCTTGAAGCTGGCCTTGTGGAGGGCGTAGACGGCCGCCCGGCACGTGCCGCCAGCACCGAGGACGAGCGCGGTCGAGGTCTCGGTCCGCTCGTTCTCGGACGAGATGTTCGACTTGATCAGCTCGAGGAGACCGAGCCAGTCGGTGTTCTCGCCGAGCAGGCGAACCGCCTCGCCTTCTCGGACAGGTACGATCGTGTTGACGGCTCCAATCACGCGAGCGTGCTCCGAAATGCCGTCGAGGAACGGCATGATGTCGAGCTTGAGCGGGACTAGAGCGGGCCAGGACGTCAGCCTTACTGATGACGTTACGGAGCCAGGACCTCGCAACTTACTCGTGACGGACGCGCCGCCAAAGTCGGGCGCCCGGATCGCTTGCTTGATCTCGTCGTTCACCTGCTCAGCCTCGATGAGCCCGTACTGGTGCGGGAGACCGAGGCTCTGGAAAGCCGTGTTGTGGATCCGCGGACTCTTCGAGTGCTGGACGGGCGAGCCGAAGAGGAAGAACTTGCGGGCCGGGAGCTTGCCGAGCAGGTGCAGCGCCTGCTGGATGTCTGCGAACGACAGTTGTCCCGGCGCGGCCGAGCTGATTGCCGGGTGCAAGACGGGGCTGAAGATCGGGTTGAGGATCCGCGAGAGGCGTCCTTCGTTGCCGATGTTGAGCGTGATCAGCGGCTTGCCACCGCCGTACTTCTCGCGGAAGCGCAGCATGTCGAGGTTGTCGGTGATACTCTCGGCCTTCGAGACGATCTTGATCACGTCGCCGACGGCGTGCGCCGCGTTGTAACGATCGATGGCTTCTTGCGAGTTCCAGCGGAGGCCGCCGGCAAAGTCGTGCCAGGACGCGACGATCTGCGTCGACTGCTTGATGCCGACAAAGTCGCGCATGCGCGCAGACGGCCAGCGGACCTCCATGTCGACGTACTCGCAGCCGGCCTTGACGCCCAGCTTCATCAGCTCGAAGATCGCGTCCTGAGCCTCGTCGGGGCACATGCCGCCTTGCGTGAAGGTGCGGACCGTGAAGATGATCGGCAGCGTCGACCGTTGACGCAGAGCCGCGAGCTGCTTCGCAACGTAGTTGTAGGATGGAACCTGCGGCTTCGTCGGCGTCTTTCCGTCCTCCGACAGGAGGTCGACGCGAAGCTCGAGCGCATCGACGCCTGCGACCAGCTCGTCGAACTTGTCCAACGCGGGGTGAGGGTCCGTGTAAGACGGCAGCGTCAGGCACAGGAAGTAGGTCGAGCGCTCGGGCGTCGAGAGCTGGACGTGGTTCGTGTCGAAGCCGGTCATGAAGCGGAAGAAGCGCGCAACCTCGTCCTCGGCGCCCTTGACGCTCGTGTGCGACACGACGAAGCCGTTCGCAGTCGGCGCCTTGCCCGCCTTGACGCTCTTCGGCTTGCCCGTGATGAGGTTCGTGAGCTCAAAGTTGCTCAGCTCGTGGAACCAGGGTCGCCGGCGCTCGTAGATGGCGTGCAGGTCTTCTCCGAGCGAAGGGCGAGACGGTTCGGACTCGAGGTAGGCGACGATGTCGTCGATGTCGCGGATGATGTGGACGATAGGTCCGCCTCCGTGGCCGTACGCGCGCAGCAGCCCACGGTTCTCCTCCGTCTCGACGACCCCGCCGCCGAGCGAGACGACGTGACCCTTCGAGTACTCGCGGATGATCTTCTTCAGAATCTGCGTCTCGGCCTTGCGGAACTCGGTCCAGTCACCGCCGCGCGAGTTGACAAAATCCTTCGCCGACTGGCCGTACTCGCTGACGAACATCTCGTCGGCGTCGAGAACAGGCCAGCCGAGCGCAGAAGCGCCGATTCGACTGATGTGCGTCTTGCCGGCACCGCGCATGCCAAGGACGAGGATGCTCGCATCGGTCGAGTGACGCGGGATGACGGCCGAGGTCGAGGCGACGGGCGAGTCGTCGAGCTCGACGCCGGCGACGTTGACGCCGATCTTGCGCGCGAGGTCGTCCCACCAAGACGGCCACGTCTTCTCAACACAGCGCTTCTCTTCGAGGACGGCGCCGTGCGCGCCGGGGCAAGCGGCAAGGACGGAGAAGGCCATCGCAACGCGGTGGTCGTCGAAGCAGTGGATCGAAGCGCCGGCCCGGAGCTGCTCCGGCTCGATGCCAAAGACCTCGATGCCGTCTTCGAGCTCGTTCGTTTCAACGCCAAACTTGGCGAGCTGGGTGCGCATCGCGTCGATGCGGTTACACTCCTTGACGCGCTGGTTGGCGATGCCGCCGATGCGGGTCGAGTTCAGCGGCTGCCCCGTGTCTTGCAGCCGGCCTTCGAGGGGCGGCTGGGTCGCCACGGCAGCGAGAGCCGACGCCGTCAAGAAGGCGTCCGTCATAGGCTCCATGTCGACAAAGCCGAGCGCGCGCAAATGCCCGACCGGCGGACCCGTCACGGTCGTCTCAGTCTCGGTCTGGACGACCTCGCAGCCCATGGGCTCGAGGACATCCTTGGCGAAGCGGGCGTCTCCCTGCAGCGAGGCCGAACCGATGTTGTGGATCGTGCACGTCGTGCCGGTCATGGCCGCCATCGCGAGCGGGTACGTCGCCGAACTCGCGTCCGACTCGATATTGTACGTCGGCGGGTTCGAGTAGGCGCCGCGCGGAATGCGGTACACGTCGAGGGGCTTGCCGTCGTCGCCCGTCAGGCGCTCGACGGCGATGCCGAACGCCTGCATCATGGCGATCGTCATGTCGATGTACGGTTGCGAGATGACGACGCCGCCCGTGAGCTCGAGGACGACTTCCTCTCGCGCGTATGGAGCGCAGAGCAGGATCGACGACACGTACTGCGACGAGACGGACGCCGCAAGCTGAATGCGACCGCCGCGGAAGCCGTCCTCCGTCGCAGCGATCTTGAGCGGGAGCGCCGCCTCGCTCTCGAGGTAGTCGACCGACGTGCCGTTCGAGCGGAGCGCGTCGACGAGGGGGCCGATCGGGCGCTGCTTCATGCGCGCGTTGCCCGTGATGACCGTGTGGCGCTGCTCGCCCTCGGGCTCCACGAGCGCGCACACCGTCGTTAGGAAGCGCGCGGCGGTGCCAGCGTTGCCGAGGTAGAGCTCCTTGTCGCCCTTGGGCGGGGACAGCTTGCCCCCGTTGCCCTTGACGACGAGCAACTCGCCATTGTCCTCCCACGCGAACTCGGCGCCGCGCATCTCGTGCAAGGCAGCCATCATGACCTGCGTGTCGTCCGAGTGCAGCAAGTTGCCGAGCTTGCAGGTGCCGTTGCCGAGCGCGGCGAGGACGAGGGCGCGGTTCGAGATCGACTTCGACCCAGGAGTCGCGAGCTCGAACTTTTGGTTCGAGGGCGGGCCGGGGAAGACGCGCACCGCCGGTGCGAGGACGCGCGCAATGACATCGTCCTTGACGCCGGTCGCGCGCTCCTCAAAGGTCTTGCCGATGCGGGACAGGATGACAATCTTCTTGACGTTGCCGGCGTTCTTCTTGTCGACGCGCATAATGTCGAGCAGCGTCTCGACATTGAGGCGGGCCGACTTGGCACTCTTGCGGAAGAGCGGGTCCTCCGTGCTGACCGGCAGGCCGTGAGCCTTGATGCAGCGCGTCAGGCGACCGACGGCGGCGTTGCCGAGGGCGCCGAGACTGCGCGCGACCTCGGCTTCGAGCACCATACCGACGGCGACGCACTCGCCGTGCAGGACCTCCGGGGTCATCACGGCCTCGATGGCGTGACCGATCGTGTGGCCAAAGTTGACGAGGTTGCGGAGTCCGGTCTCTTTCTCGTCGACGGTGACGATGTGAGCCTTGGTCGCGATCGAGGCGCGAATGACCGAGAGGAGGAGGGACTGGGCCTCGGTGCGGGTTGCGAGTGTCCGGCCGGTGCAGGTGTCGCGGGTCGAACTGCCGGTGACGGCGGCGTGGATTTCGGCCACGCCGGACTCGAGCTTGGCGAACTCGGCCTCGTCCCAGATGGCAGCCGTCTTGATGACTTCTGCCATGCCGTTGACAAATTCGCGACGGGGGAGCGACTCGAGGAAGGAGGCGTCGATGAAGACGTAGGACGGCTGGTGGAACGCGCCGATCAGGTTCTTTCCGAGCGGGGTGTCGATCGCGGTCTGCGGGGTGGAGAGGTGGATTCAGTACAGGTCGAAGATTGGGCAGGCTGGGAGAGACTGACCTTGCCTCCGACGGCCGAGTCGACCATGGCGAGGAGGGTGGTCGGGACCTGGCAGAAGCGGACGCCGCGCATGAAGGTCGCGGCGACGAAGCCGACGAGGTCACCGATGACGCCGCCGCCGAGGGCAAGCACGACGGTGTCGCGGGTGCAGCGGTGCGCGAGGAGGAAGTCTTCGAGTTCGGCCTTGGTCGCGCGGCTCTTGCTCTCCTCGCCGGGCGGGATGACATGGGTGATCCAGCGCGGGCGGGACTCGGCGGGGAGCTCTGCGATGGCGCGCTCGAAGGCGTCGGCGAACTCGGCGAGGTAGAGCGGGGCGAGGTGCGAGTCGGTGAAGAGGACATAGGTCGACGACTGCAGGGTGGACAGGACGGTCTCGACGATGTACGGGATGAGGTGGAACCCGCAATGGATCGACTCGCTGTTCATGCAGCAGAGGGTGTAAGCGGGTCAGTACGCCCCGTATACGTATGTCCGGAGCTAAGCGGCGGGCCGCGGGCCGCGAGGAGAACGGCGAGACGCACCTGCCGAGGATGGCGACCTTGTCGACCGCCGTCTCGGTGCGCGCCTGTTGGGCGAAGATAGAGCGTCAGCATCCTCCTGCGCTCATTAGGCTGGCCCCGGCGCCAGGCAAGAGCGTTTTCGCAGAGTTCGTCCGGTGCGCGGTGATTTTCGCGGTCGAGGCGGTTCGGCGCAGTATGCGGATCCTGTGCTTGGTGCTTAGGCTGCGGACTCACCATGGCTACGCTGGCGTTCTGCAGGACGCTGTCTGCCGGGACTGTGCACGCAGAAGTGTCTACGGTGCGTTCCTCCGCCGCGCTGCCGCTCCTTTAACTTGACTCGGCGCTATTCTTTTTTCCGGGACGCCCGGATAATCAAAAATGCAAGAGTTAGTATTGTATCCCCCTTTCCCGGCAGGTGCACCGCCACCCCGGGCCAGCTTTTTTGTTCAACCTCGGCTGAGACTGTTCCAGCGCTCACTGCAGCTTGTGCAGGACGCCGCAGCTACCAGGCTGCTGAGACGGAGGAAGTAAAGCAGCCCGGCGTAGACTATGGCTAGACGAGTGAGTACTGAGTACCTCTTGCGCATGACCTCACCACCCGCTCATCTTGGGACTCGTCTACAGAAACCCGTATCGGGCAAGGCGAGGCGAGTGCAGCTGCAGCAGAAGCGCGCAACGAAACGCACTACGTCGGGAGACGGAACAGCAGGAGCAGGAGGGAACGCCTCCAACCGCCTCACCGTGGTCGTCGGAGCGAACGGAGCCGGATCGTCAACCCACACCCGGATCGGACAGCGCTATCGGACGCCTGAACAGAAGGCCAGGGACAACCTCCATGCCGGCCGCATGAAGCTCGAGTCGCGCTTCGTGCGCCTGAACGGCGCCGCCGCCGACGACGCCCGCCAGCGCGCAGCGAACGAGCGCCTGTACCGGCCCGTCGATCCTTCCCTCGCCATATTGCGCGAGGAAGAGCTTGTCCCGCCGAAGCGGTCTCAGGCGGAGCTCATCACGGCAGGGGAGAATGATGCCGCTGTCGACGAGCTCACCTGTCCGAAGCGCCCGAAATGGAGGTACACGATGACCAAGGCCGAAGTCGAAAAGAACGAGGGTGCGTGCAGTTCTCGACGCATGGATTTGTCTTTGAGCCGAATAGACGCGCTGACCTGGGCGGATCTGGAACAGAGGGCCTCTTCCGAGCCTGGCTCGCCGCGACCGACGCTCTCGTCGCCCGGGACGAAGCCGCTTCGCCGACCTTCTTCGAGCGCAATCTGAACGTCTGGCGTCAGCTGTGGCGGACGACTGAGACGAGCGACATCCTCCTCGTCCTGATCGGTATGCCCCTCTCTGGACCTTCTCAAGCCGCTTGCCTGATTCTGACTCGCCGGCTGCGGTTCCCCATGCGCACAGATGTTCGTTTTCCGCTGCTGCACTATCCTCCCGCCTTGCGCCACTACCTCCGCACGCTCAAGCCGAACCCGAAACCGGTCGTCCTCGTGTTGACCAAGACCGACCTCGTCCCGGGATGGGTCGGCGACGCCTGGAAACGCTACTTTGAGGAGGAAGCCGACTTGGCGATGTCTGCGCAGACAGAGGCCGGCGACACTGGCGCAGAGGGTATCGGACGGGTGGAGGTGGTTCTCATGGAGAGCTATCGGGAGAAGGAGAGGCGCGAGGAAACGCAGGGTGAGTCTTGCACGTCGTGGACCTCGGTCTGCTTCCATATTAACTTCTCTTGGTCTCGTCGTCAGGCAACCAAGCCGCTCGGCTCGTTCCAGCCGCACCCCCACCTGCTCGACACGCCCTCCTGTCCGCGCTCCGCAGCGCCCACGCCGCCCTCTTAACCCCGCCCCCCGTCGTCGCCTCGGAACCGAAACGCCTCGCCCGCTGGAAGCCGCGCGTCAAGCACAAGGTCGACTGGGAGAGCATCGAGGAGGAAGGCGGCGAGACGGGCGCGCGCGCGGGCGGTGAAGCTGGCGCGGGGGATGAAGGGAAGAAGAGCCGGCGGGCGAGGGGTAAAGGTCGGTCAAAGGAGCAGGTCGAGTTCGAGGTCAGGCGGTCTCCGGAGGAAGAGGCGGAAGAGGCAGAGGAGGGTGATGGCGGTGATCTGCCTGAGGCGGCGGCGGCAGGCGCAGAGGAAGAAGACCCTTACCCGTATCTTACGGTCGGACTGATCGGTGAGTGTCCATCAGAGATGCCCTATGAATTTCGTGAGCTGACCGAACTCTACCCCGCCGCAGGCCAGCCAAACGTCGGCAAGTCATCCCTGCTCAACGCATTGCTCGGCCGAAAAGTCGTGCGCGCATCCAGAACGCCCGGCAAGACGAAGACGCTGCAAGTGAGTAACTTTGTCTGTCTAATGTATCCTTGCTTGCCGCCGCGGGCCCTGACTATGCGTCCGCGCCCTTCAAGACGATCTACTGGAACCGGACGCTCCGACTGTGCGATTGCCCAGGGCTGGTCTGCCCATCTAGCGCAGGCTACGAGCGCCAAGTCCTCGCCGGTGTTCTCCCCATTCAGAACGTCGAATCCGTGCTGCTGTTCGTGGGGCAGCGCGTGCCGCTCGAAAAGGTGCTTGGCCTGAAGCACGAGGACGAGCTGCGGACGGAACAGCTGGCTGCCGCGGAGGAAGAGCAGGACGAGTTCAATCTCGATACACCGGAAGAGAGAGCGGCGAGCCGCAGGACGAAGGTCGAGCAGGCCGCAAAGTGGACGACCGACGAACTCCTCGCCGCGTACGCAGTGCAGCAGGGTGAGTGCCCGCGACTCGCGCAGCTCCCCGCTGATCAGTGTTGGCTGATAACGACCGTTTTATCTGCTCAGGTTTCGTCACGGCGAAAGTCGGTCGCCCGGATATCTACCGCGCCGGCGCGTACATCCTCCGCCTACTGCACTCCTCGACGGTCCCCTGGGCGTTCTTGCCGCCTTCGCTTTCGCCCGCCGAGCAAGGAGCCCGCGATCGCGAAATGGACGGCCTCTGGCTGCATCAGTTCCAGCCTCGACGGGGCGCGACCGGGACAGGACGGCTGGAGGAGGTCGGGGAGGCGGACAGCGATTCCGCCGAGGGAGAGGAAGACGGCGAGAGCGACGCCGACGAGCTTGCGAGCGATGACGATGAAGGATCCAACGACGACGAGGAAGACGACAGCGCGAATGAGAAGGCGATCCGCGCCATTCAGGGCACGTTCGCGGCGCTGGCGGTCGAGGAAGGGAAGGACGACGACGAATCGGAGGAAGAGAGCGAGCCGGACAGAAGCGGATAATGACAGTGCGTTTTGCAATGCACTTACTTTCACTGTCTACAGAGGGCGGGGCTATGGACTCGAGAAGGTCTCGCATTTCAGCGCGCGCCCGCAGCGGACCCCGCAAATTGGACTCCAGGAAGGGCTTCACACTTCGCCGCCCTTCTCTTCCTCTCCTCAACCTCCTGCCGACTCTTTTTCTCACTCTTTGACCTCTTACTCGCGCCATGAGCAACGGGGCGTCTGAGCCGACGACTCCCAAGGCTTCGGTCCGTCGTTCCCCTCTTCCCCGCTCGCGTCGCGTTCGGCAGCTTCCCCACCGCGGCCGACACGGCCTCTCCTCCGCCGCTGTGGCCCTGGCGACGCCCGCTGACGCTTGTGCACCGCTCTGTATGACAGCACCAAGCGAATCCGTTCGAGAAACTGTCGCAGCCGAGGAGGCCGCGCTCTCACAAGGTACGCTTTCCCCCGCCTCCCTCCTCGCCTACCCATATGGCTCCAAACCGACTTCTGAGTGTTGTCCCTTTCCCAACAGCGTTCGGCCACTGGCTATATTCCCGAGGGTCCGAAGAAGCTGAACGAGGTGAGCGGCGAGTCCGACGTGCCCGCGGAAACTCCGAAGTGCTCGTCGTCCTTTGCGGTCGCGACTGGCGACTCGGAGACGACATCGGCTGTTTCTTTGCTCTGCTCACTCCCTCGATGGACTCGCACAGATCTTTCCGGGAGATGCCGACGCTTGGAAAGCCGCGATCGCTCGCAACGCCGAACTGCTGAAGCAGGACACCGCGTCGGTCTCCGCCAACATCGTGCACCAGCTCCAGTCGAACCTTGCTCGCCGTCCCTTCAATGTCGACGAGCTGTCGATGTACCAGGCCGAGGCTCTCTCGGTCCGCGACCATCTGCTCGCCAAGTGGACGGACACGCAGACGTTCTACACGCAAGCCCGCGTCAAGCGCGTCTACTACTTCTCGCTCGAGTTCCTCATGGGCCGCTACTTCGACAACGCTATGCTCAACCTCGGGTTGAAGAAGTCGTATGAAGACGCGACGACGAAGCTCGGCTTCAACATCGAAGACCTGATCGACTCGGAGCGCGACATGGGTCTCGGCAACGGCGGTCTCGGTCGCCTCGCCGCGTGCTACCTCGACTCGTCGGCCACTCTCAACCTGCCCTGCTGGGGCTACTCGCTCCGTTACGCCAACGGAATTTTCAAGCAAGTCATCGACTCGCAGGGCAACCAAGTCGAGGTCCCCGACCCCTGGCTCGAGCAGTCGAACCCGTGGGAGATCGCCCGCCTTGACGACGCCATCGAGATCAAGTTCCACGGCGAGGCCAGCCGCGGCGACAACAAAGGGCCCGGAGCTTGGACCGGAGGTCTCGATGTCCTTGCCGTGCCGTACGACATCCCCGTCCCGGGCTACAAGACCGATACCGTCAAGTGAGTGGACCATCCGTTGCTTCCCGATCGGACAATCAGATTGAGCGAGCTGTCTTCCTGCAGCAATATCCGTCTCTGGTCGGCGCGCGGCAAGGTCAGCTTCGACCTCGCCAAGTTCAATGCCGGCGACTACGATGCGGCGGTCCGCGAGGCCGAAGAGGCCGAGACGATCACGCGCGTCCTGTACCCGAACGAAAACTTCGACAAGGGCAAGGCGCTTCGCCTCAAGCAGCAGTACCTTTGGGTCGCTGCGTCGCTGCACGACATCCTTCGTCGTTTCCGCAAGCTCCAGGTTCCCTGGTCCGAGTTCCCGGACTACAATGCGATGTGAGCCTTATAAATCCAACACTACCGTGATGAGATGCTGACTTTGTCTTTCCCGAGCAGCCAGTTGAACGACACGCACCCGACTCTCGCCATCGTCGAACTGATGCGTATCCTCGTCGACGAGGAAGGCCAGCCGTGGGACGACGCGTGGGCGATCGTCAAACGCACCTTTGGCTATACGAACCACGTATGTCCTCGAGATCGGTGTCTAGCTTGGTAAAATCATGGCTGACCGGCCTCTGTTCCCCGTGCCTCAGACCGTTCTGCCGGAGGCGCTCGAAAAGTGGGCGGTCCCGATGCTCGAGTGGCTCTTGCCGCGCCGTAAGTCCTACATGCCGCTTCGAATCTGGCCCGACTGAACGCGAGCTAAACCTGACCCTCACTCCACAGATATGCAGCTGATCTACGACATCAACGCGATCTTCCTTGCCGAAGTGGAGAACCAATTCCCGGGTGACCGCGGCCGGATCGCCCGCATGTCCCTCATCGAGGAGGGCTTCCCGAAGGCGGTCCGCATGGCCCACCTCGCCGTGATCGGTTCGCATAGGGTCAACGGCGTCGCCGCCCTGCACTCGGACCTCGTCCAGTCCGACCTCTTCCCGGACTTTGTCGAGTTCTTCGGTCGGGACCACTTTACCAACGTCACTAACGGCGTTACGCCTCGTCGTTGGCTGTATGAGGCGAATCCAAGCCTATCGAACCTCATCACGCAGACGCTCGACAGCGAAAAGTGGGTTACCCACCTCGACGAGCTGGCCGGCCTGCGCCGCTACGCGAAGGACGCGAAGTTCAAGCAGCAGTGGAAAAAGATCAAGCAGGGCAACCGCGATCGCCTGTGCGACTACATCGAGACGACGCTCGGCATCACCGTCAACCGCCATGCCTTGGTCGACATTCAAGTCAAGGTGAGTGCTCGACCGCAAGGCGACCGGCTGAAGTGACCCAGCGACTGACCTGTTCGGTCCTGCAGCGTATCCACGAGTACAGTCCGTCGCGGCGATCCGCCTCCACGCTCCGAATACAGCTGACAAGTCTGCATTGCAACAGAGCGCCAGTTCATGAACGCTCTCGGCCTGATCTTCCGCTACCTCCAGCTCAAGAAGATGTCGCCGGCGGACCGCAAGCGCCTCGTCCCGCGTCTCTCGGTCTTTGCCGGCAAAGCCGCGCCGGGCTACCACATTGCGAAGCTGATCATCAAGCTCATCAACGCCATCAGCAAGACCATCAACGCGGACAAGGAGATCCGTCAGTACCTGACCGTCGCGTTCCTGCCCGACTACGCCGTCAGCCTCGCCCAGATTTTGGTGCCGGCGGCGGACATCCACGAGCACATCTCTACAAGTGGTACCGAAGCGTCCGGAACCAGGTAAGGGGTCATTCGACGCGCGACACCGAATGAACCAGCTAATCTGCTCATCCGTTGGCTCACAGCTGCATGAAGTTCTGCCTGAACGGCGGCCTCCTGCTCGGCACTCTCGACGGCGCCAACATTGAGATCGCCGAGGCCGTCGGTGACGAGAACGTCTTCTTCTTCGGCCACCTCACCCCCGACGTCCCGAAGCTGCGCCGCGCGCACCACTTTGGCGAGTCGCAGTACCCGGCCGAACTCCTCGAGGTGGTCGACGCGATCCGCTCGGGCATGTTTGGTGAGGCGGGCGCGTTCGAGCCGCTGATCTCGACGCTGTTCGAGGGCAAGGACCACTACCTCGTCAGCGACGACTTCCTGTCGTACCTCCAGGCGCAGAAGATGGTCGACGAGGCGTTTGTCGACCAGGAGGGCTGGGTCGAGAAGTGCAGTGGGTCTCGTTCGTGGTCTCGTGCTCCACCGACTCGACACTGACGTCGTCGCCCACACAGTCAACAGCACAGCTGGAATGGGCTTCTTCTCGTCGGACCGCGCGACGGCGCAATGTACGTTGCCATCTCTGTGCTCTTCCGGAGACATCTGTCCCTGACGAATGTGTTCGCAGACGCCGAGGAGATCTGGAACGTCGAGCCCATCCAGGTCTCCAAGTAGACGAAAAAGCTTCCGATCCATGTTCCCCTCCCGGCCCCCTCTTTCTCAAAGATGTGTCTCCCAAAGATCTGTCTCATGCCTTACCCAAGAAGTGTTTCGCGGTGTCATACAAAGATGGACTCTGTTTCCGAACGCTCTGTTTCCGAGGCAGCGAGTACAGCAGAGGAAGTTTGAGAAGGCCGAGATGGCCTCCGCGCCTCGCCGGGCGACAGGAGGAACTCGGAACCTGACTCGTTTTTTCCCGTGCTGCTCCTGAAGCGAAATCTGAAGTGGAAGTGTTTTGTAGCCGGCACTCCGCTGGATGGTCGTACCGCGAGCTAGCCTTGCTCAAGCCACTCGCACGCTCAGTCTCCGCAGCCGCACTCGCTGCCTGCAGCCCTCGCACGCGCGTACGCTCGCCGCCGCCGCTCCCTTCACCGCCCGCACTTTCACTCGCCCGGCTCTCGCAACTATGACGGGCCTGCACGGAATCCTCGACAAGGTCACGCACCCGGTCCACAAGGAGGGCGAGTCCTCGCGCAACGCCAGCACCAACAGCTCGACGCCGGCCAGCCCCGTCGACTCGAAGGCTTCCTCCGAAGTCGTTCTCGGGTTCGTCCTTTCTCCCCTTCATACGGCTTAGCCGGCGGCTGCATCGAGCGGAGCGAGGGCCTTATCTCGCGGGCTCAGTCCGCGCCCAGGTAATTGGGCATGACGTCGCTGACGCATGGACCTTCGCACCCCGCAGCGAGAACGGCGAGCCGCTCAGCAAGAGCGAGCTGAAGAAGCGCCAGAAGGCAGAGGAGAAGGAACGCCTCAAGGCCGAGAAGGCGCGCAAGATTGCCGAGAAGGAGGCGGCCGAGAAGGCGGCCAAGAACCAGGCGGAGCAGGCGAGTTGGCGAGACCGGGAGAAGGTTTGGATACCCCATGCGGCTGGGCTGACCCGCCGAACACCAATAGGACTACTCGCCCAATAGCTATGGCCAGCTTCCGCTCAACAACTCGTCCGACCGGGCCCGTGAGTGCTCCAGGCTCTCCTGCCTCGACCATTCCTTGGACTGACCGTTCGTTCGCTTTGCAGGCGTGCCCCGCGAAAAGTTCGAGGAGCTCTCCGCTGCGCGTGATGGCGAGAAGGTCGTTGTGCGAGCTCGCCTGCAGACCTCGCGTGCACAGGGTAAGAATTGGT
This sequence comes from Rhodotorula sphaerocarpa, assembly GCA_024713535.1. Taxonomy (NCBI): domain Eukaryota; kingdom Fungi; phylum Basidiomycota; class Microbotryomycetes; order Sporidiobolales; family Sporidiobolaceae; genus Rhodotorula; species Rhodotorula sphaerocarpa. The sequence continues at coordinate 738,846 of JANIBP010000004.1, read as the reverse complement.
CCCTAATTCGTGTGCGACAATATCCGCTGAAACTGTGTCTATCCAGGCGCCAAGATGGTCTTTGTTGTCCTCCGCCAGCAGTCGCACACCATGCAGGGCCTCGTCGTCGTCGAGCCGGAACTCGTCTCGAAGCAGATGGTCCGCTGGGTCGAGGGCGTCCACGACGAGTCGATCGTGCTCGTTGAGGGTGTCCTGCAGAAGCCCAAGGAGCCCATCAAGTCCTGCACTGTCAGCGACGTCGAGCTGAAGATCCGCAAGGTGAGCGTTGCGGTCGGCTTGTCCGGTTCAAGGGCGACTCCAGCTGACCTTCCCATCTCCCAGATCCACATCATCTCTGAGGCGCCTGCGACCCTTCCTTTCAACATGAACGACGCTCTCCGACCGATGGACTCGGAAGAGGGTGTCAATGTTGCTCTCGACACCCGTCTTGACAACCGTGTGCTGGACCTTCGCGTGAGCGCCCGCTCCTCGACCTTGCTCCAGGTTATGCAGTGACTCATCGCCCGTGACTCCTGCAGACGATCACGAACCAGTCGATCTTCAAGATCCAGTCCGGCGTCGGCAACCTCTTCCGCGAGTACCTCAACACGCAGGGCTTCACCGAGATCCATACGCCCAAGCTGCAGGGCGCCGCGACCGAGTCGGGCGCTTCCGTCTTCCGCGTCTCGTACTTCAAGAGTGGGTCGTCCGGATCCGCCCGCATCTGCAGTTCCAGGGTTGACGCGGCATTCTCGCAGGCATCGCCTTCCTTGCGCAGTCTCCGCAGCTGCACAAGCAGATGTGCATCGCCGGCGACATGGAAAAGGTCTACGAGATCGGACCCGTGTTCCGTGCCGAAGACTCGAACACGCACCGTCACTTGACCGAGTTCATGGGACTCGATCTCGAGATGGCCTTCGAGGAGCACTACCACGAGGTCATGGAGACGATCGACGGCATGCTCAAGCACATCTTTGCCGGGCTCAAGCAGCGCTTCGCCCAGGACATCGACGTCGTCCGCCGCCAATTCCCGCACGACGAGTTCACCTGGTTGCCGGAGACGCTCGTCCTGAAGCATCGCGACGCGATCAAGCTCCTGCAGGAGGCTGGCGTCCAGCAGGGTTCGCCGCCGCAGCCGATTGGCGACTACGACGACATGAGCACGTCGAGCGAGAAGGCGCTCGGCAAGATCATCAAGAGCAAGTACAACACCGACTATTACATCATTGACAAGTTCCCGCTCGAGATCCGGCCGTTCTACACCATGCCGGACCCGTCCGACCCCGTCAGTCCCCTCTCTCACCTTCGTCATTCCGGTCGATCGCGCTGACTCCGCATGCCCTGTACAGAAACTGTCCAACTCGTACGACTTTTTCATGCGCGGCGAGGAGATCCTTTCGGGTGCCCAGCGAGTGCACGACCCGAAGCTGCTCGAGGAGCGCATCCGGGAAGCGGGCATCAACCCGTCCGACATGCAGAACTACCTCGACGCGTTCAAGCTCGGCTGCCCGCCGCACGCTGTAAGTCTTTCGGTGTGCTTCTTTCGCAGGGCGGTGCAGGTCACTCATAGCCTGTCCTTTGGCAGGGTGGTGGTATCGGTCTCGAGCGTGTCGTCGTACGTCTCCCTTTCCTCCGGCTCAAGGTCTCGTCACCGCAAATCGCTGACCGCCGATGCCCCGAATTATCGCTGCTACAGATGCTCTTCCTGCAGATCAACAACATCCGTCGCGCGTCCATGTTCCCGCGCGACCCGAAGCGCGTCTCCCCGTAGAAGCATTTCCTGCTTTTCGTCCTATGGTGCTTGCTCCTTTCTTGTCAATTCGCAACTCTCTCGTCCAGTCCAGTCCAATCTAATCTCTGTCGGCCGGAGTGCTGCCTGCGTGGGCTTGTGGAGAGGTCCCATGCGGAATGGGAGCGAAGGCGCCGGATCCAAGACCCCTCGCCGGCCTGACCTGCCATTCCATGTCATGCGTGAGCGCAAGGGGATGACCCACTTTGCCGCGCAGCACCTTCACGCAACGACATCGCATGTAGCTGGCAGCCGCCCGCCCTTTCTCGCAGATACATAGAACTGCCGCTCTCTCGCAACACCCTCGCGGCACGAGCAGATGGGAAACGAATTGGGTCCTTGATTTCGTTCGCTGCCCAAAGCATCCCTCCTCCGTTCATCCTGCCATCCCACAGTCGTCGTCCGCTCCGAGTTCGTCGAGGTGGTCCGCCGAGGTGCGGGGTGTAGGGTGGTCGAGTTCCGAGATGCCGCGGGATCACGAGGTCCGGCAAGGATTCGGTCGCATCGCAAGGTGGTAAAACGAGTCGCCGAGAATGACCTAGGCGAGTCGATTACTGCGGGCAGAGTCGGCGGGGTGAGGACGCGGGTCCCGAGGGCGGCACGGGCAGGCGGGGCAAGAGGCGATGGAGGGCAGAGCGGGAGACAAACCTTCGAGCGAGCACGCATCTTTCTTCTCTTACGTTTGAGGCGGCGGACGCTGAGGGAAGGGAACTGGAGTCAGGATCGTTGTTCTCGTGATGATGAAGAGGAGACCAGGGGGTCGCAGGTCATGTGCCCGCGTTTCTTCCCCCGGGTCTCGGTCGCAACGTGCAAGAGACTCACCGCTTCTTGCGCCACTTGTCACGCATACTGTAGATGGAGAAAGAGCGGAAGGGCCAGTCAGTGCCAAGTTCTCTGTCGCGCGAGGCGGTGACGCTCGGCGTGCGACCGGGTCGAGCTGAGCGCTGATCAGGTGCGCCGGCTCGACTCGACTCGCGCGCGCCCCGGAGCGGGAGCGGGCGGAGGAGAGCGTAGCCGGCGTGTGTGCAGCGAAGGCTGGGAGTGGGGCTGGAGCAGCTTACTCGACAGGTGAGTGACGATGTGCGTGAAGAAGGAGAAGGCAAGCCCCGACGACGCGCTCGAGGCCCGCTCGCTCCAGCTCCAGCAGCTGGCCCGCGCGCTCGAAGCTGCAGGCGAGCTCGGGAACAGGGGCCGCCCTCCTCGTACCCCCTCTTCTCTCCCAGCCTCACACTCGAGCTGTAGTATCTAGACCGATCTAAGTCAGTCGCTTCATTGAGTCTTTGAGCAGCTGGCCATGTCCGCCGCTTGCAGAAGGCAAGGACAGTAGAAAGGCTTTTCTTCCTCGACATGTCTTTCTCGTCGAGGAAACGCTTTTCCTCACGAACACATTTCTCCCTGACGCTCGAAGTGCATCTCGTATAGATCTGGACTGCAGCGCTTCGAGCTTGATGGGCCCAAGAGCTCGCGCCTCAGCAGATCCGAGGCCCAGCTCTTTCTCGGATGGAGCTCCTTGAGGAAAATTCGAACTGCAAGTGAGGGAGGCGGCCTGCTTCTTCCCCTGCGCGGGTCCGTTTTTCCAACCGAGTAGCGCAATGTCAAGGCTTGTCTGTAGCATTTGCATATCTGAGCAGGTGGTCGGCTCGAGTGCAGCTCCGCAAAAGGGTGGTCCAAAGGCGTCGGCCGTTCGTCTCGGGGCGGCGGGCGAAGGCAACAAGCAGCAGTAACAGGCTGGGCCAATCAGACCAATCAGTGCCACAGCTGATTTGAACAGAAGAGCAAGTCTCCAGGCTGTTCCGAGGGACTTGGGGTCAAGAGGAAGGAGTCCTTCGCATCGGGGATCCGGCAAGCGTCGGGGTAGCATTCGGCTCGGCATCAGCGCGCAAGAGCGCTTTCCACTGGGTCGAGAATGCACGTATCCGAATAGTCGAGGAAGACGTGGATGGCAAAGGCGGGCTGTGAGCCAGTCCTTGGGCAGCAAGTGCATGCGAAAGCAGATGGATCCGGGACTGGACCAGGTCAGGGCGGGTCCTAGCGCGCCGTTCAGAGCATGGACAGCAAAGCACATAGAGCAAGTGTATATCCGTAGCGGAGCATTGCGCAGTCTTCGAGCGTGTGAGGGTGTAGAGTCAAAGGTTGAAATACCCCGCACGCCCGCAAGCTCGAGGCCAAGTGGTGCCAGCTGCACCTGAGCACACGGCCGTACGCCCTCTCCGGCTGCTCCAGCGCGCCAGGCGACCCTCTAACGTCTCAGCCATGAGCTCGACCAAGCACTGCTTCGAGCCCGAGGTGCGCTCTGGCCGTATCTTCGCCCGTCGCGACTGTCCCCAGGAGTTGATCGACATCCCGGCCGTACGGCTCTGCTAACCCCGGGACCTTGCCGCTCTACTTGGATGACGCACAGAAGCTTCGCGTTCTCCTTGTCGGCGCCGGCGGACGCGAACATGCGCTCGCCTGGAAGCTCACCCAGAGCCCGCGCGTCGACCAGATCTTTGTCGCTCCCGGTCAGTCTACCATCCCTCCTAGCGTCCGGAGTCCAGCGATTCCGTATAGAGTGGCAAGGGAAGCTGACTCCGATATGCGCACACAGGCAACGGCGGAACGCTCTTCGGCGACAAGACGGTCTCGGTCGCGATTCCGGCAGAGGACTTTGATGGCCTCGTCGCCTTTGCCGTCCGCAGCAACGTGAGGCATGATCCCGGCTTGCGCTTTCTCCCGACAGAACTAACGCTTTATCGACTGCGCAGGTGAACCTCGTCATCCCTGGTCCCGAGCAGCCGCTGGTCGACGGGATCGAGACGGTCTTCCGCCGAGGTGAGCGGTCCTCCTATGCCCCCCAAGCCCGCTCGAAGCTGACGAAGGCCTGTACAGTCGGTATCGCCGTCTTCGGTCCGTCGGAGCGCGCGGCGGCCATGGAGGGCTCCAAGGCCTTCTCCAAGGACTTCATGGCGCGGCACAACATCCCGACGGCCGAGTACCGCAACTTTACCGATCACGCCGCCGCGGTTCAGTACGTCAAGTCGATCGACCACCCCGTCGTCCTGAAGGCGTCCGGGCTCGCCGCCGGCAAGGGCGTCATCATCCCCGCCTCGACCGAGGAGGCCCTCGCCGGTCTTGAGGATATCATGGTCAGCAAAGAGTTCGGCGACGCCGGCTCCGAGGTCGTCGTCGAAGAGTTCCTCACGGGACAGGAACTGTCGATCCTCGCGTTCTCGGACGGCTACACGGCCCTGGCCCTCCCGGCCGCGCAGGACCACAAGCGGATCGGAGACGGCGACACGGGGTTGAACACGGGAGGGATGGGCACGTACTCGCCGGCTCCGGTCGCGACGAAGGAGATCGAGGCCGAGATCATGCGCAAGATCGTGCAGCCGACCATCGACGGCATGCGCAAGGATGGTACGCTGCGGGTCATGGGGCGAGATCCCAGTCGGTGCGATCAACACTGACGGTTACTCGTCAATCCTCTGCACAGGCATCCCCTTCATCGGCATGCTCTTCACTGGCATCATGCTGACTCCGAAGGGCCCTAAGGTCCTCGAGTACAACGTCCGCTTCGGCGACCCCGAAACCCAATCGCTCATGGCCCTTCTGTCCGACGACACCGACCTGGCCGACCTCATGATGGCCTGCATCGAGCGCCGCCTCGACTGCGTCAAGTTTGAGATGAAGAAGGAGGCCGCGGTGACGGTTGTCCTCGCCGCCAAGGGGTACCCGGGCTCTTACCCCAAGGGAGACGAGATCACCTTTGACCCTCTTCCCGAGAGTCAGTCGTCTCTTTGCGGCTGGATTACCGCTTTAATTCGCTGACGCGCTCTGCGCATCCAGATGTCTGGGTCTTCCACGCCGGCACCAAGGCGACTCCGGAGGGCAAGATCCTGACCAACGGAGGCCGCGTCCTCGCGGTGACGGCGACGGCACCGTCCCTGAAGGAGGCGCAGGCTCTAGCGTACAAGGGCGTCGACTGCGTGCACTTTGAGGGCAAGACGTTCCGTCGGGATATTGCCCACAAGTGCGCTCATCCTGTCCGCGCCACGAAAGCGAGTCCGACTGACCTTGTCGCGCCACTTCTAGGGCGTTCTTGCAAGAAGAAGAATCGAAGCCGCAGGGCATGACGTACGCATCAGCAGGTGTCTCCATCGACGCCGGCAACGCCCTGGTGGACCGGATCAAGCCGATGGTCAAGGCGACGAAGCGGATCGGGACCGACTCGGTCATCGGCGGCTTCGGCGGTCTCTTTGACCTGAAGGCGGCCGGGTTCAAGGACCCGGTCCTCGTTGCCGGTACGGACGGCGTCGGCACGAAGCTCAAGATCGCGCAGACGTACGGCAAGCACGACACGATCGGGATCGACCTCGTCGCGATGAGCGTCAACGACCTCGTTGTTCAAGGCGCCGAGCCGCTGTTCTTCCTCGACTACTACGCGTGCGGTCACCTCGATGTTGACACGGCGGCGGATGTTGTCAAGGGTGTCGCGGACGGTTGCGTCGAGTCGGGGTGCGCGCTGGTCGGTGGCGAGACGGCCGAGATGCCGTCGCTCTACGAGGGCGGTGCGTTCGAGCGGCTCCTCCGTTCCCGAAGATCTCTCGTCTGACCCGACTTGGTCTCTCACAGAGGACTACGACGTCGCTGGCTTTGCCGTGGGTGCCGTCGAGCGGGAGCTGGTTCTCCCGCAGCCGACGATCGCGCCGGGCGACGTCCTGCTCGGCATTGCGTCTTCGGGCGTGCACTCGAACGGCTTCTCGCTCGTGCGCAAGATTGTCTCGGCGCACGGCTACGACTACTCGTCCTCGGTACCGTACGAGCCGAGCAAGACGCTCGGCGACGAGCTCCTGACGCCGACGACGATCTACGTCAAGCAGCTCTTGCCGGCGATCCGGAAGGGCGCGATCAAGGGCCTCTCGCACATCACCGGCGGCGGGTTCACGGAGAACATCCCGCGCGTCCTGCCGAAGGGCGTCGGGTGCTACGTCGACGCGGGCGCGTTCGAGTTCCTGCCCGTGTTCCGCTGGCTGATGAAGCTCGGGCGGGTCGACCCGCACGAGATGGCGCGGACGTTCAACTGCGGGATCGGGATGGCGGTCGTGGTCGCGCGGGAGCAGGCGGACGAGGTCGAGCGGCTGCTGCGCGAGAGCGGCAAGGCGAGCGTGTACCGGATCGGCGAGACGGTCGCGGGTGAGGGGTGCGAGATGCGCAACCTCGAGGCGTGGGTCAAGGCGTCGCAGCAGTGAGCGGTGGATGCTCCCCCTCTCTTCACATTTCTCTTTTCCTTGGGCAATAGAAGTTTCCATGTACCCAGACACTTCTTGCGACCGGGCTAAGCAAGAGTTGGCAACTGTATTACAACAACGGGACTGGCACTGCTGGTGACTGTCACTGGGCGGCGACCTTGTCGAGACTGGCAAGGGCGGCCTTGACAAAGTCCTGGCCGTTCGCCATGGCGCCGGCTGGATCGCGCATCCGTCAGCAGCTGAGAGTATTGGAGATCTGATCGAGCGAGCCGCACCTTTGTGAGCGGTCCGGCCGGCGGTGGCGGTTCCCCAGGGACCTGCGGGGGCAGCTGCCGGCGCGGACGAGCGGTACATCTCCGGCTTCGGCCCCTGAGCTGAGGCAGCACGGTGAACGGCGTCCAGCTCGGCTTGGAAGGCTGGAGAGCGAATCTGAAAGTCAGGTTATGGGTAATGCGAGAGTCTAGACTTAGGTGAGGGGACGGACCTTTTTCGAGGGAGGAGGCGGCGGCGGCGGCGTCAAAGGCCGGACGGGGAGTCTGGGTGCGCTGCATTGCTGTTCTGTTCATGCTCTGTCTACTCCACCGTCGGCCCCTGGCCTGCGTGGCGCGCGGCCTGCGATGAGCGAGGCTGCCGTCGGTCGCCTGCTCCGACGACTTTCGACTTGGCTCGGACGCTCTCGCCCTTACGCCCTCCCGCCATACTCTGTCCAGCCATGTTCCGTGCCGCTGCCCGCTCGCTCGTGACTCCCGCTGCCCGCCGCGCTGCGTTCGCGCCTGCGCCGGTCCGGTTCGCGCCGTCGCTGCTCGTCCAGCAGCGCTTCTACGCCGCGTCGAGCCTGTCCGCCGACACCATCAAGGCCCGCATCGAGGACGTCCTCAAGTCCTTCGAGAAGGTCGAGGCTAGCAAGGTCAGCTCTCGTGCCCCCAACCCCTCGCGGCTCACGGGCGCCGGGCCGGGGACGACGTCGGGCGGCTGGACCCGGATCTGCGCCGCTTGCGATCGCACCCAGTCCTCGCCCCGTTGGGCTCCTGAAGCCACTGAGAGACAATGTACTCACCCAGACTGCTACAACCAGGTCTCCCCGACGGCATCCTTCACCAACGACCTCGGTCTCGACTCGCTCGACGCTGTCGAGGTCGTCATGGCCATCGAGGGTCCGTCCCGCTTCCCCTGCGTCTCCCACTTTGGCACATGGCTGACAAACAGAGATAATCTCAAAGAGGAGTTTGCCATCGAGATCCCCGACGAGGATGCCGACCGCATCACCACCGTCGGCGAGGGTGAGTCCCCCTGCTCCTATTGAGGCGCCGCAATCCTTGTCGACCAGTCACTGACCGGCCGAGACATTTCTGCAGCGATCGACTACATCTCCAAGTCTCCGGAAGCCCACTAAGCAGTGAAATCCGTCGAAAGAGGCGAACATTCGTGTAGGAGTAGAAGTCTGGCAAAGCAAGCACACACACACCCGTACCCGCTGGCCCGGCCGACCGGAGGGGTTTCTCCTCGAGCGCATCTGGCGAGCTATCGTATGCCAAAGAACTCCGTCGTAACTGTTTGGCTGAAAAAGGCGGCAACTCCGTTGCGACGATCAGTTCCCCAATTTTAAGAGTCGGGCTCCATAGTGCTGTGCTTTGCCTCTCCGACATGGCGAGACCAGCTGCCCCCTGCGGCTATGGATATCCCCGTGCTCGACTCGACAATGTCTGGTCTTGTGGCTCCTCTAGAGTCGCCTGACACCCCATCCGCTGCTGTATCTCCGTCTGCTCTACCCCACATGGTCAGCAGAGGCTCTAGCGCTGCACCTCCAACTGGCAAAGCCCCTCCGCTGCCCAAAGCTGCCAACAAACGCAGCTGCGCAGCCTGCAAGCTCCGCCGGGTCAAGTGTGATCGGCCGGACGGGGAGGAGGCAGATTGTCGGGGCTGTCTCCAGCGCGGATGGCAGTGAGTCCCCCTTGACGCTCTTCTCGCTGGTCCGCTGACTTCCGAGATTCCCGCGACAGGTGCGTCCCTTCCGAAGTCAGACCGAAAGCGCCGTATAGAAACGGGCGAAGGGTCAAGGCGATCCAGTGAGTCTCGCGGCCACCCAGTTTGCTCGACAAAGGACTCGAAGCTGAAGGAGTCTCGTCCCCTTTGCCGCAGAGAACTGCTCACCGACAGTTCTCCATCCGCGTGAGCTGCGGCTTGAATGCGACCAAAGAAAAGAGGATTGACCCGGCCCTCCAGGTCCGACACTTCGGCAGGAACACTTTCGACCGCTTCAACTCCGTCGGACTGGTCCCCTCGGATCACGGAGCAGTCGGTCAATGTGCGGCTCGGCAACATTGAGCTCCGCGAGACCGTCATGAGCAACTTGCTCGAGTGTGCGTCCTCTTTGCGCCTGGTCACCCGTCACCCGCCCAAACCTACTCGATGCTGACACCCGACACCCGGACCAGCCTTTTTCACCTTCCGGACGATCGCAACATTCTCGCACGAGGTCGACTTTCACATGACCTTCAACCGCGCCGGTCGGCGTCTCGACCAGCTCTCGGACACGAACCAGGTCCTCTGCGCGACCTTGCTCGCGATCGGCGCAAGGTGTTCGGACCACCCCGCCCTCATCGGTCCCGGCGCGCTCCGCATTACAGATCTGGCAGAGGCGACAAGGAACGATCTCGATCTCAGGTCGTATGGGCAAGCGAGGGAAGCGGCTTATCGCAACCTGGCCGAGCAGGCCCTGAAGTTCGCGGACGAGAAGGCCCTGTTCCGGCAGCAAAGCCCGGAATCGGTCGCGGCGCTCATGTTCCTCGAAGGTCTCAGCAGTGCGCAATTCCGCTCCCAGTGTTGGTCGCGCGCGATCCTGCTGATCGCGAACCGCTTGTCCTCCGCAGCGGGCAAGGTTCCGGTCGATCCGATTTTCGCCAAGACCTGCGCGATGCAGGTTCGCGAAATGCTCGTTGCCGGACAAGAAGATCCGGAAGTCCGAGGCTCGGTCCAGAACACGACCCTCGCCTGGACAGCCGTAGTGAGGATGTCTTTATTCTGGGTCAGACCTGGAAATGCGAAGGGTTGACCAGGACTCGACGCCCTGCAGCTGCGAGATGCGCTCGCCTGCGCCTACAACGGCAGTACCTTTTCCTTCTCCGACGACGACCTGTGGCTCCTGCGCGGCGAGCAAGACCCTCCGCCCCCGCTCCTTGACCAACTCGCGGAACCACTCCTACCGCAATCCGAACTCAACTACTGGACCCTCCTCAGCTCGATCCTGCAGCACACGATCGAACTCTGTCGCGAGACGCCGGCGGGCCTGACGGGGGTGCGCGCGCTGAGGAAGGATCGGATCGATGAGGAGTTTGCGCGCGGCTATGTCGAGCGGTGCCGCCTCGCTCTGAGCGCCTGTCGCGAGCTGCGGAAACGCGCAAAGCTTCTGCACGGCCCTTCGAGGGTGGTCCGCGATGGTAGGTCTTTGCTTGCTTGGCCGTAGTCGCCAGCCCCGAGCTGACCCGTCCGGGATCCGTAGCCGAGACCCTTGCGCGCACCATCAGCTTGAGCGCCATCAACCTGCAGTTCATCCTGCACCGTATCGTCCACGAGCGTCTCGAACGGCGGCCTGCCGGGGTCCTATGCGAGCTTGACTCGTCTGCCGGCGCGGAGGAGCTGGACGACTACTGGACGCGGCTCGCTCAACTCGCAGAGGAGGTCGACTTTGCCGTCTTTGAGTGCTCGCGAGAAATCGTTGTCCTCCTGAAGGTGTGTGACTCTCTACCTTACCCTCAAACCTTTGCGATTCCGAGACTGACCGCCCGCCGATTGGACACTGCGCAGGACGTCTTGCAAGCCGAAGTCCCGCTCGGCACGCACGAATGGCTCGATCCGCGTTCGGTCCAAGTCCTCTTCTCGCGGACGAGCTTGTGGGCAGGAGCGATCGTGCATGCGCGGACACGCGAGGAGGGCGGGATGCTCGATTACTCGATCGAGGACAAGTTGACCGATCTCCGGTGGTCAGTGCATGCCTTCTTACCCTCCGAGGGACTTGAACTAAAGACCTACGCCGTGACCTTCACTTTGCTTGCAGGACCGCCCGCGCTCTACGCTCGATCGGCTGGTCCTCGGCGATACACGCAGAGCCGCTGCCCTGGATCGAACGCGAGATCGCCGTCCTCGAAGCTCGTCGCGGAGAGTACTGCCCCTCCTTCGCCGAGGCTTCGGCCGGAGTAGAGCTTGCTCTGTCGACTCTCACCGGGCTGCCGGTCACGTCCGAGCCGTTTGATCCGACTTGGGCGACGACGAGCCTGAGTGGCGCGCCCGGCCTGGATCCACCCATGGACGCGAACGCCCTGCTGGCCAGTCTCGGGGTGGCATTCCCCGCAAACGCCTCTCTGGCAGAGATGCCGCCCCCGACTTTGAGCGCGCCCGACGAGGAGACCCCCGACCTGAGCCGCTTCTCGACTTTCCACTCCCAATTCTTCTCCACTCATTAGACCTATGTAGATCCGGTCGGAGCGATTCTCTCATAGCCGTGTTGTTATGTATATTCGTTTTCAGCCAAGACGAAGGAGTAGCTTCAAAAGTCGAGCAGGTCTGGCTGTTCGTGAACCATCCTCGCGACCGAGACTTTCCGTTCCGGCTTCGGCGCGGGCGCTGCGTCTGCACCTTCGGGGGCAAACGCGACGCCCCCCAGTCGCACCCCCTTTCGGCGTGCCGGTTTGGGCGCCGCTCCTCCCTCCTGACTGGGCGACGGCTCGGCAGGGACGGGTGGCGGCAATGTCGAGTCCGTCCCGGCTGCGCCTCCTCGCACCGACTCCGACTCGAGGTCGCCTCCGATCCTGACCTGTGCCATCCTAGACGGCAACCCGAGCAGGACCTCAGACCCGGTCTTCCCGCCCGCCATCTCGCGCTCCTTCCGGTTCGCCTCCTCGACCCTCTTCCTCCGTTTCTCCCTCTGCTCGTCCTCCCCTCCAGTACCTCCCGCGACCGGATCATCACTGACGACCTCGACGACGAACCTCCTCCGCTTGACGCGGAAGCCGATCAGGTTCTCGCGGCCTTCGCCGCCGCCGCCGAGGCCGCGCAGGACGGACAACTTTGACCCGGGCGGGACGAGCGAGCCGGGCGGGAGGGCGGGGAGTTTCGGGGAGGAGATGAGGCCGGCGTGACGGGGGAAGGTGGCCGTAAGGGTGGGGGAGGCGGCGAAGGAGGAGAGGCGGAGGACGCCGTCGGCGGCGTGAGAGAGGCGGGTCAGGAGCGGTGAGAGCGGGGCGGAAGAGGTCGAGTGGGAGGTGTAGAGATTGGCGGGGAAGGTCATTACGCAAGAGGCATGAGCCTGGCGCAGGAGATGCCGCAACCGGTGCACGAATGCGTAGAGCGCCTGCGGGTGAAAAGGTCAGGACGGTGATGCTCGTCTTTGTGCGAGCCTGGCGCACTCACGGAGCTGGAAGCGGATCCCCAAGAGGGTCCACCGAGGTCTGCCAAAGCGATCCGAAGAGCCCGCTTCGGCGCTGAAGGATCGGAGGAATGCCTGCGAGTTGGCGAGGTCAGCCGGCGGGCGACCGACGTCGTCCAAGTCGGAGGCATACCTGACACCTGCGGTCTCGACGATTTTCTCAATGCTCCGGTACAGCTCGTCGTAGGGCATCGCACTGGCAGACGTGGATGCGAGCTCGTCGACGTCGACCAGGTGGAGGAGAGAGCGGTCCTTTTCGCTCAGTTTGCGGGTCTGGGTCAAGTCAAAGACGGAGCAGTAGGTTCCGGTCGAGCTAGATTGAGGGGCTGTCGTTGTTCAGGTGTCAGTGACTGAACAGCAAGGGCCGGCCCGCGTGAGGGCGTACCGTTCGACTCGATGGTGGTCTGGTGCTGCCTGAGTCCCTCGTACCGGAACGCAATCTTCATCTGTTCCTTGAGCGCCTCCTCCTGCCTTTTCTCGTCCTCCTCTTCCTGCACATCTTGCCGGGTCAATCCGGCGGACGTTTCGACTGCGGGCCTGCCCCCGTCGACCTCCATGAGCGCCTCGACGACAGCCTGCGGTCCTCCGTCGAGCCCACTCGCGACGACGACGACCTCCTGACCGCATTCGAGTCCCTGCGTAATCCAGTACCGCAGGAGGAGGTCGGCGTATGTGGTCGGGGCGTCGGCTTCAATGAGGAGGGAGGTCGAGAGCGGAAGGCCGCCGCCGAGGAGGTCGTCGAGGGAGGTCAGGCCGGTGCTGAGCAGCGGGGCGGCATTGTAGGGTGACGGACGCGTGCCCGGGATGGGCTGCACGGTCGTACGGCGCCGGAAGGACGACATCGCTCGACTTCAGTCCGATGCAATTGAAGTAGTCGACGAGAGCAGCAGAGTCGGCGCAGACAGCTCGAGCGTCCAGCTCGGCACCGAGCAGAAATGTTATATACGTGTTCTGCTGAGCCTCTGCACGTCTAAATAGTATAGCAGCGTCTGTGGACGTGGACGAGGTCGACTCGACTTGTGAGATTTCTGGTCCTCCCTCCTCCGCTTCACTCGAGTCGCCCTCAAACATCTTTTAATGCTGTGCTATTCTCCGGAAATCCTTTAGAACGCTGATCGGAATGCCATGAGCTAGTTCCGCTGCTACTCCGGACGCTTTGACCGCCTTGCCGGGATCCGGGCGGAGATGAGCCCACTCGGCCGGAAGGGCGGAGCCTGCTCATCTAGCTCTCCCTCCCTGCTAAGCTAGCTGCTACTGCTTGCGACTGAAGGGCGGGAAGCTTGTCAAGCCCCCGATCTGGGGAACAGAAGAATCGGGGACGGCTCAGGCGTTGAGGTGAGTACCTTCCTATGTTTGGGTTCTGCTGTTTGTTTGCGCGCTTCCGCTAACCTTCGTCTGCTTGGACAGCCTCGGTCCGATCCCGAGGGCATGCCCTACGACGCAGGCTTTCCTCCGGGCGAACCCGATCAACCTTCGCTGGCTGCCGTGCCGCGAGATCGCTCGGCTAGCCTTCGCTGGACCTTTCTCGACGTGCCGGCCCCAGACTTGACGCTGTCGGTCCCGGAAGCGGACGAAGAGGACGACAATGGTCAATTTTCCCGGCATGCCTCCTCGGCGTATGGTTCCGAGCAGGGCGAGCCGGCGTCCGAATGGCCTGTCGACGTTTCCCTGCGCCGGGCCCGGTCGGACCGAGCCGATCGCTTCTCTGCGTCCAGTGCGGGCTCGGCGTATAGTCAGGAGTATATCGCAGACCCTTTCCACCCGCGTTTGCTTGAATTGGCGGCGAACCAGAAAAGGCGGCCGGACGACCTTTCGCCGGACGACGTTGAATCGCTTCCTCTCTCGCCGCAGCGATCGCCCCGCGACTCGCTCGCCCCGCCTGAGATGGCGCCCAGGTCCACTTGCACGAGTGCGCCGCGTACGCCGCCTCCGCGTGGGCCCGTCCGAGCTGCAGGCGACCCGCCGCCTGTCGACCGCGCGAGCGTTCGACCGCAAGTGGACCTGCTCGGGCGCCCGCTGCCCCCTGCTCCGCCGTCGCAGGACCCGTTCGCGTACGCGATAGCGCAGCAGCCCTCACTCGTGAACGCCCCGCGGAGCAAGTTCGGTGCGGCGGCGACGCGCAGGCGTTCGTTCAACCTCGCCGCCTTTGGGCCGTCGCGCCGCGAAGACGACACGCAGAGCACCTGGGCTTCCACAGAGTACGAAACGACGCAGGACATCTCGGAAGAGATTCGGCAGGCAGCCGGTGCGGCCGCGCCTAGCCGAGACGGCGCTGCCACGACTGGCGCGAGTCACTCGGTCGAGGCATTCCCGACCACCGGCGCCCCCGAAGCTAGTCTGCGCCGCTCGCCTTCGAATCCGTACGACCTGCCGGGCCTCGATGGCGGCAGGAGGGGGCCGCCGAACGCGCTATGCCTCGACTTGCCCGCGCCGCCCGAGCCCGTGTACGCGCCCTTGCCCCCGTCGCCGAACGGCTCGCACACCTCGGATACGTCGGCGCGAGTCCTGCGCGCGAGGCGCGAACCTCTTCAGGCTTATCAACTGCCTGTCGGGGAGCGGCCGTCGCTGGCCCTTCGTCGCAGCGCGCAGGAACTGTCGCCCCTCCGCGCTGTCCCTGATGCCAGGCCGCGACACCTCGCTCCGCCCTCGGACTGCAGCAGTCCGTCCATCTCGTCCGTCTCGCTCGTCTCTTCGCCTCTGCCGGCCATCGAGCGAGGCAAGGATGGCTTCTACCGGATGCCGGTCTCGCCGCGCAAGGTCAAGACACCGTTCGAGGACGCGACCAACCTCTCGTTCCCGCTGCCACCCGACTCGGAGGCCATGGCTGCGGCCATGCATTCGGCTGTCGAGGGCGATGGTCACGCAGCGGGTGGCGCCCCTCTCACGCCCGTGACGCCATCGATATGGAGCCACCCGCCCTCGCCCTCGCCCGGAGCCTGCGCTGCGCCGCCTTCATTGCCGGACTTTGTCTCGGTCTTTCTCAATCGCCGCACCTCGGAAGAGGAAGAAGGCGGCGGTCAAGCTTCCGAGAGCGAGGGGGAGGAGCACGCCGACGCGTATCCGCCCTCGCGTCCAAACGCCCACACCCGACAAGCCGAGTCCCTCTCCACCGCTGTCGCACCGCCCCACGGCGCTCCGGACACTCTCCGCCTTCGTTCGCATCCGGCTCCGGAAGAGTCGCCGGAGCGCAGCCCAAAATCGCAAGGGTCGAGCAGGTGGTTCGAACGCGAAAAGAAACCGACGGCGCCGTCGTCCGCGTCGGGCGTCAAGTGGCACCGTCGCGCCGCTCCAGGCTGGTCGCTACGAGCCGAGCCTCGTCAAGGATGGTCCGACGCATGGTCGGCGTCGACCCGCGAAGTCCGTGGCTGGCGCCGCCTCTTCCGTTCGAAGAAGGCCAAGATCGCTGGGGCAGTTCTGCTCGTCGTCGTTCTATTGCTCGTCGTCGGTCTCGCAACGGGACTCAGTCGCCTGTCGCATAGCTCGGCGCCGGGCTCGGCCGCGTGCTCGTGCTTGAATGGCGGAGAGATCGTGATCACCGCAGCCGGCGACTGCGCCTGTTCGTGCCGGGAACCATGGGGCGGGACGAGTTGCCACCTCGACGGGACTTGCGTCGGCGGACTTGCCCTAGGAATCCTCGATACGGCGAACCTAGCCTCGGCTCGGTGGCAGCCCGAGATCAACACGACAAGGTTGGCCGCGACGTTACCGCAGTACTTTTTCCCTTCTGCGGGTGGCGACTCGGCGACGTGCTCGGCTCAGCTCGCTGCGATCGCAGTCCCGAATCTGTCGCAGGTGCGCTACCCGGCGCGGACAGAATGGATGGAAGCAGCGCTCCTCCACACCTTGGCGCTGAGCGAGTCCAACTCATCCCTGCGCCAGTTCCGCACGTTCGCGTCCGGACTCAATTGCCGTCCTTTCGGCGACGTGCCGGCGACGAAGCCGAACAGCAATTTTGCGATCTTGTCGGCCGGCTACGTCTGGGACCTCGCCGTCCTGCAGCGGACCGTCCAGTCCGTCAGCTGGAACGCCACCGTCGGCGCGACGACCTCGGGAAACCTCAGCTCGGTGAACGTGGCGACGCTCGATCGTATCACGGCGAACGCGCTCGCGGCGAGTCACCAGCGTGCGACCGCGCTGGTGCACTACTGGAACGACACGCTGGGCCTCCCTGCCGAGCAGCTCGGCGCGTTCCGCTCGGCGGTACAGAACGCCGAGGTCCTCCTGCCATTCGACGCGACCGCGTACACGAACAGCTCCTATGCCGGGTCGGAGCAGATCCCACCGCCTGCCGCATGCCGAGACGGTCTGGACGCGGATGCGCTGGCTCGCATTGATTCGCTGGAAAAGTCGGTCTTTCTCCTGCCGGGTGCGACGAATGGAAGCACGGGTTGTTCGGTGCGTCGTCTCTGTATCGTAACGCTTCTCCTTCAGCTGACGTAGAGCTCTTCACCCCGCAGGACCGCCCCCGCTACGGAGTTGTGAACCTTCTCAACCTCGCCCTTCCGTATCCTTCGTCGGACGGGCGACCTGCCTTGCCGCAGCAAGCGATCGTCCTGTCGTCTTCAAGTACGACCCGCAGTCGCCTCTCTGTCCACGCGGGCGAGCCCCTGTCGGCAGGATCGCTCGCTGCCCCTCCGACAACTGCGTCCGCTCCGGCCACGATTGAGCGGTTCGGCCTGTTGATCCCGGCCGCGTCAGCGATGGACCACGTCCTCCTCGACTACCTCTCGCTCATCTCACCCGCCACGGCTCAGGCGCTTCTTGCCTATGTCCTCTCGAACCCGTCCGGCCCGCCCTCGGGCGATTCGCCCCTGCTACATCAACCTCTCCCGCGGCTGCAAGTCCAGCTGTGGGGTCCGATCGACCCGGCGCAGGATTATCAGGTCGTCCGGTCGGGCTTGGCGGGCCGTGGGATGCCCGCGACGGGACCTTTCTTTGGCACGCCGGCGGGGGACGCTTTCCGAGCCTGGCGCTAAGCTCGCCTCCTAGCGCGGGCGGGCCGACGAGCCCGAGATCGATCCTGTGGGCGCCGGACGCGGAGAGCGCGAGTGTTGCGGAGGATACGGGCCAGCCGGCGTTCGAGGCGGTGTGGAGCGGGGCGGCCGAGTCGGTGGCGGCGCAGGTCTGGCGCGCGTTGACGCTCGCACGCTTGACGACGACGGCAACGGCGACGTAAGGAGCTTAGGTATTGGGTCGGAGGAAGTAATCTCGATGGGTGCGCTATCAACGCATGCAATCAAGAGGCACGTTTCTTTGGGTCCGTGGAGCTTTCCTGTCTGATTCGTTGAAGCCGCTGATCGCTATCGATCATATGAAGGGCTGATGGGGAATCGACTGCAGGCGGGGGTCGGGACCAAAAATACAAAAGGAGAAACAAAGTCGCCGCCGCGGATCCCGCGACACGGGCGCCCTAACCCCGCTTCGCAAACGTGACCTTGATCTTGAGCCCTTCGTCCCCACTCGCCGGGACCGCGCCCGCCGCTCCGCTGAACTTGGTATTGTGGAGCGCCTCGCGCGCGGCGCCCGACGACTGCTCGTCCGCAAACTCGACGAACGCGATGCTCTTCCTGCCCGGGATCGTGCGGACCTCGATCAGGTTCGGGTACGGTCGGAAGAGCGCCTCGAGGGATTCCTTGGTGGTGTCTTCCGGAAGGTTCTGGACGAAGAGGATCTTGTTCGGGGGGAGGTACTCGTCTGGCATTTGGACGATGCGGCGTGGTGCGGCGGCGGGGGCGGGAGCGGCCGGGACGCCGGTCTCGGCGGCTGGAGAGCATTTGAGAGTCAGTAGATGCCCTCAAGGAGCCACAGTGCAGCAAGACGATTCACCCTGCTTGGCGGCAGCCGCCTGTGCTTGCCGCTTTTTCCGTAACGGGTTCTCCCTCCGCGAGACCTCTGCAGGGGTCAGGGTTGCTCTGGCGTCAGCAGCTGTTGCTCCGCAGGAGTGAGCTCCTAGTGGCTTACTCTTTCGCTCTAGCCGTGCCTTCTTGTGCGCCTCCATGTCGTCCGGATGCAGTTTGGCGACGAGAGCATCCGATTCTGTCCGTGCGAACGCGAGTTCCTGTGATACGAATCGGGTCAATGCCTGAGCCTCATGGGAAACGATGGAGTGTGACCGACCATTGGTTTGCCGTAGAGCGGGAACTTTTGGACCTCGTGGACGGCCTTGGCGGCAGCGTCCTTGGAGTCGAGGGTGACGAAGGCCTGACCGCGCATGCGGACGTTGGCGTGTGCGGTGACGCCGAGGACGCGGCCGTACTCGCGGAAGAGGACCTTGAGGGACTGCTTCATGACGTCCAGCTTGATCTTTTCGTTCAGGTTGTGGACGTAGACGACCTCGGACGCGCCCTCGGGAAGCGGCTCGGGGGCGCTCTCCTGCGCCTCGCCCTTGGGCGCTGCATCGCCGTTCGGCTGCTGTGCGTCGTGCATCGCTGCGTCCTCTGTAGCGGCGGCGGCGGCGTTGGAGGCGTCGGTCGCTGTGGATGCGGCGGGGAGCGGGGCAGCGTTCTCGGCGGCGACGGCATTGGTGACAGCGTCTCCTGCAGCTTCTGCTGCAACAGGCGCAGCTGATGCTGTTTCTGCCTCCATGGCGCTGAAAGTGACGCTGTAGACGGCTGTAGAGCGAAGGGAGCGATTTCAACTCCAAAGTCCAAATCGACTTTCCCCTCGTCGCCGTCTACAGCCTTAACGGCGCCCTCTGCGCCGGCTCCAGCCAGCTCATACACATTCTTTGCGCCACTGCTAGCCTCTCCAGACCCCGCCTGCGCCTCTACCGCGGCGAGAGACGAGTTCCGATTGGATTTCGGCTGCTTCCGCGCCGACCAGCTCGACCGACTCGCCAAATCGCATAGGCGCAGCGCATAGGCGGCCTAGCAGGAGACGCCAGGCGCTAGCAGGCGCTCTGAAGAGCCCGAGGACGGCGCACGCATCAGAAAAGGACGCCGCGATCGCGACTGGCTCGTCGCCGCCGGAACTTGGTCGCGGCAACACACCGCATCGCCGCCCAACCGCATAAGGCGGCTATACAGGGGCTATGCGCTTCCATTGCCTCGGCGGTATGCTTCTCTGCGCCCTCCTGCCCCGGGTAAGCAATACGCGAGAGTGCTGACGGCCTTGGACTCCCCCCGCAGTCGGATCCATCGGTTCTCTCCTCGCGACCAACCTCGCCCAGCTCCCCTCCACCCAGGTCCGCCTCATCCTCCGCCGTAAGGATCTCGCAAAACAACTCCTCGAGACATCGGTCGGACCGCAGAACCCGCACGATGCCACCGGAGTTCCGTACGGCTCCCTCACCGTCGAGCGCGACGGCCTCGCACGCCGCACCTCCGGACTCGAAATGGAGCTCACCCGCTCCCCAAACGATTTCTTCGAACGCTCCTCCCATGCGGGCAGCGGCGGCTCCGGCGGCGCCCGCTCGGCACCCCGGATCGATCCGCGCGTCTGGAACCGGCAGGACCCGATCCAGACCCTCGTCGTCACGACCAAGACCCCCGCGACCGTGCCCGCGATCCGGCACCTCTTGCCGCGGTTATCGAGCCGGAGTACGATCGTGCTGTGTCAGAACGGGATGGGCGTCCTCGAGGCTCTCCTCGAAAAGTACTGGCCGGAAGACCGCTCGGACGAGGCGGAGCGGTCCCTGGCTGGACCGGCCGGCGGCGGAGGGAGGGGGGCCTGGGGGCAGAGTCCGGCGGGGGCAGGGGACGGCGGGCGACCGAGCTTTGTCTGCGCGACGACCACGCACGGAGCCTGGCGGAAAGGCGCTTCGCATTTTGTCCACGCCGGCCTGGGCGACCTCAAGTTTGGCGTCGTCCCGAATCGCGCCGTCATGTCCTTCCTCTCGACCTATCCAGATCCGTCCTGGTCCGACCCATCCGAGAACCCGATCCTGAATCCGCGGTCGCTCGTCGAGCCGACGCTCGATCACCTCCCCTACGCCCCCGTCACCTCCTCCCTCCACTCGACCGTCTCCTCCCTCCTCGCCTGCTCCGAACTCCAGCCGAATTGGCTCCCCTTGCCCACGCTGCAGATCGCCCAGCTGCAGAAGCTCGCGGTGAACGCGGCCGTCAACTCGATCACGGCCGTCACTGGCGTCCACAACGGTGCGCTCGTCGGCAGCCAAAAGGCCAAGCGGGTCATCGGGGCCGTGACGCGGGAATGCGCCGACGTCTTTGCGGCGCATGTCGCGTACGAGCAGGGAATCTGGCGTCCGCCAGCGTTTGCGGTGGACGACGTCGAGACGTCAGCACGACCTCCTCCGCCTCCGGCATTACCGCCATCCCATCCCCTCTCCGCCCATGCTCTCCTCGACTATACCCTGCGCGTCCTCCTCAAGACCTCAGTCAACATCTCCTCGACCCTGTCCGACCTGCTCCCGCTCCAATCCTCCCTCGCCCCGACGCGCTCGACCTTCTCCCTCGCGCAACACGCCCCCTCTCTCCCGAGCCGGACCGAGATCGAGTACATCAACGGCTACGTCGCCGCGCTCGGGCGGAGGTACGGCGTCCGGACCGATACGGTCGAGGCGCTCGGGGAGCTGGTGTTACTCAAGGAGGAGATGGGACGGGTCGGGGCGGTCGATCGCGTGTGGCAGAGTCGCGCGGGCGCGGCTTCTTCGGCGGCTTCTCAGGCTGCGACGCCAGCAGCGGTGGGGGAGGAGCGGCGGGTTTCCTCAGGGTCGCGGAGACCAAGAAGCTCGTCTGCGCCACCGCCGCTACGCGCACCACACCCCCTCGACTCCGAACCCGCCCCCGAACCGCTCGACAGTGCCAATACGCCCCGACCACCCGCGGCCTCGAAACACCCGCACGACCGCGCGGCGCGACATATCCAGATGACGCGCGAGAGCGAGGCGCGCGCGAGGAGGCGAGAGTTTGAGCGGATACGAGACGATCGCGCGGCGGCGGGGAACGGGTGAGGAGGAGGAGTATCGAGGATAGTTCTCCGAGGGATGGAATGGGGAGCGGGCGACGGAGGTTGTGGGAGTCCTCTGCGCCTTTGTACTTGCAGGCGGTGCTGCCGTTCGAGGCGGGCCCCCTGATCATCGCAACTTTCTTTCTTCGTTCGCATTCGCCTCCCGGCCTTCTGTTGCAGAGTCTCGGTGGGGTGTACGCGCGAGGCGGTTGCTTGGGCCACGGGCAAGCGGGCGAGAAGCGATCTCCAGTGGGTCACCGCTGCGTTCCCCGTCATATTCGGATGTGTTGACGAGATAGCCCCTAGCGGTCGTCTCGAGGGTAGGGCTTCTTCGGGGCACCGCAAAGCTCACGCT
Organism: Rhodotorula sphaerocarpa; assembly: GCA_024713535.1. Classification (NCBI taxonomy): domain Eukaryota; kingdom Fungi; phylum Basidiomycota; class Microbotryomycetes; order Sporidiobolales; family Sporidiobolaceae; genus Rhodotorula; species Rhodotorula sphaerocarpa. The sequence continues at coordinate 717,166 of JANIBP010000004.1, read as the reverse complement.
TCGAGAGAACGGCTCGAAGTTCCCTATTCGGCCTCGCGTCTCCTTCTTCCCGGACCCCGTCCCCTTCCTGCTCGCTGTCCATTCACAACAGCTGACCATGACACACCGAGCATGTACACCGATTGAGAGGCGACTGAGAAGCGCGAAGGACAGAAACGGGCCGCCTCTGCGACGATAGCTCATCGGCGAGTGGCGGCACGAAGACAGACACGAAGGGATCGAACACGGGGAAGGTCAAAGTGCTGTGGCGCGAAGAGTGGAATCAGGAGTGCGTCGGGATCGCATCAATCGAGCGAGGAGTGCGAACCGACAAGCAAGCGAGACATGGTCACGGGCGGTCCTCCCGAGCTGGACGACGGAGCGCAGTCCGTCCCGATCGATCACCGCGCCGCCTTTGGGTTCGAAGGGTCGACCTACGAGCTCAAAAGTCTCAGTCAAACCCCGCAATGATCTGAAAACAGAAGAAAGCTGGCGGCGCACCTTCCAGCGACGGCTCATTTCCTCACGGCGCTGTTGGCCCGTCCACTTGGGATGTTCGTCCCTGAGCTCCATCATCGTACGCTGATGGAAGGGCAACGCCACGAGTCAGCTTGAGGATGCGCTGTGGTGCACGGTCCGGTCTGAGAGGTGTCCGAGGGCTTCCGGCAAGCGAGCGAAGGTTGCCGCCGGGCGGGATCGCGGCCGATTTGAGAAGAGGTTTGGGCGAGAAGCGCTGGCGAGTGCGAGAGGACGCGAGCGTACAGACATGAACTGTCGGTCACCGACCATCTGTGAGCCTGCCGATAGCGCTCCGGGTCGTTCACCAAACGTGGGCAGACACACCTCGAGATACGCGACCCGGCCGTTCATGTTCTTGCTGGCGCTCGAGTGGGAGCTCGAGCTAGCGTTCGACGAGGTCTTCTTCTTTGTGTCCGTGGCGCCGGCAACGACTTTGGCTGTGGTCCGAGTGCAGCGAAGCTCAGTTCAAAGTTAGGGCGGGGATGGGGCGAAGCTGCCCGCAACGACTGCGGGCCGGAGAAGCCTCGGGGCATGGGTTTGCTTGTCCGGGCCAGCGTATGGGAGCTCACTCTTGCCTGCGATGACGCGTGCCATGTCTGGAGAGGTCTGCAGCGCGAGGAAAGCGGGGCTCGACGGTGTTGAATCGAGGCCGGACAGGAGTTTCAAAGAGCAGGTGAAAGCCTTGAATTCGCGCAGCACTGGACTGGCGGCTGTTTGGCACGTCTGATAGCGTACACAGAGCAGTCGTAGAGCAGGCGGAGCTGTCCAGGAAGCCAAGGGACGTGTGCACAGTCGCCGCGAGCTAGTCGACGAGTGGCGATTGGGAGAGGTCAGCTGCGGAGCAACCTTCGCGACCCTCGAGCCCTCTGATGGTTCCTCGTCTTCCCCCTTGCAAGCAATGTCTGCAGGGGACCTCATAGCTGAATCATACGTCGAGCAATGTCTGTGATAGCAAGCAGAGCCCCGACGCCCTTGAGAAGCTCCTCCAGCGTCAACGGGAGGCGACGTCGGTCGAGCGTGCAAAAGCCACATAGCAGTCGTTCCGATATCTGGAAGTGATGTCATCGATATCCAGCATTTCTAGCCATTTGTAGTGAGAGCGAGTGTGGACTTGGCGGCAGAGAGACGAAGTCGACCGCACCAGCTCGACGCTCTGCCCTCCTTCCAGGCTCTCCACAGCACCATGTTCCGATCAGGCAGCTCTGCCCTTTTCTCCAGCGCACGGTGCGCCTCCTCCAGCCTCCCCGCCGCTGCGGCGCGGAGGACGTACGCGAGCAAGCCGGCGCAGAACTCGGGCAGTCGCCTCAAGGCCGCGCAGCAGGCTCAGCGCGGCAGGAAAACCGTAGACATGACCGGCGACGGACGCGTACAGGTCATCAAAGAGGTGCGCGCCCTGTTTCCCCTATGCCAGCGCATGAGGCAGGACCCCGAAACCTCCTCCCCTCCCGGATCTCATCAGTCGTCCTGACCGTGTTCCGCCCACAGACGCTCTACGAGACCGAGCCCTCCGAAGCAGACCGCATCGCCGCCCTCCAAAAGGTCATTCCCTCCCCCGAAGCGCACGAGACGATCCTGCGCGCCTGGCAGCTGCACCGCCGACACAAGCGCGAAGCCCACTCGGCCGAACTCGCGCGCAAGTACGCCGCGATGCGCTCCGCCATCGACCTCCTCGAGGAGACCGATCGCGAGCTGTGGGACAAGGCGGTCGGGGGCAAGAAGTACCAGAACGTCGACCAGGCGGATGCGACCAACGCCCGCCTCGACGGACTCGTGCCGAGGGAACTGCGCGCGCCGACCGAGTTGCCGGCCGGTCAGATGTGGGACTATGAGTGGAAGGCGCCGCAGCAGCAGCAGGAACCGGAGCGGACATAGAGGACTTTCCGCAAGCCGCCCATTCAACCGAGCTGGTCAAGGAGCCCGATCTGTGTGAGAATAAGCGATTCCGGGTATACATAGTGGAAGGTCGACAGAGAAATAAGCCGGGAAAGGGGCACATTCGTACAAGCAGGGCGTGACAGCAGGGGGGAAACAGGGAGCGCAGGACCGGATGGGCTTCAGGCGAAAGAGGAAAAGGACAGGTTGGTCGTCACCGAGTCGACCATCTTGCGGTAGTCCTGCATCTGGAAGACGTTGACGTGGCCGATCCGCTCCGAGGTGGTCGCGCCGGGCCGCACGCCGTCGCTCGAGGCGCAGCCGAGAACCATGTGGTGTGGGTGGAACGCCATGAAAGTCATGTTCGATGCCTTGTTGGCCATGAGCCCGGCTGTCAAGGAGAGCACAGCATCAGCACTCCAAGTATACTGAACACGACTGGATGGGTGGACGCACAAGTATTCCGGAACTTGGTGAACGGCGCAGACAGGTCGTCCATGTTCCACAACTTGACGACGTTGTACATCGAGCTCCTGCACAATTGACAGCCCGGTCAGTCTCATATTTTCCCACGCGGAGAGAGAAAAGCGGGAGCGTACGTAGCAAAGATCGGGGCGTGCTCGTGCACAGTCATCTGCGTCAGGCCGCCCTCATGCGCCTGCAGCGTATTGATCGGTTCCGCCAGCCGAATGTCCCACAGGCAGACTTTTCCTCCGAGGCTGCGAAACGGTGCATGAGGTCAGTTCAGAATGTGTACGAGGCGGACCGGGTATAGACGAGGCTTACTCGGCCGTCGCGAGCTCGCGGTTCCCTCCTCGCTGCATATGCACATTCTGCACCCAGGACGAGTGAATGCCGGTGTACCGCCGAACCATATTGTCCCGCGGCGCCAATCTTCGGTCGTACACGCGAAGACCGCCGTCGCCGAAGCCTGCGACGACAATGTTGCCAGCCACTTGATCGCACGTCATCGAGGTCAGGCACGAGTTGGCGCGGGTCGAAAGGTCCTGGGAGACGGACGCCAACGGCAGCTTGAGTTCACATTCGGGACCAGGCGAGCGTAGATCAGGGGGACGGGAACGCACCTGCACCATCGTCTCGCGCGTCGCGTCCCAGACCCGAATGTACTTGACGTTTCCGCCCATCAGCAACTGTCCTCGCCCCTGCTGCCATTCGACGACCAGTCCCGGATCCTGCTCGTTCGAGCTCCTCGGCAGCTCCTCCGAGATGCCCTGGAACGACGAGACCAGCTTGACCTCCTCGGGCGATTCGTAGGCGCGAAATAGTCGCACGTCGCCGTCGGCTGCAGTAGTCGACACTCGTGTAAGCTCACTAGTCTGAAGAATTTGCGGTGTACGGCTAGCGCACCTGTCGCAGTCATCAGGAGAGCAACGTCGTCCTCGTTCACAAAGCGCAGAGTCGAAATGGGCACATTGACGGGCGAGCCGTTCGCGAACCGGTTCAGGCGCATATTTCGTTCCGGGTCGTACACCGTGACGTTCGCCTTGTCGTCCGAAGAGACCAGATGTGGCTCGAACTGGTGGAAAATGATCCGATGCGGAACTGCGTCGCCGCCCAGGAAGCCGACCTGTTCGTCCCATCGTGATCGGCCTGCAGTGGAGGATGACGCGATCAGCTTCAGCTCGACTTCGACCCTGCCAGTGACCAGACTCACAGGCCGGCACCTTCATGGGCTGCGTCCGGATGATGATCGCCTCGTTCCGCTGGCGTCGCCAGACCCGCTCGTTGTGCAGCAAACTCCCCGGCTCGTCCGCCTCGGCCGCCCGCATCTGCGACTCCTTGTAGTACTCGAGCGCGAAATCGAAGAAGGTGCCCTTGAGCGGGAAGACCTGGTCTGGGCTGTCCTCGGCGGCGCTTGCGATGCTCGGCGCCTGTCTCCGCTTCTTGAGCCGGTCCTCGTCCTGCTGCACCAGATCCGAGATGATCTCGTTTACTTGTGCCGAGTCCGTCTGCACGGTAGCGCGCGGTTTCGAGGACGGCCGCGCGGGCGGCTTGCCGCTCCGGGCCTGGAGGTGCCGCAGCGTATCGGTCGACGGACTCGCCGACAAGGCCGGGGTGGACTCGGATCCGTGAGACTCCCGCCCGTTGGCCTGCTGCGGCTTCAGGCGCGACGAGTGATCTGGACCAGGCGAGGGAGTCATCGACGGCGTGCTGCCACCTCCGGAGCCTTCGAGCGCGAGGTGGGCCAGACTCTTCATGGCGGTCGCGGTGCGCTTCAGCGTGCCGCCGAACCCGCTGACCGGCGGCGTCGGAGGTGGAGTCGGGTCGCCCGTCGCCTTGACGACCGCGACCGGCGCGTCCCGCGGAAGACTATAGATATGCTCGACGGTGCCCGGTCCAGGTGGAGGCTGCACCCGAGGTCGACTGACATCGGTTGTGGCGGAGGCGAGGACCGCGCGAGCCGTCTGCGCAAGCGGCGACGCGAAGAGCAGGTCAAAGATGTAGTCCATGACCTGCTGCGCGAGCTCGGCGATCTCGAGTTGCGGGTCCGCCGTGAGCTGCGTCAGGGTCTGGTACATGCACGAGAACATGGTCGCCTGGAACGCGGGGTTCGACGGGCCTTCGTTGCTCTCGGCGGCGGCATTGAGGCTCGCCGCAATCGCTGCGATGCGGTCCTCGATGCCGCTGCTGGACGAGACGCCGGCGTTTGCCTGCTCGACCCGCTGGACGATGGCCCGGTACGCGGCGATAACGAATTGCCCCTGGTGCTCGTTCACGATCGACGACAGGAGGACGATCAGCTCCCGCCGCACGAGCGGAGAGCCGTCGGAGGACGACTTGAGCGTCGCCATCGCCACGCCGAGCTCGACGTCGGTCTGCTCGCCCGGCGAGAGTCCGGACGCCGGTCCGCTGCACGCGATCGAGCGCCCGAAGCGTTTCGCCGGGTTGCTGGATCCCGTCGTACCGAGCAGTGTGCCGAGTGCGTACATGACGGCCGCGCGGACCTCTGGCACGGGGTCGGTGTGCAGGAGGTTGCAGAACACTTCGTGCACGCGCGCCTGCACGCCCATGCCCTTCGCCTCCTCAAAGTCGTCCCACAGCATCGCGATGCACAGGATCGCCCACTGCCGGAGGAGCGGGTCCTCGTCGCGGAGGTGGACGAGGCACGACTCGAAGACCTTGACCCGCAGGCAGGCGACCTGGCCTGGCTTGAAGTCTCGGCAGCAGACGGAGAGGATGAAGGCGCACATGGCGCGGTGCTCGGAGACGTTCGGGAGAGGTAGCTGGTTGGCGGAGGAAGGGTGGAGGACAGAGACGAAGTAGGTGAACGGCGCCTGATCGGCGGTCCGGGCGGAGGCGGGGTAAGCCTGCTTGAGGAGGTCCTCCTTGCAATTCTCGTAAACCGCCAGGATTCGCGCCCAGATGTAGATCAGCACGGGCTTGAGCTCGACGGCCGGCGCCTGCAAGAGTCGCAAAACGTAGGCAAAGATGCCGATCGAGAGGGCGACGTTGACCGCCCACGGTCCGAGGTCGAGGAATTTGCAGAGGAGGATCAACGCCTTGAGTCGGTGCGCCTGCGAGAGGAGGACCTGCAGGACGACCGGTAGCTGTTCCGGCTGCCTCCGCTTCGCGACGGTCCCTTGCTCGAGCCAGATCTCGAACGCCGTGAGCTGCTCGGAGAAGAAGGTCGAGTGGACGTAGGGCGAGGGAGGCTGGGGCGGTAGGGTCGGCGGCGGCTGGTCCGGCAGGGCTGGTGGTTGAGGCGGAAGCGAGTCGAGCCACCGCTGCTCGTGCTCGAGGAGGGTCGGAAGCTGCGCGAGGCACATGTCGACGGCGAGGTCCCAACTGTCCCACAGCGGATGGTTGTGCGTCTGAGGGAGCGCCGGGACCGAGATCGGCGTGCACTCGTAGAACCGCATGATCCGCTCGGCCAGGAGGAACCCGCGGAAGAGGGCGGCGACGACGAGGTCGTGGCGGAAGAGCTTCTGGAACAGGTCGCGTGGGAGGGTGTTCCAGGCGATTGTGTCGGTGACGGCCGTAAAGATCCACATCAGTTCGCCGAGCGGGGTCCGGCGGTCGTTCAGTTTGCCCGGGATCTTGAGCAGCATGTCGAGGTCGAGGTTCGACTTGAGCGGGTTCCGGAGCAGGAAGAAGCGCAAGGCGATCTCGATCGGCGACGTCAAACAGCACGTAAAGAGGTCGGCCGGCAGGTCGGGCGTCATGGGCAGCGTCTCGTGCGACAGACACGCCCCGAGCTGGATCGTGTCGCGGAACGGCACGTTCGGGATCTGCGGCCCTGGGTTGATCGGCTGCCCGTCCGGTCCGACGCCCTGTCCCGAGGCTGCAGAGGCCTCACGCACGAGGTCGGCGTCCCGCTTCGCGCTGAACTCTTGCACCTTGGTCACGATGTTGCCGGCCGCCGAGCAGTCCCAGACGTAGATGGCCGGGCTACCGATCCAGCCGATGATCTCGGCGAGCGAGATCGGGATATACTGAGTGTACTGCCGGTTGAAGAGCCACAGCTCGCCGGACGGGGTCGGTTTCGGCACGCCGTGGCCGTTGTAGTAGAACAGCGTCCGCTCGTTCTTGGCCGTCTTTCGCGCCGCCGTGCAGAACTTTTTCGCATCCTCGATGGGCGGGTCGAGGTACTGCTTGTAGCGAGTCTTGGGCGTCGCCGCGAGGTTCTCGAACTGCTGCTGCAAGTTTTTCCCGATCCGCTCCATCGCCTTGTCCTTGGCGATGGCGAACGGGTCGACCCAGCACTCGAGCTTGGCGCACGGGTCGGTCTTGATCACGTCTGGCGGGTCGTAACCGATACGCAAGCAGACGACGAGAACGGCGGAAGCTGTTCGGATGCGGTCGCGGTTCCGCCAGTCGATCTTCTGGTCGGCCGGATTGGACGAGGGGGGCTTTGGGAGACCAGCCCGCTCGTGCCGGGTGTCGGTCCAGTACAGAAAGTAGTTCTTCTCTAGCGCCTGAGAACCTTACACGCAGTCAGCACGCCGGACTGCGGGGGGGAGCGATCGAGCCCACACCTAGTGGTGACTGACCTGCATGTACTCTTCCGAGTTGTACGCCTCGGCAAAGCCATGGCGCATATTCTGGGGGCGACGAGCCTGTCTCGTCAGTCCTGATCAGGCGCTGGGAGTCTGAGAGCGGACGGACCGAGTCGACATCGATCGGCTCGTCCCAATCTGAGGCGTATTCCTGCTCGTGGTCGGAGCGGCTGGCCGTCGAGCCATTCTCGTCGAGGCCATCGTACTCGTCCGAGTCAGAGAGGTCGGAGTAGTCTCGCTCGTCCGAGGGCGTCGACTGGTCGGCGGGGCGGACCATGACGGCGGCCGAGTCCGGGCACGCTGCTCACTGCGCCGGGCAAACCAGTCAGCGGGTCGAGCAGGCTGTAGATATGAAGCTGGATCGGATGCGAGCTTACCTGCCGTGTTAACTGTCGTGCGAGGCTTGTTTCCGCTATGCACGCGAGCGAGCCGGAGTCGGCGGCGGCGGGGAAGCACCGGCAGCAGCAGCGCCACAGTCCAGGGGAGGATCCAGGCAGCACAGGGCTCAGTTAAGGGATAGCAGTGGGCGCCTGGAAGCAGCGTGGGCCCCGCTGCAGGCTCCGTGAGGCTCTATGGCTGGAGAAAGCGCCGTCGTCCCTGGCCTCGTCGGTTCGCTTCCTCTGCCGCCCTCGCTCGCTCGCCACGGACGCCAGCAGCCTCGGAGCAGGCGTTATAGAGCCCTACTCGTAGCTCTGCTCGAGTCCCGCCGCAGGCCATGTCGACCCTGCGCGCCGGGACGTCCCGAGGCACTTCGCCTGCCGCCGCAACCTCCTCAAGAGCTGCTCCGACCAGCGCTTCAGGCGCTTCACAGGGCGCGATGACGCCGCGTGAGGCACTCGCAGCGACGCAGGAGAAGGATGTGTCCAAAGGTACGCTCGCTCGAACGATCATGCGAACTCCTCCGCATCCCTCGCTCAGTTCCTCCCCACTTGCTTCCTGACTTGCTCGGAGCATAGTCATCGTCCGCTTTAAGGCGACCGGGAACGCTCCCATCATGAAGCAAAACTTTTACAAGATTACCGCGAGCAACCAGTTCCGCACCGTGACGGCCTTTCTCCGCAAGGAACTCGGCTGGAAACCGAGCGACCCCCTCGTGAGGCCCTTCTCCTCGCTCGTCCCGAGACAATGACCCTGTCGCTCAAGGTCGTATACTTTGTGCAGTTTGTCTACATCAACTCGGCCTTTGCACCCGCGCTCGACGACACGGTCGCCAACCTGTACAAGGTAAAGCAGCGTTCGTCCGTCACTTCGACCGATTCGGAAGCAGCCATCGACCCTGATCTTCCACAGTCTTTCGGCACGGAGAACCACCTGCTTGTCAACTACAGCTCGACTCAGGCCTGGGGCTAGATCGTGCCCGCTCCTTTGCCGCTGGTCCGGCACCCGATACCCCTCCCCATTTCCGACTTGATACCCCTTCGCAAGAGCTCCCTTATCTCGTTGTACCAATTCGGGAACTTGTAGCACCAATTCGGAACTTCTAGCACCACCATGTCACGAATTTTCGCCCTACGGGACATGCCTGACTGTCTCGAACCGATTCCTTGCCCTCATGCCGGTTCATCCTCGAGTGCAAGTAACCCGATCGATGAGGCTTCGTAAGAAGCATTGCACGCGGCGACTAGCGCCATGCTGCATAAATAATCTGCGAGTCTAGCTACGCAGGAATGAAGGTGCGAAAAATATGGAGACAGTGAAGGAAGAACGCGAGCGAGAAGGGTACAGGGCCTGGAGGGCGCGGGAGGTCCGATATCGTTGCTACATGCTGGGTGAGGTGATACATGATGAGTGGCAGTGGATGGGCGTCAAGAAGGCTGAGGGCCATGCAAGGGCGAGGGAAAGAGGCGCGGAGTATTAGGCCTGCCCCGGCCGCAGCAAGAGGCAGGCGAGAGGTTTGCTAGAACGTGTATAATATGCTCAGCGTAGGGGATGTTTTTTGCGAAGTGCAAGGTCGTGAGGTCGGGGAAGGAGCTCAGGCGCGGACGTCCGGTCCGAACGGGTTCGTCAGGTGCACCGAAGGCGTCTCGCGGCTGAACCGGCGGAGGAGGCGACCCGGCAGGCCGGCGGGCGGAATCGCGAGGGACCACTTGCTGAAAGCGCCGGCGTTGAAGGCCTTGCCGCGCACCGGCTTGGCCGCGTTCGAGACCGCAGGCGCGGCGGACGAAGTCGTGCTCGGGGAGGACTTTGCGGACGAGGAGACCGGAGCGGCGCTTGAGGTCGTCGTCGTCGTCGTCGTAGTCGGCGCACTGCTCGAAGTGGTGGTCGTCGAGGTGCTCAAAGCCACAGTGGTAGTCGAGATCACGGAGGAGGAAGCGACCGTCGTGGACGAGACGGTCGAAGACGGGACGGTCGAGGACGAAACCGCCGAGCTTGACGCGTTCGGAAGCGGGTCCTGCCCGACGAGGATCATGCCGGTGGCGGCACTTGCACCTGTGCTCACGACCGAGCCCTCGACCTGGCAGATGGCGAAGACGATCGGCGCCTGGAAGAAGTTGTTCTCGAGGTCCGAGCCCGGGGTCGTGTACTGGTCGTAGATGAACGCTTGGGGCGAGGGCGGCAGGACGCTCGGAACACACCATGAGCTCGCCTGGCCGCCGAAGCTGGCGCCGGAAGCGTCGTTGCCGCTGACAACCGCGTCGACGTGACCGGCGACAGAAATACCGAAGCTGCAAGGGGCGTTGTCCCGTCAGTCGAGCGATCTTTGGAAGGTAGCAGCGAGAGATGCAGCTATAACACACCCAAAGTATCCGTCGTTCGACGACTTGAAGACGTTGTTCCGGAAAGTGCCTCCGTGGGTGCGGGCGGCCGTCCGGTTGTCGGAACCCCAAGTCATGCCGCCGAGGGCGATGCCGACCTTCATCATGTGACCAGAGGTGACGAGCGTGTTGCCCTCAACAACGACGTCGGCGAACGTGCCGCTCCACGGAGCCCAGTCGACGGCGTTGATGCCACCGAGCTGACCGCGGGTGGCCGACGTGATCGTGTTGCCCGAAACATGACTTCCCGGAGCGCCGAAGATGACGATACCTGCAGGCCATCATCGTCAGATCAGGAGCTTGCAGGCGACATGCGCCACAGAGGGTGCTCACCTCCGTCCGTAGCGTCCGTGATCGTGTTGCCAGAGATGGTCGAACCCTTGCAAGCGACCGAAATGCCGTCGGCCCACTGGCCGCTAACCGTACCCGGAGTCGGACCAGCGCCCGACGGACCGACCTCGTTGTTGTAGATCTGCATGCTCGAGCACCAGCGGGTGTCGCCGACCGGGTCACCCTCTGAAGGAGAGAAGGTCGAAAAGGGCAGTCAGCATAATGCCTTTGGCCGCTGACCGCGCAAGAGAGTGTGGATGTAGCGTACCAATGCCATGGAGCGCGGTCCAGCCGCGAGGGTATTGAAGCTTGCAGTTCTTGACCGTCTGACCCGAGTTGTCGCCTCCGGCCTCGATCAGCCCGTACCCGCCGTTGTAGCCGAGCTCGCGCCACGAGCCGTCGATCTGGATGTTGGAGATGACAATGTCGTCGCAGAACTGGCATGCCGCGTAGATGGCGACCGACTGGTCGCTGCCTTGGACGATGAGTTTGGCGCGCGAGTCGTCGGAAGGGTTGCCTGTTTCACGTGCCAAATTCAGAAGGCGAGGCAAGGATCGAGAGAATGTCAGCATCGGCTTCCTAGGCGAGCTAGCTGCAATCTAAAGCAGGCTAAGCGCACCCTGAGTCGTCAGGACTTGCTGCTTGGCCGTGAAGAAAATGGCGTTCTGGAGGTTGATCACGGCGCCGGGGCAGAGCTCGACGGTGGTACCGGCTCCGCCGTAGTGGAACAGCGACGAAATAACCGTGTCGTTAGCCGACGAGTCGATGCAGCTGGTCGTCGCACGCCGAACGAGGTCGTCGTCGCGCTTCTCGAGGATGTAGTCGCCGAGGGACCGCGGTTCGTTCGACGAGTGCATCTTGGTCAACATCGCCCGCATCGCTTGCGCGGGCATGAGCTTCGGAGGCGGAAGTTTGGCGACCGGAGTCGTCTTTGAGCGCGGGACGAGTGCCGTCCGGGAAGCCTCGACCGCGACGGGCCGCGGGAGAGCCGCAACAAGGGGCGAAAAGGCGAGGAGGGCGACCGCGCAGGCGGAGCTGAGGGTGGACGACAGCATCTTGGCGAGGGGTCGGCGTGTTGGAAGAAGGCGAAGGTGATCGAAAAGACAAAAGATATGATAGAGCGGGACGCTGGGCTCTGGTTTGTTCTGCCTTTCGGAGGTCAGGACGTCACCGCGACGAGATGAAAGAGCTCCGGACTGAAGGGGGCGACGTGGGACGGGTTTGGGCTGGTCGGTGGAGCGGTAGGAAGGAAAGCAGAAGAGCAGCAGCGCGAGCAGTCGGAGGCAGTCGACCACAAATCAGTCGGGGGGTGGTCGCGAGGATGCGCGCGATTGGGAAGGTCGCCCGCCCGGAATTCTGGCTGCTGATAATTCCGGCGCAGATCGCTCCTTGCGTCGTGCATCATCGCCATATTTCTGGTCAAATCAACAGGTGTGGATGCCGCCCGGCACCGAGCATTATCGCCCGGCGAGGCAGGTTCATCGTCGAAGAGTCCGCATCGGGTGCCGTCCGGATGCGGCAAGCTCTTCTTCGCTTCCCTCCCGGGGCGCTCGCTTCGTCGCGGCCGGCTGACAAACGGAATACCCTTTGTCTTCGGCTTCTTCGCGGATTGGCCAGGCAACCTTACAAACGCCCAAACGCGCATCGTCCCATCCGCACTTGGTCAAGCGTCGTCAGAAAGCTGCGGCGCTGCAGCCTTCGATCACTCTCCGCGGCTGCAGCCGAGGGGAGCCGAGGTGGCCGCACCCCTTCGAGAAATCAGAAGTAGGTGCGGAGTCTGCGGCGTGCGCAGCTGCTTCGTGAGGGCCTCCCCGAGGGTCGTTCCTCTGGGTGATCTCGGTGATCGAGCGAAGAGGAGGCGGTGTCGCGACGCGAGTGCGCGAGCTTTGCACAATTTGCGATCAGCGGCCGGCCGGCGACTTGCCCGGCCGGTGCCGCAGCCTTGCCGCAGCCGCGGCGACCGCGGCCGACTGCGCATTATTACAGCATCCTCTTGATGCGCCCATACAGCTCTCGAAATGCGATGCAGTGTACCTCGTCAGGGCTATAATCGTAGTATGGTGCCCACTGCTGGCTCCTGACTGGGACGCGCTTGTATCTAGACCCGTTTGTGCGGCCTGCAGGGGACGCTTGCGCCGGAGCCGCGCACACGCCTGGCTGGCGGCAGGGCTTTCTCTGGGACGATGGCAGACGCAGATCGATTCGTAGAGCTGCCAGACGACGCTGGCGATGCCGATGCTGGCGCGCCAGCTGCTGCCGCGTGCTCCACTTCAGACCGACCTGCTGCACTCTCCAGCCCTCTTGCCGAACCGGAACTAAATGAACGCCGTCACGATCACGGCGACGCGGACTCGGTCTCGGACAGCGGTACCGATGCCTGGTGGACGCCTTCAGAACTGCGGGTGAGTGCATTGTAAACGGCGGTGTCCGCGCACTCGCGTGGTTGCGGCCGGAGTGAGACCGCCGGGGGAGATCGCCCGGAGGAGGAGGACGAGTCGGTTGAATGATCGCTGACTCCAACGGAGTCAATTTCTACCTGCACAGGACCTGCTTGATCGTGCGACCAGGCTGAAGGAGGATGGCAACCGCGCGTTCGGTCAAGGACGCTGGGAGATGGCCATCGAGACGTACCGGGAAGGGCTGGCGGAGCTGCCCTCGACGCGCGAGCCTGATCCGCCGCCCAGTCTGAAAGGCAAAGAGAAGGCTGTCGAGGCAGACGCAGGCAGCGGAGCGACGTCTGGTCCTGGCGTTACTGAAGACGAGCGAGCCGAATTGGACGAATGTCGTGAGCTGCGCGCCATGCTCTCGGCAAATGTGGCCGCATGTCACCTCAAGCTGGTGAGCCGGAATCCGGAGACATTCGAGTCTATTGCTGGGTGCGAGAAAAGCGCTGATCTTGATCGGAATGCGCAGCAACGGTGGAAGGAAGCGGTGTCGGCCTGCGACGAAGGTGCGTCGCGAGGAGAAGCTCCGGGCATTCTGGAGGCGCCGATACTGATCCATATCCCCGTTTCAACAGCCCTCGAAAGTCGGCAGGACTACGTGAAAGCCCTTCACCGGCGAGCGACCGCGAATGAAGCCATCGGAAGCTGGAGCAGCTTGCAGTCCGCTTTGGACGGCACGTCCCTTCGCTTCTCCAGCACTTCGTCCCGAGTAGACGAAGCTGATCCGGTTTGCATACAGATTGGAACAAACTCGAGACGCTGCCGGAAGCTCCGCCCTCGCTGGGCGCGCAGATCAAGGCGGCCCAGCGCCGGTTACCGGAGCAGATCAAGGTGCAGCAGGAGAAGGAGAAGGAGGAGGTCCTCGGCAAGCTGAAGGACTTGGGCAACATGGTACTCGGTGCGTTTGAGTCTCCCTCGCTCCTTGTGCTTGATAGGTCCCGCTTTGCTCACGAGACTCTGAGGTCGCAGGCAAGTTTGGCTTTTCGACCGACAACTTCAAGCTCCAGGAACAGCCCGGGGGCGGCTACGGCTTGTCGTTCCAGCAGTAGCCGCAACTTGCATTCCTACTGTGCATAATCGCAATAACCTGCCTTCTCTGGAACTTTGTTGATCGCCTGCGAGGGGAGGTGCCGAGATGAACCATTTACGCCATCGGGTTTTGGGCGTTTTCACGGCCATCTTCCCTCAACCTACGCTACAGGGATGCCGCCGAAGCGGTCCATATCCACGCAAGGAGGCTCTAGTCGCTCATCCCGGCCGTCGAAGCGATATAGGGCCGCCGGGATTGGCGCCCCTTCCGCCGACGATGCCGCCGCTGCTTCGCCCCGGCTGGCGCAAGCACAGGCGCTCGCAGAACGAGCAGGCGGAGGAGCGTCGTACTTGGCGGTGAAGCCGTTGCCGCACACCGTCAAGTCTCTCCGCGAGACGAGCCTGCGCGTTGCGGCCCGCGGCCTCTACGAGTCGGTCCGGATCCCGTCGAAAGAGGCGACAGCCGGCAGCGCTGGCAAGCAGGCGGGGGCGAATCTCGGCTGGGACCCGGATCGCGACGTCGCGCGCTTCGAAGACGCGCAGCAGATCCGCGCCTTTATCCGGACGCTGCCCGTCGAAATCGCCAATCGGCTGCTGCGGCTCGTCCTCGACCTGACCACCAACACCAGCTTCGACGAGCCGACCGATCCCGGCGTATCGGTAATGTCCATCGCCATGCTCTTCTTCCACCCCAACACGACAAGACTATCGCTCAGCGGAATGGCCGCACCCGCCCTGCTCGTCTCCCGGATCCCGCAATGCACTGCTCTCGCCCACCTAGACCTGAGCGGCCACGTCGCCCTGCGAGATCCAATCCTGGCCAAGGTCATCGCGCAACTGCCGACCCTCGAGAGCATCAACCTCAAGGGCTGCACAAAAATTGGCGATCAGACGCTCGTCGCCCTCTCCAAGGCGAGCGAGGATCGCCTGCGAGTCGTCAACCTCAGCTTGACGGCCGTCAGCATCAAGGGATTGACCTCGCTCCTCGCGCGATGCAAGAATCTCGAGGTCTTGAAGCTTGCAAACGTCCAGGGCCTCGTAAGTTTCCCGTGCTCTCCGCACAACGCACCAACCGCTAATCCCGGGCACTCCGACCAGAACGAGCGCAATGTCTCAAGATGGATCACGGAAGCGACCGACGCCGCTCTAGGTTGGCGCCACGTACCCCTGAGTCGCCTGAAGACGCTCAAGGTCCGAGCGACAGAGTTCACCGACGCCTCGATCGGACGATTACTCTCCCTCTGCGCCCCGACCCTCGAGCGCCTCGACGTATCCTACTCTGGGCTCAAGACGCTCGACTTTATCTCCTCCGCCTTGCACACCCTCCCCGAGTGGAAGCTCGTCAAGCTCGTCGCGTCCGGCTTGCCTCTGACACCCGCGACCCTGCAAGGTTTCTTCGACCCGCTCGCTGGGCGACCGGACGAGGAGCGCCGGCGATTCAGCGTCCTCAAACTCGGGAGCCTTCCGGCGAGCTCGACCAAGGCGCCCGGGTTGACGGACGCGGTGCTCGCCAAGCTCATGCCGTCGCTCGAGAGGCTCGACGGGCTCGACAAGGTGTCGCTCTTCCAGAACTGGGGGCTCGGCAAGCTCTCTCAGCCTCTGAGTCGCTTTGTCGAAGTGATCGGGCGGAAGTGCACTGTGCGTGATCTCGGGTTCCTGAACTGGGTCCCGGCGCTGACGCTGCGTCGTCTGCCAGTACCTCGACCTGACACTCCCCGTCGAGTCGCATCACTTGGAAGGTCTGTTACCGCCTCTCGACGTAGACGACGCGGAGGCCGAGGAAGATTCGACGCCGTTCGAGCCGCCCCGCATCCAGACCTTGATTCTCGATAGTTCCCGCATCACGGACGAAGCCGCCGGCGCGGTCAGCGCTTGCCAGGACCTTCGCTCGTTGCACGTCGCCGAGACGCGTATCTCCAGTGAGCCATCGTCGCGACTCCGCCGAGCGCAGCCGTGTGCTCGCTCGCAGCTGGTTCGCTTCGCCTCGCCGAGATTGACCCTTCCTTCTCTTCCCAGCCAAATTCCTCGCTACGGTCCTCTCCTCCTGTCCGGACCTCGCCCAGCTCAACTTGACGTCCTGTCGGGGTGTTCCGGTCACTCAGCGACGCAATTTTTTCGAAGCTTGGGCAAAGGGCGAGGTCACCCCTGCCTGATTGCATTATTCGCGACCCGCCTCACCCGCCTGCGCTTTTTCCCGGATCCGATTTGTCTATGTTACTTTGTTGTTGTTGTTTCCGTCACCCTGCAACCAGACTTCGCTTCTTTGCGAGAAAGGATTTTGGAGGCGTTCCCGCCGGCGGTTGCAATCGCTTTTTGGCTACTTATCCCAGCTCGCTCGTTCACTTTCTAGCTCTCGGCAACAGTCATACACTCCTCGAGAAGCCGGGACGCGCCTTGTACGCCCCGCTGCAGACGTCGCCGCGCCAGGACGAACCGTCAACTTGGACACGATGCGGCGGAATGGCGGTTGCAGCCGCCTCTCTCGGATGTTGCTCGGCGCCGTGGCTACTCTAGGGCTATGGATAAGCAGTGTTCAGGCATACCAAGTGCTCGTCACCGAATCCGATGAGGTGCGTCGACCGTCGCGACTGTTCTTACCCCACTTGCAAGCGGTGTTCCTGCGGTGATACGCCCGCTGACGCTCGTATTGCAGGTCCGACAAGTCTGCAGCGGCATGTGGGGTCAGGGGAAGCAGTCGCCGTTCATCGAAGGTGCGCTGCCGATTTCAGGTCTATTCCGAGGTTCAACAAATCCCGCTCACCGCTCCTGCCTCGCCGCAGTGCTGTTCTCGCCCGCCTCGCGAGGGCAAGCGGCGCTCGTCATCTTCGAATGGCAAGACTCCAAGTACCTCGGCGTGAATCCGGAAGGAGAGCCAAAGCTGAACGACTGGGCGGAAGACGTGCGTCGTCCTTCCTGCTTCGAAGCGCTCACCGGACCCAGGCTGATCTGACGTCGGCTTTGTACAGCGTCTCTTCCTGTGCACTCTCGCGGCCCAAGAGGCCGGCAAGTGCACTTCCGCCGACCTCGGCCGGTTCCTCAAGTCTCCGCTCGCGCCCGAAAGCACGTCCATCTACACGGCATCGGTGCACTTCGACCCTATCCCGTCCGGCAGCTCGGACGAGACCGACGTGCAGAGCTTCGGTGTCGCGGGACCGTATCGGTACGAAGTGCCCAGGACCGGATACTACTGCGTCGGGACGGTTCCTGTCGTGCTCGAGGGAGCGACGCGGAATACGAGCTACATGGGCGTCGTCGACTTTGAGAATGTCTTTGAAGGGCAGCTGCCGGCCAGCGAGTACCCCAAAGTCTCAGTGCGTCGCTCGCTTCGCGCTGTCCGACGCAGAAAGCTGACGCCGCATCGCCTTGCAGTTCTACCGCGGCATTTTCCTCGCGTACCTCGCCTTTGCCGTCGCGTGGGGCACCCTCCTCTGGGTCTATCGTCGCGAGATCCTGCCCCTGCAGCGCTACATCACCGCAACGGTCGCCTTCCTCGTCGTCGAGCAGCTCTTTGTCTGGCTGTACTACCGGCTCCTCAACAACGGCTCGCACCCGGGCGTGGCGGGGGTCTACCTGTTCCTCGTATCCGGGCTTACCGCGCTGCGCAATAGCGTGAGCCTGTACCTGCTGTGCTTGGCCAGTATGGGCCTGAGCGTCGTCCGGCCTACGCTCGGCAGCGTGATGGGCCGCGTCAAGCTGCTCGCCATCGTGCACTTTGCCTTTGGATTCCTGTCAGTCCGCTTCGGTTCCTTTTGAGTGGGACTAATGACTCAGTACTGACTCGCTTCGACCTGCAGCTACTCGCTCGGCACCGTCACGATCCCGCTCGAATCCTCGACGTTCTTCATCCTGTTCTTCGTCCTCCCGCTCTCCTTCTCGCTCACGGCGTTCCTGTTCTGGATCATGTACTCGCTACACTCGACTATTTCGGACCTCAGTGCGCGGAGGCAGACCTACAAGCGGAAGAGTGAGTTCTGCGGGCGGGCCGCGCTCGGATCGTTCACGCGGAACTGACATGGCCCCCGCTCCGCCGCAGTGTTCCAACGGCTGTTCTACATCCTCGCGGTCGCGTCGACTCTGGTTTGCCTCTTCTTCATCGCTTCGTCGATCGCCTTCTCGTCCCGACTCGACCCGTCCTTCCCGGCCAAGAGCTGGAAGTGGCGCTGGCTCCTGCTCGACGGGTGGTTCTCGATCCTGTACATGCTCGTCTTCTTCGCCGTCGCCTTCCTGTGGCGACCCGCGGGGTCGAACCGCCGCCTGGCGCTCAGTGACGAGGTGCCTCTGAGCGACCGGGACGACGACGAGGCGGCGGGGCTGTTCGAGTTGCCGGATGACGACACCGAGCGAGACGAAGCCGGCGAGCTGAAAGGCGAGACGTACCCTTTGACGCGCCGGTCGCGCGACGGCCGCCAGGAAGTCGTCTTTGACGTCGGGAGCGACGCGGACGACTCGGGCGACGAGGGGGGATCGCGGCACTCTCGGAGGAGGCGCTCGAGCGGGGATGAGAGTGTCGACGACATCACGACGCAGCATAATAAGGCGAAGAAGTTGAACGAGGAGGGGGAGCACGGTGCGGAGGGGTCGGAGGACGAGGGCGGCGAGACGGCTCGGTTGCGGCCGTCCGGCGAGGCGCCGCCCCAGTACCGCAGTCAGAAAGATGACTAGGGGGTTCTTTGCATTTACAATCGATTGAACTTTCGGTTTGATTGCTGGGTCCGGCCAGTTGAGAGGTGGTTCTTCTGCGAACGGTGCGGATTCGACTGCAGGCCTCAGGCACACCGCAATCCTTTCGCGAGCAGGTTGGTCGGAGGTCGCAGCGATAGGATCACATTGTATAAAGTATTACAGTTGCTACAGTAGACTGCTCTGTTAGTTGCCAGAAAAATGGTGTTGTCGACGGTGACGAAGCCCTTGCCGTCGCTGTCTGCGCTGCTCCCCCCACACCGCCTGCCTGCTGCCAGCCAGTACACAGAGCAACTGACGCTTCCACACTCGCGTCTCTGCTCCTTCAGCCGCTGCATCCGTCCCGCGGGACCTCGTCACCGCCGTGTTCGTCGCCGCCGCTTGTGAACCGTTTCCCCTCGCAACTCTGCACAGACAGCATTCTAGCGCATCATGTCGGGCCCTGAAGCAGGTGGACGATACTCGTAAGCTACTGCATTCGGCGCTACAGCGCTGTGTGGGCTGGACCGAGTTGGCTGACCCCTCCCGACTTTACCGCCGTGGACGCGCAGTTTCTCCCTTACGACGTTCTCGCCGTCCGGCAAGCTTGTGCAGATCGAACATGCGCTCGCAGCGGTCGCGCAGGGAACTACCAGCCTCGGCATCAAGGGTGCGTTTAACTGCCGAGTTGGCTCTCGCCCGAACCGCGTCAGCGGGAGAAGCGGAGCCTTACGCTCCACGCTGCTGGGCGAAAAGGGCGTTCGCTTTACACTTGAAACAGGCTCACTGACACCCTAATACCTGCGCAGCCACGAACGGTATCGTAGTCGCGACCTCGAAGAAGGCGCCATCCCCGCTCGTCGACGACTCGATGCTCGAAAAGGTGCGCCCTGCCTGCCTGCACATTTCCAGCGATGAGCTTTCCGTGCTGACATTTCGCTCGTGCTCCCCGGCCCAGGTGGCGCTGATCTGCCCGAACATCGGCATGGTCTACTCGGGCATGGGTCCCGACTTCCGCGTCCTCGTCGCCAAGGCACGTAAGTCGGCGCAGGCGTACTGGAAGATCTACGGAGAGTACCCGAGTACGCGGGTCATGGTCGGCGAGATCGCGACCGTCATGCAGGATGCGACCCAGTCTGGGTGAGTTTTCGTGGCCGGGGCGGGACAGACGAGCGAGACTGCGGCTCTCGAGTCGGTTTCGAGGCTGCTGTTCGTTCCACCGCTTCGATGCACATGCTGACGGTGCGCGTCCCGGCTCGCAGTGGTGTCCGACCATTCGGAGTTTCGCTCCTCGTCGCCGGTTTCGACAACGCGCGCGGCCACACCCTCTACCAGGTGGACCCGTCCGGATCGTTCTGGGCATGGAAGGCGAGCGCGATCGGGAAGAACCAGGTCAATGCCAAGACGTTCCTCGAGAAGCGGTCAGTCGGCTAGAGTCTTCGCTACAGAGCCGGAGGCGCTTGTCCCATTCGAGCTCAAGTCCGCGGCGCTGTCTCGCGAGCGTGTAGCTGACATGATGACCGACCTTCCAGGTATAACGACGATCTGTCGCTCGAAGACGCGATCCACACGGCGCTGCTGACGCTCAAGGAGGGCTTCGAGGGAGTCATGGACGAGAAGACGATCGAGCTCGGCGTCATCACGACGCAGCCGACCGAGGAGGGCGTCTCGGCGACGGGACACGGTACCGGACTCGCGGGGACGCCGGGCTTCCGGAAGTTGACAGAGGCAGAGGTGGCAGAGTGCGTTGCTTTCCTGCCCTGTCGTTTTACCTCCTTACGAGCGGGACTGACTTTCTTCTCTGTTGCAGTTACCTGCAGCTGTAGGGAGATCCTTGCGTGTATACAGAATGGTCCCAAATGTGCATGCTGCCCGGTCGTGGTCAAGAGGGTTTCGATCTGCGCCTTCAGCCCAATCTACGGCGAGCGGTGTTTTTGTGCTGGACATGACTTCGGCTAGTCTTCTAGATCTAGCCAGAAGGATGAGTAGCCTCTTCTGCCCGCCCGCCTGCCTCGATGAACATATAGTGGCAAACTCCGCGGGCGTCCTGCGTCTCGGCCGAACGTTCGAAGTCCGGCTGAAATCTGCCGCTGTGGCTCATCACTTCTCCCTATACATTCCCGTCCAGCTCACAGCTCGGTTCACCATTGACGTCAGGGCTATTAGCTGTCTAGATCGCCTGAATCCGACGCTTTGCCCTCGGTATCGCTCGACCTCGGTTGTTCCGCTCGAAGGCAATCGCCGCAACCGGCCACGCCCACATTTCGCGCTCAAAGAGGCAGCATGAGCGCCGCAAGCTCACTACGACAGCATGCACTCGTCCGGGAGGAGCGGCGACCCTTGCTGGCACGAGCCGACGCAACGGAGGAACCGCCCGCCAAAAAGTTGAGGACGCCGTTACCGCTCAGTAAGTCGAGCAGAGGGCTTCTTAGCCGGCTGGAGGCGGTTCTACAAGCATTGCTAGCTCCCTTGCTCGTACTACCGGACTGACGCAACGATGCCCCGACAGAGCAAACCCTCGTCCTGTGCTTGATGAGGTTCGCAGAGCCAGTTGCGATCTCCCTGATCTATCCCTTCATCAACCGGTTCATCGAGGACCTCCATGTTACCGACGACCCGTCGAGAATCGGATACTACGCCGGGATCATTGTGCGCTCCGTCTCGCTGGGCCTTCCTCCGACCACTGCGGCTAACAATCCCTTCACCTCCTCTTGACAGGAATCCCTATTCGCCCTCACGACCTTTTCGACGGTCCTTGCTTGGGGACGTCTCAGTGATCGGATAGGTACGCATTCAAGACGCCCCCCGACTTCTCGAGAGGACTCTGCTGATCTTCCTGGGCGGTCCTCTTCAGGCCGGAAACCGGTCCTCATCATTGGATTGACGGGCGTAACGGTGTCGATCGTCGCCTTCGGTTTCGGCAAGTCGTTCTGGATGCTGGTCGCATCGCGATGTTTCGGTGGAGCTCTGAACGGGAACGTCGCGTGAGTCCCGCCGCCACCGGCGCTGATTGCTTTGACTTGGCGCGGTCGGACTTACCAGGACCACCGGACAGCGTGATCAAGTCTGTGCTCGGCGAGATTACGGATGAATCCAATCAGGCACGGGCATTCTCGTTCCTCCCGTTGGCGTGGTCATTGGGTTCGGTTATCGGGTGCGTCACTTACCCAGAACCGCGATTCAGCTCGGTCGGCAGTTACTGATTTCAGTCCGTGCAGCCCTCTACTCGGCGGCTACCTCTCAAACCCCGTCGAGCAGTATCCCTCTCTGTTCGGGCATTCGCAGTTCCTGCGTGCCTATCCTTACGCCCTGCCCTGCCTCGTCGGGGCCCTCTTCCCGTTCTGCGGCGCGGTCCTCGGCATCTTCTGCCTCGAAGAGACGCTCAAGCCGCATGCGGGCCTGCCGGCCGACGAGACTGTCGGCGCCGTCCAGCCAGAACCCGAAGGCCCCCGTCGTCGCGGCTCGGACTCGCAGCGCCACAAGCGCTTCGTCTCTGCGACATCGACGACGCTACCAGCGCCGTCTGAGCAGGTCCACCGGCTGGAAGACGAGAATGGAGGTCCAGATAGCGGCTACAGCACGCCGCGGAGCATGGACTCCAGCTCTCGCAACCCGTCGCCGTCGAATGGCGCCGCTCGGCGAACCAAGGGAGCTCCGACGTTCCGATCAATGTTCACTCGGCGAGTCCAAGCCGCGCTCGGCGTCTATGTGAGCACCCCTTCCTTTGTTCCCTATTCAGGCCATAGCTGACTTCTTCTTGCGCGCGCAGTCCATGCTCGCCCTGATCACCGTCGCGTTGGATGTGAGCTGCGACGACGCTGACCGGTCGCATTCATTGCATGCTAAATCCCGGTCGCTCGCAGGCTCTCCTCGTTTTGTTCTGCTACTCCCCCGTCAAGTACGGTGGCCTCGGTGAGTCTAGCTAAGAAGGGCGTCCGATGACCGCGACGGTCGGTGGCTCTGACAATTGCGGCTACAGGTTTCAAGGAAGCCGACATCGGCATCGCGCTCTCCATCTCGGGCCTGTCCTCGGTCACCTTCCAGATCGTCCTCTTCCCGCCCCTGCAGGTTCGGATCGGCACCGTCCCGCTGTACCGCGCCCTCATGAGCCTCTGGCCCATCGTCTACGTCCTGTTCCCGATCATGAGCTGGTGTGCTCGGGAGAAGGGTCGCGCCGAGGTGTGGACCGTTTTGACGTGCTTCCTGATCTTGAAATCGGTGTACGTCTCTCCCTTACCGAATGGAAGCGCGCGGAGAAGCTGACATTCGTGGGGCGTTACAGCGCCAACATGGCCTACGCCTGCAACATGATCACGATCACCGACTCGGCGCCGTCGAAGCGCTTGCTCGGAACGCTTAACGGCGTCGCGCAGATGTGCTCGTAGGTCTCGCAGTAGTCGTCTTTCCCTCCCTCACGCTGACGGTCCCCGCTCCTCGCCACCAGCTCGCTCATGCGCTCCATCGGTCCCTTTGGCGCCTCCTCCCTCTTTGCCTTCTCCGTCTCGCGGCACGTCCTCGGAGGCCAACTGGTTTTCTATATCATGATCGTGCTCGCGCTCGTCGGGGCAGTCAGCACACTCGCGCTGCACGAAGGAGGTCGAGCCAGCGCAGTAGAAGCTGGAGAAGTAGAAGACTGATATCCTCCTTTCCGGTCGCCGAAGGGTGTAAGCATTAGATTCCGCATCAGCAGCTTTGGGGTCGTTCGGCCGCGAACAGGTCATGGAGAGTGTCTTCATGTGTTGCAAGCGAGGACATATGCAGGATGAGAGGGACGAGCGTGGGTGGGCGAGCGCTGTCCGAGAGGATAGGAACAAGGCGGGATGCGAGGATTGACGAGGAGGGGAAGGGAGGACGACATGGACAGAGGGGGGCAAAGAAAGGGGAAGGGAGTACAGCCCCAGAACAAAGTCACGAAACACAAAGTCAAGAGGAGTGGGTACAACCCGCGTGGGGGTTATGTACTTTTGGTGTTGGTCGTCGAGCGAGGCAGGCCGCGCGACGAACGCGGACCGAAGTCGAAGAGCGCGCCATCAAAGCCCGCACTGCTCCATCTGCCGACTCCAGTGCCGACCAGCTTGACTCCACGTGCGGCGATTCGGATCGCCCCGCCGACGCGCGCGGCGGACCCGCTCCTTCATCTGCTCCTCGCCGACGCCGGCATGTTCCCGCTCGCGGTCGACTCCGCTCGCGCCGAGGCAGAATTGGCGCGAGTCCGGGTCCTTAGTCGGGTGGTCTGCGTGAGGCTCGGCGATCTCCAAGTCTGGCAAGGCGAGACGGGGCAGAGGACCTCCGCGAACCCGTTCGTGGTGCGCGTCGAGGACTTCAAGCGCATCGCGGTCGATCACCGACCGCCAGAGCAAGCGCGGATGCGGGTTCCGACCGCGCACGTCCTCGTACGAGTTGCGGTAGTACTCGGCCGCCTGCGCGTACAGTGCGGCCGGGTCGTGCAGCTGCGGATCGGTCGTGGTTGGGGAGGGCAGGTTCGACGGGACGGCTTCGACGCGGACTTCGTGCGGGGTCGCGGAGGCGAGGGTTGGAGAGTCGTGAGGCGAGACGTACGGCGAAAGGCGGGAGAGGGCCGAAGCCGGGAGGGAGGGGTGGTAGGAGTAGGCCGTGACGGCAGTCTCAGCCGGGTAGGCGTAAGACGGATGAGAGAGCAAATGCGGCGCCCCTGGAGCAGAGTGCGCCTGATGCTCTTGGTACTGGGGTACGGGAGGGTGATCGAGATCGCGCTCCGCCGGGCGCAGGTACTTTTGCTGATTCTTGAGGCGCGGGTCCGGGAACGGCCTCGACTGCTCCTCGCGCATGCGGTCCTCGTCCTCCGAGTACGGCGAGTGGTCGGCCGAGTACCCGGACGAAGACGAGTAGTCGTCGTCCGCGTCGTCGTAACCGGCGTCGTCCCACTCTGTGTGAGTCCGCGGTGGTCCATGGTACGCGTCCCAGCGCTCGTCGTCGGCGAGGCCATCTTCCCCGTGGTGGCCGAGCGGCATGAGGTCCTCGGAGCCCAAGTCGGCATGCTCGATCCTGAGCTCGTCCGACGAAGAGACGGGCGACCCGGGCATCATGTTGTGCTGCGGTTGAAAGGGGGGAGGGGCCGCGGCCGGCCGGCGATGTTCGAGTTCGACGCGCGGCAGGTCCCGCGGTGTACTCAGGCGGGTCGGAGGCGGCAGCGTAGGAGCCGGCCTCAGGTCGTCAGTGAAGAAGACTGAGGGATATCGAGGTCCGGAGCGTTCGTCGCTGGGTGAACCTGCGTCTGCACGTTCGGCCACCGCAGACTGCGGGCTCGCGGGACCGGCGGTTCCTGGAGCTCTCAGTCCTTCCACCCCCTTTTTGCTCGGATGTGGATTGTTCTGCCGGAATATTGCGAGTCAGTTCAGGCTTCCGTCCTCTGGCTGGATGTGCGCGGGTCGCTGCGTGTCCGGGTCCATCTTTGGAGTCGACCGCGGGGGGCGGAGGAAGTGAGCTCTCACCTCATGGGCCTTGGTGGTGGTGGTGCCATGGTTCCGCTTCTTGCCCCTGACCATACCCTGACCGTGTCCGGCGGCTGCAGCACCGAGCGCTGCTGCACGAGGAACCGGCGCAAAAGTCTCGCGGAGAACACCTGACCCCGTACTGGAAAGTGTGGGGGAACGCGCGGGGCGCGCGGAGATAGTTATGTCCGATTCGCACCCTTCGTCGTCGGAATGGTGCGAAGACCAGAGTCCAGGGAAGAGTGCGCGGAAATCGAAGCCGGCCAGATCAGGCGTGTACAGAGCAGACATGCGAGGCGAATTGGACGGCGGACGCGGGAAGGTCGATGCCGATCTGACAGGGGCCCGCGACGCCGGCGGACGAGCGACGGCCGAAGGATCGAGAAAAGCAGCTCGGGTCGAGGGCGCGTTCGGTTCTGCACACTGTAGGATCCAGGTACGCACGGATACTGTCAGGGCGTAAGAGCTGGAGGGCAAGCGGTCCCGACGACTGGGGTGACCCGCACGTCGCTGTCGCGCTTCCGCCTCGGAATGGCGCAAGAACGGCCGCTGCTCCCGACTGCTCTCGGTACCTCTGCTCGCACTCGCATCATCGGAATGTTGACTCATTCCGCCACTGCTCGAGTCAACATTTGCGACGGCATTGCCCGACTTTGTAGCCTGCACCTCTGGGACCGCATCGAGGTCCGCTCCCGCTCTGCTTACGACCTTCTTAACCCGGATTGCGCCATTCCACGGCCAGTCGCGACGCGCACACAGCGCACAGCGCGGACACGTTCTTTCTCTGCTGGGCCCTTGATGCTCGGCTTACGAGTCCCGTACCCGCGCCTGCATATGCCTGGAGAGGCTCGCCGGGTCCGCTGTCAATCTCGGGGATCTGCCGATTGGAAGCGCCAACTCACGCATGTTTCGCTTCTCCTTCTGTAGAAGCAGCCATCAGTGTTTGGAACACTACATGCCAGGGGAGAGCAGCTCCAACGAGTCAGCCGATGGTCCGGGTCCCTGAACGCGCATGTCCCAACAGCTGTGAGCCTCACCAACTTGCGCCGTGCGTTCACCCAGCGCACGATTCTAGTCCTGCAGGCTTGCAAGACTACCGCCCGAAAGTGAGACTGGCTAGGGTTGCAACTGTGTTCCAGCCTTGTGATGCCCTTCTGATGCACCGACCGGAGAAAGCGAGGGCTCCCGTTAACAGATCTCGTCCAGCTCGGTTCGATTGGAGAAGCTCGCGCTCGTCCCGCCGACGAGGCCCTCCCGTCGGACTGCAACATTCACAAGCCCAGTCTCGCGCGCAGACAGATACATGAGGCCAGCGCGCGACCGCGACAACCCGCTGGGCCGGGCGGGTCTTCCCCTCCCTCCTCGACCACATCCACCTGCATATGCTTGAGACCTTTGCGGTTTCAGCGAGCCGCTCAACGGGCTTCCCGCCGCCAGAAAATCGGGGAAGATAAGAGGGATCACCAAGATACACGAACAAGGGAAGAGGGGGAGTCTCGAGCGAGGGGAGTGAAAGAGAGTGAGAGAAGGGAAGTACGAAGTCGGGAGACTGGACTGGCGTAGAGGGGAAGGGGTGCGGCACGCAGTGCGAGGGAAGAGGGGAAGACGCGCACGCGATGCGGGCGATGAGCACCCGCGTGGACGGCAGTAGAGCCCCCAGTCCTCGTTGGCAACCAGGCGACCAGTCGAGACCATTGACAGCCTCTCCTCGACACCACCCACAAACACGTCCACAGCATCCCGTTTCGCGGCGTTGAAAGTAATGTTTTCGGCACATCTCTCCTGCACACCATCTGCTCCTCCGCCTCGGAGCCGTGCCGAATTCGTCTCCTCCACTCTCCTCCTCTCTCTCTCCTCCGCTCCCCTCCTCCTGGTGGACCTCGACTCTGCGTGCCAGTGTCGTTCCCCGTTTACCTGTTCGACTTGGCAACACGCTCAAGCTCGCTATTGGGGGTAACAAGGGTCAGGTTTCCGAACGCGACTTTGATGGGGGGAAGGGATCGGCAACGCACTCCTTCTTCTTGATGGCGTACGAGTTGGACGAACCCTTGGCGGCGTTGATGAGCTCGTCGGCAACTGCGGTCGGGGCGAGGTGTCAATACAAGACTATAGGACCCTGATCGAGACGGAGGCCAGGACGCACGGCACTCCGAGATGGACTTGACGTTGCGGAACGACGACTCGCGGACACCGATGGTGATGAGCGCGACGGCCTGGTTGACGCGGCGGAGCGGGGACACGTCGACGGCCTGGCGACGGACGGTACCCTGCGAACCGATCCGGGTCGAGTCCTCACGCGGGCCGGTGTTGACGACGGCGTCGACGAGAACCTGGATCGGGTTCTGGTCCGTGAGGAGGTTGATGATCTCGAACGCGTGGGCGACGATGCGGACGGCCTGAGGGAAAGGTAGGGCGAGTCAGCGGGTCGCTCGGTTCGCACGAGACGGGGGCAGACGACTGACCATCTGCTTCTTGCCGTTGTTGCGGCCGTTCATCATCAAGCTGCACGAGGACAACGCACTGCGTCAGTAACGCCGTTCCTGCCCGAGTGCCCGTCCTGCTGTCTGCCGTGTGCGCATCCGTCTCCTGAACGGCCCCGCGCGCTCGATCGCGCCAACTGATCCTGCCGACCCGGCGGCCGGCGCGCGGTCGCGCCCGACGCGGCACTGTTCCTCCTTCTGCGTCGCCTGGCCCTCTCCTCGAATCCCTCATCCAGCGCCGGCGTGTCGCGCGCAGGTGCAGGTCGGGTGTGCCCGTGCGCGCGCGGGTGTCGGGCGAGAGCAAAGGGGGGCGCGCGGCTGACCTGTTGACGAGACGCTCGACGATGGGCATCTGGCTCTTGCGGAACTGCCGAGTCGCATAGCGTCCGGCGGTGTGGGGGAGCAGGACGGCGTTGCGGACTTGGATGTAGTCGGTGAGCGAGATGTCCTTGACCTCGACCTCGGAGGCGTCCCACTTGTTGAACAAGAGGATGCCGTTGGCGTTGGCCTCGAGCACGTCTGGGGGCGTAAACATGGGTTAGTTTTACTGTAGCGCTGTAGCTGGACGCTTAGGCGTGCAGGCGGGCGAGCGAGCAGGCGAGCGGTTGGCACGCTGAGCGCTTCGACCCGACCTGACGGCCTCGTCGGCGGCGGGGCGGGACGCGGCCGGCGGGGGGATGGGCGCTAGAAGACGGAGTGCGTACCCTTGGGGACCGGCTGGTGCTCGAACGTCGACATGGCTGCGAGGTGAGGCGAAGCGAGAACACGGGCGGGCGCGGCGGCCGTTCGCAGGCTCGAGTCGCGGGCGCCGGCGCCGAGGGGACGCGCTCGCCGCTCGCCGCCCGCGCCGCGCCTGAGCTCGCCCGCCCGCCTTCGCTCGCCAGCCGCCCGACTCACCGGAGCCAGCCCGCAGACGGACTCGCTCCTCGTCCGTGTCGTTCCACCCGCGTGCTACCATGGCAAGTCGAGCAATCCCTGCAACTCTACGCCCCTCGCCCGCCCTCGCCTGGCTCCCCTGCACGCCTCGCGCGCCCCGAGTCGCCTCTGGCAGCACACCTCGCCCGTCCACCAACCACGAAGCCACCAACACCACCATCCCAACCAACCTCGACCACGCCGGCTCTCCGCTCTGCACACGCCGGCTAGGCAGCATCATGTAGCGTCAGGCGGGGGAACCTAGGCTCCTGCAACTGCGCGCAGACGGTCGGCGAGGCGTCAGGCGTGCGAACGCGTCTGCCGACGACCAGCTCGCAACCCGCGTCACGCCGCCAATCAGCAACTCCCCGCCCGAGAGGACTTCTGTGAACGGTCCATGCTGACTATCGCGCGCGCACCCACCAACAGGAGGCTTCCACCAAGACCAACGTCAAGCTCGCAAAGGTCACAAAGGTCCTCGGCCGCACCGGTTCCCGCGGTGGTGTCACCCAGGTCCGCGTCGAGTTCATGGACGACCAGTCCCGCTCCATCGTCCGGTCCGTCTCCATTCCCGCCCGCGAGCGAGGCTCACTCGAAAACGAGGATGGGCAACTGATGGCCGGTGGTCTCCACCCCCCCGCACAGGAACGTCAAGGGCCCGGTTCGTGAGAACGACATCCTCGCTCTCCTCGAGTCCGAGCGTGAGGCTCGGTGCGTACACTTTCCCGCTCGTCTGTCGAATCAGCATGCGGCGGGCTAACTCGACTTCCGCCCCCGCGCAGCCGCCTCCGCTAAGCGATCCGCCACCCCCGGATCTCTTGCCCCTTCTCTCTTTTCCCCTCCCTCTCGACGACATATCCACGATGTGAAGCCGTTCCCATCTCCCACCTCTCCTCGTCGTCTCCCACCCCCACCTCTTTCTCTCTCGCCCCCCCCCCCCATCGACCTACTGCAACCCGTCCCATTGCGACGTGCCCGGACTGGACTCGACTCGATTCGCCCACCAGCGCTTTCGGAATTGCTTCGAAGCGGGTCGCAGGGATCGGGTGTTGGGAAGCGAGAGGACGTGTTGTACCACTCGGAGGAGAAGGGGGAGACGGAGTTGACGAAGGGCGCGGCGTGCAAGGATGGGATTATCGCGGGGAACGAAGGCCTCTCGACCGAGAGCACGGGGTTGGAAGCTCTTGCTCGCGGACGGACTATCGAGAGGGAGACTGGACGTGAGGGTGGGGTGAAAGCAGCGCGTTCCCGCAGATGGCGAAGCGAGCGGTCTAAGTTCGCAGCTGCTCATTCGCGCGGCAGCTCTGCATAGGCTGTTTGAGCTGTTGCTTCGTCTCTTGCGCTTCGCCCCTGGGACAAACACCGATCTCGACGAGACAGATCTCGCCGAGCCGACAGTCCGTCCAAGGGTGGAGCCGCTCCCTCTCTCACACCTTCTGTACTCTATCCTGCTTCAAATACCTTGCTTCAAATACCTAGGACTGCCAACGATGCCGATCTTCCCTGCATCTGCTACCCTCGCTTGGAAAGCCGGCGCCCTCCTCAGTGCGTCCCCACCTCCGCTGTGCTCTGCTACTCGCGGACCTCAAAAGATCGTCCGAGATTCTTGCGCTCCCGCTTGCTTGCCAACTGACGAGGGTTCGATGTGCCCGCACAGCTTCGAGCGGGATCATGGCCGGCGCGTTTGGGGCTCATGCGCTTGCGCCGAGGCTTGGGGACAAGGCGGCCACTTGGGTGAGTTCCGCTCCTCGTCTCCTCCGATGGAGGCGGTCGTCCTTTCGGGTTCTCGTGAAGGGCTGACAGATCCGAACCGAATGCGTGTCGAATGGATAGGGCATGGCGAGTCAGTACGCGATCTTGAACGGCAGTACGTTCCGACCTTTTTTCCCCGTCCGAACCACTCTCCTTCCGGAGTTCCTGGACTCACTGCACTCGTCCCGCAGTCGGTCTCCTCGCCATCTCGCAACATCCCGTCTACTCGAAGCGCCTCGCGACTCCGCTCATCATCGCTGGAACGACTCTGTTCTCCGGGAGTATCTTCGCGCTCTTGTTGTACCGGGAACGGTCCGTCGCTTTTCTCTCCTCCTCCCTCATGATCAAGCTCAGGAGCTTTTTCAAAGAGCGTAGACCTGACGCGCTGACACCGGATGCGGTCGAATCGAGACAGGATGGGCGCCCTGACCAAGATCGTCGGGCCTTCGACGCCCGTCGGCGGAGTACTCATGATCGCAGGGTACTTGAGCCTGGTGCGTCTCTCTGGGCGATCCCTCCCCTTGCTCCAGCCCGCGGAAAGCAGATCCTGATCGCGCGTATACCACCCTCGCTTTGCAGCTGTTCTAGATTGGCCGCCGACACTTTCGCCTCGTCTCGACGCCGCGAGGCCTTTCTCCACGCTCCGCTGTTGTACTTCTTTCAGTGTATCGCCGCTCACTCAACCATGCTTTCGACGCGATGTCGTATCCGAACGCTCAGAGAGGGCCGACTCTCGCTGCTGCTCTTTACTCTCGCCGGACCCTCTCGCGGGCACCCCATCAGCGGCTTCGGTGGGCACAGATATTTCGGCTAGGTATCAACGACATCGAGGAGGCGGTACAGATGCTACACAGGCTCAGCCGAGCCGTTCAAAGCGAGTAGGGACACCTTGCTCAGCCTCAAGCCGCCGAAGTCGACCGGTCGCTCTCGCTGTTCTCCTTCTCGGCCTTCGCGGCCTGTCCAGGGCAGCGAAAAGCTCATGTGAGTCTGAGATCCTCCCGGCAACGTAGGAGATGCGCAACTCACCGCGTACAGCTTGCTGACACGCTTGCGGCGCAGCTTGGTCGACAGCTTCGGATTCTCCTCGGCGAGGCGCGCCGACTCGCGCTGCGAGACGCGGCAGCCGGATCCGCGGTCAATTTCGGCCTCGTAGGCACCCTTTGAGCGGGCGCTGTTCAAAGGACTTACCCGGTTGAAGTCGGGCCACGGCGCGTATGGTGGGATCCTGCACGCGGGCGCGATCGACGGCAAAGGGCCGGGTCAGCTCGGACCTTCACAATGGATGCGAAGGACGCGTCCGACTCACGGTCCGAGTGTGGACCTGGTCTTGCCGACGGAGGCGACGGAGGCTATCCCGTGCAAGGGCGTGTCGGGACGGGTCAGCTTCGCGCTCCGCCTCGCCCTGGACGCGCGTAGGAGCGAAGGAGCTCACCGGCCTTGGTGCGTCCCATGGTATGCGAAGTAAAGTGCGGGTGGGAGAGGAGCGAAGGCGGGCTGCGCGACGCGCGACGAGGAGGCGGGGACGCGGAGGGACCGTGGCGTCGAGAAGATCAGGAAACGGGTTCTCGTCGAGCTGGCTACCCCAGAAGGCGACTCACATGCGCGTGCGTACAGGTAGAGACGTGTCGAGTGAAGAGAAGGAGGGAAAGAGAGTGGGAGCGCGGCGGGCCCAAGTCGACTCGAAAATTGACATGTTTCCGCGACGCGGTCCCGCCGAAAATCCGCAGCACCAGCCGCTCGCACGGACCAAGGTAATCACCCGGACCGCTCCCGGCCCGTCACTGAGAGCCTCTAGCGCCATTTGAAAGGATCGGACACGCCCCTGTGAGTGGAACCGAGCGCGCCGGGTTGACGACGAGCGACGGAGGTAGACTTGTCCGCCGACACCGCTTTCCCCGCCGCTTGCCCCTAACCTCGCTCACTCTTCTTACCGGACTGTACACACCGCTGCTCTACGCCCAACTCTGCCCGATAGTTCTCGCGGCGAAGACAGCTGTGCCCGACCAGCCCAGGCCCGCCCCAGCCCGTTCCCGTCTCTCGCCTGCCGTCGTTCTCCCTCGCCGAGCGCCTCTGCACCATGTCGGACCAAGCCCGCGCGTTCGACGCTATGGACTCTGGAGACTATAAAGAGGGTAAGCCCTTCTCCCCGTCCCGCCTCCTTTCGCTCCGCTGACCAGAACGCCCTCGCTGCCCGGCGCCACAGTCTCGCCTGCCAAGGCGGTCCATACCAAGTCTGGCCTCGGAGTGTACTCAAGAGACCTTCCAAAGTCACGTCAAGGAAGAGTACGCGAAGCTCCGGGCGCAGCGCCCGAGCCGCAAGAACAGAAGGGTGCTCAAGCTGGTTCAGGACTCGTGGGACAAGGTGGGCCGCTTCCCCTCGCCCTTAATCGTCGACCGCTCATACTTCGAGCTGATTCAGCGGGACGTCATTCTACAGGCGCACCCCGTGAGCGAGCTGGCCGAGACCGAAGCGAAGCCCCAAGAGACCGCCGCGGCGGAAGCGCCGAGCATGAAGGTCGGCGCGAAGGACGAGTCGAAGCCATCCCTCAAGAGGCCGGCTGATCCCGATACGATTTCGGTGGGCCATGAAGCCGCTCCAGCCCGGAAGAAGGCCAAGAAGAGCGGCGGAGGCTGCGAGCGCGGCAGAGCCGGCGGACAGCAAATTAGCCAAGATCAAGCCGCGGCCGCGAACGGTTCCGCCCGCAAGCCGGGCGCTGAGAAGAAAGTGTCGAAGCCGGCGGACGTCAAGACGGGCGACCACTTCCGGTTCCCTGCTGATGCGCAGGAGTCGGCCAAGTCGGCACCGACCCCTGCGGCGAGCAAGGTCGACAAGAAGGCGGCGGCCCTGGGGAACGGGACTTCGTCCTCGTCGTCATCCTCGAGCGAATAGCTCGCGCGCCTCGAGACAGCGACTTTCGGCATGAGCGGTGAGCACGGGGGTGCTTTGCTTGATGCGTGGATGGAGTTGAGGCGCGGGCGGAGTCAGAAAACGGGCTTTGGAGGAGGGCTTTGAGCCGAAGGCGCTGTAGGAGTTGACTCCAGCTTGCCGAGAAACGGAGGAAAACGCATGTTCGGTTCCCAGGCCTCTCTGGTTGTGCGTTGTGCGGACGTAGGCGAGCGAGACCTGGCAATACAAGTAAAGGCTCTTGCATCCTCCTTGAGAAGGCCAACCGCTCCCGCTACTCCTCCTGAATCCGCTCGTCGCACCACTCGAACCCGCTCCTGCCATCGTCCCAGCGACCGCACACGAGAGTCAGGCCATCGAAAGCGGGCCGGACCCAGCGTCCGGGCAAGAATCCTCCTGCCCAATCTTCGACCGACTCGAAAGCGCGCTCGATGAAGAATTCCGGCCCTTCGCGCTGGTCATGTCCTGACGTGGCCTGTGCAGCATGCCGAACGGGCGGTGGCGCTTCTCCTTCGGTCCAGCTGCGCCAAGCCGGCACGACCCTCGCACTCGGCGCCGAAAGACGGCCCGACGTCTCGCCCCTCCCGAAGCGGATGCACCACTCCAGCCAAGTCTCGTGCGCCTGCCCGTGTCCAAAGTCGGTCAGGTAGGTCCGAAGGGCGCCGAGCCGCCGAGCCGTCGCGATCGTGTGCGGAAGACCCATGTGCGACGAGGGAGTGGACGTCAGCCCGCCGCCGACGTCGAGGATGGCGGCCTGTAGGCGAGGGAGCGGCCGGCTATTGCGGCGCGTCTTGGGGTTCGCAGCTCGGAAGAGGCCGCTCTGAGAGGGCAGCGAGACATAGGTGCCGAGGCGCGCCCACTGTTCCTCCGGGATGTAGCTGTCCGCTTTGTCGGCCTAGTCAGCCCGCGGCGCGGGTAACGAGCGATCCAGTACTGGACGATCGTCTCACCTGACGTCGGAAGCGTAGAGGATGGATGAGTCGATGAGGAACGCCGAGCAGACGAGCGGTCGCGGCGGGACGTGGTCGAAGTAATGGCCGTGATGAAAGGGGAACGGAGTGATCGTCATGCCGCAGATGTTCCAGTCCTGATCTTCCGGCATGATACTGGCCGCAACCACGGGTGAGCGGACGGAGGGCGGATCAAAGGGTACCGCACACTCACTGCCAGTCGAAACTCGGCAAAGCCCCACCACCAGAGGCAGCTTTCTTGCTGACCATGTACGGGAAGCCCGCAGCGATCGCTTCGTAGGTCGTCTTTGTGCAGTAGATTGGGATAGTCTTCTCAATCGCCGTCTTGTATGTCCAGGCGCGCAGGTCGTCGAGGCCATCGACCGCATCTGCATGGAGGTCTGCGCGAGGGCAGGAGGTACAACATCAGCGCAGAGCACCGGCGCAGGCTCGACAGAAGTCGCGCGCGGGTCAGGATGCAAGCATCGATCCTTCGCAGCCCCTTCTTCGGGAACCACTTCAGCGCCGCCTCTCGGAAAGTCTTGCCGCAGTCCAGCAAAATTGTCCTGCAGTGGGCAGATATCAGGTCACTTTCGTAATTTCTCGATTCCGTTGGCGAGAGTCCGACTTACGACTCGCCGCCGTCTTCCTGCGGAACCTGGATCACGGCGCCAGTGTTGGCCCGGATATTCCGACTCTCCGGGTTACCGAGCGTGTCACAGCAAGCAGGACATGCCTTTTCGGGCGCCGTGACACACGAGATAAGGGGCAAAGCGGAGGAAGCGCCCGTGCCGAGAAAGGTGAAGGAGAGCGGTCTCCGACGCCCGCCGTTCCTGCCAGCCGAGGCGACCGAGGCGGGCACACTCTCGTCACTGCTCGTCTGCGCGTCCTCGTTGAGCATGTATAGAGAGCATTTGGAGCAAAGCTAGCAGAACTTGCGCCGACGCGGCCGGTTGGGCAGCAGTCGGACATTCCGCGGGGACCAGTCCATACCGCCGCAGTCGCCTTAGTCCTCCGAAAGCGGCGCCGCGATCCTGCGAGCCGTGCGGTTAAAGCCTGCGGGCTCGGCACACGCTTGCGCCCTGCTGTGAGACTCGTACTCTTGAAGCGGGAGCCGAGAGGATAAGCGGGAGCAAGCGGCGCTGCGGAGGGTCCAAGGCGCAGCGCGGGCGTAGACGCGGACAAGCGTGCCTGCGTTGACTTCAAGGAGAAGCCTTCGAAGCTGAATGCGGCGTAAGCTCAGAGCGTAGAGCGAGGAAGCCGGAGAAGGGGAAAAAGACCGGGCTTGCATTAGTCAGAAGGTATCGATGAGCAATTATCGATTTTGTATTGCTTTCGGTGCCAGCCGCCCCACCGCAGCCGCAGCACCCGCATCATCCGAAGCAGCTGCACGTCCGAGCTCCGTAGACACTCTTCGAGCCTTGCCAGGCTCACATGGCCACAACAGCTACGACAGATGGCGGTTTGGCGACGGAGCGGCCGAGCAACGACGCCCTGCTCGCGAACTGGCGGACGTACTTTGCGGACCCGATGCTCTCGCTGGCCAGCCTCCGCCAGGAGGCGCTCGAGGGAACAGTGGCTCGAAGACGTGGCTTACGCTCCCTGGCGTGGCGGGTAAGCTTTCCCGCGACCCGCACCCGCGATCAGAAACAGCTGACGGGGATTCTCGCCCCGCGCAGTTCTTTTTCGACCTCTTGCCGTTACCTTCGCCGCTACCTTCGACGCCTGGATCGACCTCCTCTTCGTCGACGTTCGGGACCTACTCTCTGCTACTCTCGCAGTCCCGATCATCGTATTCGGCTCTGCGGGAACGGTACCTTCGCGCCCCGGACGGCCGATGGGTCCAAGACGAGGACAGTCCGCAAGGTCCGCCCGTCCCGGAGAAAGGCTCAGGCCCTGCAGGCGCACCCCGGTTAGCCAAAGTTCAAGTCAAGGGCAACAACCCGCTCGGTCTCGAAGAAGAGAATCCTTGGATCTCTTGGTTCGAAGACCTCGAGCTCCGAAAAGTCATCCGACAAGACGTCCTCCGCACGTGAGTCGGCCGAGTCGAGCTCCTCCGAGCACAAGTTGACCCAGTCTTTCGCCATAGCTTCCCCGAAGTCGACTACTTCCGCTCGGCGCCGGTGCAGCACCGCCTGACCGACCTCCTCTTCATCTTCTGCAAGCTCACGCCCCAGATTGGCTACCGGCAAGGCATGCACGAGCTTCTGGCGCCAATCCTTTGGCTCGTCGACTACGACTCGCTCGAACCGACCGACGATGAAGCGTCTCTGCCGCATCTCACCTTGTCGCGAGAACACGTCGAGCACGATACCTGGGCGCTCTTCAGCTGCCTAATGAAGTCGGCCAAGACGTTTTACGACCACTCGGCGTCCGCTTCGTCGCCTAATGCAGCCAGCATGCGCTCGGGATCCTCGCCTGGTCCGCAAGTCCAGCCCGTCATCGCCGCCGCACAAAATATCCATTCGATCCTTCAGTCCGTCGACCCCGACCTGCACGCTGCGTTTGGGCGTATGCAGGTCGACCCGCAGCTCTACGCCATCCGCTGGCTCCGACTCCTCTTTTCGCGAGAGTTCCCCCTCTCCGATACGCTCCTCCTGTGGGACGGGCTCTTTGCGCGTGACACCTCTCTCCAGTTGACGAGCCACGTCGCGATCGCCATGCTCCTCCGCGTCCGGAACGCGCTCCTTCACGCCGCCGAGGAAGGGTACGGCGACTTTGTCCAGATCCTGCTGCGGTATCCTGCCTGCGACGACGGGCAGTTCCGGACGCCCCTCCTCGTGCAGCAGGCAGTCTACCTCCGCGACAACCTCTCGCCCTCGGCGGTGCGACACATCCTCAAGGAGAACGATGCGATGAAGGCTAGCATCGGCGAGCCGTTTGTCGACACGAACGGAGGCACCGGACTGTTCGCCGGCGACTCGCGCCTGTCCGCCACGCCGCAGATTCCGCAGGGGCTCGGGTTCCTCGAGAAGAATGGACTGGTCGGGGATCTGGCCAAAGGCGTCTACGGTCGCGCCGAAGCCCTCGGGATCAACAAGGCCCTGAAGGGAACGTTCGACGAGATCAAGGTGCGCGCTTCGATTCAGCCTTTCTCGGCTGAGTATCTCCGGACTGACTTTGAACGGGATTGTCTCAGCGCACGGTTGCAGAGGCGCAAGCCCAAGCAGAAGAGCGGAGACGAGCGAACGCCTTCTCACAGATCCCTGCCCGTCCGCCCTGGGATCCGCAGCGATCGCCGCCGCCACCTCCCGTCGCCGACAAGGACACGCTCGCGAACCTCGCTTCCATGCGCGCGGCGAGTCTCGCCATGTCGGACGCGGTCGACCTTTGCGTAACCGTCCTGGAACGGACGCTCGCTCCGCCGGAGCGGGAAGAGTCGGCGACGGCGCCCGAGCGGAGAGCACCACCAGCTGCGGCAGACAACGCGAGCCAGATGATGGCGCTTACGGCGCTGCGGCATGTACGCGACGTCCTCGGCGGGAACGCGCCGACGTTCGACCCGTCCGTACTCCAGCCCCTACGGGACCTTGCGCCTCGGACGCCGTCAACGAACGTCCCCGCCGCCAATCGAATTAACCTCGAAGAGGTGAGGAGGTCGGACCACCCGCGTCCGGAAGCTGAGCCGACCCGGCCTCCAGAGGATGATCGCCAAGACGGCGAGCGGCCACTCCCTCCGACCCGACCGTTCGCGGAGCCGCCGCGATCCTTACCTCCGTCACCTTCTCGACCGGACGCCACCTCCCCTGTCCCGTCGCCGCGGCCACAAGCTTCACCGGTGCCTGCTGGCCAGAGCCGGCAGAAGCAGGACGCGGCGCCTCGGCCGCAGCTCGATCCCCTTGGTGCACTGTAGAACGAGACGGACCACAAGGAAGGATCGCTCTTGCAAGGCGATAGACTGAATCCGCGTACTCAACTTCGCTCAATCACGACTCTACGGAGTCTAGTCTGCAGTCAGAGCCGGTCAGCGCTAGCTAGCGCGAGGGCCTCGAGATTTGACGGCGGCGCCACTGAGGCCAGCCGGACGTTGTGCATGATACGCTGATCAAAGCAAGGAAGTGAAGTCGTGACTACAAGTCCGCGATCCGGCGTCTGGATTTCGAGCAGAGTTCGGTCTGCGATCGCAGCAATTTGCAACTCGACTTTGCTTCGTCAACTTTGGCCGACTCGCCTCGCGTTCAGCAACATCTCACTCTCCTCAGCTCGCCTCTTCTACCGCCACACACAGTCCCAACATGGCCTCCTCTACATCCACAAATGCGCCTGCGCCCGAGATGCAGGAGATGATCGTGAGGCGCCGCCGTCCTTCTTCGCGTGTCGTCATCCCCGCGCGAGTCCTCTGAACCGGCCAGCCAGGGCAGTATGCCGGCCGCTGAGCAGCTCGGAGGGTCTCTAGACGGCTGAAGGGGCTACTGCGGAGCTCCTGGGCCCTCAACGTGCGGACCGCGATCGCTGACGGCCGCTTTCATCCGCATCTTGCGAGCGAGCAGATCCGCCAACTCGACGACGCCATTACGATCTTTTCAGTGCCGTTCAAGCGCATGGGCGTCGTGCCGTTCGGAGGACGATCAGTCAGTCAGGCCCTTTGCTCCGGAAAAAGGCGGGGCCAAGGATCGCCTTACACTCAGGGCTGATGAAGACGTCTCCGTTTCCCTTCACTCGGGCAGACCGCGATCAAGCTGAAGGACGGCACCGTCTGGCTCGCTGCGTCGCACCCGCTTACTCCATCAACGATGGAGACCATCGGAAAGATGGGTCCGGTCAAGCACATCGTCATGGTGCGTTGCCACCCATCTCTGTTCCCGTCTTCGATTGTGGCTGATCCAACTGAAGTCTTTACGCAGCTTGACGCCGAGCACAACATGTACACCAAGCAGTACTACGATGGTAAGCTCACGAGTATAGCTTCGACAAGAAAGTTCGGCATCCGCAGTTCTGACAACCTCGTCACCTTTCCTGCAGCTTACCCTGCGGCCAAGGTGTACATCCCCGCCCGAGCCACCGAGACCTGGCGTAAGAAGGGCTGGATTCCCTCGGACGGATCCAAGTTCTTCTCCTTCGGCGCCGGATCCAAGCCCGGCGAGGCGGTCGAGGACCCGTTCGAGGAGTCGACCGGCGGAGAGATCAAGAGCGCCGACTTTGGCAAGGCTTTCATCAACGAGGTGCGCCGCAAAGCTTCCTGTCCTACGCTCTTGTTTGGTCTTGCACTGACAATCTCGTTGCGACTGCCGCTTGCGATTCGCTTCTGAGCAGGACATCGCTTTCTTGCATGCGCCGACCAAGACCATGATCGAGGCCGACCTGCTACTCAACCTCGCACCCCATGAGCAGGTGAGTGCAGGAGGACTTGAACTTCCTGCTGCGAAACCGAGCTCATCGATCCGCTCCGGGCTGCACAGTACGCTCACTCGGCCAAGCGCGAGTCGCTCCCCTTCCTCTCGGACCACGCCAAGCCCGGCACGGGCCTCCACCAGAAGTTCGTGCACGGGCTCGCCGCCAAGGACAAGGAAGGAATGAAGGCTGCCGCAGAAAAGGTCGCGGCCTGGGACTTTGGTCAGTCCCTCCCTCGCCGTCTAGACCAGCTTCGTCGGGGTACTTGCTCCACCCGACTCCACCCGATTCCATACTGATTCTTCCATCCTTGCTTCTACTCCACACGTGCAGACCGCATCATCCCGTGTCATGGAGACGTGATCGAGACCGGCGGCAAGAAAGGTGCGTCCGAGTCCCGCGGTCGCACCGGATAGATCCCTTCTTCAGAGTTGCCCGAGTCATCACTGCCAGCAGCATGACTGACATCCATCTTCGCCCCCCCGCAGCCTGGCTCGAGACCTACAAGTCCTTCTTCGACAACCAGTAAATAGCGACGACGGATGTATCTGCAAATCCCTGTTCACAGACTGTTGGCATCGCCTACTTTCTTTTGGGAGAATGACAAGGCGCCATCGTCTGGCCCGAGCGGGAGCCTCAGCGCAGAGATCGAGCAAGCGGAAGGAAGGAGAATGAGATCAGGCCAGATGCAATGCGAGGTCGATGCGGGAATGATACAATGTCTCTACACGGAAGTACAACATCAAAGGTGAGTGTCTCTGCTCGGGAATGGGCGTCAAAGCTCGCTGGCGGCCTTCAGGTTGTCGGCGTTGATCCAGTCGACGCCGAGGCGGAGCATCGATTTCCAGACGTGGTCGCGAGCAAAGGAGGGCCATCTTTTGCGAGCAAGGCACCGCGGGTCAGTCTCAAAGTCCGCGAAGAGGCCACAGAGTAAGGCCGACATACCCTGGCGTCTCCCAGAACCGCGAGGCGATGCCTTTTTCCCGCGCAGCCGCCACCAACTCCTTGATCTTGGCCTCCATGACCTTGTCGACATCGAAGCTCCCCGCCCAGCCCGCCATCTTGCGATAACTCGTGCTTGCCAGTGCGCTGTTCCACCGCGTATAGCTCGAGTTGGCGATATCGAGTAAAGGCGCGTCGAGGAAGATGTCCCGGATGGGCAATTGCGCATCCACGGAAGCGAGGGGGCAGTTGCCGGAGCAGACCACCGTCAAGGGTCGGACGTTCAGGGTTGGGTTGCTCGGGTCGGACATGTCGACGTTAGTCAGGAGGTCGAGGGCGCGGAATTCGGAGAGGGCCTCGATGACCGCGTTGTGCAGCTCCGGGCCGTCGGTCTTGTAGTCCACGATGAGCTGGAGCGAGACCGAAGGATCCACGTCGAAGAT
The DNA here is from genome assembly GCA_024713535.1 of Rhodotorula sphaerocarpa. Lineage (NCBI taxonomy): Eukaryota > Fungi > Basidiomycota > Microbotryomycetes > Sporidiobolales > Sporidiobolaceae > Rhodotorula > Rhodotorula sphaerocarpa. The sequence continues at coordinate 676,372 of JANIBP010000004.1, read as the reverse complement.
GCCACTGAAAAAAGCCGACGAATGAGCTGGACTGTCCGGCTGTGCGAGGCGGCAACGCGAAGAGCCTCACTTGGTTAATGAAGCCGTAGCGCCGGAGGCCTCCGGATTCTGCATGCGCAGCATTTCCATAATCGGGTCTGCGAGCCCGGATGTGAGTCTCAGAAGTCGAGCGGAGGACGGAGATTGGCCTCTCAGCTTACCGAGGTACAGCCCGTGGAGGGTGCGCGGGTGAGCGAGCGAGACTCTTGAGTGTCCTACCTGCTCTCAGGTCCACCGGAGCCTTCTCTCAGTAGCATGTCCTGGAGGAAATAAGAAGAACATGACTTACGAGGAGCTCGTTGTCGACGAGGTGGACGTCGGCCTCCACACTTCGGCATCCGACGCTGACGGCATCGAAAAGCGGGACCTTCCTCCAGTCTGGATAGCCGGACCACGGTCAGTGGGTAGCTACGAGAGCTATAGGCATCCCGGAGCTGCTCACAGTCGTTATGAGAGTGGATATTCTGTGAGGAAGCGAGGTCAGCAAGTTGCCGAAGAAGGTTGAAAGTCCGCTCCAAGATCCGCCCCGTCCGTCCGTACACCTTCCTGTTGAGCTCACCTTGGGTTGTATGTCTCTTGTGAGGTCGCTTGGGTAGTTGAGTGCGGGCAGACCGCTCTGGAAGACGAGTCCGGCTAGTGCTGCGAACGATGTCCTCGCCATGGCCGTCGCGCCTCGAGTCGTCCGCTCGTGGTCCGGACCGATTGCAGCAGGGGTAGCACGGGCGAGATAGGGGATTGCAACCATCTGGCAGGCGATGGGCGAAGGAACAGCGCGCTGGCAGGGTCGGAAGGCGGTCGGGGTCGGCTCGAGAATGCAGTCCTGCGTAGAGGAAGAGCTTCTTCGCGTCACTGCGTCGGTCGCTAGCGGCCACTGTTCGTCGAGCAACTGCGAGCTATGCTCTCTTATGAGCGCTATGCAAGCCTGCTGTGTCCGCAAGCTCCAGCTGTGTGTCGGTAACGCCGGCAAAGCCTTCCCTTCGCTGCGTTCCAGGCGATCAAGTGCAGCTGCACGCAGCACGTGCGGCTCCCTCCACTCGGGCGTCAAAAAGTGATCGAGGAGCAAGTTGAGAAGGCCGAGACCCCCAGAAAGGCCGCGGATTACTGATCAGTCTGCCTCGCCTGCCTGTTCACCTCGCTGCATTCTCGAGCGCGTGTAGCCAGCAGCGAACACCTCATGATACGCAGTTGACTGAGGTGGGCATGCGGGAAACAAATCTCTCAAGCTTTACCGGCAGCTTTAGTTTTTTCCTCCCCCTGGATCGCCTTCGCCGCGAGACACCAGACCGAGAAATGACAGGCTGCGAGGTACTTATCTTTTCGCATCGTGTGAGATTGTATAGCTACAGGGATTGGGCCAGTGTCGCCCGCGATACACCTGAGGGAGGGGGGGGAGAACGAAGGGGGTTTGCGAACTGCGGCCCAAAGGGCGAACCAGGTTGGGTATGGGGAGACCACAAAGTCATGCGAAGGGTGAATACAGGGAAGCGGGAATAAGTGACCTCGGGTATGAGGAATCAGATCCACTCGTACAGAGCGTGGCGCTCCTGCAAGAGGTGGCGCTCGACGACCGAAGGCTTGGCCCGACCAGCGGCGACCAGCTTGGCGCGTTCAGCGGCGGCGAAGCTCGCGGATTGACCGCGGATGTGGTGCGGTCGCACCAGAGGCGAGTGTGGGGCCATGGCGTGGGCAGCGACCGGCAGGGACGCGGAAGAACCCGTCCGAGCGTGCGTCGGTTTGGCCGCCGGCGCCGACTTGGGCGGGAAGGCAAACGTGCTCAGGTCCGGCATTGTCGGCGCAGGGGCCGTCCTCCGCTTCGTCGCGAGCGGCTCGATCGGGACCGGAGCCCAAGAGACGGGTCGGACCGTCGCCGGCGTCGACGGCTGGGCCATTGCCGAGACAAAGTAGTCCGACAGCTCCTCGAGCGCCGGAACGAGATCCTCCTCGACGCCTTCGACTTCGATCATGGGGACGGCGAGCGAAGGGCGGGCGGTGTTGGCCGGGCTGTACGACTCGGCCGACTCTTCGGTGATTTTGAACAACGACGACGGCGGGACCGGGGTCGCGTCTTCGGCGGTGAAGGAGGACTCGGCACCCTCATCCGAGGACAGGTCCTCGTAGGCAATGACGAGCGAGTCGCGCTCGTGGTCGTACGAGGACGCGCGCAGCGGCGTGAACGTCGTGTGACCGTTCTCGATGAACTCGATCTCGAGCTCGTCCGACAGCGTGCGCTTGTGCGCAACCGGCGCAACATCCTCATCGTCGAACTGGATGTCGAGCTCCACTGGCGAAGTCGACCTCGGCGGGAACGCAAAGAAGGTCTGAGGTGGAGGCGGAGGTGGCTGGTCGGCCGGGGTGGCGGACAGGCGGACGCGCCGGAAGTACTCGTCGACGGCCTCGAGCGCCGCAGCCTCGCTGCGCTGACGTTCAGCAGTCCGAGGAGTGACTGCGCCGTGCTCCGAAGCGTACGCGGGAGGCGACGGCTGCGGCTTGCTCGAGGGGCGCTGGGTGGGCGAGCCCGGGACCGAGGAGGCCGCCGTCGACGTCGCAGACAGGATCGAGGAGGACGACTCGCCGCGCGAATGGGTCCATGCAGTTGCCTGCGTGCCGCTCGAAGAGGTCGAGGTGCGCTTGGTGCCGCCGGGGTATCGGCTGTAGCAGCGGTCGCCCTGCGAGTCCAGATGAGCGTCAGCGCTGGGCCGCAGGCAGTGATTGCAAGCACGTGCCGACTCACGAGATCCTGGGGACCTTCTGACCAGTCCAAGGCGCCGGCGCACCCAAAGTCGAGGCCTTCCTGCGACTTGGCCGACATCCAGCGGTTCAGCCGGCGCCGGAAGCGCGAGCTGTCCGTTCGCTGGTGCCCCGGTCGTACCGCCGACATGGACGACATGGAGGGGACACCGTTCGAGAAGGAGGAAGGCATGATGGGCATCGAGCGGCGGTCGGCTTGAGACGTCGGGAAGGAGGACTCGGGAGCGATTCGGTGAGCGCCGAAGATGGGCATGTACGGGGGCGAAGCGAGCGGAATGTGCGGTGGTTGCACTGCGTGGTCTTCTGTCCGATTGGGACAGGAATCGGACGTTTGTCCGCCGAGGCGAGAGAGGCGAGTCGTGAGGGAGGAAGGGAGGGAAGTCGGGAGGGACGAGCGCCGACGAGATCGCGGCGTCGGCGTGTGGTGGGTTCCGTCGACCCCGACGTCTGGAATCCTAGTTGTCGCACACATCGCGGGAGGTAGTCGGAGCCGCTAGAGAGCTGCTGAGGAGGGATCGCTGAGGTCTCGGGTGAGACGGCCGGGTCGACGAGACACCGGGTGAGACGGTGTCGATCCGACGACGGTGCTTGTAGTTCGAGGGCGGCTGTGCACGACCTCCTAGGACGATCTCCCGTTTGCGACGCGGTCGGTTGTTCCAGCGAGCAAGCGGGAAGGGAAGCGGGAGCAGCTGTCCGGGGTGACGGAAAGCAAGAGGGAGGTGACCGGGTCGAAGTGGGCTGCGAGGCCAGCGGGGCTGCAGAGGCCAGCAGCGTCTGATGGGAGAGGCTGGCCCTGCAGGCCTGAAGCTAATGATTCTCCAGCCTCGTGAATGGGAGAGTAGGTGCATGCATATGACGGGGAGTCTCGCTCCGAGGGCAGCCCGGGCCGTGGCCGGAGTCGGGCAAGATGAGACGCAGACAGCCACCGGAGCGACAGCGATCGAGCATGAGCCATGCAGATCCTTTCCTTTGGCAACGCGGGCCCAGCTGAAGTGCAATGAGGCGGGCGAGGCTGGACATGGGCCACCTGCCGGATGCGGTGGCGAAGCAGGCCGGCGAGAAAAACTTTGCGCTGGCTCTCGCCGCGACAGCGTGTCTCATCGTCCGCCGGACTTGCTCATTTCATTACGAGCTGGATCAAATGCCCAGACAACCTTCCTCTAGATGAGAGCGCGCCTCATTGGTAGCTGGCCTGGACGACAGCCACCACGTCTCGAGCTGGCCTCAGACTTGCTGGCCGTAACGCTTGGCTGGTCGGTGATAGCCTGCCCTGCATCCCGCTTCATACGGTGCACGATCGCGCCAAATCGCTTCGGAGGTGCTGGTCACCCTTCAAGGTCCAGTTGGATATCGACACAGCTGCCAGCGCATGCCCGGGCTGCCGACGGTCGACTTGAACGCTGCCTAGTCGTCGCTGTATTACGGCGTCCGCATCGCACCGCGCTCCGGGTGGACGAAGCCGACCGAAGCGATGTTCTTCCCGGCGACCCTCCTCGTCGCGTCCCTCGCGGTCGCCGCCGCCGCCGGTTCCGCTCCCTCTACCGAGCAAACCGCTTGTCTCGACTCGACAACGGCGACAGAGATCAATCGGCTCTTCCGGGTCGGCGATGTCGCGACGGGGATCGCCCTTTGTCCCTTTGCCCAGATCACCGTGAGTCGGGCTCTGTGTCTCGCGGCGCCTTCACGCTGGCCTCGAGCTATGTGGCGATTTTGTCCTGACACTATACTCCTCAGGTTGACCCGCATAAAGAGCCGATTACGTTCACCGCTCCGTACCAGAGCCTGTACACCCTCGGTGACCCCAAAGACCACTCGCGGGCGACCATTGTCATCGAAAACCCGGACGGCCGCCTGACGGGAGAACTCTCAACCGCAATCGACGCGTCGTGCACGCGCTGCCAGGGCGCGTCGATCCGGAGTCTGCACGTCGATGGCGGGCGGGATCACCTCGGTGGTCTCGAGGGCGCGGACGCCCTGATCCGTCTGGGCGGGAAGGGCAGCAACGCACAGGTGCTACAAGGCGTTGAAGCGTACGGAGCACGTGGATACGCGGTCGTGCACGTCGAAGGTCAGTCCTCTGCTTCTTCGAGGCCTCCTGCGCCCGACTCGCCTGCTGCACGCCCCGCTCGTCCGCTAATCCGCAGTGTCCTTCCACAGACGGCAAAGGCTCTTGTCGTAATGCGACGATCTCCGACAACAACATTCACTCCTCTGGCAACGCTCCGCTCGACGCCTTTCTCACCTCAGACCTCGCCCGCGTCCGCAACGGCCCTCCCCCCACCAGCGGACGTGCTCGACCGGGCACCTGGACCGACGGGATCAGCGTCGCATGTAGCAGCTCGATCGTCTCGACCAACATCGTTCGCGATGTCTCGGGCGCCGGCATCATCCTGCGAGGAGCGCCGGGAACGCAGGTCCACCACAACGTGATCGTCGCGCAGGACCGCGACATGCTGGTCGGCATCTCGGCGGTTGCGAATCCTGTGTATGGCAAGGATGCTGAGCAGCAGCGACCGCTCTTCATTCGGTACGTGACACGAGTTCTCCGGCCGCAGTCTGGCTTCTCATCCTGACTGCCTCTCTTCGCACTCCTTCCCTGCAGCGAGAACCGGATCCACGCCGCCCAAGCCATGATTCGTATCGGACTCTCGACCGGATCTGGCGCGTGGTCAACGGACGAGCGGAAGGGATCGCACCAGATTCCGTTCGGCAGCTCGATCGTCAACAACCGCCTGACGTCGCTGAACGGCTACTACGGCTACGCGGTCGCGCTCTCGGACTCGATCGGTCTGCAGGTGCTCGACAACGCGATCAGGTAAGTTCAGGGCCAGCGTCGAGAATAAGTTTGACCTGAAGCTGACGGAGAGATCCACCCGCAGCGCATCGGTTTGGGGTTCGGACACGAACGCGTGCCTCTCGCACCCTGCCTTTGTCCCGCCGACTCCGCTCCTGCGGGACCCTCGCTCAGTCACCTTCGCTCCCTCCTCCGGCTCCGGCTCCTTCCAGCCCTCCTTCGTCGACCAGCACTTTGGCTTCCTCCTCTGCGTCGGACCCGGTTCCGGTTCTAGCTCGCTCGAGCTCGCGCGGCATTCGATCGGTCCGGAGCACGGCGAGCGCGGCGACGCGGCTTCGCTCGCGGGATTGCTGCTGCAGCAAATGCACCCGACGCTCGAACCGCTGCACGACCTCTCGAGCGAGTTCATCGGCAGTCGGCGCAGTCCGGTCCGGAAATCTATTCGGCGCGGAGCCAAGGTCGTCGAGCGGCATGTCGCGCCGGACGGGAGCGAGTTTGCGGTCGCGAAGAACGCGCTCCGCCAGGTGGACCGGACGATGGTGCAGCGCATGGTGCAGCAGCAGTCTGGTGGCGCGGCGGCCGCAGCTCCCCAGGCGCCGCTCGCGCCGCGGCAGCTTTCGCCTCCCGTTCGAGGGAAGACCCGCCTTGATGACGTCGTCGCGGAGAGGCTGGCGCCCGAACGGCCCGTTCATCCGCCACCGGTGGACCCGCTCCCGCTGATTGGGATGCGCAAGAGTCGGCGCGGAATGGCAGGGGCCGTACTCCCGCCTGCCGGAATGCACCACCACCATCCCTTCGAGGCGGCGAAGCGGAGAGGGTTCCGATAGACGGTCACGCTCGGTAGTTTCAGTACAGTGTTGTTGTATGACCGCATTCTTCTCCCGGAGACCAGGAGCGCAGTCACGGATGTCTAGTGATAGCAACAGGTGTCTAGACTCTATATGTATGCGGTTGCGGAGGGATGCAGGCGGGCGGGGGAATGAGTGGCGAAATATATCGTATGTAAAGCTCGATGCGGTGGATGCCGACTAGCTCAAGCCTTTCCAGCGCTTGACCGACTCGTAGACGGTCATCGAGATGCCGTTCGCGGGGATCTGCGCGGTAATGGGGCGGGTCAGGGCTGGTTCGGCAGAGTCGAGCCTGATGCGGGATCAGAATAAATCCGTCTCGAGTAACGGCGACTTACAGCATAGGCGATTCGGATGCTCAGTCCGCGAGTGAACGCCATCGGACCCCCCGTCTTCCACATCTGCCGGACGATCTCGCTCAACCCTCCCTTGATCTTTCCTCCCGAAGTCTGCCACCGCGCCTGGACGACCTCGATCGGGGTCGTCACGCACGCGGCGATGACGCACGACGTGACGGAGCAGAGAGTGTAGCGCAGGGTGATTGGGATCGTTCCCGGCGCGGCGACGGGTTCAGGCGGGGGAGCGGAGGAAGAGGCCGTGGCGGAGTAGCCGGGGATGTAACGCGATTTGAGCGACTCGTAAACGGACCAGTAGACCGAGATGTTTGGGCTGCGAGCGAGTGCCGGGTCAGTGAATGAGCCCTCACGAAGCTGTTTAGGCGTAGGCTCACATGAAGATGGCCGTTCCGACCCAGTACCCTCGCATCAGCCCCATCCATCCCTCATCTCGGATAATCCGCTTCGTGAGCGCGATGGCCGACGTCCCTTCTCGGCCCGTCTGTAGCCGCGACTTGAGGACGTCGAGCGGAGTCCAGATCGCGCCGGAAGCGACTGCGGAGTGTGGCATGGTGGCGGCGTTGCAGGCCAGCGGGAGAGAGGCGAGGGGACATTGGCGGACAGAGGAGACGTCAGCCGTCGTTTCCCTAGACCTTTCGCGGCGTCTGCGTCGCTCTGTGGCCAAGCTGAACGGGCAGACTCACGTTCTGCTGCGGTTCCGGCGGCGACGAACACCGGCAACTGGTGAAGGATGCCGATCTCTCGATCCCGCGGCAAGAACTGCTCGCTGAAGTATCGCTTGGAGGCTGTGGAAAAGCGCAGGGTGAGCCGACCACTCTACTCGGGATGTGAAGGACAAGACGAGCGGACCTTCGTAGGACGCGAGATAGACGGAGAGCGCGGGCATAGAAAAGCCGATCGCGACCGGCAGACCTGCAAACATCCAGGAGTCAGCTACAAGGATGCACAGGAACAGGAGCATTCGGCTTACCTGCATAGAGGCTGGCTATCCGCGGCCGCGGCACCAGTTCTCGAATCGGCGGCACCGGGTTCCCGGCGGTCTGGATCCGTATCCGAATTGTATCGACTGCAGCACTGTATCAGCGCGAGCCGCTTTGCTTAACAGCCTTTTCAAAGACGCACGAGGATGGGTAAAGACGCGTGCCGAAACGGCCGACATGGACGATGCGACGACCACCCACGGCTCGATGTACGACCGCGCAGGCGGCTCCAGGACAGCTGGCGGCGCCTCTTCGCCGTCCATGATGTGCGTGCTGAGCTAGCCGTGGGCTGAAGCGAGCTGGGCGAGACGACAGGCGGAAACTTGTGCGTCTCGGGGAAGAACGGCTCTTTGCTCGTACGAGCTGCAGCACAGCGGACGGGCAGGCGGAGCGATACGCGGGCTTCACGAGCGACGAGATCGCTATCGGCGCCGCACGACAGAGCCGGAAGGGACTGAGCAGTCTGTAGCGATGCGCAAGGACGAGTCGGCGTTCTTTTCACGCGCTTTTTCCCAAGTCCGAACACCTCGAATCGTCATCAACGTCTCGATGGTCAAGAATCGAGATATGCACAGAAGGACAGACGACAGATGCGAGTTGAACACAACAGGAGGGAAAGGACGAAGGACGACGGGGTATCAGAGGAGAAAGTGGGTTCCGGAGGAGGGAGGCTAGGCGCGACTCGGCGCTGCTCCGGTCGGCCTCGCCCAGGACGACGCGCTCGGAAGCTCGTCGATCGTGCAGAAGAAGGGATGCGCCGCACGCTGCGGCGAAGGAGCGACAATGGTGCCGGCCGGCGCGGCCGGGCTGAAACGCACGAGCGGCACCGGAAGGGCGATACGAGGCGGCGAGGTCGACGAGGGTCCGCCACTCGGGACCGGAGCGGCGGATCCGGCCCAGAGAACCGGCGCCGTTGCTTGCGCGGGCTGCTCCATGCGCCGGACCGGAGGCGCATAGTCGGAGGATCCGTACGAGATGAGCGAGTCGAGCGACGACGACGACGAGTTCGAGACGGAGCGGAGGGAGGACGTCGGCGAGGCGAAAGACGATGGGTAGCGAGCCTCTTCGGCGAGCTCAGCGGGCGGTGGGTTCGAGAAAACGTCGACTTCGATGTCCGGCTGGAACGAGTCCGACGAGGCGTTCCGCTGGCGGCGACGGGGCGAACGGCTCGACTCGGGCGTTCGAGGAGCTTCGACGGCTTGTTGAGCACCGACACCGCGAGTCGCACGCTCGGCGAGTCGCCTTCCAGCGCGTCCCGGCGCCTCCGACGGCGGACCCTGCCGGACGAGCGTCCGAATCGTCTCGGACACCTCGCCCTGCCGATCCGGCTCAAAGTACAGCCGCACCTTCTCGCACCGGTCCCTCGCCGCCTCGTTCCCCGACTCGTCGATCGAGTCGAGCAGTCGCCGGAACAGGGCGGGCGAGTCGTGCGCGAACTCGCGGCGGAAGGCGGTCCAGCCGGAGCGGCGGCGCGCGTTCGCGAACCAGTTCTCGAGCTGAAGCCGGTCGTGCGAGCGGACGGCGGCGAGGAGGTGGTCGCGGTCGTCGCCGAGCGGATATGGCGAGTCGAAGTGTGAGAGGAACCAGGTGCGGTAAGGGAGGAAAGTGTCGGCGAGGTCCGCCTGAGCTTCCGGGCGTAGAACAGCCAGAGCAAGCTCTTGGCGTGTTTCATCTTGCGCTGTGGCTGTGATTGCCTCGACCCGCCGTTCAATTTCGACGAGGGCAGTCGAGACAATGCTGACACGTAGAGCGCAACGCCGCGCGGCGTCGACCTCGTCGACTGTGGCCTGTCCGGTTTTGAGGGCTTGTGCTACCTCGTCGAATGTCTGCTGACACACGGTGGCCAACTGCGCGGCTTCGAGTGCCGTAAGCCCGGTAAGGAGCGACTCTTTATACTTCGTCTCGATAGCGAGCAAGGATCGGCCGAGCGGCCCGTATCTGCTCATTCCAAGGAAATGGCCGGCGTTTCGCAAAAGCTGTAGAGTCGTAGCGAATAAGATGACAGTGGAAGGAAGAAGAAGCTGTGCTTCGCAGTGTGTCTCATCCCCAAGGGAAGGCCTGAGCGGAAAACAAAGGGCCAGGAACACCCGCCGCCGTCTTGCGGAGAAGACGCCCTCCTTGAGCGCTCAAAGCACTTCGTCGTCGTGCCTGGCGATGGATGCTCACACACTGCTGCACCAAGCCGCGACTGAGCTGCTGCAGCGACTGGCGAGTGTTCCTGCGCCTTTGTCGGAGCTCGTCGTTTGCGATGCTCGACCCCTTAGACTCGGGGAGGACGATTGCAGGCGCGCGACTGAGCTCCTGTACACCCTCGAATCACAGAGGTGCAGCTGTCACGCTCGACGCGAGCTTGACGTCCTCTTCCGACAGAGCTGTCGTCAGTTGGCGGATCGTTGCGAGCAGTCTTTCCGAGCGACCGCGAAGGATTTGAGCCGTACATTCGATTCCTCAAAAGCCCCCGAGTACCTGAGGGCAGTCGACGCGGTCCGCCTGGCGTATCAGCATCAATACACCAGCAAGCGCTCCCGACTGGCGAAACTTATCCTCGACGAAGTCCGCGCCGCCCAACTCCGCCACTCATCGCCCGCCCCGTCCTCGATCTCCAGCCACCCCTCCGACGACGCGACAATCAACCCTTCAGGCCAATTCCGTCCCGACATCGTCGCGCTCCTTCAAGCAGCGTACGACGCGCACCCCGGCCCGCTGAACAAGGCCGACCGGCGAGAATTGGCGCGCGCAACGGGGTTGACGGATAAGCAGATTACGTGCTGGGTGAGTGCGCCCGAGTTTCCAGGCGATGCAGAGAGCGACGAGCTGATGCGAGTGTTGGAGACAGTTTGGGAACGCGAGGCAGCGGGAGCGGAAGCGCCGGCAGCGGGGAGCGTCGGCGGGCTCTTCGGTCTCGGCGGCGACGACGACGACGAGGCGCTCGTCGGTGCGCATGGTGCCGTACGACGTCGAGATGGCGCCGCACCACCAGGTCCAGCAGCAGCAGCAGCAGCAGCAGCAGCAGCAGCAGCAGTACTGGCAGCCCGTGCCGTTCGAGCAGCAGCAGCAGCGATCGTGGTTGTACGGGGCTTCGTCCCTGAGCAGCAGCGTCAGCTCGTTCTCCTCCGCTTCGGGATCGTCGAGCGACCTCGTCGAGTACGCCGAGCCGGATGCGTCGGCGGCGGCGATGTGGCCGGGGATGTCGCAGGCGGCGGCGCCTTTGTCCTCGTCGCTCGCACCGCTCCTCGTCCCTGCGCCTCCGCCTCCGCCCATGGTCCCGATGGACCCGCAGCTGTCGCTCGACCCGACGGGCTGGTTCTGCATGTCTTCGCCGCCGTCGTCGTCGCCTCAACTCGGAGCAGCTCCGCCGCTGCTGGCCCCTCCTCCCGAGTCGTTCGCCCCCTCGCCTTCGAGCTGGTCGACCTCGGCGGCGGCGTCCCCCTCCCCCTCCTTCGACGCGCCGCTCGCCGTCCCCGAGCTAGACTTTGAGCTGCCGTTCGGGCCGACGGTGCCGGCTGCGACAGACGCGTGGATGGACGACGAGTTTTACCGGAACCTGTTCGGGTCGCTCGGGCTCGATGTCGAGGGTGGTGGTTCGGGCGCGGGAGCTGGAGGGGACATGTCGGCAGGTCTAGGCGGACTGGATGCGCTGCTGGGCGAGCTGGCGGGGTCGCTGGGCGGCGGCGCGGGCGCAGGAGGCGGTGGGTTGACGCTCCGGATGAGCGAGGTGTGGGACGGCGACGCAGGCCTCGGACAGGCGCTGCAGCTGTGACGGGCGCTGCTCCTTCGTATTTCGTTGTATCTCCCTCCTTGGCAGTATCCCCTTTTGCAGTGCAGCTGTCGCTCTCGGAGCGGACTTGAGCTGAGACAAGCAGCTCGTTCGGTCGGCCGCAGCACTTTCAGCCTCGGCACTTCTCCAGCCGCTGCACGCAGGCTAAGCTGAAGCCAGCGTGCACGACTCAGGCAGCTCGTTCAACGCGACCGGCCTACATGTCCGCCTGTCCGCCTTCGCACTTAGCCGCCGCGTCGTACTCGACCACAACCCGCCCCGACTCTTCTCTCGCTCGCGGCCTTGCACAGCCCTGACCTCCCTGCATACGCTCTCAGATCGCCGCCAGAGAGTATCTTACTTATGCGCACGCTGCTAGACCATATGCTCGCCGCTCTTGATGCTGCGGCTTTCCCCGGCCCTCTGTGATTGGCTGCTGATGGGCGCAGCTGGCATGACGTTGCCCGGCACTTCGAAGGCGGCTGCCGACGAGTCGAGTTGCACCTCGAGCCAACGCGAACGCCTCGTCGCGCCAACTCTCGCTTCCTGCTCGCTTGTGCTCGTTCTGCTTGACTCCCTCTTACGCTCCGCCCGCCGAGCCTTCACAGCTGCCGCACCCTCGCTCCTCACCTCTGCTTCCCCTCGATCACCTCGACCTCGATCACTCCCGCAGCCCGCACCTTGCACCATGTCCGACGCAGCACTGAAGGCAGACCAGACCGTGCAGCCCGCGGTTGAGACCGGAATGGGCAAAGTCGGCCGGTGGGGTCACCCCATCCACCCCGCAACAGGTCCGTCGCCTCCTTCCCGACTTACCCCACTCCCGCAGCTGACCCCGATCCTGCGCCCCGCCTGCCAGTCCACTACCCGATCGGTCTCCTCTCCATCTCCTTCGGCCTCGACGCCCTCCAGCTCGCACCCCTCCTCACGAGCGGCCTCACTTGGCTCAAGATCATGCCCCCCGCGGCGGTCGTCAACACCCTGTCCCACTACACCGGTGCAGCGGGCTTGCTTTCGGCCATCCCGACAGTCCTGAGTGGGCTGGCAGAGCTGTGAGTCCGGAGCAAGCGCCCGTCGATTTGCGCCTCGGGTGAAGAAGCGGGCTGACGGGACGTTCGCGCAGCTACGGCATGTGGCGCGGGCAGGCGCAGGCCAAGGGTTACGCCAAGACTGCCGGCAAGGACGCAGCGAAGAAGAAGAACGTCGCAGGTGAGAAGCTCAAGGTGACGTTGACGCACGCCGGCTTGAACGACGCGGTTCTCGGGATCGCCGCCTTCAACTGGTGCGCCACTTCTGCCTCCCTCGAGAGTCCCTGGATCCATACTGACGATTGTGTTGTGCAGGTGGGTCCGCCGGCAAGACAAGGACCTGATCCTCCCCCCTTTGAACGCCTGCCTCTCCGCCTGGTACGCCCTTATTCCCACGTTCCCTTTCCAAGCGCGCCCCGCCTGCTGACTCCGGAATCGTCCCGCAGCGCCCTCCCCCTCTTTGTCTACAGCGCTTACCTCGGCGGGTCGCTCGTCTACGAGTATGGCGTCGGAATCATGAGGCAGGGAGAGGGGGCCGAGATCAAGGACAGGCAGGAGAAGGAGCAGTGAAGGCGCTGAGGGTTTATGTTGTTTGGGTGGCGGTCGCCGGAGGGAGGTCTCCGTGCTTAGGATTGTGTGGATCATGATGTACATCCCAGATGCGCAATTTCTCTGGTTCGAATAGGATGATAGGTGAGAGGCGAGAGATTGCCCATTTCCCCAGTCCTTAATCAGTGGTCTACTCCTCTTCCTCCTCTTCCTGCGACACCGTCGGGAACCTCCACGCGGCATAGCACATCGCCCCCTCGCACGCCATCGCCGCCACCTCGACGTACGAGACCGGCGGGCGGCTGTGCCAGTCCCAGATGAACCGCGGGAGGAGTTCGAGGAGCGTATTAAGGAAGACGAGGAAGATCGTGGGCCGGTACTGGGAGGCAAAGACGCCGAGGCGGTAGCACAGATGGAGCTGCATTGTGCCGAGTTTGATCGAGAGTCAGCCCCGAAAAACGGGGTGAACAAAAAAGCGGCGACAGAGGCGGGCGCACCTGAGACAGGTCTTCGACCACCCTGAGACCGTTCATGACGTGCTTCGAGCGGAGCGGGTTCAGAGTCTTGACGTGCTTGCGGAGGTACTCGACGTCTCTCGCCTGCTTCGGCGCAGAACCTCGCAGCAAGGGCGGGAGCGGAGGACCGAAGCGAGAGAACAGGACGGCGCCGACGCCGAGCTGTCGGAGCGGTACATCAGTATGAGTTACACTTCGCATTCGTGGGCGAGGTCGGTCAAGACTCACGGCGACGCGCAGTCTCCAGTCAAACTTGGCGTCGGTCCTCGTACTCGCCCGCTCCGAGTGCGTCGCCTTGCGCCGGGATACCCCCACCGGAACCCATCCGAGCGGTCCGCCCCACTGCCACTCGATCCGGAACAGCAGCGAGAGCTGGGCCACGTAGGCGAGGAAGTTGTACGTGATCATGACCGCCATCCACATGTCCCACGTCGAGAAACCTTCGCGGTCAGAGAGCCATTGGTTGATCATCCGGACGAGGGCCAAGCTGGAAGGGAGCACAAGCGTCGGCAGGGCGATTCCTGTCGAGAGCGAGCGGGACATCCAGTAGTGGAGGTACAACCTGTGGTGCCGCGCACAGGAATCCGGTTGTCAGCTCATCGGTGCGGAGAACGGAGAAATTCAGGAGAGCTTTGCGCCTCACGGAATCTGGGCCAGAGTGACAAGAGTGCCGACGGAGGAAAGAATCAGGCGGGTGACCGGCCTTGACTTTCCGCGCGCCGGGAGGCCCATCAGACCGTCTGGAGGTGTTGTCTGATGAGCTTCGCGAATCCGATGAGGCACGAACAGGAGGTCGCGGAATACGTACTGAATTCTTCGAAGGCGTCTTGCGCCCGTGCAGCGTCCAGAGCGGTCAAGTTGTGCGGCGACCCGATGTCCGCGGCTGCGAATCCGAAGAGCACGGTCGTGCCGGCCGCCAAGCGGGCGGGGCCCGCCGGGATCCAATCGATGGTCCAGTCAAAGGTCACATCTGTCTCTTTAAAGCATCAGTACTGGAAGTGAGGCGAGGAAGTTGGAGAGCCTGTCGCACCCTCCGTCTCGTTGCCGTACAGGGCCTTCTGATCCAGAGGACCCGTATTTCCGAAGTGGGCCGTCAGGAAAGGACCGTAACGCCAGCCGACCCGGCGAGCCGTCTCCACCTTGTCGTCGACCGCGTCGTCAAATTCGATCATGTTTTCAAAGTGTCCGGCGTTGTGGAAAGTACGGTCGCAGCGATGGTCGGGGTTGGAAAGGGTGACGACGCCTTCGGCAAGGACATCTGAGCATACTTGTCGCTGTAACGGAAGATGTGAGCTTGTTGACTGCGACACGCTTCGCCTCAAGAGGCCGGACGCGCGAGCTCACCATCATGTCGGCCCGAGCGACGAGCGTACGGTTGTACACCGTGAAGTTGTAGACCGGGTAATTGTCCCGCACCATTGTGACTCGTGAATGCGTCTCTAAGCGGCGAGGGGCGACAGAGGGATCGATCCTGGTCCCGTTCGCGGTCTTGAAGCGAGAAGGCGGTTCGGCGAGCAACTGGCGGGCGGTACCGGAGTTGGCAAGGAAGCGCGGGAAGACGTCTCGCGGAGGAGTCTGCATCTCGACCGTCAGGGGAGGATAGCGGGAAGTCGTTCCAAAGATGGACGCGTTGCGAGACGTGCGCCAAGTATGGTGAGAGAGCGTCGCGTCGATCCGGTCGGCCGAGGGAAGCATGGCAAAGGTTCCCCATACGTTGACTTTGGACGATTCCGCCAGCTCCTTGCTGTGAGGCACAGCGAGGTTAATCATCTTGTACGAGATTTTGACGACCAAAGCGAAGCGTGCGAGACTCACGTGAACTCTTGAGGTAAGCGGACTTGCTGAACCGTGCGCTGCGCTTTTGCGTCGATCGGAACGTTGTTCAGAACTATCGCGTCCCAGACCAGCTCCCATGGCGTATCTGACAGGCCTTCCAAGTCAGCCCATAGAATGAGACCACGTTCCGGAGATTCCGACGAGACTTGCCGGTCCAGTTTGCGTCCCCGCGCTGGACCTTGGCCCAGATGGCAGCCTGCAGGTCAAAGTGGTCGACGCCACCTGCAGCTTGCGGCCCAAAGAAGGACCTGACGACGTCGGTGTCGCGGTCGGGGATCGGACCGTCGACCGCGACCAGGGACGCGTTGGCGCGGACATGGCCGTGAGGGTTGCTGAGCAGTTTCCAGCCATCTTTGGCGGCCTTGTACACTCCATAGGTGATGGCGAGGGCGATCAAGCTGCCGATGAGCGCGCAGAAGGCGAGGCAGAAGCGTCCGGGGCTGAGCCAGCGAGAGTTGGCCTTCTTGCGGGTGCGGGGAACAGACCCGCCCTCGAAGGGCTGGTAAGCAGGTTCGGCCTGCTTCTCCATCGTACGTCCAAATGGTAAAGCAAGCCGAGGCTGGCAGAGGAGGAGCACGGCCCTGATGCAGGGCTTGCGACAGCGGTCGGCAGCCATTGGCAGCGATGCCGCCGGGGTCAACTTTAGAGTTCGGGCGGCCCCGGCGCCGGCGGGTCACTCGCTCAATGCAGATAGCCAAGGCAGCCGGGCATGCAGCCTGTGGTTCAAAGCGTCGTCGGGAGAGGATAGCATGGAGAGGAGAGGACTGAGTGCAAGAAGCCCGAGTCTGCTACGCGCTTCCGTCGACAGCCTGCGAAGAACAGCTGCGGAATTCGGGCAGAGTGCGACGGCTGATCGAGGCGGGGGGAAAAGTCTTCGCGCCCAGGCCGGAAGTCGGAATGCGAAGTCTACATCGCCGAGTCTGCGGCCAGCGCCTGCGTCGCTATAGCCAGGCTGCAGCTTGTTCGGCCAAGCAGTAAAGCACTCCTTATGGCCAGTCTGATCCCGCGCGGTCCACCAGCGCCGCCGCCGCCGCGCTCCTCCGCTCCGAGCGGATCTGGCGACAACACGCTGGCGCCGCCCGCGCCGCCCCAGCGACGCCCGAGCCACCGCTCGGTCAAGAGCCACCACTACAATGACGCGCCGGAGGAGCTCGATCTCGCCTTGAAGCGCGCCGGGGGAGGCGGCGGGTCGCAGAAGCGGACGAGGGCGACGTCGCGCGTCGTGGCCGATCCGTCGACGCTGCAAGCTGCGGCGCGGTCACCGGAGCCTCGTTCCGCTTCGACGGAGAGTGCGTCACCGAGCGAGGAGCCCGTCTACCCGGCTTTCGAGCCCAACACCTCGTCCACGCCGCCCCCACCTCCCGAAGCCAGGCTTCACCGGCGCTACGGACCGCCGCGATCGACCGGCGCGGACTCGCAGGCCCAATGGCCTGCCGACGTGCTGCTATTGGATCAACTTGCTTTCGCCGAGCCGACCAAGCTCGTTCTGCTGTTCGTGACCGGCAACCCCGGCCTCGTCGCGTACTATCGACATTTCCTCGCATCGCTCCGAGACGCTCTGCCCGCCGACTTGAAGGCACAGACGGTGGTCCACGCGATCGGACATCTGGGTCACACACCCGATATGTCGGCGTCCGAGCGAAGGGGGTTCAACCCTGCAGCCCAGGCGACCCTCGAGGACCAGGTCGCGGACAAGGTCGCTTACGTCGAGGAGCTCG
The DNA here is from genome assembly GCA_024713535.1 of Rhodotorula sphaerocarpa. Classification (NCBI taxonomy): domain Eukaryota; kingdom Fungi; phylum Basidiomycota; class Microbotryomycetes; order Sporidiobolales; family Sporidiobolaceae; genus Rhodotorula; species Rhodotorula sphaerocarpa. The sequence continues at coordinate 659,204 of JANIBP010000004.1, read as the reverse complement.
CCGAGACGTACCGCTTCGGGCAGGACGACGCACCCAAGCTCGTCCTTCTCGGCCACTCTATCGGCGCCTGGATCAGCATGCAGGTGCGGCGCGACTCGGCGTCGCCCTCATCTCATATACTGACTTATCATCCGCCACGTGCGCAGGTCATGAAAGAACGCCCTTCCCTCGTCTCCTCGGTGCACGCCCTCTTTCCGACCATCTCGCACATGGCCAAGACGAAGAACGGCCGTTCGCTCTCCCCACTCTTCTCCTCCTGGTCTCTGCGGCCAGTGTTCTACTCGACCTCGTTCCTTTCGTACCTCCCGACCGGCCTCACTTCGCGCATCGTCTCGCTTCTCACGGGGCAGTCTGGCGCAGGCGCACAGACAACGACCGAGCTGGTCTCGTCTCCGGAATCCGTCCTCGCTGCGCTGGTCATGGCGCGGCACGAACTCGGTACCGTGACCGATCTCGACACCGAAGTGCTCGAGCAGTACGGCGATCGGCTGTGGTTCTACTGGGCGGCGGAAGGGAACGACGGATGGGTAACAGAAGAAGCGGTCGAGGAGATCGAGGCTTGCCTCGAGAGCAGGTGGGGAGAGGACGGGAGGAAGAGGAGGGCAAGGTGTCAGGAGGAGATCCCACACGCCTTTGTGCTCAACGATGGTGAGCAGGACCTCGCCACTCGTCGCATGTCTCTCTGCAGATTCCAAGTGCGCGAGACTTTGCCGCTCACGCCGTTTTCCCACGCAGCGCACTCGACCTCTCTCGCTCAGAAATGCGCCAGCTGGATCGTCGACGACCTCGAACCGGCCCCTTCCCCCTCCCGCGACAAAGACACTGCCTGAGCATACTGCCTCGTTCGCATCTCTGATCGTGTGTTCCGTACGTACCCTACGCTGTCGTTCCTTGCAAAGTGTTGTTCCGGGCGATTCAGAGATGCGCGTGAATGTGCACGTTTGGGCCGAAATTCGCTCGCGTCGTCCTCGCTCTTCTGCGGGCCTGCGCTTTGATCCATACTGGCGTTCAATCTCCGTAGACTCGTAGTTGCCATAGCCGAACAAGTCGAAGCTCCGGAGACGGACAGATTTCGGCGCCGCGTCACTTTTCGGGGCTTGACGAACAGCGATCGAAGTCCGACGGCTCCCTTACCGCTAATCATCCTCGCGCTGCGCCGCCAAGACAGCCCTTCAAAGGCTCGAACAAGGATAGCATGGATGCCGGTGCTCCGGCAGCGGCGCAGGGCACGCCGTCGCCTTCGCTTGCGCAGGACCTGAGCGTCCTCGCGAGCCTGACTTCGCGCCTGATCGTCTTTACGGTACAGACAGTCTTGCAGCTCGTGAGTCGGTATGTGGACTAAACGCTTGAAACAAGCACTGACACACCCGCTCGCCCGCCTGCAGACAACGCGGACGGTCGCCTTCGTGACGCTGTCGCTCCCGTCGCTCGCCTTCTCCGCCTTGCACTACTCCGCCTCGCTCACCTTCCACCTCACCTTCATCAAAATCGTCGGCTTCTTGATTCTCGTCACGACCATCGCGAGCTACGTCTGGAAGGTCCGGTACCTCAACCGGTACACCGAGTTGAGGGACTTGCCAGGAGGAAACCGCATCAAGGGAGACGTCGGTTTCGACCTGTAAGTGGCGCGCACGGATCCCGGGTAACGTTTCGTGATTGTCAGGGTGTGAGGAAACTGACGAGCTGCACGCACTTGCACAGCGACCCCGATCTTGCCAACGATCAGAGGGCAAGCGGTTTCCACAACTACCTCGACGAGTTCCGTGAGTCATGTTCCTGATCGAGCACTTCATTCATAGTGTCTGACGTCCCATCCACCTGGCAGTCTCGGCGATCAAGGTGTTCGGATACCTCGAAAAGCCCGTCTTCCATGAACTCGCTCGACACCTGCAGACCCGCCGTCTCGTCGCAGGCGACACGCTCGATCTCTCGCACGACAAGTCGTTCTACATCGTCGTCGACGGTCGCGTCGAGGTCTTTGCCAAGAACCCGCAGTCCGACTCGAAAGGTCCGGCCGACTACGAATCCGGATCGGACGGGACGGACGACGAGGAAGAAGGGAAAGGATGGCAGCTGCTGAACAGCGTCGAAAGCGGAGGGACCCTCTCAAGCCTTTTCACCATCCTTCGACTCTTCACGGAAGACGTCAAGATGCGATACGAAGAGGAGCACATGGCGGACGATTCTTCCGCCTCGGACGACGGTGCCGGCTTTCCTCAACCGGCGCGTGACCGGGATCCCGACGTCACGGCGTTCGAGCTGGATGGCGGCGCTGCCCAAGGCGCACGTCGAGGCTCCCGCTCTCAGCAGCCGGTCCTGGATCTCCACGGCGTTGAGCGCGAAATGGTCAACGACACGGACGACGCCGATGTCGAAGATGCGGCTCCGGTGTACGATACGGAGTCGACCTTGGCGGTGGGCGCATTCGAGGATACCGAGACGGAACAAGCTGGCGGGAGCGGCAGTCTCGATCGCCTCGACATGAACATTTCCCCTTCCGATTCCCGCTCGAACGTCGGAACACCCGGGTCGACCGTCGCTTCGCCCCCGCCTACCGCGACGACCTTCTTTACCTCGCCGCCGCTGATGCCGGCCGCTGGCTCCAGGGCCTCCTCGATGTCCTCGGGCAAGAAAGGCGGCAGGCGGCCGGGCCCGCTCGCCTTTTCCGCCCTGCCCGGTGGAGAAGCCCGAACCCGCACGACGTCCTCCGGCGCGCCTCCCGTGCGACCGAGTCTTGGATCCCGCCGCTCGACCGCAGGAACAACGCGCAGTAAGCGGCGCAGGTCGACGGGACCGCAGACGATCGCGGGCGAGTCGACCATCGCGCGGGCCGCGACGGACACGACCCTCGCGGTCATTCCTGCCGAAGCGTTCCGTCGCTTGACCAAGAAATTCCCGAATGCTGCAGCGTGAGCCTTTTCTGCATGCATACACTGTATACGAAGCGAACTAATCCGCCTGTTCGTAGTCATATCGTCCAGGTCATCCTCACTCGACTCCAGCGCGTCACCTTCTTGACGGCCCACAAGTACCTCGGCTTGACGCGCGAAGTTGTCCGGACCGAGCAGGCAATCAACGACCTCGCGTGCTACCCTCTGCCGCCAGCGTTCTGGGAGACCGGTGGCATTCAGCGCCTGCGCGCAAGATTCGTGCCAGAGACGAAGCTCGACGGACCGTACGATACCGACTCGAAGGGCGGGCCCGGGCGGAAGGTGTCGCAGGACGACTACTTTGGCCCGCGGCGCAGCTCGACGGAGCAGAGGGGCGGGAGTGGCAAGAGCGGCGGCCGTGTCCAGGCCGGCTCGGGCGGGAAAACATCGACGAAGCGGTCGAACATGCCTCTCGTCACCCCGTACGCGGGTCCGAGGATGGGCGAGGTGTTCTGGGACGAGGTCAACATGGACCATTCGTCGGACGAAGGAGTCCGCCTCAGGTATCGCGCGCCCGCTGGCGCTGCGCTCCACGCGTCCCCCGGCACTCGCCGTCGAAGTTTCGGCTCGACGACTCCAGCCGGAAAGGCCGCCCCGGCCCTTCGCAAGGTCGGCGACCTCTTGACGATGAGCTCGGTGGCCCCGAGCTCCAGCATGCCGCCCCTCCAGACGCCCCGACTCGAGCGGACGCGCACGGAGCGCACAGAAGACGGCGGTGATCGCGACTTTGATCTGCGTGACGCCGTCATGGAGTGCATCTCGAAGGCGATCGGCCTCGTCCAGCCGCACGTAACGCCTTCGCCGTCGGTGGAAGCGTCGCCTGTCGTGCGGCCGTCCGACCGGCCTGGCAGCGCCACCGGCAGTCTGCGCGACCAAGCCGCCTTCAACTCGTCCTTCGGCTCGCTGTCCATCCTCGGGCTGCAGGGCCTGAACGACGACGACTCGTCCATCTCGAGCATGTCGGGCTTGCGCAACGCCGATGCTGGCGCCGTCGGCAGCTTCACCAGCATGGACCTCGAGAACGAAGTCGAGATCCTCTACTTCCCGCAGGGTAGCGTACTCGTCAAGGAAGGCGAGCGCAACGCCGGGCTTTACTTCGTCATCGAAGGCTTCCTCGACGTCAGCATGCCCGAGGTGCAGCCTGGTCTGGCCTCCGGCACGGCGGGAGAGTCGGCGGACACGTCTTCGGATCGGGGACGGAAGGCAGGAAGCGCGAACGGCGGGCCGGCTGGGTCGAAGAGGTCGGGTTCCCGCACCAAGAGCGGTCCGACGCAGACGACCAAGACCACCCGGGGTCAGACTGGCACCGGCGCGACTGGTCCTCGGACGACGCGCAAGCCCACTCCTTTCGCCGGTGGAGAAGGCACGCCGCCTGCGTCCCCACCCAAGGTCAAATCGATCCCGCTTTTCACGGTCCGCCCCGGCGGCATCGCCGGCTACCTCTCCTCGCTGTCCGGCTTCCCGTCATATGTCGACATTACGGCCAAGACTGAGTGCTATGTCGGCTTCCTCCCGGCCAAGGCGCTCGAGCGGATCATGGACCGGAAGCCGATCGTCCTGCTTACGCTGGCGAAACGGCTCATCAGCCTCCTGTCTCCGCTCGGTGGGTCACGCGCCCACGCTTCTTCCGGAACCGACGGCTGATAAGCTCCCACAATTCCTGCAGTGCTGCACATTGACTCGGCTCTCGACTGGATGCACGTCAGCGCTGGACAGGTCATCTACCGCCAGAACGCCCCCGCCGATTCCTTCTACATCGTCATCAACGGCCGTCTGCGTTCGATCACCGACCGACAAGGCGGCGGCATCCAGGTCCAGGCAGAGCACGGCCAAGGCGAGTCAGTCGGCGAGCTGGACTGCATTACCTCGACACCTCGTCCGACCACCCTGCACGCGATCCGCGACACCGAGCTGGCTCGCATGCCAATGACCCTCTTCAACGCCATCTCGGTTCGCCACCCGCTCGTGACGATCCAGATCAGCAGGATCATCGCGGCTCGCCTGCGCCTGCAGGTGACCCGCGAGTCGAAGCTGCAGGGGGCCTTGCCGAAGGAGCTCGGCGCTCCGGACACCTGGATGGGCAAGAACAATTTCAACTTGAAGGTGCGGGAGCCGCCGTATGTCTTCTACCTCTACGCACTGCTGACGAAGAGCTTTGACAGACCGTCGCGGTCTTGCCTACGAATCGTCACGTACCGGTCTCCGAGTTTGCTTCCAAGCTGCACATGGCTCTGGAAGGTATCGGAGCGCCGACGTCGTACCTCAATCAGGCCACCGTCATGCAGGTCCTTGGTCGACATGCGTTCTCCAAAATGGGTCAGCTCAAGCTGGCCGGCTGGCTTTCCGAGACCGAGCAGAAGTACCGCATCGTGCTCTACGTCGCCGACACGGCCGTCTCCGCGCCGTGGACGCAGACGTGCATCCGTCAGGCGGATTGCATCCTGGTCGTGGCCGATGCCGGTGCCGAGCCCGACTTGGGCGAGCATGAGAAGCTGCTCGTCGGCATGAAGACGACCGCTCGGAAGGAGCTCGTCCTCCTCCACTCGGAACGCAATGTCGTCCCGGGATCGACGCGACCATGGCTCCGGGTGAGCCCCTCAAACTGATGAAATGGGACGCAGGACATCGAGCTGACTTTCCAACTCCCGCAGGCCCGTCCGTGGGTGCACGCGCATCATCACGTCGAGATGATCGGCGCCACGCCCGAAGTCAGCCCGCGCTCGAACCCGCAGAACCCGGCCGCAGTCGTCGCCCTGCAGAAGATCGCGGCCCGCTTCGAGCTCGAGATCAGCAAGTACAAAAAGTCGCAGCCTCGGCCGGTTCCGCAGCGCGCGCCAGCCTTCTCAGACTTCGCCCGCCTCGCCCGTCGTCTCTGCGGCAAATCGATCGGCATTGTCCTCGGCGGCGGTGGCGCTCGAGGCATCTCGCATGTCGGTGTCCTCCGTGCTCTGCATGACCGCGAGATCCCGATCGACATGGTCGGCGGGACATCGATCGGAGCCTTCGTCGGCGGTCTGTACGCGAAGGAGGGCGACCTCGTCTCGATGTACGGCCGCGCGAAGCGCTTCAGTGGCCGGATGTCGACGCTCTGGCGCATCTTGACCGACTTGACGTATCCGGTCGTTGCCTACACGACGGGCCACGAGTTCAACCGCGGTATCTACAAGTCCTTCTACGACACCCACATCGAGGACATGTGAGTCGATGTCGACAATCCCATATTCGGGGCGTTTTGCTGATTCTCCGATCTGAACACAGGTGGCTGCCGTACTTTTGCAACACGACCAACATCACGCATTCGCGCATGGATGTGCACACGACCGGCTACGCCTGGCGCTACGTCCGCGCCTCGATGTCTCTCGCCGGTCTGCTTCCGCCCCTGTGCGATGAGGGCGACATGCTGGTCGATGGTGGATACGTCGACAACCTGCCCGTGAGCTGCCCTTTCCTTCTGGGAAGACCTCCAACCGTTGCTTACACAGGTACCCTTGCTCGCAGGTCTCCGTGATGCTTGGGCAGGGCGCTGCGTCCGTCTTTGCTATCGACGTCGGGTCGGTCGATGACACCTCACCTCGCAACTACGGCGAGTCAGTTTCGGGCTGGTACCTCCTGCTCCAGCGCTGGAACCCCTTCGGCAAGCCTCCCAACATCCCCAACATCACCGAGATCCAGTCGCGCCTCACCTAGTAAGCGCTGTGGAGCTCGAGCCATTGACTCGCGAGCTGACATGTCGCGCTTTCATCAGCGTCTCGAGTGTCAAGATGCTCGAGGAGGCAAAGGCGACACCTGGGGTGCTCTACATGCGCATGCCGGTCACCCAGTTCGGAACCGTACGTCATATCGTTCCACCATGCGAGACTTTCCGCTGACTCGACAGCCTCCACGCAGATGGAGTTCAAACGCTTCACGGAGATCCTGGAAGTCGGCGCCGAGTTCGCCAACAGCGTCCTCGACGAATGGGAGGCCGACAAGAAACTTCCGACCGGCATGGAGGGCGACGCGTCGGCGCAGCAGAAGCCGAAGCGCGGTCAGCCCATCCGGCGCAATTCCATCTAGACGCCTTTCCCCTGTAGATATGCTTGCTGTTTCCCCTTACATGTACAGACTCTCTCCGCACTTGCAACACTGTTTCTTGACTCTCTGAAACGGCACCCTCTCTGCGCTCTGTCCGTCTGAAACAGAGTTGGGAACGAGAGAGAGATGCTGCAAGAAAGATGCGATTGCATCCCGCGCGGTCGCCTAATCGAACGTGATCTTCTTCCCCTGCGGTTTCAGCGCCGCACTCTGCTTGAGCGCCTCGGCGGCCTTGCGCTTCGCCTCCCACGACGGGTGCACCTTCTCTGCCGCCTCGGTCGCGGCTTTCGCGTCCGCGCGCTTCTTCCAGCCGAGGTCGGCTTGCGGTTCGGTGAAGGTCGGGCGCTCGCGCCGAAGAGGAGGAGCAGGGTCGGCGGCGTGGTCTGGGGCGGGGGCAGACGATGCGGCGGGGGGTCGACCGGCGTTGGCTTTGACGCGCTTGGCCTTCTGCTCCTTCACCTTGGCGAGCGGGGCGGGCTTGCCGCCGTTCGCCTTGACGACGTGGGCTGCCGCGGAGCCGTACTTCTTTTCCCAGATGCTGCAGGACGGAGAGCGATAAGAGACAAGCCTAACTATCTGGTGAGTAGACGGTACGCACGCTTGTCGAGCCCGCTGGCCGCGACGGTTCTTTCGCTTGTCCTTCTGGTCCTTCCGCTCCTCCTCCTTAATCCACCGTGCCTCCTCGCCGTCCGAATCCGAGTACGAGACGTAGCCCGAGGCGAGGGTGGGCAGGAAGGAAGACGACGTGATTGGCTTTGAAGGCTGCGCGGCGGTCTTGGCCTTTTTGCTCGAGACCCGAGGCGGCGAAGGCGAGAGGGACGGTTTCTTCCGCTTCGCCGAAACGCCCTTGCCCGCGCCGGCAACACTCGCCGTCTCGTCATCCTCGTCGCCCGAGTCTGACCACTCGCCCTCGCTGTCCGAGTCGCCGTCGCCTCCGAGCGCCGCGAGCTCGCGCTGGATCGCCTCGTCGTCGTCCGCGTCGGACTCTTCCACTCCCGAAGAGAAGCCCGCAGCGGGACCTTCGTCCTCGCTCGTCTCCTCGTCTGCGTCCTCGTTCGCCTCCTGTCCATCTTCCTGCTCGCCCTCTTCGCCCCCTGCCTCGCCCGCGCCGCCCGCCAAGAACGCCGCCTCGATCGCCGCCTGCCGCCCCGGATCCATCGTGATGCCCTTCTTCGGCGGCTCCTCCTTCGCCTTGCCCTTGCCTTTATCCTTCGGCTCGACCTCCTCGCCCAACCGTTTCCGGATCGCGCGCGCCACCTCGTCCCACGCTTCGCCGACGGCCTTGTTCGCGAGGATCCGGTTCCGGGCTTTGGATTCGGCCGAGGTCGGCGCGTATTCGAGCCATTTCGGAGTCGAAGGGATAGAAGAGAGGAGGGCGGGGAGGTACAGGACGGAGCGGAGGGGTCCGAACTTGGCGATGCGGGTCTTGAGAATGTGCGGCGGGATGGCGTTGATGTCGAGTTTCTGCGGAGGGGCAGGTGCTCAGCTTTGTCGGCGGCGGAAGGCAAGTTCGGAACGACATGCGAACTCACCTTGAGTGCAGTCAACTGCGCGTCGAGATCGTCCGCGGCTGCGGCGTCGACCTTTCCGTCCTTGGGTTCCCTGCGCGAGAGATGTGCGTGAGTCTGATGAAGCCGGACTGCCGAGCCCGCCTGCCCGTCGCACCTAGTCTGTTTGACCTTGCGCGTGAGCTTCTGAACCTCGAAGGTCTTTGATTTCTTGACGGCTTTGTGCAAGAGGCGGAGGGCGTGGTGCTGTTCAGGCGATGCAAGGTCAGCAATCACCGCACAATCGCCACTTCTGTGCGGGCCGGACTCGCCATATACGCCTTAATCGCGTGTTCCTGCGCTGCTGGATCCGTTTCCTGTGCGTCGTGCTGTTGCGCGCCTTTCCATCGCTTCGAAGTCGGCTGAAGGACGCGCAAAAAGTTCAGCTCGCTTGCTCGCTCGCACTCGCCGGAACGAGCGCGGCTCACCTGCTTGGCTGCAGTCTCGCTCTGTCGGCTGCGTTTGCTGCCCTGCTGCGCTGCCATCGTTGCGTGTGGGCGGTGGAATAGCTGGCGAAAGAGCTCGAGGTCGATTTTCAGCTTCGAGAGTGGAATCGCTCTTGGCCGCTGCACAGCTTGCTCCTCTGCTCGCAACAGCCTTTACAGGCGTACATTGGCTGGTTCTGGCGTGTACATTTCGCTGCAACCCGCATGCGCTCTGCTCCGACGTCCACCGCTTGCGCCGTTGTCACTGCGCCGCTCATCAGCTTACGGGCGAGTGTACTCGGCCGCTCCACCCAGTCCCTCGGCTGAGCGTAAACGGCCAGCATAAGAAGCTCCGTCAGCTCATGAATGCTACGCATGCGCTCGCCACCCCCCGGCGGTCTGATTGTCCCTGGCCGCTCTTCACCTTCTCGCTGTCGACCATCTCTCGCCGCTGCTGGCGATAAGCAGCCCGTCTTCGCACGACCCGAAGTGCTGATCGCTCAACAGTCACTTCTCTCCACGGAGAGGCTTCACGGACCGCTGCGTCAGTGCACATGGACTGAACCGAACCGCTGCCGCCCTCGGCCCGCTCGTACCTTCGCTCGTGCTCGTTCTGCCGGGGGCGCTCTCGACGCCTGCACTGCACTATTGACCGCAACGAGATGGCGTGCAACCAGATGAAGCGAGGCTGCACTGGCGTTCGCAGCCATCGATCTGGTGCGGCGCCGTGATGTTCGTTTCGGCGAGCGCTTCCGTCACCCTCGGACATCAAGCGGGCGCGCCACACTCTCAGGAGGATCTGCGGACCATCCTGTCGGTTCAGTCTAGCTGTAGTGCATCGCGTTCCGAGATCGTCGCTGTCGTCCGGGACCAACTCCGGTCCCAGTCCAATATTCTTGAGTCTCAAGAGGCTTGCAAGCACAACAGCGCCAAGATTTGGCTTCGATCCCGGTCATGTACTTTTGTTCTCGATTCTCGTATCTTATCGTAGTGTCGGACATACTGTCCGAGCGAGTAAACGCCGAGAAGATGGATTCAATTCGTCGTCGGATGTCGGGACGAGTCTGCTGCGCCCGCACCCGTTTCCTGCCCTCCGTCCACTCGCTGGGCGCATAACGTTCTCGACGCTATACAGTCTTCCATCCTGCTCCTGCGCGTCCCGCTTTCGCCGCCATGCTCGACCGCTTGCCCACCGAGTTGATCACGCTCATCATCGACTTCGCGGCCGCGTCGCCTTCGACTCGGAAGCGCTTCGAGACCCTCAACGCGCTCCGTCGCGTCAGCCAAGGCTTCAGGGCGGCGTCCCAGCCGATCCGCGAGCGTCTCCTGTTCGTGGCTGATATCGCCCACGTCGACGCCGTCTGTGCACGACCCCGCTCAGAGTTGGAACGTATCGACACCATTCTCGTCGGGCGTAACTCGCATCTTGGCAATCCTCTGTCCGAGGGGCCGCGGGACCTCACCCCCGATTTGAGGCTCCTCTTGACCGCATGTCCCGCATCTCGTCACCTCGCCGTCCAACCCGAAGTCCCTCGTCCCTCGTTTCTGGACACCGACTATCTGCCTGACACGCGAGGCATCGTCAGGCTCAACACGACGCCTGACAACCCCTTCCGCGGTGCGCAAGTGTCTCTCCTCTATGTGCTGCATGAAGGAGCTGACCGAGATCACACTGGTTGAGCTATAGAGCTCACCAGCCTTTCGATCCAGCACGTCCCCATCGGGTTTCAGGAACCACTCGAGCCAGTCAAATTCCGGCTCATGCATCTTCGAATCTACGAAGGCAATCTCTAACCCTGGTCGGCAGTTTCCCTCGAGCAGCTCCTTTCGCCTCGCATCTTGCCGGAACTCAAGACGTTACGCCTTGACCTCGGCAGCAGGCCCTCACTCCACCCGGGCCTCCTTCAGCAACTCTCGCTATTGCAGATCGACATGACCCCGGAATCCCTCGAATGCGATCGGTGCTTGGAGCTTCTGAGCCTCGTCGAACAGCCGGGCGCTCGACCTCGTGTGCCCACTCTGTTCGACTTCAGCAACGTCGATTTCCTTCCTGACTGGTTTCTCTCGGCGACAAAGATCGTCCGCTATACCTCGCTCACCGGACCGATCAGCTGCTGGGGGATTGGCCTCCGGGTGCCAGCAAAGACAGCCTTCCCGTCGCTTCAAGCACTCGCTGTCCCCGATCCGTGCGCCAATCGCATAGATCTCGCATCCGGCTTGCCTACTTTCTTGTACGACTCGCCGGGCGACTACGACTTTATCGCGCCGGGCTTCGCCGACTTCATCGCCAGGACGGCGCCGGCGACTTCGACCGCGATATGAGCCCGACGCCTCCTCCGCTCCGGTCTCCGCGCATCTCCCGGACAACCTTCTGCGCCAGGTCTTCGTTCCGCCATCAGCTTCTTCACTGCGCTCCCGCTTTTCTTTGCCAGCTTGTCGTCGTCTCTCGCGATACTACTTGTGTCCCCTGCGTCGCCGACTTTGACCCTTTACTGCGCCCGCGTCTGATTTTTCTGTACCTCCTGATGTCGTCTTCGTAGTTCATGGGAAATAATTGCTCGAAGCTGGCCTTTAATCCCTATTTGGATAGGCGAGACCTGCGTTGTCGGCCGAGATCTGGAAGTGGAGGTTCTCGCTTGCCTGCCGTCAACCACCGCTCGCAGGCGGACGCTCGACGAGCAGCATGCAGCCGTTCTCAAATGGCTTCCAGGAGGCCGACGACGAGCTTCCTGCGCCTGCTGCGGGCGCAAGTTCGCCTCGATCGACCGCGGCGGTGACATCGTCCAACCAGCCGACGGCGACCGTAGCGCACGCCGACACGCTCGACTTGACCGAGGACTCGCCGGAGCCGCCCGAGAAGCCGCTCGGAGGCGAGCAGGGCCAGCTGGAACAGCAGAAGGACCGCCGTACGCTGTCCGGCTCGTCGGCGCTTCAGAACTTGTCGCCGCCCAAAGGGAGCCTTACACCAGGACAAGGCGGTCAGGCCCAAGCTACACGCAGTCTGAGCGCCACTACGAACGGCTTCGGGCAGTTCGCCTCGAACGGGTCGTCGTCGTCGCCCCGCAATACCAAACCAGGCCACTTTGCCGCCCCGCGACATGCCCACTCTCCTGCCGGGGGCACTTCTCGGCCTGCTCCGACCTCCTTTCAGCAGATCCCCGTCATCTCATCTGCGTCGAGCGCCCGAACCCCATCGGCACACCTCCCCGTCGCGTCCACTTCGGCCGCGTCCGGAGGGTTCATGCAGCCAGTCTCTTCGGCTGCGGCCGCCCACGCATGCGGGACCGGATTCAGTACCGCCAAGATCCTGCAGGAGACGCAGGCCGCGATTGACGGGAACAAGCCGCTCGCGCAGCGGATCCCGCCGGCGCCTTCTCCTGCCGCCGCCGCTGCGGCTGCGGCCGCGATCAAGCGCGAGTCGAGCGCGGCTGCGGACCCAAAGGGCAAAGGACGCGAGGATTACGTCGATTTGACGGCGGATGACGGCCAGTCGGACGACGAGGTCGTCTTTGACGAGACGCCGGTCTGCATCGGCGAGGTCCGCACCCTCGGACTCATCACCGTCCGCGCCGACGAAATCGTCCCGCCCGAGGCGCCGTCCGGGTTCGGGCCCAACGGGACTCCGTGGACTCCGGAGCAGATGGTCGAAGTGCGCAAACGCTACGAACAAGAGTTCGACAAGTACATGCGTCCGCTCAAGGTGCAGGTCTTCCGCGACGAGCGCCAGGTCTATTCGGGCTCGACGCGCGAGATGCTCCGTCTCATCACGCCCGAAAAGCGCGAGCCGTTCGGGTTCATCGACTACCGGGTCGCGAACACGCTTGGTCCGCTGCTCGGCGACGGGATGCACGGCAACGGCTGGCTCGCCGGAGGGAACGGCAAGGTCTGGTGCGAGGCCGAGATCGACCGTCAAGGCGAGATCAACGTGAGCTTCTCTTCTGCGAAAATATCTGGCTGCCCCGAGAACTAACGGAAGGATGACATGTGCAGCCGCACATCCTCAAACTCCGCCTGCTCCTCTTCGCCCGCCCGTTCGACGTCCCGGCCGTCGCCCGAGCATTGGAGAACACGCATCCCGCACCGACTTGGCTCGAACACCCCGCCTCCTACCAGGCTGCATTGCACGGCGGCGCGAAATACCAGAATCCGCACAACCCGGCGCCCGGAGTCGGTTCTCGAGGCGCCGACGCCGAACGCAGGAGGCAGGCCCTCGTGTCGGGCATCTACAGCGGGTCGAGCATCGGGATGCAGCGGGTCACGAAGGCGGTCGACGTGCAGAAGCAGCAGGTTGAGGAGGTCTTCCTCAAGATGAAGAGCGGGACCGACCTCGAGGAGGTGACCCCTCGTACGCTTGCTCTTCCTGCGAGGTCCCGCGGTCCGAAACTGAGCTTGTCTGTGTCTTGCAGCACCGATCGTTTCGACCAAGCTGTACCCGCACCAGAAGCAGGCGCTCTCTTTTCTCCTCGATCGCGAATCTCTCGTCGAGATCCCGGAAAAGGACGTCAAGGGGCAACCGCCAGTCGAGGTGTCGCTCTGGCGACGCAAATCGGACGCGTACGGTCAGATACGAGGCTGGACCAACCTCGTCACAGATCTCGAGATCTCCGGACCTCGTCCTCCGCCGCAAGCCCGAGGGTGAATCCCTTCTTCCTGCACAGAAGATCAAATGGCCCAGTGCTGATGCAATGTTTGCGCAGCGCGATCCTCGCCGACGATATGGGTCTGGGCAAGACCATCGTCGTCATCTCGCTGGTCTGCACGACTCTCGAAGAGGCTCGGACGTGGGCAAAAGAGAAGCCGACAAAGGACAAACTCGATTCGCGCCTCGAGGACAAGACCGCCGAGACCCAGGGTCGATCAGTCGGACTGAACGAGTTCGCCTCTCGGATACCGGGTGCGGACGTCGGTGGCGACGATGGCAGGCCATTTTCGAAGAAAAAGCAGGCGAAACAACGCCGGGAGAAGGCCAAGGACGAAGCCGTCGAGCTGCGTTTCGGCAAGCTCGTCTGCCGTTCGCGCGCGACCCTCATCGTCTGCCCACTCTCGACGGTGCAGAACTGGGAGAGTCAGTTTGAGGAGCACACGACGGTCGTCGACGAAGCGGGCAAATCCGGGACGCTCAAGGCGGACAGCAAAGCCGCCAAGGCTTTGAAGCGCAAGATGCGCGTCGCCGATAGCGAGGACGACGAAGACGACTTTGTGGTCGACGACGATGCGGCTGATGACGACAGCGACTCGATCAGCGATTCCTCGATGCAGTCCGACTCGTCTCGCAAACGGAAGAAGAAGAGCCCGCTCAAGATCTACATCTACCACGGTGCCTCGCGCTGTGACGACCCGAAACGGCTCGCAGACCACGACGTTGTCATCACGACCTTCTCGACTCTCGGCACCGAATACTCTAAGCAGGTCCGCGCGGAGGAGGAGCGCGAAGACGAGGAGGAACTGACGGCCAAGCTGGCCGCCGAGGAAGAAGACGGCATCGTCGAGGTCTTCGGGTTCGGGCCGAATGGCGAAATCCTTACGGCTCCGCCAGGGCAGGAGGATGCCGCGGCGAAGAAGGCTGCGAAAGCCGACAAGGAGAAGAAGGCCAAACGGAAGCGGAAGCGCGTCGAGGGGAGCGGCGTCAGCGCTCTGCAGGCCATCCAGTGGTTCCGGGTCGTGCTCGACGAAGCTCAGTGAGTGTATCGCCATCAAAATATCTTTCTCGTCCCGCTGACGATTCGCCCTTCCGGAACAGCATCATCAAGGAGCACCGCACGATCCAGGCTCGCGCCGCCTGCGAGTTGTCCACCTCGCGGCGCATCTGCCTGACCGGCACCCCGCTTCAAAACTCGCTCAACGACATCTTCTCCCTCATCCGCTTCATCCGTCTCGAGCCGTTCCTCGATCGACACGTCTGGACCCAGTACGTGGGCGCGCTCGCCCAGAAAGGCGACTCGCTCGGCGCCGACCGGCTCAAGGTCATTATGCGGCACCTCGCGTTGCGCCGCACGAAGGACACCAAGGATCAGCATGGCAAGCCGATCTTGTCCCTACCGCCGATCGACAACAAGCTGCTTCATCTCGAATTCAGCGAAAGCGAACGGGCGTTCTATCGCAACCATCACACCCGCTACAAGCACGATTTCGCCAAGCTCGAGGAGACCGACTCGGTCATGAAGAACTTCTGCTCCATCCTCCAGGAGTTGCTCAAGCTCCGGCAGATCTGCGTGCATCCTGCTCTCCTGCAAGACTCGCAAGACCGGGCGGCGGCGAACGGCGAAGGAGGCGGCGACTTGGTGGCGACCATCGAGAAGCATGGCATCAGCAAGTCGCGCGCGATCCAGCTCCTCTCCCTCATCCTCGATGCTGGCGGTGGCGGATGCCTCGAGTGCGGCTGCCAGATGGTTGCGTTTGCGCGGGCAGAAGGCGCCGACGAATACGTCGACGACGATACCGGTGCGGCGAATGGCGGCAAGGTGAACCGCAAACCACCAAAGAAGGCACGGAAGGCGACTCAGCTGCAGTCTGCATCAACCTCGGCCGCCAACTCCGAAGACGACTCCGCCGCCAACGCCGCCGACGAGGATGTGCCATACATCGTGACGCGCTGCCAGCACACCTTCTGTCCACGATGCTTCAGCCAGCACATGTGCTCGACTTGGCCGCGCGTCAAGAGCGACGAGAAGGTTCAATGCAGGGTCTGCCAGACTGAGATCGAGCCCGCCGTCGACGTCGTCGAGGTCCACGCGCGAGAATACGCCAAGGCGCTGGCCGATTCGTCTGATCAGAAGAAGGCGACTAAGGGGAAGAAGAAGAAGACTGTGGCGGCTCGACTGTTCGAGCACAGCACCAAGACGAGGTACGGTGCCCTACCGGGGGACGATAATGCCGCGGCCCGAGGCTGACGCTGCCTTTTCAGGCACCTGATGTCCGACCTTCTTCCCTTCTCCATGGTCAACCCGCATTCGGACAACTACGACCCCGCATACGACCCCTCTGGCAAGACGCCCGAGACCGGTGGCACGATCGGCTTCCAGCCGGTACAAGGCGAGATCGTCAAGTCCGTCGTCTTCTCTCAGTGGACGACCCTGCTGGACCGGCTCGGCGACGCCCTCGAGGACCAGCACATCCGCTACGACCGTCTCGACGGCGCGATGAACCGCGACCAGCGGAGCGACGCTATGAACGCCTTCAAGGATGATCCACGCTGCGAGGTTCTGTTGGTCTCCTTGCGTGCCGGAGGTGTCGGGTGAGCCTTGCCGAACGTGCAGATCTCGATCCCGAATCGCTGACACGCACTCGATAGGCTGAACTTGACGGCCGGCCGCCGTGTCTACCTGATGGAACCGTTCTGGAACCCGGCTGTCGAGGTACGTGTGCCAGCGGCCGCTGCCCGCCTCCTTGCGCTGACCTGGATCCTGGTGACGGCGATAGAACCAAGCGGTCGACCGCATCTACCGTTTGGGTCAGACCAAGTCTGTCCAGACGATCCGCTACGTGATGGAGAAGACGATCGAGACCAACATGCTCAAGGTGCAGCAACGCAAAAAGGAGCTTGCCCAGTGAGTTGTTGGCGCGCCCTCCAAGATCGCCCTCGCCGAGGTATTGACATTGCTGGCTCCTCCAGGATGAGTGTTGGCCGCACGCTCAGCAAGCTCGAGCTCGCGAAGCAACGCCAGGAGGACCTCCGCATCCTCCTCGAATGATTGCGACACCCTTGCAGCCCGTGTACAGTGCCTCCCCCTCGTCAGCTTTGCTCTTTGTTGTTTTCTCCTATGCGACTTGATAGTATGGCGCGACCGATCGTGTCAACAGATTCGCCCCGCCGGTAGACCGTCTACAGGAAGGACAGGAGAGAGCGAGAAAAGACAGGAATGAGCGAGAGAACGAGGGGACGAGCCGACGAAGGCGGGGCTCTTTTCGGAGGTGAGTGAGACGGGTATGTGAGTAGCCCAGAAAATGCTATATGCTAGTGATTCGAGGCTCAGAACGTGTGAAGAGATATGCTTAGACAACCGGGAGAAAGAGGAAATGGGGGGCAGGGTAAAGTGATGGTGAGACAGGAAAGACGAGGTCAACAAACGAGACGAGGGCAGGAGATGCCGGGTATGGTACCTCCACGCCGCTGTATAGGGCGCGGCGCGGCGGGGACGAAAGCGCGGGATCAAACAAGAAAAAGTCGCAAGATGTCGAAACTCAGGCCTTGAGCACGACCGGCTGGTGCTGAAGTGCAGCCTTGCCGGCCTTGTGCGCGCCACCCTTGCGCTTCGGCTGCTGGCGGACAAAGCCATCCTCGTCGACCTTCTCGCGCTCTCGGACGGCCTCCTTCTTCGCCGGCGCCGGCGCAGACTTGTGCTCGTCCTTCTCAGCCTTGGCCGGCGCGGCAGCCGCCTCCTTGGCCTCGGCGGAGCGGTTGGCGACGACGGGCGAAAACGCGCGCGTCTTGGGCTTCTCCGGGACGGCGACGCTCGCACCACGCGCGGCAGCCGAAGCCCAGCCGCCAATCAGCTTGGGGCGCGGGGCGGCCGAGGCAGCGGCAGCGGGGGCACCCTCCTCGGCGGGCTTCTTCTCCTCGGTGGCGTCAGCGGCGACGCCCGCATCGGCGTGCGAGACCATGACGAAACCCTCCGACTCGCTCGACGGCGAGGTCGGCTTGTTGGCTTCGGTCGCGGCGGGCTTATCCGCAACGGGCTCAGACGCAGCAGCCGGGGCGGCGGCGGCGGGAGCAGGGACAGGCGCTGCGAGCGCAGCGGCGAAACCTTCCTTCTCGATGACAGGCGACGACGGCGCAGCCGGCGAGAGCGCCGGGAAGTCGTTCTCGCCCGACGGGATCCGCTGCGGCTTCGAGTGCTGCTGCTGCTGCTGCTGCTTCGGTCCGTTCTGCTGCTGCTGACCGTTCTGCTTCTGGCCGGCCGGGCCCTGCTTGTTGTTGGCGTGAGCAGGCGGGATGCGGCGAGTCAGGCCGTTGATAGCGGCGACGAGCTGCGGCGCGGCGGAGCCGGGCGGCAGAACGCCGTTGCGCTGCGCGGCCGCGTTCGGGATACGCTGCTGCTGCTGCTGCTGCTGCTGAGGAGCAGCGGCGACGTTCGCAGGCGCCGGGGCAGCGTTCGGGGCCTGGACATTGGGGCCAGCCTGCGCAGGAGCGGCAGCCGGGGCGGCGTCCTGCTGCTCGCCCTGAGCCTGATGCGGCGCACCCTGGGCGGGCTGAGCATGCGACTGCTGCTGCTGCTGCTGGGACGGCGCCGCACCCTGGGGCGGCGCAGCCTGCGAAGTCATGCGCTCGCGGTACGAGTAACCGCCGTTCAGGATCGCGCCCTGCTCGAGCTGCTTCCTCGCCGTCTGGTTCGCAACCTTCATCGCCTTCTGCGTCGCGAGCCACGCGGGCGGCATCCCGCCCGTCGCCTCCGGGTGCTCCGTCCGCCCGTCGATGCCGATCATGCCGCGGCCGAGCGCGCGCGCGTCCGACCCGTCCGGCAGGAGGTGCGCGAACAGGCACTTGTCGCCGTGGCGGCAGCGATTCGCCTCGAAGAAGGAGCACGGCGGGCGCGCGCCTCCGAACGCGGCGCGCTTGCCCGCACCGCCGCCGTTGGGGAGGCCGTTCGGGCCCCCGATCGAACGCCGCGGACCCATCGGGCCGCGCTGGGTTCCCTTGGGGAACGGGGCACCGTTCGTAGCGACCATGGCAGGGGGCATGCCGGGGGCGGGAGGGCCAGTCTGGAAGAAGGTGTGGAGCGAAGCGGCGGGCGGGACGGCAGCGGCGGGAACAGCGGTCTCGGCAGAGACAGGAGCGGCAGCCTCGACTGGTGCAGCTTCCGGCGAAGCCTCAGCCGGAGCCGGGACAACTTCGGCGGGCTGCGGCGAGGTCGAGGAGGAAGGGACAGAGGGGGCCTGCTGCAGCGATTCGGGCGAGACGGCTGCGGGCGGGGGCGAGACCGCCGAGATCGGGTGCTCGACCGGTGCAAGGGGCTGTTGCGGCTGCTGAGGGGGAGGGGGAGGCGCGGCGACGGGAGGGTAGTACGGCTGCGGGGCGAAACCGCCGAACTGGCCGGCGGCCGCGGCGGGCGGGTACCCAGGGAACTGAGGCGGGTAAAAGTAGCCGGGCTGCGGTCCACCGAACGCGACCTGTGGCGGGTAGCCGTACTCGAGACCGCCCTGCTCCGGGTAGTACAGGGGCATGGCGCCGTACGACGCGGCCTGCTCCATCGACATCGGCATCATCATCTGCTGCTGCTGCTGGGCGGCGAGGAACTGCGGCGGGTGCTGCGGCATGGCAGCGTGCCGCTGCTGCTGCTGGTGGGGAGGAAGCCCTGCCGAGGCCTGAGCAAGCGAATGCTCCTGCCTCTGCTGGCCGGGCTGGATCTGGGCCGCGACGGAGGGCGACGGCGGGATGCCGGGCGAGCCGGCCATGCCGGGGATGCCGTGGGAGAAGATGCAGTGCTCGCCGTACTTGCACTGGCCGAGGGGGAAGAAGCGGCACGGGATGTTGCGCGCGACCTCGGCGGGCGGGAGGTTCGCCGGCGAAGAGCTACCCGACTCGGCCTCGGGCGACGCCGGTTCCTTCAGGGCCGCGCCATTCTCTGTCCGATGAAGTCAGGGGGAGGTCAGCAACAGTGGATGCGTGGCGGAAACGGTGACAGGCTTGATTGTCCCTCCGTACTCCCAAACGCCCTCCCTGCCCCGGCCAGTCGCCCGACCGATGTGGTCCGCTGCCGGACCCCTCGTTGCGCGGTACGACCCTCTTTCTCTGAGGTACCACGCAATCGCTCGACCGATCGAACCCCGGGGTCGCGACCTCGGAGTCGGGCGCACCGCCTCCCCCCTCGATTTGCTGCCCACTCCCGTGCTGCGCATCGCGGCACCTGTCCCGCTGTCGGCCCCCTCTCGAGCATACTGGTACGCCATCAATGCGTGACAAGCTCGGCGGTAGCGCGCAGCGGGCGGATCGGCGACGTCGGGTCTCCGAGTGCTGCCCACTCCTTTGCGCGCCGGTTTCCTCTCCTTCCCTCCCCTCCCTCCTCACGCGACGCCGAGACCCTCCTACAACCTCCAATCGTCCTCTTTAAAGCCGTATTGTCAACTCACGGTGCGCGCTGGCGTCCTTGGCCGGGTGTGCGCCGTCCGCGGCAGCGTGGGCGGGTTGAGCTGGTGCAGCCGACGCGAGCGTCTCGGGCGCGGCGACCATCGTCTGTCGGCGGCGGGCGGGGAGGTGCGGCGGCGAGGCGAGGCGAGGCGGGAGGCGAGCGGAGCGCGACGGCGGCTACGAGCTGCTAGCTGCGAGCTGGTGAGCGGTGCAGTGTGCAGCTGGGCGGGCGCGAGCAGCTGCCGAGGGCGAGTACACGGCCGCGGCGCACGCGAGGCGGATCGCCCGCACCGCGCGCGTGCCGGCCGGCCCCCCGCTCGGAAATTCGGCCCAACCCGACAGCAGACGCGGAACGAGTCTCGAAGCGACCGTCGCACGAGCGTTGGGAGGCGGCAGGGGTCGCCAGGCGAAGCAGAGGCCTTATAGTGAGCTGCTGGGCGGTCGATCGTAGCACTCGAGAGCGTGAGCGGCGAAAGCGAGCAGGTGCCGCCGCGGTGCTGGCGTTCCCCCGCATGCGGTGGAGCGTCGGCCGGGCGCGGTCACTGTCAGGCGGCCTGCAGGGTCAGCTGGCGAGGACAAACGTTGCTGAAAGACCCGTGTAAGCTTCAGGGCGGCTCCAGGTGGCCGCGCAGGGTTGCCGATGCAGGCGACTTCGGAGGGCTGAATGCCCAAGTGGCGGAGCGACGGCGGCGGCGCATCGCGAGCGACTGGCGACGGTGTTAGGTAGCTCGGACAGGCGTGTACTGCTCCGGAGCCATGTCTGTCGGTGAGCACCCAGGGCAAAGCCGAGCAGCAGGGTGAAGAAGGGGACGTAACTCACGGAGACGGCTGGCGTCACCTCTCGGTTGACCGCGAAAATTGAAAAGACAGGAGCGGAATTTGCGATAAGAGTCCAAGGCAGCTGCTACGAGAGTACACAACAAGGTCCGAAACGGTCTCGAGAATCGTTCGAAACGGATGCGCAGGAAAGAGCGAAAGAAAGAGGAGGGATGAGGCCCAACTGCGAGCAAAAGCCTCGGCCGCTAGAACCCTTCATCGGCGAGCTGTTCCGCCAGCGCGCAGTAGAACGAGACGGGTCGGAACTTGATGTCGTTGCCGGACCAGGCGGCATATGAATAGCGGAGCTTGCCGATCCAGCCGACAAGGTCTGCGAGCAGGGGTCGACCGGGCGGACCAGTGTCAGCTCGCCTGTCGATGTGAGGTACTCACCCCTTTGGCGAAGGCAGGGCAGATATGACACGATCGTCTGTTGTCGCCGAACTCACCCAGATGGTTGACGTTCTCGAGCGTCGCCCGGTATTCGCCCCACTTGGCCGACTCCACACTGACAAGGCCGTCGTTCGCGCCTGTGCACCAAGACGACCCAAGAGATAGAACCCGACGTCAGCAAGCACGGCCAGGGGTAGAGTCAGGCCCACTGGACGCACCTTCGCGCTCGTACACGACGCCCCACGGGAACCGGAACGCGTTCGACCAACTCGGTTCAAAGTACGCGCCGTACGAAAAGTACCTGACGTTCGGGTCGTCCGGCGTCTCTTCGTTGAACCGCGTCATCTTGCTCGTCGTCAGATCGTCGAACGCTTTCCCGCCGCCCGCTACGCCGAGCGCCTTCATCGCGGTCATCATTGCCGGCACCCGCTCGATGCCAACGATGTCTTCGAGGAGGTAGTCGGCAAAGGAGGAGCCGCGGTGCGGCGTCGCGATCGTCGTTAGGGAGCGGACGCGGAAATTGGTCGGCTTGAGTCGGGAGATGAGGAACCGGCCGTCGAGTCCGCCCTGCGATGCCAGAACAGCCAGAAATCAGCATTCCGTTCAGTGGTCCCGATCAACGAGGCGGCTCACCATAGAGTGTCCGATCAGGTTCACCTCCTGCCCCGGGAACTTTTCGCCAATCATCTCGCACAGCACCTTGGCCCGCTCCTCGATCGAAGCGCTCGCCGGGACCCGTCCGATCAGGACCTGGACGCCCATCGCCTGCAACGCCTCTTCGACGCCGATCCAGTACGAGAATCGGAGCGGCTTGACGTTCGCCGGGCCGATGTAGTCGAAACCTGCGGGAGGGCGTCGCGTCAGCGCTTGCCCTTTACACAACCTTCGCCCGAGAACGCACCGAAAAGGCCGTGACAGAAGACCAGCGGCAGCTTTGGCGTCCGGTACTTGTCCTTCAACGACGCGAACACGTCCCGGTCATCGACCGTCTCGCCCTCCTCGACCGACTCGCGGTCCGAGTCGTCCAGCATCTCCTTCGCATCCCTCGGGTGCATCTCGGCCTCCTCGTCCTGCTTCCTTTGCTCCGTACTTTTCCGTCCGGTCGAGAATGGCCGGGCTTGCAAGCCGGGCGGAGAACGCGACGGCCCGAGCGAAGGGAAGAACCTCGACGGTCCCGAGTCGGAGGTGAACGGGTTCGAGACGGCGAATGAGGAGAGGAGCGAAGGTCCGGTGGAAGATTTGGAAGATGGGGGGGATCTGCCCGAGGAGGGTGCTTCGGGGGCGGGTTTCGCAGCCTTCGGCGACGAGAAGAACGAGGGAAGGGAGAACGGTCCAGTACCGCCCGAATCTCGGCCAGGCGTCGGAGGCAGCGGTTTGTCCCGCACGCCGTTCAGCCCGTCTGCCGGAATTTCGTCGGCCTCGACCGAGAGGTTCAGTTCGTCGAGGCTGGCGTCGAGCAGCTCTGCCTCGAGGCGGTCCTGCTCCGCCTGGACGACGTGCTGTTCCCGCGCATGCTCGACCGTCTGTTTGCCCGCAAACAGAGACATGAAGTCGCGAGCCGGCTGAGCCGCATCCTTCTTCGGCTGCCCCGGCTCTGACGACGCCGGTTTCCCGCTGCCGGGGTCGACGACCGCAAAGGGCCACCATTTGCCCCAACTCAACTGCGAGATCTCGGGCCCCTTCCTCTCCTTGTCCGCCAGTTCCTCTTCGAGCAAAGCCGGTTGAGGTCGTTCGAGCTGGGCGCTGCGCCTCCTGGGAGAAGTCGGCGACCCGGCCGCCGTCCCGTTCACTTGGCCTTGATCCCGTTCCATCAAGGCCTGCAAGCTGCCGACGCTCGCGCTCCGTTTCCGCTGCCTCGGTCCAGGTCGTGTATTCGAGAGCGAGCCGGCTTCGACGGGTTGTTTCGCGAGCGCATTTGCTGCGGGACCCTTGGAGAGCGGTGGCGCGGAGGACGAGGCGGGCGGCGCTCCGCTCGGACGGGACCAGTCGACCCAGGGCGTGTGCGACTCGGTGAGGGAGGCAGACGGGAGGGCGGAGACGGTGAGGGACTCGAGGAGGAGCGGCGAGTGCGGGCTCAGGTGCGGCAGGTTGGACGCGAGTCGGGCGGGCGGCGGCCTCGCTAGGGACGCGGGCTGGCCGCTAAAGGACGATGCGGGCTCTTGGATGTCCCCGTCGTGTTCCTGACATGCCTCGTGCGCGTCTGCGGCTGGGGAAGCGGCGGGGCGGGCGTGTGTCGACGACGATGACGGAATCGGGCGGTCCGCGAGCGACGGCGGCAGCGGGCTCATGCGAGCAGGGGCAGCAGGACACCGCGCGAGCCAGCGATTCAGGCCTACACGAGCCAGCTTGGACGCAGCAGCGGTTCTGTGAGAAGGCGTGGCGGTGTGGTGGCCAGAGCAGCGAGTCGTCCGCGGTTCGTCGCGCGTTCGGCCGAGACGTTCCACTCCCCTTTACACTCCCTCAAACAGCTGTATACGCGGCTATGGCTCCGGTCGTTGATCATGACGACTATTCCAAGCCGATTCGACCTCGTCCGCGCCTAGTCCTGGACTGCAGCGACCTCGCTCATCCTGGTGAGGGTCCCTCCGCAGTCGTGCATAGTCTGCTCTCGAATCCATCCACAATTGACACGCGATCTCTCCGCCTCTACAGGCTCTCGGACCTTCTTCGATCACGCTGCTCGACCCGACCAGCTCCTGCAAGGTGCCGTCGATGCCGTTCTCGACGCCCTCTACGGAGATGTCGCACGAACAGGCAACCCATCTCCCTCGCCCATCCCGCCGATCCGCTGCATCTTTCTCAAATTGCACGACTTTGGCGGGGTCGCCTACACCTGCAGCTCCGACCTCGACCCGCTCCACAAAGAGATGCACCTCTCCCTTTCGTACCTCGCCGGCGTCGCCGAGCGGTCTCACTCGAAACCGGAACATGTCGCGCTCGAGATCCGCGGAGTCGTGACACATGAGATGGTGCACGTCTTTCAGCATAACGGAGCGGGGACGGTTCCCGGTGGAGTTGTGGAAGGCGTCGCAGATTGGGTCCGGGAAAAGGCCGGAGTCGGCGCGCCGCACTGGAGACGAGAGCGACCAGGTGATGACGACCGGTGGGACCAAGGATACGAAAAGACTGTAAGCCGTCGCAGCTATCGCACTCCGACCGGCAGGCACTCATGCTAATGGCCCCGACCTCTCCGTGCAGGGCTTCTTCCTCGACTGGCTCTCGAAGCGGGTTCAGCGCCCGGACCTCGTGCCTGCGCTCAATCTCGCCATGCAGAATCAGACATGGGACGACGGAGCGGTCCTCCGAGACTTGCTCGGCGGACAGGAGGTCGGCGACCTCTTCCGGGAGTATCGGCGCAGTTTCGATACTGGCGCCGGCGGAGGGAGCAAGCCGGCCGCGCCCGTGCCAACGCATGGTCCCCGGTCATGAGAGACCTGGATGCCCACTTCCTAAGGGTCTCCCGCGTCCCAGGGTCCTCCCAAGCCCGCCCGCCGCGAAGCCGGCCTCGTCTGCTGCGGGTTTTCGCAAGGCCGCTCGTCGCGTGTCCGCGCGTTTCTGCGCCATTGCCGACCACATTCTCGCTTGTGGCTCTTCCCTGAAGCACATCTTGGCGCATATGCAATGAAGATCGGATGCAATTCGCGACCGTCCCGTCCCCGAGAGAAAGATGCGCGTGTTTTCTGACCTGTCCGGCAGCGGGCCTTTCGCGAATTCTCCTGACATGCATACTAGCTCTATTATTATACGATAGCAAGGAGAATGTATCTCCTGCTCAGCTTCTGCGTGCCTTCAAAAGCGAGAGTGCTCGAAAGCCAAACACCGGGCCGATGAGGGGTTGAACATAATCGTACGCGACTTGCACGCCATGTCGACCGCCGGCCGAATCAGTGAGATCGCCATACTCATTATATACCTCGTCTATGGCTGACCCTGGTTTCCTGCGCGCGCAGACAAGTCAGGGCCGCGCTTCGTGCCGAAGCGCAAGAACCCGGCCGCGGCGAGTGCAGGCAGCCGCGCCAGCCGCGAGCCTTCCGTCGCCTCGAGCGCCGCAGGGCCGACGCCCAAGACGCAGACTATTGGGCTGCCGCCTGTCGGAGAAGATGCGGTCGAGGATGAGGGGCGGTCGCCGGAGCAGCACCGCGAGCAGCTGGCGTCGTCGCCATCAACGGCGCAACGACAGGCGCCGGCGAGCGCGGGCACGAGCTTGCAGCCAGGCGCAAGCTTCTTTGCCCCGAGCGACCCGACGGCGAGCGCGTCTACCGCCCCCGAGTCGACCCCCGCCTCGTCCTCGTTCGGCTTCCATCCTCGGGACCCTTCTTCTTCGCAAGCCGGCCCCGCAAGCAGCAATAACTATACCGCGACTCAGGCCACTTCCTTTGGCGCGCCGACCCAGCCGCCACCTGATTCCGCCAAATCTCCCACCCGCCAGGGCCCGCCTGGCTTCCTTTCCGATGCGGCGACAAGCCCTCTCCCTCCTGCTGCAGCTCCGCTCTCGAGCCCGTCCCCGACCCGTGGAACAGCCTTCTCCGTCTCCGCTCTGCCGCCCTCTCAGCTCTCACCGTCAAGGCATAACGCCCAACCACGAGCGGCCGACCCGGACGCGGAGCGAGACCGCAACGTGACCCCCCCGCTCCCGACGCCGCCTCCCCTGCCCGAATCTGAGACGGCCGGCCCCTCGCGGAAGCGCAAGGCCCCGCACGGTGACGACGGCGCAGAGGAGCCGACCTCGCCGCAGCGGGGAGCCTCGAAGGGGGGCGCCAAGGGCAAAGGGAAGGGGCAGGCGCCCGCGGCGAAGCGCGTCGCGGCTCCGGCCGCCAACAGGCGCGGGAAGCGATCAGCTCCGGACATTGACGTCCCGAGCGGTGAGGAAGGCGAGGAGGAGCGAGAAGGACCGGCGCCGAAGGGCAGGGTGCCGGCGGCTTTGGCGAAAGGCAAAGGCAAGGGCAAAGCCCTTAAACCGACTCGAGACGGCGCGGACGAACACGAAGAGGTGGAACCAGACGGCGAGGATGAAGAGTCGGAGGACGAGTACGACAAGTACGCCGCGAAGCAGCGTGCTCGGAAGCCCAAGCAGCCGAAGAAGAAACAGAAGGGCGCCGTCGACCAGTTCCTCTTCCGCCCTTCCGACGACGGCGAGGGGGACCAGGAGGAAGGCGCCGGGGAGGAGGAAGCTGGTCCGAGCCAGAAGAAGAGAAAAGCCGCGGAGAAGAAGGCTCCGAAGAAGAGGAGCCGGAAGGCGGTCAGTTCCGTCCGTGCTGAATTCGAAGCCGAGCAGGGTCGAGCGGAGGAGGTGCACGAGGAGGAGGAGGAGGAAGGCGGCCAGGCCGCCGGTGGAGGCGAAACGCCCCCGCCACCGTCGCCGAAACCGCTCCCACCCGTCGAGCCGGACGAGACCCTCATGGCGACGCTCGCGGACCCGAAACCGAAACTCGCGATCGGCCGCCCGTCGGAGCGGACCATCTTCTTCGAAGAGCGGGAACAGCGCCTCAAAGCCGAGCGGAAAGAGATGCTCAGGCGCAAGCGCGAGAAGATGAAGCGCCGGAAGAAGGGCTTGCCCGTCTCGGACGACGAGGACGAGGAGCAGAACGGCGGGGAAGCTGCGCAGGCGGGGACACCGGCCCCCGCGGTGGATGGCGGCTCGCAAGCCGGAGACGAGGAGGCCGCAGGACGCGATCCGTTCCGACTGACTTCCATGGGCGCAGATGACGACGACGAGGAGGAGGCGGGCGACGGCGCCGAGCAGTTCAACGGCCTTGATGCGATCAATCGAGCCCTGGAGCGGGTCGAAGGCGAAGCGGAAGCGGGCGACGGACGCGGCACCGACGAAGAGGACGACGGCGGCTTTGCCGAGACCGAGTGGGCTCCGCAGATGCGCATCGTCGACGGCCAGCTTGTGCTCGACGAGTCGAGTCTGCAAGTCGAGCGAGGCAACGTGAGTGGCTCCTGATGGCTTGATGATACCCTGCGACTGACGGGATCCCTTGCGGCCTTCAGCAAACGCAACAGATCATGGACCGCGAAGTCGTTGAGGAGTCGGCGCAGGATCGCTTTGTCAACTCGGCGAGCTACGGCAAGAAGAAGGGAGCGGCCCGCTGGTCCGCTGAGGAGACGGAACTCTTCTACGACGTGCGTGGCAATCCTCCTTCATTCCGCTCGCGCACGCATTCAGATCTAATTCTGGTATCGCTTCACAGGGCCTGTCGCAATTCTACACCAACTTTGAGATGATCGCGATCATGTTCCCGCACCGCTCGCGGGCCGAGATCCGACGCAAGTTCAACCGGGAGGACAAGATCAACCCGAAGCTTGTCACGGCAGCCCTTGCCCGCCGGAAGCGCGTCGGTATGTCCTTACCGCCTGCTTGCCTGCTGTGATCCCTTAGGCGGACATTGACGATTTGCCTACCGTCCAGACATCGACGCGATCGCCAAGCTGACCGGCGCCGACCTTTCGGGGCCCGTTCCCGAAGACCCGATGGACGCAGTCAACGCCCGTCGCGCCGAGATCGAAGCCAACGGCGGAGAGATCCCCGAGCCTGCTGGTGGGCGCCGACGCAAGGGCAAGGGCAAGAAGGAGGAAGGCGGCGACCACGAGGAGGACGCGGCCGTTCTTGGAGGCGGACGGAAGCGCAAGGGCAAGAAGGGCGGAGCGAATGTCGCGACGGGATACATGCCGGGTGACGAGGAAGAGGGTGCTGAGGGTGAAGAGGATGAGGAGGACGAGGAGGTGCGCCAGGTCCGGCTCGAGATGGAGGAAGAGGAGCGCCAGCGCCGGATCGACGAGATGGAGGCTGCCGGGAACTGATATCGGCGGGCTCGCGGACTCTGCATGTTGAACTTTCTGCCTTCGTACGGCTCCTGTACATTTTCAACCCTGCCTGTCGTAATAAGATATCCTATATTCTGCGGACATTTTCGGCGCAAGCACGCGCATGCATGTGATTGCGAACTTCTGCTTCACCCGCTCTGACCACGCCAGCTCGGCGCCGGCTCGAACCTGCACGATGGCTGAATCTGCAGACCAGAGCGCCAGCGGAACGCTCTTTGAGATCCGTGCTCACCCAGCCGGTTTCCTCGGCGCGTTCGCGACTCGCTCAATTCCGGCCAGGACGCTCGTCCTCGACGACGCGCCGCTCTTTACGCTCGATGCGCCTTTGCAGGCGTACCTGTTCCAGCGCGCACAAGCCGGGGGCAGCGGTGGCCCGACTCCGGTCGAGGGCGAGGAGGACGAGGAGCAGGAACCGGCGAAAGACCTCGACGACTTTCTCGAGCGACACATCAAGACGATGCTCAGCTGGAAGACGGAGCAGCAGCGTAAAGACTTTTGGGCGCTCGCCAACACGCGGAATGATCTGCCGCCCGCGTACGGCATCTTTGCGACCAACGCCGTACAGTGCGTTCCTTTTCCCTTTAACTCTCCAGCCTTCGTCGCCGATTTCGTAACGAACTGTCAGTGGCTACCTCGCTCTGTATTGCAAGTCTGACACTCTCGAGCGCAACAGAACCCACGGCGAGATCGGCGGCATGTTCCTCCTGCTCTCCCGCTTCAACAGCTCGTGCCGTCCGACCCTCTCTCGCCCGGCCTGGGACCCCGAATCACGTTCGACCAAGCTCTACGCGCTTCGCGCCATCGAAGCAGGCGAGGAGCTCAACTGGACGTACTTGAACGTGACGTTCGAGTTCGAAGGCGTCGAAGCCCGTCGGGAGGAGATGCGCCAGGTCTTCCACTTCGATTGCTGCTGCGTCGCTTGCGACGACTCGAGCGTGTCTCCTGCCGAGCGGGTGGCGAGCGAGAAACGGTTGTTGCGGCTGCGACGGGACAAGGAGCGGATCTCGGCGGGCGCAGCGACGGAAGGTTCGGAGGAGGACGAAGCCCGGCGGAAGGAGCGGCTGCGCGAAATGGCTCGACTCGCGCGCGAAGAAGGTCTCTGGGAGACAGCACAACGGCTAGAGAAGGCGGCGGTATAGAGGCGGCTCGATGAGGCCCGGGCACGAGTAGACTCGCTGTTGTTGACAACACTATCATATCCTTCAGATCGCCAGGTCGTCTCGATCCAAAGCAGCGGAATGCGAGATGCTCAGGGACATCTCAAAGAAGAGCCTTCCAGTGGATGGGACCGCGGGGGAATCTACTGCGGCAAGAAAACCATGCGGACTCGGAGAGATAGTGGAAACAAGGACCTCGCAAGACACAGCACTGACAAGGAAGATGCATGTACGGCTCGTGCGCCTAATGCTGGCGCCCGGGCTTGGCTCCGACCGGCGGAGGCAGCTCGTCCATCAAGGTGCTCTCGTCGCTCATGCGACCAGTGCTCGCGTCCGCATCGCGCATCGGACCCTTCGTCGCCCTCGCCGCCAGGTGCCAGACCCACGCGACGACGTACGCGGCGATCTCGACGCCGACCAAGATCCAGAAGATGACGACCACCGCCGTCGGAACGGAGCCGGCTTTCGACATCTTGCGGTTCCATTCGCCGTCGCTCGAGATGCCAGTCTCGATTTGCCAGTACCCGAGGCCGATTGTCGTCAGGCCGATCAGGACGTGGAACAGCCGGACGAAGGGGAACCCTGGCCGGTCGACCTCCGGCGAGTAAGGCTTGAACGAGGGCCGGGACGAGGTAAGGCGGGTGCGCTTCGTGCGATGGCCGACGACACCGAGAGTCGCTTGGATGATGACCAAGATGAACAAGGCCAGGCCGAGTCTGTTCCGTCGACGTGGAGAAGTGGTCAGCACACCTAAGAAGGTCGTTCAGCCCGAAGTATACTCACCGGGTGTGCGTGTCGTCAAAACCGTTCCCGTTCGCATACGTGCCGAGACCAAAGGTCGCGATGACGCATGCGACCGAGAGGGAGTTGAGCACCCAGTGCGGCAGAAGCCACGGGATGCGATCCCGACCGAAGCGCGCGGTCAAGACAGCGGCCGGGGAGAGGATGAGGATCGCGACGGAGCCGAGAACGGCTGTAGATACGTTCTTCAAAATCAGTCCAACCCAGGCTCGAAAAATCGGAGCGAACGGGGCATACCGTGTGCAATGACAATGCTTCGCTTCGATCCACCCTTTCCTTTCGACTTGGTCACATTCGGGCCAGCGGTGTCGGCTGCCATCGTCGCGAGCACGATCGGCTCAGTCATATTGAGCGATGTCGAACCATGAGGCTGTCGGGACGAGGAAAGATGATTGGTCGTTGCGAAAATGGGCACCCGGCGAGCGTGAAAAAGGCTGACCTGGTCGTGCTGCGCAAAGCTTGCGCCCGGACTTGCGCTTCCCGGGTTCTGGCTGCCGGAGGCATAGATGAAGCTGGTCTGTGGCGATTGAAGAGTCGTCTTGACGCCAGACTTGGTCGGGTAGTTGGAGTCGGGCTGCAAAGGGCGCAAGAACGCCACCGCGCTATAGGGCAACGACGGATCGGTCGTCGTGAGGTTGGGAACGAGCTGGAAGTATGCCTGCGTATCCGAACCAGCAGTCGAAGAGGCGAGCTCGGGCATGTCGTGCGCGGAATGGGCGGGAACGCGGTGCGAGAGGGTCCAGTTCGCCGACGAGCCGGAGACGTCGGGCCACGCCACGATGTAGTCGGCGTTTCCCATGGACTGCGCCGCATCGTACTGTCAGTCTATATCTGCCTGGTCCTTTTGCAACTGCGAACGTACCGATCCGGTTCCCGTCCCGAGCCACCCGATCGCAGACACGGGAGTGCTCGCGTTCAGCACGTAGAGGGCATGACCTGCAGCCGGACCTCGTCAGACTCGACCGGACCTGGTTGTGATAAGGCTCACACGTACTGGCATTCGCGACTACGCTCAGGTCGAAGCGCGGCAGGGTCTTGGTCGCGCCGTAGAGGGCCTGCGAGCCAAAGACGCTGCGGATCTGGTCGGCGGACAACGCCTCGACGGAGGCGGCCCACAGCGAGACCAGCGGGAGCAGAAGCGATAGCTGAAGCATCTTTGCGGAGTCCGCCAGGCAAGAAGCGGTCTGGGAGAGAGAGGGAGGGAGCCAAGCAAAAGCCGGGGGAATGCGCAGGCGGGCGTCGTTTCGTCGCCGGCGGACCGCTCGCACAGCACAGCTGCGCGTTCGCGATCTGCGCGGCGCTGCAGTCCGTTTCCGCCATCCCGCTGCGAAGGAGAACGGGTGAGGTCAACACCGCCTCTCTCGATCAAACTGCGGATCTGTTCTAGAACACGTCGCCTCCACTTCCCGCAAAATGAATTCAATCGAGCGCTTCGATGTCCGGATAAGGGCGACGGGTTGCAGATCGTGGTATCAAGGCGGTCACACTGCAGGGAATTGACGTCTCCTGCCGTCGTGTAGCTGACTACCGAATCGGCGCGAACGAACCGCGCCGGGAGGGTCAGCCGAACGGATTATCACGTGAAACTCAGCAGGCCGGCTCCCTTGTTTGAAGTTCCATTGCTTCCTACTTCTCAGTGCTGATTATACGGCTTCTGTCGCCCAGGGAAGGGTATTCGGACTCGATCATTCTCACTATTTGCGCTTCGAGCTGTCCGCCTCTCGATGCCCTCGAGATCTTTACCGCGTCCTGAGAATGGTGACGTCGAGATGCCAGTTCTGACTAGCGCATCCGTGGGAGAAGAGTCAGCTGCTGGCAGCGAGGAGGGTCCACAGATCGGAGCTCTTTACGTAGCGTTTTGTCGAACGTGGTGCCGCTGCAGACGGGTTCTGCATGGAACACGACCGCAATGGGCGGCTGGACGATCTCGATAATGAACTGTCGGCGCTAGTCCGCGCCCGCTCCTCCGTGGAGGAACAGCAAGATGCGTTCCTCAGCTGCAAGCTAGAAGAATAGGGGCGCGCGACCAACTGCTGCGGCTGAGCTCGATGGCCTCGTCGAGGGGTGTAGGCCGGGGCTACACCTCGGTGTAGGCCAGCGGAGGTCTCGCACGTTCCGCATTTTTAGCCAGGCAACCGTTCGGTAGCTGTAGTCGACGGGTCGGCTTCCAGGTCTCTAAGAGCTATCGTGATAGCGGTAGGTGGGCTTGTCGCGGTTCGTAGCACTCAATGTCAAGCCTGGAGGTGAGTGCGGCGAGCCGAACCTGCAACGCTCGGAGGGGCATTGAGTGCGGCTGCAGGGCGGAGACACATACCGAGGAACATTACGAACAGCCCCAAGCAGAGGTGCTCGCGCCGGATCGAGCTGACCGACTACGCGAGGCGAGTCGAGTCGACGGCTCGGTCGTGCCGACGGGTGCGGGCAGGGTTCGCAAAGCTGCCCTGTGATCCGCCGAGCTGACAGAGTCGGCAACCTTCCAAAAATACTGCAGGGGACGTCGTCGAGCGTTTTCCACCAGCATTAGCC
Organism: Rhodotorula sphaerocarpa; assembly: GCA_024713535.1. Lineage (NCBI taxonomy): Eukaryota > Fungi > Basidiomycota > Microbotryomycetes > Sporidiobolales > Sporidiobolaceae > Rhodotorula > Rhodotorula sphaerocarpa. Next base: position 626,642 of record JANIBP010000004.1, on the reverse strand, counting down.
TCGCTTTCACGACGTATCGCGAGTCGGCATTGCGGCTTGAGATTCGCTGTTTTAGCTACGAACACCGAGCGCAGCCAGCAAAGATGCGATCATAGTCACAGAGTCCGCTTGAGCGGCCCGTGAGCGTATGAGTGACCGGACGGCCCGGTGGAGCATGACCGAATCGAGGAGAGGATGCCGGCGGAAGGCGCAGCAACCACGCTGGACGATGAGCGGCGCAGCTGGAGCGGAGTAGCGGCGTCAGATCTCGAGCCATGTCGAGGCCCGGTATAATCAACGGTGGGTTCATAGCGAGCCTTTATGACGAGGACGCGAGGGGGTGTTCCGGCCATTGCCTTCGAGTCGCCGGACGAGCGGCGGAGTCCGGGCACAGCCGGCACCTCGGCGTACAACCTTTTCCGCCGCGGCCCGCACGCGCTTCGACAGCTGAATACAGGGACGAGTTCCGTGCTCCCACCGGTGCTCCTCCCGTGCTGACGGTACAAGTCCGGGCCGACGTGCTGCGTCCGCGCCGAGGTCGCGCCCCCACCTCGAGCCGACTCGAGGACAACACCCCAGCCACTGCGTGATCAAGGCCTCCTGAGGCTGCAGACAAGCCAAGGTGAGCCCACAAGACTCATGCCGATTGGCAGACGCGGCCGTGCTGCATCCAGTCCGAGCCGGCAGAGGGTACACGAGGTGTTCCAGCCCCGCGTCATCCGGTCGGCGTACGGCCTCTTGCCTCATAGCTGGCCTTACATGCACGAGATTAGCAGCACCTGGTTCGTGCTCGAGAATTGACCGCTCCGTCTACTCCGGCAGATGCTCGGACTCGTGACCGTCGCCACGATCTACGTCTTCGGCGGCCTCACCTTCCTGCCGCTCTGCATCGCCGCCTTCTGCGCTTTCCTTTTCTATACATCGCCCGTCGTCGACCTGCCGCCAGGAAATACTGCCAAGGCGACGCGGAACACCTCCGACGATGACGAGGCCGAACCCATCTCGGTTTACCGCGCCGGCTGGCTCGCAGCGCGCAGGACCTACGAACCGAGCAAGGACAACGGCGACGGCACCTATGTTGGTATGCTCACTTCGAGCTACAAGAGCTTCATGGACAACCGCTCGAAAGACCCCCGGCGATCGAGACCGAAGGATCGCTTCTACGCCGTCCTGAAGCAAAAGACGCTCTACCTCTACGAGGGCGAGGACCAGACCGAGTGCTGGGCCGCGATCGACGTCACCGCACACCAAGTCGTGCTCTTTCCCGAAAAGTACCTCGACGGCGAGCTGTTCGCCAAGCGGACCGCCATCGAGCTGCGGCCGAAAGCCGAGTCGGCCGTCGACTCGCTCCTCGACTCGGAAAAGGCTGCCGAGGAAAACGAGCTTCGCATTCCGCCATGGTACCTCTTTGTGCGCGTCAACAGCGACAAGGAGGACTGGTACCATTCGCTCATGCTCGCATCACGCCTCGGCTCCCCGAGCGCTGCCGGCGACGTCGCTCGAGACCGGAGTCTCTTCGACCCGGAGGACATGGCGCGACTCGTCGAGTCCATCGACCAGCAACCTGAATCAATCCCGATGCGCTGGTTGAACGCGATCCTCGGTCGGATCTTCCTCGCGGTGTACCGCACCAAGTCTGTCGAAGACTACATCACGAGCCGGATCGTCCGCAAGCTCAAGCGGGTCAAGTTGCCGACCATGCTGTCCGAGATCCAAGTGCGCGAAGTCCACGTCGGGGCGTCGGTGCCGCTGTTCAGCAAACCGATGCTCAAGGAGTTGACGGCAGAAGGCGACGCAAGCATGGAGACGCACGTCGCGTACGTCGGCAACGCGCGCGTAACCATCGAGACGGAGGCGACTATCTCGCTCGGCAGTCGCTTCAAGCCGTACACCGTCCGTCTCGTCCTCGCGATCGTCCTCAAGGAGCTCGAAGGGACGATGCTCTTCAAGGTCAAGAAACCGCCCTCGAACCGGCTCTGGTTCGGCTTCACGACCATGCCGAAGATGGTCCTCGCGGTGGAGCCGGTCGTTAGTACTAGGCAGATCAAGTGGAGCCTGGTCACTGGGCCCATCGAGTCTCGCATCCGCGAACTCGTCAGTCTCATGTTGTCTGCTTCTGAGAGCGTTTCACCCGCTGACCGAACTGCGGGTCTCTTGCAGATGATGGAGGCTCTCGTTCTGCCGCACATGGACGATCTCGCATTCTTCAACACGTCCGCTTTCCCCTTTGCGCGAGGAGGCATCTACGGCGACTTTCTCCGCAACCCCGAACCAACGCGCGAAGAAGAGCTCAACGCGCCGAAGCGCGAGGATCGGGAGGCGACGAGCGAAGAGGTTCCGGAGGAAGAGCTTGTCGGCGAGGAGGCCGCTTCTTCCGCCGTTTCGCCTCAAAAAGCCGACAAGGAAGGTCTCCGGCCTACCGCTGCCTCTCGTCGACGGCGCTCGAGCGATGAAGACCATTCGGCGCCGACGCGTACGCCTGAGGCGCTCGAGGGGACGCCCGGAAAGGGCAAGAAGACGGACGCGTCCACGAGCAGCGTGTCGAGCCTCGCGGGAATCGGCGCGACCCTCTCTCAATGGCGCGAGAACGCCAAGAGCGGGTCCACGAGCACGAGCGGCAGCTCGACGAAGAGCAAGAACCGCGGCGACGCGACTCCGCAGCCCCGGAAGAGCACCTGGTTCGGCAGCAGCTCGAAGGCCGGCGCGAACAGCGTACCGAGCGGACCTGCGAGCGCCAGCGCGCCGAACCTCATCACGCGGACGCCGTCGACTCTGAGCGTCGCCTCGACGGAGACAGGCAGCTCCGTCCCTGCGGCCGAAGAACGAGGTCGGGAGGAGGTTTCGGCCGCGAGGCTGCGGGACATCCTGTCGAAACGCGCCGAGAGTCGCGAGCGGGAGCGACGACGACAGCGGGAGATTGAGCGGACGCGGGAGCTCGAGGCTGACGCGGCGATCGCGAGGGCTGGGCGAGTGGACAGCCCTTCTCTCGCTCGCACTGCGAACGCCGACATTGGCTCTCTCGACGACGCTTCATCGGCGCCGCCGGCTGTCGAGGGCCCCGCGGAGCATGATGAAACTCCCGCGCCGTCGGACGCAGCACAGCTGACGCCGCTAGCCTCGGGACCTGTTCCGTCGCGCGATACCGATACGGTCTCGCTCGCCTCGGTGACGAGCTCGGTCCGATCGAACGGCACGCTCAGCTCGGTCGAGGAGACCGCCCAGCTCCACGTTCCCCCTGCCCTGCCGGCCCGTCCTTCTTGGACCAAGCGCGGTTCGGCCGAAACGGCCTCGATCAAATCGACCAAGACCCCGCCGTCGGACGGCACACCTCTGCCCTCCCCGCTGCCGGGCCATCCGCGTCACGCTGCTTCTGCGTCTGTCGACGGGACAAGCGGGTCGCCATCCGGTGGCAGTTCGACGTTACTCGCCAACTGGCGGTCTCGAGCCGGCGACAAGGAGGCTCTCGCAGCCGGGGTCGCCAGCGCGAAGGAGAGCATGCGCCGCTGGGGCGCGAACTGGGCGGCGAAGCGGTCTGCGAAGGAGGCCGCCCGCGTCGACGACTTTGACAATGTCGTTGGCGAGAGTCCGGAGAAGCCGAGGGACAGCAGCAGCGCGGATCGGTATCGTGAGCACCGGCGTGAGCGCGAGAGGTCCGGCGCGGCCGGCGGGTACTTTGGCGGCGTGGAGGCGGACGCCTCGCAGCCGATTCCGATGCGGCCCAAGACGCCGCCGAACGTTCGAGCGGGTTCCTCGGAAATGGCAGACGCTTCAAATCCAGCCACTTCGCCCTCACGCACCTCCTCTGACTTCGCACCGGCCTCGCGATCCGCGCCGACGCAGGCCGCTTCGCCGCCGACGTCGCCGTCCAGCTCGCCGCGGAAGCCGAGCATGATGCCTTCTATAGGCTCCATGCCCCACGCCGGCGGCTATGGCTCGAGCTCGGCCGCCATGTCTGGGTATGGCCGACGGACGATGGCTGTGCCTGGCATTCGGGGCGAAGACCGCAAGAAGCGGGTCGCCGAGGATCACATGGGATCCGGCGTCGCCCCCGCGGCGGGAAAGACCTCACCGAGCGGTGCGGCGCCTGAAGCGCCGAGCGGCGCGTCCGCAAGTCCACCGGCGGACACGGTCGCGCCCTCTGCGAAGGCAGAGGAGCCCGAGCAGGTCCCATCGACGGCTTCCGACGCTGCCACGGCGGAAAATGAGGATGCCGCTTTGACGGCGCTGGGCGTGCCGAAGACGTCTTCTCCTGAGCCATCTGATCCAAATCCGCTCGTATCGCTATCTCCTCCTCCTCTACCGACTCGAAGCACCGCGACGGAAGACGGACCCGATTCGCCACCGGCGCCAGCCGTTCCCGAGAGGGCGGCACCTCCTCCCCTTCCCGCGCGGGCGCCTCAGTCTGCACCTGCCGAATCCTCGACAGAGACAACCTCTGCCGAACCTCCGATCCCGCCGAAGCAACCGCCGGCACTGCCAGCCCGGCGCGCCTCTCCCGAACCCGAAGGCGCCACCGCAGAGCCGGATGCCGCGGATCGGACTGCACGGTCGACAGAGGCGCTCGTAGGAGAAGATCTCTTGTAGAGACCATGCAGCGTAGATATACACTCGTATAATCCGCAGCGCGTTTCCGAGGGTCCGGTCCAGATTGTATTCGCTGCGCTTGTAGGGGCCCGCTTATACGGCGAATACAAGCAGCGTTAATTTCGCGCCCGGTCTCGGCTCGGTCGCACCCTGCCCCTCTCCAGGACTTTGGCTGCTTAGCGGACCCGCTACAGACCATCCCAGCGATCAAAGAGCCGCGGCCGACCGCCCCTAGCGAGCTCTTCACGCTTCAGTCGCGCGTTTCGTCGCCCGGAAACAGATCGCGAAGCGCGTTGCTCCTCGAGAAACCGGACCGCCGCAGCTGCCTCCCCAGCCGCTATGGCCGTACGTGCAACTTCTCCAGCACCCAACAAGACGCGTGGCAGCCGCGCGCACCTTCTCCTGCCGTCTCGGGAGTCTATGGACGCCGTCACTGACACGGTCTGCTTCTGCCCGGGCTCGCAGTCGACCAGCGCTTCCAAGCTCCCGACTCCGTCCGTCGAGGGCGCAGACACGCTCTCGGACTACATCCCGCAGTCGAACGAGATCTCGCGCGTTCCATCCACCGCCGGAGGTCCGGACGAGGATGCCGAGCGCCGCGGCGCAGTCGACGAAGCCGAGGATGAGGAAGACGACGACGAGTACGACTCGGAGGGAAACGTCGTGATGCAGAACACTGCGGCGAACGGCAAGGGCAAGAACAAGACGGCGGTCAAGAAAGAGGCCAAGCGCAAGCTCGACGACAAGGTGAGTGAGCGTGGCCTTCTCAGGCGGAGCTGAGCCTTTGGCCCAAGCCTGGCGATTGGTACGCCAAATCCCCTTCGCAAGGACTGATTCAGACCTTTCGACGCCCAGCTCGCGGTTCGACGGAACACCCAAGCCTCACTCAAGTCGAGCGACTCGATCAAGCGGTTTACGTACCTGCTCGGCCAGACGGACCTTTTCAAGCACTTCTGTGACTTGAAGGTGGGCAGCATTTGCATTTGCAAATGTCTGATGCGCGCGAGCTGAACATTCTGATTTCTCGACACAGGCTCAGCGCGATCCGGACTTTGCCAAGTTGCTCGAGGAGGCCAGTGCTGGCAAGGCCAAAGGCCGGTACGTGCCTACGCCTTCGTGGAGCCGAATTTCATGCGTACTGACTCTTTACATGCAGTCGTGGAAAGGCCGCATCGTCTCGGGGACGCAAGTCCGAGAAGGACGAAGACGCCGAACTGCTCGAGGCTGAGAAGGAGACCGACGGGCTTGCGGAGGGCGACGGCCCTTTCGTTTTCACCGAGTCTCCCGCGTGTACGTCTAACGCTCTCTCGTACCGCCTACGAGGTTGTGACTGACCGCTCGTCCCTGTGCAGTCGTCAAGGGCGGACAGATGCGCGAGTACCAGGTCCAGGGTCTGAACTGGATGTGCGGTCTCCATTACAACGGCATCAACGGCATCTTGGCCGACGAGATGGTCAGTCCTTCCGCTCCTCGCTTCAATGCGGAAGATGCTCACTAAGGCTCATTCTTTACAGGGTCTCGGCAAGACGCTCCAGACCATCTCCTTCCTCGGCTACCTCAAATTCATTCGCGGCATCCACGGCCCGCATCTTATCGTCGTGCCGAAGTCGACGCTGGATAACTGGGCCCGCGAGATCGACCGCTGGGTCCCTGGCTTCAAGACCGTCATCCTGAAGGGAACCAAGGAGGAGCGGGTGCGTCTTGTCCTCTTTAGACCGCACACTGCTCCCGCCGCTAAAACCTATCAATCACGCAGGCCGAGATCGTCCAAAACCAGGTCCTGCACGGCGACTTCGACATCCTGCTCTCCTCTTACGAAATCTGCCTGCGCGAAAAGTCGGCGCTCAAGAAGCTCGTCTGGGAGTACATCATCATCGACGAGGCGCACCGCATCAAGAATGTCGACTCTATGCTCTCTCAGATTGTCCGCATCTTCGACTCGCGAGGCCGTCTCCTCATCACCGGCACGCCGCTGCAGAACAACTTGCACGAGCTGTGGGCGCTGCTCAACTTCCTCCTCCCCGATGTCTTCTCCGACGTTTCGGACTTCGACGCCTGGTTCGAGAAGCAAGGCGACACGTCCGACTCTGCAGTCAAGGCCGACGCGGTCGAAGCGACCGCTGGCTCCAGCGCCGATGCGCCCGCCGAGGCCAAGGCCGATGACGAGGCCTCGAACAAGGTCGTCAAGCAGCTCCACGCGGTCTTGCGCCCCTTCCTGCTTCGTCGCGTCAAGATGGACGTCGAGAAGAGCCTTTTGCCGAAGAAGGAGGTCAACGTTTACGTCGGCATGACCGAGCTCCAACGCAAGTGGTACAAGATGATCCTCGAGAAGGACATCGACGCTGTCAACGGTGCGAGCGGCAAGAAGGAGGGCAAGACCCGCCTGCAGAACATCGTCATGCAGCTCAGGGTACGCTTATACCTTGTCCATAACGACCCAACCTCCCGAGCTGACGTTCGCCGTGCCTCCCGCCAGAAATGCTGCAACCACCCGTACCTGTTCGACGGCGCCGAGCCCGGTCCTCCGTTCACGACCGACGAGCACCTCGTCGAGGCCGCCGGCAAGATGCTCGTCCTCGACAAGCTGCTCAAGAACCTGAAGGCCAAGGGTTCGCGCGTCCTCATCTTCTCGCAGATGAGTCGTGTGCTCGACATCCTGGAGGACTTCTGCCTGTTCCGCGAGTACCGTGAGTTGTGTCCCAGCGACCCTAGCTCACCGGACCAAGCTGACGTCCTGCTATGATACAAATGTAGAGTACTGCCGTCTTGATGGCAACACCGCCCACGAGGACCGCATGGAGGCGATCGACGCTTATAACAAGCCCGACTCGGAGAAGTTTGTCTTCTTGCTCACTACACGCGCCGGAGGTCTCGGAATCAATCTCGTCACCGCCGACTGCGTCGTTCTGTACGATTCGGACTGGTAAGCACGTAGCGAATGCGTACTGAAAGGTCCGCACACTGATCCTCTTGTCTCTGCAGGAACCCCCAAGCCGATCTGCAGGCGATGGACCGTGCTCACCGTATCGGCCAGACGAAGCAGGTCTACGTCTTCCGCTTCGTGACAGAGAACGCTGTCGAGGAGAAGGTGCTGGAGCGCGCGGCTCAGAAGCTCCGCCTCGATCAGCTCGTCATCCAGCAGGGTCGCGAGACGAAGAAGTCGTCGACTGCCGCAAGCAAGGACGAGCTCGTCGACATGATCCAGCACGGCGCGGAGAAGATCATCAATGCGGGCGAATCTATGTCGGTGGAGGACGACATCGACGAAATCCTCCGGCGCGGCGAGGAGAAGACCGCCAAGCTGAACGACAAGTTCGCGCAGCTCAACTTTGACCAGCTTCAAATTTTCAACTCCACCGCGGCGCAGGGCCAGACGACGACGTGGGAAGGCGAGGAATACGGCGGTCGGAAACCAGGGCCGAAGCTCGGTAACCTCTTGTGGATCGAGCCATCGAAGCGCGAACGCAAGGCCAACTATTCGGTCGACGGCTACTTCCGTGGTCAACTCACAACGGGAGGTACTGGCCGGCCGGGCCAGCCGCGGAGTCGTCGTGCTCGACAGCTCGTCGACGAAGGCTTCAAGTTCTTCCCGGAGCGCGTGCAAGAGCTGCAGGAGAAGGAGCGCCTGCACTTCAAGGTGCGGAAGCTTCACTATCGTCCGCTTCCATACTTATCTCACTCCTCGCTTTCCGCGTTGCGCAGAAAACGAAGGGCGAACAGGCAGTCTTGCGGGCTGACCCAAACACCTCGGCAGAAGAGCTCGAGGCTGAACGACAGGCCGAGCAGGAGGCAATCGACAACGCCGAGCCGCTGACGACGGAGGAGAAGGAGGAGAAGGAAGCCCTGATGGGTCAAGGCTTTACCGACTGGAACAAGCGCGACTTTATGAGTTTCATCCGGGGATGCGAGTTGTGGGGACGGTGAGTTTCACTCTGATCCCTTCGATCGCCTTCGACCCCCGCTGACTCCGCGCCATGCAGCGACAATTACGCCGGCATCCAAGCCGAGCTGCCGCACAAGTCGGTGGAGGAGATCAAGGAGTATGCACAGGTCTTCTGGGAGCGTTACACCGAGCTTGACGGTACTTTTTCCTTTCGCCAGTCGCCACTCTGGGCCTTGACTGATCAGGATAATCCCTCTTTCGCAGACCACGAGCGGTTCATCTCCAAGATCGAAGCCGCGGAAAGCAAGCGCGAAGGTTACGACCGCCAGACGCAGATGATCAAGCGCAAGGTCGAGGAGGTCCAGCACCCTCTGCAGCAGCTCAAGATCGTTTACGCAAACCAGACCAAGGGCAAGTCGTACTCGGAAGACGAGGACCGGTTCTTGCTCGTCGAGATCGCCAAGTACGGCGTCGGCCAGGAGGACGCGTACGAGCGGATCAAGCGCGACATCAACGAATGGCCGGCGTTCCGCTTCGACTGGTTCATGAAGTCGGTACGTCGTACGTCATCGGCTGATACTGTGTCTCCGGATGCTGACGCTACCGTTCGGTCACGCAGCGCACGGCGGCCGAGATCTCCCGCCGCTGCCAGACCCTGATCTCTCTCGTCGAGAAGGAGGTCTCTGGCGGCGAGGGCGGCGATGCGAACGCAGCGAAGGGACGTCGCGCTCGCAAGTCCGAAGGCGGCGAGCCGGCAGGGTCCCGCAAGCGCAAGGCGGGTACCGGCACCGCGACCCCCGTCAACGGCGCCGAGGACGACGTCGACTCTTCGCGGGCCAGCACGCCTGCCGCCGGCCCGGCCCCTAAAAAGGCGCGCAAGTAGGACGATCCCTTAGCCTGTTGCCTGTGTCTTTCATTCTTCTCGACTCTCCCTGCTAGTTGTACCGCCGCCGTCATCATGGAACGTTGTCTCTTCTTCAAGGACCTTCCGTTCGTTCGCGTCCGGCCGGAGACCTCATGTAGTGTGTGAGTCGGGAGTTGCACACTTGTCGAAGTCTACTTGATCGCCACGGGCGGATCTGCCGGCCGCTCTGCTGGCGACTCTGCCAGCGATTCCGCTGGCAGTGTTGCCGTTGCTTCTGTTCGCTCCGACTCAGCGCTCCGGTCAATGTCGCCGCCCTCCTGCATCTCCTCGGCCTCGACGGCCGGGCTTTTACCTGCCCACGGCCGCCAGGGGGACGGGTCCCCGACCCAGATCACGATCGCGGGCAGCAAGACAAACGTCAAACCCGCCGACAAGCTCGTGATGGCGATCCAGCCCGTTTCGATGCCGGTATGGGAGATGAGCTGGCCGCCGACAATCGGGCCTGAGAATGGAGTTGGAGGCGAATGAGTCTTCAGTTCGTTCTGCACGGAGGAGTAAGAACGCACCGAGTAGAGATCCGACGGAGAAGGCGAGGTTGAAGAGACTGAAGACGTGCGCGGTGGTCACGTTGGGAACCCGCGCAGAAACCATGGCGAGGTCGACCGTTGTCGGCGTGATGAAGGCGGAGACGGCGACGCCTGCAGTTCCGCAACGTCAGACCTGAGCCAGAGCCAGCGGCAGGAAGATGAGAGCTCCCTTACCGAGCAGGGCGAGGAAGAAGATGAAGAGGGCAAGAGGACCCTTGATGATGAGAAGGGGATACATGGGAATACTAAGCACGGTGCCGGCTGCCATGATCCACTTGGTACCGACCCGGTCGACGGCCTGTCGCAAAGAGGGAGGTCATGAGCATCTGGTCGAGGCGAACGGATCAAGAATCGCAAAGCTTACCCAGCCGGCAACCGGTGAAGCCTGTTTGCGGGTTCGAGTCCGCGTCAGCTCAGCAGCTCGCAATTCCCCTGACCTATGAGCGACTTACGAAGAAAGTCGGGACAACGAAGCCGAGGAAGACGAGACCCGCTCCGAACGAAGTCAACCCGTACTGCTCCTCGAGGTAGATCGTCTGCCCCGTATCTTGCAGGGCGCCGACGATGAACCCGTTCAACAGGGTCAAGAGTATGGTCGTCATCGCCCGGGGAGACTTGAGCATCTCCCAGAGGCCGAGCCAATGGGACGGGATCTTGCGGCTGCCGCTGAGGGACACTGCCTTGCCTTCTGGCGCAGCCTTGCCCTCCGCGGTCGTGGCCTCGGGCTCCGGCGAGGTCGCGACCGTCTCTTGCGAGTCGGTCGTCTTCCGCGGGTCGACGTAGCCGGGCGCTTCAAAGTTCGGGATGTCGTGCCCGGCCTGGATGTACTTGAGCGCGATGTGCTTCTCGATGAGGAGTACGCGGAGTAGCAGGTCGATGCCGACGAGGATCAGGGAGAAGACGAACGGGGCGCGGTAGCCCATGCGAGCGTACAGAACACCGCCTGGGCCAGAGGGTGGTCGTCAGCATGCGCTTCTGCGTCAAGTGCAGATGGCGGATTGACTTACCGACCGGCGGGCCGATGGCTTGACCGCATGAGAACCCAATCATGACCGCACCGAGCACGGTTCCGACTCGCTCCTCTGGCACCGAGTCAGTGACCAGGGCCCTGAGGAATAAAAGTCGCGTCAGCCCCGGGGTCACGGCGCAGTATCCGCGGAGACGGGGACGCACAGGCCGATGGTCCACAAGGTCGTGCCGGAGAACCCTTGCAGTATCCGTGCGACGACCATGAGGGCGTACGACTCGGCCTCCATGAAGAGGACGACAGCCGCGGCCATGAAGAGCAACCCGAGGAAGAGAGGGATCTGCCGGTTCTTGTACCTCGCTCCGACGACGGCGATCACGGGACTCGAGACGATGAGACCGCCGGCGTAGGCTGAGACGAGCCAGCCGGTCTTGCCGCCGATGTCGCCATAGCCGAGGGCCTGTAACCGGAAGGGGATGACGGGGACCGCGAGGGAATAGGACGAAAGGTCGACCAGGACTGCGGGGTGGGGTCGTCTGTTGTCAGTGCCTGCCAAAGACGAGCTTCCGCGTCCCCTTGAATACTGACTCACCTCCGAACCCGACGGCGAGTGCGATGAACCAGGTCGAACTCCGTTGACGCAAAAGTATCGGCGCCTTGGCGTACTTTCCTTCGTGCTCCGCCTCGTGACCTCCGCCCGGTATGGAAGCGTCCCTTCGCTTTCCGCCCGGTCGTAATCGCTGGAGCATTCCCGAGAGATCTGGAAGGTGTTTAAGGTGTTTAGAAGTGCCGATGTCGAAGCGACGAGGAGGGATCGGCCGCTCGAGGTGGTCTGAGGGTGACGTCCGAGGAGGGCCGAACGAAGCGACTAGGTGCAGCTCAGAGCTGATTTGGACAAGTCGAACGAGCGCTCCAGGCTGTAGCAGTGGTGTGGCGAGAGGTAAAGAGGGAAAAGAGGGCGTCGCACGGTCCAAGGTCGGCTCGTCGCCTGAGCCGACAAGGAGCCGCCTGCAGCGCGGACAAGCCCGGACTCGACTCGACTCGACTCGCTACTCTGGAACGTTCTTCGCGGCGCAGGAAACCCTATCGGAGAAGCAAGGGATCGCGGGAGAAAGGAGCCGACTGATCTCGGGGAGGCCGGGAGGACCCTCCTCGGACGTCCGGAACAGACGATCTCCTCAGGAAGTCGAGGCGAGATCCAGAGCGCATGTCGGTGGATCGCTACTCCCGGATAGACCCCTGCTACCGTATCAGTAGAGCGATCCCCCGGCGGATTCCCCCATGGCCCGACGAGAAGCAGAGGGAAGGTCGAAAGTTATTTGCGTTCCTGTCCGTCTTACCCCCCCCCTCTTTAGATACTGCCCTTGGCCCACCGCTGCGTCTTGACACCGAGCTCGACCGCCGCCGCACCCCAGTCCTCCCCATGGTTATGCCCCTTCGCCTCCCGCCCGACGCCCGCGCGCTGCAACGCCTGCTCGTCCGTGTTGCAGTTCAACACGCCATACACGACGGGCACGCCCGTCTCGAGCTGGATCCGCATCAAGCCGTGCGTGACCGCGTCGGAGATGTACTCGAAATGTTGCGTCGAGCCTTTGATGAGGACTCCGATGGCGATCACGGCGGCGAAAGGACCGGTGAGAGGGGTGCCGGCGGTCGAGGCGGGGGCGGCGGAGGGTTCGGCGAGGAGAGACGAGGCGCCCATGAGGTCGTCGGCGTTGGCAGAAGCCTGGATCTGCGACGCCGCAATCATTCTGTCGTAGCCCGCGTATCAACTCGGTCAGTTGCGCTCTTTCCGCGTGAAAGGCCCGGTGCAGAGGAGGCGAGACAGAGGGACGCACCTTGAGCAGGCGATGGGGAGCTCGTAGCTGCCCGGCACGGACTCGATGACGATGTTTTCGCGCTTGGCGCCGTACTTTTGCATGGTCGCGACGGCGCCGTCGACGAGTGGGGCGATGACGGACTCGTTCCACCTGCGCGAGACCGGGATCCGACGGGGCGGAAGCAGGTGCAGAGGTGAGTCAGCATAGGCTGTAGCGTACAAGGGCTCCAGACAAGCCTCCCAGCGTGCAGAGCGAGGAGTGGGCGAGGCGGACGCACCGGGCGTGGACGATGAGGAAGCGGAGGCCGGAGCCGTCAAACTGCTCGGGCGGCGCACCGAGGCCCTTGACAGTTGCGTCGTGTGACATAGTGCTGGTATTTATCTGCGCTGGAATAGATTGGAGCAGAAGCGAGGCGAGTGGGGAGGAGGAGTTGCGGTCGGAGTTCGCCGATCCGTCGGCCTTCTCCTCACTGGCGCGGGGGGACGCAAGTATTTCTGGCAACACGAGATTAGGCAGTCCAAGGGAATAAGAGAGCTAGCGTCCAAGTCTCCAATGCTCTCTGCTTGAACGGCCTCGAGCCGAAGCCGGGGCAAAGCCACTCGTCTTGCTGAGAAACTCGAGAGCGGGCCTGCAGGATCCGCAGCACCCGGCCGAAACCCCTCCCCTCCTCGAGATCAAAGCCATATCAGGACGCGCTACTGGACATAGGAAGCAGGCACGAGTCCCTCCGAGCCGAGTCGGTTCCGGCACTTGAGCCAGTCGGTCGAGACTGCGCGCACAGTGAGAGGGCCAGTCGCAGTCAGGGGGGCGGCAGCGGGTGTGACACCGGCCGCTCTTGTCGAGCAGTATCCAGGCTGCACAGAGTGCCAGAAGGGGAAGCGTCTCAAGGAGCAGATTAGGGAAACTGGCAAACGTACCTGACTCGAGGACGGTCAGGTTCTCGCCCTCGGCGATAGGCAGGTCCTCGACCGCGTCGCCTTCATAGTCGTATAACGCGCGCACTTGTCGCACCCCCGCTTTCGGCGGTGGCGGCGGCCGCGAAGCCCGAACCGGCGGCGGCGGCGCCGGAGCAGGCGCAGCGGCGGCATTGGCAGGCGGAGCCGCACTGCTGTTCGGTTGCGCAAACTGGGATTTCACGGCGTGCTCTGCGGCCTTCATATAGAAAGGGGCCATCGCTTTGTGTTTCCCGAACTCGGTCTGCTGCTGGCCGGCGGCCTTGGACGAGTTCAAGAAGGATTTGGTGAGCTGCGGCCGGGGAGAACGGGCGGAAGATGCTCGTGTGTCAGTCCGTGCTGCCGTAGTCTTCAGCCAGAGAGAGTTCGTCCTCCGTAGCGCCCGAGGAGACGAGAAACGACTTGCCGCCGTGCCCGTCTTGAGATCGAGACCTCCGAAGGGGCCTGGGCGGGCGATCCGATGTCAGCCGGAGTCGACGACAGGCCTCTGAGGCTACCTACTCACTTGAGTTCTGCTGTTGCTGCTGCTGCTGTTGCTGTTGCTGCTGTTCTTCTTTGAGTTGCTGCGGATCCTGCAGGCCGGCCGGTCTCCTCGGCCCGCCGGGCGGTTTCGTCCGCGGAGGCGAGGCCGGACTTGCAGCGGGGGCTCGTCGGGCGGTACTGGGCGCCGGAACAGGCGCAAGGGTCCTGCCTGAGCGGGCTGCGGGCGGCTGTGCGGACGCCTGAGACTTGGGGGCAGCGGGGGGCGAAGTGGGGAAGGGTCGGTCGAAGTACTCGGCGAGGAGGGACTGGAACGCAGCGCGCTCGGCTGGATCCGACAGTGCACGAGTCCACATAGCGTATAGCCTGTAAGCAAGAGCGGGCGAGTCGTGTAGAGTGAGCAGGGGCGAGGGAAGCGTCATCGTCCACACTCGATCGATTTCAGCTGCAGCTGCAGCGGCTCGGCTCCCTGATCTCGCCCTCTACAGCACTGACAGGCTCGGAAGATGGAGCCACGGGGCCGCAAATCCATCTTTGGCTTCGCAGGCAGCTCGGACGGCGGCTCGCAGTCGGCGTCGCGGAACAACAGCCTCGACCGGTCGCCGCAGCGCGCACGGCCATCCCCCGTGCACCACAGCAGCTCGCACGGCTCGGGCAGGCACTTTCTCATCACAGGGCCAGACACCATAGACTCGCCCAGCAGCACCCATCACCACCACCACCTCGTGGCGCTCGATGAAGAGGCCGCGCTCGAGGGCGACGGATACGGCTCCGGCTCAGACAGAGGCAGGACAGAACGCAGCAGTCTCCTGAACAAGAGCAACGGCGTCGACACCGTTGACCGCAACGGAAGCCCGAGACGGCGGGTGCAGGTCAACAGCAGCCCCGCCCGCGGTTACGGCGCGACCGCCTTCGGGAACCATGCGCCCGCCTCCAGCACCCACGACGCCGCCGGCGCCGCCTTGAAACGCTCCGAGTCCATCCTCCGCGTCGCAGGACTTATCGACGACCGCATGGGCGAGTACGAGCGCTTTCGGAAGTCGGACGAAGAACTCGCCAAGATGAGCAAAAAAGTCCGCAAGTTTTACCAGCGCCAGAACGAGACCCTCGTGAGTCAAACATACTCTATACGCAGGCTTAAGCAGTGCTCATACCTTCACTGTGTCAGGACTCGTTCCGCGAAGTCGACGAGATTCTGGAAAATGCGCGCGCGAAAGCCATGACTGGAGAGCTCATCCCCTCTGTCTCGACGGCAAGTCTGGTCCCGATCCACGGGTCGCGCCGAGAGCACTGACGCCGCTCGCTCGAGCGCACAGAAGCAAGCCGACAGCGAAGAGGAAGCCCGGGCGAGCGTCCGCTGGGCCATCAACCTCAACACGGTCGTCAACATCCTCCTCCTCGGCGCCAAGATCGCCATCGTCCTCGTCTCGCGGTCGATGAGTCTCATCGCCAGTACCGTCGACTCGGCGATGGACTTCCTGTCGACCTTGATTGTCCTCGGGACGAGCCGGTACATCGAGCACCGCGACTGGAAGTGAGTCTCGGGCCAGCGAAAGTTGAGCGCTACCAGGACCTCTTGACTCACCTCCCACACGCCCTCTCGCAGGTCCAAGTACATCTATCCGACCGGCAAGCAACGCATGGAACCGCTCGGAGTCCTCGTCTTCTCCGTCTTCATGATCTCGTCCTTCCTTCAAGTCCTCATCGAGTCGATCAACCGCATGCTCGACCCGAACCTCGAAGCGCCGCATATCCCGTATACGGTCCTGGCCGTCATGATCGCGACAATTGTGATCAAGTCGGGCGTCTGGCTCAGCTGCCGAGCGATTAAGAGCGCGTCCGTCGAGGCGCTGCAGCAGGATGCCGAGAACGATGTGAGTTCCACAGACTCTCCTTTTGCACAATAGAAGCTGCTGGGTCATGCTGCGTGGATAGACCGGATCCTGACCGAAGGACCCCCGCCGCAGGTCGTCTTCAACTTTTTCTCGATCCTGTTCCCTTACGTCGGGCAGCTCCTCTCGTGGCGCTACCTCGATCCGCTAGGCGGTGCCATCCTCTCCCTCTACAGTGAGCGATCGAGTCACACTGGCAAATGGATTCTAAATCTGACGCATCTGGCCGCCCGGCAGTCATCATCGAATGGATCCATACGCTGTTGGACAACGTCCGCAAGCTCACCGGCCAGCGCGCGCCCCCGCAAGAGCACCAACGGATCGCGTACCTCCTCACGCGGTTCTCGAGCCGGGTCGTCGCCGTGCAGCACCTCTCGCTGTACCACGCCGGCGAGGGGCTCGTGTGCGAGGTCGATATGGTCCTGCCGCCGGACACGAGTTTGCCCGTGGCACATAATCTGGGAGAGGCGGCGCAGTATGCTATAGAGGCGTTGTCCGGGATCGAACGCTCGTTCGTGTACGTTCTCGTCGTCCCCTCGCTTACTGTGTACGATCTTTTTGCGCTGACTCTTTGGGCTGGACGGCGCGCAGGCATGTCGATGTCGCCGTCAACCCGCTGAGCGGGCATCTCGAGCGATAATATCTTCGGCCGGTACTCTGTTGTAGCACGAGCTGTACGACTATTTCCGGTTCCATCATTGCTGGCGGGTCGAGACTCGAGTCGGGTCAAAGGCCTGAATAGCCCGCCTATCACCCGCTTCCTCTCCCAATTCTCCTGGCCAGGAAGCAATGCTATTATCACCTCGCAGCTCTGTTCAGACCGATACGGGGAACCTATCGAGGGTATCAGCGACATGGGGACTCTGCTGCCCGCGCATCTGGCGAAAGCGGGTCGGCCGAGCCTGAGCGCCCGCGCCAGATTGCCGACGTGCTTCCCTTCCTCGCTTTCTACAGCGTGCCATCACGAGCAGTCCAGTTACACAGCTTATCCAGCCCCTGCTTGCTCGGCTTATCTGTCTACGAACGGGGTTGAAGCTTGCCGGCCCTCCCTGCTTCTCCTTGCTCTCCCCACTTCGGAACCTGTTCGACCCCGCCCGCCCGCGCGAGCCTACTTCAGCCGCATACACACGCAAGCGACTCTAGACGTGAGATTCCAGCTGGGACCTCTGCGACTGTGGTCCCCGCTAAATACGAGTACACGCAGGATTACCCCCACCGCCGACCAGTTCTTTTCCAACAGCATGTCCGGACCCTCCGCCCCGGCGCAAGCCAAGATTGCGTACCTCCGCTCGCTGCCCTCGATCCGCGAACGCTGCCAGCGAGTCTTCGAGCTAGCGCAGCAGGACAAGCTCGATTACTGGACGCTCGACCTCTCGCAGCAGGACAAGATCGTCGACTTTGTCTGCAACCTGATCCAGCGCGATTACGGGACCGACTACGACTCGATCCCGCCACACGGAAGGTGGCGGCACTTTGTCGGGAACCGCGTCGACCCGATCCTGGCCGGGTGGGAACAGGACAAGGTCGACCCGCTCGAGAAGGCCCGTCACCTCGTCGACTTGATGGTCGTCAGCGTCCTCATGGACGCCGGAGCCGGTAACGAGTGGAAGTACTCGCCGAAGGAAGGCGGCGCGCAGATCGCGAGGAGTGAAGGGCTCGCGGTCGGTTCGCTCGAGATGTTTGAGAAGGGCATGTTCAGCGGGCAGGCGGACCAGCCGCACCGCGTCGACGGTCAGTCCTGTCCCTGCCGTCGCGGTCAAAGTACGCCCTTCGCTGACACAGCACCTTGCAGCCGTCGGCTTGTCCAAGATTACACCGGAGGACATCTCGACCGCGATGCAGGTCTCGGAGAGCAACCCGATGGCCGGCATCGACGGGCGCGCCCAACTGCTCGTCCGGCTCGCCACCGTCCTGACCAGCCCCGAGAACGCCAAATACTTCAACCAATCGGGCGCATCCCGACCTGGCCACCTTGTCGACTACCTCTTCTCGCACCCGACTTCCCAGACGGTGCCCTCGCCGGTCCTCGGAACCAAGATCGCGGTCAATATGGACACGATGTGGGACGTCGTTATCTCCGGTCTCAGTGGCGTCTGGCCGGCTGCCCGGACCAAGATCGACGGGGTCAGCCTCGGCGACGTCTGGCCCGTCGAGTGCCTCGAGAAGCGCGGCGGCAAGGACGGTGACGAGCTGGTCAGCTTCCACAAGCTGAGCCAGTGGCTCACGTACTCGCTGATCGAAGTGTGAGCGTACTTGCTTCTCTCCGAGAGAGAGAGACCGCGCTAACGATCGCTGCGGCTCTCAGGATGGAAAAGCTCCTCAACTGGTCCTTCATCGGCAAGGAGCAGATGACTGGCCTGCCAGAGTACCGCAATGGTACGTAATACCTCCGGGAGGTGGCTCAGCGAAATACACCGCTTGCTCACATCCGATCGCTTACCCGACAGGCGGCCTTCTCATCGACCACGGCCTCCTCGTGCCCAAGATCCCCGCCATGCTCACCTCCTTCTCTCAGCCCATCCCCGACTCATCCTCCGCATACCCCTCGCTCCTCGAGCTGCCGCCCTTCCCGGCATCGCACTCCGCCATGGTCGAGATGCGCGCCGTCACGATCTGCATGCTCGACCGCCTCCGGGACGGGATCAACGCCGAGCTCGGCGTGCAGCTCTCGCTACCGCAGGTGCTCGAGGGCGCGACGTGGAAGGGCGGGCGGGAGATCGCGAAGCAGCTCAGGCCGGAGACGGGAGGTCCTCCGTTCCGGTACGTCGCGACGGGCGACGTCTTCTGAAGAGCCGGTATAGACTCGACGAGGCTCTTCAAAGCTGCAAGTTTTCTCTCAAGATGGTGATTACGCGTTGAGATTGGCAGTCTCGCTCGCAGTAAAGAGGGCCCGGGATTTAAGCGAGTCAAGGCAGATAAGATGCAAAAGAGCCACCGCATCAGGCGCTCACGCCGCCCGGCTCGGCTCGAAGCCGACTACCCCGACGATGTCCGACTGACCACAGACTGCAATCTGCTGTCCGTGCGGATGCCACGTGATCTCGTAGATTGGGCCGGAATGCGTGTACTCGGTGACGAGGGCTCGATCCTGTTCCGACGACAGACGCTTCAAGTCAGCTCCTCTTTCCTCCGCCGACCGGCGCGCGACCCCAAAGGCCGGAAAGAGGACGTACCTCAACGCGATAGATGTCCAGCCGTCCGTCGTTGCTCCCCGTCGCGACGTGCCGGCCCGAACCGGGCTCGAACTGGATCGAGTAGACAAAGTCGCTCGCGCGAGAAAAGGTATACAGGCACGTGCCGGCGTCGGCGTCCCACAGTCTCGCCGTCGAGTCGAAGGAGCACCTGCGAAGGATCATGCAGCATGAGTACGAATGCGCCCGAGTCTGAACGGGGCAAGAAGCGGACGCACGACGCGAGGAGCCGCGGACCGGTACTCGCCGGCTTGCCCGCCTCGGGGTGCCACGCAATCTGATGCACGTCGCTCTCGTGCCCTTCAAGCACAAACACCCCGCCCGGGCCGCCATCATCTTCGTCGACATCGATCCGGCGCGCCTCGTCCCCCTTCTTGACGGGCTTGGCCGAGATGTCCCGGTCGACGGCGGCAATGTTCCGCAGTGACCAAACGCGCACGGTCGAGTCGTCGGAGCAGGAAGCGACGAGGGTCCCGCAGGGCGAGAACTTGACGACGTTGACCTCGTCGCGGTGGCCGCGGAATCGATGCAGCGGCGTCGTGCGCGTCAAGGACATGACTGTGAATCGGGAGGGCCTGGGTGAGTAGGAGCCGGGGAGGAGAGAGGGGAGGAAGACGCACGGTGCACCGTCTTGTCCATGCTCGCGCTCGCCCACGTATGGTCGTCGTTCCAATCGACATCGAGCACCGTATCCGCATGCGTCGCGTACTGCTGCCTGACCTTGCCGTTGCTCACCTCCCACAAGCACACCGTCTGGTCGAGCGACGAAGTGAGGAGCATCGTCCCCCTCGGGTTCCACTTGAGCGAGCACACTTGCCGCTGGTGCATCGACAGCACGAGGTGCAAGTCCCCCGAAGGGGTCCAGATCCGCACGATGCCGTCCTCGGAGCCGGTCGCGAGGAGCGAGCCAGACGGGTCCCACGCGACGCACGTGATGTCGCACCGCCGCTGCGCCGATTGGTGCTTGCAGACAATGTGGTCCGTCACGGTCGTCTGCGCGGCGGCGGCGGCACCGTCGACCGAAGCGGAGCTGTACGGCGGGACGTCCCAAATTCGGCAGGTCGAGTCGCCGCCTCCCGTCGCGAGCAAGGACGGAACCTTGGAATTGAACGCGCACGGCTGGACCTTCTGTTCGAGGATCGAGTTTCTGGTCAGCGCTGCCCACAAGGGAGACGAAGCCCGCACTGCACTCACCGACACCGTATGACCCTTCAACCTGACGACCCTCGCATCATCGTCCCTGATCTCCCTGACCCCGCGCATGTCAAACTCTTTCAACGGACTCGGCGGCTTGACCGGACTGCGCGGCACGGCCCCGAGCCCGTTCTTGCCCATCGCCCCACCGAGCGCGTGCGTTCCGAGGCTCGACGCGCCGGACCGGTCGCGGCGACTGTCGCCTTTGCCGCCGCCGCCGCCTGCGGACGCGTCCGCGACCTCGGTCTTGACTTGCAAGAGCCGGTCGCTCGCGCTCGCCGGCGCATTCGCGTCCTTCCCAGACCCGGAGCCGGAGCCGGAGCTGGGAGACGCAGCGGCCTGCTCGCCCGACCCCCGTCGGCGCTTATCCGCCGCGAGCTGCGCCGCCGACACCGGCGCCTGCGTCCCGCCTCCTGCGCCTCCACCTCCTAAGCCAGAGCTTGCCGACGCCGTCGCGGCGAGCGAAGGGGACGACATGGCCGAGACCGGGGTCGAGACCGTTCTGGTCGTCGTCGTGATGCGGAACTTGTTCGGGTTCGAGTTCGAGTTGGCATTGGAGGTGTGGCTGTTCGATGCGAGCGCCGAAGTGAGGGAGGCGCTGCTCGGAGCGCCCGTCGTCGAGGAGGATGGGGCAGGTGCGGACTCGGAGGCACCGCTCGATTTCGACTTGCGAGGGATCGAAGGCGAGGCGGACCGTTTCGTCGCATCGGGTGCGGCTCCTGCAGTCGACGAGGTACCGCTAGCCGCGCCCGGCGCGGCACTCGGAGACGCAGCCGCCTTCTTCGCCGGCGGCGGTCTCAGGTCGTCCTTCTCCCGCTCTCGCTTCGAACCCGTGCCCGTCTTGCTCGAAGTCGCGGCGGCCGGGGCCGTCGACGGAGGCGCCGAGCCGCCGCCGGCGGTGGGTGCAGACTTGTCCTTTGTCTTTTCTCGCTTCGTTGTTGTAGACGATGATCCGGACAGCCTCCGGCCGTTGACCTGTGGATCCTCGGCGCTCGCCTCGTGCATCCTGACGTCTCCGGCCGCGTCCGTTGCTGCCGCGGCCGTCTCCGCTCCGGTCGAGGGAGCGGACTGCTCGACGGCTCGCTCCTTGCCTTTACTCGACGAGAACCCGACCGCTCCCGCTCTGGCATCGTTCGCGCCAGCGCCACCGCCGGCGCTGCTCCCCGGCCGGGACGACCCCTCGCTCGCCGGGAGTTTCGGCTTGCGGACGGACCCCGACTCGTTCGTTGCGCTCGTCGGGCCTGCGAGTGCTTTTTTCTTGGCCTTTTTCGTGGGCGCAGGCGCAGGCGGTTCGGCTGGCCCGGATTCCTCTGCGGGTGCTGCTGCGGCTGCGGCAGGAGGGGGAACAGCGGCTGTCGTAGCCTTGGCTCGGCCCTTGCCCTTCTTGCTGGTTTCGCTGGGCTTGAGCGCAGGTGGTGGCGCGGGGGCGGGTGACGGCTCCTTGGCAGGTGGAGCTGCTGGCGCCGGCGGCGGAACGTATTTGGGGAGAGGGGGGAGGGGCAAGGTGGTCGGGATCGGGTAGCCGACGATGCGCGGAATGGCGGTCGTGGGATCGCGGCGGTAGCGGGCTTCGGCTTCGAGGTAGAGGAGGGCTTTCTGGAGGAGGCGGACGAGGTGGCCGGGGGGCACGACCTGGTCCATGACAGGGTTCCGGGTCGGCGGCGGCGGGGGCGGCTGGTGCTCGGTCGGCCGGTCTCCGTTAGGGAGGGTGTCAGAGTCTCCGCGAGGCTTTGAGGAGGCGGGCGGTGCGAGGTTTGACTCGGTCAAGAGGCTGAACGAGGTGTGGTGGTATCCGCTCTCCTCGAGGTAGGCGTAGACGAGCCAGTCGAGCTCGTCCGAGGTCATCATGCCCTGCGCGGGCAGTGT
The DNA here is from genome assembly GCA_024713535.1 of Rhodotorula sphaerocarpa. Classification (NCBI taxonomy): domain Eukaryota; kingdom Fungi; phylum Basidiomycota; class Microbotryomycetes; order Sporidiobolales; family Sporidiobolaceae; genus Rhodotorula; species Rhodotorula sphaerocarpa. The sequence continues at coordinate 604,381 of JANIBP010000004.1, read as the reverse complement.
GGGTCCTGCGGCCGTCGCCATCGCCGCCTGCGCGCGTGCGCTTGAGCGTATAAGCAAGTCGGCAGAGTGAAGGCGGGCGGCGGGGCAGCGGGGCAGCCGAGTCGAAACGGCTCCTCGCGCGGGACAAGCGCCGCACCAACTAGCTCGCCAGGCTATAAATCACTCGCGTAGCTGTGCTGCAGGATAGGCAGGGCCGGTGGAGCGGTGGAGAGGCGAGGTGGAGCGCTCTCCTGCCGACTGCGGTGGAAGCGGCACACCTCGACTCAACCTGGGCTCGCTCTACAGCCTCCTACAACACTCTGTACGCCATGGCCAGCCCGCAAGCAGTGCCTCAGGGTCTCGAACAGTTCGACGAGGCAACCCGCGTGCGTACACGCTCCCTACAGGAGGAGTTATAGCGTGCCCAGCTGACCCCGTCGCCTTGGCGGACAGCGCGAGCTGCAAGTGTTCCTCGAGCAGGAACAGACCAAGGCCCGCCTGCAGTCGCAGATTCACACCTTTACCGACACCTGCTGGGACCTGTGCGGCTTCCCTGCCGCTGCCCGCTTAGTCTCGGACCCGTTGTGCTCACCTGAGGTCTGGCTGCAGGTGCATCAAGGGCGCTCCCGGAGCGCGCTTCAGCCGCGGAGAAGAGGCCTGCCTCGTACGTACAGTCACCACACAGCTTTGACTGTGCTCCCACTGACCCACGCACCCACCGCCAGTCCAACTGCGTCGACCGCTTCCTCGACTCGAGTCTCTTCATCGTCAAGTCCCTCGAGCAGCGCAAGGGTCAAATGTAGAGCCTCCCCCTCCGCACTATACACTTCCTGTTGTACAGTAGCCAGCCCTCCCCTTCCTATGCCCGCAACTCGCAAAAGTAAAATTTACCCCCTCTCGCAAAAGTCTCCTCCAGTTTGATCTCTTTACGAGGTGCGCATGCCTCTCCTCTGCTCCCGATTGAAGTTTCCGCTCGCTGACACTCTCGCGAACCACAGCTAGGAACTCCTGATCGGAGAGGAGTCAAGCGAGGCTCGCCCCGCACAGACCTCATCCCCGGAAACCGGTTCGCATCCCTCTCGGGCCAACGCCCGCTCAGTCCCGCCGCTTTGGACCCCGCCCGCCTGCGCGTGCGCGCGCCTGCGCCCGCTGTGCTCGTGTTGTGGCTACTGCTCGCTCGCTTGATCCTTCTGCTGAGATTCGCTGGTTCCCGGGCACTCGGGCTGCGAACGTCCCATCGCTACGTCCGACTCGCCACATCGGCCCGGTGACGCGAAAACCACGCTTCGGGCCCCTCCAGGCGCACGCGTCAGTCAACTTGTCCTTCCTCCGACGGATGTTCCGGTGAGGTGAGGAGGGGCGACCCTTGTCCCCGCCCAGCAATAGACTCGGCTCATCCTTGTCTCCCACCCAGGCGCTCCGCAGCCTTAGACGAGGCCTCGTGGACGGATCTCGCAGTTACAGAGGCGGCCAGGATGCCCGTCTCAAGAGACAGCCGCATTGATCCCTTTCGCGGCACCACACTCGTCAAGCCACTCCCCATCCGCCCCTTCGCCACCCCGCCCAGTCCTGCGCTCGATGGGCCTCTCGTGGGAACGGCGGCAGGTCCTCCCGCAATCCGCCCCGCTTTCGCCGTGATCCAGGCTGCGCAGGAGATCCCGCCGCGGCCGAGCCGGCGAGGAGAGCGCCGCGACGGGCGCAAGGGCCGCGGCGACGGAACCAAAGAGGCGGCTTCTCCGCCCACCCCGCGCGAGGAGGACGAAAACTCGCGGTCGTCGCGGTCGTCGCCACCGCCGACACATCCGCCTACAGCGGGAGCACCCCCGGCCGGCAAGCGGGCTCGGCCTGCCCCGCCGCGGCGGCACGTCCCGACGCGGTCCTTGTCCGATCCGATCTCGCCTTCCCGCCTGCATGCCGACTCGCTCGCAGAGTCGACCCTTGCTTTCCTCGACGACGAGGAAGCCTTGTCGCATGTCTCTTTCTCGTACCGGGCTCCGGCTCTTCGGCCGAGAGTCGCCCGAACCCAGTCGCTTGTGGCCGCCGACGAGCCGGACCCCTCCCCCTCAGAATCGCCTCACGAGCGCCCCGTCGGCACCTCATCACCCCGCCCGCCCCACCTCCTCTCGCGCCGGTACACCCGCTCCCTCTCCGAGTCGTTCCTCTCGGCCCGCTCACCCGTGCAAGAGCGGTCGATCCCGCGCTTCTCTTCTTCGTCCTTCTCGACGACGTCGTCGGCGCCGTTTCTCGAGTCCGATCCGAGGTCTGCTGCCGTCGCAGAGAAGCGGCGCAAGAGACGGTCCTTTGGCGGGATCGGGGCGCTCGCTGCTCCCGCCCCTGGACCAGCAGGAGGCGAGGCGGGCGGACCGAACACGTTGGCGTTATCGCCGACGGGCAGCGATCGACTCTTTGAGGACTTGGTGTTCGTGACGCTCGAGCGACGTTTGCTGGAACGACTCGAGCGGTCGCGTCCCCCTCCCTCTCCGGGGCCTTCTCCCACGGAAGGATCATCCGCCCCGCCGCCGAAACGCAGCCGGAGCGAACCGCTCCTCGCTGGGGTCGGAGGGCTCCGACCGGGCCGGGAGATGTGGATTTGGAGCGCGGTGCGCCGGACGAGGGAGAGTCAGAGGCGGGGCGAGAGGCGGAGCGGTGCGCCCTCCTTCCCTCCTGTCTTGGACCGGTCGCGGGTAGACATCAGTGATTGACACTGTGGGGCGGATCATGGGACAGTATCGACGCCGCCGGTGATTACGACTGCTGAAAGTCCGACCGGCGCACAGGCGCCGACTCCGGACGACCGCCACTCGTCTCCATCACCTCCCAGCCGACCCCTACACGCGCGGACGATCTCCCTCCCCACCTCCCTCCTCGCCCCCTCCTCTGTCTCCACCTCTTCTCCAGCCCCGCCCGACCGCGACGACGACCTCCACCTCCGCGCCCCCGCTCCTCCTCCTCCTCTGAAGCGCCCGCTCTCAACGCCGCACCAACACCCTCACCTCCCGCTGCGGATCGCCCTCCCGACTCGGCCGCTCGCGGCGCACATGCGCCCGGTTTCGCTTTCCGGGACGGATGAGCCGGGGAGGCCGGTCGCGAGGCGGAGGGGGCCGCCAGCGGCGATGGAGGCGGCGGCGGTGGCGGCGGTGCCGCAGGGGCCCGAAGGCGTGGGCGACGAGTCCGGGACCGAAGGAGTCGCGATTTCGAAGCGTCGAGGGACGAGGAATGGCCTGCCGCGCGTGCCGGAGCGAGCGGCCGTGACGGTGGTGAGTGCGGACCCGAAGAAACAAGGCATGAAGGGGTCGGCTCTGGGAGGGGCAGAGAACGTCGGGTCTCCAGATTAAGCGCTCGTCTCTGCGCCATGAGCAGTTAAAAGACACTTGTGTATACGAGTATTACAACAACTGGCTTGGGGGCCCGGGACAAGTAAGATCTGCAAAGGGGAGAGGGGGAGCGCCGCCACCGGGATGGGACCCTCCCTCAGTTGTGCTGCGCAAAGAGGAACTGCATCGACAGCGTCTTCGTGTCCGGGTCCCAATGCTCCCAGCTCATGCCCTCGGTGCCTGCGAACAAGAGGAGGTCAGCGAAGGGGGCCTGAGAAAGAATCGCTGGCCCAGTTGGGACTCACTGTCGATCTCGCGGGACTGGATCTTGAAGGAGATAGTTTGGTACGGTTCGGCGGCGATCTGGAGGATAGAGAACGAACGAGCGTAAGTCCTCGAATTCAGAACAGGCGCCTGTGGAAAACCACGACGATCGGACACCCGACGCACCAGGAGGTACTGCCAGTTGCGGTCGGGAACCTCGACCTTTTGTTCGAACGCCGACATGAATCGATGCCGCGGCTTGACGCCCTCCTTGATCTCGGGGTAATGCACCTGGAACAGCAACCCGAGCTGTCCCGTCACCGGATCGCGGACCTTGGTAACCTGGTACCCAGGCAACCCAATCTTGATAAATTGCTTCGTCTGGACGCGCGGTTTCAGCGCCGCCTGCTGCTGCGCGAGTTGCTGCGCGTAGCCGGTCGTGTCGTGCGCGTCGCGGGCCGCTCGTCGCGCGAGGTTCGTCTGGTGCTTCTTTCCCTGGGTGTGCGCGAGGTAGCTCCCTTCGTTCGTGTGCAGGGTAAGGCACAGGCGGCATTCGAGACCGCCGAGGTGGTTCCGGAGGATGTAGGGATCCTGCGCGGGTGGCAAAAGGTTAGGTTCGATTCGAGAGACCGTTCCTGTCAACGCGAGGATTCCAGCGTACCTTGGCAAGGTCGATAGTCTCCAGTGCGAGCTTCCGGAGACGCTCCCGCCTGTCAATCGCCGCCTCGTCGGCGCGTGCGACACCACCACCTCCGAATTTTGATCCGACGCGATTCTTTGTGTGACAGTTCCAGGAGTCAGTATAAGACGTCCAGACAAGCGCGACAGATTTGCTGTATCAAGGTTCGAGCAGACACAGCAGGCACAGCAGGCGTCGTAGTCGTCCGGACGTGCAAGGAGGAGTTCATCGACTCGAAGACTCGAGGAGTCGTTCAGAGAGTCTGGGTCGGCCGCGAAGCCCGCATCAGCCGTGCTGCGCGACCTCAACGTCGGAACGGGAGTTTGTCTCCCTTCGAGCGTTCCGAGGGAGAGCCGAACAATCTTCCCTCCTTGACAGGGTACCGGCATCGAGAAGCGGATCGCGAGCGTCCGAGTCACCCGACAACGCAGCGACTCGTGCCTGCCCGTCTCCATAGCCGCACGCGAGGAGACTGCTCCTGGCTAGGTACCCGGCGTCGGATTGCTGGGAGTTCCTGCCGCTTGGGTAGCGGCGGCGAGGAGCAGCAGGCGATCCTCCTCAGCCCAGGACTCGGCAGACACATGCGCGAGCCCAGCGTCGGCAATTGCGCCAGCAAGAGCGTCGCACCAGACCTCTGTGCACCCTGGTTTGTATTTGTCGAGGATGCGAAGGCGCTGGTGACAGACGGAAGGAAGCCGGGAGGGGGGCCGTACCTGGTAGTCTGTGGGAGGATGTGGCTGGTCAGCAGTGTCAGCATGCCCCAGCTGGCGTGTCTGCACTCACCCATGGCTGTTCAATTCGTCTCTGGCGTGTGTTGGGATTCGAGAAGGCTATGGCAGCCGTCGCCCGCGGTGCGAGAGGGTCAGCCCCGGAGCCTCCCCTGAGGCCTGAAGCATGACACGTCAGCATCTGGAGGCCGGCTCTCGTCCGTTCTGTCCGGACAGCGTAGAGCAGCCGCCTCTGACAGCGCTCTGGGGCTGTTGGCGATGCGACAGGGATGACTGGCGCAGGCGGACTGACTCTGGGCGGCGGTGCCTCGGCCGGCCGCACGCACTGTCGCTGGGTGGGCCGCGCCGGAGTGCTCGCTGCGCGCCCGCACCTGCCGCAGTGGACGCGCTACTTCGCCCTCACCGTGTGCTACACCGGACTGCAGCTCATATGGACTTGCGAGATGGCCCGAGGTATGTACTGCGCTCTCTGAGCCGAGGCGAGCGCCGCTCCCTGGCTCCCGAAGCACCCGACTGACCCACCCTGCCCCACCTCGCATAGCGTCGCCGTTCTTGCTGTCGCTCGGCGTCAGCAAGAGCATGATGTCGGTCGTCTTCCTCGCCGGTCCGCTCTCCGGGCTCATCGTGCAGCCCCTCGTCGGCGTCCTCTCCGATCGCTGCAAGTCCCGCTTCGGACGCAGGAGACCCTTCATCGTCCTCGGATGCGTCCTCTCCAGCCTCTCCGTCCTCATGCTTGGCTGGAGCAGGGAGATCGCAGCCATCTTGAGCTCTCGAGGGTCGTCCTTGGTCAGTCTAAGCTAAGCCTGATAAACCATTGCCCTGCCCCGCTCACCCTGATCTCGCACAGCACGACCATCTCGCCATTGCCTGTGCAGTCCTCGCCGTTTACGTCATGTGAGCCTACATAATGAACTCCAGCCGTTGCTCCTGCTCGACTCCGGGGGCTGACCCCCCCAGACGGGCCCGCTTGATAGCGATTTCAGCGTCAACGTGATCCAGGCCATGGACCGGTCTCTCCTGGTCGACGTGACACCGCCCGCGCAGCAACCCGCCGCAAACGCCTGGGCCGGACGCATGTTTGGATTCGGCGGTTAGTCTGCGGCGCTTCCACTCATCGTCCCGAACGAAAGCTGACCGGACCGGTCTGCGCCCGGATAGCGGTCTTTGGATACTGGCTCGGAGGAATTGACCTCGTCTGGTGGACCCGAGGGATGCTCGGAGACGAACAGCTCAAGGCGAGCTTCGCATTTCTGGCACCCCCTTTCCTCTTGCTGCGGACTGACCCCACACCGCGCAGGTCCTCACCTTTTTCACCTCCTTCTTCCTCTGCGCGTCGCATGCCATCACATGCTGCTGCGTCGAGGAACGCGTCCTCATCTCGCGCGACGACGAAGACGGCAAAGAAGACGCCGGCGGTCCGCTGCAAGCGGTCGGCGAGATCTGGAGGACGATTAAGACCCTGCCGACTCCGATCCGGCAGGTCTTTCATGTCCAGGTGAGTCCGATGAGCTTCGGCGGCCTGAACGCGCCATTAACAGCAACCTGTCCCCTAGTTCACCGGCTGGATCGGCTGGTTCCCCATCCTCTTCTTCTCGACCACCTGGGTCGCCGAGATCTACGTCAAGAACCGCAACCCCGGCACCGACCTCGCGGACGCGTCGGAAGCCCTCGCCGAAGCGGCGACGAAAGCGGGCACGAACGCCTTGCTCTGGCACTCGGTCGTCTCGCTCGCGACTTCGATCGTGATCCCTCCGTTGATCCGGACTGAGGAGAATGAGGATAAGGGCCCTGCGGGGAGCGCGGGGCGCGGTCATCTGCGGAGTGCGACGAGCGCAGAGGGCGTGCTGGGCGCCGTGGTGCGGGGCGTCGACCTCGCGAGACGGGTCCTCCCGCGGATCCCGTTCGAGTGGCTCACGCTCCCTCTCCTGTGGACCGTCTCGAACGCCTTCTTTGCCGTCTTGCTCGTCGTCGGGACTTGGACGGCAGAGAGCGTCGCGGGGGCGAGCTTTGTTATTGCGGCGGCCGGGTTCTGTTGGGCCGTGACGAATTGGGCGCCTTTCGCACTCGTAAGTGTATTTCCTCGGGCTTGAGGCCCTGTTCCCCTTGTTTCACGCTGACCTCGTACATGCCTCTATAGCTGGGAGAGTTGATTCTTCGCCTCGATGGCGACTCGGGCTCGTCTGCCGCTCTCGACGATCTGCACCATCGCAGCAGCACGTCGACCCTGCGCTTGCACGAGACCTCATCCCGTCAACACCTTCCGCTGGATGACCACGATGAGCACCACCACGATGAAGCGGTCACAGCACCAGCACCTTCCCTCCTGCCACCCTTCCAGGATGACTTTGAAGGGAACCGCTCGAAACGATCTCTGTCTGGGTCTCCCGGCCCGAACCGGGCCGACCCACCCGCGCACCTGGACCTGACGCCCCGCGCCCGACCCGTCGAGTCGATGGACCAGTCCCAGTCCGCATCTCTCAGCGCAGAGGTGCCCGGCGCGTTGCGGTCCCGCTCCGACACGGTCGAGACCATGTCCTCGTTCGGGTCGCCGACGACGGCCCGGTCGGCGTACTTTGACGCGACGTCCTCGGTCGAGGGAGATGCGAGGTCGATTGCGAGCAGTGGGCGGAGCGGGGAGGAGACGCCTGATGACGGCGGCGGAAGCTCGACGGGCTCGCATACGCCCCGACTCGGAGGAGGCGACGGCTTCGCGCCCTCGACGCCTCCTGAAGGCGGCGGGGATGCTAACGGGCGACGGCGGAAGCGAGACTCAATCGTTAGCACCGCGAGCGACCAAAGCACGATCGCCTACCCGCCAAACCACGGCACAGTCGGCGTCGACCTCTTCGAGGCCGCCGCGCGCGGGCCCGGGCCTGGTCTCGGCGCGCACCCGGGCGGACCGGGAGAGTGGTACGGATCGGATCCGTACGCGTACCATTCGAGCAGTACGGTGCACCTCCCAAATTTGAACGCGGGGCTCTCGCCGCCGCGGCTCGAGTATGGAGGAAGACCGCGGTCGCCTCCTGGGGGCAAGAAGGGCGGCCTGAGCCCGGAGCTGAAGCAGGGCGGCGCCGGGAGCCATATCATCCGCGTGGCGACGCCCTCACGGCGCTCCGGGGAGATGGATGGCTCGCGTCCTTCGACGGGGCGGCGATACGACCTCGAAGAGGGCGACAGCGAAGAGGACGACCTCGTCGTGCACGACCAGCACCGGCTCGGTCTCGGTGGTGCGCGCCACTCGACCTCGTTCGACGATCCGTACCGGGAAAGGAGCTATACGGGCTTGACGCCCCGGATCGTGGTCGCGGGCGAAGACGACGAGAGCTTGCGGAATTGGGAGCCGGATCTGCAGACGAATTCGCCCGGCGGGGACCAGACCGGTGTCATCCTCGGGTGAGTGCAGCGGATTAGAGGAGGATCTCGAGGTGACGCCTATTGACGCTCGTTACCGTACCGCCAGTTGCCACAATATCTTCCTCGTTCTCCCCCAGTTCCTCGTCTCGGGGATCTCTTCCGTGATCTTTGCCCTCCTCGCTCCGCACCACTCCGTTCTCGGTCACGCGGCAACGACCGCACCGGCCAGTGGAGCGCCTCCACCACCGAGCAATGCCGCCATCGCTGCGGAGGCCCTCGGCGACCTCGGCGAGCGCGGGCTGGTCGTGCGCGGGCTGGCAGCTTTCGGCCGAGCTTTCCTGGACCAGAAGCGGCAAGAGGCGGCGGCGCAAGATAACGCACCATCCGGCGGCGGATGGGATGCTTTGGGGCTCATCTTCCGGTAAGCGCCTCTTCTGCTGAACTGTCTTCGCCACAGCTGAATGCTGACTCACAAACTCGTTGCTCAGACTCGGAGGGATATCTGTGGCAGTCTCGGCGTGGATCTGCTTCCGAATGTGGCGAGATCGAGAGCAAGCGGAGCGTCGGATCATTGCCTCGGCTCGGGGTTACAGAATAGGAGGGTAGGCAGCTCTCTTCCCGCTGGATGCATCTACTTTGACGGTTTCGGGCCTATGCGACAGCAGAAAGCGCGGTAATAATACAACAACCGAATGAGACGCGGAATGCATCTAGCGGTGCTCTCCGTTGCGACGACGGCCCGACTTTTGCCGCTTGACGTGGCTGGAATGGCGAGTAGCGGGTCAGCTTCTTCGTGAGCGATCTCGAGAAGGCATGACAGGGGACGCACTTGCGCATCTTGCGCGACTTTTGGTGGAGGGACATGCGGGTCTTGGACGTGACCTGGTGACTGTGCGACAGCATCATAAAGTTCTTCTTGCGCTTCTTCTCGGCGTTGGTCGTCGAGTGCGCCTTCTCGTTGAGCTTCTTGTGCTTGTGCGAGCCGAACTTCTCTCGGTCGGCGCGTCCCTCCTGGATCTGCGGGGAAGGAGCGAGCAGAGTCAGCCGGCTGCAGTGATCCGACGAACAGCTGCCCGCGCGGGACTCACCTTGGCCATCCGCTCCTCGTAGTTGTTCTTGGCCTTCTTGACCGGGCCGAGAATGTCGACCTCTTCCAGGAAGCCATCGTTGTCGCCGTGGTTCGCCTTGCGCGCAGCGGCGAGCGCAGCCAGCTTGCGACGGGCGGCGGCGCCGCCTCCGTTCTTGGCATCCGCCTCTGCCGCCTCGGTCCGGAGCTCGTTGATCTTGACAAAGTCGGCCGGAGTGAGGATCTGCAAGGTCCAGCGTCAGCGTCTTCAGCGGAAGCTCGGCGGCAAGATGAGGAACGGACCTTGATAGTGGCAATGTCGGCAAAGGTGGTCCCCTCGAGCACCTTGTTGGCCCGGGACAGGCTCATCTCGTACTCCTCCTGGTCGGCCTGCGACCGGGCTTGCTTCTGCGACGGCTCGCCGTCCTCCACGTCGGACTCGTCATCTTCCGCGTCATCCGACTCGTCGGAGTCGTCCGAAGCCGACGAGCCCTGCTCGTCGCTGTCGTCGCCAAACTCGATCTTGTCCCCGGCAGCAGTACCGGCAACGTCGACGACCTTCTTCGCAGGCGGCTCCTCCTCGTCGTCCTCGTCCTCCTCGGCGACAGCCTCGAGCTTGCGCTTCTTGGCCGCCTCGCGCGCCTCGACCTTTCTCCGTTTCCGCGCCTTGTCCTCCTCGTCGTCGTCCGAGTCGGACAGCTCGAGGTCCGAGCCGTCTTCCGAAACGTTGATCCACCCGCCGGACGAATCCGAATCCTCGTCCGAGTCGTCCTCGACGTCCCAGCCTTCCCAGCCGGCCTCGTCGTCCTCCTCCTCCGCGTCTTCGCCCGCCTCGCCCTTCTGCTCGGCCTGCTCCGCCAAATGCTTCGCAAACAAGTCGAGACCCTCGATGCCCGTGACGGTCTCGCGGTCTTCACCGAACTTGAGCCGGCGGCGCTTGTCCGCCGCGCCTTCCGCGACCGCCGACGCCTCCTCGCCGCCGCGCTTCTCCTCGATCTTGTCCTTGGTCGCGCGCATGCCCCAGTCGCGGCGCTTGAGCATGGTCGGGTCGACTTCGCGGTAGAAGGACAAGAGACCACGCGCGGCGGTCATGACTCCCTTGTCCTTCGACTTGCGGTACTCGACGAGGTCCTGCAGGAGGTCGGGGCCCATGGCGAGCGGTTGGCGGCGACAGATCTCGGTGATGGCGTTCAGGCCGGCGGCGTTGACCTCGGCCGAGACGCCCGAGTGGACAAACTCGTTGGCGAGCTTGCGGAGGACCGGGTACAGCGGGTCGTCCTGCTCCTGCTGCGCGCGGGTCGTCCCGTCCTCCCCGGCGAGCTCCTCGCTGAAGCTGCCGGCCGGGATCTGATCGTGCACAGACTGCGCGACGGCGACGAGGATCTTGGTGATCTCGAGCTGGTGGTACGTCAGGTACTTGAGGATGTACGAGTAGAACGCCGGAACGGTGAGCTTGAAGGTGCCGCAGACGCGCCCGAAGAGCTGCATGATGAGGATCTTGTGGTCGAGGGTGTACGCCTTGTCGTACTTGACGAGCTGCTCGTACAGCCGCTCGCCGAACGAGTACGCGTCGTCGAGCTGCTGGAGGGCGGAAAAGTTGGTTTGCGTCTCCTTGGCCGCGATCTCGCGCGCGCGCCGTTTCGCGTTGGCGCTCTTGATCTCGCGCTTCGCCTTGCGGTCGGTCGACTTGCGCTTCTTGTTGATCTCCTGCCGGTGCTTGACGGCCATGATGTCGGGCCCGCCATCCTCCTCGACGTCCGAATCGACGTCCTCGGCGTTCGCGTCCGGCGTGACGAGGAAGAAGTGCATCGCCGCGCTCTGAACCTTGGTGTCGGGGTTGAAGCACGCGCGCGCGACAACCTTGACGGTCATCTTGTCTCCGCGCCAGACGTTCTTGCGCCACAGCTCGGTGGCGACCTTGACGGCCCACATCGCCTCGCGACCTCCGACGACCTTGCCGTCCTTGCCGGTCGACGCACCGCGGCGCGAGGCCTTGACGCCGGTTCCAACGCGCTCCTGCTCGGCGGCGATGCCGCGGTCGATCATGGCCATGAGGAGACCCTGCACCATCGAGTTGAGCTTGGTGTTCTTCGCTTTGAGGTTCGCGTTCTTGATGTCACCGATGATCGTCTTCAGAATGAACGTCCGGAGATTGGGCGAAGTCGTGATCGAAAGCAGCGGGAAGAGCGTTTTGAGCAGTCTGTTCCGATGCGGGGAGTTAGCCCCCACTCCAGCTCAAGAAACACGAGTAACAGAGATACTCACTCGACGCCGGTGATGACCTCGCGTCTGCGGAGGAGGACGAGACCTTGCATCATCGTCTTCCTCGTTTCCGGGCCCAGCTGGACACCGCCTCCGCTGATTCCATTCGCGACGCCGGCGGGACCTGCCGCCGTGCTCGCCGACGAAGTCGAAGCAGTCGGAGCGGAAGAGAGCAGGAGGCCGGACAGGATGGAAGGGAGCGAAGCGGTCATCGTCGGGTACAGGTGAGCGACCTGAATTCGCGGAGTCCGGGTCAGTATGAGCGCGCCCTAACGCCTCACTTAGCGGCACTCCTCCTGACGCACCTGGCAGACGAAACCGGTGACTTCTTTGAGCTGTTCCTCGTCGGCCTTTGCGCCTCCGAGTCCGAGCTGGACGATCTTGACCTGGCTACCGAAGCGGGCCCACTGGACTGCGAACTCCTCGGCATAGCTCTCGGGCGAGCGCTTGATGAGGTTCTGGAGCGTGGGCAGCGAGGACGTGATCAGGGCGCCGCGCTGCGTCTTTTCGCGCAATCCATTCGACGACGACGACGACGACGCGGCGGCGGGGCGCGATCGGCTCGAAGACGCGCGGCTGCCGGCGACGGACGCAGCCGGCCGGGCAGCAGAGGCGACTGCAGCGGACATGATTGTCTGCCTGGAGCTGTAGAAGCGCGAGGCGACTGGAAGGCGTAAGGTCGGAGTCTGCACCGCCACCGCCGCAAATTTCCGCTCGAGCTTGCGGCGATCATCCAACTCGGAATTATAGTCAGAATCCTGCAGCCAGCGCGTGAGCCTACAGCAGAGCGGGCGGTATGAATGCAAGACGGGCGTGCCTAGTCAACCATACAGACGCGAGCCCGAATTTTCGCAATATGGAGGCAGTTGAACCCTCTGCCAGCTCCAGGGCCACAGAGGTGATCTCTTCGCTTCGATGCTCAATGAGTCAATAGAAGCAGATACTGCAGACTAAAGAACAGGGAGAGAGCTGCTTTTGAAGACGATTGAGACGCCCCCGATTAGGCGGCTCACGCGTCGTTCTTCGTCACCTCGTGCAGCGACTCGGCGAGGTGGCGCACGTTGTGGTTCGTGATACCCGCGACCGAAATGCGGCCGTCGCGCGTCAGGTACACATGGTGTTCCTTCGCGAGGCGGTCGACCTGCTCCGGCGTGATCCCGAGGAACGCAAACATGCCGATCTGGTTCTTGATGTGGCTCCACTCCTTCTTGCTTCCGAGCTCCTGCAGCAGGTCGTACAGCGTCGACCGCATACCGATGATGCGCTCCGCCATGCCCTTCACCTCGGCGAGCCACTGCTCGTTCAGCTTCGGGTCCGTCAGGAGCGTCGCCGCGACACGCGCGCCGTGCACCGGCGGGTTCGAGTACATCGGTCGGACGAGGCTGAGGGGTCCCGTGTTAGCAAAGGTGGCCTCGGGGGACCAGGAACAAGCACCGCGCGAGCTGGGCTCACATCTTGATCTGCGAGTCGACACGGGCCTTCTCCTCCGCGTCGGCGCATACGACCGAGAACGTGCCGACGCGCTCGCCGTACAGACCCATGTTCTTGGCAAACGATTGGCACAGGACGAGCTGGTGGCCCTCCTCGACAAAGTGACGGAGCATGAACGCGTCGTTGTCGACCGAGCCGGACGCAAAGCCGAGGTAGGCGTTGTCGATCAGCGGGAAGTGCTGCTTCTCCTTGATCAGCTTCGAGATCTCGCGCCACTGCTCGGCGGTCGGGTCGATGCCGGTCGGGTTGTGCGCGCACGCGTGCAGCAGAACGATCGACTTGTCCGGGATGGACTGTGCAGAAAGGTGATCAGTTCCGGTGCTCTGGTGAGACGCAGAACACTCTCAAACCCAGCAGGCGCACCTGCAGGTCGCGCTTCATGCCCTCAAAGTCGAGGCCGACGGTCTTCTTGTCGTAGTACGAGTAATGCTTGACCTCGAGGCCCGAGTCGCGGAAGATGGGGATGTGGTTGCCCCATGTCGGCGTCGGGACGTAGATCTCGCGCGAATGCGGGTAGTGGCGGGCGAGGAAGGCGCCGGCGATGCGGAGGGCGCCGGTTCCCGAGAGGGACTGGGTGATCGCAACCTGACAGGGGTCGAACGGCGGAGGTCAGAACAGGACCGTCGGACGTGGTGCAAACGACCCGTGCGGATACTCACGCGGTTCTCCTGCAGAGGCTTCGAGTCCTCGCCGTAGGCCAGGACGGCCGCGGCGTTGGTGAATTTGCCGAGACCGGTGATGGGCAGGTACTCCTTGTCGCCGCGCTCACTGATGACCTTGTCCTCGGCCTGTACAGGATGACAGGCGGAGTCAGCACGAGGACGGTACTATACCGTCGCGCGGAGCAGAAACTTGCCGCGAGGACCGAGGGCAGGACGTAGGGCTTGCCGTCCGCGTCGCGGTATGCTCCGACGCCAAGGTTGATCTTTTTCGCGTCCGAGTCGCGCTTGAACGCCTCGGTGATACCTGGCGGGTTGCGTATAGCTGTGTCAGTATTCCACGATATTCAGCTTGTCCTGCTTTGTGCGGTATTTCGCGTGCCCCCGTGTGGAGATCCAGCGAGAGAGTGGGGGAGACCCCCGCCTCGTCAACCGCGTCTCGTCCTTCCGCCGGGCGCGGCAGGAGGCCCAGAGCAAGCAGATCGTCCAGAACGGTCCTATGAGGGCTGCAGACTGACCGAGGATGGGGTCGGGCGGGCCGGCGGGGACGTTGCTCCACACGCTGACACCGCGGACCAGCGCGGCCGTGCGAGTCGGGCGGGCAGCGCCTGCGCGCAGCAGGGCAGAGCGGCAAGAGGACAGCATCGTCTAAAGGGGGCAGTAAGCGATGCGTTCGAGCGGCAAGGGGACGAGCAAGCAGGCGCAGCGAGGAGTCAACTCCGGCGAGTTCGGCCGACATTTCGCCTCGTCGGCTCGGAACTCGCCGGCAAAAGGGCTTCCGGCACATTCGAACCAGAAGAGGGTGCGGGAGGTAGAGATGAAGCAGTGCAGAAAGTATCAACAACAGCTATAGAACCGATCCAGGGCGGGGACCCCTGAGGCGAGCTATGCAGCCGTAACGCTGCTTCCTTCACCGCTGCGGATCCGGCAAGTCCGGGTCGAACCCGAGAGACACCGCAGGCGAAGGCTGCAGGGTCAGACACCTAGAGTCAGCATGTCTTCACGCGACCGCAGAGATCCGGAGCCGATTCAGACCAGTCCGAAGGCGGAGGGAAAAACTCACTGTCCATCGCTCCCTCCGGAGCCGATCCCGACTCTCGACCTCGCGCGCCCGCATCTTGGCCCTCTCCCGCCTCCTGCGCTCTTCGTCATCGTTCCACTGCTTCGACTGCCCCAGGCTGCTTTCGAGCGCGCGTCCGGGCTTCGTCCGGCCGAGGAGCGACCGCGCTGCGGGCGACAGTTCGGTCGCCGACCGCCGCGGCGTCGCGGCGCTCCCGCCCGGCGTTAAGCCGCCAGCCCCCGCATACGGTGAGTCGCCGTCGCCGCGCCGGGACCGGGTCGAGGCTTCCAGCGCAGTGCGGCGCATGCTGCCCATGCTCCCGCCACCGCCGCCTGGAGTCGTCGCCAACCCTTTCCCTGCCCCCGTAACGCTGTCCGCCAAACTCCGCTTCGCCTTGCGCGCCATCTTGTGCGCCAAGAGCTCTCGCCGGTCAGACTCCTTGACGCGGAACGGACCGACCGACTGGTCGCCGCCGGCGCTGCGCAGCGTGACGGGAGTCGCTTCGATCGTACCCCACGTCATGAGCTCCTGAAGCGCTTGGGCCGGTAACGAGGATGGGTCGTGGGCTGGGAGCGCGTCGACGAAGGAGAAGCCGGCCACTCGGGGCGTCTGCGATGCCGGAGCTGGATCTGCGGGAAGCGATGTTGATGTTCGTCAGCGGCACTGCAGCTTGATTCTCGCAACGGGGCTCCGACTCACAGGGAGTACCCGCGATGGCTGCACCGATTCGGCTGCGCGACGGGCTCGTACTCCCGATGCTGCTGGCCGCATCGGAGTCTCGCGTTCCGATCCGCGGGCCACCCTTGCCCGTCTCCATCTCCCGCAGCCTCGTCGCATGGTGTCGGATGCCCTTCGGCTCGCCGAGCAGGACTGGCTGCTCGTCTGAGCGTTTCTTCCCGTTCTTGGCGGGCGCGTCTCTCGCAGATTGCGGAGCGTGGGGCGGACCCGTCAGCGAAGAGGGGTTTACACGGTCGGCATCGGGCGGAAACATGAGCGAGTTGCGCGTCTGTGTGCACGTTGAGCTCAGCCTGAGGGCGATCGGGGAGGAAGCGGAAGCCGGCGCACCTTGAAGGGCCAGGCGCTGGTCGGAACTTGCAGCTCGTTCTCCTCGATCGCCTTGTTTTCGTCCTGTTCGTCGGCCGTCGCCTTGTCCCAGTCGATGAACTGCTTCGCGCGCTCGTCGACCGGGCCGTCTGGCTCAGTCCGGACCAAAGACTGAGACTCGGACCCTCCGTCGCCGTTCGTGACGAGCAACCGCTCCTTCTCGTCTCGGCCGGTGATCAGGAGTCGATTCTCGGGTCCGGATCCGACGTCGACGCCCTCGTCGACGAGAAGCCTCCGTTCGCCGGGTTTGCCCGCGGGGCCATCGAGCAAGCGCACGGTGCCGTCTCCCGAGCTCTCTAGCATCCGCTTCGTCACATCGACGAGTCGCTCCCGCGCTTCGCGACCCTTGATCGCGCGCGTATTCGCCTTCTTCTCGGCATGCCATGCCCAGGCGTATTTGTCCCGCCGAGCGGCATTGTCGGCGACGACGAGCTCCTGGAACGAAGCGTTGTCCTGCGAGGTGTACCGAGCTTGGAAGGCGTCAAGGGACAGATTGGCGTTGACGAGGGGATCTTCTTCGGCGGCGGGTCGTCTCCGGCGAGAAGGACCGGGAGTCTCGGATGCGTTCGTCAGTGGCGTCTGGTCGAAGTGGGTCGGAGTTGGAGCGGTGTCGGCGGCAGAATACGGCATTCGTCCAGGCGTGGCGTCCACTGAGGTTACGATCATGTCAGTTGCAAGGTCGGAAGAGGCACGATTGCGAGACGAATGGTAGACTTACTCCGCCGGGACCTCCGGACGGTGGGTGTCCGCGAGCTCTCCGCCCTCATCCGCTGAACGCTGTCGAAGATACGCTGCGAGTCCTTGCTGTCGAGCGCATCGAGGACGTTCTGCTGGGTCTCGAGCGTGCGGAGGTGCGGAAAGAAGTCGCGCTGGATGATGTCGCTCAGGTGGGCGATGTATTCCTCCTCGGGCAGCACTTCCTGGCGCAGCTGGGAGCGCGGCAGCGGCACCCGAGCGCCAGCAACGGCGAGCTGGCTCTGTTCTGCGCGGCCTGCGTCGCTCCTCGTCGAAGTTGCAGTCCATCGCGACGACGCAGCCGACTCGCCGCGGCGATGACGCGCCGGAGTGTCCCACTCGCCAGTCCGGACGGGCGAGGGGTCCGTATGCGAGTACTCTCGCGGCATCACTGCGAATGCACGACTCGAAGTGCCGTGGGGCTTGAGGAGTACGTTGTAAGGGTTCCGCAAGTCCTGGAGATGAAGACATGTCTGGTCTCTCTTCCTCCATCATCAAACATACTCGTGCGGCGGCGTTGAGACGGATGACACGTCACATGGCACTACAGATTTCACGCAGATACCTCGCCGCCGACAAGCTGCATGCGACCAGAGCCTTCCCCTCATCGGCTCCTCTTCCGAGTCGCCGCCGACTTCGACCCGCGAGTCTGGTCCCAACCTGTCAGCGCGGACGCTTCTCGCCAGCTGCGAAAGCGATGAAGCGACTCACGACCGTCTTCTGCGCGGGCGACACCGTCGGCGGTCGAGCCGGGACCGAAGGCGCGGTTGATTGCGAAAAGAAGGTCTGGATTGGGTCGTCGCCGTCTTCGAGCAGGCCGCTGCCGCCCTCGTTCTCGAGCTCTTCCTCCAGGCGGCTCAGGAGGGCTTTCTTCGGCGGCCCGCACTCTTCTGAGCCCTGCGAGTCCGGAGTGCTCCCCGATCCGGACGCCTCCACGTCCGGCGCTGCAGCCGTCACCGAGTTCCGACGCTGCGGAGCCACGTTCTCCGTCCCGGCGGACACGACGACTTTCTTGCCTTGCCCTTTGTAAGTCCGCGTCACCGATCCAGTGCGCTTCTTGGGCGAGATGTTCTCCGCAACTGGGGATGTTCAGGCTGTCAGTCTTTGCTGACGAGGCGCTTGGCACGCGCTGACTCACAGCGGACTGTCTTCTTGGCATACGTCTGAGTCTCGCGGTCATCCTCGCCGTTCTCGACCGGCAGGTGGTCGGGCGACTCGTCATGCGCGACCTCCGCGAAGCCCGCCGTTGCCGCCTGCCCCGCCTTGCTTGGTGTGGCCTGCTCGTCCTGGACGCCCACGTACGCTTCAGCCATCTATGCCTGCCATATAGCTCGGCGGGATCAACGCTTCTCACTGTTGAGTTCGAGTCCGCCGAGACGGGCGTGCCCATGAACAGAGCAGGCCTCCCGCGCCCTGCGCGGGCACTGCATGACCCCGCTCAGCTCCAGAGCGTACGCTGTACGAAGGGCAGGATTCTCACCTGCTCTGCATGATTTCGGTCTGCGCTTTGCGCAGCTTGCGCTCGAGCTCCGTGATCTGGTTCCGCATGCGCTTGATCTCGTTCTGCCGCCCCACAGGTCGCTTGGTCAGCCACTGCCTCGCTTCGGTACAGAGCTCGCCTCCCTCACCTGGCTGTTCATCATGTCCAGCTTGCTGCGCTCCGTGAAGCTCTCAATCGCCTTCCGCACAGCGTCTTGCTTCTCCTGCTCGAATGCTGCCTCCTTCGCCTTGATCGCCTGCTCGAGCTCGATTGCTGCTTGAGCGCCGCCTTCCGACTTCTGACGCTGAGCCGCCGCTGCCTTGAGATTTTCGACCTGGGCCTCCAGGGTGCTCACGCGAGCTTCCGAAGCAGCGCGTTCCGCCTCCAGCTGACGGTTCTTCTGGTTCCTTTCGACGACCTGTCGCATCACGCCCCGGGCAATACGGTCAGCTCAGGCGTGTTGCCTTGTTACAGTCCGTCGAAGTCTCACCTGACTCGCGATGTCGTCGCGCGCGGCGATTGCCCTCTGCTGCCCTGCCAGAGCATCGGCGGTGGTCGTCGTGAGCTCCTCGACTTCGCGCCTGAGCTTCGATACTTCCTCCCTGCTCTTGGTGTCCGGTGTTGTGTGCACGCTCTCCAGGAGGCCTTGTGCAGTGTCGAGTTGTTGCTGCGGGTCAAGGGCGTCAGAAGCGGCAGCCGTCCAGGACGCGCCCGGCCTGCCCCGACTTCGACATACCTGAAGTGATATTTTCTCTGCCTCCAACGCCTGGTATGGCGTTCCTCGTCAGCTGGAGGCACGACTTCCGCGTGGTCACGGCGACGGACCTTCGCCTCGTTCCGCAGCGCCTCCATACTTTCCGTGGACTGGCGTAAAAGGCGTTCGGCTTCGTCCGCCTCGGCGCGATCGCTCGATGACCTGGTACATAGCTCGATCAGGCTCTTCAGGCATCTACGTACGCAGAGGATGACTCACTGGGTATACGCCTGCTCGGCGCGCATTTCCGCCTCTTCCGCCCTCGCCACGGCAGCCTCCGAAGCAAGAACGGCTGCTCCGCGATCCGCCTCGACTATCTCGACGCGGTCTCTGTACCGCACACTGATGTCAACGGCTCTCCCGCACAATGGCATTGCTTCGCGGACTCACTTCAAGCTCGCCACCTGCTGCCTGTACGCTTCGAGCTCCTTCAGCTCGTCCGCAAACGCCGCCCGCTCCTTGCAGAAGTGATCCTCGAGGTCCTTGACGTCCCGTTCGTGCCTGTGTGCGGTGATGCCGGCTGAATGGCTGCATTCGACCAGACCGGGGCAACGGGTTTTACCTGGCGATGCGGGTCTCAAGGTTCAGCTTAAGCTCGCTCTGGTTCTGTGACGCGACCCTGGCTTTGTCCTTGGACTGCACCGCATACCGCTGGGCCTCATCGAGCCTGAGGGTCGCCGCTTCAGTAGGTAGAAGTAGTCAGGCTCGCTCGGTTGAGCATGTGACTCACTGGCGCGTCAAGTCCTTGATGTCGTCCTCCTTTGCGCGCAGTGCTGCCTCGAGCTCCCCAACTGCTTTGGCGTGCGCACGCGCCGCTTCGATGCCCTCGTCGGCAAGCTCGGCGATCTCCCCCTTCAGCTCGGTAATCTTCGCCTCGAGCGCCTCGATATGCGATCTCGCTTGCTGGTTGTCGGCCTCGGCGCGCTCTTCAAAGTCGGCAAGAGCCTTCCGCTGTGCTGCCTCCTTGAGCTCGAGCTGCTCAGCATGCGCGATGAGAAGCTCATCCTCGCGAGCGCGGAGCTGGCGAATGCGAGCGTTGAGCTTCCCGCTCTCCTCATTGGCGGCCGTCCTCAGCTGGTCGAGCTGCTGGGCGTACGCATCGGCTCGCTCGTGCGACTTGGTGGCGCGCGCGGTCTCGGTGTCGAGCCGGTCTTGCGCCTCGGTCAGGCGGCCGACGGCGTCGCCCAGCTCCTGCCTCAGCTCCTCAACGGTCACGCGCCCTGCGCATCGTAGCAAAGGTCGGTTGAGCCTAGGGCGGTTCGTCGAAACCGGTCGCGCAAAACGTACACTTTTGGTTCTCGTCCCGCAAGTTCCGCACGACGTCGACTTTGGTCTCCTCGAGCGCAGCCAGCTGGGCTTGGAGACTCTCGGCTCCCGGCTCGAGAGCTGAAGGAGCGCAAAGTGACCGAAGAGCCTGTCAGCGCCGACATCTCAGGTCCAGCAAGCCTCGACAGCAAGGGGACCTACCGGATTTCGTCTGGGTGACCTCGGCACGGAGCTCGGCCAGCGAGCTACTCAACTCTACTTTGTAGACGCCAAGCAGAGTCTGAAGCTCTGTCGTCCTAGCGTTGTAGGTCGCTTCGGCGTCGCGGGCGCTGTGCATGCACGAAAGAGGGAGCTTAAGAAGGCCATCTCTAACCGCTCCGAACCGAGATCGCTCTCACCTGGCGACAGCGGCATTCACCTTCTGGTTGAGCTCGCCCTTGAGCTTGTCCTTGCTCTCGACGGCGGCGGCTAGCTCGGACTGCTTGGCGGCGAGTTGAGCTCGGAGGCGACGCGCTTCCTCCTCCTGGGATCACTCTTGTGTCAGTATACAGGTCGCTACTCGGGTTCGTCCGCCACTCACAGCTTCGATCTCGTGTCGCTGCCAGCGGCGAACGCCGGCGACGAGATCTTCGGCCAGACTCCCCCTCGCTGTTGCTGGACGAGACCGCGCCTCGGTTCGACTCTCAGTGCCCGCCGGGCGCCTGGCCCGGTCTGATCCGGCGCTGCGCGCGGGCCCAGTACTGGTCTTTTTGCGAGTTGTACTGGCGCGATAAGAGGTGTCGCTGTCGACCCCATCGATTTTGGGCGTTCCGTGGCGGAAAACCTGCTGGCGCACGCCCTCTTCGGCGACCTGGGCCTCGGCACCTTTGACACGCTTCAGCTGAAAGTGTTCCTCGGTAAAATCGTTCTCAACGCTGCGTTTGCGAGAGTCGGGCACTCGGTCCGAGGGCGTGGTGAAGTTGTCGAATGCAGGCTGCGGCGAGGCCCGCTCGGGCGCGGTGACGGTCGAAGCGGCTGGTCGGAATGGCTTCGGACCCCGACGCTGCGACTCGGAAACGTGTCTTGACTCTCGCGCCGTCGAGGAGGCGGCCTCCCGCTCGGTCGGAGTCGTGCTAGCCGGTGCCGAGGTGCGCCGCCAAGTCAGGGAGGTGGAGTCGGGACGCTGTCGCAGCGGAACCTCGCCGACCTCGGCCGACGAGTTCGTCAGAGTAGCGTCTGCTTTTCCGCTGGAAGGGCGACTGGAAATGACCGGTTCGAGGTCTGCCGGAGGTGCTTCCTCGTCGTTGTTCGGGCTCTGCCCTTGGCCGGATAGGAGGCTCGCTAAGCCGGACGGAGACTGCGGTCCGGCCGACCCGCCGCTCGACTTGACGATCTGCTGGAAGCTGAAAGGACTTGGCTTCGAGGTCGAAAGAGGGCGCGTGGCGCCGACCGAGACCGAACCAAAGCCTTTCGCCGAAAGCGTCGCTGGGGCGGAATACCGGAAGCTCTGTCGCGCCAACGTCGAGGGCGAGACTACCGTGTTCTTGGCAGAAGGGTGCTCAGGGGCGACGTTGGCTGGAGCCGCCGAGCGGTGGGAAGGCTCGGCTGCGGAGTTCGCGGTCGGACGCTGTGGCGGCGGGCACTCGCGCTCGGTCGCGCCAGAGGCGCCTGCGCGCTCCATAAGAAGCAGATAGCGATGAGAGGAGGGTATATGCTGTCCGAGCACGCTAGAGGGAGTAGCGGGCGGTGTGGTGGGAGCAAAGCAAGGCGGCCAGCGCGACGACCAGGGCAAACGAGCAAGACGCGTCGCGCCAACCTCGGCAGGGAGAGACCGCGAGATGGAGCACAAAAAGGAGCAGGCATACATGTAGAGAAAGAGTACACACTACAGGTGGACCTGTCCGAGCTCCGCGGCCGGAGGATATGATGCGTTCTTCCCGAGAGCGCCCTCGTATACGAGATGACAGTGGACTCGGGCGCAGCCGGTTCTTACGACGAGAGAGTCCAGGTGCCCGGTATGACCAGGCATGGCGTGGCGGGTTTGCTCTCGTTTGGCGCTGGTCCCGACCTTGACGCGATAGCGAGTCGTGCCTGGGACGAGCGACTCATCGGATCGTCTCGTGCTGCAGGAACTCGACGCTCCTCCACGGGACGAGATCGTCCTCAAGATCCAATCTGAAGATCCCAGCGTCAGTTTGGAACGCTTGAAGCCTGCGAGGCGGGCACCACACTGACTCTTTGGGCGCAAAGACCTTGATCCCGCGGATGTGGGTGTCCTTGCCGTTCATGTGGTTCGACAGGACGGCGACCTGGAGAAGGTGCGCCTTGAGAGATTCTCTGATGCGCCAAAGTGATCAGCTCGGAAGAGAGGCTCGGTAACAGCTGGGGCAACTCAAGACTGACTCTTCCTTGGGCGCGTCTTTGCCGCTCCGTCCGCGATCCCCACCGGAGGCCAGCTTGATGACCTGCCAGCCCTTTGGATCCGCCATGTCGACGAGCCGGACCTCGTGCAAGTCGCCATGATAGGTTCCGGCGCGGATCGAGAGCTTCTGCGGCGTGTACGAGTCGTCGACGCTGATGTCGGCGTACACCCACACTTCCTGCGAGCGGGGACCCGTGGTCAGCGAAAGCTGGAGACTACAGAAGCTCATTAGGAGCCTTTCGAGCGCGCACCGAGACGTCCTGCTTCTTGGGGAACTGGACGTTGATGAGGTGGGGCTGCGAGCCTTCGCTCCTGGCGGCGCAGGCAGGTCAATACTCTGCGGATGACAGCTCGCGGGCGAATCGGATAGCTGAACGCACTGCCAGAGCGTTGCTGGATTGCCATCCTTGACGTTCTCGACGCCGTAGCCAGGCTTGGCGGACGAGACGGCCCAGTGCGCGAGCGAGCCAATATCCTGCAACCCGCTCGAATCTGCACGGTCCGGCCATAATGAGCGGCTTCAAAGCGCTTACAAAGTACAACGACTCACCTGGCTCGGCCATGGTTGGAGGCAAGAAGCGAAATGCTCGCTGGAGGAAAGTTGGCTCAACTCGAGCAGCTGCTTTCACCTCCATCCGCGCCATTCTCAGGCGATCCGAGCGCAGACCACCATGGCGTTCATGCTACCGCGCGCTGGCCCGCTGCGTCTGTGTCCGCGCTGTCTGCCGCCCCGAGCACGGCGGCTCGCATCGTCGACCAGCTCGCCGCGACCTGCCTCGATTCCGCATCCACTCCTCGACCTGCATGCCGTGCTGCACACGCCCGACCGCGTGAAAGAGAATTTACGACAACGCAAGTACCCAGTCGGAGCGGACCGCATCGATGCGCTCCGGGACATGGAGCTCGAGGCCGTCCAGCTCCGCAAGGACCTGCAGTCGGCGCGGGAACGGAGGAATGCCGTCTCTGCCGCCCCGAAGGACGACATGGATGCGCGCAAAGAGGCGTCCGAAGTGAAGCGGCTCATCAAGCAGCTCGAGCCGCGGTTGGCGACCTTGTCGAAGGAGATTCAGACCATCGCGCTTCAGCTACCGAACCTGTCCCATCCGGACGTTCCCATCGGCGACGAGACCCAGGCGCGATTAGTCACACAGACATGGGGCGGGAGCGCCGACGTCGAGCCAGAGCGGGACCACCTCGCGCTCTCTTCGCCATCGAACCTCGCCTGGACCGATTTTCCCTCTTCTTCCTTGACGACCGGGTCTTCGTGGCCTTTACTCCTCAACGAAGGCGCCCTTCTCGAGCTCGCTTTGACCAACTACGCCATGTCCGTCGCTCTTTCTCACGGCTTTACGCCGACCTTGACCCCCGACGTCGTACGCTCCGACGTCTCCGAACGCTGCGGCTTCCGCCCGCGGGACGGCGAAGCTCAGCAAACCTACTTTCTCTCCGACGGCGAGTCGACCTCGGCACTGTGTCTGGCGGGAACGGCCGAGATCCCGCTCGTCGCCATGTCTGCCGGTCAGACTTTTCGCGCGGACCAACTGCCCGTGAAACACGTCGCGCTCGGCCGGGCGTTCCGGGCGGAAGCGGGAGCGCGGGGAGCAGACAGCAGGGGGCTGTACCGCGTCCACCAATTCAGCAAGGTCGAGATGGTGATCCTCTGCGCCGAGGAGCAGAGCAACGCGATCCTCGAAGAACTCCGGGCGATCCAGGAAGAGATCCTCAAGGGTCTCGGGCTCCCCCTCCGGTGAGCGGTGACGGGCGATCGCTCGGGATCGGAATGTACATGTGCTGAGCCTTGCTCACCTCTGCAGGGTCCTCGACATGCCGACCGAGGAGCTTGGGGCGTCGGCCCACCGAAAGTACGACATCGAGGCGTGGATGCCTGGCCGGGGCAAATGGGGCGAGGTAGGCCCACGGTACCCATGCCGACAAACGCAGCTCGTCGCTGACTATCTCACCAACCCCTCACTGCGCAGCTGTCTTCCGCCTCCAATTGCACCGACTACCAGTCCCGGCGACTCGGGATCCGGTACCGACCGCAGGCTTCGAGCTCGCAGTCCGACGCAACAGAGTCAGGAGCCGCTCGCTCGAGCGGTCCGAAGCTCGCGTTTGTCCACACCCTCAACGGGACCGCCGCAGCAATCCCGCGCCTCATCGTCGCCCTCCTCGAGAACGGCGCCGTACTCGATGCAGAATTTGGACGGGTCGAGCGAGTACGCTTGCCCGAGTGCCTGAAGCCGTTCTGGCTGGGCAAGGGAACTGACGGGCGGATCGAGTGGGTGCCTGCGGGTGAACCGCTGCGGCGGCTGTAGTCGACCGAGCCGCTTCTGAATGGATCCTCGCGCTCGAGGGACAAGCGATTCCGAGCCGGATTAGCTTAAGCCCGAGCGGAGCGCTATACCCCTTCTCCGAAAGGCGAGAGCTGCCTGGTCGCCCATGATGGTGCTAGCGGCCAGGGTTTCTGCCGGGAACATATCCGGGCTATAAATTTTGGGAACATATCCGGGCTATAAATTTTCTCTCCTTTCTTTTCCCCTCGTTAAATCGCATACCGGACTATTCTCCAGACCACTATAGCCCAGCTCTTCAAGCATACTGCGGGCTGCTGAGTCAACCTGCGCGGAGTCTGCGGCTCCAGATGTAAAAGTGGACGAAGACGGCGGGGGTGATCGAGGACTGACTCGACGCTGGATTCCACGCGGCGTCTCGGCGGCAGGAGGTTCCGCTCTCTTGCTTCTCTACACCACCGCCCCAGGATCCGCTAGACGTGTGATCCTTTACTTCAGAAGCTAGACGCTGTCTGAGGGCTGCCAGGAGGTCGACCGAACCGCCTGCTCCGCGTCCTCGCGTTCGCGTACACGCCCCCAAAACGCTGCGGGCATCCTGACCGCGCATCTTCACTTCGTCGGATCCACCGCTCGAGCAGCCGTGCATCCTTCGCATTCGCGCCCTTAACCCGCTCAATCCGCGCCCATTCCTCTCCAACAACAGTGAGTCCTCGACTCCAAGGCCCACTTGCAGAAAATTCCCCCTCTTCCCCGCTCGTCGGGAACTCCGCGCGGTCGGCATGCCTTTATCGGCCCGACCTCGCGATCTTATCGCCGGCCATCGGCAAACTTGCTCGCTCACCACTTCCCTCCTCCTCCTCGACAGATCCGTTCTCACCCCCAACCCCAACAATGACTACCCGAACCCGCTGCACCGCTGCGATCCCTCGCCCGCCATGCGCCCCGCTCTCGGATTTCTCGAAGGCCGCCAAGCTCAGCCGCCTGACGCCCGCTCAGGCGGCAGCTGGGCCGAGCGGCCGTCTGCTCCTGCTCACGCAGGACTAAGCCTCTCCATCAATGCGCCGTCGACGACTACGTCCGGCCCCCACGAAACTTTGAAAAGCGGTGCGATGTCGGAGGACGACTTGCACCGGCTCACCTCGTTCTTGCAAGAGATCGCGTCGGGCCCGGGCGAAGCGTCTCTTTCGACTTCGCTCGCGTTCATTTCACCTCTCGAAACCGACTTGCCCGACTCTCCGCTCTTCGACTCTGTACATGCTTCGCCCCTCTTTGGCGCGGTCCATTCGACCGATTCCTTCGAGTCGCTCTTCCCGTCCTTAAAGTCCGGCACGACGATGCCTGTCATTGAGGAGACAAAGAAGAGCGGTCTAGGTGAGCTGGATATGTCCAACCATGACTGCGCATGCAACCGACTGACGATGTCTTTCGACCCGGTATCAGGCAACCACTCCTTGAACCTCGATCCGTCGTCTCTCGCTCGTCTCACCGAAAATGTCGTCGCCTTCCCTGCCATTTCGCCGAATGTCAGCCCGTCCGGCGCTGCCTCCGCGGCACTCGCCTTCGATACCGCGCTGGAGTCACCCCTCGGGTTGTCCGACCCGAGCCCGCTCTCCGACTTTCTCGCGTCGCCGCTATTCAGCGTCGCCGGATACGACTCGGCTGCACCGAGTGCCACGTTCAGCGAACTCCCGCTGCCGAGTCCCGCGGACCAGCCTGCCGGGTCGGCTTTGCCCTCGGGTCTACCTTGGTTCCCTCCGCATCCCTCTTCGTCGGCGCCGACGCCGTTCGGGCAGTATGGTGCCACGTCGTCTGAGGCCACAATGGCGCCTCCTTCGACCGTCCTGCGCGAGCTCCCCCCGGCTGCGCCGCACCCCTCACCCGCCCTCTCGGCGTTCCCTCCGACTGTCTCCGCCCTCGAGACCTCGTCAGGCAGCGCCTCGTCTCACCTCGCCCCGCTTGCCATTCCCCCGACGCCCACATTTCGTCCGACGCTCACGTCAATTGCGTCAGCGAAGCGCGTCCCGACCGGGTTCCGGCCCGTCGACCCCCTCCCTCTCGACGCCCCGATCCAGCACCGCTCGTCTGTCCTCCCGTCCGCCACGTCGCGCAAGCGCAAGACGGCCGGCGCGGAACGCGCACTCGCCAAGCGCGGCCGGACTGAGACTCCCGCCCTCGAAGAAGCAGGTAAGGCTTCGCCTGCCCTCCCGGCCGAAGACGAGGACCTCCCAGCCGACATCGTCGCCGCCGTCGAGCGCAAGCGTCTCCAGAACACGCTCTCGGCGCGCAAGAGTCGGGCGCGCAAGCAGGCGCGGCTGCAGGAACTCGAGGCGGAGAACGATGCGCTCAAGGCCCGCATAAGCGAGCTCGAGGCCCTCCTCGGTCTCCCGTCCGCATCCTAGCACCGAGGCGCACGCCCGTCTCTCCACTTTCTCGCCTTCGTACCCCTCTCCTTTCCCCGTCCCCTCTTGGGAAACAGTCTTTGTCCCTCTCTTCGGCCCGGGACTCGAGAGTGGGATCAGAGGCTATTGCACCGGGAGGAAGAGTCTATACCGGACAGGAAAGAGGAAAGGAACGGTACAGCTAGTGACATGGAGCGCGGGAACCATCTATACGGGTATGTGCAACGAGAACCAGAACCATGGAGACCGGACAGGAAAGTAAAAGACCAGCTAGTACCCCTCGGCCGAGCGAGTGACCTCGACGTCCTTGCGCTCCCCCTCGCGATCGCGCCCTTCGACCTTGCCCGACTGTGCGAGCCCCTCGAGCGGGCGATGGCGCTCCAGCTGCTTCAGGTCGCGCGGCGTCGAGCTCGCAGAGGAGCGGAGCGAGTGTGCGGGCGGTTGCGGCGAGTGGGGGCGGCGGCGCTCTTCCGGGTACCGCGGCCGGGTGCGCTCGATGTCCTCGAGGAAGGACTCGAAGCAGAGCTCGACGGCGTCAATGTGCCTGAAAGCGAGGACGCGGTAAGTCTCGATGTAACGACTGGAGCGGTCCTGCGCCGAGGAGCACTCACCAGAAAAAGTCGCAGTGCTCGCCGTCGTCCATCTTCTGCACGCGGATGACCTGGACATCCGTTTCATGCACCTTGAGCCGCTCGAGAAGGGGTTCGGCGAGGACGAGGTAATCCTTCCCGCCGTGGTGCAGCACAAGAGGCGGGAAGCGCTTGTCGAACCATTTGTCCGCCGACGGGTCGAGGATGCACCCGCGCGTCGAGAAGCCGGCGTAGCCCGTCCACCAGAAGACGGACGCGCTCGAGACGGGGGAGGGCATGAAGCAGAACTTTTTCGGCTTGCGGTCCAGCAGCTGCGAGGCAGGAGGTGCTTCGTCAGCTCTTGCCGGGCTCGCCGCACGATGGGGAGGCGGGGGCGAAGACTGACCCAGTTCGCGTCCGTCCAGCGGAAGAGAAAGGCAAACATCTGGTAGCCGAGCAAGCCGAAGGGTCGGGACGGCACCCAGTTGTACGAGATCCGCATGAGCGGAATAAAGTCGAGCACGCCTGCGCGCGAGAAGGGGAGTCAGCCTCAACGGACGAAGTCGGGAGTTGACGACTGACGTACCGAACCAGCGGCGCCACGTCTTCCACTTCATGCTCTTCAGATACGTGAACGGGAAGCCGGTCGTGAGCGGCCCGGCGTAGACGGCCGGAGCGAGTGCGATGAAGATCGAGAGCTTTTCGCCGAGCTCGGGGACCATGCCCTGGGCGAGCGAGCAGAACATGGTGGCATTGCCTTGGGAATGCCCGATGTAGGCGACCTGTCGTGGGGGCTCCCATCAGCATGACCGGGAGGTTCCGGCGTGGAAACGACCCGGACTCGACGCACCTTGTCGTAGTTCGTGTCCCGCCGCACGTGGTCGACAAGTGCGGGCAAGTCGTAGCTGTTCGCAGAAGGGGGTGAGAAACAGATCCCGACGCTCGGCTGTGGGATGTAGAGCGAGCGCTTACAGAGCGAGTTCCTTGATGTTGTAGTCTGTCGAGAGACAGCCGTCAGTTTCCTGTATGTGGAGCCAACGTCCGGGCGAGCTTACCCCAGAAGCGCGGATCTGACCGTTTGAGCCACGAGTGGCCCATGTCGAACACGCCGCGGTTGTTGCCGAGGTAGACTTGGTAGTCTCTGCGGATCAGAGATCGCACGCTCAGTCTCAGGAAGCGAAACGAGAGCAGCTTTCGCACAATCGTACCCGTGCTCGGCGAGCCAGAATGCAAGGGAGCGCTCTTCCGAAGTGATGCTGCCGAGACGGGACGGTCAGTTGCCGCGTCCGCTCAAAGCGGGACAGTAAGACTCACAAGCTTCCGCAGGACTGGAACAGCCCGTGTTGGATCAAGACCGGAAAGCCCTTGCGCCCATCCGAATGCACCTGGGCGGGCTTCTTTAGACACTCGACCTTGAACACCTTGAGGAGGTAGCCATCCTTGGTCTCGACCGTCTGCTCGATAATGTCGAACCCGCACCGGCGGGCATAGTACTGAATGTCCTTGACGACTTTTTCCGTCTTGCGGTACGCGCGCGCCTCGTCCGTGTCCCACTCGCGGCGATGTCGCGGGACGGAGAGTCCGCGGGCGACGCGATAGGCGCCTTGGAAGAAGCGGGCGGTGAGCGCCCAGATGACGATGAGGACGAGGAAGGCTGCGGACGCTGCATTCGCGAAGAGCTGCAGCCAGAAGAGCTTGAAGCGACTGCGGAGGGTCGGCGGCGCGAGCGGACCGGAGCGGGCGGTCGAGGGGAAGGTGCCGAACGAGCCGAACGCCGAGTGGGACAGGGTGAAGGCGCGAGGTCTCGGGCGCGACGGCGTCGAGTCTTCGGCGAGGAGAGTCTGAGCCTCGTCGTCGCAGTAGAGTTCCTCGTCTCCGGCGGGTGGGGTCGTCGCCCCGTGGCCGTTCTGCCTCCGAGCGAGTACCTTGCGGAAAAGGTCCTCCTCGACGGACTGGTCAGGCAGCGCAATACCGGGAGTCGAGACCGACGTGGAAGAGATGGCGGGCGAAGGGAGCGCCGAGATGTGCGGAGAGAGCGGCGACGGGCGCGGCAGCCGGAGGACGAGTTCGTCGGACGGTCCCGTCAGGTAGTCTCGCGGGCCGTACCCGCTCGGAACGGTGAGCAGGTCGCCCTCGGTCCCGGTCTGGGTTTCTCCCTCGTATCCCTGGTCGATTTCGGCGCGCTGCCGGCTCGCCTTGCTAGTCGGGTGGGCGTTGGTGCCACCGTTCACGCGCGGTCCATCCGACGGACTCGGGTCCCTCGGGTCCTGCGCGGGTGCGGGCGGAATCTCGAGATCGAGCGCGACGAGGTTCGTGAGTCCGAGTGCACCAGGTGGGGTGGTGGTCGGCCAGGCCTGTGCGTTGTGCATGGCGCCGCCGCGTGCGGAGAGCGAGTCGGCGGCGGGGCGGAGGGCGGAGGAGAGCGCGGCATTGGCGGGGCTCGTTCTAGCTGCGCTGTTGGGCGACGGCGTTCCCCTGCGCGACTTGGACCCGCCGTCCTGGTCGATTTCGTCGCCGAAAAGGGGCAGCGGTGGCTCGACCGTGTGCGTCGTCAGGACGGCCGTCGAAGTCGGCAGCAGCGTCGGCCCTGCCGGCCGCTTGGGCGAAGCGCTGGGCATAATGGCTGCTTCTGACGCGGTCTGTGACGTGCGCAAGGCGGCGAGGCAGCGGACGGCGGCGGTTGCTTGGGCTTCTGTCGATGATGCGCGTGACGATGGCTCGCTGGCTGTTCCTCGTCGCCGGACCTCTGCTCGAGCGGCTTCTGGACACGGTGCGTCGGTCTCCGGGTGTCTGTATCCGCCTTACGCCCCTATAGCTCGTCGTATGCTGTCCGGCGCGGTGTCGAGTGTTTGGCTCCCCAAGATGGCGACGGCTCGCAGTTTCGCCCGCAGCGCGTTCCGGAGCCGGACAACGTCACCCACTCTGACCCATCGCGCTCAGCCAGACCTATTCAAGGTACACAAGTCATCACTTCACTGCAAAGCTGATACGCCCGACTGACATGCGTCACTCAAGAGAGGTGATTGGCCATGGCCGATCAGCCCCTGACGCGGAACGATCGAAAAAAGTCGCACGGAACGACCGAAAATCGCGCAGAGCTCAGCAAGCGAAAGTCGACGTCGCCTCGAGACCCTACAGCGCGGTCTGTGCGCCCATCGAGTACCAGAGAGCAGCCACAGTCGCCTCGAGTATGGCCGACATCGACTTTGACGTCGCGCCGCCCGCCGAGGAGGTCGCCGCCGCTGCCGTCGCCGTCTCTGAAACCACCAAGCCCAAGAAGGACAAGAAGGACAAGAAGGAGAAGAAGGAGCGACGTAAGAGCGGCGAGAGCAGCAAGAAGCGCAAGTCCCGCGACGATGAGCCCGCGGCGGACGGCGGAAAGGAGGAGGCGGAAGCACCGACCGAAGCTGTGGCCGCTGCGGGAGGGGACGACGACGAGGAACGGCCGCTCTCGCACAAGGAAAAGCGTCTCGCCAAGAAGCGCAAGCTCGCCGCCGAGCAAGCCGGAGAGGACCCCGAGGCCGTCGCCGTTCCGGCGCACAAGGCGGCGAAACCGACGGCCGCTCCGAACTCGATCGGCAACACCCTCGTCGGCAACACGCCCGCCCGGTCTGCGCACGGCGTCTGGATCGGCAACATGAACTTTGCGACCCACCCGCGAGAGCTCCTCGCGTGGATGGCGGACCGCGGTTTGAAGGACGTCACGCGCATCAACATGCCCGGAGGCAAGCGCCAGCACGAGAACAACCGAGGGTGAGTCAGCCTTCACCTTCTTGGCCGCTCTTCCACTAACTGACGGCTCCCTCGACAGCTTCGCGTACCTCGACTTTCCGAGCGCGGCCGAGGTTCAGATCGCCGTCGGTCTCTCGGAACAGCACCTCGACGGCCGCAAGCTCCTCATCAAGGACTCGTCCGACTTTACCGGCCGCCCTGCCGCCTCGACCTCGACTGCGACCGACCCCAACATTCCCAGCGGATCCGTCAAGTCGGTGATCGCCACCCTCGACCCCTCGGCGCTCGAGCGCCCGCACCCGAACGCCGCCGCCCCTTCTTCCGCTTCGAACCCCGCCGAAGCGAACGCCGGCAATCCGTCCCTGAACCGCACTGCGCGCAAGATCTTGTCTCGTCAGCGGAACCCGGCCGGTCCGACGCTCTTTATTGGAAACCTCGGGTTCGAGACCGTCTCGGAGGACATCCGCGACATGTTTGACCGGAACCAGCGGAGGTCGAGCGAGTGGGCTCCGGGTGGCAGCGAGGAGAAGAAGGCGGAGAAGAAAAAGGGCAAGGGCAAGCAGCCCGCGGACGGCGAAGAGGGTGGCTCGGACGCCGAGTCGGATGCCGACGCCGCCGGAGACTCGGAGGACGACGACGCCGCGGAGGAGGAAGAGGGGGACGGTGCGAAAGGCGACGCGGACAAGGCAGAGGCTCGCAAGGCGCGCAAGGAGAAGAAGGACAAGGGGCCCCTCGACCTGTCCAAGGCCAAGGATGCCGGCATTCGCAAGATCCGACTCGGAACTTTCGAAGACTCGGGCAAATGCAAGGGGTGCGTCCGCGAAGCTCCATTCGCATGTCCAACTGCCGGACTGACTTTCTGCTACAGCTGGGCCTTTGTCGATTTCCACCTTCCGGCACAAGCGACGCGTGCCCTGCTCAACCTGCACAACCACCAGCTGAACGGCCGCAAGCTCAACGTCGAGTACGCCTCGGCCGAAGCTGTCCGACGCGGAGGTCTCGGCACGCGCTCCGCGGTCAAGCGCGTCCGCTCGCAGCGCGACCACAATGACGACGGGGGAGAAGACGGCGAGGAGGACTCGGGCGCGAGGCGCGGACCGCGGAGACGACAGGACCGGAACGGCGGTGGCGAGTCGACTTCGTTCGGCGACATCGACGTTCGTGCGCTCGCGGTCGATGCTGCGTCGTCGGCGAACGCGACTTCGTACCGAGGAGACCGGGGTGGTCGTAATGGTGGTGGCCCCTCCCAGCCGCGGCGGAACTTTGACGCGGGCCGGGAGGAAGGCGCGGGACGTCGTCGGGAGAAGGAGGCGCTTCCGGGTGGCAAGCGGGCGAAGCCTGGTGCGGCGCTCGCGATGGCGCAGCGGGCGAGCGAGGCGATCGTGCCCGGCGCTCAGGGCAAGAAGGTCGTCTTTGACTAGCTGGATCTTCGGTGCAGTTCCGGCCTTGCTTCGCTACCAGACTCATCATGACTGTCTGTCTGTGTGCTATCATTGCGTATCAATTGGGAGCCCTGAATGTGCGCAACCCGGAGGAGCGGACGGACGCGGCTCACCCGCTTTTGATCGCGGCACGCGCTCGTCCCCGCTTTGGAAGCCGTATTGCCGGCCAAGGCAGCTCGTCTCTACTGCTGGATCCTGTGTCTTGAGGCCATCTTACGCTCGACACAAGAACGCTTCCAGCTTTGTCACCGCCAGCGCCCAAAGTCTGCGCCGACCTTATCGTCTCCGAACTTCGCTCGTCTCCGCCTGATCACGTCCCTGAGCTCCCTACGACCGCCAACATGACGACGCTGCCCTCGACGGTCTCTGTCGGTCCCTCCGACCTGCCGCCCAACACCTGCGCCCTGCCCCGGACCGGCCAGCTCGCGGGCTTGCTCACCGCGATCCGCGACAAGAACACGGCCCGCGGCGACTTTATCTTCTACTCGGACAGGATCATCCGCTTGCTCGTCGAGGAAGGCGAGTCGGACTGTGCATGGTCCGCCGGGAGCAGTCTGGGGCTCTATGACTGACACTCTGATCCGCTTGCTGGCTCGCAGGCTTGAACCACCTGCCGGTCGTCGAGAAGAGTGAGCGCCTGCATGAGTTTCCGCTCGTCCGGAACGATCTGCTGACTCTGCTTCTCTACACGCAAAGCTGTCCGGACACCGACTGGTACGTCCGCCGTAGACCCTGGCCGGGTTTGACGCTGCTTTGCTCGCGTGCCCCAGCTGACATTGACAGGATCCCCCTCCGCAGGGCTCGACTACAATGGCGTCAGCTTTGAAGGACGAATCTGTGGTGTCTCGATCATGCGCGCTGGCGAGGCCATGGAGGCGGGTCTCCGAGAATGCTGCCGGTGAGGAGCATCCCCCGGCTCCACTCTTGCGTCCCGACGTCGCCGCTCAATACGGCCTATTTGCGCCTGCAGAGCGGTCCGGATAGGCAAGATCTTGATCCAGCGCGACGAGGAGACGGCGCAGGCCAAGTTGTTCTATGCCAAGCTGCCGGATGACATCTCGAGCCGGTACTGCCTCCTCCTCGACCCTATGCTCGGTGAGTCTCTTCCCTCTTTGACCGCCTCCTTAGGTTTCATCACGACCTACACGCACCACGTGACACCGGCTGTCCCTCTCCGTGCTGAGCGGCTGACTCGCCGTCCTTCCACCTTCACAGCCACCGGCGGCTCGGCGATCAAAGCCGTCGAAGTGCTGATCGACCACGGCGTCCCTCAAGAGCGCATCATCTTCCTGAACCTCGTCTCGTGCCCCGAAGGCCTCAAGGCGATGCACACCGCGTACCCGCACGTCAAGGTCGTCACGGCGTGGGTCGACGACGGCCTCGACGCGCACAAGTACATTGCGCCCGGACTCGGAGGTGAGTTTCTTGGGCTGCTTGCTGTCGGCCCGATCGTAAGCGGCCGCTGATGTCAGGTTCTTCTGCCGGCCTATCAGACTTTGGCGACCGCTACTTCACCTCGAACTGATGCTCAGACTGCCCGGGAACGGAACGAACTCGATTCACTTGTAGAACCAGCATCATGCCAACGCGCTCATCAACACCGCCTTCTTCTCGTCAGCAGCACCGACAGAATCATGTTCTCCTTCACCGAGCGATGCGGGACCAAGAGCTTCTACACAGCCGGCGACAGCCCTCAACACAAGAACGGAGGGGTATACGGTTTCTTCGCTCGAATGTATTCTACACTCGAGAGGGGGCGCGCGCGCGACAACTGAACGGATACGCATGTGAGATAAAGGAAGAGTGAGGGAGAGAGGCGCAGGAAGGTGGGCGAGGTCGGAGACCCGAGACGGGTTCGACGCTGGCCTGGACGAGTGACGGGGCATGCGAAGGGATAGGATGAGGAGGGTGCCCAGCCGGACCACGGCAGAGTGTCCGAAGGTAGGACGAACCGAAGCGCCGTGCCAGGACGGGCTGAAAAGACCTTCGGGAAGAGCGAGTCGGGGTTCGAAGACGGGGGAGTGGGTAATAAAAGACTGATAGTACGACGGGGTAAAGGCAGGAACTCAGAACCAGAGAGACAGGAGATAGTGTAGGAGGGAGAAAGCGGGAGGGACGAAGGAGCCGGCAACAAGGTCGAGGTAGGGCAAGTCGCGGTCGAATGTCTGTCGAAGCAGGACACCTTGAATCGTAGTCGCTTGATGCTGCAGCATCGGGGCAGCGTTATCATGCTCAGGACCAGATCTGTACCCGCAGAAAAGGTCAATGGCTGCTCGGCGGGGCCAGAAGGCATCAAGCCGCCTCACCTTGAGCATGCTGTCCCACGATCCAGTACAGAGGGCCATGCCGTCCGCGCTGACGCCGAGGCAGCTGACGCGGTTCTCGTGCCCGGCGAGGACCCCGACCCGTTCGCCCTTGAGCGTGTCCCAGACGTTGCAGTTAAAGTCGTCGTAGCCGGCAAAGAGGAGGCGACCCGAGACGGAGAAGCCGACCGACGTGATGCCACACAGGACGTTGTCGTGCGTGTACTGATTCAGCTCCCGGTCGGCGCGAAGGTCGAACAGGCGGCAGGAAGCGTCGTCGGAACCGGTCGCGAACGCGTTGCCGTTCGGGAAGAAGCTGCAAGGATCGGCGATGGTGAGACAAGTCCGACCTTCTCGCTGCGCACAGCCACTACGGTACGCCAGGGCTTACGAGACGGCGTTGATATCGGACTCGTGGCCCGTAAACGTCTGCACGGCCTTGCCCGTCCGGATGTCCCACACCTTGGCGGTCGTGTCACACGCGCCCGACACGAAGACGTTCTGATTCGGCCCGACCGAAAGACTATGGAGCACGGCGTGTCAGTGGTGCGCACTCCCGACGCGCGAGCGTGGCCAGACCACCGAGCACGCACCTCATCACATCGCCGGTGTGATCGTTGAACTCGATCACGCGCACGCCGGCGTCAATGTCCCACAGCATGCAGCTCATGTCGCCCGACGAGGTGAGGATCTGGCGGTCGTTCAGGAAGCGACAGCACGAGAGGTAGCCGGTGTGGGCGCTCAGTTCGCGCGCGACCTTGGCGGTCCCCTCGCGGCTCCTCAGGTTGTAGATCGAGCAGATGTTGTCGAGGCCGCCGCATGCGACAAAGTTGCCCGACGGCGAGTACGCGCAGGTCATGACCCACGACGAGCGGAGCGGGATCGCGTGGACCTTGTTCGACGTGTACGCGTCCCAGACGATGAGTTTGCCGTCCTGCGACGCCGAAACGAGATGTCGCTTGTCTTGCGACCAGTGCATGGCGTAGATCTTGGCGAGATGACCTTTCAGAGTTCGTCGCACGCGCATCTGTATCCGAGGGAGCGGCTCCACGTCGTTTGCCATGGCGCGCACTGGTCGCGGTCGCGGTGGGGAGGGGTTGGGGTCAGCGCTCTCTGTCGCCGGCAAGGGTCGCTCGCTGGCGGCACCACAGCTCCCGTGGACTTACGACTGGTATCTGCGAGCTGTTCCCTCCTGGCCCGGATCTTTTCCTTGAGGAGCTCTGCCTCCCTCCGCGCGGCGGCGATTTTTTCCTGAATGTCGGGTTGCGACGACATGGCCGAGTCTCGTGGCGTGCTGGCTGCGGCTCAGGCGAGGTCGTCACGGAGAGAAGGGGAAGGAGGAAGAGGTGCGAGAGCTAGCTCGGTTTGGGACGGACGCGAGACGGGGGCGGGAACGGGGTCCGAGCAACAAGGGGGAGGGGCGATCATGCGACGAGTCAGCCTTTGCGGGTGCGCTTCGATGCTGTACAGAAGCACAGTGGTACTCACATGGCGATGCGCCTCTGCCTGCG
This sequence comes from Rhodotorula sphaerocarpa, assembly GCA_024713535.1. Lineage (NCBI taxonomy): Eukaryota > Fungi > Basidiomycota > Microbotryomycetes > Sporidiobolales > Sporidiobolaceae > Rhodotorula > Rhodotorula sphaerocarpa. The sequence continues at coordinate 567,538 of JANIBP010000004.1, read as the reverse complement.
AGCTGGTTCGGCGAAAGGGACGGACGGGAGCAGTTGAGGCCACCGACGCGAGCGAGGTGGGGCGGACGGGCTCGAGCGACTCGAGAGGCCCAAGCGAGCGATCGAGGGCGTCCGGCTGGCGACTCAGTTGCCGGCTGAGAAGTGTTTTGATGATCGCGCGGGCCGTACGATCCGGTACGTGGCTGTATCGAGGTAGAGAAGCGGGTCGAGACGGCGACGAGGCGGACAGGACACGGTCGGCGAGGTGTGTGCCGCTTCGACGGGCTCGGGAGGACTCGGCGCCGCCAGCCAGGCGTCGTAGAAGGTAGTCGCTAGGTTATGGTGCTGCACTCGTGGGTCTGGCGGTGCTGTAGCGAGCAGACGGCGGCGGGGTGTCGAGGACAATAGGGAGGCGCCGCCTGAACGGTGATGAGCGAGCCCCGGTCGCAGAAGGGCGCACGCGGCTCGAGCGGGGTCGGCAGAGACCAGGCGAGCTGTTCCCGGGTGCTTCTGACCGCGTAGTGACCCTGTCGTGCTGCAAGAGTCCGTCTCGCGCGGGCGCTGTGAACCCGCGAGGAGGCGCAGTCTCCGGTCGGCGTCGTCGCCGTCCGCTTCTTCGCCCCGGCTCTCAACACGGCGGACCGGAATACTTACCCGACAGCTCATCGGAGAGCTTGATCTGCTTTGACCTCTACTAAACGACCTTCTCTGCAGCGCTGGCTGACCCTCCGCTCGCCTCCGTACGTGGCGGTCGACCGCTAGCCCCCCGCTAAGATCGGCGAAGATACCCATACTTTCTGTTCGCTCTGCCGCAGCCCTCGGCTCCGCTGTCTGTAGTTCCTTTCTCTCCGAACGCCATACTTCGATCCGCCGAATTGATGAGCTGCTTCGTCGTTGCGCGCGACTCGCATATCGGGACCACCCCGGACCCGACCTGACCTCCCCGGCTTGTCCTCCGACTTGTTTCGTTGACGATCTCTCCCGATCCTGCGGCTCGATGCTTGCGTAAACACTAGCAGCTCAGCTTGTTTGCGATGGCTGGAACGGAACTGCTTAGCTTTGCTGACGGTGTGCGCATCGCGGCTAGGCAAGAGTCGCTGCTGCGGACTCTCCTTCCGACGGCTTTCCACATACATTTTGCCGCCCAAGGCGTCGGTCGGACAGTTCGCTCGAGACAATGTGAGCAAGTCGACAAGAATGGCATTCTCTTCCCCTACTCGCGACCGACTTTGGCGCTCTTTCGGGAGTTCTCCCTGCGTACCTCGGCTCCTTCCGCTCCTACTCCCGCTGCCGGCCCTTCCTCGCGTTACATTCGATCGCTTGAGAGGAGGGCTCCGGTCACTTTTTATCAGCGTGCCAGCCGGTCTGTTGCCTGTTGATAATCTGACTTCGAACCGGGGTCCTTCCAAGTTACTTCAAGCCGAGTAATAACGAGGTACACTCGATGTGTTGCGGACCTGCTTTCGATCGTCTCTATCTGTGTCATGATCGGTTAAGGATAGGGAAGCGAGAGCTAGCCGAGCACTTTCGGGTATTATCGCTTGTGGTCGACTACAGTATGCTGCGGATCTATGTGTGTGGCGGTGCAGAAATTGGCCCTGGCGCGGAAGCTCGTTCGGCGCGTGCGGATGAGCTCGAAGGCCTCGAGACCATAAGCCAATCTGGCTACACCGCTGGACAGCGCCTGAGCACTTCATACGAGCTCTAGACTCGGCATCTTAGGCAGGCCATAGAGGAACGCGGGCACCAGCTCGAGGAGAGGACGCGCAAGACCCGCTCGTCTCGACCAACTTTCAAGTCCGGCTTCTAAGCGATCGACTCCGAGACTACCCCCGAGCCTAGACGCCGCCGTACAGCATGGTTCGCGACACGAGTAACCCGACTACCAAGGCGCGCTCGTCCAAGCACGCCGCCGCGACCGGCCTCAAGACCGGCAATGTCCGCACCAAGGGTCAGTCAGCCACCGCCAACGTACCTTCTAAACCGTCCTTGAAAGCTGATTCGGGGTCTTTCGACAGGCGAGAACTTTTACCGCGATGCCAAGTCGGCCAAGCGGGTCAACCTCCTCTCCGGAAAGTCGAGCAAGGCCGTCCGCGACCGCGACGGTAAGGTCCTGAAGGTCGCCGAGTTCCAGTCCCACGAGGCGACACCCGGGCGCGTCCAGCCGGACCGGAGGTGGTTCGGCAACACGCGCACGATCAGTCAGACTGCGCTCGACCACTTCCGAGAGACGCTCAAGGACAAGATCGCCGACCCGTATGCGGTCGTCCTCAAGCAGAACAAGCTGCCGATGAGCCTGCTCTCCGACCACGTTCGAGGAGTGAGTTCAATAGAGTACCGCGTACGCTTGTCGCCCCAACCAGCCCACTGACGGGACTGGCTCTACCAGGGCGGCAAGCAAGACCTCGTCTCGACCGAGCCGTTCTCCGACACCTTCGGTACCAAGGCGCAGCGCAAGCGCCCCAAACTCGACATCGGCTCGATCGAGGAGCTCGCGAGCAAGGTCGCCACGCACCAAGCCAAGGTCGCCGCCGACGCAGTCCAGGCGGAGAAGGACCAGCGGTTGAGCGAGATCCGCGATATCGAGGGCAGCATCGCCCCGGAGCTTCTCGCCGCGCAGGAGGAGGACAAGCAGCTGAGCAACGTGCCGCAGGACTACATCCTGAGCGCTGGTACGAGTAAGCGAATTTGGGGAGAGCTCTACAAGGTATGTCCGCAGTTCCCGCCACCTGAAAGAGTTCACCTCGTGCTCACCTCGCCCGCTGCCGCCAGGTTATCGACTCGTCCGACGTTATCCTGCAAGTCCTCGACGCTCGGGATCCGCTCGGGACTCGCTGCGACTCGGTCGAGCAGTACCTCGCCAAGGAGAAGCGGGGCAAAAAGGTCATCTACGTCCTGAACAAGGTCGATCTCGTCCCCGGCTGGGTCGCTGCCCGCTGGGTCAAGATCCTCTCCAAAACGCACCCGACGATCGCGTTTCACGCCTCGATCAACAACTCGTTCGGCAAGGGTAGCTTGATCCAGCTCCTCCGCCAGTTCTCGACCCTGTACTCGGACAAGAAGCAGATCTCGGTCGGCTTCATCGGGTACCCGAACGTCGGCAAGTCGTCAATCATCAACACGCTCAAGAAGAAGGCCGTCTGCAAGGCGGCTCCGATCCCGGGCGAGACCAAGGTCTGGCAGTACATCACCCTGATGCGCCGGATCTACCTCATCGACTGCCCCGGTATCGTGCCCCCTTCGGCGCGCGACACCGAGTCGCAAAAGGTACTGAAGGGTATCGTCCGAGTCGAGCACCTGTCCGACCCGGCGCAGCACATCCAGTTCCTGCTCGACCGCGTCCGGAAGGAGTACCTCGTCCGGACTTACGGCATCCCAGAGTGGAGCAGCGCGGAAGACTTTTTGACGCAGCTGGCGCGCAAGGCCGGCAAGCTGCACCGGGGAGGAGAGGCCGACTTCCGCACGGTCGCGACCATGGTCCTGAACGTGAGCCCACCCCCCAAGGTTCCGCTGACTGGGCGAAATAAGTGAGACTGACTGCTCGCTCCCCGCCCATTGCAGGACTGGATCCGCGGCAAGATCCCCTACTACGTCGCACCGCCCGAGCCGACCGACGCAGCGGGCAAGCCCATCCCGCGCCCTCTTAAGCTCGGCTCGTCGAGCGCGTCGACCACCGTGGCGGACGACAAGCCGAAGGCGACGTCGGTGTTCGACCAGGTCGACGAGAACGGCAACACGACGCGGCGCGTGCCGGGCGTGCAGCAACCGTTGCACCAGATTGTCCACTCGACCAAGTTCTTGCCGGACGACGTACGCCGAATCGAGGACGACGACGAGGAGGATGAGGCGGAGGGTGCCGAGGGCGCGGACGACACGTTCGAGGATGACGGCGAGGAGTGGGGTGGAATCGCCGAGGACGATGGCGAGGCGGAGAGTCTCGACGAGGAGGAAGACGAGGAGGACGAAGGTGCCGCGGACGGCGACGAGGCGCCTCTTGCATGGGACGAGCTGTTCGCGCAGGCTGTCGGCGACGTCGATGAGGCCGATAGCAGCGAGGCCGATGCGGCGGTTGCGGCCGTGGTCGGCGACGCCGCCCTCTCGGACGACGACAGCGACCCCGAGTTCACGGTCGAGGTCGAGGAGGAGTTTGATGTTAATCTCGACGATGAGGACGACGAGTCGCTGGACGGCGAGGAGGAGTTCGGTACCGGCGACGAGGACGACGTCGAGATTGTCGTCAATGGCGATGCAGCAGGCGCATCCAAGTCGGCGGTCGCGGCAGCCAAGGCGGCCCGGAAAGCGCCGGCCGGCAAGAAGCGCAGTACGTCCATCTTTCAGCGGTCTTCGCTAGCTCAAAATACTGATCCTGCGCTTATTCCATCAGCCCGAGCGATTGACGCCGTTTCGTCGGACGACGAGAGCGGGTCGGACCGGCCGGTCAAGGAGAAGCGCATGACGACCAACAAGAAGAAGGCGACCAACTTCTTCACCCATGCTAACGTTAAGAAGTAAGTCCCTCAGCGGCAGCTCTCACCGACGGCTGTAAGCGCGCTCGCTGACCCTGCGATTGTTCGGCCGCTGCAGCAAATCACGACGAGGTGGGCCGGTCAAGGACCAGCAGGCACGCAAGGCCGCAGCTACGGGTGCTGCACCTGCCGCCCCGAAGGGTCACTCGGGCACGAGCAAGAAGCGGAGCGGTGGACCGCCGGGTGGCGGCAAGCGGAGATGAGGATGAGCAGAGCGTGGGCGTCGGGACTCGGTGGCTCTGCTTCCCTTAGCGTTTTGGTTGGCTTGTTCGCCCTGCAGCTGTTGTAATAGCTTAATCTCCTATACGAAGCAGTCAGACCGGGAGAGCGGGCGCGGGGTGTCAAAGTGGGCGGAAAGCGCGGGGGCTCGTCCGGCAACGTCCGGTCGCCGGCTGCTGGCTTTGCGGCCGGACGGCCGAGCGGCACGCAGGTTCCGCCGCCGGCTCTCGGTTTTTACCCTCTGATCCCAACTTGTAGCAAACAGCGTCTGTCCATCAAGTGGCTCATGCTCTCGGCTGCTCGCACCGCAGCTCGTCCTGCCGCTCCCGCCGCCCGCCTCACGCTCTCGTCGCTCGCCGCCCACCGCACCGCCGCCGCCTCGGCCCAGCGTCACCTCGTCGGCGCGCGCACCTTTGCCATGTCCTCCGCCCGCAAGTCGGACGCCTCGAACGGGTCGGCTGACTCGTCTGCCAGCCCTATGCGTGTGTTCATGTCCTCAGCAACTCGTCGGAAGGCCGCTGAGGACGGCGGGTGCGGTTCCCCACTGACCGAACTTTTCTCGCTTCCGTGACAGTCCGATTCGAGCACACGCTTCCGCATTTGCCCGTACCGACCTTGGAGGAGACTGCAGACCGCTACCTCGCCTCGATCAAGCCCTATCACACCGCCCAGGAGCCGCAGGCCTCCGCCGAACCCCTCAAGAGCTGGACCGAGTCCGAAGCCGCAGTCCGCGAATTCGTCCAGAGTCCGCTCGTCCACAAGTTGCAGGAACGCCTGCAGCAGCGCGCCGAGGGCAAGGAAAGCTGGCTGTCCGAGTGGTGGAACGAGACGGCCTACTTTGGCTACCGCGGTCCGGTCGTCCCCGGTACGCCCACTACCCCTCGCCGTTCTCCGCGCGGAATGCTTTGTGTCCTCCGACGTCCCGCTGACTCAGTTCCGCTCTTCTCGTATAGGTGTCAACTATTTCTACAGCCACAAGGATGACCGGACACGCCGGACGGGCCCTGCTCGCGCTGCCGGCCTCTTGCGCGGTCTTCTCTACTTCCGTCGTCTCGTCGTAACGTGAGCCCCGCTCTTCCCGATATCCTGAGCCGCAGAAGTGTTGACGTTCAGACGCTCGCCCTCAGTGAGCAGCTCGAGCCGGAGATGGCTCGCAAGACGCCGCTCTGCATGGCGTCGTACAAGTACCTCTTCAATGCCACCCGGCTTCCGACTTCTCCCATCGACACGGCCAAGATCTACGACCCGAACCAGAACAACCACGTCGTCGTCGTTCGCAAGAACAAGTTCTACGAGGTCCCGGTGGTCGACGAGTCGGGCGAATGGCTCAGCGCTACGGAGCTTGAGGCGTAAGTGTGCCGAGCCCTCGGGAGGATATACTCGACCTGACATCGCCACCCTCCATAGGCTCTTCCAGGATGTCGTTGAGAAGGCCGGCACGGAGGCAGACCCGCATCCTGTCGGTGCTCTGACCGCTGCGGACCGCGATGTGTGGACAAAGGTGCGCACGCTTCCGGGCTCACTGCACGATCTCGCACAGATCTTGACTCGCGCCCCTCGTAGGCTCGGCAAGAAATCATCTCGCACGACCCGAAGAACAAGGCGTCGCTCGAACGAATCCAGTCCGCCATCATCGTCATCTCGCTCGACTCGAAGAAGCCTTACACACGCGAGGAAAAGAGCTGGGGTCTTTGGGTCGGCGACGGCAAGGACCGGTGGTTCGACAAGCACCAGCGTGAGCTTTAGTTCCATCACTTTCCCGATTCGGAGCGCGTTGGAACCTGACCTGGCTCATCTACGTGCGCAGTCATCGTCTTTGAGAACGGCAAGTCGGGCTTCAACGGCGAGCACTCGTGCATGGACGGTACCCCGACCTCGCGCCTGAACGACTGGCTCCTCCGGTCGCTCGCCCACGGCAAGGTCGACCTCGGCTCGTCCGAGATCCGCCCGGCCAGCAAGCTCCCGCAAGTAAAGGCGCTTACGTTCAACCTGCCGGACTCGGTCAAGTCCCACATCTCGGACGCCGTCAAGGCGCACGATTCGATCATGGCGAAGCACGACCTGTCGGTGCTCGAGTACTCGGGGTACGGCAAGGAGGTCATCAAGAAGTACAAGACCTCGCCGGACTCGTACGCCCAGCTCGTCATGGGATTGGCGTACTACAAGATGGAGGGCCGCGCGGCCCCGACGTACGAGTCGGCGCAGACCCGCAAGTACCGCCTTGGCCGGACCGAGGTCATCCGCTCGACCTCGAACGAGGCCCTCGCGTGGTACAAGGCGATGGAGAATCCGAAGGCGTCGGTGAGTCGCACACCGACGACCTATGCGCGCTGGCTCTGCCACTGACCCTATCACCCCTTTCCCTTTCAGGACGCCGAGCGACTCGAGCTCTTCCGCAAGGCGGCCGCCAAGCACATTAAGCTGGCCGGCGAAGCAGCCGACGGACGCGGAGTTGACCGCCACCTCTTCGGTACGCGTGACACATCTTTTGATTGGCTCAAGAAGTGGGAAAGCTGACTTTTGCTGGCACGTCGCAGGTCTCAAGAAGGTGCTTCAGGACGGCGAGGAGCTCCCGAAGATCTACCAAGACCCGACCTTTGCCAAGTCGTCGACCTGGCTCCTCTCGACCTCGCAGCTCTCGTCCGAGTACTTTGACGGCTGGGGCTACGGACCCGTCGCCGACGGCGGATACGGTCTCGCCTACTCGGTCAACGAGCGGACGCTCCGCTTCACGATCACCTCGGAGAACCGCGCCGAGCACAACAACGTGAACGCGTTCCGGCACTACCTCGAGGAGGCGTGCGAGGACGTCCGAGAAGTCATGGAGAGGTCAGGCGCCCAGCAGGCGGAGCCCGTCAAGGCAAAACTCTAGAAGCCGAGACCACAATCAAGCATATACGAGTCCGAATTCATGTTTTCTTCCTACGAAAGAAAGATGCAGATAGATGCAACAACATTATGAGGAGATGATATCTCTAGGGCGAAGAGGGGAAGGATGCTCTACGAGTCGATGTCGGACAGCCAGGAAAAGTCGCGCAGGTTCTCTTCGCGCTCCTGCTCGCCGCGCAGAAGCCGCTCGATGCTAAGGTTCAGGGCGTAGACGAATAAATCGCGCTCGAGCTGTGGGGGTTCCTCCGAATGAGTTTTGACTCAGTCGGGAGATAAGCGAGCAAGACACACCTTGGACCGCGTGCGGTAGACGCGCGCAAAGTTGGATTTGCCCTTGCGGCCGAGGTTGCAGTTGGCGCCGCTCTTCGAGTGCTTGATCTTCATGATCACGAAGGTGCAGTCGTCACGTTCGTCGGCGGATCGCAGGCAGTCGGTGCCGGGGTAGCACCGCGGGAATTGGTGCTCCGACTCGTCGGCGGGGTCCCACTGGTTGGTGCTGGCGTTCGGCGCGTTGAGATGGCCGGCCAGGTTGCCGCTGTAGACGTAGCAGTCGCGCAGGTGGAGCAAATTGCGCCGTCGGTGGTACGGAGACGGGAGAGGCTGGCCGTTCATATCGCGTTCGACGTGTTGAAACTCGAGGAGGATGCCCGGCATGAGGATGAGGTGACGGAGCTTGTACATGCCGCGGACGCCGTGCTTGACGTGCATGACGCCTTCCTTCATGATGGCGCGGCAGCCGTCGAGCAAGCACCAGTTGTACAGGTACGTCAAGTGCTGACTCGACAGCACCTCGTCTCGCGTAAGGGGAGGTTGCGCCTCGCCTTCCGTGCCTTCCTCGTAGTTGTTCCGTGTGTGTGGGTTGCGAGGCGGGATGCGACAGACCATCGAGTCGGCGCCGGACAACTCCATGTGCTGAACGGCGTCGATACGCTGACGACGGGTCCAGTAAGTCGCCAGCGCTCGCAAGCGGGCGACCCATTCGTCGCGGACCTCGTTCGAAGGACACTGATGAAACCGAGGGAGCGCCAATCAGCTGAGGAACCTATGCTCAGCAAGTACACCCGACTCACTTCGAGCTTGGCCGTGACGCCGGAGTTGAACTTGACGGTCAAGGTCCGCAGTTTTCGAGATCGGGTTCGGTCGTCGAGGCCGGCCGCCTCGTGGTCGTTCGCTTCGAGCTCGGGATCGACGGCAACGATCTCGCTCAGCTGGACATAGCCCTGGGCGTCCGAGACCTGAAGGAAGCCGCGCTTCTTCTCGACCATTTCGAGGTACTCGAGCATCTGGTTGCCGTCGCAGTTGGCAGCGTGGTCGTCGAACTCATCGTCGTGGTTGTGCGGCTTGCCGAAGGTCTGATCGGCGACTTCGGTGAGGTTCAGACTCTGCAGGGCCCAGTCGCGGCGCTTGCGGTTTTCACGGGACCGGTCGCGGAGAACGCTGCGCGCGATCGGGCTCCAGATCCGCTCGCGCTTCTTGCGGTCCGGTTGGGCGAGCGTCGCCATTCCGGCGATGAACGGCGCCAACACGACGGCGGCCGGATTGTTCATGGCGTTGTGCACCTGCAGCGGCGGGTCAGGGGCGTGCGCGAGCGTCGGCCGAGTTCGGAACAGCAAGTTCAAGCGGGTCGAGAGGTACACGCGCTGCGATCGCTGGTTCGGCGCCGCAACGATCGCGAAGCCCTCGATGCCGGGCGGCTCGGCGATGCGCACGGTGGAAGCAAAGTTCTTGTGCGGGCACTTCGGGTCGGCGGGCACACGGCACGTCGTCGGGTAATGCGCAGCGGGTCGCAGTTCGAGGACGGGTAGATTGCCGGCCTGTGTGTGAAGACTGTTAGCCGTCTGCCCGAAATGAGGGACGGATTGGGTGCGAACGCACCTGTCGGAACGCGAAGCCGCCGACAACGGCCCAGTCGGGAAGCTCTTCCCCCGGAGCCGGCGACTGCATCCAGTCCAGCGTGCTGCCGCGCCTCCAGGCCAGCTTGAACGACGTCCCTTGCCGCTGCGCCGTCTCGACGAGCTCCTCCCACTGCTTGACAGACGACAAGCGCTCGATGCACTTCTCGATGACGATGTCCGGCTGAAGGTGCCGGTAACCCCGGTCCTCGTCGGCGCGGTCGTACAGCTGGCCGCTGTTTGGGTCGTGGTCGAGCGGGATCTTGAAGTAGAGTCGGGCGTCGAGGCCGGGAACCCGCACCTCGAGGATCGGCGGGAGGCGCCCACCGAGGGCGCGGTACAGGCGCCACATCCACTCTTTCGCGATGGCCTGCGTGCGCGGCCGAAAAAGGAAGATGTTTGTCCCGTTCGATCGGGGGTGGAGGTAGGCGCGCTTCGAAGCCTTGGCGTGTTTAGCACTCCGGGTCGTGTCGGCGTGCGTGACTGTGTTGCTTCGATCGTCGCGGGCCCGGCTGTGCACCGCCCGGCTCATGTGCCGTGCCTTCTGGTTCGGCTGGAAGGTAAGGCAGAAGATGAGGTCGGTCGCCGAGTACAGGGAGAGATGCGTCGCCTTAGGGTCGAGGGGAATGACGGCCTCGAGCTTTTTGCGCTTGATCAGCTTTGCGGCCATGTTCAGGCGCTGCCAGTCCAGACTGTCAGCGACACATCACGGTGACGAATAGAGTTGTATGAACGTACGTGCTCGGTCCAGAGCTCCAGTTGACCACTGTGGCGCCAGACGACGGCCAACTCGGACCAAGTCTCGCGCACCGTCGGGTACTTTTTCGCGACGTGCTCGTCAAAGACGTCGGGCAGGTCGTTCCGGGGACTCCAGTCGACGCGGACGAGCATCCGCTCGTGGCGAATGACATCGTCGGGCGCGCGCAGGCTCCGGACCGTCGGTTTGATGGCCAAGCCCGGATGACCGCGCAGCGCTTGCCCGAGACGAGCCCGCGTGGTCGGAGCTTCTGGGATCTCTTCGTCAGGTCGCGCGAGAACTTCGGTCGGCCGGGCGGGAGGGGCTGCTCCCGATCCGGGACCAAAATCGGGTTTCGCCGCCGGAGTGTCGGGGAACCGGACTGCGGGAGCCGGAGCCGGCTCGCTCCGCGCGCTGGTGAACGAGTTCCTGGACACAGTAGCGGGCTCGGGCGTGCGCAGGATCGAACGGAGGTTCGGGGGATGCTCGGCGCGCAGCTGGGTGTTGTCGCGCGACATGGACGCCCTCCGCAGCGATCTTGGCGCAATGACCTCGATCGTGGGGGGCTCGTGGTGCGGCTTCGGTCCGTCGTCATAAGCGACGGGTTCAGAGAAGATGGAATGGGCGGGCGAGATGGCGGGGGTCGGGAGGTGCGTCTGAGCCGTGGCGAAGGACGCGCCCGTCATGGAGGAGAGCGCAGGACTCTTGGGCGGGGGTGAGGTCGTGGCTACGGCTGGCAGCAAGGGCATACTGTGACGCTCCGGGAGCGTCGGTGGCGGAGGTCTCGTCGGCTGCTCCGCTTCCGCCCGCTGGCGGGCCAGCCGCGCATCCCGTCGTCTGGCGGCGTCGCGCAGGTCTCCTCCGATCTCAAAGCTGGCGCCCTGCCAGCCTGCCGAGTCGTCTGGCTCGGGACGATTCGGCGTCATCGTGCCCTCGGTGAGGATCGAGCCGTCAAAGGAGAGCCTGGAGACGCCGGTCGCGGAGCGTTTGCGGCCCACGAAGGGGAGCAAGCGTCGGGCCCGTTTCTCCGAGGTGTTGTCCTCGGCATGCTTGGCGCGCTGGTTCTGGACGGCGAACGGGTCCTGGTTGGTGCCTCGGAACGAGGGGCCGATAAAGATGCGGCGGAGGGCGGTGACGCCGGCATGCTTGGTGTCGAACGTCGGCAGGCGCTCGTCCTTGGTCTTGATGGCAAAGTCGGGCTGCTCGTAGCGCGCCTCTGTGCAGCCGTTCTTCTCGATATCGAGGTCGAGCGGCGCAAAGGCGTCGAGCCTCGCAGCGCGGACAGGGCCATCGCTGCTGCCACTGCCACTGCTGGGCTTGGAGTCGGTCGAGGTGGACGCCTCGCTCGCTGGCGGTCCCTGCATGGCCGCGCCCGCCTGCCTGTTCGCTGCAGCCGTCCCTCCGCTGTGCGTGTGTGCCGCCTCGGGCTGTTGCACTGCGAAGAGACGCGCGGCGACTGGATCCGCCCCACCTGCGTCTTCGGCTGCAATCAACAAGTGGCCGGCCGGCCGAAAGGGGTGGCCCGTGGCGTCGTGTGCCCCTGCGCCTCCGGTGTCGGGCAAAGCTTGCTGGCGAGCTCGTAGTCGGGCAGGAAGCTCGAGCGGAGCGTGCGTACGAGCGTCGAGTGCCTCGCTGGCCGAGTCGAGTGTCTCCTGCTGCGAATCGCAAAGTTCCGCGCAGGCGAATTTCGAACAAATGGCGCATCGCAGCGCGTTCAGCGCGACCTCGCGACAATCCGGCCCAGCTTCCGTGATATCATCGGCCCGACCGATCCAAGGCCTGCTGCTCGCCCGCACTTCCACTTCCTGGACCGTCCCACAGGTCTGCTCCCATGTCCAGCTGTCAGCACACACCTCGTGCCGCCGCCCCCGCTTTGCTTCGGGCATGCTGCGAGTCCATCTTCGCGTGTCTCATCCACCACGACAGCAACTATACGCTCCGCGAAACACGTGCCCCGGCAAGAGCTGCTCATCCTGCTGTCTGCTAGACGTGCTTGGGCCGAGCTCAGGAGGCTACATGAGCTGCGCGCCGTGGTTCAGTCCGGATGCGCCCGGAGTGGTCGTGGCCGACCCCGCCCGCCCCGCCTCTGCTACCTCATTGCGTGGACGAAGGACATGATCGCTTCGTCGAGGCATCTAGGACGCAGGCTGTGGGCCCAGCCTGCCGGAAGCGCTCGCGGATTGAAGTGACTCCTGAACGGGAACTCAGCCGCACCCTCCGACGGGCTCTTCTTCGATGGCTCGTGAGGGGACGCATTCACCGGCATGCGGAGCCGGTCGCCAGCATGCACGACGACCTGACAGATTCTACATAGACACCTCCTCGCCTCAAACTTCGCTCCGCCCGTCGGGCCGCCGCTGCCAGCTCCGCGGACGGGACGGCACTTTGCCTCGCTGCGCTATATCCAAGGCGCCGGTGTCTCAGGTCTGCTTTCCTGAGCGCATCCGATGAGTGTTGCCGCACGGCAGCGCTCCAGACTCGCCCGGGGAGGCTCTCTACTGAATCGCGCTGAGCGAAATTGCAGCCGGCAACGATGAGCCGATGAGGTGCTTGGAGAAAATGTGCTCGGAATCGGCACACTGCTTACAAATGTTAACCTCTGCCAACTCCTCTGCGCTGGTCGCAGTACGTGCACGCCCTCGGGATCTGCGCCTGGCCACACGAGCGCGCCACGAGCGCAGAAACGACTTCTGTCCAACCAGGCGCAGATGTCGGTCTCAGCATGCAGACTTTTGCTTTGAAGGAAGGAGTAACACAGAAGAGAGCAGAAGAACGTAATATGGCACAGGAGCAAGCATAACGAACATGAGGACAATTGCATTCGCAGGAGGGACCAGCAGGTCTCGCGAGGAGAGAGCGCGAGCCCCGGATGCGAGTGTAAAGTGCGAGAGCACGCGCGGGTGATCTCCATAGGCGATCGAATGGGATGACGCGCAGTGAATCGAGGTCGCGGTAAACACCTGCGCGTGCATGAAGGAAGAGAAAAACGCGTGGAAAAGGAGGCGAGAACGCGTCGAGAAACGCGTCGGTCGCGCGCGTCGCGTTTGCTTTTGGCCCTTCGCCCTCGCCGCCGTCGTCTCGCTCCTCCTTCTCTTCTCTCTTCACCCTCACTCTCTTCTCTCGCTCTTCTTCCATCCGACCTTAGACTCGCCTCCAGAGCCTATTGCACGATGGTCTCCGCCCCGATCGAGACTCCCTCCAAGGCCGCCGCCGCCCAGCTCGACCAGCTCGCCCTCTCGAAGCCTGCCTCCATTGCCGGCAAGCTCGCAGCTGCCTCCGAGGACGCCGAGGACAACAAGGAGAACCTCGCTATCGCCCAGCGCAAGCAGCACAAGTCGGCGCAGGTCGTCGACGAGCTCAAGAATGACGGACGCGACCGCTTTGTCGGCAACCCCGACATCACTTGCGACGCCGACGAGCCCATTCTCCGCGAGAACGGCCGCCGATTCGTCCTGTTCCCCATCCAGTACCACGAGGTACGCATCGCTCGCCCTGTCGTCTCGGCGCACGCCACCGATCGCTCCGCGCGGCCCGGACGCGTTGACGCGACAAGCACATCCTGACCCTTTCCGGCTCTTCACAGATCTGGGGACAGTACAAGCGCGCCGAGGCCTCGTTCTGGACTGCCGAGGAGATGGTCAGTCACGGTTGCTGTCCCTACGATCCCTGCGAGCAGTCGCGTCGCGTGCCTCCGAGCTGACATCGCGCTTTTGACATGTGCTCGCAGGACCTGTCCAAGGACATGAACCACTGGGACACGAAGCTGAAGGAGGATGAGAAGTTCTTCATCAAGCACGTTCTTGCCTTCTTCGCCGCATCGGACGGCATCGTCAACGAGAACCTCGTCGAGCGGTCAGTCCGGCTCCGTCCTCCTGATGTCAAACTCCGGATGTCAATTCGCGAGATCTGTATTGACATGTTTGCCTCCGATGCGTCTACAGCTTTGCGGGCGAAGTGCAGATCGCCGAGGCTCGCTGCTTCTACGGCTTCCAGATCATGATGGAGAACATTCACTCCGAGGTCTACTCGCTTCTCATCGACACCTACGTCCGCGAGCCGGAAGAGCGGGACAAGCTCTTCAACGCCATCGAGACCAGTACGTTGACCTGGCGTTCGCCCTGGCCGTGTGCTCCATCTGACCCTGTGCGCCTCGCAGTTCCTTGCATCAAGAAGAAGGCCGACTGGGCCATGACCTGGATCTCGGACGAGCGGTCCATCTTCGGCGAGCGCCTAGTCGCGTTCGCCGCCGTCGAGGGGATCTTCTTCTCCGGCTCGTTTGCTTCGATCTTCTGGCTCAAGAAGCGCGGTCTTATGCCCGGTCTCACCTTCTCGGTGCGTTCCCATGTCTTCGCACGGTTTATCGCGGTCTCTGACTGACCCTGGTTCGCCCCTCCACAGAACGAGCTCATCTCGCGTGACGAGGGTCTCCACACCGACTTTGCGTGCCTGCTCTTCTCCCACCTCGAGCGCCGTCCGCACCCGGACACGGTCGAGCGCATCATCCGCGAGGCCGTCGAGATCGAGCAGGAGTTCCTGACCGACGCGCTCCCGGTCAAGCTCATCGGCATGAACTCGGACCTGATGTGCCAGTACATCGAATTTGTCGCCGACCGGTTGCTCGTCGCGCTCGGTAATGAGAAGATCTACAAGTCGACCAACCCGTTCGACTTCATGGACATGATCTCGATGGAGGGCAAGACCGTGAGTTCTCATCGCCGGACTCGCTTTCGACTGTCGGATACGAGACTGACCTGCTCGCTGCCGCGGTTCTCTTCTCTCTCAGAACTTCTTCGAGAGTGAGTCTAGACCGTCCTGGCCTCCATTCGGGCAAGAGCCAGATGCTGACTCCCTGCTTTCCTCCCCTTCCAGAGCGTGTCAGTGACTACCAAAAGGCCGGCGTCATGGCGAAGCAGTCGGCCAAGGAGGCTGGCGACGAGACGAGCCGAGGCACCACCTTCTCCCTCGAGGAGGACTTCTAAAGCCGCCACTCGGCCTTGCTCCGGCTCCTCCCCGCCACTTCCATTTCGCCTCGACGTGCCGGAGGCCTGTGTTTATTATCGCCTCTTTCGACCTCAGCTGTTCACCTATGTCACCACCCCTGTCGTTATCTTAGAAAAAAGGCGCGGTGCTCGCTCACTCGCGTCTTTGCCACCTGTCACCACCACTACCCCTCATCCGCGGTTCTTCCATTTTCCTGTGTTCCCAGCATCTCCCTCCGCTTTCATCCTTCCTTCCGCTTGTGGCGGAGGTCGGAGGGGCGCGTTCGGAACTCCGCTCCATCGTCGTTGGCTTGCCGTTCCTACCTCGCTCCCCTCCGCATCCTTTTGAAGCGTATACCCTTGGCATCCCTGCACCTTCGTGTAACTTGATACCTTGCGACACATCTATCTGCTTTTGGGCTGCGCCGCACAGAAAGTCCTCAATTCGTGCACAAGGCTTGCAAGTCCATCCGTTCGCAATCTTGCGCGAGGTGACCGAAATTGCGGCCCCCGCTCTGTCAGAGCATGTGCGCCGCTTCTTTCCGACTCGATGTACTGGTCTCGCGGGTGTCCCGACTCGTGTCCGCTGTCGAGACCTGGCTGCCCGGGGATGTGGCTTGAAAGGTGGTAATACATCCGGCGCAGGGCCGGCCCTGTGATCGCAACTACTTCGGCTTCTTGGCTGGAGGTCGGATGTCCGTCAGTCTACCGTTGCCTGTCAAGAGCAGGGAAGGCCACGAGAGCACTCACTACCGTACTTGGACCGCGAGACGGCTCGGCCTGCGACGCCGTTCAGGTCAAGCGCTCCTCGCACGATCTTGTACCTGCGCATTACATGAGGGTCAGTTCCTGTGGATACGAGACAGGCTGCCTGAAGGAGTACAGGAGCTCGAGCTTACTTGGCGCCGGGCAAGTCCTGTGTCCGTCCTCCGCGCACGAGCACGACCGAGTGCTCCTGGAGGTTGTGTCCCTCTCCCGGGATGTAGGCGATGACGGCCCTGCCGGTACTAAGTTTGACCTTGGCGACCTTGCGGACGGCCGAGTTGGGCTTCTTCGGCTTGACGGTGTAGACCTTGCTGCAGACGCCCTTCTTCTGGAAGCTGCCCTCGAGCGCCGGCGTCTTGTTCTGGCGTCGCACTGGCTTGCGCGCGCCGCGGGTGACCTGATTTAGAGTTGCTTGGGCCCGTCGGGAGCTGGAGAAGGCGCGCTCGGCGGCGGCGGCGCTGATGGGCGAGAGCTGGAGGCGCGAAGTCGAGGCGAGAGGAGTCGGCACCGCGGCGGCGACACGAGCAGCGGCTGGCCGGGCGTGCACGCTCAGCCGTGCAAAGGATGCTACAAGCGAGAACATGCTGCAGGGCTTGCTGACGGGCCTGGTGCCGTGGCTGAGTAATGGAGCCGGTCAAGACTCAAGCCGCCAAAAGTCCATCGGAACGACGGAAGAGCTGTGGTTCTCCCCGCCTCTACGCTCCCTAGAGCAGTCACGCTGGACCTATAAGGTTACGATAGGTGAAAAGGAAGCCATAACGGCTCCCCCTGCCGACCTAACCCGTCAGAGCTCCCATCCGCTGGATCCGACTGCTATACTACCAACTCCCTACGATGGCCGACGGAGCCTCGCCGATCGCGCTCCTGCCGCCCGAAGTGCTCGCATATATCCTCGAACTCGCCGTCGAAGGCTGGCCGCCTGCCGTCCGCATCCGCGCCGTATACTTGCGCAATTTCTCGCTCGTCGCACAGAACTGGCGGGAACCGGCACAGTCGCTGCTCGAGTCGCGCGTCCACATCGACTCGTACCATCGGGCGCCCAAGTTCCTGGACCGTCCACGCCGGCTCGCGAGGCCCCTCGTGTTCGACGAGCTGGTCCTCTTTTTCGACTTTGCGCCGATGGAGGATGACTTCTACCCCCTGACCGAGTTCATGACCCGCTCCATCTGCCAGCTGGACTGCGAGATCAAGTATCTGCACCTCCGCTCCGCACTCTTGCTGGACTCGTTCGATCTCAGGCTGCTCCAGCTGCCCGCCTTCCGAGGTGAGCGGGGAATCTCACCTCGGCATGGGCCAGTCGCATGGTGGCAGCCCCGCTGATGCGCAGTCCGCTCGCGCTACAGAGTTGCGCCATCTGCGGCTCGACATGCCGCTCGAAGCTCCTCCGGATCTCAAGACTGTACCATTCAGACTTCGCGCGCTCTCCCTGTCCGCAATGGTCGACCACCCGCTCAGCCTCCTCAAGGTGCTCCTCTCCGGGTCTAGCGAGACCCTCTCCTCGCTCCACCTCTTCATAATCAATAGCGGCGGGTCCCTTGTTGAGCGACTCGTTCAAGCCATGCCGTCCCTGCCCGCACGATTGCGCCGGCTCTCGCTCGCCACCACCTGGGTCTCGCTGCCGGACTCGATCATCGATTTTGCTGCCTCGTGCAGCGCGCTCGAGTCTCTCGTGCTTATGGGCGTCATTCCCGTGCAACTTCTCGAACTGCTCGGCGCCGTATCGACACCGCTCTCGGAATTGGACTTTACCGTTCCAGCGACCTTTGCGTGGCACGGTTGCCCATTCGACGCTTTCTTCGATCGGATCCTCCGCGAACGAAGCACGAGGTGCCTGCGCTTGGCGACGGCGACTCGCCGACTCGAGCCCGACAGCATCGAGCGGCCTGAACGCGTTCAGTCCATTCGGGGCGAACAGCGCTGCCTCTGCGTTTACGAGACGACGTCCCGTGCGTGTCTTCCATTTCGGGACTCGATCCACACGTTCCGTGCTTATCTCTGTCATTGCGCTCGATCTAGGACGGCCTCTTCCTTGATCACGAATTACCGCTGGCGCCTCTGCCGCAATCGCGGTTCAGCGCACGGACCTCGCGCCGGTCCGGCTCCTCCGTCAGGGCTCGCAGGTCGATATACCGGTCAGGGAGCGTCATTTGTGTGCGCTCGAGCTCAGCGCAATGACGCTGTTTGCACGTCTGATCGATGAGCTTTACGCCAACGCTCCGGCCCGCCAGTGCGCTCGCCGACCCGCCGGACCACGTCGGACCCATACAGCTTGCGCCGCTCGATCTCCGGCGCAGCATACGACACCACTCTGCCGTCTCTCCCGATCAGGCTCTGACCGATCAGGCTCTTTACGGCGTGAATGATCTATTTCCGCCACGCCGCGCTCGGGCCTGCTTCCCCGGCCCGGGCATTGTCCGTCTGTCCATCGGTCCGTCGGTCGTCGCTCGAGCCTCCGCCGGTTCATCTGCGCCCTCTCCGCGTCGGATCTCGAGTCCGTTACCCGGTTCCTCCCATCCTCGTCCTTCGACCTCCTTCTTCGACTTCTAACCATAACCCTCTTGACCCAGCGCTCCCAGCGTCACGGACCACGCCCCCTCAGTCACCATGCCCTTCCAACGCATCGATTTCCGCGACCTGGACATGTTCTACGTCCTCAACCCGAACCCTGCGGAGTTCGCCAAAGCCTCGCACGAGCGGCTACCCGAGTCGCAGCCGTACAAGCCGGGACTGCCGGTCCTCGTCTTCATTCACGCAGGTTCGTCTTTGTATACTCGATCAGCAGCGTAAAGCTCTGCAGTTGCTGATCCGGAATGTCCGCAGCCGGCTCCAACGTGACGGCTTGGCGAGCGCAGATCGGCGACCAACGACTGACCTCGCATTTCAACGTCATGGCGATGGACACGAGGTTCAACGGCTGGACGCGCGGGGGTCCGCGAACAGAGCATACGCTCGAGAATTCGGCCGAATGCGTGATCGCGTTGTTGGTGAGTTCGGCGATGTGCTCCTTCGCTTGGAACGGGGACTGATGCCGGAGTTCCTCAGGACGCGATGGACTTTCCGTCCTATAGCCTATATGGCGAAGGCGTTCACGGAGCGAATATTGCGGCGTGGATCGCGGTCAAGCGACGAGAAAAAGTGCAGGCGCTGATCCTCGCTTCGCCGGGGTACCCAGCCGAGTATGCTTCTCTCGGTCGCATATCCCACAATTGTAACTGTATGACTGACATGTTCTGCGACAACCAGAGCGCCGCAACTCGTCCAAATGCTGCAAAGCGTGCAAGAGGGCTTGCTCGTGAATAAGGACGGTAAAGGCGACCGGTCGGGTACCCTCCCTCCGGCCCCGCTCGAAGACATCTGCGCCTACTTCATCGGCTCACATCCTCGCCTCTCTGACGCCCGCATCGAAATGCGCGAGCGCTTCCAGAAGCGGTACGGCTCCGGTGCGGGCGAGTCTTCGCACGACGTCCACTGGCTGTTCAAGGCGGTTTACGCGCGCGAGGCCATTCCATCCGAGTTGCTTGCGGGCGTCACGTGCCCGATATTGATTGTGCGGGGCGCAGACGATACCGTTTGCTGTCCGCTCGAAGCCTGCGAGCAGTGGGCGCGGTCAGTCTTCCCGCCTTGACCCGCTCGGCCTTAAGAAGACTGACGGCTCCCCCTCGTCCCACAGGCGATTCACCGGCGTGAAAGGCGAAATACCGGTACACGCGATATCATCCGCGCCCGGCCTCCTCTCCCTCTCGGACTCGAACATCCTGAATCGGATGATCCTTCAGTTCCTCCAGCGGTCTCTCGCTGCGGCGTAGCCCACTCGTTCTTGTAGTCGGTAGTTATATGCGTATATGTCTCAAGCTACAAAGGACACAGAGTTCGGAGGAGGCAACACGGAGAGAAAGCGAGAGACATGTTCAGGTCGACGGTGGAGGCTGTTGGGATTGCTGCTGTGGCGGGACCGAAGCGCGCCGGAGAGCGCGCTTGGGAGGCTTCTTCGCTTTGGGCTCCTCGACCGGGCGCTGGCAGATCGGACACCTGCCGCTCACGCGCAGCCATTCGTCGAGACATCCGGAGTGGAGGGCGTGACCGCATGGGAGCAGGCGGAGCAGGTCCGGCTCCCAGTCGGCCGCCTCGGGCGAATCGCGAGGGGGCGGCGCCTCGTATTCTGTGGACCGCAGAAACTCTATGAGTCGGAGCACTTTCGTAAGCAAAATGTGGGTGATGCGTACCGCAGAGGC
The DNA here is from genome assembly GCA_024713535.1 of Rhodotorula sphaerocarpa. NCBI lineage: Eukaryota > Fungi > Basidiomycota > Microbotryomycetes > Sporidiobolales > Sporidiobolaceae > Rhodotorula > Rhodotorula sphaerocarpa. The sequence continues at coordinate 547,321 of JANIBP010000004.1, read as the reverse complement.
AGATCGAGCAGGCGGTTTGAGACTCTGGCAGTCGGATCGGCTCAACCCCAGACGGAAGGTCCGGAAGTCCAGTTGTCGCAGTTCCAGCTGCTTTCTCCTTCGAAACCGTAGATCGCTTCCAGAGACGCCAGAACTGTCGCCGCGCGGGTGTCCGTTTCGGATAGGACGTGACGGTACTGGTTGCCGGCTGGGCGAGCGTCTCGGTCGATTTGCTAGGATCTCCCTCCGGTTGGGTGGGCTCGGCAACGGTTCCACTGTTCGAGAAGTGCGTTAGGCGCGGTCGTCTGGATCGGGATTGAATAACGAGCACGTACACAAAGACGCGCTGCGGCAGCTTCTCGATGCCGACTTTAGTCAGCGGGCCGACCTCGTTCTTGGCCTGCCCGAGCCCGAAGAACCGCATGCCGAGCTGTAATAGAGCGGAGACAGTCAGCTGTGAGCGAGCAAAGGGATGTTGGAGCCTGCGCACCAGGAAGAAGGGCAGGAAGAAGACGACGAGGATCACATAGATGACCAGCTCCGCCGTCCAGATCCAGCTGAAGATGAGCGCAGCGAGCGCAGTGTTGTACAAGTTGGGCGCAGTCGTCGAGCAGGTCTCGGAGGAGATCATCCAAAAGTTGCCGACGATGAAGAGGATGAAGGACGCGACCGAGACGAGGTCGCTGACGAAGCGGACGCGGGCGTCGAGCGAGGCGTTCCCGACGAGGCGGCTCGCTTCGGAGGCGGCGCGGGCTTCTTCGTCGGCGTTGCGGCGCAAGGGACGCGGCGTGACAGCCGTATAGTACGCGACTGCGGAAGGAGCGATGAGCGGTGTTTCCAGGGTTTCTGTGCGCCACCTCGACGGCACTTACGAGGAAAGGCGACGACGATGCGGACACAGGTCAGGACGAGGTAGAGTCCGAGCGGGCGGTCGCACGGGGCGTGGAAGAAGAGGGCGAGTACGACGACGTAGGCGATCAGCTGCGCGACACCGATCGTGCCGAAGACGGCGAGTCGGCGCCTCCGGACCCCCTCTGTCGGGCATGTCGGGACGATCGTCAGCGCTTTGTAAGGGCTGTACGAGGACTCAGGCGCCCTGAAGCGCAGAACTCACGCATGCTGACTGTCGCGCTCCACAAGCGTCTGAGCAGGCTCATGCGGACTTGCATCGCCGGCGTCAGGGTCGGCGTGGGCTGCTGGCGCTGTGCATCTCCGGGTTCTGCGCTGGCTGGCGGGTACGCTGCGGGCGTCTGTGCGGCGTCCGGCTGCTCGGCGATGATGGTGGGGCGGCCGAGGGCAGCCTCGGGCCGCGCTTCCAGTGGAGGCGAGCTGGAACGCGCAGGACTCGCTGCAGCGCCAGACATGTCGTGGCGGGTAGCAGGAACCGTCTGTACGGCGGGCGGTGACGCACTCATGGGCGCGCCGAGGCTGTACGGGGCCAACTGGGAAAAGGCAGATCGGCGAAATGCGCGGGCCGCCACATGCGCGGAAAGCGCGGAATACCTCAATGCGAGGCCTTAGTGCTCGCGCTAACGCCTATGCAGCTCTATTAGAGATACGCCGTCTAGGTGCAGTCGTCCACAGGATGAGGGATGAGTTTGGGATGAGTTTCTGTTTTGCTTTGCGCAGCAGAAGTCTACAGGTCCTTCAGCTTGCGGTACTGGGAAGAGGTGATGACGGCAGGTCGCCGCATCAGGCGGAAGAACATGTAGCCCGTAAAGGCCGACAGCGTGAACCTGTATAAACCAGGAGCGAAGGTGCGAGCGAGCTCGTCAGTGACAGCAGCGAGGGCCGAGGACGGGCGAGCCCTCGGGTCGGGCAGATCTTTCGACACGTACCAGGTAGCGGCATAAGTTGCGTGCATGTTGCGGAGTTCAATCGCGGCATTCCGGCCCACCGGGACACCTTCGCGCAGGAAGAGCTCAACCCGACCGGGGTTATCGTCTGCGGAAACAGTCACAAGGTGAGCTGGGTGCTTTGAGGATGCGGACGGACAGGAAGAAGTCGCACCGTAGATCTGATCGACCAAAACCGGCTCCGAGCCAGTATACCGAGCGAGCTCTTCAATGTTCGAGAACACCCACTCGCCCTTCTCGGGCCGATTCACCGGCGTGAACGAGTTCCGCGGCTCCTGCGCTCGCAGCATGCCGACAAGAGAAACCGCACCACCAGTCTGTGTTTTGTGCCGGACTGGGAGTCAGCAAGCAGTGTGCAAGCGCTCTAGATCCGAGAGCGCGACTCACAAGACTCGCCGGCCGGCTCTTCGGATCCCGGAACTCGCGCTTGACAAAGCCGCGGTTGACCAGGATCGTATCCTGACCCTCGCCGCGCTTCAAGGGCGTAAAGACGTGGTAGCCGAGCTGGCCGTCGCGCGTCTTCGGGCCGAGTTCGATCGAGTGCTCGTGGTCGAGTTCGCCAGTAACGACCACCTTGCGCCATGCGTATTCCGGAATGGCCGAGGTGCTGCGACCGCGGATCGCGACAGAGTCAGCTACTGCCGGAGTTTGCGTTGTGAGGTGCAGACGCACTCGATCTTGGCTGGCAGGCGGACGGGCGGCTGATGCAGCTTGTGGTCGAGCTGGTCGATCAAGTCGACCTTCCACTGCAGCCGCTTGATCTGCCATGCGCCGAGGAAGAAGGTGAAGACGGGCATAATTCCGACGAGGAGTAGGTACGGCCGGGCGCGCAGCTTGTCGCGGGTCGACTGCGATCCGCCGCCGCCCGAGGAGGAGCTTGAGGAAGCATGTCGTCGGGACGCCGCGAACAGGTGAGTGCGCAAAGGCTAGCGGTCAAAGAGACTCTCTGTCAGACTTGGCCGACTGTCTGCTGTGGAGTAGGCTGCACAGTCGGCTCACCTGGACGGCGAGTCGCGGCGATGATGGTGCAGCGGAGGCGGTGCACCATGGCGTCGGCGGACCGGCCAATCGCGCTCGCGGTGCAGCGCGCAGCAGCGTGCGAGCAGAGACGGGCAGCATAGCCATGATCCCGATGCGACTGAAGCAGAGAGGGGCCTAAGACTGCGCGCGAGTGTGCCGCCAACAAGTTGGCTGCTGCAGCACCGACGCCCGCCGAGATCGCACATCAGGCCTCAGGCGAGTTGAAAGCACAGGCCTTCTGCCTTCTGGCCAGACTTTGCAGAGCATTGCAAGTTGTTTCTGTAGCCAGATCCAACCCTACAGCTCTGCGCCGTCGCTGCGAGGTCCGGCTACCACCGCCCGTATACCGCCCGTTTGCTCTTCCTGCCACTGCGGCGGCGGGGTGCTCCACCTCCTCCCGGCCCAGCTTCACGGCTCCGCTCCCTCATCGCTGCGGGAAGCCGCAAACCCTGGCGGGGAACGAGACAAGATGCTCGGCAATCGCTTGTCGCTGCTGTGCGGGGTCACCGGATAAGGCTCCGACAGCTGAGAAGTACCCGGATCTCTGACACCGGCCTACTCTCCGGAAGACACGGCTTGCCGAAAAAGCAGATACGGTGGCTCGGCGAGGCGATCGAGAGCTCGTGGGTGGTGGCGACCATGCGGTCTGACCCGCGAATGCTGGGACGATAGCTCGTTCTTCCTCGGCGCTCCGCTCGATCACGTCCCTCCGGATACCGGCTGCGGTTGTTGCGCTGCTGCAGCTCCGTCAAAATGCTCGGACACCTCTCACGCGTCTCCCGCTTGCAGGGATCCTGCGATCGTTCAAGGGCCGCAGCGCTGGCCAGTTCGGAGATCGTCGGCCACTGGCCCGAGAAGGCCAAGCCTCCAGCATCGTCATTACCCGAGTCTTGCCCTTTCACGCAGGCGTAAAAACTTTGCTCCTCCGGTGCAGCTTCTCGTCAAACGACGCCAAGCGAGCTCAGATACGCCATGCATCTTCTCTGGGCGTGGGGTAAACCAGCCCGGCCCCAAGGCCCCCAACAAACTGCGCCTCTCCAATCTAGAATCGTGCTCGCCTGACCCCCCTCCCCCCGCGCTTTCGCCTCCTGGCTCTTCTCTCACGAGGCCACCGATACGGGCCCTGCTTTCCAGCGCTTTCTTCCAGCTCTCGACCAGCTTGCACGAACGCGAGTCACCATGTCGTCCTTTGACGCGGAAAAGGACGCCCGCGATTCGAAGGATGTCGAGGCCTACGTCTCGACCGACGCCGTCGGGGTCGAAGGCGCCGACGCCCCCGCCGGACTCTACGACCCTTCGAAGGAGAAGTTTGCGACGCGTCTCGGAGTCAACCTCGAGTCGTTTAAGCGCGCGCCCGGCTCCACGGGTGGACTGATGGTCAATGGAGAGACCGCGGACCCGCTCAAGCAGCACGACAACCCCATGCTGCAGCAGAAGATGAAGCCGCGCCACCTCAACATGATTGCGTGCGTCTCCTCCTTCGCCTGATTCTCCTTCAGCTCAAGTGGTACTGATGCGCTTGCCTTCTGCTTTGCTCGCCACAGTGTCGGCGGGTAAGTTCGGCACTGAGACGCGCCGGAGATGAACGGCACGGCTGATCTGCTTTGTTTCGACGACTCCAGTGCTATCGGAACGGGTGAGTCGCTCTTACACAGAATCCAGCAAGCGATAGAGTGGGATCTGACCACCTGACCATCCTCCTCCAGGTCTGTTCATCGGTTCCGGTGGCGCCCTGAACCGCGGCGGACCCCTCGGCGTCCTGATCGCCTGGGGAATCATCGGTATTATGCTCATCAACGTTACCCAAGCTATGGGAGAACTCGCTATTCTGTTCCCGGTCAGCGGAGGTAGGTTCAGCTACTTTGGCCATGCGGAGAACCGCGCTGATGGGCTCGGACAACAGGATTTTACACTCTCGCTTGCCGCTTCCTCGACCCCAGTTTCGGCATGGGTACGTTCATCTCGAGCTCTCGAATGGCTGAGCCCGAACTGACTTGTCTTTGCCTGGTAGCCCTCGGATGGAACGCAAGTCCCGGCAAGATCGCTCCGCGACTTGAACTCCTCCTAACGCGCATTGTCCCCCGCAGTACTTCCTCCAATGGTTTGTCGTCATGCCCGTGAGTACCGAGTCAAGCTCTCTGGGCTGCTCTCTTGCTTAAGTAGACCGTCTCCACAGCTCGAAATCACCGCCGCCGGAATCACCGTGCAGTACTGGGAAGCAGCGGCAAGAGTCGACATCGCCGTCTGGATCACAGGTGCGCCACTCCAATACATTCCTATACAGCAGAGCGCGTCTAACTCTCGTGCTGCGCAGTCTTCTGGGTACTGTTTATCATCGTGAATATCTTCGGAACGCTCGGCTACGCCGAAGAAGAATTCTGGGCCTCTCTCTTCAAGCTCTCCGTCGTTATCGTATTCATCATCATTGGCATCGTCCTCAACTGCGGCGGCGGCAGCGGCGAGTACTCGACGTACGTCGGAGGTCGGTACTGGCGCGAGCCGGGCGCGTTGGCGAACGGCTTCAAGGGAATCTGTTCCGTTTTCGGTGAGCCTTCTGACACCTATGGGGCCTCTAAAACCTCCATTCCGACCTGCCGATACAAGTTCGCTGACGCCGTCCGGTCTTGCCACCCACAGTCACGGCGGCGTTCTCGTTCGCCGGCACGGAGCTCGGTAAAGCCGTTTCGCACTCTCTTTGCTTGTTGGTAGGGTATCTGACAGCCTACATTGCTTACAGTTGGTCTTGCCGCCACCGAGACGCCGAACCCGCGCAAGGCCCTGCCCACTGCGGGTGCGTCCGCTCGTCCTCCGAATCCGAGATTCGTTTCCGCTGACCTAGGACCTCCGGCCTGCAGTCAAGGGTACCTTCTGGCGTGTCTCGCTCATCTACCTCACGTCGCTCCTCATCATCGGTCTGAACGTCCCCTACGACAACCCCACTCTCCTCGGCGGTGGCAGCGGCGCCGGCACTTCGCCGTTCGTCATCATGGCTAAGCTTGCCGGACTGAACGGACTCGACCACCTCGTGAGTATTGAGACCACGGCGGCTCAAATCCGCGCTCTGCCGAGCTGACCCGGTTGCCCGCGCAGCTCAACATCACCGTCTGCATCTCGGTCCTCTCGATCGGCCTATCCTGCGTCTACGCCGGCTCTCGTGTCTTGACTGCCCTGTCCGAGACCGGCTTCGCCCCCAAGATGTTCCAGTATGTCGACAAGTCGGGACGTCCGCTCTACTCGGTCCTCGTCTGCCTCGCCGCCGGCCCGATCGGTAGGCCATTCTTTCCGCCCGGGCTCGAGTGAACTCTGTGGACTCACGGGCTCTTCCTTCCCCCAGCCTACGTCAACTGCGCTGCGGCCGGTGACACGATCTTCAACTGGTTGCTCGTAGGTCTCTTGCAGCCGGAATTTCTCCCGCGTTCGGGTTGAGCTGACCTTCTCTCCACTCAGGCGCTTTCCGGACTCTCGACGCTCTTTACCTGGGGCTCGATCTGCATGTGCCACATCCGGTTCCGCAAGGCCTGGAAGGTCCAGGGCCACTCGATCGACGAGCTGCCGTTCCGCGCGTGGGGTGGCGTTTACGGCTCGTGGCTCGGCTTCATCCTCGTCTGCCTCGTCCTGATCGCTCAGTTCTACACTGCCATCTGTACGTTGGAGCTTCTCGCGGTACTCTTCGATCGTGGCTGATCGAGGATCTGTTCTCCGCAGGGCCGGTTGGCGGTGCCAGCGACGACCCCTCCGCTCGCGCCGAGACGTTCTTCCTGTCGTACCTGGTCAGTCCCTTGCCCTCTACGCTGATCCGTTCCGGTCAGTGTCGCTGACGCACCTTCTTGCTCAGGCGTTCCCGGTCATTCTTGGCCTCTACGCCATCGCGTTCGCCATCCACCGGACCACCCCGAAGAAGGCGCACGAGATCGACATCGACACCGGGCGCAAGGCCTTCTACAGCGCAGAGGAGATGAATGCTTGGCGGGCGGAGCGCAAGCTTGCGCCGTGGTACAAGCGTGTTTACCGCACTCTCTTCACTCAGTAAACCGCCGGCTTCTAGAATCGCCGTTGTTCTCACGAGGGACAAACTGTGTAGCACATCAAAGGGATGGAATTGCTTTCTTGGATCTCTCTTCTGCACGCCTGGCCACCTTAACGAGTTCTGGGCGTTGCTAAGAAAGGAACACAGTCGGTTTGGGCCCTCGGTGACGGGGAAGTTGCTCTGGCTTCTCAGCTGTGTGGGACAAGCTCAAGTTGTCTAGGTGCAACAATGTTGCTGCTCTCCCTGTTATGATGTGAGGAACAGAAAGAATTCGAAAGAGGGAGAAGTCCGGCTTGTGGCTGAGAAGGCCAAGTTGCGCAGAGAGAGGAATCTCTTTTTGCAGCCCAAGGGGTGCAGTGACTACTGGGTGATGTTTGTTTGCATAGCTCACCATTCCTTGACTGTTCTCGATGATTCCCTCCTTGAAGCGCTTTGTGAACAACCCCCTCGCATCACCTCAAGAGAGCCCTCACTTCATTACGAATTGTTTTGAGATTGCGCGCGCTGCTGCTTCTCGGGTCCCCGGGTCCCCTCTGCCTGCTCAAACAGCTCTCTTTACAACACTACAGTTTGTGGCGCTGCATACGTCTAGTCATGCCACTGCAAGCCCATCGATTGCGCGACGAAACCACTGTGGCGCGGAGGAGACGTAAACGAGTTAGCGCCGCATCTCTCACCGAGTCGCAGTACCGTGACGCACTACTTGTCCACAGCCTCTTCAATCTTCTTCTCCGTGCTCTGTAGATGAGAGGTGGCCCGAAGAGTCAGCGCGGACAGCGAGCCCAGCGGATCCCGGAACTCGAGGATGCAACGCACCTTGCCGGCGCCATGTCCGCTCTTCGTATCGATTCGGATCAAGAGCGGGTTCGGGTTCTCCGGGAGCTGGTACTGCAGCTCGGCCGCGTGCTTGAACGAGTGCAGGGGCACGACGCGGTCGTCGTGGTCGGCCGTCAGAAGCATCGTCGGAGGGTAAGGGGCCTTGGCCGGATCCACGTTGTGCAAGGGCGAGTACCTGGCGACGATGCGCACGGGCGGTCAGCCAGACTCCGGAAGGTGCGAAGGTGCCCGAAAGCTGCCTTACTTGATCAAGTAGTCAAAGCCCTCCGGGTCGTCGGACGAGCCGTAGTCCGAAGTCCAGAATCCGCCGATCGTGAACCGCTGGAACCGCAGCATATCAAGCACGCCGACGTCGGCGATTGCCGCGCCAAAGAGCTCCGGTGCCTGGTTCACACAGGCACCGACGAGCAAACCGCCGTTCGAGCCGCCCGAGATGGCGACCTTGTCGGCGGCGGCATACTTGGCCTCGATGAGGTACCGGGCGGCGCCCTGGAAGTCGTCAAAGACGTTCTGCTTGCGCTCCTTGGTTCCCGCGAGGTGCCACTCTTCGCCGTACTCGCTGCCGCCGCGGATGTTGGCGACCGCGAACACGCCCTTGTAGTGCTTGATCCAGGTCATGAGCGAGCTGCGGGGCATGCGGGTCAGCCGGAGCTTGCGAGGGACATCTGTGGCCGTAGGGAACGCACGGAGAGAAGAAGGGCTGAGTGCGGACCGGAAGGGTCAGTCGGCAGATCGAGTCCATCGGTCGAAATACGAACGCTCACCGTCATGCTGTGACTGAAACCGCCGTAGCCGTAGAGAAGAGCCGGGGCCGTACCATCGAGCTGCACGCTGATTCAATTGGAAGGGCAGAAAACACTCGAGTCAGCGCGCCACTCGGTGCTCGTAGCTCGCGGCCGGGGCAAAAAGGGGGCGACGGGACTCACTCCTTTGGCCGGGTGACAAACATGGGCACCCGCGTACCGTCCTTGCTCGTGAAGAAGACCTGCTCGCTGATGTACTCGTCGGCCTTGATCCCGTCGACGCTCGCCTCGCGGTACACCTGCTCGCGCCCCTCGACCTTGCCCCTCGCCGAGTCCGACGCAAAGTCGTACCGGTACACGGTGCCAGGGGACGTGAACGACGAGACCGAGAACCACATCTCGTCGTGCTCGCGCTTGCCGGCGATCTGGTCGATCGAGCCGATCAGGCCTTCGCCGAGGCGCTTGATGCGCTTGCCGGTCTCGAGGTCGTGCAGGTACAGCTCGTCCTTGACGTCGACCGAGTACAGCAGCACGAGCTTGTTGTTGTCGGCGACGTGGATCGCGGTCAGCGGCGACTTGGGGTTGTGCGGGACGAGGTCCCGGAACCCTTCCTCCGGCTTGGCGAGGTCGTACGTGACGATCTTGTTGTTCGGACTGTCCTGCGCATCCGTCATGATGTAGAACTTGGTCCCGTCGTTCGTGATGTCGCCGTAGTACGAGCCCCACTCGTTCACGACCTTGTGCCACTTGAGGTTCGCGCCGATCTCGTTGCCGCTCTCGTGCAAGTCGGCGATCCAGAGCAGGTTCGACTTGCCCGTGTCGCGCGACTGGGTCATGACGATGAAGCGGCCGCTGCAGGGAGAGCCTGATGTGAGTTGCGCGGGCTACCGGGCAAGCCCTGGAAGCGTTACTCACTCTTCCGTTCCACCACCGCTGAACATGTATTTCGGGTTGCTCGCATCCTTGTACACGAGAATGTCCTCGCTTTGCGGCGTGCCGACGCGGTGGTAGTACAGCTGCAAGGGGCACGCGGACGTCAGGAAACAGGCTCAGTATAGACAATAGGAGACAGGGGAACCCACCATGGCGTTCTCGTCTGCGTCCGTCTCGGTGCCGGCCTTGTCGTCGGTCTCGTTTCCGTGCTCGGCGCGCTCAGGGAAGCGCTGATACAGGAAGCCTGCGTCGTTGGGGCGAAATCAGTATCTCCGCCACCCCTGATAGCAAGGAGCATTCCCTCCGCGCACGGGAAACTCACCCTTCGAGTCCTTGAGCCAGCCGATCCCGCTGAACTTGACAAAGCGGAGGACATCGTCGAGGCGACCTTCGTCCTTGCCGACCTCCTGATTCGGGTCGTGCGGCGCCTCGGTCGAGCGGATGTAGACGGTCGACCAGTCCGATCCGGAGCGGGAGAGCGCGTAGGCGTACCACTTGCCGTCGTCGGAGAAGGCGCTCGTGGCGCGCGAGACGGAGCCGTCGGCCGAGAGCAGGTTGGGCTGCGGGCGGACATGGGGGATCAGCAGGGTGTGGCGGATCGGGTACGAAGAGGAGGCGGCCTTACGTCGAAGAAGAGCTCTCCGCCGGGTTCACCGTCCTTGGGCGGTGTGACCTCTTGCCCCTTGTCGAAGCGGTAGATGACCGGTTGCTGCGAGGAGGGGAGGGATGACCATGCGGTGTCAGTTTATCGCTGGCGGAGGCCGTAAGAAGACCTGCTTGAAGCGAACGAGGGCGTACGGCCTGGAGACCCGAATTGTAGGTAAAATAGTATCGGTCGTCTCCCTTGAGTGCGGGGCACGAGACTGTAGGAAGATTGCGAGTGAGTCGATGTGGGGAGGGGACGGTCCTCGGACGGCCTGAAGAGAACGCGGATGGCGGGACTGACAGCGGGGATAGTTCCAATTGTTCTTTAATTCCTCTGAGAAGCGCTTGCGGTCTGTGTACTGGTCGAGGTACTTGCGGGTGAACTCGCCCTGGTCCTGGACGAACTGCTTCGTCTCGGCGCTGTCGGGGTCGTGGAGCCAGCTGTACGGGTCCGGAACGGCGAGGTCGCCCCTCGTAGCTGATTTGAAGGTCTCGACGGTGTCTGCGCGGCGCACGGACGGGTACGCCGTCTGTTTCGGGTCCCACGCGGTCTTCATGGCGGCGGTGAGCGGGGAAGCACAGATGCGCGACGACGCAACGGAGCGCGCTCGGAGATGGACGGCGGGGCGTGTGGTAGCGCGTACGTGCGTGCTCAGGTGTCCCTGAATGCGCTGCAGGCGCATGGAGCGGTATGCAGCAGAGGCAGAGCAAGGTGCACCGCCACTCGACCTCGACTCGACTCTCGGCATCGACTCGAGCCTCTGCACACGCTCTTACAGGGCACCGGGGGCCGCATGGTGCTCGTCGACGGCGTCAAGTACGCGTGCCAGCAGTGCATCAAGGGCCACCGCTCCTCCAAGTGCACCCACTCGACCCGCCCGCTCACCGAAATCCGCAGTGCGTTCCGGACAAATCCGCTATGTCAGGCTCTATAGCGCTGACAGACGCCCATCTACAGAAAAGGGCAGGCCGAGCACTCAGTGTCCGCACTGCAAGGAACTCAGGAAGACGAAGCAGGTCCATTCCCGCTGCGATTGCGCCGCTAGAGACTCGCTCCGTAAGCATCGCTTCTCATCATATCTTGGGCGACGACATACTCACGCCTCACCGCCACAGAGGATCATGTCGCCCGTGTACTACCGAACGGCCTCGCAGACGTCGTCAATACTCCCGATCCCGAAGAACGCCCGCTCTCCAAGACCGAGCCAAGCGGAGGTGCGTCGGCGGATAGCCTGCACGGTGGTGACCCTCACTTCTCGCTGATCGCCGCTCCCCTACGCACAGTGACTCTTCTCTTGAATCCGTGCAACTGCCTTCGGGGCGGCAAGTGCACCTGCTGCGAGTCAGTCAAGAAGCCCGCCCCCAAGTTCTTCCCCGACGACGTCGGAACGGCGCCAAAGGCTGGCCAGGAAGCTCCTCATGGCGCCGAGGGATCGAGCTGCTGCGGCACGTCTGCTTCGGAGGCGAGGGCGGCTCCGTCAACAGCATGGGCCGACGACGCCCACGGCGATATTCTCGTGACGCCCGAGGCTTCCACCCAGGATTCGACGGCAGCCTCGTCGTTCGCGTCCACGTCAACCTACATCGAGCCCTCCGTCAACGTAGCCTGGAGTGCCGCGACTGACCTGCCACCGAGCCTCTCCGCCAACCCTCTTCCAGTCCCCGGACCCTCCCACCCCAGCTCGTCCGCCACCTCCTCCCTCGCCTCCTCTCCCGCGCTCCTCCCGACCCCGCCGCTCTTCCTGCCCCCAACCGCCGGCACACTCGCCTGCTTCTGCGGCCCGACCTGCGCCTGCGTGGGCTGCGCGACGCACGACCCGCATGCGCGGAAACGGCCCGCGCCGGGGGCGTGTGGAGGTGGGGGGTGTCAGTGTGGGACGGGCAGGGGGTGCGAGGAGGGAAGGATTTCGACGAAGAAGAGCAGGACGAGCGAGAAGGCCGGGGACGGTGGTGGGTGTTGCGCATCGAAGGCGGGAGAGCGCCGCGCGGAGGCAGGCGGGTCTGGGCCGTCGACGTCGTGCAGCAGCCGTGCGGAGAAGACCGCGTCGACTCCACCGCTCTTGCAAGGTCCACCGCCCGGATCCGCTGGCGTCTCACTGCCCTCGCTCTGGTCTCCCGCCGCCCTCCCCTCCGAGCCAGACTGGTCCCTCCCCGCCGTCGTTTCCGCCTCGGACACCTCGAGTGCCGCCCTCACCGCTGCGGCGGCGTCAGAGCCTCTGCCTTCTTTGCGGACGCTGTGGCCTGCTTTGCTCGAGGTGCAACCGACGGAGGGGCCCGATGCACCTGCGCGCGGCGACTCGTCCGATCGGGTCGGGTCGCCGGTTCATTACGAGCTGCCTCGTGCTCTGCTCGACCCTTCGCTCGAGCCGACGATCCTGCGCGCCCCCGAGCTCGACGTGCAGGACTCGGCCCCAGTTCCGATCCCGAGCACCTCCACTGCCGAGTCGCCACCCGCATCCGAAGCGCCCGCACCGGCCGCACCACCTCCCCCTCCCCTCGCCCGCAACAACAGACTCGTCCTCACCGCGTGCTCGGCTTGTTTCCTCGAAGAACCACTCGACGATACGTGCGGCGGGGAGGTCCTGGCGGAGGCGGCGGACGGGGAGGGGGAGGAGCAGCAGGGGTGCGAGTGCACGAGTCGGTGCGACTGTCGCGAGAAGGCGCGGGAGAAGAGGCGGAGTCAGGAGGGTGACGGTGAAAGAGCGAAGTCGGGCAGGGAGGGCGCGAAGGAGGGCAGCGGCGAGGCGGTCTAGGATGTCGCTTCAGGGAGGGCCGGCGTCGGGAGGGGGGGGACGACGGAGTCGACCGCGGTCGGAAGGACCGCGACTGTGTCTGCGAAATCTCGAGGAGTTTTGCTTGTTGCTATTATCACCTGTTCATGCTTGCCTCCAGTCCTTTCCGCAGGCGTGAAACGCAGTACGAGCCGGCAGGGCCATTCGGTTCATAGGACTCACGTCCGCGAAAGCCCTGGGCGCGGTCTGGATCATACAACATGTACTGCAGTATAGAAAGGTGGAGAGGGAAGAAAGGACATAGGGCGCGCGGGGTTGCTCGTCTACGGGCTGAGCTGCCAGCACGTCTAGAGGCGGACGGCGCCGCGCTGGTAACGCCGGTTCACACCGATCTGCGGGAGCAAGAGAGGTCAGACATACAATTCACAATCATCTGTTGACGATGTTTCTGACTCACCTGACATGCGCAAAAGACTGCAAAGGCGAGGTAGACGAGCGAGCTGCATGGCAGGACAGGGGGTCAATTCTGGGCGGAGGTTTGGAAGGAGCGTCGGCGAGCAAAGGGGGCACTGACGCGAACCAGCAGTTGATGGCGACGGCGTGCCCGTCGTGAGGCGAGCTCGTCTTGCCCATCAGGACCTCGACCTGAGAGCGTGTCCGAACTGTCAGTGAGGCCGATGCGACTCGAGGGCAGGGAAGGGGACGCACGTTGGCATTGAACGCGGTTCCGAGTGCGCCGAGGATGAGGAAGCCGAATACGCTGAGGACGCTGCAGCAGGTGGCGAGGCTCGAGCTGACGACGGGCCGCGACATGACGACGGCGGACGCGGTGCGAGCCCAGCGAGCAGGTGGGGGGAGGAACGGCGAGGAGGACGGCGGCGGCGGGCTGTAAGCAACGCGGTTGCGATTCAAGCCGTACAAGAGGTCGCTGAGAGGCTAGTACTAAAGTCTAAAGCCTGGCGTATGCTCGTCGGTCGAGTTGGAGGGAGACTGAGAAAGGATCCGATTCGTCCTCGCGTCGTTCCTGCTCTCCGCCACCACATACGGCATACTCGCCATGCTCCGGACAGCTCGGATTGCCCGTGCTTGGACTGTCATAACCCGCCGACCGTATTCCTCGAGACCCTCGCCCTCGCCTGCCGGACTGGTCGCTGTCGACGAAGACTGTATTCCGCTCCGCGCGACGTATTCCATCGCAGACTATCTCCCCAAGAGTCCGCCTTCACTGTCACGAGACACCCTCCTCAAGCTGCACCGGCTCGCCGCCCTCGAACCGCCCGCGAGCGAACACGCCTGGCGCGACTTGCAAGACCTCGACGAACTCGTCGCCATCGTCCAGGCCGTGCGCGACGTCGACACGAGCGTACTCGGCCTTGAGCCCGGCGCTATGGTCGATGCGAGGGTCCGCGCAGAACCCGAACCGATCGATTGGTCCACCTCGTCTATGCGCCCGGCGGAACGAGACGAACCCCGACTCGACAGCCGAGAGCTCCTCAAGCTCGCGCAACGGACCGAGGGTGCATACTACGTCGCACCGATGCCGGAGAATGTCCGGCCGAGAAAGCGCAGCGTGTCCGGCTCCGAGCCCGAAGCGCCGTCACCGGACGAGCTGTAGAAGGCGAGACGGGTCAGTCTGGCCTTCCTGTTCTGACATGTACCTGCAAGCTTTGCTAACAAGTACTGCGCCCCCTCCAGCGCCCAGGTCTCGGCTCGATTGATGCCTCCTACTCCGGTCGCGGACTCCGGGGATTGGCAGCAATGCGACTTCCAAGAGGACGCGCACAGCTGGCCGTCGCGCCCACCCTCCGGGTTCACCAGTTCGAGGGACAGAAGTCTTTGACCGTCGCTCGCTTGCCTGCTTGCGAGCTTGCCGATAGTCGTAGACCCTGAGGACGACGTGCGGACGTCAGGCGCGACCTTCTCAATCCTCGGTCCCCGGCGGGAGAACCATTGAAATTACCACTGAGGAACGTCTAATGCAACGAGCTTAAGGGAAGAGGCCTCAAGCCAGCAGCGCAGCGAGTCCGCGCACGACAATTTGTCCGCCGACGTCCTCGCCCGTCTCGACGCTCAGCACGGCGTTCGCGCCGCGCGCCTGCGCCCGGGCGGTCAAGTCGGCGATAGCCAAGTTCAGGCGTTCGTCCTCGGTCTTGTAGGCGTTCAGGCCGGAGAAGCCCTCGACGGCTCCGAGGTCTCGTACTGCGCCACAAAAGGGATCAGTCAGTCGAATCGGAAAGCCGGGCATTCCAGCGAGGCGACCCGCGGCAAGCTTACGGATCCGCCTCCCTTCGACGAGGCTCGCGTCCGTCACGACAAAGTCCTGCCCGTACCCCGGCGCGCCTCCGGTAAATTCGTCCAGGAGAATCGGATCGACCGCCCCACCGCCGAGGTGCAAATCATCGAGAGCGCCGAGTCCGCCCACACCGAGCTCGTGCCCGCGGTGGTGCGGCGAGATGTTGTACGTGTTGTGGTTGTAGTTGACGACGCGCGGGGAGGGGGGGTGCCCGATCCGGGGGGAGACGAGCACGCGGCTGGCGGAGGGGGACCGGGAGCGGTACCCGAGGGGTGGGAGGTGGCCTACGCCGGGCAGGCCACCGGCGAGACCGCCCCCGTGCCCGTGCGGGAGCAGACGCGGAGAGTGACCGTACCCTAGGTGGCCCATACCTGCTCCGGGCAGGGTCCCGGACCAAGACCGGCGGTGACCGAGCGGGCGCCCAGGAAGGCCGCCGCCGTACCCTCCCCCGACGGGACCGAGGTACGGCGAGCGATGCGGTGAGAGGCCGGGCGTCAAGATGCGGTCGCCGGCCATGCCCAGGCCGGCGAGAGCGGCCCGCTCGCGGGACACGGACCTCGCGCGCTGTTCCTGCTCGTCGAAAGTCAGCCCGATTCGTGGAAAGTGTGCCGCAACGCCGCCGATGGACTTTGTGAAGGACCTACCCTGCGAAGCGCGTCGTCGAGTGGTCCAGGCATGCCACCAAGCAGCGGCGAGCCGCCGACGCCCAGCCCGCGTCCGCCCAGCATGGGCGACCCGGGGTACCTTCCCGCCAGCGGAGAGCCGCCGATGCCAGAGAAGGAGGCTGGCCGGACGCGCGGCGAGGGGGCGACGCCGAGGCCGCCACCGGGGTACAACGCGCCGCGGGCGCCGCGTTCGAAGCCGAGCGCTTGCTGATTGATGCGAGCCGCCTGCACAGAGCTCGGTTATGGTGAGCTTAGGGGTCGTACTCGAGTCAGAGCGACGGAAGACGCTGACCTTGGCGCCCAGATCGCGCTCTTTCCGGATGTTCCGCTCCATGTGCTCGATCTCCTGCTCCGCGGTATACCTGGTCAGGACCCGCCGATGGTGGCATTCTGAACCGCCACGAGGCGTAGAGATCGCCACTGACCTGGATCCTCCGCCGCTCGGTCTCTCGCGCAAGCCGATCCTGCGCCTCGCGGGCGCGCTCCGCATCACTTGGCGCGCGCCAGGTCTTGCCTCCCATGCCCCATCGGTTGCCGTTCGACGTCGCGCCTCCGTGCAGCATGATGCCGGATGGGCGAGATAAGGTTTCGCAGCGCGTGAGGTGTGCGGAGCGCGAGGGGGGTTGACTGGCCGCACAGGCGGGTGGCGAAGCAGCAGCGAGCAAAGTCAGAAGCCAACGGAGCTCGACGTCGGGCTTGTTCTTCAGCGTTAAGCAAGCGAGGGCAGATCGACTCGGTTGAGCCGTTGGTGGCGATGGCACAGCATCGCGATTCGTCCGGACAGGAGCTCTAGTGGAGGGCAGGTCACGCGAGGCAGGCGGTCAAAGCGCGGGCCGGTCGGCGGAAGAGGCCCAGGTGGAGTGGAAGCCTCGCTCATGGCGTCGAACATAGCAAAAGGACAGAATGTGATATCAAGCATGAGATGGAAGGAGTAAGGGGAGGAAGAGAAGGTCCTCGGCAGCCGGCCGCGATTTTGAATACACTTTGTATTGGGCGTGAATACTGAGGGCGCAGTATTCGGGCTTGCGTCGAGCCTCTGCAGCCCCACTCGACCGCGAGCCCTCTGGGCCGTGCTGCTCGCTCTCAGCGCTCGTACTGTTCTTGCAGTATTGTATCTCAATCGCCTGCAGTGGCAGACGCCCACATCGACCTGCCGGGTACGATACGGCCACCGACGGCGACTCACGCGTCTGGCTCACTCAACATCTCCTTCGCCCTTCTCAACCGCGTCTCTGCGCCGCCACAGAGCCTGAGGGGCGCAATATGGCGTTCGCTCGGCCGTCAACGCCCTCAGCGTCGCCCCGCAAGCGCGCCCCGCTTGCATCGTCGCGCCCGGCGTCGCCCGCCAAGACGAGTATCTCCACCGCCGCGTCTACCGCCAATCCTTCGCCGTCGCGGCCGTCGTCTCGTACGAACATAGCAGGCGGGACAAGCAGAAGCATGCTTCCGGCATCGTCGTCCGCGAGGAGCAGTGTATCCGGGATCCCGACCAGACCGTCAGGTCGGACGACCCGCTCGAGCGTCGCGTCTAGCTTGAACCCGTCGCTGTCGTACCAGGATGCGCTCGCCGGCGTTTCGGCATCGACCAGTATGAACGGAAGCGCAAGACGCGAATCGGATGTCCCGCGCAGGAAGGCCGGGTTCGGACCGCCGGCGACCCCAATGCGCTCCGCCGGTCCCTCTGCGCAGACGGTCTTTGAGAACGAAGAGGGCGGAGCAGGGCTGCCTCTCGCGGATGCAGACGGAGTGGCTGTTCGAGAAGACGGCATTGCCAGCGGGGAGACGACCGAGACCGAGGAGGATGATCGGGACGGGAAGCAGGAGAATGTCGTCGTCTGCCTCCGGTATGTCTGATCCCCACGGATTTGCACGAGCGGCGTCGAACGCTGATAACAATCCGTACAGCGTCCGTCCCCCCAAGGCGACATCGCCGACGATTCAAGCGGCTCCAATCTACACCTACGCACCGGACGAAGCTCTCCTCTCGCTCACCTCGGCCCACCCGACCCTGCTGAAGCGCTTCGGCTCGACCTCGAACGTAACAAAATCGCTTTCAGAAGACTATGACTTTCGCTTCGACCTCTTGCACGTCCACCCGCTTCCGACGGAGCATCTGTACGACCGCAAGATCAAACCCGTCGTCAAGGCGGCGCTCGGCGGGTTCAACGGGACAGTCTTCGCGTGGGTTCACACAGTCATCACAATGTCCTATGGAGCGATCTGACCTGGACTTTGCGGATACAGCTACGGTCAGACCGCCTCGGGCAAGACCCACACGATGCTCGGGTCACCCACCGAGCCTGGTATCATCCCGCTCGCCGTCGACGAACTCTTCTCCCATATCCACCAACAACAATCGCAGCGCTCCTTCTCCCTTCGTGTCTCCTTCCTCGAGATCTACAACGAGCATCTGCGCGACTTGCTCGCGCCGCCCCCCTCGCCCTTCACCTCGCAGCCGGCTCGCGGGCCCGAGATCGTCGAGAACGGCTTGGTGAAGAACCTGCATGAGCGGGCCGTCAGCTTGCCCGGAGAGGTGCTCGAGGTGCTCAAGGAAGGCGAAACAAGGAGGCGCGTCGGCGCTACCGACTGGAACGAACGCAGTTCCAGGAGTCACTGTGTTTTCGTGGTGGTGAGTCCAAAGATGTGTTCGCACGCGACTTGAGCCATAGCAGCTGACTCTGCCACGCGGCTATCAAGACGATCGAGAGCATGAACAAGACGGATGGTTCGGCGCGCACCTCCAAGCTTGTGAGTTTGATCTTTTCCTGCCACAGGACCCGGCGAACTGACCATGAATATAATCGCCAGAATCTGATCGACCTGGCTGGCTCCGAGTCTGCCACTGGGCAAGAAGAACGGCGGAAGGAGGGCGCGTTCATCAACAAGAGGTAGCCGCTGTCCAACGACGTGACAGCTTCCAGGATCCGTGCTGATCGCCCTCATCGCCGCAGTCTCCTCACCCTCGGCACCGTCATCGGCAAGCTGACGGATCCGTCCTCCTCGAGCGCGCACATTCCCTATCGCGACTCGAAGCTCACTCGTCTACTGCAACCTGCGCTCTCGGGGAACTCCCGAGTCGCCGTCATCTGTACCGTCTCGCCGGATTTGGAGCAGGCGGCTGAGACGCTCAGTACCCTCAAATTTGCGAAGCGGGCCAAGATGGTCGTGACCAAAGCCGAGCGGGGCGTCGTGAGTGTCCTCGATTTATCTGTCCAGAGGGATGCCCAGCTTACACGGATTTACCGCAGCTCGTCACGGAAGCCGTCATGCTCAAGCGCTACGCCGCTCAGATCGCAACTTTGCAGACCCAGATCAGCTCTCTCGAGTCGAATGCCCTCGCATCCGAGCGCGACGAAGCCTTTGCCCGGCTCACGGAAGCGGAGCGCCTCGGCCGGCAGCGACAAGACGCGCTCGAGGAGAAGGAGCGCGAGCTCGAGCGTCTCCGGGAGCAGCTGAACGAGACGCGCCGATTCGTCCTGACGGGTCCGGAGCTGGAGCGAAGCGTGCGCCGAGTCAGCGGGAATCACCTTGCGACGAATGCGGACCTCGGCGTCGCGCTCAGCCCGAGTCGTTCGCGGAGCTTGCGCGGTTCGGGCTGGTCGCTTGACCGCCAAGACGCATCGGTCGACGAAATGGGCGCGCTCGGGCTCGGAACGCCGAAGTCGATGACCACTCGACGAGCTGGATCCTCTCGCCTAAGCCGCGGAGTCGGTACTCTGGAAGAGATCGGAGACGGCGGTGAAGTGAGTCCGTTCATGCGGCCCGGTTTCTTGACCCAGCTAAATCGCGGTGGTTGCGTCCATAGGGATCCTTGCTGCGACAGCTCGAAGAAGCGCGGGCTCAGCTGCAGGAACTCGAGTCTGCATCGGCAGAGGCGGAAACAGTCCGGACTCGTCTGCAAGAGCTCGAAGCGGCGGCGGAAGCCCACGCAACCGAGCAGGCGGATCACCGGCAGCGAGTCCTCGAGCTGCAAGCCGGGGTCGAGCGTCTCGAAGCCGAGCTCGAACGACTCGCCATGGAGCGGGAGCAGCTGCGCACCGAGATGGAGGATCTGCGCCAAGCATCGCAAAAGGCCGAGCGGGACCGTACGACGGAATTGGCGGCGCTGCAGAAACAGCTCGAGCAGGCTCGACAGGACGCCGACGGGCAGCAAGGCGACGCCGCCACGGCACTGCAGCAGGCCCGAGATACCGTCCGCGACCGAGACAGTCGGATCGCAGAGCTCGACGCCGGGATAACATCGCTTGAGGCACGCCTCAAAGCGAAAGACGCGGAGACGCGGAAAGTCTCGAAGCAACATGAGACAGAAGTCGCCTCGCTTCGTCAGCAGGTCGACAACTTTCAGCGCGAGCTGGCTAGTCTGGCGGCTGCTCGGGACGCCGACGTCGCCGAGGCGCTCGAGAAGGTCTCGGGCGCTCGCCTGGAGCGCGACGTTGCGCTCAAATCGGTCGAGGAGGCCGAGCAGCGGGTCAAAGACGTCGAAGAGCTGCTGTCGCTGCAGAGTCAACAGCACGACGCGGCGGAACAGCAGACACTGCGCGAAAAAGACGCGGCGGTCACCGCAATGCAGTTGGAGCTGGACCACGCCAAGGCCGAGGCCCGACTCAAGGCGGAGAAGGCGGAGCAGTTGCAGCGGGCGGTCGACGGGTTCGAGCGTCTCGAGGCTCAACGCCAGTCGTACGGCCGGAACCGTCGTGCCGGGACCGACATGCTCAAGTCTCGCCTCGCGGACCTGCAAGCTCGCACCTCGAACCCGGCGAATCCGCTAGCTCGGTCCGAATCGAATGCGTCGTCGAGCTCGACCATATCCGCCTCGACCGGCGCGACCTCGGACGCGGATCAGCACGTCGAGCTGCAGATCCGCAACGCCGAGCTCTCCTCTCGCGTGCTCGAGCTTGAGAAGCAGCTGGAGGTGAATGAGTCGCGCGCGATCGATGCCGATGCGGAACACCACAGCGAACTCGACCTC
Source organism: Rhodotorula sphaerocarpa (assembly GCA_024713535.1). NCBI lineage: Eukaryota > Fungi > Basidiomycota > Microbotryomycetes > Sporidiobolales > Sporidiobolaceae > Rhodotorula > Rhodotorula sphaerocarpa. The sequence continues at coordinate 526,622 of JANIBP010000004.1, read as the reverse complement.
CAGCGACGGCAGCTCGAAGAGACGGAAGCGCGTGCAGAGGATTGGCGCCAGGTGAGCTGCCCTCCTCGCCGCGCTCAGCGCGCGAACACCAACTGACGTTCATGCACCATGTATAGAAATACCTTGCGGCTCAGCGTATCCTCGACAAGCTGATGGCGACGCAGCAATCGTCCGACGACGAAAACTCCCGTCCGGTTCCGGGCGCCCCGAGCGAAACCGCTCCTACACGCCGAACGCCCTTGTACACCTCCCAGTCTTCCTCCCGACCCTCCCTTCTGCCTGCGTCGCCGTCAAGAACCGATTCCGTCGGCGCGAGCTGGATCGAGAAGAACCGCCCGCCGCCGCTGCCGTACTCGCCGCACCAGCGCGAGCGCGAGCGCAAAGCGCGCCGGGAGACGATCGCTCGCGACTTGGCCAAGCTGAAGCAGCACAAGGTGGTCGGGGAGAAGCGCGACGGGTGGGACAGCCCGCAGGCGAGTCCGACGAAGAGCGACCGGTGAAGGATGCACTCGTGCACCTGCACCGGGCGGTAACTTGACTGCGCATCTCGACGATGCGCCTCGCCGCACAAGGCCCACCCGCATTGTACTCCCGACATACCCCTTCCTTCGGACATACCCCTTGATCTCTTGGCAAAGCGGATCACCTGTTCTTTGTAGAAATCATGCATGGAAGTTTCCCCTCGTTCTCCGCAGTCTCGTCTAGGAAGGCGAAGCAGAAAATTACAACAGCAAGCCGGTCCGCTACTCGCCTTCCCACCAGTCGAGAACGCCCATACCGTCTTCTGCCATGGAGCACTGCCGGATCAACGGCGCATCGTTTCCGCGCATCAGCTTGGGCTTCCCGGAGATGTAAAGCAGTCAAAGCAAGGGGAACGTACGATGAGCGAGTACGGAGACTTGCCGTTCGTCCGGGTCTCGACGACGGGTGCCTGCTGCTCGCCCTGTGCGCCAGGCGCACTCGCCGCGGCGGGGGCCTTGGCCTTCCCACTCGTCGGGCTCGTATCGTCCCAGTGTTCCTCCTCGACGCGTATCCGGACCCAGTCTTTCCGGCCGATGTACAGCTTCGCGTCCTCGGGCTGCGAGAGGAGTTCTTTCACGGTCGGGCGCGGCTCGTCGCCGCCTTCGGAGGGGAACCAGAAATAGGAGCGGCGGTCGTGGTCACTGTGGCGGCAGCAGTCATGTCAGAGGACTTTGATGCGCGAGTTTGTGACGAGGTGAGGGAGCGTACAAGGTCGAGTAGTCTGGCAGGAGATTTGGCGGCACGAGCATGTCGTCGAAGAACCCGACCGAGACTGGGTGATTCGAGCAGGGGTAAGCGGATCCTTCTCGGAGGAAGTCTCGCCCTCGAATTACTCACTGACGATGCCTTCGGGGCTTTGAGACTTGACTTTGCCAACGAGCGCCTCGCCAATGTATGGCCGGAAGATGATCAGGCGAAACTCAGCTGTAGGCCGATGGACCAGAAGTCAGTCTCTCCACCACTGCGAAGAGTTTCGTGAAGCGAAGTACTCACTTTTGTAGTACAGGCAGCCGTCGCCGTACAGAACTGCGCCTTCGGATGCGGAGAGGATGTCGAGGAGAGAGATGCACAGGCCGACGCTCGGTATCACCTGCACGTCGGATCAGAAGGAGCGTCAGTGACTGTCCGAGTCGCTTTTTTGCGCAAGGCGGACCAAGCCTGGATGTGAAGGGGGTAGGGACCCGACGTCCGACGAGTTGACCGTACCTTGTTGGCATACCTCCGGTGGATCTCTTCGCGGATGGCGTCAACCGGATCCTTGCGAAAGTCTCGTGCTTCGACGCGGATCGTGTCCTGCGGGCCGTACAGTGCGGAGCGTAAGCGGTCGAGCGGTCGAGTTGAGCGAGAGAACGGGCGGAGGGAGCGAAGCGGTCAACGGCGGGAGAGAGCCGCCGAGCGAGCACATACCTTTTGTATGCAGAAGGTGAACATATTCGCGCAGTCTGCGAGAGCCTTCGAAGCGTATGGCGGCTGCTCTACAGTCTCAAGTGGAACGCTGAAGCAAAAGTGCACCGCCTCCCTGGGATCTCGGAGAGGGGAGGAGAGAACCTCTGGAACAGCCGTAGGGCGGACAAAGATATATGCAGACTGCTTCCGATGTAATATCACGGCATTCTGCGCGCCCCAAAACGCTCCAAAGTGGGCGTGCGTGGGAAGCGGAGCGAGTTCCCCGCTCATCAGCTCAAGCTCTGCGGCCAGCTTCTCGCTCAACATCTGCTCGCCTCAACACAGGCTCTAAGCCTTACAGCGCTCTAAGCAACTCAGGATAAAATGGCTGCCGAGTCTTCCGCCGGCGCTGCGCCCGAGCGCAAGCTCACGAAGAAGGAGAAGAAGGCCCAGGCTTTCCGCGCCAGCAAGGGCAAGGGCAAGGCATCCTCCGCCAAAGACGCCGCGCCATCGTTCGAAGACGAGGTCGCGCAGATCGACAAGTACGAAGCCGGCAGCGCAGACGACGACGACGAGCAGGAGGGCGAGGCGGGCGCAAAGAAGCACGGCAAGGACCCCAAGAAGGCCAGCAAGAAGCGCTCGCGGGACGACGCAGACGCAAGAGTAGATGACGACGCAGCGGAGACGGAGGCGGCCGATGCGGAAGAGCAGCCCAAGAAGAAGAAGCGCCAACGCGGCAAGACCCAGGCGCAGCGAGACCGAGAGGCACGGCTGGCGGCGGCCGATGGCGCACAGGGCGCAGATGGCGAAGACCACCATCGTCTGCTCCTCTTTGTCGGTGCGTGCTGGGCCTGAGGGAAGCGTTTCGAGGCGCGGTCGAGGCTGATCAGGACATCCCTCTCCGCAGGCAACATGCCGTACCAGGTGACGGCGGAAGATATCCAAAAGCACTTTGAGCCATGCGGTCAGTTCTATTTGCTCTTCTCTAATTGTCTCTACCGAAGCTAACGCATGGCGATGCCGCAGGCGAAGTCCCGACCGTCCGACTCCTGACGCCGAAAGCACCCTCTTCGGCGGCTGCGGGTGGCAAACCTCCTGCCTCCAAGGGCTGCGCCTTCCTCGAGTTTACCACCGCCACCGGCCTGCAGTCCGCCCTCCGACTGCACCACTCGTCCCTCTCCGGCCGCAAGATCAACGTCGAGCTAACCGCCGGCGGAGGCGGCAACTCGGCGACGCGCAAGGCCAAGATCGAAGCGCAGCGGAAACGGCTCACGGACGAGCGCGAAAAGGCGGCGAAGAACAAGCGGTTGAAGGAGGGCGAGAGCGAGAACGGCGACAAGACGGGGCGGTGGAAGCTTGCGGCGGAGAAGAGCAAGGGCGACGCGAGCGCAGACGGCGAGGGCGAGGCGGCGGCATCGGGCGGAGCAGCGGAGGGCGAGCCGCCGAAGAAGAAGAAGAATGTCCGAGACCGACGGCTGAAGAACGGCGTCGTGTCCGGCTCAGGCGGGGCCCAGAAGGACGGCGGCGCACAGAACAAGCGGTTCGACGCGCGCGCTGCGAGGGCCTCTTCCGGCGCGAACGCGATCAAGCTCGCGAGTGGATGGGGCAGCAGGGCGTAGAGGCTGTGTCGCCACTTTATATCCTTTTAACATACTGCGGCTATCGTCTCTGCTGGACACAGTCGGGCTGTCTCGATCCGTTCATGCAATTGCGGCTCAGCACCACTTGCTCCAGCCGCCGTCGATTTTGACCGTTGATCCAGACATGTAACTGCTCGCCTCGCTCGCGAGGAACAGGATCGCGTCCGCGACCTCTTCCGGCTTGCCCGCCCGCTTGATATTGCCCCGGGTCAGGTGGCCCTCGGCGGTGAATCCCTCCAGCATAGGGGTCTCAATGGCTGTGTTTGTGTGCGTGCGAGAAGATATCAGACTGGGCGGGGAGGAGCCGGTGGATCTGAATGACACTTACGACCCGGGCAGACGGCGTTGACCCGGATTCCCTTCGGTCCGACCTCCTGAGCGACGGAGGTCATCAGTCCCCGGACGGCGAATTTGGACGCCGAGTATGCTGCTGAGCCGGGGTAGCCTGAAAAGAGGGCCGGCGTCCGCCTGGAAGTGTGAGCCATCGACGATCAAAGTTGGGAGTCCGGGGAGTAGACTTGCCGTCGAGACCCAGCTGCGAGCTGACGAGGACAATGGCGCCACCTCGCCTTTCCTTGATGGATCCCGAGCTCTCGAGAATTCCCTTGATACTCTGCTGCATGCCGAGGAACACTGTTCCGGAGGAAAAGAAAAGCTGTGAGCGTCTTGCGGTGCAAGACGGCCCCCCGATCTGGCCGCAAATCGGACGCACCTCCGCGCAAGTTGACGCCGATTGTCTTGTCCCAGTCTGCAACCTCGAGATCGACGAGGTCCGCGGGCGGCAGCGAGATTCCTGCGCACTGGACGCTCACGTCGACGCGGCCAAACTTCTTGCGCGCCTCGGCGACATAGCCCTCGGCCGTTCCCTCGACACTGACATCTCCTGCAAAAGTCGCTGTCCGCTCTGCGATATCGCTACCGATCGCGTCGGAGAGTCGCTTGACGGCGGCAGAGAGCGCTTCGGCCGAGAGATCCACCAGGACGACTCCGCGGGCGTTGGCCGCGAGGAAAGCCTGATGCACGCAGGTCTCGGTCAGGCTCGACAAAGGCGCTGCATGAAGCTATGCCAGCCCACCTTGGCGGTCGCAAAGCCGATTCCGCTTGCCGCACCCTGTGTCGCAGCGCACGCGGTTAGATGTGGGGGCTTCCGTCAGTCCAGAGCCACAGGCGACGGGGAGCAACTGGAGCGCACCGTGACAATGCAGACCTGGTCTGTGAACGCTTCCTTACTGATACCGCCGTAGCTCATCGTGACTGTTGCGAGAGGGAGAGTGCAGAAGAGCAGGAAGGCGAGTGCAACCGCGGAGGAGCCGCGCGGCTGCGGACCGCGAGTTCCGGAGCCGACGCCGTACCATAAGGTGGGAAATGGATGTATGCAAAGGAAGTACAGAGGAAGAGTGTACAGACGCAGAGATGGTACAAGCAAAAGAGGGAGGCGAGTGCGGGACAGGGTCGAAAGCGAGTACGAGGTACAGGATGTACGAAGAAGGAATAAAGTACACGCCGGAGGCCCAGTGGAAAAGAGGTACAGGCTCACAAAAACAACTCAGACATGCCTCCGCCGGGTGGCGTCAGGCTGGCAAACTTGGATGACGCAGGGTAGCGGGACGAAGACTTGACGGCGAGGGCGGCGGCGGGCGCGAGGCGAAGATGCGAAGCGAGCCAAGAACTGGGAACAAGCGTCGTAATCAGCGAGCTGCGGAGGAGGCAGGTTAGCTCGGAGAAGAAGACGAGCCGTCAAGGTGGCAAAGGAACTCACCCAGCTGCCCAGCCGGCGCCGATTAAAACCCCGCAGATCCCGACAAGGTGCCACACCTTGAGTTCGACAGTCCCGCCTAGACCGCGCACCCACGAGAACCAGCCCTGCCGCCTGGGCCTCTTTCCCTGATCCGGAGTTTCGGCACCTTGACGCGACCGTTTCGCGGCATCCTCCTTCGAGAGCTTGTGCCCGTCGGGTCGCTCGCCGCCTGGCTGCAAGCTCGGGGACTCTTCCCCCTCCGCGCCACTCGACAGACTCTCGAGGGTCGGGATCGACTCGCTCGCCAGGGCGGGATCCGATTCCTCCTCGGCCCTCTCGTCGTCGCTCGACGGAGTGTTGGAGCCCAGATTGGTCGTGGGCTGAACGCTCGCCGCAGCCCAAGCCGAGGTCGAAGACGAGGTCGGTAGGATGGTCGTCCGGCCCGAATCGACCGAGCTGGGCAAAGAAGAGAAGGGCGCCCGCGACGCGCGGGGCGACAGGTCGGAAAAGAATCGGGCCGTCGACAGCAGGTCGTGGAAGGTCTCGTCTACAGACTCGGAGGTTGGATCAGTAAATTGGTCGAATGCTGAACCCGTAGCGCCAAGAAGCTCACCCCTCTCCGCTTCGTGGCTCTCCCCCTCGCTCAGGATCACCCCTGCCCCGGACCACTCGGTTCCGCCCGCAGGCTGAGGAGCCATGCCTGCTGCCGCCGCCGCGGCCCTTGCCCGCCGACGTTCCTCGACGCTCGCCGGTCCGGGACTCGCCGACCCGCCTCGGCCGCGGCCCCGCCTGCGTCCGCCTCCGAGAACGCTGTTCCCCGCGAAACCTCGACGGGAACGGGTCCACGAGCTCGCTGGAGGCGATAGAGACGCGGCCTGGGAGCCTACAGGGCGCGACTGCCGAGGTGAGAAACGGGTCGATGGCACCGGTGCTGATCCCGATGGGACAGAGTCGGAGTTTGACCGCCGCGAAGCTCCGATTGGGATCGCGTTCGTGCCCGCTTCAAATTGAGTTCCTGACTTGCCGACTCCGAGCTCGGTCGCGCTGTCTTTGTCCGAGCCTGCGTCGGACGAGGACGAAGAAGCGGTAAAGACGTCCTCGTGAGAAGGCCCACCGAGGTCTTGCGCTTCGTCGTCGTCCTCTTCCAGCAGAATGCCCGCGAACGGAGAGTCGCGGTATTGCCTTGAGGCCGAGGAGCCCATGCGGGTGTTTACTGGCCCGCTCCGAACCGCCGAGGTCGGCGAGGAAGTCTGGAAGAGAGAGGAGAGCGAGGCATACGACATGGCGGGCGTTTGAGATAAGCCCGCCTGGACCGGCGCCAATGAGAGCAAGGTGGCGAGACTATCCGCAGAGTGTCAGCATTCAGAGGCCCACCGAAACCGAGAGAGGAAAGCCCACCTGGAACGGAGCGCGTCCTCGAGCATCGATTTCCTCAGTTCCGGGTCGCGCATACGGCGAGTGCGCGCGCGGCCCCTGCCGTCGTCCACGTCTTCCAGCGCACTACTGTCCTCATCATCGCCTTCGGTCCCTCGCCGATGCCGCTCGTCGTCCGTCGCGCCGAGTCCGCCCTCCGGACCGGCTGGCCGTCCAGACCCAGATTCCGCGCTCTCGACGCTCCCTGTACTCTGATACGACTCTTCGCGGATCCTGCGCCGCTGCGACAGAGTTCGCGTCCGGGCGAGTTCAGAAGAAGCCGGTCCGAGGCGCGAGGTCCGAGGCGAAGGCGGGCGAAGCGGAGATTGCTCGGTGCGGGCCGCTGCGGAGTCGCCGCCGAGGTGGATGACTTCGCTATCGGAGATCGGCTCAAATTCGGACGACGCGGGCGAGTAGGTGGCCATGCAGGGTGAGGATCCGAGGCCTGGAGTGGATCAGAGTGTCAATGCGGGCGGAGGGAAGCGGAGCAGGAGTCGCTGTTATCGAACGCCTCGCGTCGCGAGCCCAGGCCATGCGGGGGATAGCGCCGCGCGGGGGTGGTGGCTCCCAGTGCGGCAAGGCGGGCGGTGGGCGATGAGACTGACCTTCTGTCTCGCTGCTGAAGCTCGGCGTGCGTACGCCGCCTGTGCCGGTAGCGTACGGGCGGCGGGACGATGCCGTCGCCGCGGACGTTCGCGGTCGATCAGCAGAGTCCGCGGCAGGATCCGACGCCATTCCCGCCTGCTCGCGGCGCTGAGGGCCGGCCGACGCCCGAGATGACTGCGACTCCGGCGGATAGCTTGTCATGTAACACTCGAACGCTCAGGACAGGGTTCAGGCGCGCAAGGGCGACGGATGATGAGAAAGTGGGGCCGAGGGCGACTGCGGCGCGACCCAACTTTCGCCAAGTCTGCAACCTGTTAGCAAGGCGATGGAATCGAGCCGGAGCGTTAGGGCTGGGAGCGAGCGGGCTATCTGGTTTCAGAGAGAGGCTTCTAAAATGCTCAGAACGCCCGCACAGCGAGTCTGGAGTTTCGGACGACGACTCGAGCGGTCGCGGCCGCGTCCTCGGAGCGGTCGAACGCTCTCTCCTCGTCTTCGCTCGCTCGCTCGCAGGCTGAGCTCAGGCGAGAATCGCTTTCGACAACCCGCCCGCCTTCCCTGTGAGTCCTAAAAACCCTCACACCAAGGATGAATTAAGGAGATACAAGCCCGGAGGCTATTTCGGTCCTCGGCGGAGAAACACCAGTTTTTCCCACCCTCCTCCCCGGAGTGGCCTCCCCGCTTGCGCTCCCGGCCACGAGCCCGCTTCCGCAGGATTGTCGCTGGGGGCGATTCGAGAGCCCGCTCTCTCACGCCCAGCCTGACTCCCGGATTCATCCTTGCTACACAGAATCACCTCTCGGCTCGCAAGAAGCGAAGAGAGTCGACCAGTCTCTCGCGCCACCCACCTACCAGATACGTCAAGTCTCAGGCTCTATGCTTCACTTCGCCGGCTACAAATGGTGGAAGAAATACCTGCATACATGCTGGCTGGGCTGGATCACCTTTCGGCATGCAGTCGAAATGGGTGGCGTCAGGCGGACTCGGCCAACCAAAGCGTTGCGTAGATGCACCGTTTCGTCTAGGCTCGTGCGCAGGCTTGTCGGGAGGCCTCTTGGGAGCCGCCTGGTAGATCAGCTTCGCGGCCTTGCGAAGTCTCAGCGTTATAACCAGACGTGAACGTACGACAAGCTGCGGACCGCGCGGACGGTCGCATTCGGTAGGACGGAGCTGATTCGTAGCGGCTTGCGCCATATCGCTTCAAACCGGCCAACGGGATGGACGGGGCCGGACAACTCTTCGGGTGTCCCGAGGAGCTCCGGTGGGCATTGAGCCAGAAGCGAGAGATGGTTCCAGCCTGAAACTTTGACCAGCGGCGCCGTGGCAGGCGAGCCAGCACGCGAGCGAGCGACTGACATTCCCAGCAAAGTGGGCACTCGCGGGCCTCCTGTACTGCCCCGTGTGTGAACGGAGAGTCGCGGGGAAAGCCGCCATATGTCCGTCTTGTCCTTTTCTCTAGCTTTTTGAATGCGCGCGGCTATTCGATAATCGTCGTCGATCGCGGCGCCATTACAAGCAATCACAGAGCGACTGCGTGTGAGCAGGAATGGGCCGGCGGCAGCAACGGGTCGAGAAGTGCGAGCGTGCTCTCCGTTGTGGTTTGCAACGCAGCCGAGGGAGCGGGCGAGCCAGACGGGGCGATCAGATCGGCTGGCTCCTTCATATACGGGTTGCGATTGCGAGTGTCATACGGTCTAGAGACGGTTCAGCGGACGAGCGAGTAGACGTACTCGAACGCGAAGGGGACTGTGAAGGAGGTAATCAGCTTCGAGCTGGCCAGCGGGCTCGGACATCACGAGGGCGGCTGCGACGACGCACCGACGCGGATGAGTCCGATGGCGACGAAAAAGTTGCGGAGCGTCTGGCGCGCCTGCATTTTGGCGAGCGCGAGCTGCGCGGGCGACGGTCCCTGGCCTGGAGAAGGGTATGGGGAGCAAGGTCAGCATTGCGATCTCGTGGGGCGACCAGGAATGGCTACGAAGGTTCTGTGCGAGCCACGAGAGCCACAGCAGTACTTACCTCCGGCGAACATGTCCAATTGAGTGAAGAAGTGGAAGCGAAAGTCGTGAGGCTCACGGTTCAGCCGCATCATCTGTGCACCCTTGCTCGCCGCCTCTACGCTCACACACACCGCTACGACCAGCTTCATGGCTACACAGGTCATTCCAGGCCAGCCTCTATCGACGGGCGGCACCTCCGCATCGCTGGCGGCCGGTCCGGGCACTTTTACGCGCGGCGGTCAAATCTACGCTGCCCTCGTCGGCCACGTCTCGAGAGAAGGAGGAGTGAGTCAGACTGTGCAGAGGCTTCGGTTATTATGCTGACGCCGGCTGTTGTCTCCAGGTGCTGTCCGTCCAGGGCAAAGAGGAGACGCAGGCCATCCCGGAACCGAATGCTACCGTACGCTGCGGACGACGCCTCTCAAGTCTATATCCAAGACAGTCCTGACAGAGCGAATGAAACAGGTCGTCGGAACCGTGACCCGAATCACCCGGCAAGCGGCGACGCTCTCCCTCCTGACCGTCGACGGCCGACCTTGTCGACCCGACTTTACCGGTATCATCCGGAGCCAAGACGTGCGGCAGACCGCAAAGGACTCTGTCAAGGTAGGCTTTCACGAGTCCCTGAGTCAACTAACCGGTCGAATGCTCACGCCGGGATGATCCCTCGATCAGATCTGGTCGTGCTTCCGACCAGGCGACGTCGTCCGGGCCAAGGTCGTGCGTCTCGGTCGCTCCAGCTTCTTCCCATAAACTATCGTACTGACTCGTCGACTCCATCCAGATCTCTCTCGGAGACTCTCGGTCTTGTAAGTCGCGGTCTGTCTACCGTAAGCATGACCGACCGCTGACTCTGCTCGCCTGCGCCACCAGATTTCCTCTCTACGGCAGCCAATTCGCTCGGAGTCCTGTTCGCGGTGTCGACGACGACGGGTGAAGCGCTGGAGGCAGTGAACTGGGAGGAGATGCGGGACCCGTCGACAGGCGAGGTCGAGTTGCGAAAGGTCGCCGGGCCGTCTGAGTGAGCGGACCTGGGTCATTTTTCCCTTCGTGCGCCGCCTTATCTTGTCTGTTGTAATATCTTTGCGCGCATAAGGATCAGACTCTGGGCTGCGGTGGCGAGAGCATCGTTCGTGAGAGACTTTTCCGGTCGCAGCGGTCGGGGCGACCCCACCTGCGAGTCGGTCGCACCCGAACCTCCTCGCATCGCCCACGCACACACGATGGATGAGCACTACGACTTTGTGAGCAGCCCCTCTGGCGGCTAAGCGCCCTCCCTGTCCCGTCCTGGCCGTGCTGACCGAGCCTGCGTCGTCCGCCCCGTCTCTCCTCATCGCGTTCCGTGTACGGCTGCGTGTCGTTCCGCCGCCCGCGCTCTCTGCCGCTCTAGATCATTCTCGGAACGGGCTTGACGGAATGTGTCCTGTCGGGCCTGCTTTCCGTCGAGGGCAAGAAGGTCCTGCACATGGACAGGTGCGCGGCCCTTTCCCCTCCCTCCCCTCCGTCGCAGACGGACGCGCACCCCGACTCGCCCGCAGCCGCTTGCGCAGTCGATGCGACGTTCCTTTTGACGATTACTGAGTGCTTGCGAGTCATGCAGGAACGACTATTACGGTGCCGAGTCGGCTAGTCTCAACCTGACCCAGGTGCGTCACCGCCGGCTCCCGTCCGCAAGGGGGATACACGAAACCGATTCCGGCGGATCCGGCGTTTCGAGAGCTGACTGACTTGTATTCTGGACCGACAGCTGTACAAGAAGTTCCGAGGAGTCGAGCCGCCTGCAGAGCTGGGCCGTGACCGTGACTACGCCGTCGACCTCATTCCCAAGTTGTGCGTCCATTGAAAGGTTCCCCTGTTCCATTCGGTCCTCCCTTCCAGCAGCTGACACAATATCGCGCTGCAGCATGATGGCGAACGGCGAGATGACCAAGATGCTCGTCCACACCGACGTGACCCGCTACCTCGAGTTCAAGCAGATCGCCGGCTCGTACGTCCTCCGCGACAACCGCATCGCCAAGGTCCCTGCGACCGAGATGGAGGCGATCAAGAGCCCGCTGCTCGGTTTGTTCGAGAAGCGCCGCGCGAGGAACTTTTTCCTCTGGGTTCAAGGGTACAATGAGGAGAACCCGAGCACTCACCAAGGTCCGTTCGGGCCTTGCGGAACAGTCTGTTCCTTCCCAGGATCTACGAAAACCTCGCTAACAGCCCCAGATCCATCCGATCGCAGGGCTCAACCTCGACAAGAACACGATGAAGGAGGTGTACTACAAGTTCGGCCTCGAGGCCGGCACGCAGGACTTTATCGGTCACGCGATGGCCCTGTATCTCGACGACGAGTGAGTTTCGAGAGACCCCCCGCTACCAACCTCACAGATACTCACATTGACGGTCGCCGCAGCTACCTGAACCAGCCGGCCCGGGAGACCTACAACCGCATCCTGCTCTACACCTCGTCGATGGCTCGATTCGGCAAGTCGCCCTACCTGTACCCCCTGTACGGTCTCGGCGAGCTTCCGCAGGGCTTTGCGCGCCTGTCTGCGATCTACGGCGGCACGTACATGCTCGACAAGCCGGTCGACAAGATCGAGTACGACGACAAGGGCAAGTTTGTCGGCGTCACTTCGGGCGGCGAGACGGTCAAGGCGGACAAGGTGATCGGTGACCCGAGCTATTTTGTCGAGGCGAGCGGCAAGGGCGGCGCCGACAAGGAGGACAAGGTGTTCCTTGAGGGCCATGTCGTCCGCGCGATCTGCATCCTGCGGCACCCGATCCCGAATACGGACGATTCGGACTCGGTCCAGATCATCATTCCGCAGAAGCAGGTCAACCGGAAGCACGGTGAGTCCTCAAGACCGGACCGACTTGGGGTGTCTTGCGCTGGCTGCTCCTCGCGGGCAAGCGAGCTGACCTGAATGTGTGTGACCAAGACATTTATGTCGCCGAGGTTTCTTCGACCCACAACGTCTGCGCCAAGGATGTCTACATCGCGATCGTCTCCACGGTCGTCGAGACTGGCAACCCGGAAGCGGAGCTCGAGGCCGGTCTCAAGCTTCTCGGGCCGATCCACGACAAGTACGTCCCGGTCCTTTCTTGAGCTCGAGCGCGATCCCGCTCCGGAGTGACTGACGCCGCTGAGCGCGCAGGTTCATCTCGATCGCTCCGATCTACTCCCCCGCCGCGTCCGGCTCGCACGACAACGTCTTCATCACGCGCTCGTACGACGCGACGTCCCACTTTGAGACGATGTGTGACGACGTCAAGGAGGTTTGGCGCCGCGCTATTGGCGAGGAACTCGAGCTTAAGAAGCGCGACGATGCGCTCCAGGCCGAGTGAGATGCACCCGGCTGCGCGGCTCGGGGGTTGTGTCCGGACTCTCTTCCTTTACGTCTCAGCAGTCAGATACGTTGCTCGCGCGCCTCACTCTGGAGGCTCGGCTGTATTCATAGCATGTCATCGTTGCGCAAAGGTGGCGTCTCGGCGAGTTGACGCGGGCGGTTGCCGAGAAAGTTGCGAATATGCCCACGCCGTCTTGGAAGGAGGATGATTAGGATCACTGTTCGTTGGATACTAGCTCGATCGCAAGTCTTGCCTCACAGCACCGAATACGCTCTCGCGAGGTATACACAGTGAGGCAGGAGAAGAGCTGGCCGAAAGACAGGGGGCAAGTTGCTGGGTTCCGCCGCCGGCGCCGAGCTTGAGCTGGTCGTCGCCTCGCTGCCTTCGCCCTTCTCTCCTCAAAAGGCTCACGCTCCTGCGCTGCTATCGCTGCTTGCACGACTATGGCTGCTACAGCTGATATGGGAACGCCTATCGCGAGCACCTCCACCGCTGGAGTGCCCGTCGGCGGCGGCGACGAGCGCCAGATCGCGATCCGGCTCTCGACCAAAGATCCAAAGTACACGATTCCGCCCGCCAAGTTCCTCGTGCCTGCGAGCTGGAGGCGGTTTCACCTTTCGGAGCTCATCAACAAGGTTCTCGAGAATGGTGAGTCTGCCGCGCAGTGACGGCGACCTTGTCCGTCTCGGTCCGCAAAGACCTCTATGGCTTGGCCAGCTGCTCGAGCACAAGTGGGACAGCGCGAATGGTGATGGCACATGACGACACAACTACATGACATTGGTATTCTTCGTTCAGCAGTCTTCGAGGTTATCTCAGACGGTGTCGAACTCTTATTTTCTTCACTTCCTGATGCCATTCCCTCGCCTGTCCCTCGCTTGAGCACGCTGGCCGCGTCATACACAAAGCATCCACACTGTCGGGGAATTGTGTACTGACACCTGCTCCTGTGTTCGCGACAGATTCGCCTATTCCCTTCGACTTCTTGATCGACCAGACGCTCCTGCGGTCCTCGCTTGGACAGTACTGCGAGGCGACGGGAACGAGCGAGGAAGTGGTGCTCGAGGTCGAGTTCTTGCCCTCGACTCTGCCTCCTCAGCTCGAGAGCACTACGCCGAGTGAGGATTGGGTCAGCGACATCTCGCTCGCCGTCCGAGGGTGCGTCCCGAACGTCCTCTGGGTGACGCGCCGTAGTCCGGCCGCTCGCGCTCGTTGTGAAATAACACTCGCTCATGCGGTCTCTTCTTTTGCTTCTGCTTTGGCGCACATATAGAGCTGTCCTCACCGCGTCGTACGCCGGCACCCTCTCGCTCCAACACAACGACCTTCCGCCTCCCTCGACCCTCTCCTTCTCCGGCCACGACCTGTCTGTGCTCTCGGCGTGCTACGTTCCGCATCCCCTTGGCTCGGAGGACAAGCGATGGGTCGCGAGCGGAGGCATGGACCGAGTCGGCCGCGTCTGGGAATATTCGGTGAGCCGTCCCGCGAGCAACAGTCCCCGCGCTGGCTCTCGAGGCTGATCGTCTCGCGACATCATTACAGATCCCGCCTCTATCTCTCGAGACTCCGGCCGAGGTTCCGGCTCCGAGCACGCTCTACACCCTTTCCCTGCATCAGGCTCCGATCTCGTCCGTGCGGTCAAGGCCGTTGCCGTCCTCTTCCACCGCTTCGACGACCGCGCCGCACCTGCTCACGGCAGGATGGGATGGACTCATCGGTCTCTGGGACCTGACGCCGGGCGTCAACGAAGGAGAGGCGGATCTCGAAGGCGCGGACCGCAAGAAGAAGCGGAGAAGGCAGTCGACGATGGTGGTCAACAAGGTGAGCCTGCGTGAGGCTGATGCTTTCGCCGAGGAGTGATTGATGGAAGGGTACCTGCAGACCCCTATGGCGGCGCTGCGAGGCCACACGGGCAAGATCTCGCGGGCAGTGTTCGACCGTGCGGATGCGACGAAGGCATTCTCGGCAGGATGGGACCACACGGTCCGGAGCTGGGACTTGTCCATCGGTGCTGAAACTAGCAGCAAAGTGCGTCTCGCTTCGGTCCCTGCCGGCCGATTCTATGACGGACCGTCCGCTGACGCTGGTTCTCATTGAGCAGGTCAGCGACAAGGTGCTGCTGTCGATGGCGCAGCTCACGGCCCCGAACTTGCTCGCCACGGGCTCGACGGACCGCCAGATCTGCCTGTGGGATCTCCGGTCCGACGCCGCGCAGAACATCTCCCTGACGCTCGCGGGCCACACCGCGCCCGTCTCGGCGATTGCCGCGCACCCGACCTCGTCGCTCATGTTCGCGTCCGGGTCGTACGACTCGACGGTGCGGATCTGGGACGCACGGAGCCCGAAGCAGGCGCTGTTCACGCTGCCGGTGCCGAAGAAGGAGGGTGACGAGGACCGCAAGGAGCCGGAGAAGGTGCTCGCGATCGACTGGGATGGCGAGCGGCTCGCGGCTGGTGGCGAGGGTGCGCGGGTCATCTCGTGGCGCGTCAGCGGGCAGGGCGAGCCGGTTCCGGCCAACAAGGAGTAGGCTCCCGACTCTCTCGCACTGCAACCCACCCGCGTTGATCGCTTCGAGGCTGTCGTGACGGCGGCGAGACTTTCCGAATTCGTGTCGTCTATATGCATATCGGAGCTATACGTGAGGTTGAGGCAGAGAGGCCTGGGACAGACACAGACCTTAGAAAGGACATGAGGCTCCTAGGTACATGCGCAACGCGGCTGGCGGAACCTGGATGATCCGCGAGGGAATCGTTTCGCGCTCGAGTCGCTTATGTGCTTCGAATCTGACGGGGTGGACAGGTTACGGGGTGGTTGCCTTTAGAAGGACTGGCCGGACGAGTGATGCCGAGAAAGATCGCACCGGTGGCATCCGCCGAACGCAAAGTAGTAGCGCTGCCCGTCCGCCCCGACGCATTTGAGTACCTCTATGGGCGTCATGTCGTCGCCGTTCTGCTCCATGGAGAAGGAAGAGAATCGTTAGAGGGAGAATTTGTCAGCCTGGCCGGCTTGAGCGAGTCGAGCTACGGACACCAAAATCTTCGGAAGCGTACCTCGATATCCTGCACGAACCGTTTGACCTTGTCCTCGTCCAGCACAGAGGCTATGGGCCTGTTAATGACGCGCATCGGCACCTGGATCGTCGGCTGTTCGCCCGTGGCGAACTTTGAGACGTTGACGTGTGGTCGGGCAGCGTCCGGCGTATCGGCCGACGGACCTTGCTGCGTCATACTGCGCCGCTACTTGAGTGCTCTTAGCTGCGTGATACGGCTGGATTCGGGCTTGTCGCTTGCAGCGAACGGCGAGCGCGAGCGATTTTGCGCGTGAAAGCGGAGCCTTGCAGGAGGGGAGGCTCCGGGCGGCCACCAGCCACCTCCCCTGAAGCAAAAACTGTCGCTTTCCGAGCCGTCGCCTGCGCCGGTCTCGGAGCGAGTATTCGCGAGACCAAGCTTTATACTTACTCGTACAAGCCTTTGAACTCCCGGCGAGCCTGTGGGGCGAAGTGAGTGTGTTGACATTGCAAAGCGTCCAGCGACGCGTCGAGCCGCGGCCAAGTTCGATGGGTCCACCCCGTCCGCCTCGCTCTGTACGGCTCGGCGCGCAGCTAGAGCGCACGCGCAAGCGACTATGGCCAACAAGCACATCTTGTCCGACGACGAGGACGACGTCGACGTCCACACGTCGTCGTCTGGGAAGCGGCAGCGACGCGACGATGAAGACTCCGACCGCGCGTCGCCAGTCCCGCAGCCGGTCAAGAAGGCGCAAAAGCACGCGCAGGACGACGCTATGGACGAAGATGAGGACTCCGACGAGCTCGAGGACGAGGAAGACGACGCGGAAGACGAGGAGGAGGCTCGACTGAACCTGGCAGAGATCGCTCGGAGCATGAAGGCCGGAGCCAAGGTGCGTACGCCCTTCTTCATAGCGCTCGAGCATGCTGCTGATGTACTTTTCTACTGGCAGCGCGTGGCCGAGTCCGGCGTCATCCGTCAAGTCGACTTGCAGAACTTCATGGTTCGCTTCCACTGTTCCTGGTTCTCGTTGCCGCGCCGTCGGACTGATCCGAGATGAGGAGCACGCACAGTGCCACTCAAATACGACCGTCAACTTCGGACCGCAAGTGAACTTCCTCGTCGGTGTCAACGGATCCGGAAAATCGGCTGTCCTTACCGGAATCACGATGGCGCTCGGCGGGAACGCAAAGGCGACGGTGTGTCCAGGCAGTTCTTCGATCATGTATGACCTGTACTTACGCGTTTTCGGCGTCGCAGAATCGCGGTCAGAAGGGAGGCGACCTGATCATGGAGGGCAAATCGTACGTCGCTTCCGCCTCCCGTTCCTCGAGTCCCGTCCTGATATCGACCACGCGCTACAGCTCGGCTCGCTGCTCCGTAACGCTCGCCAACGTCGGCGAAGATGCCTACCAGCCAGAAGTCTTCGGCAAGCAGATCACGATCGAGAGGACTCTGAACAAGGCAGGAGGCGGCGCCTACAAGATCAAGAATGCTGAGAGCAAAACGGTCGACACAAAGAAGGCACTTCTCGACGCCATCCGTACGTGTGCCGAGATGTACCGTAGTGCCAGCGCCCTCTGACCGGATCTTGTACCCGCAGTCGATCACTTCAACATCCAGGTCGACAACCCGATGACGGTCCTCACGCAGGACCAGTCTCGCCAATTCCTCGCCTCGTCCTCTTCGAAGGACAAATACAATGTGCGTCGCCGAAGGTGCCTCGCCGACATAACTTGCTGACTCGCCGACGACCCCTGCAGTTCTTCCTTCGCGGTACTCAGCTCGCCCAGCTCACCGACGAGTATGAGCAAATCCGCTCGAATACCGAGACGATGGACGAGGTGCTCGCCCGCAAGCGCGAGACGATCCCGGAGCTCAAGGCGGCCTAT
This sequence comes from Rhodotorula sphaerocarpa, assembly GCA_024713535.1. Taxonomy (NCBI): domain Eukaryota; kingdom Fungi; phylum Basidiomycota; class Microbotryomycetes; order Sporidiobolales; family Sporidiobolaceae; genus Rhodotorula; species Rhodotorula sphaerocarpa. Next base: position 509,084 of record JANIBP010000004.1, on the reverse strand, counting down.
CGCAATGCGAAAGATCGCGCAAAGACCGCGCAACTTGCGGTCGACCAGCAGAAGAACCTCGATGCCCTCCAAGACCAGCTCGCCTGGGCGTTTGTCGACGAGAGCGAGAAAGTACGTTGCTGCAGCGCATCTGGATAACGACGCACGTGCCGTGTTGACCTCTCATCCGCAGCAAATCGCGTTCGGAGCAGACAAGATTGCCGAGGAGAAACAGAAGCTCGCAGAGCACGAAGCCGACATGCAGAAACTCGAGGTCAATATTCACTGTCGGTGGTTCGGGCGCTCGAGACGCTCACTAGACTCGCTTCCTTAGGATGAGCTCGGTGTCCACGACGGCAAGATCGCCGACTTGCGCGAAGCTGAAGCGGAGGCGCGAGCTATCATCGAGGAGAAGATGCCTCGGCGCGACGAGCTCAAGGATATGATTAAGGCGGACCGGGACCGTGCTGTCAAGCGCAAAGTTCGTTACTCTTTGTCTCTCCGTCCTCCGCTGATACAGAAGGGTTGACGCCTCGCCCTTTTCAGGATGCCGAGCGTCAGATGAACAGTACCCTCGAGCACCTTCGAGCTACGATCGACGAATTCGACAGGCAAATTGCCGAGGAGGAGCGCAAGCTGTCCCGCGACATCGAGGCGGAACGGAGGCCCCTGCGAGAAAACATCGCAAAGGCAAACGACGAGATCACGCGCCTCACCGAGCAGATCTCGACCGCACGACGAACCATGGACGAGCTCGAAGCGAAGAGGACGGAGGACGGCGCTCAATACGAGTCCGTCAAGGAACACCTCGGTCGCGCTCAGAATTCGATTCGCGAGATCGAGTCCCGCATCGAGGCTGCCAGGCGTTCGCAGAAGAACAGCCTCGCCGCCTACGGCGAGAAGATGCCGCGCTTCCTCCAGTCCATCCAGTCCGAGCGCTGGCGGGAAAAGCCCGTTGGTCCGGTTGGCGTGCACGTCAAGCTGAACGACCCGATGTACTCTCGCGCCCTGGAGTCCTTCTTCGGGCCTTCGCTGAACGCGTTCATCGTGACGAACCTGGACGATCAGCGCACTCTGAAGCGTCTGCACAGGGCGGCCAACCTGTGAGTTCAGTCCGCCGGCCCAGGCTGTCCGCACGCCTCCAGCTGATCTTCCGGGAGATGCAGCGACCACAATGTCCCCATTCTTACCGCTGCCTTCGATCCGAACTTTGACTGCTCGCAAGGCGAGCCGGATCCGAACATCCTGACCGTGCTTCGTGCCTGTACCGTGCGCTCAATCCTGTTTCGTCGAGGCAGTCGACGACGATCTCACCTGTACCTGACTCGCACAGATCGATCACGAACTCGTGCGGCAAGCGCTCGTCAACTCGAACCACATTGAAAACAGTGCGCTCGTGCCCACGCGACCCGATGGCGATGTCCTGCTCCGCACGAACCCTCGCAATTGCCGCGTCGCCTACTCGGCCGACTGCTTCGCCGTCAGGAACAAGTGAGTTTTGATGTTCTGACGCGCAAACGGCTTCCAGACATGCTGACGTTGATATCGAAACAGCCAAGGACGTTCCTCTTCTGCGCCCATGCCGCCCTGGAAGGGTCTGCCGCGTCTGAACCGCGACGTCGAGGGGGCGATTCGGTAAGATGATTCCCGCACGAGATTGGCTCTCATCCTCGACCTGACTCTCTGCGTCTCCAGCGCTTTTGGGCAAGATCTCGACGAAAAGAAGCGCGAGATGCAGAGGATCCTCGCGGACAAGGATCGGATTCACCAGCGCTGCGTTCAGTGGGAGCGCGACATCCGGTCTGCCGAGGTAGGTGCTCTCGATGCGATCCACAACCCACGACCATCGCTGATCGTCATGAACACAGACGGACGAGCGCAATGCCCAGAAGCAGATGGTCACGCTGAACCGCCGCATTGCGGATTGGGACGCCAAACTGCAAGAAGAGCAGCCGAACAATATTGCTGCGCTGCAGGAGAACAAACGCGTAAGTGCTTCGATTGCAGTGATCTCTCGGGCAGCGGAACCTCTGACACCCTTGAACGACCCTGTGCAGGAGACTGAACAAGAGCGAGAGAACGCGCTCGCGCAGTTCAAGGCCGGCATGGAGAACCTGAACGCGTCCCCGGAGAACCAGAACGCTCAAGCGACTGTCGACGAGCTGCGGGGCCTCGAAGAGCAGCTCAAGAAGAAGGACAAGCTCATCCAGCAGATTCAGGTCCGCTCTCTGCCATGTCTCTTCGTGCACGGGGACACGGTCCTGATACCCTGCTCCCGACAGAAACACGTCATTGACGCACAGGGTGCGGCTACTGATATTCGCGCACGCCTGGACAAGATCGAAAAGGCGCGGAAGTCGCTCGAGGTCGCGATCGAGCAGCACGAAGGGCAGCTCGAAGCCGCGAAAAAGGACTGCGAGGTGCGTCGAACCGGCTCTTCAGACACTCTCGGATGTTGTACTGATACGACACCGTCTGGACAGTCGCGCATCGAGCAAGCGAGCAAGATCTGCCCGCGCCCGACTGTCGAGAAGGCCAAGGACCGCAGGAAACTTGAAAAGGAGATCAACAGCATCAAAGCCGCCCTCAAGAAGCGCGAGCGAGACCAAGGAGCAACGCTCGAGGAGATCCTGCAGGAGCTCGAGAACCGCAAGAAGGCCGCGCACGAGGCGGTCAAGTCGACGAACGAGATTGCGAGCTTGATCAAGGTGAGTCCCGTCGTTCGGGGTCACCGGACCTTGCCATCTATTGCCAGCAGAACACCGTACTGAGTCCCTTGCGATCACCTCCTGTCAGGCGCTCTCCGCGGCGTACGATGCACGCGTGTCCCGCTGGACCGACTTCAGAGAGCACATCGCCGCCCGCGCACGCCAGATGTTCTCGCACCACTTGACCAGCCGTGGCTTCACGGGCAAACTCAAGTTCCAGCACGAGAAGTGCACCCTGGACATCCTGATCCAGACAGAGGCCGACGCCGGCAAGGTCAAGGCGAGGCAGAAGGACACGAAGAGTCTTTCGGGAGGCGAGAAGTCGTTCTCTACTGTGTGCCTGCTCCTGACGATGTGGGAGTCGGTTGGGTGCCCGCTGCGCTGCCTCGACGAATTCGTACGTACACTCGAATTCGCGTCTCGGCGACTGGAACTGACCTCGCAGCCGTTCCTCTCGCTCAGGATGTCTTCATGGTGCGCACGCTGCCCTGTCGCTAGTTCTTCGACAAGAGCCTGACTCGATACTCGTACCCTTGTACCTTTGCAGGATGCCGTCAACCGTCGCATCGCCATGAAGATGATGGTCGAAACCGCTGCTGCGGCCGATCAGACGCAGTTCATCCTGATCACTCCGCAAGACATGGGCGTACGTTCCTTCTCCATAGCTCGGCATGCCTTGTATCATTTCGCGAGACTGACGCGAGAATCCTAACTCGATGCAGAGCTTGTCGCACGTCGGCGACGAGGTCAAGATCGTCAAGCTCGCCGACCCCTCGCGGGCTTCAGGTGAATTGAGACGATATGTCTTTGCTAGGAGACAAGGTCGCTGATAAGCTTCTGCGCAGGTGCTCTCGCTCACGGTCGCTAAGTGCGCCCTACGCTCCTTCGCTCCCGCTTGTACCCATGACCACTTCACGTCTCCTGCCATCTGTTGTCAACACTCTCCTACCGCTCGCCCTCCCGCTCGAATCGCATCTAAAGCTGTACACTGCCTCGCCCCCGTGTCTCTGGGCGTGCCCTCTTCGTGGCACTCTGTCTCGTGTAATTTCGTTTTTTCCCCTCATCCGGGCCGCCCGCCCGTCAGACGAGGTCTGCTCCAAGAGTCGGAAGAGAGCTTGCAGTATTGAAACCTAGACTGAGAGCGTTCCGATCTGTGGATCGGAATGGAAATAGGTATGCAAAGGGGGTGTTGGGTTCTCGGCCGCGCGCGTGTCGCTGCGTCCGTGTGAGGCCGGCGCGGCGACGAAGAGCGGCCAGCAGCGGGCTCGGCTGCAGGGCGCGCCTCCGCTCGAGGGGACTCGGCCCGGGACACGAACACCTCGTTCTTGCACGACTAGAGGTAGGGCCAGCGCCGAGAGCTCCGCGCTGCACGCCAGGGCGGCATCTGCACCACACCGACCTGCCGGCACCCGATCACCCGCTCGCTGCCTCACCGCCCTCGCCGCCGAAGGCCAAGGAGCGCGCCACGGCGCACCGCCCCCGCCGCAGCCAATCACCCGCCCTCGTTTCGGGCCGCGCGGCGCGTCCGAGTCACCTCGCCCCGTACGCCAGGCGCGGACAGGTCGACAGGTCCGTCGGCAACTCGCTGGCTCCCCGCTCGCCGCCCATCGACCCGAGAACCGAGAATCGCCCGGATCCCGATCCCCTGACGCGTGGCATCGACACCGGTCTCGCCCTGCACTCCCATACCGCCTGCTTCGCATCGACTGCACGGCAGCAAGTGAACGGTCGGAAGACAAAAGGAGTCGTCCTCCCCACTCGCCGTCATGTCGTCGCTGTCGCATCTCCTCGACGGTTCGAACGGCGTCAACGGTGGCCTGTCGTCCCCTGGCGCGGCCCAGCAGCCCATGTACGCGGCAGCTCCGGCACCCGCCAAGCCCAAAAGGAAGCGGCCGAGTCGCGCTGCAGCCGCGTTCATCGACGAGGAGGACATCGCGAACCGACGGGTACGCCCGATTCTCGTTGCTTGTTGCCCACCTTGACGAGACTCAACTGACACGACGATGCTTTTGCAGTCTTCCCTCCGTCAGTCTACGCGCCCTCGCCGCTATGACGACGAGCTCTACGAAGACGACGGCAGCTTTCTCGGAGCCGAGCGCTCCAACGGTCGCAGCGCCTCCGCTACGAATGGTGCCGCCGACGAATTGCCATCCGACGAGGAGGGAGACGGGCTTCTGAAAGCGACCTCGCACATCTGGCGCGAGCCGCTGCAGGCGTACATCTCTGAACTGCACGCGCGCCGTCGTCAGGTCGAGCAAGATGTCGAAGACGCCGAAGCCAGCCGCAAATTCATCGTCGCTGCGCGCGCCGTCGAGTTTGCCGAGCAGCGCTTGCCTGCGATGCGCGAGCGCCAGGCGATCCGCCTCGTCGAGGTCGAACGCGAGCGCGAAATCCAAGCGCGCGAGCAGGCGCTCGCCGCCGAGCGCGCTCAAGTCGAGGAATCGACTCGTTCCAAGAAGGATGTCGACCGCGAAGAACGTCTGCGTAAGCAGCGCGAGGCGGCCCGCCGCAAGCGCGAGGAAGATCGCCAGAAGCGCGAGCACGACAACGAGCAGCGGCGACTCCGCGCCGAGGAGGCGCGCATCGCCAAACTGCGCGAAGCTGAGCGCTACGCTGCGTTGACGCCGGAGGAAAAGGCCGCCGAGGACCGTGCGCTGGCGGAGAAGCTAGCCCGGGAGCGCGAAGCGACCGCGGCCAGGCTGCGCGAGCAGGAGGAGGAGCTATTGGCGAGCGGTCGCGGCGCGCGCAAGCGAAGAAAAGCCGGCGACGACCTCGAAGCCGATGCAGTCGACGCGCTGTCGTCCTTCGGCATGTATGCCGAGATCGACGAGCTCGAGGACGACGACTCGGGTCTGTACGACACGCACGGCGGCAAAGCCCGCAAAGGCAAAGGTCGCTCGCGCCGGTCGTCGAGCTTTGCCCCGGATGCACATGCGCAGCTGCCGCCCGGCGCGTACGCTGGCCCGGACGGTCAGTACTACGACGTCTCGGGCGCGCCGCTCGAATGGCCGCCGGCCGGACCCTCCGGATCCCCCTTCCTGGCCGACGCTGCTCTCGATGGCGAGTTGGACGCTGACTTCGCCAAGGCACCGTCCAAGAAGCGCGTCAAGAGCGTCGATGAACTCGAGCGCAGATTGTGGACCCAGATCGCTCGTCGCGATATCCCCAAGGTCAGCTCACTGTGCCTTGACTGCCACGTCCGGGTCCGTTGCTAACACTCCCTCTTTCGTTCACAGGTCCACAAGATCCAGCAGCAGAGCACGACGTCCCGCCAGTTCTTCGCCAAGCGACTGTCGAGCGTCGTGTCCCGCGAGGCCCGTCGGGCGGCGACTCGGATCAAGAACACCAAGGACGTCCAGACTCGAGGCAAGCGCGTCATGCGCGAGATGCAGATGTTCCTGCGCGGCAACGAGAAGCGCGAGCGCGAGGCGCGGAAGAAGGCCGAGAAGGAAGCGCTCGAGAAGGCCCGGCGCGAGGAGGAGGTCCGCGAGGCGAAGCGGCAAGCCCGCAAGCTCAACTTCCTGATCACGCAAACTGAGCTGTATTCGCACTTTGTCGGGAACAAGATCAAGAGTCAGTCCATCCCTTTCTTCGCTCTCGGGGTGAGGCGGCCGGGTTCGCTGACTTTCCGTGTCCCTCTTGCTCCGATGTTGTAGCGGGCGAAGCGGAAGAATCTGCCGATACCGCAGCCGAGGCGAAGCCGGCGAGCAATGAGCCCAGTGCGGCCCTTCTCGCCGCCATGAACGCCAAGGACGCCGAAGGCGATCTGCGCGATCTGAACTTTGACGAAGGTGAGTCCGCAACCTCCGGCCTCTACCGTCTGACTGTGCGTTGACTGGTCTTGTCGTGCACAGACGATGAGGAGAACGCGGCTCGGCACGCAAAGCGCAACGCGCAGGCAGCCATCGACGCCGCGCGCAATGCCGCATCCGAATTCGACGCCGCAGCCAAGATGGCGAACGCCACGCCAACGGAAGAGCCGGGCGCGCCTGCCGCTGGTCCTTCTGGGTCTCAATCTGGCCCCCTCGACCTCGACGGCGCCGAGCTGAACTTCCAGAACCCCGAGCTGGGCGGCGAGAAGGTCGTTGTTACGCAGCCGAAGATGCTCGCCTGCACGCTCAAGGAGTACCAGCTCAAGGGTCTCAACTGGCTCGCCAACCTGTACGAACAGGGCATCAACGGCATCCTTGCAGACGAGATGGGTCTCGGCAAGACCGTCCAGTCGATCTCGCTCATGGCGTACCTCGCCGAGGTCCACGACATCTGGGGTCCCTTCCTCGTCATCTCGCCGGCGTCGACCCTGCACAACTGGGTCCAGGAGGTCACCAAGTTCGTCCCAAACCTCAAAGCGCTGCCGTACTGGGGCACGGTGAAGGATCGGCAAGTCCTCCGCAAGTTCTGGAACCGGAAGTCCATCCGTTACGACCGCGACACGCCCTTCCACGTCGTCGTCACGTCGTACCAGCTGGTGAGTATCTGTTTTCGGTGGTCGATCTGGTCCGCTTGTACTGACGCAGATCATCATACAGGCCGTCGCCGACGAGAAATACTTCAATCAGGTTAAGTGGCAGTACATGGTGCTCGACGAGGCGCAGGCAATCAAGTCGTCGGGATCGACGCGATGGAAGACTTTGCTCGGCTTCCGCTGCCGCAACCGCCTCCTCCTTACCGGCACGCCGATCCAGAACTCGATGCACGAGCTCTGGGCTCTCCTCCACTTCATCATGCCTTCACTGTTCGACTCGCACGACGAGTTCAGCGAATGGTTCTCCCAAGGGATCGAGGGCGGCGCCGAAAGCAAGGGCGGCATGAACGAACATCAACTTCGCCGACTCCACATGATCCTGAAGCCCTTCATGCTTCGCCGTGTCAAAAAGAACGTGCAGAATGAGCTCGGCGACAAGGTCCGTCGTGACGATCCCCCGCCTGCGCGGCTTGACGCTGACTCTGCGTTCTGCAGATCGAGCTGGACTTGTACTGCGACTTGACACCGCGGCAGAAGGCGATGTATCGCACGCTCAAGGAGAACATCTCGATTACCGACCTCGTCGCCCGCGCCTCGAGCCTCAACGACGACGACAGTGTCAAGCGTTTGATGAATCTCATCATGCAGTTCCGGAAGGTTTGCAACCACCCGGAGCTGTTCGAGCGTGCCGATGTCACGGCCCCTTTCGCCTTCGCCACGTTCAACAAGACCGCCAGTCTCATTCGTGATCCGGAGGTCCTCGACGTACCGTACGCCACCCACAGCGTCATCGAGTACCAGATCCCGAAGACTCTGTACCGCGACGGCGGCGTCCTGCACGTGCCGGGGCCCAACTCTCGCGCAGGCAGCGACAGCTACTACCTGACTCGCCTCATGAACATCTGGCAACCGGATCACGTGCAGCGGTCTCTCCAAAGCGAAGGTGCGCACCTCATACCGCCTCTGCTCTATCATACATTTCGCTGACGGCACTTTCTCTCAAAAGACTCCCCCTTCGCCTTCGCCCCCTTGCTCGGCCTAAGTCCCGGCGAGCTCCACCATGCCGTCGCTTCGCATGGTATCACCCGCCTCGGCTTGTCGCTGCAGCGGAAGGAACACAATCTCGACGAGGTCTTGTACAAACAGTCAGTCCCTCTCGTCCCGACCGGGTCTCGGAACGCAGCTGACCTCGTTCCGGAACAGGGCGCACGATGAGAGTGAGCCATCGCTGCAACTCGCCATTCCCGACAAGGCTTCGCTCCTGGCTCGCAGTACGGCGGGTCGGGACCAGAGTCTCGTCCCTCTCGGCGGCATCGAGCGGGCTTATCGCCAGACTTCGCCGTTGGTCCGCCCGGACGCGCGCTTTTACTACGACCCGGCTGTGGCGCCTGCCATCGCGGCGAACTGCAGCGACCGATCCTTCGCGTACGACTCTCAGAACGAGCGCTTCGACCCACTCTTCCACGCCGCCTTCTATGGGCTGCCGGCGCCTTCGCACGAATCCTTGGACGACGTTCGCCGGCACAAGGCGGCTCTGCCCGGGTTCCCCAGCCAGGGCATCCTCGAGGTGTCGGACCCGACGCAGCTCCCGTTGCCGTCGATGCAGGTCCCGCAACTGCAGAAGCTCATCCTCGACTCGGGCAAGCTCGCCAAGCTGGACGCGCTGCTCACAAAACTCAAGGCCGAGGGTCACCGCTGCCTCATCTACTTCCAGATGACCCGCATGATCGATCTCTTCGAAGAGTACCTCGCGTTCCGCCAGCACAAGTACTTGCGTCTCGACGGCAACTCGACTATCTCGGAGCGGCGCGACATGGTGACGGACTGGCAGACGAAGCCCGAGCTCTTCATCTTCCTCCTCTCCACGCGCGCCGGAGGCCTCGGAATCAACTTGACGGCTGCGGACACCGTCATCTTCTACGATTCCGACTGGAACCCTTCGGTAAGTACCCGATTCACCCGCCGCGTTCTTCTCGCTTCGCATCTGACCCTCGTCCTTCTGTCAGAACGACGCTCAAGCTATGGATCGAGCCCATCGACTCGGTCAGACGAAGCAGGTCACCGTGTATCGGCTCATCACCAAAGATACGGTCGATGAGCGGATCGTGCAGCTTGCAAGGTACCCTTTGACCGGATGCAATCGTCGCTCGGGCGTTGTGCTGATCTGCCTGATCCCTATAGGAACAAGAAGCTCGTTCAGGACGCCGTTGTCGGGTCGTCTCAAGCGGCAGCTCCGAGCGAAGGTCCAGCCAAGGCGAACGAGGTCGTCTCGCTGCTGCTCAATGACAACGAGCTCGAGGAAAGTCTTCGGCAGGCCGAGGAACGCCGCAAGCGTACGGAAGAGATCAAGCGCGAAGACGGCAAGCGCGGCGCTCAGAAGCGTCAGGACAACCGGCGGCAAAAGCAGGCAGCTGCTGCTGAGATGGCGCAGAAGCCTCCGTCGTGGGAAGACGCGAACGACGACGAGGGTGAGAACCCCTGCACTCTTCGGCGATGATATCCTTGCTAACGCCGATTTTGACGTCTCCAGACGGCATGTCTTTCTTCGCAAATGTCAACCAGACTGCCGCGAACGATGACGACGCCGATCAGCCGCCGCCGAGCGGTACCGAGACGCCTCAGGCCGTGTCCGAGCCAGCACCAGCCGCCAAGCCGAAGCCTCCACGCAAGCGCAAGCCCGAGATGGACGAGAACGGCGAACCGATTCAGAAGCGGAAACGGCGCACGAAGGCGGAGATGTACGTCTACGACCGCTTGATTTTCGCTTTGTCTGCTGTGACTGATGCCGGGACGTTCGCAGGGAGGAATTCCGCGCAGCAGAAGCCGAGCGGAAGCGCCAGCGAGAGGAGGAGCGGCTGGCGAAAAAGGCCGCGAAAGCCGGAAAGTGACCATGCTGTTCAGTTCAGAAGGTGTTGTTCAGTATTGTATCCGCATTTCATGCAGTCCATCGTCGCATTCATCACGAGCTACGGTATCTTGGGCCAGACACGCGCCGCGAGCCTGAGCAGAGAATAAAAAGATCGTATTGACCATTATTCGGTAGCGAGGTAAGATCGATCGCCGGAGTAACGGCGCAAGTCGAAATCGATCACGCCGCCTGTTCGCAGACCCATGTCCTCAAGGCTGAGGAATCCGAGGTACGGCGTGTCCCAACCCCAAACCACGAGGCGTTCGTGGTCCCCGTCGCCGCGCTCGACATAGAAGGTTGCGCGGAGGTCCCGCACGTCCCAACCGCTATGGCGACTCGCGGCGTTAAAGACCTCGATAAGCTTCAGCTCGAGCTTGACTCCCTCCTTCGCCATGTGCTTAAAAAGCAACTTTGGATTCAGGGGGCTATTGGCGTTCTTGGGCGTGACCGGCCAGTTCGGAAGGCGGATGTAATAGTGGAAGCGCTCGCTGCGGCTGCCGGGCGGGATCGGCACCCGCGGTCGGGACAAGGCCTCGCGACGCTTGTCCTCGCGCGTCTTGGTCGGCTTCCGAGCGGACCCCGTCTTGCGCGGAGAGGCCTGCGGGCTAGCACGATGCTGCTGCGGAGTCGATTGGCGAGTGGAAGCCGAGACGAGCGTGCGCCTGCGCTTGCTCGGAGACGGATTGGCGCCAGTAGTCGGAGGGGGCCTCTTGCCAACCAGCTCGGGCTCGTACGCATTCGAGTCCGAGGAGACATCGCGCACCGGTGGCCTGCGGATCGGCTCGCAGACGACGACGTCGTCGGACTGGTCGTCCGAATCTGTCGAGTCTGCTCGCGGGATTTGTGGTTTGAAGGCGGGCGACGAGAACGAGAATGCGCTTTGGGAGGACAGCGACGGCTTGATGGGCTGGCTCAAGAAGAGCGTCGGCTTGACGGCCTGACTCGAGAACAGCTCTCCTATTGGTCCAGCCGAGGCTGGCGCACGCGGTTCGACGTCGCCGGAGCGGCCCTCGCTGACGGCGCCTCCAGGCGTTACGGTGCGGGCTTTACCCTTGCCTTTGGCACCAGACGGGTTGGCGAAGTCGGCTCCTTGCGGCGGTGGTGGGGACCTGGGTACGAAGGTGACGTTGCCGTTTGCGTCGAGGCCCACCATGAGCGAGACCTCGGTCTCTCCGCTGGAGCGGCCCGGAACCGGTCCCGCGACTAGCGCGTCAGGTCGTTGGCCCGCTTCGCTCTGCGCGCTCTCGTCTTCGTCTTCGTGATCCTCCCCTTCGAGATGGCGCAGAAGCCGCGGCTTGCATTCTTGCGAGCGGTTCGACGGGGACGGTGTCGCGGACCGTCTTCGGTCCTGCTCGGCGGTCGACGGCGTCGCCGACCCGCTCCGTCGAGGCGTTTCTTCCCGCGGGTCGCCCCTCTCTACGCTTTGAGCTGCTTGCTCCTGCCGGGGCAAACGCAGAGGGTGTCAGTATCCGTCTCTGGCAGAACGAGAAGGCCTCGGAAATACTCACGTTTCGGTTCCAACCTGTGGTGGGTCCCTCGTCCGCCTCGCTCTCATTCGCGCGGCTTTCGGTCTCGCTCCCGCTGGGTGTGGCCGGAGTGACGCATTGACTGCCATCCTGGGACGGGAGCCATGCCGCCGGGAATTTCGCCGGCGCCTCATACTCGAGCGAATTTCGGCTGATCGGCGAAGCAAGAGCCTTTTGAGCCGGGGCCGGCATCCCCATATCTCCGACGGCGGGGACACCGGGAGGGCGGTACACCGGCAGGACGATGAACTCGAGGTCGGCCTCGGCGGGCAAGGTCTCCCAAGCCGACGCGGCGACGATGAAGTGCCGGTCCAGCCTCGGCACTCGCTGCGCAAATAAGCAGCGCCATTTCGAATCGTCAGTTACGCCAAAGTACGTCCGAACTTCGGCGAGGGCGGCCTGAGCACGAAAAGTAGATGAGGTTGAGTGATCCGCAGCGGGGAAAGGGCGGACGGCAGAGGGACTAACCTCGTACGGCTGACCCGCTCGGATGACGACGCCGCTCGCAGCGGGAAGCGAAGTGCGTTCCTCGTCGTAACTGAGCCCGAGCGCCGGAGGATCGGCGAGAGTGACGAAGAGTACGCCCGGGGAGGCCATGGCGGCCAGCTCCAGAGCGAGGCGGCGTAGCTCGGGGCGTCCTGAGGTAGCACTGGGACGCCAGCAATAGCGGTGAGCCTCTCCCATGGAGTGTGCGAGCTGTAGGACGAGCGAGGCTGAAGACTGATCAAGTCGAGAAGGTCGTGCAAGATGTCAAAAAGTGCGAGACAAAGTCAAAAAGCGATATTGAATTGATCTCCCCGCACATGAGCGACGGCCGAGGTGCAGGCATCTAGTTCAACTTCATTGGCAGGATCAAACGATACGATACAAGGAAAGACGCGGAACAGCACCGAGTCGCGCCGGGCAGAGTTGTGCCTCGGCTGGCCCTCCCGGCTCCTCGTGCACAGGCCTGCGTGTCGGCACCGAGGCGTACGCAGATGTCCGCGGCATTTACTCCCACATGTTGACGACGCAACGAATGCAGGGCTCTGAGGTTCCGTGCATGTAGTCGAAGCCCTTCGAGATCTCACCGAGCGAGACCTGCGGAGGAAGAAAGCGAGGGTCAGAGGACGAAATTCAGGTGATACCGTTTGGTGCGAGGGACGTACGCGGTGAGTTACGTAGTCGTCCACAGAGAGCTTGCCCTGGAGGTAGTCGTCGACGAGACCCGGAAGTCTGAGGGCGGGGACAAGCGAAAGCCGTCAGTCGAGGCCCAGGAGATGCCGCTGAGACCCCGGGAGCGTGAAACGCACTCGGTCCGGCCCTTGACACCGCCGAACGCCGATCCCTGCCACTTGCGGCCAGTGACGAGCTGGAACGGCCGCGTCGAGATCTCCTTGCCGGCAGCAGCGACACCAATGATGGTCGAGACACCCCAGCCTGTCGATAATCGAAAAGGGTCAGAGGCCGAGGTTGTATGCGGTCCAGGCGACATAACGTACCCTTGTGGCAGGCCTCGAGAGCCTGGCGCATGACGTTGACGTTGCCGGTGCAGTCACTGCCCCCGACGGAGGCCAGGTCAGCTCACGCCTACTGACACAGCCCAAGCGAAACGACCCACAAGGTGTGCTCGCAGCCGCCGTCGGTCTTCTCGACAAGGACGTCCACAATAGTCTTGCCCTCCGGGAGCTTGGTCGGGTTGACAAAGTCGGTCGCGCCCATCGAGCGGGCCCATTCCTCCTTGGCCGGGTTCGTGTCGACCGCAATGATCTGCTTGGCCTTGCGGACGCGGCAGCCCTGAATGACGGCGAGACCGACAGCACCGAGACCGAAGATGGCGACGTTGTCGCCCTCCTGGACGTTCGCAGTCTTGGTGCTGCGGGTCGATACGCAAGCCGCGTCAGTCTCGACTTCCGAGCGAGCTCGCCAGGAACGGCAGGTACTCACGCAGCACCGTATCCGGTCGTGAGACCGCATCCGAGCAGGCAGGCCTTGTCGAGCGGCGCCTTGTCGGTGATCGCGACGACCGAGTACTTGCTCACCACGGTGTACTGCGAGAAGGTCGAGCAGCCCATGAAGTGCAGGAGCTCCTTGCCCTTGCATTTGAACCGCGAAGTGCCGTCCGGCATGACGCCCTTGCCCTGGGTCGCCCGGACGGAGCTGCACAGGTTCGTCTTGCCCGACTTGCAGAACTTGCACTCGCGGCACTCGGCCGTGTACAGCTGCAGGCCGTCGCCGTCAGTGGTGTTTCTTGAAGACAGAGCTGGCCCTTCGTTCCGGGAGAATGAACGCACAGGGACGACATGGTCTCCGACCTTGACATCCGTGACGCCGTCACCGATACTCTCGACGACTCCGCCGCCCTCGTGCCCGAGGATGATCGGGAACGCGCCCTCGGGGTCGTCTCCAGAGAGCTGTCACGCGAACATAGCCGGGATGCCATAGTGGAGTCAGCAACATGGATTTTCGGTGCGGAAGAACGGTCGGGCCGGCGGGGCCGCTCCGAGCCGCGGGCGACAACAGCGAGCGCCGACGCACCGTGTACAGGTCCTGTAGCCAGTGAAGCGGTCAGACAGCTCTTCTAGATAAGATAGAGAGAGCGCAGGCGTGCGTACGGTGTGGCAGAGGGCGTTGTAGAGGACCTTGATCCGGACCTCATTCGCCTTGGGCGGGTCGACCGTCACCTCCTCGATCGAGACGGGCTTGCCGGCCTCCCAGGCGACGGCGGCCTTGCAAGTGATGGTCTACGAATCGAATGAGTCAGCCAGAGGTCCCCGGCGGGAGCAGGAGCGGCGAGTTCGGGAGTTGGCGGGGCACGCAGGAAAGCGATGATGCAAACTTCGGCGCGGCCCTAGAGCCATAGCGCAGGCTGACTCACCTTTCCCTGAGTGTCCGACATGCTGTGCTGTTCTGCTGTATTCGACGAAGAGTTTAGAGGCCTCAGAAGGACGTAGGGAGAGGTGAGCAAAGTGGAGGCCACACGGACCGCGGCTGGATGACGGCGGAAAATTGGAACCGGCACACACGCGAGTTCCCCCTCGCTCCCCATAGAGGCACACTCGGCGCACGCACGCCGACCCTGATGCATGAGAAAACGCTGTTTCTTGGATTTCTTCGGGGATGGGGAACGGATCGTCGAGCACAGCACAAAAAAAGGGGGGAGAAAAGATGGGAGAAAACAGGGTGTATAAGAGAAAGTGGTCGTGAGACCGAACATGAGGACGAAGAGGTATTTCGACGGCGAGGTGGGGACGGGCGGCGAGTACGAGGAAATGATGAGAGGGTATGCACACGGGGCCGGGAGGAGGAGGGGGGTTCGGGGCGCCACTCTTTTTTTCCCTTCCGCCGCGAAAGAGCAGGGAGATGGTGGGTCGGACTGCGCATGCCACTCGCACAAAGGGGCATTCGCAGGGGCTTTTCAGACGACAACAGCAGGGGCACGAATAGCTTAGAAGCACTGTAGGGGAAATCCGGGTCAGAATCTTCCGGGTTGGTCACGAGGGCGAGGGAAACGAAACACACCTTGCGGTGGACGATCGACGGGCCCGACTCGTCGTACCTGGTGAAGGCGAAAGCGACAAGGTCAGTCGAGAGTGCCGGGGAGCAGGAGAGAAGAGGCGGACGCACTCCTGCTTCGAGATCCACATCTGCTGGAAGGTCGACAGCGAGGCGAGAATCGAACCACCGATCCAGACCGAGTACTTGCGCTCGGGCGGCGCCACGATCTTGACCTTCATCGACGACGGCGCGAGCGCCGTGATCTCCTTCTGCATGCGGTCCGAGATGCCGGCGTACATGGTCGTGCCGCCCGACATGACAATGTTGCCGTAGAGGTCCTTGCGGATGTCGAGGTCGCACTTCATGACCGAGTTGTACGTCGTCTCGTGGATACCCGCCGCCTCGAGACCGATCAGGCCCGGCTGGAAGAGGGCCTCCGGCGCGCGGAACCGCTCGTTGCCGATCGTGATGACCTGGCCGTCCGGAAGCTCGTACGACTTCTCGAGCGCCGACGACTGCGCGGCAGTCTGCATCTCCTGCTCAAAGTCGAGGGCGACGTAGCAGAGCTTCTCCTTGATGTCACGGACAATCTCACGCTCGGCGGTGGTGGTGAACGAGTAGCCGCGCTCCATGAGGATCTTGACGAGGTACTCCTGCAGGTGCCAGCACCGGGGTCAGACAGCTGCTCTCGGAGAATACAGGAAGGACGAGCACGCACCGTCAGGTCACGGCCAGCCAGGTCGAGACGGAGGATGGCGTGCGGGAGCGCGTAACCCTCGTAGATGGGGACGGTGTGGGTGACACCGTCACCCGAGTCGAGGACGATACCGGTGGTACGACCGGAGGCGTAGAGCGAGAGGACGGCCTGGATGGCGACGTAGAATGCGGGCGCGTTGAAGGTCTCGAACATGATCTGGGTCATCTTCTCGCGGTTGACCTTCGGGTTGAGCGGCGCCTCGGTGAGGAGGACCGGGTGCTCTTCCGGGGCAACACGGAGCTCGTTGTAGAACTGTAGACAAGGCGGGCGGGTCAGACGATATTCGTAGCCGATACCTCATGGGGAGGCCGGATCGCAAACTTACGGTGTGGTGCCAGATCTTCTCCATGTCGTCCCAGTTGGTGACGATACCGTGCTCGATCGGGTCTGCATGTGAGACAATATGTGTAGCGGCAAGCGACAGAAAAGACGGTCAGCAAAGTGTCGAAGGCGAGGCCGATCACCCTTATCGCGGGCGATCGGGCGCGATCACGCCGAAACCAAAGGGCGGCAGGACTGACACTTCAGGGTGAGGATACCACGCTTCGACTGGGCCTCGTCACCGACGTACGAGTCCTTCTGGCCCATGCCGACCATGACACCCTGGTGACGGGGTCGGCCGACGATGGACGGGAAGACCTGCAGCGTGTCATGCGAAACAGGCGGTCAGATTCGGCTCCGGCCTCCGCGGGTTCTGGTTTCGCAGGCGGGCGCGGTGGGTGGTGAGGGCGCTGTAGTAGGCCGTAGAAATTGCGCTGTGGGTATACCAGCGCGCGAGGAGCGGCGGGGCGTGCGGCCGAAGCGGGTTTTGGCACGGCGGGCGGAGGGCCGAACGAGGCGAGGTGCCCACGCCGACGCCTGCGAGACGGGGACCCAGCGAGCGGAGAGACTTACGGCACGGGGTGCGTCGTCACCGGCGAAACCGGCCTTGCACATGCCGGAACCATTCTGCAAACGGGCGAGAGTGAGCGTCAGCGGACGGTGGGTCGAGGGAAGAGGAACGCCCCAAGGTCACGTCGTCACCCTCGGGCGACTCGGAACTCGACAGGACGGGAACGTACGTCGATAACGAGGGCGGCAACTTCGTCTGCAGGCAAGTGCGAAGCGATCCCGCGAGTCAGTCACAGGCCGAGAGCGGTTGTGAGCGAGGAATGACGAGGAGGGGTGGAGCGGTGTGGTGGAGGGGGAGGGGCAGCCCCCGTGTGACGGCACCGCTCGTCGGCCGCGCGCGCCGGGCAGGGCCAGGGGAGAGCGCGAGCGGGCAAGGGCAGGGCAGAGCGGCTGCTTACCTTCCATTGTGCTGGACTGTACGGGCGAGCGTGGGAGGTGAGGAGGAGAGGAGGAGGAGCGGGCGCGGGCGGACAACGGCCGACGTCGCTGCGTCGCTCGCTGCCACGCCGCACGCCGCCCCGCCCGCCCCTCGCCTCGGCCACACCGCCTCCCCCTCTTCTCCTCCTCTGCCCGGAGTCGTGTGAAGTTGGGCTACTATGCACACGATCGAGTATCGCATTCGCTCAGAGCACACCAGCCTGATCTCCGAGTCCTTATTCTGCCAACCCTCAGATCTCGCATCGTCCGACTTGTCGACTTCTTCGAGTCATGATCGAAGCGCTATTCCGCCTGGAGGTTCCCCCGATACACGTTCTGTATCGAGCGAAGCACTCTCACCGCTAGCGATCGAGCAACCGCGCATCTTGACAGGCTTCTGCGAAAGCAGAGAGACGATTTCAGAGAACGGAACAGAGGAAAGAAAATTTCTACCACCTCCTCGCAGTCTGGGAGACGCCGCCCGACCGCCTCGGACTTGATCGGAGCGAGCGGGACAGAGAGCGGCGGTCTTGAGTGTGGGCTGCTGGAATGCCAAGGTATGAGCGGCTGAAGAGACACCGCGACGGCGGTCTCGACGGAAACGCACATCGAGGGGCCGGCCCGTCCTCGTCCGTTCCGGGGAGCGCAAGAGTCGGCTCAGACGCACAAGAGTAAGAAGAGGAGAGCGAAGAGCGGTCGAGATCAGAAGCACTGCGCGACAGGGACGGGCTCGTCAATACGTCTGTTCGTGAGAAGGCCCAGGCGGCCACGGGCGGAAAGTAGACTGACCTTGCGGTGCACGATCGACGGGCCCGACTCGTCGTACCTGTCGGCGACGATCACAGTGAGCAATCGGGTCGACATCAGGAAAGCTGACGAGGCTCGTCCGGGTGCGGAGGGACCGAGCGAACGACTGACTCCTGCTTCGAGATCCACATTTGCTGGAACGTCGACAGCGACGCCAGGATCGATCCGCCGATCCAAACGGAGTACTTGCGCTCGGGCGGCGCGACAATCTTGATCTTCATCGACGCCGGCGCCAACGCCGCAAGTTCCTTCTGCATGCGGTCCGCGATGCCGGGGTACATGGTCGTGCCGCCCGACATGACGACGTTGCCGTAGAGGTCCTTCCGGATGTCCATGTCGCACTTGAGGATCGAGTTGTACGTCGTCTCGTGGATTCCGGCCGCTTCCAACCCCAGAAGACCGGGCTGGAACAGCGCTTCGGGGGCCCGGAACCGCTCGTTGCCGATCGTGATCACCTGGCCGTCCGGGAGTTCATACGACTTTTCGAGCGTCGAGGATTGCGCGGCGGTCTGCATCTCCTGCTCATAGTCGAGGGCGACGTAACAGAGCTTCTCCTTGATGTCGCGGACAATCTCGCGCTCGGCGGTCGTGGTAAAGGTGTAGCCCCGCTCCGTGAGGAGCCTGACGAGGTGCTCCTGCAGGTGGGGATGACGGGATCAGACATGTGCTCCGCGGAACAGCAAGTGGAGAGCCCCAGACTTGCCGTCAAGTCACGGCCGGCGAGGTCGATCCGCTGGATGGCGTGTGGCAATGCATACCCCTCGTAGATGGGGACGGTATGCGTGACGCCGTCCCCCGAATCGACGACCATCCCCGTCGTGCGACCCGAAGCATAGAGCGACAGGACGGCCTGGATTTGGACGTAGAACGCCGGGGCGTTGAACGTCTCGAACATGATCTGGGTCATCTTTTCGCGGTTGACTTTCGGGTTCATCGGCGCTTCCGTCAGGAGGACGGGGTGTTCTTCCGGGGCGACGCGGAGCTCATTGTAGAACTAGCATGAGACGGAGGTAAGGTTCAGCTTGACGCAGTACGGCTCCCGTGGTTGCGCCCCGAGGATACCCACGGTATGGTGCCAGATCTTTTCCATGTCGTCCCAGTTCGTGACAATGCCGTGCTCGATGGGGTCTGTCCAGGGCGGCCGCATCAGTAGTCGGTCAGACTCGGTGACCAATCCCCTCGACAGCGGCGCAGCGGCGGCCCTCGCGAAGGCGATTCCTCTGAGAGGACCCGGGCGCCGACGATCAAAGAGACTCACACTTGAGAGTGAGGATGCCGCGCTTGCTCTGAGCTTCGTCGCCGACGTACGAGTCCTTCTGACCCATCCCGACCATGACACCTTGGTGGCGAGGTCGACCGACAATCGATGGGAAAACCTGTCGGGGACGACGGGGACGACGCAAGCCAGGTCAGAGCTCACGACGAAGGAGCTCTGGAGATTTATGCGCTCGAAGGCACGCCTCCAATGAGCGAAGCGTGGACATGGGTTAGTTCGTAGCCACTCACCGCGCGGGGAGCGTCGTCGCCGGCGAAACCGGCCTTGCACATGCCGGATCCATTCTGTGATCGTACGTCGGGTCAGTCTCTCACGTATGCGCCTTCCGAAAAGTGCATTGTCCGGCTCACGTCGATGACGAGCGCTGCGACCGCGTCTGGGGGAGAGAGCACGAGGCGAGTCAGCTTCCATGCGCGCACCTGCCAGCGCCGACCGCTCGCCTAGCAAGACACTGGCCATCCCCGAGATTCATGAGCCAAAGAGAAAGGAGAGGAAAGCGGTACGCGAGCGATTGTAGCCACCGGACGAGCGTGGCGGCGGAGGTCCTCTGGCGTCGCAAACGAGAGAGCGGACACACCTTGCATGTCCATGACGATGATACGTTGACGAGCAGAGAAAGAGGACACAAGACCTCAACATTGCACTCGGCGTCGGACGTGCCGCAATGTGGTTCTTCGCCGTTCGAGTCAGACCCCGCGGAGCCAAGCCTTCCGCCGTGCTGCGAAAAAGTCGAGTGGCACCACGGTCGCGGCAGGGTGACGTCCTCGTCGGCACAGCCCAGTTGTAGGCAGTCTTTAGCATCGGACCACTCTGCGTCCCGGAAGAGGGTTCTCGGCGTGGTCGTGGCAGCAAGAGGGGGAAGATCCCCGGCAATGAGGCAGCGGCGACCGGACGCTAATCAGCACAAAGCGATCGGTCGCGGTTGGCGGCACCATGCAGCGAAAGCACACCATATACGTCGGTAAAGCCAGGAGCTCAGAGACGAAGCGGAGACACAGCAGCAGCGCGGAGCAAGGCGGTCATTCGTGAAGCGGTACGAGCAGGCATCAAGCAGCCGGAGCAGCCAGAGCAGCCGGAGCAGGGCCAGGGTAGCCTGACAGTAGCCTTTGAAAAACAGTACCGAGCCTAAAGAGCGCCCAGCAAGGGTATAAGCGGAGCGAGAGTGAAGTGTCGCTGCTCCACTCCGGCCGACGACTGTAACGCGAAGGACGACTGGGCGGAGATGGTTCTCCCTCCCAGCCACGCTCGCAGCTCGTGAGTGATTAGGCCAAGCGCACTGCTCGCTCCCGCGTAACACGCTGTCTGACCCTGCGCCGCCGCCCGTCTGCGCCATGCCGCCGCTTGCTGCTCTTCCAGGTCGCGCCGCCTCGACGCCTTGACCGCCGTCGCCGCGCTCGAGAGCAGGCTGACGCGCCATGGACTTGTCGCCACGCGCACGTAGGTACTCCCGCGGAAGCTACGACGACGACAGGCACGACCGCTTCCCGCCCCGCGAGGTCCGCCGTCGCTACCCCGACCCCGCCGACGACTGTAAGTCTCGACGCACAGGCACAGCAGTTGGACCCTCGAGAGCTCACGAGAGCCTCCTCGCAGACCGTGGCAAGCGCAGGCGGTCTATATCGCCAGGAGGGCGCGGACCCCCGCCGCCGCCGCGGGGGCGTCCCGACGACTATTACGACCGTCCGCCTCGTGACTTCCGAGACGGTAAAGCTTTCGAACGGAGGGTCTCCAGGGATCAATGTGGTCATCGCAGTTGACACGCAGCGCTTCGCAGGTCCGCCCGGACGGTACGGCCCCGATGGCTACTCCGACCGACGTCCCCCGCCCGATGCGTTCAGCTACCCGCCGGCCCACGCAGGCTACCCGGACTCGTACGGAGCACCGCCCCTTCCGCCCAGGTAAGAGCATACCTCGGACTGCTTTACGAGATGTTGTCTCGAGCTGACGCCGACCTTCCCGCAGGCGCCCGGTACTCGAGCCGCCTCTGAACCTCCCCCGCATGGTCACGCACCGCTACTTCTCCGACTGGTTCCACGCCTCTCAAAGCGAAGCTCTCAGCGGCACCGACTTTGACAAGGCGCTCGCGGATGCCTGGACCAAGTACCAGGGCGACTTTCTCCGGCGCGAGCTCAAGGCGTCGTGGGACGACGTGAGGGCGCGCGCTCCGGAGTGGGCGGATGAAAAGTACGGCATCAGTGCGGAGAAGGAGCAGGAGCGCAAGGAGAAGCGGAGAACGGCCGACAAGGACCGGAGGATGCGCGCCTGGGCGGACAAGGCTTCGAAGGGCGAATTCGAAGAGGTCTCGTTCGACTTTGGTGAGTGCGCACCGTTGCGTCCTTCGCATGGGCGAACAGCGTGACCTAACTCGCTCCGGACTCCTCCAGACGAAGAGCTTGCCCGGAAGCCCCGGATCATCCCGAACGCGGCGGCCCAAGCAGCAGCGGCGGCCGAAGCGGCGGCGAAGGCGGCCGCCAACGGCGAAGAAAACGGGAGCGAATCGCCGGTCAAGGAGCCCACCCCGATGCCGACCGTCCTGAAGGCCTCGTCGCCGGAGCACGTCATCCTGCCTGCGCGGCCAGAAATGATTGTCTGCCCCGGCGTCCCGCCCACCCTTAAACTAAAAGAACTCGTCGAGGTGAGCGCGCTCCTGTCCACGCGAGAGTCAATGGACGGCCCAAGCTGAACCTCTCTCGATCCTCCAGGTCTTCCGCACGTTCGACGGCTTCGTACGCCTGTCGATCTCAGATCCTCAGCCGCACTTTTACTTTGCGCGAACGGCCTGGGCCACCTTTGAATCGGCCGAGTCAGCCAAGAGTGCCCTGGACACTATTCGAGCAGCGTATCAGCCGGCTCCTCCGTCGGCGGCGGTCCCGGAAGGTGCGGCGCCGACCTCGAACGGAGCGGCTGAGGCTACCGAAGAAAAGGCCGAAGGTGCTGTTCCTAACGAGCAGAGTGAGGACCAGTCGGCTCAGGCCCCGGACCAGACCCAGGACGAGACTTCGACGTCGTCCGAGCCGGCAGCGGAAGCACCAGCAGCAGCGGCGCCGCCCCGGTCCCCCTACATCGTCGGAACGTACGACCTGACCCGTCCCGACCTGCTTTCGATCCGCCTCGAGCCGATCGAGGTCCGCGCGCGCGCTGCACCGTCCTTGACCAGCCGGCCGGAGCGGCTCGCGCAGGACCTCGAGACGGCGCTGCGGGCTGTCGAGGTCACGGAGAAGAGGGTCTTGGACGAGCTGGCGGCGACTGCGGGGGAGGGGCAAGAGGCACCGGAGGGGACGACGGGAGGGGCGGTGATTCGGGAAAAGCGCGAGTCGTGGGAGAAGGAGCTGGAGGAGCAGAAGGAGAAGGAATTGCTCGACGATGCCGCGTACGAGAGCGCGCGTACCACCATTGTGAGCCCCTCGTCCGTCCCCCTCGCGCCGAATCTGACCACTGACCTGAAGGCTCGACCGTGCGCAGCACAAGCGCGTGCTCGACCTCGCCTTGTCGTACCTGCGCGATGCCCTGGATGTCTGCTACTACTGCTGCGCCGTGTGTGACTCTCCTGAGCAATTGAGCGACATGTGCCCGAGGCATGTCCGCCGCGCAGACAGTCCGCAGGATCCGCACCGCCTTTCGACAGGTGAGCGCTCTCGGTCTGGCGGTGGGCGCTGTTAGCTATGCGATTCTGGTCGCTGACATCCGATCTGGATTCTTTGCAGAGGCGACTTGGCTCGGAGCGTTCGACCGCCGCGTCCCGCTCCTGACCGACACCACGGCGCTCGACCTCCGGGACTTTGGTGCCGAGTCGCGCGAGGAAGAGCAGTACCGCGTGCTGGCTCCGCATGTCAAGCAGGAGGAGGAGGGCAAGTTCCGCTGCAAGGAGTGCAACAAGCTGTTCTCGGCGCGCAAGTTTGTCGAGAAGCACTTGGGTCTGAAGCACCCGGAACTGCTCGGCACCCGCCTCGACGAGGTCAGTTTCTTGGCCCAGCCTTGCGCCCTCCCTTGCTCTTGCTGTTGAAGCTGACGCCAACTGTTGCAGGTCGCCGTCTACAACAACTACGTCGTCGACCCGTGCCGCGTTCCGCTGGCAATGTTCCAGTGCGAGAACTACCTCCCCTCGATCCTGAACCCTCCGCCTCCGCCTCCGCCGCCGCACGCGCCTCTGCCGCCTCGCCGGCACGACCGCGGTCCGCCGCTGTCGGACCGGCTGGGACCTCCGCCGGAGAAACGCCGTCGGCGCGAACCGGCGGGGGAGAGGGGTCCGCCGGCGCCGCCACCCAAGGGGGCTTCGCTCGACCCGCGCGCACAGCGAGGCGCGACGGCCTATGCCGACCTGGTGCGTTCGCTCGTATTGACTAAAGCAGTGAAGCGCATTGCGGTGGGGTGCTGACGGTGCGCCATTCATGGTGGGCCCTTTGTGCAGGATGGGCCGTCGGGGTCTGGAGGCGACATTGTTTTGCCGTACTGAGCTCGGACGGGAAAGGCGAGACGATGCATGCAATTTCCGATGTTCCTGCAGTGTAGCAACATAGAGTGCGGGTCTGGGAGTGTAGTCTGAGGCGTGGAGCGCAGAACAGGGGCTCGCTCCGGGTGCGGCCAGCAGCGGAGTTTCAAAGTGGAAGCGTGAGCGCGGCGCGGCGGCCTGGCAGAAAGGCGAGCGCTGCCGGAACTCGCTTACGCCGTCGCTGCCGAGCACTGCGCCGCTGCCAGACCCTCTACAGTCCCTTGTGAAGCCATGGCTGCTGCCCCGACTGCGTCGCAGGACATCTACGGCCGCCTCGTCGGCCAGCTCGACCGGCACCTCGTCCTGCCGCTGCTCGACTTTCTCGAGTCGCGCGACAAATACTCGCACGACGATGTCCTGCAGGCCAAGGTCGACCTCCTCGGCAACGGCAAGACCAACATGGTCACCTTCGTCGAGGGCCTCAAGCGCGAGCTCGAGGGCAAGGCCGACGGCGAGGACGTCGACGGCGCGCCCGAGTTCCGCAAGCAGGAGCAGGCCGTCGTCAAGATCCTGAACGAGCTCCAGGCAGAGGCGCAGGGCGTCATGAACATCATCTCGACCCCCGAGGTCGTCGCCGCCCTCCGCCAGGACAAGCTCCACAACCTCGCCTACCTCAAGGAGAGCCACGGCGTGCGTAAACCCTCGGACGGCCTCTCTAGGCCCCATACTACAGCCAACCTGAACTGACACAACGATACGGTTCGTGCGGTCGCACAGCTCACGCTCGAGCAGATCGAGCTGCTGTACAAGTTTGGCCAGTTCCAGTACTCGATCGGCCACTACGGCGGCGCGTCCGACTATCTGTACCACTTCCGCGTCCTCTCGACCGACTCGAAGCTTGTCCTGTCCGCCATGTGGGGCAAGCTCGCGTCCGACATCCTCGAGGGCTCGTGGGACGCCGCGCTCGAGGAGCTGAACGGCCTCCGCGACCACATCGACCAGCGCGGCTCGAACGGCCCCGGCGGGCCCCTCGTCGCCCTCCAGCAGCGCACCTGGTGGCTCCACTGGTCCCTCTTTGTCTACTTCAACCACCCGACCGGCCGCGAACTCCTCCTCGAGTCCTGGTT
The DNA here is from genome assembly GCA_024713535.1 of Rhodotorula sphaerocarpa. Taxonomy (NCBI): domain Eukaryota; kingdom Fungi; phylum Basidiomycota; class Microbotryomycetes; order Sporidiobolales; family Sporidiobolaceae; genus Rhodotorula; species Rhodotorula sphaerocarpa. The sequence continues at coordinate 484,317 of JANIBP010000004.1, read as the reverse complement.
GCACCAGAACTACCTCAACACGATCCAGACCGCCGCCCCCTGGCTCCTCCGCTACCTCGTCGCCGCCGTCGTCATCTCGCGCAAGTCGACCCTGCGGTCCGCCGGTCCGGCCTCGTCCGGTAACTCGGCCCGCTCCCGCGAGGCCGTCCGCGACGTGATCCGCGCCCTCGGTCAGGAGCAGTACCAGTACCAGGACTCGGTCACCGAGTTCCTCCGCAAGCTGTACGGCGAAGTCGACTTTGAGGGCGCGCGCAAAGAGATGAGCCGGTGCGACGCGGCCGAACTCGACGACGACTTCTTCCTGCAAGAGTTCAAGCCCGAGTTTGTCGAGAACGCGCGGTACCTCGTCTCCGAGGCGTACTGCAAGATCCACCACCGCATCGACATCGGCGAGTTGTCCGACCGTCTCGGTCTCTCGCGTGAGGAGGGCGAGCGGTGGATCGTCGACCTCGTCCGGGACGCCCGGTTGGACGCCAAGATCGACCTGAAGGAGGTGAGCCCTCCGCTGCCTGCATGCGCTTCCCCTCGGACTATCGCTGACTCTGCGCCCTCTCTCTGTCTCAGAACATTGTGCAGATGAACCACGCCGACACGCCGGTGTACCAGTCGGTGATTGAAAAGTCCCGCGGCCTCTTGTTCCGGTCGCAGGCGATGGCAAGCGCGATGGAGGTCCGCGCAGCCGGCGGCGTCGTCGACCGCGACTCTCAACGCGTCGGCGGTCGGGCAGCAGGCGGACAGAAGCGGACGGGCGGGCAGGGCGGTCCGCGCGGCGGGCAGCAGAAGAAGTCGGACGGCGCGCAGCAGGAGGGCGAGGCACCGACATCAACCGAGGCTTGATGACGGACAGACGCGCTCTCGCTAGAATTTCCCTACTCCTCCATGCGCTTGCCTTCCCCCCTTGTCCGCATGTCCGCATCTGTGTCGCAGCGCGATGGAACGTGTACCGATTATACCATCCGTTCTCTCCTTCCGTACTACCTCCGCCGGCAAGATCAAGCGAGTCGAAAATTGGAGATGCATCACTGCGTCGTACTGCTACAAGGATCAAATCCACATCATGAGCGAGTCCCGCTCGTACACGTTCCGCTCGTCGCTCAGTCCATCCAGGGTCGGATAGAACGCGACGAGGGCATCCTGCGCGCCCATGTAGAGCGAGTTGTACTGTGCGCGAGTTTCACCGATTAGCGACGCATACCTGGCAGGCGATGATATGCGGAAGCACCACTTACGACGTGCCAGTAAACCTCGCGGACCTTTCGGGCTGGGTGGAAGAGACCCTGCAGGATGTGCGCGAGCACGATACCGGGGCCGAGCGCGATCCGCATACTCTCGATGGCGTCCAGGACGGCACCGATAACGTGAGGCGAAGCTGTCGGTGAAGAAGTCAGCGTGTTGAGTCACTTGGGCCAGGCGCAAGGAGCGTGAGCTTACTCTCAAAGATGTTGGGGAAAATCAGGTTGAGGAGGTGGAGGTGTGCGTCCTCAACACCGAGACCGGCCGTGCCGAGCGCAAGGTGCTTGACGATCGAGGCGGCCGTCTGCCGGTGCACCTGGTCGCGGTCCGTGAGGGCGTCCTCGAGGCAAGTGACGACCGAGTGGATGTAGTCCTTGCCCATCTCGCCGATGTACTCGAAGAGGAAGGACATGGCCTTCAGGCAACCGTTCCGGACGTTCAGCTCGGGCGTGCGGTACTCATTCAGGATCGCGGGGATGCAAGTGAAGGGACCGCAAGTCTCGGCCACAATGGCTGCGAGAAGGGCTGCAGTCAGTACCGTTCGCGCGCGACCTTCGAAAAGATCGATTGCTTACCGATTGCGACGGTGGAACAGACACGACTCTGACGGTCCTGGACCTTCAAGTTCGTGAGCAGGACGCTCAGGACGTCCTGCGGACCGATCGCCTTGGCAATGTAACCGAACGAATTGACAGCCGCACGCCGAATCGCTTTCTTGTGCGCCTTGAGCAAGTCGAGCAACTCGAAGCAGATACGCATCCACTCGCGAGCGGAGACAAACTCGGCGCCGCGATCTGCGATGCGACCGATCAAGTTGATCGACGACTCCTGAACCTTTTCGTGTCGGTTACGCAGAATGGGCGTCATACGCGGGACTGTGAGAGCGCAACTCGAAGTCAGTAGCCTGTTCATCGCCAGTTCGGAAACTGAGACTCACGGAGGTCCTTCACCGGCGGGCTCATCTGCGTCATTCCGACGACGTTGGCGATGGCACCGATGGCAGCGATGATGCTACCGAGCGTGTCCGGGTACTCTTCTCCGAGCTGCTCGAACAGGACGACGCCGAGCTTGGACAGGAGGGCGTCCTCCTCGCACTGCTTGATGACGAGGGCGAGCTTGCTCGTCAGGTCGGCGGCCTGCTGACGGACCTTGGCGCTCTTGTTGTTGAGACGCCACAGGATGGTTGAAACGATCTGGGTCAGGTAGGGCTTGACGCGGATGCCTGCGAGGATTGGACGGGAGTTAGTCTGAGTGCTGGCTCAAGAAGGACGACCTGCAAGCTGTACGCACCGAGAGCCGAGACGACTGTGCCGAAACCCTCGAGCATGACGAAGTCTTCGACCGTCTGCTCCTGGAAGGCATAGATAATGCCGTCGATGAGCTGCACCTCGAGGCGCTCGTCGATGTCGGCGGTACCGAGGTTGCTGATGACCTTGGTGATGATCTCCATGACCATCTTGCGGAACGGCTCGCTCTCGTCCTTGAGGTCGTTCACGATCCGCGCGACAATTTCGGAGACGCCGGCCTTGTTCGCGAGTTCGACGGTGGTCTCGACGACCTGGCGATAGTTCCGGCGGTCGAGCGCCATACGCCGCACGAGGAAGTTGCGGAAAAACTCGGGCAGGATCTCCTCGCGGACGTACTGCGGCTGGACACCGTCGGTAGCCGAGCACTGCTGCACGACCTTGAGGACGATCTTCTTCATCTCCTCGTCCGGCGATTGGAACTCGCTGCAAGGCACGGGACAAGAGTAAGCGGACGTTGATGAGGGATGATTAGTTCGCTGACACTTACCGGATCAGGATGACCATGACCTCGCGGGTGTAGTAATTGGCGTATTCGGGATCCATCAGCGGGATGATGAAGCCGATGGCCTTGAGGAAGGCGGCGAGACCTTTTCCACGGTGCTTCCGGATACCTGTCCACAGCGGCTTGAGCACGCTGTCGAACGACTCGATACCGTACGGTGCGGCGGCCTCGGCGAGGGCGGCGATACACAGCGCAGTCATCGTCCGGACCTTCTGCTGCTCGTCCTCGAGGCCGTGCGCGACCGACTCGACGAGGTTGCGCAGGTGCGGCAGGACGGCGCAGCCCATCATGATCGCGATCTGCTGGATGATCTTGATACCGGTGTGTCGCGCCTGCCACGACTTCTTGGATCGGCAGACGGCGCGGAGGAAGGGCAGCAGGGAGGGGATACCGAGAGCGGACGCGACGACCGAGAAGGCGCGGGCCGTCGTGTTTCGCACGTACTCGTCGGCGTGGTCGATATCTGCGCGGGGCAGGACATGTCAGTTGGACGTTGGCGGAGGCAGGGAGAATTGCAGCAGACTTGCCTGGTCGCATCGTCGAAATCATGTGGGCGAGACCGGCAGCCTTCGACAGGTTACTGATGATCTCGCGACCTTCGACACGCGCATAGTAGTCCTCGTCGATCAGGAGCGGCTCGATGACGACGAGGATCTTGTGGACGTAAGGGCGGACGAGGTCGTCGAGCTTGTACAGGATACGGTCGATGACCTTGACGAGCAAGTGACGCTCCTGGTCTTCGAGCGTCCGCTCCATGAGGAGCGGCAGGATCTTGTCGAACAAGGGTCCCGGGCCGAACTCGCGCGCCTTGTCGGTGATCTGCCGGAGGGCGCTCTTCCGCATGGGCGGGGTACCGTTCTTGATCTTGAGCAGCAACCGCATGATCTTGCGCTCCTTCAGCTCCTCGAGCGTGAGAGCGGTCTCGTCCTCGTTCGTCAAGATCTGTGGGAAGACGGGGTCAGCAAGGCCGTACAGCGGATTCTGCCAATCTCATCCGTCGTCAGGATCACCTTGGCAAAGTACTGGGCGTCCTCCTTCTTGAAGAACTGCAGGTCGCCGACGCCCTCGATGTCGGTGGGCATCTCGGTCGAGATGCCGAGCGCTTCGGCCGACACTCCCTGCTCCGGGATCATGAACCCGCCGTTGTCCGCGAGCGGGGTCTCCTGGAGCTTTCGCGCCGGTGTTCGGATCGGCTCATAGCCTGCAGGAGGCTGCACGATCTCGTAGCCCTCGCTCGGCAGCATCTCGTCGAGCTCCTCGTCGGTGAGCCACCGGACGCGCCGATCCATGACGCCACCGATGAGCAAGAAGCCCTCTCCGGCGGTACCGGCCTGGACAGTGTTGATGGTCGGGGTCATGCCGAACGGCTGGAGCGAGCCGGGCGCCGGAGTCGCAACGGCGCCTCCGACCGGAGTTTGGTCCCAGCGGGATCGCTTCGGAGTCTCACCGGGGGCACCACCTGTCACGCCGGCCGGCGTCTCGTCCCATCGCGACCGCTTCCGTCGGGGCGTCTCGGCGGGCGCGGCTTCCTTGCCCTTCAGCTTTGCCTCGTCCCACTCGCCGCCGCGTTCCTGTCCGACGGTGCTCGCCGCGTTCGACATCTCGACGTCTCCTCCGCTCGGATCGGCGACGTCCCAGCGTTTCCGCCGCGGGGTCTCGTCCGGTGCCTCGAGCTGCTTGATCGGCTCGCCCTTGTCGTCGGTCCCTTCCTGCTGGCGACGCTCGATCTCGCGCCGGACGCGGAGCTCCTCGCGCTCGATCTCGGCACGGCGCATCTTGTCGCCGTACGACTCGCCTTCTTCGCCGACTTCGCGGTCGAAGCGCCGGTGGTGGTACTCGTTCTGGCGGGCGGCGACCTGGCGGGACTTGGCCGTCGCGGCGAACGGGTCCTCGGCGTCATCGTCGGCAAACTCGTTCAGGAGGTGCTTCGGGGCCGTGACTGAAAGGGTCAGAAGTGGGGTCAGCGTGAGAATCGCTCCTGGAATGAAAGAGGGCCGGGGCGTGGACGCACAAGAGTCGAGGAGCCGAGGTGCTCCGGCTGCGCCGTCCTCGTCCGTGTCTCCGCCGTTGGTTCCGCCGACATCGATCTCGGTGTCGTAGTTGGCGAACCTGGACTTCTTGGTCTTTTCTGGCGCGGCCGATTCGGATGCGAGGCCAGCGTCGGGCTGGTTGCCGACAGCGCCGAGGCGCGCCTCCCTGCGGGCCGCCTGGGCTGCGCGGATCTCGTCGCCCGTGTCGTCAGACATGCTCAACTACTGTCTGAGCTGTTTGGTCGTCGGTGTGGCGTGCGGGAGTCTCGCAAAGTGTCGATGCAGGCGAGTCGGAGGGGTGGAGAACGGCGGACACTCGACAGCCTCACACGCGGCCGGGGCTGCGCGGGAACTACACGAGCCTGTAAGGTTGCAGAGCGAGCCTCGTGTGGGCTGGACAGCAGGGCAGCGATGGATCGAGAGCGTCGTCGGAGCCAAGTCAGACTCGCCGACGACTCACTCTTGCTCTTCATCCGCCCACTGTCTCCCGCATGCATACACCGCTGGCCTGTCAAGAAAGAGCTACAAGCTCGACTGAAAATCGCTGTACCGGTCGGGCGGTCGAGGCATGCTGTCACCTCGCTCCTGCTCCACTCGCTGCTGCTGCTCAATTCTGGCCGAAGAGGAGTCGCATTGCTATAAGCTAGAGCGGTTCAATGTCACTTGTACGGGTGCTGCGGCCCGGGACATCATGGCCGGCCCGTGCAGCTCGGCAATGTCCTCCGCCGGTTCCGTTGTCCGGCTCGCTCGGCAGCGGACCTTGTCTTCGGGTCCTGAGCGCGCTCAAGTCGCGTTCTCATGCCGGCACTGCTCTCGTGGTCGCCTTCCTTTCCACCTTGCTCTACCTTTCTTGCTTTGCTCAACCCACCTCATCCGGTATGAGGCTCTCTTCGGTCAGCTGGACTGCCGCCGCGCTCCTGGGTCAAGCAGTGGTCTCGCTCGCCACCCCGCCCGTGCTGTAAGTCGACCTCGACCTTCGGACAAGTCCACAGCGCTGCGTATGGCCAATGCTGAGCTCGTTGCTGTCGTACGCAGCGGTCAGTATTGGCCGGCGTACTCTGCGCAGGTGCAGAACGTATCGCAATTTCCGTGGAGTCACAGCAGCAAGAACGGTCTCGCTTACTATTTCGGCGAGTCACCTGAACACGATCGTGGCCGGGGTCTTGTGCTGACCCGGGCCGCGTCTTCGGCAGTCACGGAAACCAACGCGGACGGGTTCTCCTTGCCAGAGGGCCAATCCGTCGACGACCTCAAGGCCTTTGCCCTGCAAGCGAAGCAGCACGGAGTCCGACCAGTCTTCTCCATTGGCGGGTGGTCAGGCAGTCGGTACTACTCCGACTTGGTGGCGACCGCGGCTAGCCGGTCCAAGTTCGCGAAGCAGATCGCTGCGTTCATGGACAAGCACGGCTACGTCGGGGTGGACCTGGGTGCGCGTTCCTTTGTCGCAGAAGGTTCTCCAGACGGCTAACGGTTTCCGCTCACTGGGCCTCGCCCTCGGCAGACTGGGAATACCCGAACGCAGAGGGAATTGGTGAGGCTCTCCGGAGACTGGTATCGGACCCCGGCGTCTCACCGTTGCGCTTTTTCCCCAGGCTGCAACAAGCGCCGGCCAGAAGACGCAGTGAACCTGCTCGCCTTCTTGAAGACTCTGCGGTCCGTGCTGGGACATGAGAAGGTCATCACCGCCGCCGTCTCGACCGAAGGGTTCCTCGGGCCCGATGGCCAGCCGCTCTCCGACTTTTCCGACTACGGGAAATACCTCGACTACATCAATCTCATGACAGTGCGTCCTCCTCTAACGGACGCTACCTCGGTCAGATCTGTAGCTCGACCTGACCTTGCACTCTTCGCCAGTACGATGTGGCGTAGGCAGAGCCCTTTCAATCCCCGCGCCTGCTCGAGTGACTGACCCGCTTGCTACAGCGGCTCCTGGTCGAGTACGACCGGTCCCAATGCCCCCCTTCGAAAATGCAAGAGCGGGACCAGCGTCGAAACGGCGGTCAAGCGGTGGACCTCGCGGGGGTTCCCCGCCAGTAAGATCCTCCTGTGAGCATTCAAGGGCTCTCTTGTCGGTTGGCGGGAACTCTCCAACTAAGACTGACGAACCGCCACCGTCTCAGAGGCATCCCTTCCTACGCGATCAGCTTCACGACCAAGTCGTCGAGCCTCTCCACCTCCGTCATCCGCGGCGGGAAATGGCACTCGCAGGCCTACCAAGCGTGGACGGGCGTAGTCCCGCAAGGTCCGCCGAGCGACAGCAACCAGCGAACGACTGATGAGTGCGGGAACGTGTCGGCCGGGTACTCGGGGCAGTGGCGGTACTGCGAATTGGTGGCGAACGGGGTGAGACTCCTGCTCGCCTCTTGACATTCTTCGGAATCCTAGCTGCACGATCAGAACCCTGACAACAGATCTATCCCCTTGCAGCTCTTGCAGAGCAACGGCCGGTCTGGAGCCAATGGATTTGTGCGCCACTGGGACGACTGCTCGCTGGCGCCGTTCCTCTTCCACTCGGAGAAGCGACACTACATCAGCTACGAAGACTCGAAATCTGTGGCGATCAAGGCGGTGAGGAGCCGTCTTCGAGGCAGATACGAAGTCTGTGCGCCATTCTCACGTTGCACGTCGGCGGCAGAAATGGGCCATTAAACAAGGGCTCGGCGGCGTATTTGTGTTCGACTCGACTGGGTTCGATTCGAATGTCTACGATTCCATCACGTCAGCTCTCTGTACGTCCTCCAAGTCTGACCGGAGTGCGTGCCTCCGAGGGAAGAAGCGCTCACTCGCGGTGGCTGGCTCTCGCAGACGCTCGCGGGTCGAGGAAGTGACGCGGACATCTGCTGTCCGAAACAGACACTACGACGCTTGCTTCATGCGGGTCAAGAAGCAGCATGCTTGCTCCAGCCTCGCCGGTCGAGGCGCCCCGAGTCTCGCAGGTCGAGACGGAGGCGAGAGGAGGCCTCGTTGATCGAGGTCGCGCATACGAACACGGAGACCGAACCGTAGTCTAGACACCTGCGCAACGATACATAGAGCACTACAACAACGTGTAAAGGAGCCGGTAAGACAGGGGAGAGAGAAGAGCTGCGGATCACTTGGCTGGAGGCTCGGCGTCTTTGGGGAGGCCGCCCTCTCGGAAGAACTTGCGTTTTGCCTCGTCGAGCTTGGCTTCCGACATGCTGTGGGCGGTGCCGTGATCAGTATCGAGGTACGGATGAGGTTTGAGCGAGAAAGGGGGCGCACTGGGGAGACATGCAATTCTGCATGGCCCGGAACTGCTGGCGACACGCCCAGGTGACCGAGATGGTCCGCCCTTGGGAGCAAGCCGAAAAGTCTGCGCAATACGCCAGAGGCCGATGAGCGCTCAAAGCGTGCGATGTCCGTATTTGAGAGCCGAGAGAAGCTCCGCCGGAGCGCAGACTCACTGCTGACCTCGGCCTGGCACGCCTTGAGCGCCTCGGTCCGGCACAGGGACAGAATCGAGTCTTCCTCCTTGCGACTCAGGGCGAACCGGGACATCTTGTACGGTGCTTAGGGAGTGAGAGCGGGCTGAAGACGTGCAGGCAACTTTCGGCGGATCGTCGCTCGTCGCTTTGCCCGCAACATCTCGGCTCCTTCACGGGCTCTAAGCAGCAGCTAGGCTGTGCAGACCGTCCTAAAGGCACGCTAGAGAGGTACGCCGGCTTCGCTCATCCAGATCGGCTCCTCTCGCGCTGACCCTGAACTCGCCCTCAGGCCGGCTGCGCGACTTTGTCGACTCCTGCCGCTCTACGCACTCAGGCCTTCGGGCATCGGAACGCCCGATGATTGTCCGGGGATGCTCGGCGAGCTCCAGACGGCACCACGCCGCAGCCGGATCCGAACTGGCTCGGATCCTCGCCCAGCTCCCCCTCTTCCTCGTACCGTCGCTTGCCGAACCGACTGCTCGACCGTCTGCGATCGCCGCCCCGGGATCGCCGGGCGTTCAGCGGGGATCGCATGGGACGCCGCACGCAGCACAGAGTGAGCTACCTGGAGATTGAGACGCCGGACGCTGCGCTAAACAATTCTTTCTCCCGCTTCAGCAGCTGCTGCCCCTCGAGGGTCACTCCGTACAAGCGCCGGCACATGCGAAAAGTCGTCGAAAGCAGTGCACGCACGGCCACATCGCTCCCCGCGTCGTTCCGCTTCGACGTTGGCGCGGACGCGGCTCGTCGAGGAACCGCTCACACGACCCGCCGGCGACCATACATCTCGCAAGGGCAAAGAACGCGAACATGGTCCCCACGACGATGCTTCGGTCTCTTCTGAAGCCGGAGGGCCCGCACGAGCCTCGCAGCCGGTACAGGATTGGCCGACGTCGGAAGGGCGTGCAGATTGGGCTGCCGCATCCGAAACCTCGCCGACCGCGGTTCTTGCGGACCGTACCGCAAGCTCGGAGAACATCGCAACACACCACAGCCTGACCTCGCTGCTAGAGAGGCTGGAGGATCTGCCCGGCCAGCCGTCGCGACAAAACTTCCTAGACCTTCGAGCCGATGCGAAAGCGCTCGGAGCGCTGGACGACCCCGCATTCGTCGTCCGGTTCGCCCTCAAAGCCAATCGCAGTGGGTGCGAAGACGTCGGGGCGCGACTACTTCGCCAGTCGATCGGCCTTCTGGCTCGACAGCAGGACCTCTCTCGCACCGGCGTGGGTAACCTCGTCGAGCCCGTCCTGGCCGACCTCGTCGCGAGAAAGCGGTGGATGGCCGCGCTTCAGGTCTCCAACGCGCTCGTTACACACGACGTCGTGACCCCGCGACTGCTCGTCCTCCGCATGCGCGCGCTGAGCGGTCGCGGTCGATACGCCGATGCTGTCACGACCTTCGAGAACGTTGGCGCCGCCGAAGATCCTTCTCCCGAAGCGTTCGACCTCGCCATCAATGCCCACCTGTGTCAGGCGGACCTCACAGCGGCGCAGGCGCTGCTCGCCGAGAAGGCTCAGCGAGGTCTCGCGACGACCGCCGATACCTACCTCCTTCTGCTCGACGGCATGGACATCTTCGGCGGCAATCACATCATGGAGGAAAAGATGCTGGCCGAGGGAACGGAGGAGCAGATGAGGGCGGGGACGGCTGCTCGACAGGACGTCCGAATCTTGAACCGCCTCATGTCCCTCCGCGCCGCTCGCGGTGCCCTCCGCGAGGCGCTCTCCGTCCTCGATCTCTTCGCATTCGATGCGTATCCTCCCGAGCTGCTCGACGCGTATCGCTCTTTGGCGATCCCGGCCCTCCAGCCTGCGGCTTCTCCGACTTTCCCGTTCCCTCGTCCCCGTCCCGATCCGGCAACTGTGGTCGTCCTCACCAGCATCGCCCTCCGCCAGCAGCGACCAGACCTTGCCGAGGCGGCCCTCGCATCGGGTGCGCGCGCTAGTGTCGCCATGAACGACCACTTGGCGGCCGCGGCAGTCCGCATCTTGCTCGGGCGGCACGACGTCGCCTCCGCCGAGGCCTTTGTCCGAAATCTCCCGGCGGGCGCGGCGGTCCTTGGCGGGGTCCCGTTCCCAGCGATGCAGCCCACGTCAAAGATTCTGGAGCTGCTCTTCTCGGGCATGCTCCGGTACCGAGGGGTCGCTGGCGCAAACACCTGCTTCCGGCAGCTGCTCTCGGCGGAAGGCCTAGCCGCACGCGCGACCGAGGGCATGACGCTGGCCCTCGTCGAGTACCTCTCGGCGGCTCCGGTCAGCGGCCTCGGCTTGTCGTCGAAGACGTTGCTGCAGGTCCAGCAGCTCACGCAGGGAGGCACGCGCCCAGACGCGAGGCACCTGGACGTGCTGCTAAAGGCGGCTTGGCAGCGCGATCGGCTGCGTCGTACCGCGGGGGCGGCAGAAGAGCCGGGGTCGAGCGAGGATGCACCCTCTCTGGCCGACCAGCCTGGGCCGGATGGCGGAGAAGCACCCTCGTCGCAACCTTCAGTGGCGCTGCCGCCGACTCCTGCCGAGGCAGCTTTGGTGATGAAGCCACCGGGAGGAAGCAGCGTCGCCTCTCCGGTCAGTCGCCTCCGAGACTCGCTCGCCGATCGCGACGTCCGCCACAGCCGCGAGACGACTCGGCACATCATCCGAAACGACCACCTCTTGCGGTTCATCGACGCCAAGTGGGATTACCTCCAGACGCAGGTGATCGACCTCGGTATCCGGCCGAGCTACCACCATGTGACGGTCCTCTTGCGTGCCTACCTTCGACTCGGCGACACGCGCGGCGCGAGCAACGTCTTGCGCTATGCGACCCGGGACCTCGGGCTCGAACCGCACGTCGCGTACTATTCGACTCTCATCGCCGGCCTTGCCCGCCTCGGGAAGCATGCCGCCGTCGTCCGCGTCTACAACGAGTTCCGCGCGAGCGGCCTCGAGCCGGACCGGAACTTTTTCGCCGCGCTCGCCATGAGCCACGCTCGCCGGCGGGACGCCTCTGCCGTCGAACGCGTCCTCGACGAGATGCGCGCGTTCATCCGCACGAGGTCGCCGCATCCGCAACTGCAGGCGCAGTCGCTCAAGACGGCTGCCTCCGCCTCTGCGTCGATCGGCTTCCCTCCCGCCATCCTGACGCCGTACGATCCCTTGCTCGACGCGCTCTTTGTCACGATCCTCTACCGCGCGCAAGTCGCCGTCGGGCGCTACTCGGACGCGCAGGAGCTCGTCGCGCGGTCCCTCGACCGGGGCATGGCGCCCGACCCCGTTCTCCTCAAAGTGCTGCAACGCACCCGCAAATGGGTCCGCTACAAGGAGAACCAGCTCGAGAAGAGCGGTCGGGTGGCGGTGCGCGCGGGAGGAACGGCCGACATCGATCTCGACCGCGACGGGCTCGAGGAGCTCAAGCGGGCCAATTCGTTCAATATCGGCCGGGTACGGAGGATGCTCCGGCGGATGTCGCCCGCGATCGAGAAGAAGGAGGTCCAGAGCCTGGAGCGGTACTGGCAGGAGGTCGAGTCGGGCCCGGACGACGACGTGGAGGACTTGCTTTCGCATTGATTGGTTTTGATACCCCTTTCGCAACTTTCGCATCGTAGCATTCGCATCTTGTCTCTCTCGCAATACTCGTTACTTTCGTCTGGTTCCCGAAAGTGGGGTGTCCATGCGGGTTTGCCCGTTGCAGGTACAAGGAGGCTGGCGACCTCGTCGTGCGCGTTCATCGACTGCGAGCACGGTCGAGAATCCCCAGGGCCTCATCCACCGCTCCACGCTCGACCGTGAGCCGGCGCCCACTACCCTGCGACGGAAGCGTCTGCCCAGGCCGCCCCGGGGCTGGGAACGTCTCGGAGACGACTCCGGCCGGCAAAGCCGGGTTCTCGGTCACCGCGCCCTTGCAGTACGTCCTCTTGGCGACGACTTCGGCGAGCATCTGCAGGTCGGCGAAGCCGATGTTGGGGTGGTGCTTCAGGGCGGTCCAGGCTTCGTTGCAGGGGACCGTCTCGACGGGCCCGCGTGCGAGGGGACTCAGGCCGGGCGCTGGTGGGGGCGGCGGCGGGTTCGGCTCGATGGGGTCCTCGGTCTTGCACACCTGTGAGCCGCACAGGATCGGGTCGCCGCAGCAAGGGAGGTCGGTGAGCGACTCGAGTAGGGCGGTGCCTTCGTCGACCGGCTGCGGTTGTGGCGCGGCGGGCGGTGGGGCGTCGGCGCGGGAGCCCTGCCTCGATGGGCACGAGGCGCAGGGCTGTGACGAACAGACCGACGTGGAGAGCGCGTTGCAGAACGCCTTGCCAAATCTGTAGAAAAGGTAAGACGTGAGTAAACTCTCGCCAAGCTCGACTTTCCGAGGAGACGCACGGGTCGTCGGAACAGGCAGGACAGTTGTACGGGTCGCCGCTGCAGACAGCCTTGGCCGCATCGATCAAGCGCGCCGCACCCGTCACCGCTGGTTCGAGCGTCCAGACCGGCGGTGCTTTGGTCGCCGCCCCGACTCGCCGCAGCCGCAGCGGGACCGCCGGCTCAAAGATCGTCGCCGTCGCGAACGGATCGTCGGCATGCTCTTCCACGGTTGCCTTTGCCCGCCCCGTGCGCGAGTGGGAGTGCTCGTCCGGAGAAGGCTTGGGCGTCTGGGCGATGTCGAAGCCGACTTGGGCGCAGAAGCAGTCGGGCCCGGAGGAGCAAAAGGTACAGCGCGGGACCTGCAGGGAGATCGGTTCGCCCGGCGAGGACGGTGCTCCGGGTTGCGGATCCGAGAGGGGCGAGTGCGTCACATGCGCCACCGGACTTGTGGTCGTCTGGGCGACAGGAGGTGACGCGTTGCTCGAGGAGCGGGATCGGGCGCGGGATGTCGCTGGACCGGTCCGACGTTGCCGTTTGGCCGGCACGGGGGCTGCGTCGCCGTCGTCTAAGCGGTGCGTACGGTTGCGAGCCGCCTGCTCCGACTCGGGAGCCCGGTACGTGCGCGCGCTAGCCAGCTCTGCCCGCAACTGCTCGACTTCGCGCCGCAGCTGGACGTTCTCTTGCTGAAAGGTCGCGGCTTCGAGTTTCGCCTTCTGCGCCTGCTGCTGGTAGAAGACGCACTTCTCGCCCTCGTCGGCTTCGAGCTGCCGCACGCGCTCTTCGAGGACCGCGACCTGGTCTTGCCATCGCTCGCGGGAGGCCTTTTGAGTGGACCGGCTCGCGGCGGTTGCCGTTCGGGCGGGTGCGCTCGATTCGGCTTTGGTGCTCTTACGTCCTGGCTTGGGTCGAGGCGGCACAACCCATTCCTGTGTGGTGAGGGAAGGCATCTTGGCGTCAGCGTCGACTGCGACCGCGAGCGAGTTGGACATTCGACGGAAGCCGAGTTCCAGCTGGGTTGTAGCGTAGCCTTGGTTCTCATCGCTCCGAGCGCCGCGACCTGCTCGACTGCAGCCCCGGAAAGCCTTGCCCTCGCCGTAAGCGGCGGCGTCCGACCGGGAATGACAGCCTCCACTCGGGTCGGCCGCAGCATGCCGCGCCCTTGCGGCTAGACGCAGGGTGGAAGAAGCCCGCCAGGGTCCGGGCAGTCTATAAGCAGAGCCCTTACTCACTCTGGACGCCTTGATGAGCGGCTTCGGCTCGGAACGGCTGCCGGACGGAACGGCGAGACTGAGCGCGGGCGCCATCGCGGTCGCCGTAGGGTCGGCTGGCGAGGTGAGCGCAGCAGACGCTCTTCAAGCGAAGCTAGGGCGTGTAGCGGGAGGCTGGGCAGGAGGAATGATGTGAGATGTCGGAGGCGAAAGAGGTCAAGCCAGCGAGAGAGACGGCGGCGACGACTCGACGGTTGAACGAGGTTTGACCGTCACGAGCACACAGCTGTGCTTAATCGCAGCTCACTAAGCAGTCGTCCGAGTCAGCTAGTGCGTGCGATCTCTCGCGAGAGGGCGTTACGGCCGCCGCGAGTTATCTTCCCCGGGCTCGCTCCTTCTGCTCGGTACTCGCAGGCGGCATCCTTTCTCGCGGTGCCATGGTTGTCTTCTACAACAATCGCTCGTGAAATGTCGACCTACCGACAATGAGGCTGATGAAGCTCGAGCGAGCAGAGTATGAGAGAAAAAGAACAAAGAAACTTTTTCTCGACCTCTCGAGCGGTAGGGCGTGAGAAGGTCGCATCCGACGGCCGGAGCACCGTCCACCACGGAGCTAGACTCCTGTTCGAGCCTCAGAGTCGGGAAGTCGCTCAGGCGTCAGGCTCCTCTTTGGGTTGCAGGGGCAAGTCGAGACCAGAGCGTCATCCGCCCTCTCATGCCTGAGGGTCGGCAGCGGGTCACGGAGGCGAGAAGCGCTGGCTTCAAGCAAGAGCTACAGGGCGTAGCGTCAAACATAGCCTCGCGAGAGATGCCGGAGTGCTGAGGCGAGTAGCCGCAGCAGCGGACGGTGCGCCGGAGCAGGGCGCGCGCAGACTCGGAGGCGGACGATGTTTCGCCGGCGAGGTCCGACGGACTCGGTACCGCTGCATGAGCGGCTGCGCGGGACAGGCGAAGCGAACCTCGAGACAAGGGATGTGTTTTACAATCTAGTGGTCTAGTAGCGACGTCGTCGGAAGCGGGACTCCAGACTCTTCATGAGCGGTCTTTTGGCGAAGGGATAGCTGTGATCGTGCTCCAGTAGCAGCAAGGCTGTCCAGGCCAAGGGGCTGACATTCGTGATTGCGAGGCCGAGGACAGCAGCGGGAGGAGAAGAGCGGCCGGAGTCCGAAAGGCCGGCCAGCCAGCGAGCGGAGCAGCTGTGCAGCCAAGAGCAGCCAAGAGCAGCCTGGATGAGAGCAATATCGACTCTGCGATCGTTTGGAGCGTGCGGCGGCTCAGGCGCAGTGCGAGGGTGCTGCGGTCCTCGAGGCAGCGAAGTTCGGCCAGCGACCGACGGCGAAAGATTGCCTCGACCGCACCGCCGCTCTACGCTCAAGCAGCGCCTGGCAGCTGCTCTTCAGTGCCGGATAGAGCTCTGCTACCCGCCTTCGTGATCGCCGCCTGCGCTAGACGCTGTCTGTCGCTGCCTGCGAGGTTGCGTGGTCTCCCCCGCCGAACCCTCGTCACCGATCACTCGCGACTTGACATCCAAACACCGTGAGCACGCTGCAGACAGTCTCAACAAGCATCGTACTGATCTAAGCAGTCCATAGTCTGAGCTCTCGAGCCCGCACCGCGCCCGCATGTGCGTAGTCCACCTCGTTCAGGCCGTCTCTCCCCCGCGCTCCACCTCGGATCACCTCTCATCGGCCGTCCGGACACCTCGAGGGCGCGCGCAGATGCGTCGGATGCGCACACAGACTAATCGCCTTCCCGCCACAGGTTCTCCCGCAATCGCGCCGGCTCGTCCGCCGCGGCAGACTACGTCGACCGAGAATGGGACGACTATGACGCCCGACCCCCCAAGGGCCCCTCGCACAACCCGACCCGCCCCGTCGACAAGGACAAGGCCGAGATGGAGTTGCAGGTCGCCCTGAAAAAGGCTACCAACCCCGACGAGACCGCTCCGAAGCAGAAGCATGTCCGGAGTAGGTCCCGCCCGTCGCTCGCAGCCCTCACGGGGCCCGCGCCCTCCTCGTATTGACAATCCGCTCTCCAACAGAGGCCATCGTGTACACATGGGACTACCGCTCGTCCGACTCGATCTGGGCCGCCCTGCGGGTCCTCCCCGTCATGTCGGACGAGGTCCAGACCTTCAAGGCCCTCATTACCGTCCACAAGATCATGCAGGAGGGACACCCCATGGTGCGTCCAAGTCAAGACGGTCTTCAAACCCCGTATACTCATACTGCCGCGGCCAACAGACCCTCAAAGAGGCTCAGAGGCAGACCTCGTGGCTCGAGACTTGCGCCCGCACCATGGGCAATGACTCTACGCGAGGTCAGTGCCTCGCTGTCGACGATTCAAAGCACCCATGCTGAACGTTCCGATTCCGCAGGATACGGCTCGCTCATTCGGGCGTACGTCAAGTTGATCCTCGCCAAGCTTCAGTTCCACAAGGCACACACCGCATTCAACGGCCTCTTCGAGTACGAGGAGTACATCGCCCTGAAGGGCATCGACGACCCGAACGAAGGGTGAGTCGCTTGTTTCTCTGGTTTTGTGAGCATCGCGACTGACGAGACTCCGCGTCGACAGCTTTGAGACGATCATGGACTTGATGAACCTCCAGGACGACATCGACTCGTTCCAGAAGCTCATCTTTGCGCACTTCCGCGGGTCCGCCAACAACGAGTGTCGCATCTCGGCGCTCGTGCCTCAGGTCAAAGAATCGTACGGCATCTACCGCTTCATCATCAGCATGCTCCGCGCCATGTACCGCCGGACGGAATCGATGGACGCCCTCGAGCCGCTGAAGGAGCGCTACGATCACCAGCACTTTGCGCTCCGCAAGTTCTACTACGAGTGCAGCAACCTGCGCTACTTGACGAGCTTGATCAACGTACCGAAGCTGCCGCAAGAACCGCCGTCGCTCATCGACTCGGACGACCAGCCCGACCTGCCACGCCGACCGCCGTCGCAGCAAGCGGCTAAAGTCGCGACGCCGCCCGCCCGGCCTCCGAGCGCCGGCGTCGACATCGAGGAGCAACGCCGCGCGCTCGAAGAGTACGAGCGGAAGCAGGCCGCGCTCGTCGCGCAGCGCGACGCCGACGCGCGCCGCGCCAAGGAGGAGCAGGAGCGCCAGGAGCGCGAGTTTGCGGAGCAGCAGCAGATGCAGGCGCAGCGGGAGCGGGAGGCGCAGGAGGCGCTCGAGCGGCAGCTGCGGGAGCAGCAGCTCATGGGCATGAACCAGGGCCGGATCGCCGAGCTCGAGAGGGAGATCCTTGGCCTGCGTGGACAGTGGGAACGTGACCAGATGATGCTCGAGCGGTACGATGCTGTGAGTCGCGCGGGGTCAAGGTCTCGATTGTTGCAGGTAGCTGACCCCCTTACCCCCGCCCGCAGCGCGTCAAAGCCCTCGAGGGCGAGTTGGCGAATGTCAGCGCGACGATTCAGCAGCAGCTCGCGTCGAAGGACAACATGCTCCAGCAACTGCAGGACCAGGTCAACCTGTGGCGGAACAAGTACGAAGCGCTCGCCAAGCTGTACTCGCAGCTCCGGAACGAGCACCTCGAGATGCTCGGCAAGTACAAGCAGATGCAGCTCAAGGCCAACTCGGCCCAGGAGGCGATCGACAAGATGGAGCGCATGGAGCGCGACGTCAAGGCGAAGAACCTCGAGCTCGCCGACATGATCCGCGAGCGCGACCGCGCGCGGTACGACCTCGACCGCATGAAGGGGTCGCAGAAGGAGGAGACGGAGCGCCTGAAGCGCGACTTGCGGTTCGCCGAGGAGCGCTTCGAGGACGCGACGCGCAACAAGGGCCAGGAGGTCTCGACCGTCATGAGCAAGTTCAACCGCCAGATCGACGAGCTCGAGACGTCGCTGCGGGTACGTGCCTTTCTCTCGATGCACGTGGCGAAGAGCCCTGTGCTGACCCCGCACTTGCCTACAGAACAAGCAAGACCGCATCGACGAGCTGCTCTCGCGACTCGACATGCAGAGCGGCGAGGCCGAGCGGGTCCGCGAGGAAAAGGACCAGGAGATCGCCATCATGCAGGAGGGCATGGACGACACGATCCGCCAGCTGTCCGAGCTGCAGGTGGCGCAGGGCGTCTCCGACGAGGCGACGAACGCGCAGATCGACACGCTCGTCCTCGATCAGGAGAAGAAGTTCAACGACATTATCGACTCGATCCTGCAGTCTTGCGCGCACACGGTCGACGATGCGCTGTACGAGCTCGAGTCGCCGACGCACGAGGGCAACGCCAACTCGACGCCCGAGTACACGCTCTCGATGATCGAGAAGGCGACGACGAGCGCGACCGAGTTTGCCATGGTCTTCAACCTGTTCCTGTCGCGCGACAAGGGCGGCGAGCACGTCGAGGTCATCAAGACGGCGCACGCCTTTGCGCAGGCCGTCGCCGAGGTCCTGACCAACGCCAAGGGTCTCTCGAACATTGCGCCAGACGACGCTGCGATCGACAACCTCGTTCGCGTCGGCAAGGCGCCCGGAGACGCCGCCGTCAAGTTCTTCAACGGCGTCCAGTCGTTCCGTCTGCAGGGCGCGCAGCCCGAGGCGCGCAAGGAGGTCGTCATCCGAAACAACATGGACGTCCGCAACGCCCTGCAGAAGCTCACGTCGACGGTCGAGGGGCTGAAACCGAAGGCCGGCGCGAGCCTCGCGCAGTCGAACGGGGACCTCGGCAACCTCGTCGAGTCTGAGATGCAGGCGACCGCCAAGGCGATCGAAGCTGCGACGCAGCGGCTGCAGGCGCTCATGGCCCGACCGAAGGACTCGGGCGTCTCTGCGACCGACCTGCAGGTCCACGACGCGATCCTGGCGAGCGCCCTCGCCATCACGAACGCGATCGGTCGCCTGATCAAGGCGGCGACCGACTCGCAGGAAGAGATTGTCGCGCAGGGCAAGGGCTCGAGCACCTCGACGGCCTTTTACAAGCGCAACCACCGCTGGACAGAGGGTCTCATCTCGGCCGCGAAGGCCGTCGCGCGCGCGACGACCTTCCTCATCGAGACGGCCGACGGCGTCATCAGCGGCAACAAGACGCTCGAACAGCTCATTGTCGCGTCGAACGAGGTCGCGTCGGCGACGGCGCAGCTCGTGCAGGCGTCGCGCGTCAAGAGCGAGCTCATGTCGAGCACGCAGGAGCAGCTCGAGCTCGCCGCCAAGGCCGTCACCGAGGCGTGCCGTGCACTCGTCCGTCAGGTCAAGGCGATCACGGACGAGCAGATGAAGCGGCAGGACGACTTTGACCCGGACGCGATGAACGCGCACGAGTTCAAGCTCCGCGAGATGGAGGTCCAGGTCGAGATCGTCACGCTCGAGAAGAACTTGCAGGATGCGCGCCGCCGGCTCGGCATCTACCGGAGGTCGCACTATCACAACGAGGAGTAGTCGAGGATTTCAAAACAATGTGCAAGCCTGTTGTCTGATGTGTTTCCGTGTCCGGCGAGAGGGGAGGGATCTGCTCCGGATTACTCGTCCAGCCGCGCTTTTTCCTCCCGCTCTTGCGTTGGAGTTTGCTCGCCGCTTTCCCCAAGGTTGGACCCGTCCTTCCACAGGATCAAAGCTCACACTGTTCGTTGTGCCCACCTCCGGCATCCCGTCCTCGCGGCGTTCTGTACTATTCAGCCTTTCGGTCTCGGGTCTGATGAGCGGTCTCGTTATACGACGATCTCGCAGCAGAATGTAAACTCGGCTCTGACCATCATTGTTGCTCCCGCGAATGCGATATCATTTTCGGTTCCCTTGTCGCTTTCTGATCTCCGCCCGGCTCTCCGCCCAGAACTGTCGATCTTGCAACTTCTCTCGCTCCGCTCTCAGCAGCCGTTCATTCGCCGCTTGTCACTGCCAGGTCTCGTACGATGGCCGTTATTAAGACCGGACTCGGGGAGCGCCTCGTCTCGAACGACGTCGACGGCAAGGCCTTCTCGGAGTTGCCGACGATTGATCTCTCCCGCCTCGGGTCGAGCAGCCTCGAGGAGCGCAAGGCCTTGGCCGCCGAGGTACGTCCGAGCTATTCTACCACTCCAGTTCCGCCCTGACTTCCTCCTTCACCAGGTCCAGGAGGTGAGATCAGTGCTATCAGCTGCATCTCCAGGTCCGTCCAACTCCGACCCGCTGACCCGGCGTCTGAACAGGCCGCTATCGCGAGCGGATTTTTCTACATCTCGAACCACGGAGTCCCACAGCAGGTGCTCGATGAGGCATTCGAGCAGGCGAGAGAATTCTTCAAGATGCCTTATGCGAAAAAGATGGAGCTCGACAACAAGCTCGGAAACAGCTTCAAGGGCTACGTCCGTACGCTAGAGCCGGGTCTTTCATCCCGATCTTGTGGCACTGATCTCGTTTCTCCACACAGCTTTGAAGGGCGAGAACGTGGATCCGGAATCTCGTGGCGACCTGCACGAAGGCTTCGACGTCGGCCCTGAAAACGGCGCAGCCATGTCTTCGGACCAAACCTCCGGCAACGTCTGGCCCTCCGCCGAGGACCTCCCGCAGTTCCGACGGACGATCGAGCGGACCTTGAACGAGATCCTGGCACTCGGGCAGAGACTGTTCCCGCTGTTTGCGCTCGCGCTCGACCTCCCGGAGGATTACTTTGCTTCGAAGCTGAAGGCGCCCGGCTCGGCGATGCGAATCTTGCATTACCCGCCACAGCACGGTCCGGTCGACACGAAGGAAATCGGAATCGGGGCGCACACGTGAGGACGCCACTTCCGGGTCCGACCCGAAGGGAATCTGACACTCGCTGCATTTCCGTGACAGGGACTACGAGTGCTTCACGATCTTGGCGCAGCACGGCGACGTCCAGGCACTGCAGGTCCTGAACGCCGCGGGCGAATGGGTCCAGGCGCCGCCGAAGCCGGGGACGTTTGTCGTCAACATCGGCGACCAGCTGCAGCGAATCACGAGTGCGTCCGAGCGGCTTCGCTTTCGGCAGAGGCAAGCGACTGACGACTACATCCCCGATATTGCGTCCCAGACGGCCTGTTCAAGTCGACCGTCCATCGCGCGATCAACCGCGCCGGCCAGGACCGCATGTCGATCCCGTTCTTTTTCGGCCTGGACTATGACGCCATGCTCGAGACTCTGCCGTCTTGCGTCGGTCCGGATCGACCGGCGCAGTACGAGTCGATCACGGCGGGCGAGTACGTCGAGAAGCGGATGAAGGAGACGTACGTCCAGGTGCCGCGGGAAGGGGAGCTCAAGGCATGACGGGCTTAGGGTGCGGGTCGGCAGTGTCCCTTACAAAAGCCTGCACTGAACCGAATGGATTGCAACGGCGACTCGGAAGAAATGGCGCGACGAAGTAGATTAACCCGGTCCAACCTGTGTCGCAATGCGGAGAGATTGTCATCAGCGCGGGCGAGTGAGGTATTCTAAAAGGGAGAAAACGTGCGCGTGGAACGACTTCACGGGGGTCGTTGTCGAAACTATAGCAGATGCGGCTCTTGCAAGTCAAGGTGTAGCCCGACTGGGAGCGCTTGAGGTGTGCCTTCGTAGGCGTAAACAGCTGGCCCGCCTGCGCGAGCAGCTCCGGTGGCGCACGCGCAAGTCGGCGCTCGGTGCGGGGAGTGACCGGGTGCATTTCAGCTCAGTCTGTGCAGAAAAAAATTAACACGGTACGCCCAAGGTCCGAGGCGGAATGAGGTGGTCTGTGCAAGGTCCGGGTCGAGTCAAGTGCGGCTCCTGTCGGTCCGCAGCTGCCCCGCAATTTTTCCTTCCTCCCGCTTCCTCAACTATTCTGCTGTCTGTGTTGCACACTTGACTGGGAGACTCAAGTACAGCTCTACCGCCATGTCAGCATCTGGCTCTGGCCCCTCCCTGGCCGCCCAGCTGCTCCCTCCGGCGAGACTGTCCCTGCTGAGGCTCGGTGAGCCAGAAATCTTCTGACTTCTATCTGTTGCCTTGTTGATGCCCTCTCTACTCCATGCTCTTGCTATAGGAGAGAGCCTTCCCACCTGGAGTCCAGAAGGGGGAGGCGAGGGAGACAAGCAGGAAGGGTGCAAGTCGCGTCGTCGGGGACGAAATCGAGGTCGAACGCAACAAGCACAGCTTGGAAATCCTGAGAATTGGCTTCTGTTGCCCGGTCACAAGAGACAGAGAAATAGCCTCGGACTTCAAGCTGTGGTGACCTAAGGAAAGAAAGAAAGGAGAGGAGAACGGAGTGGAACATGCGAGGAACGCGGGAGTGAGCACAAGGCATGTGAAAGCGCATCCAATCATTCAACAGTCTGGCTCGGTGCCTCCTTCGACCCCAACTGGCTAAACCTTCCTGACGGCGGCAAGGTCCTCAACGACGATGTCAACGAGTTTGGCGACGGCAAGTTGAGCGGCGTGCAGGCGGGGCTTGCAAAGGGGAAGGAGAAGGAGAAGGAGAAGGAGAAGGAGAAGGGTGAGGAAAGAGGAAGAGCAGCAAGGGGAAGGAGGCGGAGCCAAGCCGAGAGGGGAAGGAGAGGGGAGAAGAGCCGGCTTGCGAGGAAGGGAAACGGCCAAAGGGGAAAGAAACTGGCGGTGAGTCTTGGGGTTCCTCTTGTTTGACACCAGCTCCCAAGGGCTGATTTGGTTCATCTGCGTGCACAGAACCGTCCAAGGCAGTCTGCCTGGTGCTCAATTTGCTCCCGAGCACAAGCGTGGCTGACTTGGCCGGATGGGAGGAAGCCAAGGTCCTTGTTGGGATCCTTGACAGTTCAGCAGATACACAATCCGGACCTGCTGATGTAGACAAAGTGCTGCATTAGTCCTTCATTCCTGCAACAGGATCAACGTGCCCGACTTACTCATTTGCACCTTTGCAGACTGTCACTTTGCAGGCAACTGGCCACAAGCCAACGGTCTGAGAGAATGTGCGGAATATGTTGACAACTACACATTGTTCCCCTCCATCGGCAATTTCTACTTGGGTGACAATGTGCCAGTGCCCCGAGGGTTTAAGCCTTCAAAGCTCCATGTAGATGAGCTGAGTTGATGATGTCACATACGCAGCAGTGTGGACCAAACTTGCTGAGGTTGACAAGACCGCCCACATGATGTGCCAGCAGCGTGCCCAGGAACAGGCAAAGACAATGTAAGAGGCAATGAATGAGGGCCACAGGTACTTCAACCACTGCAGCCTCCGGTCATCAGTGGTCCACCCTGCAATAGTCTACTCTTTTCATGAGCATTTCCAGGACCCCACTCTGGCACAGATACGCGCCATCATGCCACAAGAGCCTGATCTGCTCAACACCTGTCTGCTTGCCAACCTCTGTCTTGCCACTGGCGCTCTCCCTCCCCTATCGTCGCCCAATGACTCCCTTTCATTGACTTTAGGACCCGGAAGACAGCTTACGGAGGGCACAGGCAACTATGGCTTGGCGTGGCTCACTTACAAGGTCAAGCAGCTGAACCGGCAGTACATCCGGCTCAGCAGCGAGAAGATCTGGCAGGCCCACCAGAAGGCGTGCAAGACCCGGGCAGCATTGGTCTGGCGGCGGTCAAGGCTGCGTGCAACAACCATGACTTCCAGCTTGCGCCAAAGGGAGTTGACAGATCCCGAGTCATGTTCTACAACTACAAGGGCCTTTCCAACAAAGCCCCGCGTCACACAGCAAAGGGCGGAATCTCTGTTCCTCTGACTGGACAGGAGGTTGTGAGTTCACCCTCTCTACTATGATCGATACCTGCTTCTGACAGGAACTCCCTCCGGCAGCGGGAGGAACTCAGGAAAGGTTTGGGTCAACCACAACTCCGACCCCTGACATTCTGTCAAAGGACGTGCTTCTCTGCCCTCCCAAGCGACCTTACAACATCATTGTCACACCAAACCCCATCATCCTCGCCTTGACCACCCTGCTCACAGCTTGGCGAAACTTACTTGCAACCGCTTGCGAGTACTTGAGCATTGCGGCACTTGCCCTGCCTGCTGAAGCCATTGCCATGTACGAGCTCTACTTGAAGGGAACAGATTGGCTCATTGCATACCAACAGCACCTGCAGGGCCGGTACATCCAGTCTGCCAAGTGCAATACTGGCAGAGACTGCGGACGTCCAATCAGTTTCAAAGGCAAGGCGGTTGCTGCACGGCAAGCATATCAAGAGCTGTATGCCAGCAGCCGCAAGGTGCACAAGACAGCGCCACTCATGCCTGTTGTCTCCTACAACAACATTGAGAACCCGCTTGCTTGCTTCACAATCACGGTATACATTGCAGCTCCCAGATCAGAGGGTGTCACTTGACCTTGCCATGCACCCTTTCCGCTTGCAACCCTTCTGTGTATTGAGCGCAACTACTACCCAGATGTCCCGCCCTTCTCATTCACAGAGAAGGACTACGGACCCACTGGTCCGCAAACATCAGTCAAGTGGCTGGTTGAAGGTTGCGCCGGCTTCCAGCAGTGGGCCCTGGCAAACTCGGGCAACAAGGCAAAGCACAAACAGCAACAGAAGAAGGAGGTGGTGTGTCAGGGTATGTGTTCACCTGCAAAGCGAGCGCGCTGGAAAGCCAGGGTCGCACTCAACCTGGCCCGCAAGAAGCAGCGCAATACTAAGCGCAGGGTCCAGCTTGTCCTTGCTCTAATCGCAGAGATCAGCTCGCCGGGCAGAAGGTAAAGGCATGGGAAGGTGGTCAGCAGCCAGCACAAGTGGCGGAGCAGAGAGATGACCAGTCACTTGACATATTTGATGTGGGAGGGCGGAGGGCGGCGGCAGGCGCAGGCCTGCGGACGGGGTGGAGGGTGGCAGGGCGGCGGCAGGCGCAGGCCTGCAGACGGGGTGGAGGGTGGCAAAACCGGTGAAGGACTGCGCATAGCCAAGATCGTGGTTGCGGGAAGCGGGAAGCGCCTGTCAAAAGCACGCAGAAACTTCGGCAATTCAATGAGCCCCCAAATTCCAACACTATGCGACGCCCGGCCCAACAACAATTTGGGTACCGGCTGAAGCCGGGTAGGAGCCATGGAAGACTCCTCTCCAACACACAACATTCAAGTAGTTTGTGCCCACGGTATTCGACATTATTTGAGCCCCAATATTCGACCTTATTTGAGCCCCAGTGTTTGACATTTCATGAGCCCCTGGTATTCGACATCTTAAGAGCCCCCGGTATTCGACATGAAGTGAGCCTCCAATGTTCGCTTATGAGCCCCTAGTGTTCGCATCGAGTGCGCCCCCAGTGTTCAACATTACTATGAGCCCCCAGTTTCTCCACTTAGTCTGTAATTAATTGCAGGAAGGGCAGGATGGGAGAACTTTATGGATGAAGCGTCGGATCCGCGCAAACGCGAGGTTGCGGATGCGCGCGGAATGAATCCGGCGACGACGCTCGGAGATCGGGATGTGTCAACGATGCGAAGGCAACGAAAGACGGCGAACAAGGGGGAAGGAAACGCAGATGGTCTGCGGCAAGGTTTCAGTCCTGAGGAGCAGGGTGGAAGGGCCCACTTACGAGCAAGGGGGTGGACGATGCGCGAGCAGAGAGAGAAGGGGCACTGTGCTCCATCTTGACGACGCGCATGCGGCAGGACAGGCCTGCGACGCGGAAGGACGGCGACGGAAGGCGCAGGCGGCGGCGGAGGACGGCGGAGGACGGCGAAGGGTGCGAGGGAAAGGAACGAAGGCCCGCGGCGATGTTCCGGCGGTGATGCGAGGACGAAGAAGCTCACTGTACGACGAATCGTGGCGAGCCAAACGCGGGCAGCGGGAGGGGAACGTCGTCGATGCCGAGGGAGATGATCGGCAGCGCCTCCCTGCTCGCTTCGGGGCCCGGTCCCTCGCCCAGGACGAGCGCCGGGAGCCCACGCGTCGTCGTCGTCGAGCGCTCGCGGTTTCCTCCCTCCTGGGCGGCAATAAGGCCGCGAATGCTCGCGATGGTCCTTGTCATGAGCGAGAGCATCGACTCGTCGCGCCTCGCGCCCTCCGAGATAGACGCTTCGTAGTTCTCCGTGAGCTCCGCCAGCTTCTTCTGCCTCGCGGACGGCGTCGGTGCAGCCTCTCAGCCATGTTGGTTGACCTTCAAGTGGGAGAGCGTCGATTTCTCGTCTTACTCGCTCGCGCAGCAGGTGCGTCGTGCAGAGCGCAGTCAAGCAGACCATGACGTAGCAGTGCCCGCAAGCTGAGCAGCTGCAGGCGACGTGAGAGCCAGCGAGAGCGAAGCGCAGCGGGCAGCTCACCTCGCAACCGCTCGTCTCGCACCTTTCGCCGGAGGCGGACGGATATGTCTGCAGACCCTTTGTAGCGCTCTGCCGGGCAAAAGGAGCGATATGATTCCTTCTAATGCCTTTGCACTTCGCTCGCTCCCACTGCTGCGGGGCGCTCGATGCCATTGCTGATCCGCGGCGAAGAAGATCAACCCGGTCCAACCTGTTCCGATCCGCATGTCAGCCCGAGGGGTGCAGGGATGCACGCAGGGAAGGAATAGGCGCACTTTCGGAATATCGTGGATTTCGGACATATTCTCCAGCTTCTCATTGAATTCGGCGACGCGGTCCTTGTGAGACTTGAGGGCCTGCTTCGCCGCCTTGTCGTGGAGCTGCGCGGACGCGGGTCAGCCAGGCGGTCAACGGAGAAGGGCATCGACTTGACGCACCCGCTTGCGCTGGACCTCTTCAAAGCGGCGCTCGGCCTCTGTCTGGTACGGCTTCGTCGCAGAAGTTGACGGCGACCTGGATCCGTCGTCGGCGGGGGTGGTGACGGCCGCCTGGTCGGCGTCCTCGTCGCGCACCTTCTGCGTCGTGCTGGATTTGCTCTTCTTGCTCTTCTTCTTCTTCCTATGGGGTGCATGCTGCAGTCAGCGGCCGCCTGTGCGCGCACCAGCTTGGGAGCGACCGCTTTCTGATGGAATCGGATGGAGCGGACTCACATCTCGGCGCCGCCCTTGAGCTTGAGCGAACCGCCCGGGCGGTGCTGATAATCTGAGCTGGGCATAGTGCGTTGCGACTTCGCAGGCCGTGAGGCCCCCTGGTCGCGACCACGGCTGGTCCGCACAGCTGCTGGCCCTCGAACGGCGGCTGACCCGCGCCACGCACCGACCGACGAGCGAATATTTCAGGCTAGCGAATTCTACTCGGAAGCGCTTGTGAATGCTAGTCTCAGCTCGATGAAGATGTACTGGATTTTACTGAGGCCATCCTAGCGTCTCGTGCAGCCGCGGGAAGAAAAGGCCGGCGCCCTGAAGGCCTGAAGCGAGGCTGCGGTGGATCGGCAGTCCGGGCAAGAACTTTGCCGCCGCGTGGACGCAAAGTGGTGGCCACCGGTCCTTTGCCTTCGCTCTGCCCTCTCTGCCTCTACTGCACTCACTGCACCCGAGACGACCATGCTGTCCCGTGTCGCCCGCTCCGCTGCCCGCAGCGCACCGCTCCGGGCCACTCGCGTCCTGCCCCGGTCAGTCGCCTGGCCGCCCCCACTTTTCCCGCGTTTGCTCCTCGGCAAACCCGCAGACGGCGCCTGCAGGCCACAGCCTCCCATGCAAACTTCTGCGACATACGGGACTGACATGTGAATGCATACGCAGAGCCTTCTCGACCCACATCGAGGGCGAGGCGCCGACGTCCCTCTACACCCTCACCGAGGAAGAAATCATGCTGAAGGACCTCGGTCAGTCCATCCTCGAGATCGGACGCTTCTTTCTGAGGGACGTAGGTTCATGACTGACACTTATCCCTGCTCCGACCCCATACAGTCAAGAAGTTCTCGGACGAGGTCGTCGCGCCCAAGGTCTACGAGATGGACGAGAACGAAAAGATGGACCCGGCGATCATCAAAGGCCTCTTTGAGCAGGGCGTGCGTTCGCGACAGCGTTACACTCGTAAAAGAAGCGCGGGGAGACTGACCCTGGTCCGAGACGCTGCGCACAGTTGATGGGCATCGAGACTTCGCCGGACCACGGCGGCGCCGGTGCCTCCTTCACGTCCGCGATCCTCGTCATCGAGGAGCTCGCCAAGGTCGATGCCTCGGTTTCGGTCTGCTGCGACGTCCACAACACCCTCGTCAACACCGTGTTCCGCAAGTATGCGAGCGAGTACCTCAAGGACAAGTACCTCCCGCAACTCTCGACCGAAAAGGTGAGGACTGTCGTTGCCGGGGCGGATGCGTCCGGCTACTTTCGAATACGAGACTGACGAGCATGTGCGCGCGCCCGTAGCTCGGCTCTTTCTGCCTGTCCGAGCCGGCGTCCGGCTCCGACGCCTTTGCGCTCAAAACCACCGCCAAGAAGAGCGAGGACGGCTCGTACTACACTCTGAACGGCAGCAAGATGTGGATCACCAACTCGGCAGAAGCAGACGTCTTCCTCGTGCGTTTCACGGTCGCCGGCGAGGGCCCATGCCACCGACTGCGGCCCAACCTCTGACCCCACATTTCCCGCGCCTGCAGGTCTTTGCCACCGTCGACCCGAGCAAGGGCTACAAGGGCATCTCTTGCTTTGTTGTCGAGAAGGAGATGGGCGTCCAGATCGCTAAGAAGGAGAAGAAGGTGCGTCCGTCCCCTCTGGGCGCTCTTCTCGCTACCGTTTCAGGGGTCGGTCCTGACCACGCTTCATTATCCGCGCAGCTCGGCATCCGCGCATCTTCGACCTGCACGCTCGCATTCGACGATGTCAAGGTTCCGGCAGAGAACCTGCTCGGCGAGGAGGGTACCGGCTACAAGTTAGTCTCTTCTACCCTCTGCCGAACGCACGACGAGAGTGCTCACTCTTTCCGGACCGCAGGTATGCGATCGAGATCTTGAACGAGGGACGGGTCGGCATTGCTGCGCAGATGATCGGTCTCGCGCAGGGCGCGTTCGACAAATCGGTTTCGTACGCGTTCGAGCGGAAGCAGTTTGGTCAGCCGGTCGGCATGGTGCGTTCAGCTTCTTCGTTACGATCGCCTCGCCTATCTCAGCGAAAGGGTCTCACCCCCTCCGTTCGCCCTTTCAGTTCCAGGGCATGCAGATGCAATTTGCCGACGTCCACACCGAGATCGAAGCCGCCCGTCTCCTCACCTACAACGCTGCGCGTCTGAAGGAGCAAGGTCATCACTTTACGAAGCAGGCGGCGATGGCCAAGTGGTACTCGTCCGTCATTGCGCAGAAGGCCGCCGGCAGCGCGATCGAGTGGGCAGGCGGAGTCGGGTACACCCGCGAGACGGGCATCGAGAAGTACTGGCGGGACTCGAAGAGTGAGTTTGTTCTCTCTGATGGCGTTTCCGGTGCGGGGGAAAGCCGGGCTTGTGAACGCAACTGACGCTCTCGGCTTTTTCGCCACCGAACAGTCGGCGCACTGTACGAGGGCACCAGCAACATTCAGCAGATCACGATCGGTCAGTCTCACGACTCAGAGCTTCTGAAGTCACACAGAAGGTCTGCGTGACTGACATCCCGATCAACTCCTACAGGCAAGTTCATCACGAAGGAGTACGCCCCTTGAGCGGCGCCGGTCCTGTCGCGGGTCAGCCCACGCTTCGATCCGTCCCTTGTTCGCATGTTTTCCGCAGTGTGCTTTCCTCGAGGCTCGTGCAAGCATGACGTCCATTCTCAGATTCTTGCTCGTCGCGCCCGAGGGAGAGCAAGGTCCCGATCCACTTGCAATTGATCTCCGGAGCAGCTCTCTTGGGGTCCCGCTTACCCGTACAGCTTCTGCGAATCAAAAAGTATAAATACACAGAGCGCTCAGCTGCAGTCGCGCGATTTCAAAATGATAGGGAAGGGAGCCGATGACGCCGTGCTCGAGCTCAAGTTGTGGGGTCCACCCCTCAGTTCGGCCCGAGGTTGACTCGCCGCGAATGCCGCAATTTCAAGTCCTTGTGCTCGCTCCCTCTTTGCCCCTACACCACTCAGACCACTTTCTCGCCATGGCTACGAGCGACAAGGCCAGCATCGACACGTACGGCGACGAGGAGCAGCTTGTCAGTCGCCACGCGGCCGAGCCACCGCGCTGAGGTCGACCTCGCGCGATGAAACCCGAAATTGCGAAGTGCGGACGGATCCGCAAGCCCTTTTCTCGCATAACCCTTACGAGGCGTCGAACAAGCGAAAACGCTTTCACCGTGTACGGCACACAATACCAGATAACCCTCACCGGTCTACGGGGTTCAACATCCCCATCAACTTAGGTCGCGCGGGTGCTCTCCTGCCTTTCCGCCCGCTTTCATGTCCTTCCCTTCCCTTCCTTTGACGCGCCGGGAGAGGCTCTCAGCAGCCTCTCCTGGCCGAGAAGAAACGGGATTGGAGGGACAGGGGTGGAAAGGGTTACGCCACTTCTCGCTGCCCGTCACGGACTCATGTCCGTCGGCGGGGGTTTACAGCGAGAGTACGCCAGGAGATGCTGAGATTACACCGTTTGAACTTGTTCCACCTTAATGGGTGCGAAAGGATGCGGCCGCCTTTCATCTTTGCCTTTTCTCTTTTCATCCCGCCGTCCTGGCGCGGACAAGGCTTAGACCGGTTTTCTAACTCTTCTCTCCCGCGCGAGCTTGTAACTAACCGTGATTGGTACCTTGAAGGCGTCCTTCGGGTACAAGCAGGCAAGAACTCCCACTCTCAGTTCTTGCCATGATCTCGTCCCCGAAGCTGACCTGGGCCCTTCCTGCAGGTCCTCCATCGGACATGGGCGCAGTTCGAAGCGTTCATGGCTGGCTTCGGCTCGCTCTACGTCGTCGGCGGGGCCCGACTCCTCTATTCGTGGGGCCTGTATGACGGCGGTCCCGTCGCCCTCTGGACGAGCATGCTCGTCACTTGCGTCTTCATGTGCATCACGGGTGCGTTCCTTTTTTCGAGTCGACTCCCGTGGCTCAGGCTGACCGCGCACGGATGCACAGCCGCGTGTCTCGCCGAGATCTGCTCGTCGATCCCGCTGAGCGGGTCAATCTACGTCTGGGCCGCCGAGGCCGGCGGCAAGAAGCACGGTCGCTTCTACGGTTTCGTCGTGTGAGTTGCCCTTGGGTTTCTCTCGTCTCCGAGACGAGTCCGCTGACGAGACGGGCTCTGCAGCGCGTACTGGGCATCGACCGCCTGGACCTCGTTCGTTGCGTCGAACACGCAGGGCACGACCAATTACATCCTCTCCGAGTTGACCGTCTTCAACCGCGCGTTCCCTGGCGGTCTCGACCCGTCCAACATCAAGTTCCGCGCCGTGCAGTGGGCCGTGTCGGAGGCGTTCCTCGTCGTCGCGATCGCGTCGAACCTGATCTCGCCGCGCAAGTTTGCGTGGATCTTCAAGGCGTCGGCCATCATCATCGCGCTCGACCTCCTCATGACGGTCATCTGGCTCCCGATCGGCGTCTCGCAGACGTACGGTTTCCAGAGCGCCAAGTGGGTGTTCACGCACTACGAGAACGGCACCGGCAACAGCTCGAACGTCTGGGCGTTCATGCTCGCGTACCTGTCGACTTCGGGTGTCCTGACCGGCTGGGACGCGTCGGGTCACATCGCCGAGGAGACCAAGAACGCTTCCCTCGCGTCCGCCCGCGGCATGTTCTGGTCGTGCGCCGCGTCCGGCATCCTCGCCTTCCCGCTCCTGATCCTGTTCGAGTTCTGCTCGCCGAATCTCGACGAGCTGTTTTCGATCACGACGCCGCAGCCATTCGTCATCATCTACCAGATGGCCCTCGGCAAGGGCGGGCAGATGGTCATGACGATCATCGCCATGATTGGCCTCCTCGTCAACACTTCGCTCGCCGTCACCGCCGCCTCTCGCCTGATCTTTGCGATTGCGCGCGACGGCATCCTGCCCGGTTCGAAGTGGATCGGCAAGGTCGACAAGAACGGCCAGCCGCGGAACGCGATCCTGTTCATCGGTTTCGTCGCGGCGATCCTCCTCTGCGCGATCCTGCCTTCGTCGGTCGCCTTCACCTCGCTCATCAGTTGCGGCGGCGTCCCGACCATCGCGGCGTACGCGCTCATCCCGATGCTCCGTCTGATCTACACTCGGGGCGAGTTTGCGAACGCCAAGTGGTCGAACGGTCGCTTCTCTGTGCCGTTCTGCTTCATCGCGACCATCTTCAACCGTGAGTACTCTTCGCTCTCCTGTTTGGGTTCGCTCTCGGCTGACTCGCCCTCTCATCGCCCAGTCTTCCTGATGGCCGTCCTGCTCTCTCCGCTCGAGTTCCCGGTGACGGCGCAGAACTTCAACTTTGCGCCGGTCATCTTCGCATTCGTCACGATCTGCGGCGCCGTTACGTGGTGGGTTGTGCCGGAGGACATGTGGCTCAGTGCGCGCGCGCTCAAGCGCATCGACGACACGGCGGAGCGCCACGAGGTGGCGAAGGAGCCGGCGGCGAACAGGTCTCCGACGACGCCGGCCGAGTCGGTCAGCGCCAAGGACGACGACGCAAAGACGCTCGATTAGACGCCGCGAGGTCGGTCTCTACAGAAAAAACGACAACATTTAGATCCCTCTCTCTGCGTTCCCAACTCTGGCTTTCTGTTTCGCTCTCATTTCCTCGGAACCTCTGCGCCATTCGATCAGTACCGTTGTTCGGCCCATGCAATCAGGCTTGCATCAACTGCAGCAGGCGCCGCCGAGGCGTACCCGAAGTCCGCCTTGCAAGGCATGGGAGTATTTAGGGCGGGAACGAGCTGCGCACAGTTCCGCGCTCCACGCAACTCCATCTCACAACGACGCGGAATCACCGCGCATATCATTCCCATGAGGACCTCCAGGAACCGCTCGCGACGAGCTTCTCTGGGCTTTCCGGACTCAGGAAGTACGGCCGACTACTAGCGCGTTCCTCGAAGGGGGGGAAGGGACAAATTTTCTGCGGCCTCGGCCGGAGCTGGCGGAGACTTCGAGTGCGTTGCGGTATCTTCAAGCCAAGTCGCTTGGAGTCTTGTAGATCATAGCCGGGACCTGTAAGCAGATAATGATCTCGATGGTGTTGAGCGAGAGCGACCCCGCGCGATGCTTTTCGCCCCCGCTCGACGAAGAAACTCGACACTCGGGGTCCCGCTGGATCGCGAGCGAGGCCATTTGCTACTTGGGGCACGTTCAAACAGGGATTCGATTGCCCTCTGCCTTGCAACGGCCCCATCGGCGCGTTCCACCACCTGCGCTTTTGCCGAAGTCGATTTCGCTCGAGCGAAGATCGCGGATCTCGCGACAGCCTGCGCTCCGGCTCAGCCGCGCGCCGCCGCCTGAAGGAGGAGGGGAAGGAAACACAGCGCCCGCTACGATAGAGCGGGCAGCGCGCCATGTCCCACCCGCAGGAGCACCACCCAGCGTCGATGGGAGCGCTCGCCGCTCACCACGCCCCGCCAAATCCGAACACCAGCGGCGCACCGGCGTATACGCATCACGCCGGGCCCAGACGGCTGCCGTCGGTCTCTTTGGCGTCTGCGGACCTCTTCGACAGCTCCGTACGTCGCCCGCTTGCCGCCGACACTGTTTCCCCCCGCATGGCGCGCTGCCGGGTCGGATGCTGTTTTGCGTGCGCTAACGCTGCCTTCCCCACGAACGATGACAGGGATTCCCTGGTGGACGCCGACAGTCTATCAATTCCGACCCGTTCCTGCACGCCTTCTCGGCGGCTCATGACGGAGGCTCCGCCCACGCCCGCGCGCAGGATCACTATGCCGAGCCTCGGCGGACGGCGCTGTCGCATACAGGCCAGGACGACGGCCTCCATCGCGGTCCGGACGGCTCGGGGTTACAGCCGAACGATCTCGGTCTGAGCGGGCAGGGCCCCGATGGCTGGCATCCTGGACTCGAGCAGGGGTTTTCCTACCCCCATCCCGTCTCGGGGGAGCATTTCGGTGGACCGGGCGCGCCGTCCTTCAATCCTTCCGGCAGCGTCGGGCCTCTTTCGTCGTACCGCTTCGGCGGGCCGTCGCAGGGACCGCCACCCGGCAGCATGGGAAACGGGGGCCCACTCGACTCGCCGTCTTACCTGGATTATTCGATGCGGCGCCCTTCAGAGGATCGCGGCAAATACAGCGGACCGCCTTCGCCGCCGCGATCAGGCTCAGGCCGAATGAGCCCGACCGGGGGCAGGAAACGAAAGACGAGGGACGATGGCGGCCCGGATTACGGACATCCCGCTTTCGGACCTGGCGCGGCCGGTCGACTCGGTGCCGCCCCCGATCCGAAGCGGCATACGTCCGGACTCGCGTTCGACAAGCTCGACCACCTGAGCCTGCAAGATGCCGGTCAGCGGGAAGCGCACTTCGGTCCGGGCGCTCCGTGGAACGCCGAGCGAAGAAATAGCGACGGGCCCGCAGCGAATCAGGCGTATGCTCTGCCGACGTATGCTCCGCCGCATGCGCTATCGTCGAACGCCCCGTCTTCCTTCGACGGACGGCCGCCCTCCTCGCACGCGGTGGCAACGAATCCCGGGACAACGTGGGACGGGCGGCCTGCGCCCCCGCACTACCCTCACCTCGAACAGGCCGAGTCGTCGATGTTTGCACGGCGACCGAGTATTCCTAGCGTCAGCCAGATGATGCAGGGTCTCGGACCCGACTACGCCGATGGATCGTCGGCGGCGACCGGGCCTGGCGGACCTGCCGGCTACGGCAGCCAGCCTCCAGCTTCCGGAGGGCTGAGACCCGGTCAGCCACCGATAATGGCCTCTTCCGTCCCGTCAACCGCGTCGGATCCGACCTACTCCCATCCGCCGAGATCGGCGGGCAACAACACGAACTTTCCGCCGGCTGATCCTGCCCTACCTGCCGATCTCTCGTCCTCCGGACCTGGTACATTATCTCTCAATACCGCCGACTCGCACGTACCGTCACGCCAGCCTTCGAACGGCCCGCCCATCCACCTCGATCCGACCGCGCTCGCCGCGAGCCTCGGCAAGGACTCGCCGTACTCGCGCAGCCCCGAGCTCCGCGTCAGTCACAAGCTCGCGGAGAGGAAACGACGGAAAGAGATGACACAGCTCTTCGAGGATCTGCGGGACTCGTTGCCGTTCGAGCGAGGCCTGAAGGCGAGCAAGTGGGAAATTCTGAATAAGGGTGAGCGATCCGTCTCCGGCTGTAGGGATTGCTTCTCTGTCGACTCCATACTGACGAGCTCAAGTCACACACAGCTATCGAATATGTCGCCCAGCTTAAAACGTACAGCTCTGAGCTTGCGGACGACAACCGGAATCTCCGGCAGCACTACGGACTGCCACCGGGACCGAGCATGCCAACCGCGCCGGTCACCGATGAGTATGGTGCTGTCGACTCGGGGCGTACAAGCAGTACTCCGAATGCCCACGAGACCACTCGGGGATCAGGTGCGCCCGCGCTGAAACCCTCTTCTCTTGTCGGGTTCGGCGGCTCACCCTATGCTACGACAGCTTCTCCCGCGCTTGGGACGGCGCATCGACCTGGCGCATGGCTCGAATCCCGTAACGACCTCGAACAGGCGATCGATCGGAAACCGTCGCCGCACCTCCTGTCCGCCGGCGGCCACAGCCCGATCGTTCCGTCCCGATTGCACGCGCAGTTCGGTCCGCCCGGTAGCCACGACGGGACGCCGCAACCGAGTCCGACGTTCCCGCCCCAGGCGGTCATGTCGGGGCGTGCGTCGCCCGTTTCAACGGCCGGGTCCCTGCACGAAGCGGCTGTCGCGGCGGCGACGATGCCGGCGGGCACTGTCGCGACAGGCTCCGTTTCAGCTGCCTGATCCCGCGTCTGGAGTACAAGTATATGGAAGTGCGGTGTTCCGCGACGGGCGCATGGTGCCGTCAAGGGAATAAAAAAGAGGTCTCTACCCGTTCGTGCGCTGACTTTCGCCAGAGCCCTATGAGCCTGTACCGTAGCAAGCGACTCGACGGTCGGCTGTACGGTGTCCTTGCGCCGAGCCCAGCTTTCTGGGTCGTGATCACGATCGCGGACCCTTCTTGGCCCGTCCTCGCCGAACTCGGCGGACGCCCCCGCCCTGTGGTCGCTGTTTTGTGCGCGGCGCTCCGTTGGTTCGCCCGTTCACGCTGTGCCTATATTCGACTCCTGAAGGATGCCCGGAAAAGCGCATGCCGTTAAAAAGGAAGCGATGCCGGCCGAGGGGTCGATCGGCCTTCTCAGTCTGCGCGCGCCGCGTGCGGTGTTCGCGTCGAGGCGCGTTGCGTCCGCGTCGTTTCTGCGTCGTTTGCGCGTCCGCCAGTTTCTCGTCTTGCTCGTCTCCTCCTCTCCTAGACTTTAGAACTCGCTTGCATCTCATCCCACACTCGTTGTATCGCTCCCTTCGCTTGCCCGTGTCCAGAAGCTGGTCTTCCGCGGTCTTGCCCTTCCTGTCCTTACCTTGTGTCCTCCGCGTTTGTTTGTCCGTCCATCCGACATGGTTCACCTCACACTCCTTTCTCTCTCCGCGCTCGCGCTTGCTCCGGGCTTGGCGAGCGCTACGCTCGCCCCCGACGGCGCGACGCTGCTCGCTGCGCCGCACTCTATGAAGGGCGGCCGGATCGCCAAGGTACGCACGCGCTCGTCCATTCCTCACCTCATCACGCGCCGGACTGACCATAAATATGCCGCCATGCAGCACTTTGGTGCGGCGACGAGCATCGGGAACCACTATTCCCACCCCAAGTCGACTGGCTCGCCGGACGTCGGGACATTCAACAGCCCGCCCATCAAGATTGCGTACTCGTACTCCTACTCGTACTCGCAGTTCTCCTTCTCGACGCCGAACCAGGCCGCTGCGACGGCTGCTCCGGTCCCGGATCGTCCCGTCAGCCGCAAGTTCCGTCCCAACTATGGCGGACAACAGACTTCCTCCT
Source organism: Rhodotorula sphaerocarpa (assembly GCA_024713535.1). Taxonomy (NCBI): domain Eukaryota; kingdom Fungi; phylum Basidiomycota; class Microbotryomycetes; order Sporidiobolales; family Sporidiobolaceae; genus Rhodotorula; species Rhodotorula sphaerocarpa. Next base: position 447,616 of record JANIBP010000004.1, on the reverse strand, counting down.
CCGCCTCGCTTGAGATGTCCATGTCGCCGGCCGCCCCGTCCGTGACGACGACGACTTCGAAGGCGCAGCAGCAGGCCGTCACCACGTCGCAGATGCCGACCACGACGTCGTCCAGCACCGCGGAGACGACGACTCGCCCGTCGACTTCGGCCTCGACCGTCCCTTCCAGCGCCGCAGCGTCCTCTACGTCCGCGCCGACCACAATTTCTACTAGCGATGTCGCCGCTCCTACGACCACCTCCGCTGCTGCACCGACGACTACGACAACCACGACAACGATTACGACCCATGCGGCAACGACCACGAAGGCTGCCGTCAGCTCTGCAACCTCTAGCAGCACCCAGGCGGCGTCGCCGTCCAGCTCTCCCGCGCCCAACTCTCTCGAGGCCATCTCGCTCGCTGCGCACAACAAGCTTCGCGCGCAGCACAACGCCACCGCGCTGACCTGGTAAGGTTTGCATCCCCCGTCATTACGAAAGATCACCCAAAGCTGACCTTGCCGTGCGGCACAGGAACACGGAGCTCGCGGCTGCGGCGCAAAAGTGGGCCGACAAGTGTGTCTTCCAGCACGGCGGTGGCACGGCGTTGAACGCCGGCGAGAACATCAGCGGCTACAGCGCGTCGTCGGCGAGCGACTCGAACGTTGCCTACGCCATCTCCCTCTGGTCCAGTATGTCCCTGTTGCGACCACGGTCCAGTACAGGAGCCATGTATCTGACCGCCCCAATCTCACAGACGAGGCTTCGCTCTACGACTGGAAGAACCCGGGCTACAGCGACGCCACCGGCCACTTTACCCAGATGGTGAGTCTTCATCAAAGAAGGCCACGACTTCTAGTGCGGCAGGCCAAGTCTAACGCTCTTCTTCCGCAGATCTGGAAGGACACGACCGAGCTTGGCTGCGCGCAGACCTACTGCCAGCCGCTCCACGACGCCGGAAACTCGTTCTCCTGGGTCGGTCTCCGGTTGCTCTCCCTCGCCCCGCTGTGTCCCGGAACTGACGCTCGGCCCGTTTGCGCTCTCAGAACGGCTTCTTCTATGTCTGCGAGTACCTCCAGGCCGGTGCGTTGGCGGTCCCGCGTTGAGTATGAGGCCGTCTCCGCTGACCCTTCTGTATCTACAGGCAACATTGTCGGATCGACCCCGCAGCAGACTGCGGCCTTTTTCTCGGCCAACGTGCAGAAGTGAAGGCGCTTCCCTTTCCCCTTTTCGCTTTTCCACCCGAGGCCGGACCGTCGCGAGTCGACTCCGAAGCCTCTGCCGCTTTTTTCTTGATGCCTCCCCCATTTTCGCCCGCTCGTAAGCCACGATCTCGCTTGATGCGATATTGCAATCTGGAATTGCTATAACATACTCAGCTTGGCGCGAAGTGGAAATTTCCGAAAAAGGTGCACAGCCTCCTCACCACGCTCTTCCAAATTCCTCAGAAGACTTTAATAGTATACAATACAGACTGACCCACATCAGATTGGCGGCAGCCGCTGCTGCAACCACGCGAGCAAGTCTGCGAGCGGAGCGGCCGAGTCAGCTCCGAGCACGAGATTGACCCCGGAACCCCGGTGACGAGACCGGAAGGGAGGAGAGCGACGCACCTCGCTCGAGGTCCCACCGCCAGACGTCGTGCATCATGCCTGCAAGTACGTCCGGTCAGCGCGGTCCGAATGGTCGAGAAGACAAGACCCACCTGGGTAGGAATGGAACGAGACGTTGCGAAACCCCATCCGGTCGAGGTGCCCGATGCTCTCCTGTGCCCAAGTCGGACTGCGGGCGGAATCCGAGTCAGTATGGAGCCACCGTCAATGCGCGTAAAGGCCGAGCCGTACAGGACAACGGGGTCGTGCGTTCCGTGGCTCCAAAAGATGGGCATCTCGTGTGCGTACTCGCTCTGGAGCTGCAGAGAGAGAAGTGTGAGCTCGGCCTCACAATGCGGAAGAACTGCGACTTGACCCACCGGGTGCGAGGTGCGGTTTCCGCGGTCGCGCTGGATGCGGTCAGAGAGGGGGAGCCAGCCGGACAGGCACGCGACGCCGCCAAGCCTGGCCGGGTACGAGAGCGCCGACAGGAGCGCCGTCGCGCAGCCTGCGCGGTGAGGTTGTGGCGTCAAGTCCGCCTGTCGAAAGCGCGGCAATGAGCAACGATGATGACCCACCCTGCGAGAACCCGGCGAGGACGATGCGGTCCTCATCGATTCCCTTGCGCGTGACCTGGTCCCGGACGAGCCGGTGAATGCGCTCGACGGCGGCGAGCATGCCGGCGTGGTCCTCGCCGCCGGTCGGGAGGGGCGCGTGGCGGTTCTTGGGGAACGCGTGGATGTCGAACCTGTGCGCGGCCGGTCAGCGCGGGCACGGAGGCCAGAAGCGGTCGCGGAGCTCACCATGCGGGCACGCGTATGCCGTCTCGGGCGGTGAGCGGCCGGACGGGGCTGCGGATGGATCGCTGAGATCAGCTGCCTGCGCGCAGGACGGGGGAAGGGAAGCACTGACGATGACGGCAGGAGAAACGCCACCTGCCAGAGGTGCGGCCGCACTCGCCGAACAAGCGGTGCGCTGTGGAACAGTGTTGCTCGCCGTCAGCGGCGATCGAGACGAGGAGTGGAGCAAGAGAGTCGAACGGACAGCTGCGCTGCGTTCGCTCCCAGTCCGCTGCACAGGACACGGTCAGCCTCGGATGAGCACGAGATCGAGAGTCGAGTATCAGCAGCACCCACTGGATGAATACGACGGTCGCGCTGTGCCTGCCTACGCCGAGGACTTCGACCTCTCCGCCGGGAACGATGACGCCGACGCCAAGGTCACCTCCGAGCGGCGGTTCGGGGCGGTGGCGGACGAGCCAGAGGAGGAGGGCGAGGAGGAAGCCGCGCGGGAGCCAGGTGGCTGCGTTCAGAGCGGGCGGCAGGTGCAGCATGGGCAGCGTTTACGGAGCAAGTTCCCAGCGGAGGGCGGGCCGGGGGGCTCGAGGGAGCAGCAGCAGCACGAGGCGGCGCAAGGACAGCGAGCAGGATACAGGAGGCGTAGGTGTAAAGCGTACATGGCCAGAGCGGGGCAGTATCAGCGTGAGCGAGAGCGTCAGCAGCAAAGAGTTTCCCTCGAGGGCAGCCGGACCAGACAGCCGAGCACCGCTCCCGCGTGATAACACCCCGCCACCGCTTGTCACGCAGCCATTGGGTGCTTAGTCGTTTCGAGCAGCATCGACACCACTATGGAGGACGATTCGCCGTGGCACGAGGACGACGCGTTGACGGACCAGCTGGGTGGAGCTGCAGCCGCACCGACTCGGATCGCCGAGCAAGAGTGGAACAACCTCGAACAGCGTTACGCCGACGTGCGTACGGCTCTGGACTCTGATGACTGATGTACTTCAGCTGACAGCATTGACCCTCAGGCCGGCTACCGCGACGGCATCACGGCGGGCAAGAACGCACGCTTGCAAGCTGGATTCGACCAAGGATTCGCCCAGGCCGCACCCTACGCTCGCCGAGTCGGTTCCCTGCGCGGCATGGCCGCCGCACTCCTGTCGCTCCTGACCGTACCGACCGCGAACGCCAAGAAGAACGCCGGTCCGATCCTCGACGCCGCTTTCCCCCCCGCGGACGAGGCCTCTAGCACATTGGCCCGCGACGCTACAGTCGCCGAACTCCGAGACTTGGTCACGGCTCTCGGGCGTCTGGACGCGGCCAAGGTTCTTCCGCCGGACGAGGAAGCCGAGGCGCACGCGCGCGAACACGAGGAGGAAGGGATCTCCGAGGTCCTGCGCGAACGGCGCGAGATGCGCGAGATGGAGTCCCTCATGGGCGGGCTCGGGAACTCGGCCGACGAGGCGGCGAGGAAGGAGAAGACGGGCATGGAAGCGGTCGCCGAGTGCGAGGAGCGCCTGGGGGCGGTCTTGCGCACCCTCGGACTCGGAGGAGTCTTGGGGGCAGATCGGTCTTGAGGGCTGCTCGATGCCGCCGGACCTCACCGTGGCGCGGTCTCGCAAGGCCTCTTCGGAACCGACGAGCTCGCCACGGCAAGCGACGAGGCCGGTCGCATCAAGCCGGCCCTGCAGCCCGGCGCTCCAGGGACTATCCCCTTTCAGCTCACGGTCGACACAACCGCCGGGCGGACGCCGCACGACCGAGGCTCCTGCAGTTCCTCCTGCGAACGAGTCCGCAGCTCCTTGACGTCGACCATTGCGACGACCCAGAACGGCGAGCTCCCTGAAGACCAGGGCGCCTTCAGACGAGAAAAGACTTGGCAGAATTATCTTTACAACCTGATAGAGGCCAAGCGTATACAATAGAATGGACCCGTACGACCAACCGAGGGACAGCCACAGAGTGTAAAGGACAGCGAAGAGAGAGAGGGGGCGACAACAGGTAGGAAAGAGGGGAGGCGAAGATCAGGGTCAAGCAGTGAAGGCTTCAGCGGCACGCGGCGGCTGATCCATCTCGGACATGAGGGTGTCGATCGCGGCGTCGACCTGATCCAGCGGGACGCCGCACCCGAGCGCGACGAGCTGTCGGTACTGCGACAGCTTGGCCCCCGTACCCGCCTTGGCCTGTTGCTCGACGAGTCGCCCAAACAGGCGTTTCCGCTCCGCCTGCGACTCGGAAATGCTCACCTTGAGCGCCGCCGCGCGTTCCGCTGCATCCGCCGGCGGGTTCGCAAACATCTCGCGGTACGCGTCCAAGTCGGGCTGCGGTCCCTCGGACGAGCCAGTCGGGCCGCCCTCGGCCTCGTACTGCTGCTCGCGCTGGTCCTCGTCTCGGATCCACTTCTCCCACCCGAGCCGGAACCGCTTGCCCATCTTGGCCTCGAGCTCCTTCTCGCGCTCGGAGGCGTCGGCCTCGAGCGCTTCGACCTGCCGCGCCTGCTGCTCGAGCTGCTGCGCCGTCCGCTGCGCCTCCGCAATCGCGCTCTGGAGCGCCTCGATCGTCGCATCCGCCTGGACCAGTTCGCGGTTCTTGTCCGCGAGCTCGGCGTCGAACGAGGTCGCGAGCGTCTCGAGCAGGGAAGCCACTTCGGGAATGACCTTGCTCGCGACGCGTTGACCCGTCTCGGACGTGTGTAGTCGCGCGGGCGCAAGACCCATGTAGGCGGCCGAAGCGCCCGGCGCTCGCGGTGCGGCGACTGCGCCTGCCGCGCCGTTCACGGGCACGTTGTTGATGTCCTGCTCGCGGAAGCGCTCGTCCTCGAGGATGTAGTCCTCGGCCGATTTACCGTCGCGGTTCGCAATCTTGGGGTCGGCGCCGTTGTCGAGCAAGAGCTTGACGAGGCGTTTGGAGCGCGCGCGAGCCGCGAGGGTCAGGGCTGTCTCGCCCTCCTCGTCTTGAAAGTTGAGGATGTCGGCGACCTCTTCCGGGTAGTCGGCGAGGCGCTGGAGGACCGTCTCCATGTAGTAGCGGGCGGCTTGTGTCTTGTTCTTTTGCAGCGCGATGTCGACGATGTAGTGAAAGACGGTCCGGTCGTTCCGGTCAATGTTGATTGTCGAGCGGTGCAGGAGCTCAAACAGCTCGGGGAACTTGCGCAGGTCATAGTTATTGGTGAACATGACGCTGCGCATGAGGGCCGTCTGGCCCATCGTGTTCGCCCGGAAGATGTCGGCGCCGGCAGACAGGAGGAGCTTGACGATGCGGATGCGGCCCATCGCGCAGGCCCAGTGCAGGGCCGTGTGGCCGTCGTCGTCAATGACAACGTTCGGGTCAAAGTCTGCCGGCGGCTGCAGCAGGAAGGGTGGGACCTGGGTCGACTCGGAGACGAAGTAGTCAAGGATCATGCGGGCGTATCGGAGCGGACCGAGCCCCTGCGTCTGCTGGTGAGCCGGGAACGACATCGGATCGTGGGCAGGCCCGACTTTGCGCCGCTTGGCCGAGGAGGACCCGACGCTGCTGCGGCCGTCGAGGTAGTCGAGGTCGTCGTCGTCGGGCAGAGCCTGCGGGACGAGCGGGCTCGGTGTCCGGCTCGCGTCGCTCGGGTCGTCTCCGTTCAGCGGAGTCCGCATCCGGTCGGCCATGCCGCCGTTCCCGTCGAGGAGGAACTCGTCGTCGAGGTCGTCGTAGGTGGCCGCCGAAGCGACGGATCTCCGGCCGGCCTTGGGTATCGGCGGCGGCGTCGGGATGCCTTCGAGGTCGATCGCGACGTCGTGCTTGCGTCGCGGACGCGAGGGCGCGGCGGTGATGTGCTTGGGGGCGAGCGGGGGCGAGTCGGCGGTCGGGACAAAGTCAAAGATGGGCTGCAGGAGGCGGTCGACGCCGTACTGCCGGGAGAGGGCGATACCGCGCTCCATCGGAACCCATGTGCCTGAGGGGATGTCGTCTCGAAGTCAGCTTTCAGGTCGAAGGCGGCGAGCCTGCGTTGGGAGGTGAGGGGACGGACCCTGGTATTTTCCGTAGCCGCCCTGGACCTTTTCGTGGGTGTTTTTCTGGACCTCGCGCTCGAGGACGCGAGTACGCTGGGGCTTGTCGAAGCCAGCGACCTTGAGGATCTGAGTCGCGTTGAGCCAGGCGTCGGCTTTCCTGCGCATGACGGCGACGCCATGGCAGGGCATCTCGTAGACGGGCACGCCCGAGTAGCATGCCTTGTAGATAGAGGGCGCTGCGGCCGACATGCTGGGCGACGTATGATCTGCTTATACACGTGCGTCGTCGTCGTTCGGCGGGCGGAGGAGAAAATCAGGCTGCGCGACGAAGAGCGGGCGGGGCTGGGCGGGAACGCGGTCACCGCGGCAGCGCAGGAGAGCGGGCGCGCGGCGCGTCGGGAGAGCCTGTCGTACGGTTGGCGGTCGCCTTCAATGAGTCTAGAGGCCTCTGCTGGGCGCTGTGAGCGTCTGCGCGCTGATTGGCGGGCGAGTGAGCGCGTCGCAGCGCGACGTGGGCTTGGGCGCACCGCGCCGTGCAGATGGCGTCGGCACAACGCTCCCTCGCAAGCAGCACCAGGACTTGCTGGAGATATAGCAAGGCTCATATTTTTGCATCAGAGCGGTCGACAGCTGCGTTCAAGGCCCGAGAAAAGAAGGGAGAATGGCTATTAAGTAAAATACTGAATGGGAATACAAACTTTGTAATGTTGCTGGCCGGCCAACTCGCGGCCGTCCGCACGCCTCGCCGCCGACCCCGGCAGCTCCACAGCACCCACGAACGCCTTTAGAGCACTGCCATGTCGCCATCAAACGAGCCGTTCACGCCGCAACCGGCAGAGCAGGCTGGCGCCAAGGACGCTCGCCTCCCCATCGGGTTCGTCCCTCCGCCTGGACTCGGCCGTTCACCGTCTAGACGCTGACGGGGACATACACACGAATCGACAGCTGGCGGGACTCTTGTGGAAAGTGAGTTCCAGTGCCGTGCTGGCTGCGCCCAAGCCGACAGGAGGGACCGCTCTTCTCGTGGCTGACCTCGACGACCCGGCCGTCTTCCCCCGCCCTCCAGGCTCCTCATCCCCCTCAACGTCTGCCGCCACGAGAACCTCTACGCAACCTGGAGTACGTCCTGCCAAACTTCGAGAGCCAGACCTCAGCGCACGGGCTGACTTGGCCATTCCTTGCGCAGAGTGCGATGACGAGCGGTGCGTAGACAGGCCCGACGCACACCTACGACGCGCTTCAGAGCAGGGGCGAGACAGCTGATTCTTGTTCTCCTTGCCTCGGCCAAAAGACACATCTACGAGAAGTGAGCCTCCGCCCCTCCAGAGATTTCCGCTTTGGCCTGGGACTGACCCGCCTCATTGGCCCCTTAGGTGCCAATACGACGAGTACGTCTCTGGAGAATTTCAGAACTTGGTATCAAAACTGGTACTGACGTCGTCTGCTCCATCCATCCTCCCATCGCCTTCGCCCCGTCCCGCCCCACCGCTCCACCCTCGCCCGCCTGGCACCGAACAGCTACATCTCGCGCATGAAGGGCCTCTCGAAGAAGCAGCGGGCAGAAGCCGAGGCATAAGCGTCGAGGAAGGAGCGTTCCCGCCCGTACCTCATCGTCGTTCTGTGAAGGAGAGGGCGCAGGCGGGCCGTTGTCATGTAAGATCTGTCCCTTAGAACCAGCTCGCTTGTCGAAAGGCCAGAGCGGGACTATCGAAAGCGAGCACTCGAAAGACTGTCTGTGAGAGTAAGAGGAGCTCGTCTCGGCAATGCAGCTCTATGGCACCGAGACCAGCATGGAAGAAGGCTACACGGCACCACCACCCGCGCTCCCACGAATCACCCCTGCTTCTTCCCCTCAGCGACAACCGCCGGCGGCTCGCCCTGCAACAACTGCTCCGTATCCCGACACGCGACCTCGACCACCTCCTCCCAGAACCTCGCGTCGCGCGACCCCGTGCTCAAGTCCAGCTCGGTCGCGTACCGCGGCAAGTCGCCCATCGCCGCGCTCTCGATCAACTCGACTGCACCGACGTGCGCTTCGATCACTTGGAGGATCTCGTCCGGCTCGAGGTGGTCTTCTTCGGTGTCGTTGCCAGCGGCCGCGACGAGTGCAGGGGCTGACGCCTTCTCCGTCGCCGACCCGCCGCCCTGGGCTTGACCGCCCTCTGCTGAGGTTGAAGCCGCCTGCGCGCGGCGGAAAGGCCACCACGCGCTCGCGTTCTTGGCCCGTTTCTCCTCCCGGTACGCCGCGAGGTGGCCCGAAAAGAATGTGATCGTCGACCTCAAGTTGGCGATACACTCGGTCGCGACGAACCGCGCGCTCTCCTTGCTCCCGTCCGGCACGCCCGGGAAACTGTTCGCCATCGAGCGGGTCCGCGTCTGGGACGAGCTGGACAGGGTCGAGTGCAGAGAGAGGAAGCCGGACTGGCTTGCGGTCTCGCGCCGGGACAGGTACGGGTACGTCGAGGTCGAGGTCGAGGTCGCCGGGGCGGGTTTGGTCGGTGTCGCTGTGCCCTCAGCGGCGGCGGAGGCAGAGTCCACATCAGATGCAGGCGCAGCCGAATCCTCGCTCTTCGTAGCGGAGGCGCCGAGCAGGTCGGACAGCGCGCCGAGGGTCTCGTCCGCGTGCAGGAGCTCGTAGTACAGGTGCGCCTGTGTCGGTCCGTCCGGCAGCAGTTGCTCGGACCAGTACGCAGCGTACGCCAGCGTGACGAACAGCTGCGAGATGAGCGCGTCGAGGGCTTCGCCCAGATGACGGAGGTCGTCCCGATGCGAAACGATGAATCCGGCGAGCGAGAGGAGAGACCGCCAGAGGATGACCCAGTCGCGGTCTGGCACGTGCAGCAGAAGGATGTCAGCACCCAGGTCTTCGGCCAGCGGAAGTACGGTATCGCCGACGCACTCAGCTTGCAATGCTCGTTCTTGAGTTGCTGGAACGTCCGCTGCAACAGGCGCAGGGCAATGCTGCGCGAAGGGCGATGTAGGGTTCAGCACCCCTCCAGCGCGCACGCAAAGGAGCGCGCAGACTTACGTATAGGTCTCCACCTCAAGGCGGCGACGCAGGTTGTGGCGCAAGAAGAGGACAACGGTATCGATCATCGCCGAGAACGGGATCGACCTGGACGCATCCTTGAGCGGTAATTGAGGCGCGCGCTGCCGTACAAAACCAATGAAAGGAAGAGAGGTTCAGCTGCTCGCGTCCTGGTCAAGTCATCCAGGAATCCGAGGCGAGGAGAGACTAACCTGCCGACACAGCCTGATCGGCTCCCCGCCCGTCGACGGCAGGGTGAGCTTCCCTTCGCCCTCTTCGACCAGGATCATGAGCACACATAACGCGAGGCGGCTGTACACCCTCGCGCGCGCGGACAGCGAGGCGTGGCAGACCATGTAGGACACGAGCGAGATGAGCTCGACCGGTAACGTCGGCGAGGCTGCGAAGGAGTCGACGCGGAGAGGAGCGGAATCAGAACGATCGGGAAACGAGAGAGCCGTACACAAGTGAGACTCACTGCCGTCGATGCGGTCGTTGTACACGAGCGAGCAGAAAGTCTTATTCGCGTCGAGAAGCTCGTAGAACGGCAGCAGCAAGACGGTCATGGCCGGCGGGAGCGCCGCATACGCCGCGTCCTCGGGGCGCAGCGGCCGGCCGGAACTGGTCCTCGACGGCGTCGGTCTCGGGAGAATTGCGGGTGCTGGCGACGCTACTGATTCGTCCGCCGGCAGTGCAGCTCCGTCGGAAGATGCAGTGGAGGTCGAAGTTGTCGGTGCCGCCGCCGTCGCCGTAGATGTTGAGCTTGAGGTTGAGGGAGCGCTCTGAACAGCGGTACTCGAGGACGGGTCCGAGAAGGCCGGGGCGGCCTTGAAGTCGCCCGCGCCCTTCTCCCCTTCGCTCATCTTGTTCGGCTGCTCGTCCTCGTCCTGCTCCGTCGCCCTGCCTTTACCCTTCTCCTGAGCGGTCAAAGGCGCCTTCTCTGCTTCCTCCCCCACCGCATCGCCACCGGCAGCAACCGGTCCGGTCTGCGCCGTCGTCTGTCGAGCGGGCGCCGGAGGCGCAGGAGGCAGGTAGAAGCCGCCGCCCAACAGTTCGCCGAGCCGCAAGGACGAGACGAACGAGGTCAAGGAGCCGACCAACGTCGGAGGGGCGTCGTCCGAGACTGCGAGGTAGGAATCGCGCGTGCGCGTGCAGACGGTCGCGACGACGTCGATCATGCGCTGACGAACCGAAACAGTTAGCTGCCCAAGAACGCCTATGGCTGCGCATCTTACACTCACTTCCATGACCCCTTCCTCGACAAAGTCTTCTATGCGCACCCCGTACGGGTTTCTCGCCTCGCACTTGCGGTAGTTAGCGAGCAATCCGAGTAGAAGCGTTGCCTCGAAGGCAAACATCTTGGTCTCGGGATCGGCGATGAAGGCGACGAGGGTCGAGAAGAGGTCGCGGCGGAGGAAGTAGGCGACGAGGGAGCCTTGCCCGACGGTCGAGACGATCAAGAGAGCGAGTTGCAGGGTGCGATGGCGCAGGGCAGCTGTAACAGGTTGTCTTGCAGTCAGCATCCGCCCCTTTCATCGGGACCCATTCGGCTCACCTGGAGCCTCTTGGTCTTGCAGGACGGCATCAATTGCCGAGACGAGGTTCTGCGCCATTCAAAAGTCAGGACTGGTCGGTAGTCGGTTGTTTAGTGGTTTCTGGAGAACATACGGCAAAGACGGTGTTGCTCTCGTCGAGACTGCCGGCCAGGACATTGACGATGTCGTGGCTCGGGTGCTCGAATCGGCGACCGAGAACGTTCCGGAGCAACGGGAAGAGAGTCTATCGGCGCACACATCGTCAGTCTGTGCGATGAACGACAAAGGATGCGGTCGGAGTGCCGTTCCGGAGCGCATCGAGTGGACGAGTGCTGACCTCGAGGGCATGTGAGCGGCACGTGTTGTCCGACGTCGCCTCTTTCAAGGTACGGACTGCATGGATGAAGAGCAGCGCGATGTTGTCCTGAGAGACTCGAGTTTACGCGCAAGATCAGCGTATAGCCAGTGCACTGCAGCCTCTGCTTGAACACGGGGAGGGACATACCTTATACGGGCCGAGGAGGTCTTCGTTCGATAAGGACGCGAGAGCCTTCTCCTCGGTTGTTCTGGACGGTCTCAAGCAGAAGAGCTCGGAGAAGTAGCGCTTTGGCGGCGGCGTTGCGGTGTTCTCCCCGGCAGCTCCGGCGGTGAAGAGGGTCGGCAGGTGCGAGAGGTCGTGCCAGCACTGGTCGAGCTTGGAGCGCTTGGGTGCGCCTGCCTGGTTGACCTGCTTTAACGGCGACTCGATCTGAGGCTGCTTGGCCATTGTAGGGACGCTGCTGGTGCGAGTTGAGCGAGCCGGTGAGCGCGTGTGCAGGTGGGGGCGAGTGTGTTCTCGGCCTCACAGCTCGTTGGCACTCGCGGTCCGGCTGCAGTCGGTGCAGAATCGAGTAGCGAGCTCAGTCCGACACTCGCGAGCTTGACCTGGGCAATGTAGCGGGCGTGGGAGCGCGCAGAAGTGTGGGATTGTGCGACTTGGGGCTTGGAGCGAGTGTGCGGCTGTGCGCCTCTCAGCGCCAAGTTGCGCCGCCGGCCGTCGTTGCGCGTGCGCCCGCCAGCGCCTCGACTCGCCTGCCTCCAGCGCCCGCACCGCAGCCATGAGCGCACAGGACTATGCCGAGAATGACGGCATCGACTACTCTGACCTCGAGCACCAGTCAGTCAACCGCTCCTCCGCTTAGCGCGCCCGTAGCGGATGCGCTCCGCCTGAGCATCCCTCGCCCGGGCATGCCCCTTTGTCGCGCCAAGCATGCCAGCCACACAGCGCACGCGCACACACGGCGTAGAGCGGGCATAGACTACGGCTATTGGACCACACTTGCTGACGCTAGTGCCCGCCCAGGTACGCGTCCGAGTATGTCTCGCCGCTCGACTCGGTCGTCGTGCTCGACGGCGCCCCCGTCGTCGGCCAGGACAAGGCAGAGCGTCTCCTGAAGGCCCTCGCCAAGACCGCCAGCAAGGAGGCAGGCATCGCCCTCCAGCCCAGCCAGATCGAGATGCCCGCCGACCAGGACGGCCAGTCCAAGGGCTTCATGTTCGTCTCGCTCCAGAACCCCACCGAGGCCCAGATGTTCCAGCGCGCCCTCGACGGTTACGCCTTTGACAAGCGCCACACCTTCTCCGTCGTCCCCTTCGCCGAGGTCGAGTCCTACGCCAACCTCGACGACGAGTACGTCGAGCCCGAACAGACCGAGTGGGCTCCCCGGGTGCGTCTCAGCTCCCCTCCCGCCGCCGCTGTCATGCGGCTCCTTGCTGACTCGCCGTGCTGTTCAGGAACACTTCCGTGCATGGCTTGCCGACCCGGCGGGTCGTGACCAGCTCACCCTCTACGTCGGCGACGACCTCCGGGTCGCGTGGACCGGCAAGGCCGGTGTCGGCGAGACCGCTCACCAGCGCAACGTGAGTCGCACTCTCGCAACAAAAGAGTATGATATGCATCGACACTGACCTGGCTATCTCTGGCCTGCCGGTAGAAATGGACGGACCTCTTCACGCAGTGGTCGCCGCAGGGCACCTACCTCGCGACGATGCACTTGCAGGGTGTCGCGCTCTGGGGTGGCGCCTCGTTCGAGCGCATCAACCGCTTCGCGCACCCGGAAGTCAAGCTCATCGACTTTTCGCCGTACGAGCGCTACCTCGTGACCTGGTCCGGCCGCCCGATCGAGGCCTCCAACTCGCCCATGTCGCCGTTCAGCGACGAGGACGTCGGCAACAACCTCGCGGTCTGGGACGTCGTCACCGGCAAGCTCATCCGCACCTTCCCCATGGTCGGCCCGCCCCTCGACCCGTTGGAGCCGCAGAAGCGCATCGTCTGGCCCATGTTCAAGTGGTCCCCGGACGAGAAGTACCTCGCGCGTGTCACGCCTGGTCAGCAGATCTCGGTCTACGAGACGCCGAGCATGACCATGCTCGGCAAGAAGTCGATCAAGATTGAGGGCGTGTTCGACTTTGAGTGGGCGCCGATGAACGACGCCGAGCGCGAGGCGCTCGAGGCGGAGCAGAACGGCCTCGCCAAGCCCGGGTCGAGCGTCCGCGAGAACAAGATTGCGTTCTGGACGCCCGAGATCACCAACCAGCCGGCGCGTGTCTCGCTCATGGCTCTCCCGAGTCGGACAATCCTCCGCTCGAAGAACCTGTTCAACGTCCACGACGTGCGTACAGGCCGCTTCTTCTCGTCCGCTAGAGCCCGGTTGAGCTGATCCCTCTCCCCCTGCACAGTGCAAGCTCCACTTCCAGTCGAACGGCGACTTCCTGTGCGTCAAGGTCGACCGCCACACCAAAACTGGCAAGACCAAGTACTGCAACCTCGAGCTGTTCCGTCTCCGCGAGAAGGACATTCCCGTCCAGGTCATCGAGATCAAGGACGCCGTCATCGCGTTCGCCTGGGAGCCCGCGGGCTCGCGGTTCTGCCTGATCACGTCGACCGACGTCAACCTCGTCCACGGCCAGCTGCCGAAGACGATCGTCTCGTTCTACGGCTACGACCAGCGCAAGGGCGACTTTTTGTCGCTGCGCACCTTCCCGGACAAGATGGTCAACAACGCCTTCTGGTCGCCCAAGGGCCGCCACGTCCTCCTCGCGACCCTCGGCTCGAACACCAAATTCGACCTCGACTTTTACGACCTCGACCTCGACCGCGACGACGCGTCCAAGCCGAACGAGAACGACCCGGGCTCGTCGATCCGGCTGGTGACGACGGTCGAGGCGTACGGCATGACCGACTGCGAGTGGGACCCGTCCGGTCGCTTTGTCGCGACGTATGGTAGCATGTGGATGTCGTCGGTGCGTGCCTTCTCCTCCTCCAACTGCACGCGTCAGTGTACTGATAGCTCGATCGCTCGCAGATGGAGTCTGGGTACTCGATCTGGGACTTCCGCGGCCAGCGCGTCGAGGAGGCCAAGGTCGAGCGGTTCAAGCAGCTCCTGTGGCGGCCGCGCCCGCCGACGCTCCTGTCGCGGGAGCAGCAGCGCCAGATCCGCCGCAACCTGCGCGAGTACTCTCGCCAGTTCGAGGAGCAGGACCTGCTCGACGCCGCGAACGAGAACTCGGAGTTGGTCGAGCGCCGGACGCGCTTGCTCGACGAGTGGAACGCGTGGCGGCGCGAGTGCCGCGAGCAGCTCGAGGAGAAGCGTATTGCGCTCGGCAAGGAGCTCAAGGCGAGCTTGCTCAAGGCGCAGGCGGCGCAGCAGGCCGACGAGGAGGTCGAGGAGTGGGTCGAGGAGGTCATCGACGAGAAGGTCGAGGTGATCGCGGACGACAAGGAAAACTAAGATGCCCCGCAACTTCTGCTTGCAATTTGGCACACACCCTTCGCATTTTTGTTCTCTCTTGCGCTACCGCCGGCTGGTGTCCGCGCTCAGCTTGCGACCGATGCTCTCGGGCGAGAGATCGGCGGAGATGACGGGGCGTTTTTCGCAGGGCTTTTTCCCCAGAAAATCTCGATCACTGCTGCCATCTCGCCGATCTTGTGCTTGTGCCCATCAAACGCGGCTTGAACCGAACCGCTCGCTCCCTCTATAAGCTCAGACTCGGTTGGAGGACATGGCTATCAGTATCGGCAACGGCAACGGCAATGGCAACGCTCGGCCGGCTACGAGCAAGGCGTACGCGACGCTGCTGACCAAGCGGAGCTACCTCGCCGGCGCGCTCGTCCTCCACCAATCGCTCGTCGAGCAGCAGTCGGCGTACCCGCTCGTCGTCTTTGCGACGCAGGAGCTCCCGCAGGATGCGCGCGACATCCTGCAAAGGAGGGGGATCCGGGTCCGCGAGATCGAGTACTTGCAGCCGCCGGCGGACAAGCAGGCCGACTTTGACGAGCACGACTTGCGGTTCCAGGACACGTGGACCAAGCTGCGCGTCTTTGAGATGGCCGAGTACGACGTGAGTGTGATCCCGCGAGACGGGCAGTCTGATCCGGAATCAAGATCGCAAGCCTGACGTTCTCTCTCATCGGACGATCATATAGCGCCTCGTCTTGCTCGACAGCGACATGCTGTGTACGCAGAACATGGACGAGCTGCTCGAGATGCCGCTCGAAGACGGATGGATCGCCGCAACGCATGCCTGCACGTGCAACCCGAAAAAGCTCTCCCACTACCCCGCGGACTGGTAAGCTCTGTCTGCTTTCCGATCAAACAGGCTCGCTCTGTGACTGACGTATTTTTTCCTCCAGGATCCCGGAGAACTGCGCCCACACCCGGGCCAGCTTGACTACCCCTCTTTCGGCGGATGAATTCTCGCTCCCGACGCACGACCGGCTCAACTCGGGTCTCGTCGTCCTCCGACCCTCGCAGGCTACCTTTGACGGCATCGTCGACTTCCTAAACACGGACGAGCGCGTCCCGGGCTACAAGTTTCCCGATCAGGACCTCCTCGCCGACTTTTTCAAGGACCGGTTCCTGCCGATCTCGTACCGCTACAACGCACTCAAGACGCTGCGCTACTGTCACGCGCCGATGTGGAGGGACGAGCTCGTCAAGAATGTGCACTACATCCTCAAGAAGCCGTGGAACTGCCAGTTGCCCGAAGGCGACCCCGACTACGACACGCACAAGTGGTGCGTTGCGCAGTGTCGCGCACGTTCAGAGTCGCTTGCCAATTCACTGACTCGCATGATTTCTCTCTACCAGGTGGTGGGATGCTTACCTCCGATTGGAGGCACAGTGGGACCACGCCGACGATTGGGCGGTGGTGGAGGGAACGGTCAACCGCGCAGTGCGCCAGCCCCAGCCCTGACGAGGTGTTGCCGGGATTGCAGCGCCTCAGATTCCCCTAAGCTCTCTCGATACCCCCTACTTGCGGCCGCCTAGGTGGACATGTATATCCAGATATGATTTCCAGAATCTAGAGTCACATCTACGCTCGCCAATTGATCAAGACTTCGTCTGTACGGAATCTGAGAGAAGGGCGCTCCCGCGCGTCAGCATGCGCTGCATCGTTTTGCGAAATCAACGTCGTGGACGTACCGCTGAGTGCAGGAGGTCTTTACGAGAGGTGTCTCTTGGCCCATCCGGTAGCTCAGCAAGCCGGCGTGCGCGATCATGATGCCGTTGTCGATGCAGAACCTGACGGCCCGGTCCAATTCGAAAGTATGAGTCCGCTGCCTTCCGAGGCTAGATGACCCGTTCGGGGTGAGACGCGGGACTGACCTCTCGTCCGTCGCAAAGATGCTGCCTCCGCGCTCGCCGACCATGATCTCCATCATCTCCTGCAGCCGAGTATTGCCTGTCCCGATCACCCTCGTCAGCCCGTGCACTGCACGCAACGAGACCAAGGGAAAGGGGCTCACATCCGACACCCCCGACGATGAGGACCTCCTTGCCGCCGGCGTGGGCCATGGCCCGCTCGGTGATCTCGACCAGCATGGCAAAGACCGTCTCCTGCAGCGAGAAGCACAAGTCTGCCGGCGTGATGATGTCCTCGTCCTCCTCTCCAGCCGACGTGCGCCCATCGTCGGCCGCGGATGAAGCTGGTGTGCGCTCCTGCTGTCGAACATTCTCCGCGTCCAGCCCGATATTCTGCAACGCCGCCTGAGGCCCTTCTCCCTCCGCCCGCCTCCTCCGCTCCTCCTGCGTCATCTCGTGTCGTGCGGCTCCGTCTGTATCAGCGTCCACAGGCGCGTTCGGCCTGAACCGCGGGTCGCGGGTGTACGCTTCGGCCGCATGGAGGATCCCGCCGAGCATGATATCCATGCCTTTGGTCGCGTAGGGGATCGGGAGTAATCGCTTGCCCCTGGCGGTGTGGTGGTGTTAGCCTTGCAGCGAGAGATGGCAGACAAGCGGGGAGGCGTACTTCTTGGCCTCCTTCTCGATGTTGGCGCCCGGACTCGGGTCGTTGCTCAAGCCGATGATGCGGGCGAACCTGGAGTGCAAGCGTCAGGACCGGAATCGAACTGAACGGGTTGGAAAGGGCAGGACGGGAGGGACGCACCGGTCGAGGCAGTTGCCGACGGCGATGTCGAGCGTCTCGCCAAAGATGCGGTACCGCTGCTGCGAGTAAGCAATGACCTGCGTATTCCCGCCCGAGACGTAGAGCACGATCGGCGACGGAGACGAGGTGATCAGGCGGCCCATTTCGATGTCTGCGGTCGTCAGGAGTTCAGGCTGGTCAGGCCGCGTGCTTTTGCGACGGATCGCTCTGGAGGAAGGTCGACCCACGTCCGACGCAGTGGTTGACGCCCATGAGAGGCTTGTTGTACATCAGGGCAAGTGTCCGGGCGACGAGCGCGACGGTTTGCAGCGGTGCGCCCATGCCGGGTCCTGAGGGTTATAGACTCGAGGTCAACTGCTGCCCCGAATGCGAGACAGCAGCATCCGGACGTTACCTTCTGTGAAGCAGACGACGTCTACGTCGTGCATGGTCTTTTTAGCCTCTGCGAGGGCCTTGTCGACGACGTCTGCGATCCATCGCTTGTGGTGCCGGGCGGTGTCGGAGGGCAGGAACCCTTCTCCGGGCGGCGTGACGTACGTGTGGCGGATATTCGCGAGGATGGACGTCGTCGCTGCGTCTCCGATGGCCGTCGTCGCGGCTGCAGACGCGCTGTCGTCGCTGTTCGGCGGCGAGTGCAGGATCAGGCCGACGCCGAGCTTGTTCGCGCTCCCTTCGAGGCCGAGCGCCAGCAGCGGGCGCAACGGCGGCTGCAACGGACTCGCTTTCCGCTTCGTGACCATCCTGGGCGATCGGGCGGCGTGTGGGAAGAGAAGTGGAGGCGATGGAAATTCTGGCCGGACCTTCCTCCCCTTGACGGAACTTTGCCCCCGCCCTCTTCGCCGGATAGCATGGCTGCGCTGCTCGATAGCGCCAACTTGGACCTCGCAAGCACGCCGGGGCTTCCACCTGCTCCTCCGGGCGCTGCACCACCCGGCAGCTCCCCCGCGGCGCCGTCAGCGATCCCGACCGCACAGCAGGCTCGGCTCGTCTACGGCCAGCACACCGAGGTTCTCGTTCAGGTTTATGCGGACAGGATCCTCGTCATCGTGACCCAGCTCGGGCGGATCGGTTGCATGGTACGTCTCGGGATGCCCGGAACGCTTGGGCTCCACCCGCTTACGGTCTCTGTGGGCATGTCGCGTGCAGATCCAAGTCTCGCCGCCGCCGCCAAGTCTTCCTGCGCCCCCTCCACCTGCTCCCGCCGCGCCAACCTCGACCGACAGCGCCGCCTCTTTGACCTCGATCCTCTCTTCCCTGCCTCCTCCGCATCCCTCGACCGCCCTGACGCCCCTCTTCGGAGTCGCGCCCACTCCCCGACTCGCCTCGCTACACGACTTGTACGCGGCCCAGATCGGAGCTATCGTGTTCCGGCGCTTCGCGGGCGAGTCAGATCCGGGAGGATACTCTGGCGCGGCGGGCCCAGGAAACGGCGGACTGCGGCCGGTGGTGCTCGGGATCGGACTCAAACCTACGCCGCCGGGAGGGGCGTCGAGCGGTCAAGCTGCGGAAGGAGACGGACCCGAGACAGCGTCCGGGGACCGTGAGACGGACGAGGACGGGGACGAGATGATCGGCCTGAGCGGGCGGGACAAGGAGACGTTTGCACAGGTGATGGAGATGGTCGTCGAGTGCCTGGACTAGACGGTCACTCTCGACTCTATCCGCTGTACAGTTATACGGAAAGACTCGTAATATGTTGTGCGCAAGAAGAAAGGGGGAAAAATTTCCAGGAGAGGAGCCGACAAGGCGCCCACACCGCGTGTGCGTGCCGCGTGCGGACTGGGCGCACTTCGGACTTCGCGGCTGTGACAGTGTCCGTCCGCACCACCGCTCGCTGTTTGCTGTCACCTCTGTGTCATTCTATACTCTTCTGTCGCCTTACTTCCGCTTGAAGGAACCCACCCAGTGAGCAATGCCGTCCCCGGATACGCGGCTGCCGTCTCCGGGCTCTCGATGCGCGATTGTCGGCTTATCGACTGTGCCTCCCCCAGAGTCAGACCTCGACCTCCGCACGCTCGTTCCTCCCCCGCGCACCCACTCCAGCCCGCTGCATGCACCCTACACAGCCATGCCACGAAGTCTACAGCCCGCCGCCGCTCGCTAGCTGCGCAGGACCGGGTCCGTCGCGGTCTTCGGCTGTCGTCATCGCGCGCGCGCCGAGTCGCACGACCCCAGCTGCAGCCACCCCGGATCTCGCCCGCCCCCGCTCCCCGCCTGCAGGCTGCGCGCGCCGCACAGCAAGCCCGGCCTCTCGATGCAGTCGGTGCCGCTGTGACCGGGCAGGAGGGGCGCACGCGGTGGACGGCGGCGAGGGGCGGCGACAGGACGACGACGGCGCTGCGAAGTTAGGCCAGCAGTCGCAGGCCACCGCGCTCCGGCCGTCTCCACGACCACGGCAGCGCAGGACTCCCTCACCACTTTACGCGGAACGAGCAGAAGACGACGAGGAAGAGGAGGAGGAGCTGCTGCACCTCGGCTCGAGCGAAGAGTCGCTCTCGCAAGGCAGCCTCGCCCCGTCCTCCGTCTCAACCGTCCGATCGCGCCTCTTTGCCTCCGACGACGAAGAGGATCTTGAAGATCTCGACGACGAACTCCTCGGCGGCGGCGGGGGCGGCGGGGGCAGCAGCTGGAGCTCGGCGCCGTCTTCTTCGTCGCCCGCCGCGTTCTCGCCCGGCTCGCTCTTTTCGACGTGCTCGCCGCGCCGCTCCTCCGTCTCGATCGAAGCCGCGACCTCGGACCCTCTGCAGCATTCGTTCTCGCCGCCGCCGACGCTCGCCTTCGACCATGTGCGCCGACGAGAGCACTGGCTCCCGCCACCCTCCGCCCCAACCGCAGAAACAGTCTGCGACGAGCCGGACGTGCCGGACACGTTGCTCCGCCCGTCTCCCTCGACCTGGGCGTCCGATACCTTGCAGTCGCAATCCAAGACCCCGCCCGCGACCCCGCCGCGGTCCGCGCAAGCCAACTCGCCGACGCGCCCCGAGTCCCTCTTGACGAAATCGCTCTCGGCCCTCTCCCGGCTGCCGAACCTGACCCTCGCCGATATGTTGCCGCGATCCGCGCTGGCGCCGGCGTCGCGCCCGGTCGACGAGGACCTGGCTTCCCTCCCCGCGGGGTGGGGTCCCGCCGAACGTCGCCGCGTTCTCGCGGCCGAACCCTCCTTCGCGGCGGACGAGGCCCGCGCCGGGTTCCGGTACCTGCTCCGGCGACCGCCGCTGCCGTTCTCGGCGGGGAGGCGGCTCGCGGCGGCGACGGCGTTCAGCTCGAGGAAGGGCGTCGCCGATTCGGGGCAGGCGATCGACGAGGTCGAGGCAATCGGGTACGGGTTCGGCGGGTTTGGCTTGCAGGACCTTGGCGCGTCGGCCCTCTCAGCTGCGTCGAAAGAGTCGGAGGATGTCGTGGCGGCGACGGCGGACTCGCCGGCGAGTCCGACGGCGGATGTGCCGCCGCTGCCGCCGAGGCCGCACGAGCGCCACGGCGCCTCGGGTCCTCTTTTCGGCGGGCCAATTGCGCCTGCCCCTTCTTCGACGACGACGACAGAAGGACCTCAGAGCCCGTCCGACGACCCTGCAGTCGCCTCCGGCGATTCCTCGTCGTCCGTAACGGCGACCAGCCCGGCGCCGTTACCGCCACGGTTCATCTCGAACCACCGACACCTGCTGATGCTCTCTCTCGAGTTCGAGATGATGCGGCACGCCAAGATCCGCGGTCCGTTGAGGCAGCGCGCCGTCATTGTCAGGCAGGCGACGAGCCCGCCGCGGGATCGCGGGGCGGGACGTGAGCGGAGTCGGCTGCGGGAGGAGGTCGAGCCGGCGACGGCGACAGCGGCGTGACGGCGCTTGACCGCCGGATTCTCGTTATCGTTCCTGAGCGTTACTTAGATCTCTGAATCGAGACTTAGAGTGTTGTTGTGATTATTGTAATACCCGGAGACGAGGCCGAATCCGCTTTTGTCGCGCGAGCCGACTCGGAGTTGAGTCTTCGCTTGGCACGAGGGCACCAGCAGACCCCGCTCGCTCGGCCTCTACGCCCACGTGAACAGCCCGACGGGATAAGATCTGCCCAAGATGATGCTCGCAGGCGCGTCTAGTGTCTGCCCGTATCCCCGAAGTGCGCGTTTGACTGACGCCGCGGCCGCCGCCTGGTTCCCCCACTCGACCTGGTCGCCGTCATCCCTCGTCAAACTCGCTCAACACGCAATGCACGCCCTCACAAACGCTATGTCATATCGCTACTTGACGGATTCGGCCTGCTGTCCCACCTGCAGCGGCCAAACAGGGCCTGAACGCCATGATCGAAGGCGACCTCTTTGAGAAGCCGCGGTCCTCCATCTCGGCCCTGATCGACATCTTGTGCACCGAGCGTTACGACGAAGACTCGCTCGACGGTATCGCCGAGATCGTCGACTCGATCAACTTGCAGCCGGCGACCGGGTCAGTCTGCGTGCGAGGGTACTCGGCCGCGCTTATCGCCCTTGAGGGGGTCGACCCGCGAGCCCCTCGGGTACACTAGCCGAAGAACTTCTCCTGACTCTAGGTCCACGGCCCGTCGCAGCTCGGCCGAGGCTTCCCGTGCCGTTCGCAAGAAGCTCAAGTACAGCGACGTCCACGGCCAGCTCCGCGCCCTGACCATCCTCAAGGTCCTCGTCGAGAACTGCGGACCCCGCTTCGAAAGTATGTCTCGCGCTCGCTGCGCCTCTCATCGGCATTGCGGGCAGACCACTAACGCGAGCGATGTACCGGCAGCCACCTTTGCCGACGAGCGCCTCGTCGAGCGCATCAAGGTCATCGCCGGCGACCCGTACACCGACCCGCGCGTCAAGAAGAAGGAGATGCAGGTCCTTGCAAGCTGGTACGTCCAGTTCAAGGACGACCCGCGCATGCGGACTGTCGCGGGGCTTTACAAGGCCTGCGGCGGTGGCGGCGGCGGAGGCGGGTCGAGTGCGGCGGGCAAGCAGGTGCGTCTTCTCCTCACGTTCGTGACTCCGCGTGGCCAAGACCTCCGGCCATTCGAGCCACAAGCTGACTTTTCCTCCCGCAGACCTCCCGCACCGACGCCACTGCGAGTTGGGAGGCCCAGCAAGAACGTTACGAGCGCGAGCAGGCCCTCCGCGCCGAGCGCAAAGCCGCCGAACGCAAAGCCCGCGACGCCGCTCGTCAAGCCGAGCAGGACCGCATCATGCAGGAGCGGCTCGAGAAGGCGAGGCGGAAGGAGGCGGAGCGCGCGCGCGCGTCGGGCCAGAAGGTCAAGCGGCCCAAGTTCAACTTTGAGCTGGTGAGTGCTGGTCCCAGTCTGCTTGAGACCGATCACTGCTTACCGTGTCCGTTGCCCTCGACAGGAGAAGCCCAAGATCATGGCCGCGGTCGGGACCGGTGCTCAGGCTGCCCAGGCGTGCGTCTTGCGCCAGAGCCCTTCGCGCGCCCGCCTCACGCAAATCTGACTCGCTCCTCTTCCCCGCACAGACTCGTGAACGCCCTGCAGCTCGTCAACCGCGAGAAGGAGTCGGTCACGACCAACGGCCGCGTCCAAGACTGCCTCGAGAAGGCCAAACTCACCCGCAAGCAGTTGATCCGCTACATTCAGCTTATCGACCAGGACACGGAAGGCGACTATATCGGGACGCTCATCTCGACGAACGAGCAGGTACAGCTGCAAGCTTGTCGGGCAAGGGCGACCAGATGCAGTCCTGACTCTCGGACGCTCGCGCGCAGATCATCGCCGCGGTCCAGATGTACGACCGCATGTCCAAGCCCGTCGAGCTCGACTCGGACGACGAGGCAGTCGAGGAGGCAAAGCGCCTCGCGAGCCAGCAGGGATTGTCGATGCCCGCGTCCGCGACCCCGCACCACGACCACCACCAGAAGTCCCCGCAGCGCAGCGGCGGCGGCGCGAACGACGACACGCAGAGCATCCGCAGCGCGCTGTCGACGTTTGATCTGCAGGACCGCGAGGTCGACAAGTTGCAGATGCAGCAGCGGAGGCGCCTGCACCGGCACTTGAGCTCGCGCGGCGGGCCGCAGGGGGTTCATCCGGACCTGCAGGACCTCGCGTTCGGCTCAAGCGGAGGGTGAGTCTTTCGCATGAATCGTCGAGCTCCGAGACTTTCGCTGACATGTGCAGCATCAGGACGAGCCTCCCGGCGCCGATCCAGCCGCACTCGGCCGAAGACACGTACCGACACGGCTCCCTCTCGGACTACTCCGACTACTCCTCCTCGGAAGAAGAGTTCACGGGCGGCCTCCCCTCGTCGGAGCAAGGCAGCGGCGCAACCCCCGCGCGGTCCTATGCTGCGTTTGTCCGCGAGGAGGAGAGCCGCGCGGCGGAGGAAGACCCCTTTGCGGACCCGTTCGCGGACTCGAACGCGGCGGGCAGCGGCGGAGGCGGGTTCGACTCGCTCCCGGCGGGCAACACCGGCCGGCGCATGGAGTGGAAGGAGGTCTAGGGGAGGACTCTCGTTGTTCGACATTCTTGCGGAGGACATGTATATACCAAGGAATGGCGAGTCTACAACCGTGTAGAGAAAGGACTGCCCGCGTCTGGGACTTATCCCACTATGTATACGACACCCGGTTGGCCTGAGGATCATGCATTCTCCGGCTTCGATGCGCTTGACGCATCCACAGCTGGCTCGGGCGTTGCGGGAAGTGCGGCTTCTTCGCCCTGCCCCGTCTGTGGCGCCCTCTGATCCGGTGCCGGCATCGGAGGAAGGGAAGCTTCTCCGTTCTGGTTCGACCCAGTTGCCTCCTGCTCCGATCCGGGCGCAGACGCCACTGCCGTCTCCCGCGCCGCACTGTTTTCGCCCTCAGAAGCTCCGCCGCCCCCCTCGCTCGCAGTGGAAGATGCGCTCGCCGACGACGACGACTGCCGTTCCCGGCCGATCCGGTCCAGCTCGCGACTGCTGACCATCCGCGCATCGTCCCACTCGTGCTCGTGCTCGCCGTCGCGCCCTGCCCTCGGTTCTGCCGTCGCTCGAGACGAGCCCGAGGCGGAGACGGACGACCCCGTGCCCGTCCCCGTGCCCTGTTCTCGCTCCTGAGGAAGCTCGATCCCCTCGCTGTGAACGAGTTCGCCTTCGCTGTGGCCTCCTCCGGCAGCGAGCGCCAAGCGGGACGAGATCAACCCCGAGAGGTGCGACGCCGCCGCGCTTGCGTACGCGCCCGTCGCCGCCGCCGTCGCAGACCACCTCCTCGCATCGATCGGGCTCGTTCCCTCGACCGAGACGGCCGAAGTGGGAGCGTTGTGGTCGTGCGAGACGCGCCGGGAGCGGGAGCGGGAGCGGTCGGGACTGGTCGCGGCGCTGGTGTCGTGGCTGCCGATGCCGAAGTAGTCCGCCATGGCGTACCCGCCCGAGGGGTAGTGCGAATCGGCCGAGTTGGGCGCATGTGCGTCGGAAGCAGAACGAGGCACCGAACCGGTCGCGGACCGGGGCGGACCGGGTTCTCCTCGTGGACCCGCCGGACTCGGGACCGGAAAGTCCGGCGGGGGTAACGAGCGGATCTGCACGGGAATGACCTCCCACCGCCTGCGGCGCCACTTGCGCAGCTCTTTCGGGCTCGAGGACCAGCGCGTGACGCCGAAGGACTTGTCGGGCGAGGCGCGGAGTGCCTCGGCGGGGAAGGTTTCTCGCCAGCCCGGTTTGAGCCGGACAATGCGGACGGGGCGGTACGCGGACGGCTCGTCGTCCGAGTCCGAGTCATCCGTTTCGCTGCTCGAAGCGGGATCGCTGACGCCTGTCTGCGCTGGTACAGCGTGGCCGGAAGAGGGACCAACCTGCGAGGGGCCGGCTTGCGCAGCGGCCGGACGCGGCGGTCCAGTCGAAGCGATCTTTTCCGTATCCCTGGCCGGTACGCTGGGTGCCCTCTCGGTCTCATCGCGATCCGAGCCCAGTTTGGGCGACCGCGTCTGCGGCGTCGACTCTGCGCTGCGCGAAAAGATGCCGAGCGCGCCGATTCGTTCGCCGATACTCGCCGCCGTAGATCCGATCCCTGAGAGGACCTGGCCCGGCCCCGAGGCCCACGCTCCGCCCGACCTGCGCTTGCGCGGGACGGCCTCGACGATAAAGTCGTCTCCGCGCCAGTCGGCGCTGCGGCTCTCGTCGCCGCGGAAGGAGGGGTCGACTTGGAAGCGGACGTGCAGGGTCGAGGTGTCGGGATCGAGCTGGAACCGCGGGAGGGGATGCGAGAGACGCGAAGGGAGAGTCATCACCGGGTGCGGGTACGCCTGGACCAGGCGCGAATCTGGCGAGGAGAGAGGGTCAGGGAGCTATCGGGACGATTCGAGGGCGCGGATTCGCTGACCTTGTGCATCAACGGGACGACTAGAGGCGCCTGCGACGAGGTGGCCATCCCAGGAGAGGAAGAAGAGCTGGTTGTTGCCCTTGTGCTGGAGGGAGACGCCCTCGAGGAGGGGCTGCTTGACGGGGTGCAAGCCGAGTTCTGCGCCTTCGTCCTGGCGGTGTCCGACGAGGTCGAGAGTCTTGCCCTGGGCGGCATTGCGGAGGAGGAAAAAGCCCGAGGGGAGGCCGAGGTGGGACCACTCGTGGTCGAATAGAGCGTGGGTGTACGACATGGCGGGCGGCGCCTCGGAGCGGGGTGTCGCGCGTACGGCGGCAGCGCTAGCATCAGGAGGCAGCGGACGTGCAATCTCTGCGTACGGGGGCGGCGGCGGGAGCTGGGCAGGGGCAGCAGCCGCCGAAGGACCCCCCCTGGCTTGACGACGGGAATCGTCATGCTGGCTGCGCTGCTCAGGGGCGCGCCGATCAGGGATGCGGAGCTCAGGGACAGCCTTGGGCGTAGCGTTCGGATCCGAGCGAGGCTGCATCGCGGCGAGCGTCGCCCAGGAGAAGCTGCGTACGGCGTGCGCGAGAGTGACGCAGGCGGCGGCCAGAAGGCGGCTCGGCGGTGGCGTCCCACTTCGGAGCCAGCATTACCCCTGCTCATTAGACTTTGAGGCTAATCCCGGCTAATCTCCATTTCTGCGTGCGCTCCGGGCTTTGCCGACGCATTTGACTCGCACTACCACTCTACGCTCAGATACCGCTCAAGATGGCACAGAACAGGGTCAGTACACACTGCACAGCTTCTGTGTCTGTGCTGCCCCGCTGACGCGCTCTGTCTCCGCCTCCGCCGCTCTTCGACCGCCCGCTTATCGCCTTTAGTCGCTGTGGCTCCGCTGCGAGACGAAAGAGTTTGAACACCGCTCGGCGTTGACGCCCAGCACGGCCAAGCAACTCATCGATGCCGGCTTCAAGATCACCGTCGAGCGCGACCCCCAGCGCATCTTTGACGACGCCGAGTTTGAAAAGCGAGTTCGACTGGGCCTCCTTCACCAGACGACGAGGCCCGAGACTGACGCCCAGCGCTCTATAGGGTCGGCTGCACGCTCGCCGAGCACAACTCGTGGCCGTCCGCGCCGATCGAGACGCCCATCATCGGCCTGAAGGAGCTCCCGCCGAACGACACCTCGGCGCTCCCGCACACCCACATCATGTTTGCCCACTGCTACAAGCAGCAGGGCGGCTGGATCGACGTCATCTCGCGCTGGGAGGCCGGTCAGCCCTCCGGCATGCTGTACGACCTCGAGTTCCTCCAGGACGACCGCGGTCGCCGCGTCGCCGCCTTTGGCTACCACGCCGGGTTCGCCGGCGCCGCCGTCGGCAGTCTCGCCCTCGCGAAGCAGGTCGGCAGCGACGGCGAGAAGGACCGCCTCGGCGAGATCAAGCCGTACCCGAACGAGGCCGAGCTGATCCAGTACGTCCGCGGCGAGATGGCCGTCGTCGAGCGCAGCCTCGGCCGCAAGCCCCGTGCGCTCGTCATCGGCGCCCTCGGACGCTGCGGACGCGGTGCGGTCGACTTTTTCAAGGCCGCCGGGTTCGAGGACGAGAACATTGCCAAGTGGGACATGGCCGAGACCCAGAAGGGCGGTCCCTTTAACGAGATCCTCGAAGGTCAGTTCCCGTACTTCTCTCGTACTTGTCTCGACCCGTCTGACCCGAACCCCCTCGCAGCCGACGTGTTTGTCAACTGCATCTACCTGACGTCCAAGATCCCATCGTTCGTCTCGCGCGAATCGATCGCGGCGGCGGGTGACAAGCGCAACCTGCGCGTCGTCGTCGACGTCTCGTGCGACACGACGAACCCGAACAACCCGATCCCAATCTACTCGATCAACACGACCTTTGACAAGCCGACGGTCGACGTCGACGGGTGAGTCTTCCTCGCGCGGGCAGGGAGAGCGAGTCAGGGTGTCACGAGCGAATATTGACGGGTAGGGACCCCCTCTCCACAGCATTACCGCCGGTCCTCCGATGTCGGTCGTCTCGATCGACCACCTCCCGACGCTCCTCCCGCGCGAAGCCTCGGACGCGTTCTCGACGGACCTCCTCCCGAGCCTGCGGACGCTGCCGGACGCGCTCGCCGAGCGGGCGCCGCGGCAAGGGCGGCCGATCTCGGCGGCCGAGGCGGGCACGGGCCCGGAACGGGTGTGGAAGGAGGCCGAGGCGCTGTTCTGGAAGATCTTGGGAGAGGCGCAGGCGGAGAAGCAGCGGAGTCAGGCCCAGAAGGCTTGAGCCCGGGGGGTTCGAACTGAAACGGGGGGTTCTCAGACGGCCCGGCGCGCAAAAGCAACTTGCAATGACAGTGAACAAGAGACAGATAGGATTCTCCTCAAAGTTTTCCGTGAGAATGGGCGACGATCAAATGCAAAGGGAGCCGCGTTCAGGCGCGTCGTGCTGGAAGACGTTCCCTCCGCCGCCGTCTTACGCAGCGAGTGACGCCGTAAGCAGCCGTACAAAGCGCACACTTGGATACCCGCTAACCTTTGCCCCTCCGCTCTGCCCCTCCCTCTGTCCTCTGCGCTTGCGTGTGCGCCGTCGTGTTCGCGTCCGGGGTTCGTCCGACGCGCGAACCTCTTTTTTTCGATTTCCGCCCGCGTCTTACTCGTCGTGTGCACCCGCCGGCCGCTTTTCGCGCAGCAGGAACAGCTCTCACGGAAACAGAAGCCGCCCTCCCACCCGCCGCAGAGTCGAGTCGCTGCGCCGTCGTTGTTACAACAGCACCAACGTCCGCCCGCCGGTGCCTCCCCACCCGAAACCCACTCCGTGATTCGTCTCGCTTTGAGCCGCCCAACGCAAGGTAAGCAGGCCGAGAACAGCGCTACGGCGCGCACCGCTATGCCACTGCGGTCCAAGTCTGCAGCAGGCTTGAACGGAGGTTTCGCGACCGCCATTCCGGCAACAACGGGGGGAACCCTGCGTCTGCCGTCTCTGGCGCGCTTCGAACCAGCAGCTGATCACGTCTTCATCGCGACAGCCTCGAACTCGCTCAGTCATGCAGTCTATCAAGGCGGTGTGTGTCGGTGACGGTAGTGTCGGAAAGGTGCGTCTTCGCGAAGCGTTACTGGGATCGCCAGACCCTCTTCTCCAAGTTGAGGACCCAGGGCTGATCTTTGCGTTCCCGCTCCTCTTCACTCGAATTCTGTTGGATATCGTGACTCCGGACCGTGTCTACGAACCACTTCAAATCGACACTTGCGACCGCGCCTGGGCGACCTCGTACCTCGTTCGTAGACGTGTCTCCTGATCTCGTATACGACAGTGAGTACTCTGCTGCTGCACGAATACTTGACTAGCTGCTGATTTCGAATCGCGCAACAGAATGCTTTCCCCGTACGCCCACCTCTGCAGGCCGCGATGTCAGGGAGAGTCTGGATGAAAGGCTGACGAGCACCCACCTCGGCGGACCTCCAGGGCGAATACGTACCAACCGTGTTCGACAACTACTCGGCGAATGTCATGGTCGACGGCAAGCCGGTCAACCTCGGACTGTGGGACACGGCTGGACAGGAGGACTACGACCGCCTGCGACCGCTCAGTTACCCTCAGACCGACGTCTTCCTCATCTGCTTCTCTGTCGTCAGCCCGCCCAGTTTCGAGAATGTCCGGACCAAGGTGAGCTTCACGTGATCCGCCTCGTTGAACCGCAGAGCGCTGCCTGACGATGGTTTCCGCCTTTCCAGTGGTACCCGGAGATCTGCCACCACGCGCCCAACATCCCCATCATCCTCGTCGGGACCAAGCTCGACTTGCGCGAGGATCCGGAAACGATCAACCGCCTGCGGGAGCGGAGGATGAACCCGATCGCGTACCAGCAGGCCGCGGCCGTCGCGAGGGAGATTGGCGCAGTCCGGTACGTCTCTCGCTTTACGCCCTTCCGAGACACGCTGCGGAGTCCCGCCTTCGACGAGAAGGGCGGGAATTGCCGGCCGTGCCGCTCGCGTTCTCCTGCTGACGCGACTTCCTGCGGGCAGGTATCTCGAGTGCTCGGCCCTCACGCAAAAAGGTCTCAAGAACGTCTTTGACGAGGCTATCCGGGCAGTTCTCGCGCCGGCGCCGCGCGAGAAGAAAAAGTCAAAGGGATGCGTCGTCTGTTAAGGCGGTCGTCTCTTCGCGCTCGTCGCCTTCGGCCTCGCTTCGCAAACTTACGGTCGCCTCTTCGAGTCGACAAGAGCCCTATTCGCCCTCTGGACGCTCTTTCCGCCCCCTCGGAAAGCTCACTCGCGCCGATACCGCCTAGGCGTGCTTCTTTCTCACATAGACCTTCCCTTGCGCCTCCCCGCCTCGTCTTCGTCGACCAGCCAGCAGCTTTGGTCGCGAGTCGTCCGACGCGCTCACAATTCTGACCTATCACCCTGTTCTTACTCGTATCCGCTGGTCCTTTCTTTCCACCCGAACCCTCTTCGAGCACGCTTTTTCTTGGTTCCCTTTTTTCCTCCTCCCCATCCAGTACCATGTTCCTTGTAATGAGTACATTAAGGCTCCGCAATCACCTCTGGCGACAGGAAAGAAGGGACGTCTCGACAGAGTTGGCGGGCGCTATGTCGAGGGAAAATCAAGTGTACACCGTTTCGACTACTCCTCCTCGTCGCTCGAATCGACGTCCTCCTCTTCGCGCCCGTCGATCACGAGGAGCAACCTCCGCTGCAGCGCGCACATACTCCAGAGGTTCCCGCCCATATCCATATCGAACCAATGATTCACCGCGATCGCCGCCTGGACGCCCCTTCCCGGCCCCTCGGGACCCCACCCGACCTCCTGCTCGACGAAGTGGTACCACAGCGCGGGGAGGTACAGCTGGTCTCCGCGGTGGAGGGTTACGCGCATGGGCCGGGCGAGGCGGTAGCGCGGGAAGGCGGAGAGGTCTGGCGCGAGCGGGTCGAGCGGGATCCAGGGGAGAGTGAGCGGCGGGGAGGTGCGCTCGACGGAGAAGCTTTCAGCCGTGGAGTCGTAGGTGTAGCGACCGTGCGGGTAGATTCGCTCTGGGCGTGGTCCGCCACAGGCGGGGTCAGCGCGGAGGTTCCCGTCTCGGGCTCGGCACGCCACTCACCGTGAAGGCAATACGCCTCGCTCGGCGGGAGGAGCGTAAAGGTCTTGGACCCCCGAACGACGGTGTAGATGTTTTCGTAGGGATCTGGGTGTCGAGGACTTTGTCAGAGAGAGAGGCGAAATCAGCGCAAGCCAGGATCAGGTTTTCACCTTTATGAAGCGACGTCCGGCTCCGGCTCCCGCCGACCCAGATATTTGCGACGTCCGGGCGCTCGCCTTGAAGCAACGAGGAGAGTCAGACTTCGAGAGAAGCTGCTTCGGAGGACGGAGCAGAAAGCTCACCGAAATACTCCCGAGCGAAAGCGGGTCCGTCGCGACCGGCGTCTCCCGCGAGGGCGGCGTACTCATCCGACATATTCCCGTTCTGCGACTTTATGTGGCGGATATGTGGCGGATAGGGACACCTGACGTTAAGCCTGCGGTCGCCTCCTCGCGCAAAGACCCAGATCGAGAGGACAGACCTGAAGATAAAGGACCGGCGTCGAGTCTTGGTCGGAAGCATTCGACTCGGCGGCGAGGCGGTCTAACAGCTCGCGCATGGTCATCTGGACTTCTGATGGTCGTCCCCGAGAGGTTCCGAGGAGCGCCGAGGGCGAGTCAGGCAGGAAATGTATGAGCTCGCGTTGAGAAAGGGCGCACCTGCCGGTTCGACAAAGCAGCCATCGACAATAGAGTCGGCATTGCTGCACGCCGTATCGTGAAGAGTCAAGACTCGGGTATCATGGGAGCGAGACGAGCGCAGTGGCCCGAGTGTACCCGCTTGGGGTTGCGGAAATTCTCAGAGCCTGGTCCGCGAGCTTTTCGACGAGATAGTCGTCTGTCCAGCGCTCCAATGCCGGAAGTTGCTGCTCGAAAGCACCCCCTCGGATCACACACGGACGGTTCGAAGCGACGAAGTGGGAGAATTCGAGAGCGTCGGGAGTAGCGTCGAGCTCGGTCACAGTCGAAGCGTTCAGCGATTGGTAGTCCCGCACGAGGCTGCGGAGAGCTTTCTCTGCAGCCATCTCAACAGTCAGAACCCGGGTAGGTGCGAGCAAGACGAGGCGACGGGCACAAGATAAGAGGGCGTGTTGAGGGAGAGTCTCCTGCAGGCGCTTCGCCGGTACTTCGCTAGCGGAAAAGACCTCCTGGCTGAAAGAGAACGAGAAGATGTGCATGCGAAGTTGCGAGTATGCTACAGGGTGATGCCGAGAAAAGCGGGAAAACGGAAGCGCGCGACTACGGGTTCGCAGGACCGCGCTCGGCAGGACCGGCTCCGGCCCTCCCAGCTGCGGTTCCGCCTCCGCCGCCAGGGAGGCCGAACAAGCCGCCGAGACCGAAGCCGCCGAGGAGCGGGAAGAGGCCCCCGTGGTCGTGGTCGGACGAGAGATGCAGGCAGCAGTCGCGCGCCATGAGGGTGTCCTCCAGAGCGCGGAGATCGGCCTGGGACCACTTCAGGTCGTCCTTCTGCATGGCATTCGAAAGGTCAAGTCGGTCGGGCGCTCATGTGGCGCGAAGCCGTGCGGAGTGCAGACAAACTCACGACGACAGTCAGACAATTCATGCCGCGAGCAGCTTTGACCTGATGAGTCTTGCTGCTCTTGGAACCGCTGTAACACCGTGTACGCAATCAGATAGGCGATCTACTGTGAGAGGCGGAAGCGGGCTCACTCGGGATTCTTGACCTCTCTGACCCTCGTGTAGTTCTTATTCAGGATCTTGTTAAGCGTCGACGGCGAGATCGTCGGGCAATTGCTGTAGCTGACGCTGGAGGTGGGGATTCGACGGCAAGTCAGCTCGAAGGAACGGATTGAGCAGGTTTCGGGGATACGCACGTCTTGAGCGACGGCGGGAACCACGCAAAGATCGCAGCAGAAGCGTAAGGGCCATCGAAGCGCAGGCGAGTAAGGTGCGGGAGGAAGGGCATGATGGCATCGAGGACGAATGTGTAGCGGCCGATCTTGGCGAGGAACTCCATCGACGGCCGACCGATCTTGTAGTCTTTCGGCCGGCTCGGGAAAGGCGGACGGGACTGCCCGGGCGCTAGCTTCGCGACAGGGTCCCAATCGGCCGGCAGGGTCAAGTCGAGCGTGGTGAGGTTGTGGCCGAAGGTGAGCAGCGTGGAAGCGAGACTCTGGCGACGGAAGAGGTATCCGGGACGCTGCAGCGCCAGGGTCTGGAGCGTATCCGCAGACTACATCGCGCGAGTCAGTGAGTCTCCGTAACTGCATGACGACGACATGGGACCCGGTACTTACATCCTGCAAGATGAGAGCGAGCTCCGAGCCCTGGACGTTGAATTCGAACAGCAGCAGGTCATTCAAGCCCTTCCGCTTCGCAGGAAGACTCTTCGACGCCTCGGTAACCTTCTCGACTCCGTTGAGACTGCCGTCGCCCCCCTCCTTCGCCTTGTCGGCCTTCTCGCGACTGGCATATCCGGTCAAGGTCTTCTGGAAGGCGACCTCGTCGGAAAGCTTCCACATCTCGTCCTCCTCCCTGCTGGGACCTTCGAAGCTAGACCGAAGCGCCGTGATGTACAGGCGCTCGAGGTCAGGCCACGAGTTCTGCATGAGCATGTAGACGCGCGGGACGGTGACGAGGAACGGCCTGATCGTGTCCGCCGACGTGTTGAAGTCGATCTCTCTGAGCTTCTTCAGCTCGCCGAGCGCTTCGAGCAAGGGTTTCCTGCGAGCTCGAGTGGTGAGCAGGAGCAGTCACTGGGAATAGAGAACTCTACCGGGAAGCTCACGTCGCCGAGCGGAAGAACATGGGCCGAAGAGTGAGCGTCTCCAAGTTCTCCGCAGACATGCGAATGAGGTCGATGAAGACCTGTCCGCCTCCACGTCCGAGCGTAACGTCGCCTTCATAGAGGAACGACAAGGCGCGTACATAGCTCGCGAGGACGTTCCGCTTCAAAAGTGGTCTGCCTTCGCCGTCGAGAACCGGCGGGAGGACGACGTCGTCGCCCTCGACGAATCCGACGGGGTCGGTGCGCGACAAGGTATCGCGGAGGAGGGAGGCGGCGTAAGGCGAGGTGATCCGCACGCTCTTGTAGACGACCTTGCGTGCCGCATGCAGGAAGGGGCGGTTGATGAACGCGAGCGGGAGGACCGGATCGATCGGGAGGCCGTCTGCGTAGATCCCGTCCTCGATGTCCGACTCGTCTTCATCGTCCTCGTCGTAATCTTCGTCGTCGTACTCGTCGTCGTCGTCTTCATCGCTGTACCAGTCGTCATGATCTTCCATGCGGTCGGCGCGAGCCGTACCTGACGTGGCCTCGGACGCAGGCACCGCGGCAGCAACAGCGGGAGCAGGGCCGGCCGGAGCGTCGCCACCGATAGGTTCGAGCGCAGGCAAGTCATCCTCGTCACCGGCAGTGACTGAGACCGCGGGAACCGACGGCGCGCTCGCGGCCGGAACGGCATCGTCGTCCTCGATGGGTTCCAAAGGCGGTAGCTCGGCGTCGCCAGAATCGGCAGTGGCAGGCGAAACGGCGAGACCTGCGGCACTCGAGCCTGCCGAAGTGTCGATCGACCCTGGGAGCGAAGTATCGTCGGGGTTCGCCAGCGCAGGCCCGCCGGCCGAAGTTCTGGCGGCCGAAGTCGAGGCGGCCGGAGTCGTCTCGGTGCGAGGGACGGTACTTGGCTGGCCCTCGAGAGGTTCAAGCGGCGGCATATCGTCATCGTCGAACATGCCAGGCGGTGGCGGCGGCCCAAAGACAGGTGGCGTCCTCGTCGCTGCCGCAGGGCTCGGTTGCGGCGACGCCGCTTCGGCCGACCGCGGCGAGGTGGACGGCGCACAACTCGAGCCTGTCAGACCGGCAAACGCTGCGAGCGGGTTCGAGAAGGCCGAGAGGAAGGAGCTGGCGCCCGAGGGCGGCGCGGCGGCCCGATGCGCACGCGGAGGCGTAGTTGCAGCCGCAATAGATCCAGGGGGCGACATGTCGGCGTCACGGTCGTTGCTCGCATTCGAGGCGGGTGCTGGGCGCAAGGGGATGCTGGCGCCGGCGGGATGGGCATCCGCTTCGGGAACGGCTGATGAGAGGGGGTTCGACGGTCAGTCTCGGAAGCGGACAAGCAATAGAGGGGGCACAAGGCAAAGGTGGAACGTGCCTTCGAGCGGTGGCATCTCATCATCATCGTCTTGGGCACTGGCCGGGGGATTGGCGCTTGTGCTGCCACCTTCTCCGGTCGAAGGCGTCATACCCTGGGCAGGAGCAGCGGCGTTGGCGTTCGCAGCCCCGGCGCCTCCTGCCGCACCAGCAGTACCGTTGTCCGGCTGCGCTCCGGCTGCGCCAGGGCGCGGGAGGAGCAGATTGGCCATGAAATCGGCAAAGAACCCGCCCGGGTCGGCGACCGGATCGGCGGCCGCGTCGGCTTCACCGCCTGCCGCCGGTGGAGCGACGCCGTTGTTCCCGTGGACGTGTCCCGGGTGGTGTCCGGCGAGGCGGTCGGCGGAGGCGATCAGGTCGACCTGCTCGACGATGGTGCGGACAATCTCGGGCGGGAGGTCGGCGAGGCTGAGACGGCGCACGGGTGCCACCTCTGTCTCGGCCGTGGGGTCGGAAGCGGGGTCCGCCATGACCGTGTCTGACTTGGAAGGGGGAATGGGCGCGGTGCTGCTGTCGGTGCTGCGGAGTGCGGACATCCCGGCGATGTCGATGCGGCGCCGGCGACGGTCGGCCGACTTGGACGTTATTCCCACTCAGTGCAGCTGTAGCTTGAGAGCTTGCTGTAGCGCGTCTCGTGCGTGCTGCGCTCGACGGCGGCCTGCGGTGCGGGGCAAAGAGCAGAAGCGGGGCTCAAGCGGCGGGAAAGGGACGCCTCGAGCGTCGAAGCGGAGCGGCCGAGACGAGCTTGAGTAGGCTGGCGCAGCGCGTAGAAGGCGGTGCTTGTCTCTGTCAGCGTCGTGCGCGTGTCCGCAGTCGGTCCGAGGGGCTGTAGGAGGAGAAAGAGCAAGACAACCCGCGTCGAGGGTCGGCGCGTGAAAGTCGCCCAACCGTCCCCCTCTCGTCAACGCTCATACACGCTCTGCAGGGCTCGGAGGCAAGCAAAGCTATGCCAGTCAAGTTAGTGCAGCCCGTCGCTCTCGCGCTGGATGCGCCTCGTCCGCTGCCGCGGCTGTCGCGTCCGCCCACCGTCGCCGAATGGATTCCGACCGTCTCGCTCGCGGTCTCGGCCGCACCGGAACACTTTCACGCCGCCATGCTGCAGCTAGTGCGCCATCCAGAACAGAGCAGCTCAACCATCCTGCGCGCCGACATCCTCGCAGACCAGGAGGCAGACGAGCACGACTTGAATTCGACGCAGACTCCAGCCGTCGTCGACCTTGAGGGCTACCGCTGTCGGCGCAGGATACGGCGCAGGATCATGCCGAATCGACCTCAGTTCGACTGGGCCATGGAGCAAGAGTGCCTCTTCTACGATCGCAGCGACGACGAACCTCCGGAACGAGCAGGAACCGACTCGCTCCTCCTCCTGCTGCCCGACTTTGCTCAGCTCGAGCGCGATCGGGGCGACTCTCGCTTGCCGTACTACCACCCTCAAGTCTATGCGCTCGCCCTACGCTACCTCGCCGACCACTCCGGCACCTCCGCCTCGATCCGGATCGACCTCGTCCCTTTGCCTTCTCAACCGCTCGCCGGCCCGCTTGCCCCGAACGATCGCCTGTTCCGCACGGCGCAAATGCTCGCCAAGTATGCGGTCAAGATCTGCAACGGCCTCGCGGAAGGGTACCAGAAGCGCATCCACCACGACCTGCTCGTCGGCCGGACCGCCGTGCAGGACACCTATCAGCTTCTCAAGGACAAGTATCAGTGAGTATGCGCTTCCACCTGACTTCGGAGCTTTTGTTAGGGCTTGCACAACCTGACCGAAGGTGTCCCCTTTGACGCTACCGACTCGACATCAGAACTGACCTGGATGCCCACTCGTCCGCGCTCCGCGTCACCTTCAGGTGGATGCTCAGGTCGTGGCAAGAATCGACCGACGCGACGAAGCATGTCTTCGAAGACGTGGCGATCGCAGCGTGGCTCGTCACGTACTGGAAAGAGGTGTATGCCGAGACGGGCGGGAAACCGCCCGGCGGGTTTGTCGACGTCGGCTGCGGCAACGGACTGCTGTAAGTGGTCTCGCTTGTCGATCTGCCAGACTCTGTCGGATACTCAAGCGTCCGACTCTCGCTACAGGGTCTACATCCTCCAGTCCGAAGGATTTTCGGGTTACGGCTTCGACTTGCGCGAACGCAAGTCCTGGGCGACGTACACCTCGCCCTGTCCGGACCTGCGCGTCGAGTCGCTGAACCCGGTTGAGCTGCTCTCCTGCGGTCTCGAGCCTGACGCCGCGGCGGCTGAGTGGCCGTTCCCGCGGGACTCTTTCCTCATTTTCAACCACGCCGACGAGATGACGCCATGGTGTCCGCTTCTCGCGGCCCTGACCCCTGGCGAGCGGGTCGGCTTTCTCAACATTCCGTGCTGCCTGCATGAGCTCGTCGGCCGGTTCGAGCGGCAGGTCTACTCGATCCCGGCGGCCTTTCTCGCGGACCTTCCGGCATTCGCAGAGGGTGGCGCCGAAGCGCCCCACGCGGCCTCTCTCCCCGCGGACGTGCATCCGCTCTTGCTCCCCTTCTACGCCGCCGCGCCACAGACCTACTCGTCCGGCGCGCCGCGCTCGAAAGCCGGCGCAGCACACGAAGGGGACGCGTCGATCCTCGGCGGGCGGTACCACGCGTACCAGCTGTACCTCGCGCACCTGACCCTTCGGTGCGGCTTCGTGCCCGCGCGCGAGGCGCTCCGGATCCCGAGCACGAAAAACTTTGGCCTCGTCGGCGGGCGCGCGGCACGATCGCCCGGATCGACGGGGCGAGGGGAGGAGGAGGTCCGGGATGAGGTGCGGACGCTGCTGCAGGAGGTGCGGAGCAAAGGGGAGTGGAAGGCACGACGACCCGAGGGCAAAGCTGGGGAGCATTGAGACGGCCGCGTAGCTATGCAGCTGTTTAGAAACTCAGAACCCCGGAAAAACGAGAGGAAAAATGTTGCGGCTCGCGGGACGAGGGAGGCGACGGATCACCGAGGCGACTCAGTCGGCGACATGTCGAGATCGAGGGGGAGGATGCGGACCAAGGAACGCTCAGATCGCCTGTACCACGGTCCGATATCTCGAAAGTGGGTGGACGCTGTCCAGGCCATTACCATCCGATGAATAGGGGTTGAATAGGTTGTTGGGGGTAATGATGTGATTAGTGAGCGGTGACAATTGGGGGGCGGGCCCGCGCGCGAGCGAGAGTTTCCGGGTTTCTCCTCACCCTCGTGTCACGCCCGCCGCGGCTGCTTCTCGTGTCGGACTCGCTCTTTTCCCTGCACCAGAGCCACCGGCTGAAAGACTAGCCCAACATGGTCAACTTCACCGTCGGTACGTCCTCCGTCCCCGTGCGCCCTCGCCGCGCGCGCCGTGTTCGCGCCGCCGGTGCCGCCGCCGTCGTGGCCGCCGCCCGTTCGAGCTCAACCGCGCCGTGCTAACTCGCCACCACGCCGCGCAGATGAGATCCGTGACCTCATGGACAGGCCGACCAAGTGCGTTGCCGAAGCTATGGAGCCGGATCGCGCCCGTCGAGCGCGAGGCCGCCGCGCGAGAGGAACAGCGAGCCGGAAGCTGACCCCCTCGTCCCCCCTCCTGCGCTCGCCTCCACTCTGCATCGCCATGCCCGCCCCTACAGCATCCGTAACAGTACGTGGCCAGTCGCAACTGATCCGCAGAAACCCGTTTGGCTGACTCGTTGGCCTCGCCCGCCCGCCTCTCCCCTCTTGCAGTGTCGGTCATTGCCCACGGTCCGTTACCGCTTCCCTCTCGCCAATCGCTTCGCATACCGCATACTGACAGTCCGTTGCTCTCGCAGTCGACCACGGAAAGTCGACCCTCACCGACTCCCTCCTGTCCAAGGCCGGTATCGTCTCGCAGCTCAAGGCCGGCGATGCCCGTGCCATGGACACGCGTGCCGACGAGCAGGAGCGCGGTATCACCATCAAGTCGACCGCCATCTCGATGTACTTCGAGCTCCCGAAGGACGACCTTCCCCAGGTCAAGCAGAAGTCTGACGGTGCGTCCAGAGCCCCTCCGGATCGGGCTCTAAAAGAGGCGGTCGGAAACTCACCCTGCGCCTCCCTCCCCTCCCCACTTGCAGGCGGCAACTTCTTGATCAACCTGATCGACTCGCCGGGTCACGTCGACTTCTCGTCCGAGGTCACGGCCGCCCTCCGTGTCACCGACGGTGCCCTCGTCGTCGTCGACACCATTGACGGTGTCTGCGTCCAGACCGAGACTGTCCTCCGTCAGGCGCTCGGTGAGCGCATCAAGCCGGTCGTCGTCATCAACAAGGTCGACCGTGCCCTCCTCGAGCTCCAGATCGCCAAGGAGGAGCTCTACCAGACCTTTGCCCGTACCATCGAGTCGGTCAACGTCATCATCGCCATGTACAACGAGGAGGCCCTCGGTGACTGCCAGGTCTACCCCGAGGCCGGCACCGTCGCGTTCGGCTCTGGTCTCCACGGATGGGCGTTCACCCTCCGCCAGTTCGCCACCCGCTACGCCAAGAAGTTCGGTGTCTCGAAGGACAAGCTCATGCCCAAGCTCTGGGGTGACAACTACTTCAACCCGAAGACCAAGAAGTGGTCGACCAAGGGCCAGGACGCCGACGGCAACCAGCTCGAGCGTGGTTTCAACATGGTGCGTTCAGTCTCCGAAACTCTGCCAGTACAGGCTCGCGATCCTGACCCTCTCGCCTCCCCGCCGCGCAGTTCGTTCTCGACCCGATCTTCCGCATCTTCGACTCGGTCATGAACTTCAAGAAGGACCAGATCGGCCCCCTTCTCGAGAAGCTCGAGATCGCTCTCACCTCGGACGAGCGCGACCTCGAGGGCAAGGCGCTCCTTAAGGTCATCATGCGCAAGTTCCTGCCCGCCGGTGACTCGCTCCTGGAGATGATTGTCATCAACCTCCCGTCGCCGGTTACCGCCCAGCGCTACCGTGTCGAGACCCTCTACGAGGGTCCCATGGACGACGAGTGCGCCGTCGCCATCCGCGACTGCGACGCCAAGGGCCCGCTCATGCTCTACGTCTCGAAGATGGTTCCCACCTCGGACAAGGGTCGCTTCTACGCCTTCGGCCGTGTCTTCGCCGGTACTGTCAAGTCGGGCCCGAAGATCCGCATCCAGGGCCCGAACTACCAGCCGGGCAAGAAGGAGGACCTCTTCGTCAAGTCGATCCAGCGTACCGTCCTCATGATGGGCGGCAAGGTCGACCCGCTCGAGGACTGCCCCGCCGGAAACATCGTCGGTCTCGTCGGTGTCGACCAGTTCCTGCTCAAGTCGGGTACCCTCACCACCTCGGAGACCGCGCACAACATGCGTGTCATGAAGTTCTCCGTCTCGCCCGTCGTCCAGGTCGCCGTTGAGGTCAAGAACGCCAACGACCTGCCGAAGCTCGTCGAGGGTCTCAAGCGTCTCTCCAAGTCGGACCCGTGTGTCCAGACCTGGATCGCCGAGACCGGCGAGCACATTGTCGCCGGTGCCGGTGAGCTCCACCTCGAGATCTGCCTGAAGGACCTCGTCGAGGACCACGCCGGTGTCCCGCTCAAGATCTCCGACCCGGTTGTCGGTTACCGCGAGACGGTCCAGGCCGAGTCGTCGATGACGGCGCTGTCCAAGTCGCAGAACAAGCACAACCGTATCTACCTGAAGGCGCAGCCGGTCGACGAGGAGGTTGCCAAGGCTGTCGAGTCGGGCAAGATCGGCCCGCGTGACGAGTTCAAGGCGCGTGCCCGTGTCCTCGCCGACGAGTACGGCTGGGACGTCACCGACGCCCGGAAGATCTGGTGCTTCGGTCCGGACGGCCAGGGCCCCAACTTCCTCGTCGACACGACCAAGGGTGTCCAGTACCTCAACGAGATCAAGGACTCTTGCGTCGCCGCGTTCCAGTGGGCCACCAAGGAGGGCCCGTGCGCCGAGGAGATCATGCGTTGCACCCGCTACAACATCCTCGATGTCACCCTCCACACCGACGCCATCCACCGTGGTGGTGGACAGATCATCCCGACTTGCCGACGTGTCGTGTACGCCGCCGCCCTCCTCGCCGACCCGGGTCTCCAGGAGCCGATGTACCAGGTCGAGGTCCAGTGCCCGGAGAACGCCCTCGGCGGTATCTACGGCACCCTCAACAAGAAGCGCGGTATGGTCTTCTCGGAGGAGCAGCGCCCGGGTACGCCGATGTACACCGTCAAGGCGTACCTGCCCGTCAACGAGTCGTTCGGTTTCACCGGCGAGCTCCGCGCCGCGACCGGTGGCCAGGCGTTCCCGCAGATGGTGTTCGACCACTGGTCGACCATGAACGGCAAGATCACCGAGAAGGGCTCCAAGTGCGAGGAGCTCGCCATGTCGATCCGTACCCGCAAGGGTCTCAAGCCCGAGATCCCGACGGTCGACCAGTGTACGTCCCCTCTCTTCAGGCTTCTCGCTCGCCCTGCCGCGTTCGCTCACCTTGGCTCGATCTCTTCGCGCAGACTACGACAAGCTCTAAGCGCTTTTTCTCGGGATTCTCTTGTCTCTTTTAGTTCACCTTTCCCGGCCCATCATACTGCAAACCAGAATGTTGAGATCTATTCCCTACATTTCGCTGCCTGTGCTCTGTGACTTTGGGTCGAGTTTGGAGAGATATGGTCTTGTGGGATGCACCGCCACTCGTCTCCGGATTCCCTCCTATATTCCGTCACTCGCTGCTGAGCCATGCAAGCCCGATCTGCGCCGCTGGGCATTCGACGCTTCAGCAGTCGCTCTTCGGCATCAGCTGCGCTTGACCGGCGGTCGCTGGACGTCTATGCGCGGGCGCGGCAGGATCAGCTGCAAGGCGACAAGTCGAGCGCGCCCATCTCGCGCTCGAGCGCCGCCAAGCGCGGCAAAGTGCCGCACGCCGATGTGGCGCTGCCGGAAGAGCTCGAGAAGACGGTCACGCGCATCATAGACGGTCAGTCGAGCGAGGGTGGACTCGACGGTCAAGACGAGGACATGACTGAAACCTCCGCACGGGCTCTGCACAGGAATGGACAACAAGCGGGCGATTCATGATCGCGCATTCGAGCTGTACCGACGACTACGGCATACGAGCGGACCGCAGACGAGCCAGCCGTCGGCAGAGAGGCTCCATTTCGACGTTTCCACCTCGGTCGCCTACCTCGCCGGGATCATGCCGGCCGTCTACACTGCGACGCTGAGCGTCTTTGAGATTCTGCGACAGCGACTCGAGCTCCTGGCGACCACAGGCAAGGGAGGAGGGCCAGAAGAGGTGTGGCAACCG
This sequence comes from Rhodotorula sphaerocarpa, assembly GCA_024713535.1. Classification (NCBI taxonomy): domain Eukaryota; kingdom Fungi; phylum Basidiomycota; class Microbotryomycetes; order Sporidiobolales; family Sporidiobolaceae; genus Rhodotorula; species Rhodotorula sphaerocarpa. The sequence continues at coordinate 405,587 of JANIBP010000004.1, read as the reverse complement.
GACCGACTCGTCGACTACGGAAGCGGCACGGGCAGCGCGGCGTGGGCTTTCGAACGCGTCTGGGGCGTCGAGTCGAAGAACGGCGCTCAGAAAGAATACATCGGCTTCGAGTCGTCGCGGCCGATGCTCGAGCTCTCGAGCGGTCTCTTTGGCGCCATTCCGCTCCGACACACCGACGACGGCGCCGAGGCCGGGCAGCTCTCGTCGAATCGGCTCGATGCCCGCGCCCACCACATCCAGGTGCCGGTCGCGCCGACGACCTTGGCCAAGATGCAACTCGCTCCGACCTCGTACGCCGATAAGCGGACGATTGCGCTCGCGGCCTTCTCGCTCGGAGACCTGGGCCGATCCTCCCGAAAGGAGCTAGTCCAGGCCATGTGGGACTCGGGCTCCGAGTACATCGTCCTCATTGATCGGGGTACCCCTCGCGGAAGCCGCATGGTCATCGAGGCGCGAGACCAGCTGCTGGCGTATGGGCGGCGAGAAGTCCATCGCGCTCGCGGCGTCGAGGTCGAAGATCAGGTCGATCTCGATCTGCATGCTGTAGGCTTGGAGATCATGCCGGAAGGCGCCGAAGAGGGCTCCAATTCCTCCCCCGTCGACCCGTCATTAGGCTCCCACGTTATCGCCCCCGTAAGTGGACCCGCTGGCCCCACCTACTTGGTCCCGTACTCACTGCGCGTGGCTGCAGTGTCCGCACGATGCGCGTTGTCCGATGAGCGGATCGACGCGAGGTTTCTGCCACTTCTCTCGACGACGTGAGTGGCCGTCCTGCTTCGGCTCCGGCGGGTCAAAAGATCTGACTAGAGTGTTTCCTTCCGCAGTCCAGATCCCCGACTTTCTGCAGAAGACGAAAGGCACGAAGCGCGGAGAAGACGACGCCAAGTACTCCTACGTGATCATTCGTCGCGGACAACGTCCCGTACCCCGCGAGCCGGAACGACCATCCGCCTTCGCCGACATGCTCGCCTCGCTCGATGCTGGCCGTCCTGCTACCGCTGCAGACACGACGTCAAGCCCCGGTAGTACGATGACCGTTTCGGCTACGCAAAGCGAAGCGCCAGTCGACCCGGCTGCTGATTTGGCGTGGGCGAGGATCATCGCCCCTCCTTCCAAGGGCTCCGGGCACGTCACGCTCGATACGTGCGCGTCCAGCGGTATGTCACGGGGTCTCTTTGCTTATCGTCCAGGTTGACGTTGACCAGGTGCATTTGATTGCTTGCAGGCGAAATCGAGCGCCATGTCGTCAGCAAGCGACTCGGTCGCCAGCCGTACTACGACGCCCGCAAATCCGCCTGGGGCGACTCGTTCCCGCACAAGGCACACAACGGCCCGATCCCTTCTCCCCTGACGGCCGAGTCGACCTCGGCCTCGCATGCGGACCGCGACCGCAAGCCGCAGAACAAGTTCGGCGGGGACTTCAAGGAACGGACGACCAAGGCGGAGCGGCAGCAGGGTCGCGAGGCCGCGCGCGAGCTGCGCATGGGCGCTCGGCGCGACAGGAGTATGCGAAGGGAACATGCGCGGGCGGCGCGGGAGGAGCAGAGCCGCTCGGCGGCGCGGCTCGGTGGCAGCGCGGACGAGCACGGCGTGATCGAGTATGAACTCGATGCCCAGGGCAATATCATCTAGACCTTTGTCTCTTGTAGATCGTCACTCCTCTCATGTTGCATGCCAAGATTATCGCATCTTGCAAGTCATGGGCTTCCAGGGGCGCAAGCGAACGAGGGCCTTTCACGAACCTGACTTAGTGATCTCGTCATACGAGCAATATTGTCACAGATGAACGATAGATGCTACGCCCTTACGCCCTCGAGGATGCGGCGCTCGCCCTCCTTCGTGATCGCCTCGACGCCCCCGTCGCGCCCACGCAGACCCTGCAGGAGGCGCTTGCCCGCCGCGCTCTTCAACAGCTCGTTCGCCTTGAACGAAGAGCGGACGAGGGGTCCGCTCGCCCAGTACAGGAAGCCGAGCTCTTCGGCCTGCTTGGCCCAGAAGTCGAACTTTTCGGGCGAGATGTAGGACGAGACCTTCATGTGCCGCTTGGTCGGGCGCATGTATTGCCCGAAGGTTACGACGTCGACGTTGTTGGCTCGGAGGTCTGTGCCGATCGAAATGGCTCATCAGCGCTCTGGCAACAAATCTTGCATCCGCAGCCGGGCCGCACTCACCCCGAAGAGTCTGCAGAACCTCCTCGTCGGTCTCGCCGACACCGAGCATGATACTGGTCTTGGTGATCAAACCCTCCTTCGCCTCCTTGGCGACCCGGAGCACCTCGAGACTCTGTCGGTACTTGGCGCGCGGGTCCCGGACGAACGGCGTCCGCGACTCGACCGTCTCCATGTTATGCGCAAAGACGTCGAGTCCGGAGCGGGCGACTTGCTCGATCGCCTCGACGTTGCCGGCAAAGTCGGGCGTCAGGGCCTCAATGAGGATGTGCGGTGCTCTGTACCAGGGCTGTGAGTCAGGGTCTGTTCTCGGAAGGGGAAGTGCGCGGACGGAGCGCACTTGGACTTGGTCCGACGAATGGTGTCGGCAATGTGACCGGCTCCGCCATCAAGCAGGTCTGTGTGCGGGCCGACTGTCAGACTGCTAGTGCGGGAGATGGGGACGATAGACTGTCCGACGCACCGTCACGGTCGACCGAGGTCATGACAATGTAGCCAACTCCCCACCGCGAGATGGCTTCTGCGGTGTTCTCCGGCTCGTGCACGTCGAGAGGCGGTGGTGCTTTGGAAGTCTTGATCGCGCAGAACCTGCAGCCGCGAGTGCAGGTGTCGCCCATGAGCTAGCAGAGGGGGCAGGGCGAGGAGGTCAGCTGTTTCTGCTGCAGACGGACGAATCGGAGACGGGTCGGGCTCACCATGATGGTCGCCGTTGCGTCTCCCTTGTCGCCTCCCCAGCACTGTCCAATGTTGGGGCATCGCGCCTCCTCGCAGACGGTGTGGAGCTTCAGCCCGCGCAGGTCCTGCTTGATCTTGTTGTAGCTTGCCGAAGTCGGGATCTCGGTCTTGAGGTAGCTCGGCAGGCGGGGTCTGGAGCGGTTGAGTCGGCTGTCAGCTCATCATCAGGACAGAATAGCTACAGACCAGATCGTACGTACGTCTTGTTCTTGGTAAAGACGACGCGTGAGGAACCTTCGGACGAGCCGTCGGCGCCGAGAAAGTCGTCGATGCGGGCGTTGTCTGCTCGAAGTTTGTCGAGACGGGGCCGATGCGGCGCTGCTGCTGCTCCTGCTGTGCTCGTCGAGGCGACCGGCGCCGGAGACGCGGCGGTGGCGAGCGAACGGACTCCGCTCGAGACGGCGCGGCGCTGCGATTCATACTCCGGTCAGCGCCTCGATGGGACAGGGCGCAGTTCTAGCTATCCACTCACAGAGACGAGCGCTGCCATGACTCGCTACGGTGTGCTGGGAGGCGTGCAGGCACTCTCCCCAACTTGACTGATGTGCCCGCGGTGGCGCGGAACGCCGCCAGCTTGCCTTTTGGCTCGTCCTCTCGGCTTGCCTTAAGGTGGCGAAATTCTGTCAACTCCGCAGTCGTGCATATACTCGGACTCGAAGATATCGCATTCTGGTCTGACGGGAATCACGAGAACAGAGAAGCGATTGACGGATGTGTTTGGCGGAACATGCTACACTTCCAGGTCCGGTCGAGGGTCTCGCTTGATCGCGTCGAACGCCTCCTCGGCCTCACGATCCGTTCCATCGCTCGACCGTGGCTCCGTCGTCCTGATCCACCCTCGTAGCCCAGCACCTCGTACGTCATCGACAACGTTGAACTTGACCGCCTCGTTCCCCGTCGCGCAGAAGAACCCGCGCCGAGTCTCGGAACCCTCCGCGGGAGCTGCCTCCGCCTCGGCCGGGGCGGTCATACGCGGACCTGCGAGGGTCATCCGGGCGAAGAGCTCGAGGACGTTCGGTGGGCGCGAGGGGTCAGACAGGTACGGACGCAGCAGATCTGCGACCGGGGGCAGTTCTGTCAGCCGAGCGGGCCGCGAGTACCATCCGGCACCGACATAAGCGTACCGAGGATGTAAGGCTTGCGCGAATGGCCGATCGGAGTCGACAGAAAGACCTTATCGCTTGGGATGCTGCTCGAAATCGGCTCCTGCTTGGCGCCCTTCGGGATGTACCGTCCGACGAGCAAGCCTGCGCGGACCGGCGTCAGTTGGCTGCGATTAACGCTCTCGGCGTCCTGCTGCCGTATAGCTCTGGCTATGCGCACCTTCGTAGCAGCGTCGGTGTTTCGTCCCGAGCGGCCAGACCGGCTCGCCGGTTTCCGCCGCGATCTTGACCCAGTACCATTCGACAACGTCGCAGACGGACCAGGCCGGAAAGAGTTTGTCCTTGACGAGACGGCGGAACTGCAGAGATTCGGGCGAGATGAGGACCGGTGAGCAACGATCGAGACAGACGCGTACGGACCTTGACTCGGTTCGTGAGCCAGACGGCCACAAGCGCGGGCTTGTCCCCGAGTAGCGCCGGGACATCGAGCTGCCACAGGTCGTACGGATCAAAGGTTTCGTAGCTGGACGAGCGAGTTGCCGAAGCATTGGGCCAAGGGGGACTGCCGAGGCGCATCAGCATCGAGGCGAGCGAGCAAGCAGGCCATGGTAGGCAGCAATGGAAAGCGGGACGGACTCGATGAGCAGGACGTCCCAGCCGCCCTTTTCACGACCGAGCTGCGCGAGCCCCGAGGAAGGGTCGGACCAGCGCTTCATATCGGAAAGCAAGAAGCCGCTCGACGCCGGTAAAAGCAGGGTCGGGAGTGCTTCGGTGGGGGCATCGATCAGCCGTAGCTTCTTGGCCGTGGTAGTCGAGTCGTTGAGGATGAGTCGGTGAAAGAATTCCCTCGCATCCAAGGTGCTCAGTTCCCCCTCGGGGAGGGCGAGAGGCGATGTAGCCGGGCCTTTGTCACCGCAGCTGCAGGCCAGCTCGACGAGGTCGATTTCTGGCCGCTCAGCAGTTTTGTCGGATCGCCATTCGAAGCCCTTCGGCGGGCCGGTCCAGGCGTCCTCTGCAGCTGAGCCGTCTCGCCAGCTGGCCCGCACCGCATCGACGGCCGCCTGCAGCCGAGGCAGGATCGCGGCATGATGCGCGTCCGTCTCCTGGTCGGTCGTCGTCGTCTGCCGGTTCTCCTGGCGTTCGCGGTAGCGGAGCCAGTCGGCGGGTGAAGCCGTCTCGTCCGGACGGTCGACGCGTCGTCGCTTCCGCCGGCTGTTTCCCACATCTGCGCCCGTAGTCTCGGTTGTGTCGTCGCGCTTGTATGGTTGTTCAGGCGGTGGGTCGAACAGCAGGGTGGCCGCGGCGTCGAAGGCTTCGACGATGGAGGTCGGCGCGGAGACGAGATGATGAGCACGGAGGGCGAGCTGGCCCGTGGAAGAGTCAAAGTCGGGCACTTCGACAGTCTGCAGCACGCTGCACATAGCGAATAGGAGCTGTGCGTCTGGCGACGGAAGATGGTTCTGCTCAAGAGCGGCCCCTGATCATCTTCCGCCTCCACCTCCTTACTTTCACCTCCCATCAACTGCTGGCCTCGGCCGTCTTTGTTTGGCCATACACAGCGGTAATTCTTCTCGAGCTGCCCAGTATTCGTCCTCGTCGTGAGACGCCGACGGAGGCAGTACAGTCCGAAGGCTGTCCCCCTGCCGGCGGACAGCAGCGCTGTGCAGCGGGCTCGTACCGGGTTTTGCCGCCCGTGGTCCTTGCATTACCTTGCTTGCGTGCCTGACATAGCACCTTATGGCTGAGAAACCCCCAGAACGCCGCAATGGAACACCGATGATGGCCCGTGGACCATGGCGCCCTCGCCCCGAACGCTGGCCCCCTCGTCGACGGAAGGTTTTCTTCAGCCGTGTACATGCTCACGGTGAGCTCGCTGAAGTGGGTCAGATCGGGTGCGCTCTTCGCTCAAGCTCAAGCGCGGAGGCCAGAAGAGAAAGGACCCTCGACTTCGACTGCGGCTTCTACCGGAAGAGAGCGACGGTTGGGAATGGAGTCTCAGGGTTGACAGCAGGAAATGACGGTTCGAGCAACACTATACCCGGCCTCGAGAGTGAGGGCGGGAACGCCAGCGCGCTTGCGCTCTCTCCCTCTCTCTCGCCATCTTCGAAAGATTCGGCATCCTGAGCGGTCACATCGGAGGACATCAGCCACACGGGTTCTTCTGCGCTACTGAACGTCAAATGCTCTTGGAGAGCCACCTGCCTGCTTCGGCCGGAGCAGGACTTTGCGGTGCTTTGAAGGTGAGCAACGGTCAGCACCGGTATTCATTTTGCCGAACATCGGATCAACCTTCCGGACTCAATACAGCTCGTTGCCTTTGCCGACTTCGCTTACAGGTGAATTTTGGAAAGTGTGGGTGTACATCGGAGATCAGTAGCTGAATGAGACGATGGGAGAGCAGTCTTCGTCGGACAATGCGGAGCTGAACTGCAGCGGGAGCCTGCCAGGAGGCAATGCTCCTTGCTTCCTCTTGTGCTGCAAGGACGGCAATCCCGCGGTACTCCGGCAGAGTAACGGGCTGACTCAATGCGGCCGGGTCTAGGGAGGCCAGCTGGAGCAAGCTTGGGCGGATGGCATCTCTGTCTGGGGATGCAAAGATACACAAGCTTGCTCCCCACGGCTTCAAGGCGGTCACCCGCAGGCAATCTTGAGAGGCTTAATCCAGTAGCAGATGCGCACACACTGTGAGCCCTGCTTTACTCGGCGTAGGGTACAGTACTGCACTGACCTTCGCACTTGAGAAGGCCATCTTCTCAGCGCCTAGCAGAGCCTGTTGGGAGCGAATCAGCCCAGAGGGTCTACAGAGATAACCGCAGTGACCACCCCCGGATAATCGGCGGGCGCGGCCCCAAGAGAGGGACCCAACCGCGAGGGGTCGAGGGCACTGCTGAGTTACCCCTGCCTCCTTCCGAATCGACGAGGCCTGACTCGAGCGCGAATGTATAAGGACCCAATGCAGCGCGATTCCTCCTCCTCCGTCGCCGCGCCATGCTGCGACCAGCGCCAGGGGCTGCGTACGACAGCGGGAAGGAAGGAAATAGGGGATCCCAGACAAGAGGACGACTGCGGGCACGAGGCGAGGAGGGTGCAAACGAGGGTAGGGAGTGGTAGCAAAGTGTCTGTGCGAGGAAGCAGGAAGGTAATGCAGAAGCTCGGCAGCCTGAGCGGGTGGACGCTCCAGGGGCCGACGGAACGAGGAACGAAGGGAGGGTATGCGAGGAGATCGAGGACCGAGAGGGAATCGGAATCCAGAGAACGAGACGAGAAATTGCGAAGAATCAGAGCCACCGACACCTAGGCTCAGTAGTGCATTTGATGTTCCGGCCGGTACGGCACGCCATAGTCGATCGCAGGCGACACCATGACCGACGGCGGCATGCCGTGCATCGGGGGCTGCTCATACGGGTTCGGGAGCGGACTCGCCGACGGCGGCGGGTGGTACGGAGTCTGACCAGGAGAGCCGGGCCGCATTGATGCAGACGAGCCGGCGCGGTGAAGCTCGCCGAATGCGTACGGCTGCTCCTGCGGGTAACCCGGGGCAGGGGCTGCCAAGACGTGCCGCGTCAGCGATGCGGTCCAGAAGCTTGCCCACAAAGATCAGAGCAAAAACCTACATGGGCTCGTCGGCGCACCATAATACGACTGCTGCACGTAGTGCGGCCCGCCGTACGGCAGCGTGGGCATGGCATGCAGACTGACAACGACCGCACGAAGTTTCAGCGCTGCACTCCACACTCAGCAGCTCCAAAGCAGACACTCACCCCTCGCTCATCTGGGGCGTTCCTTCGGCGTAGCTGTTCTTGCCCCCGGAATCGCTGCGCGAGAGGCTCGGCGAGTAGCCCGGTCCGCCGGCGGCGTGCGCCCCCGGACCATATGGCCGGTCGTCGCTCAACCCGCTCAAGTTGCGCGCGTGCGCGAGGGTACCAGGCACGAGGTGCGCGTCGTCCGGGTCGAACGGCGAGTGGTTGTTCAAGTCCGGGTCGGTCGGGTTCGGTGAGTAGTCGAGCTCGGAGCGGAGGCGCTTCTCGAACCGCTTCGAGGGGGACAGGGCCGTCTTGCGGATGACGGTCCAAATTGCGAGCGCGCCGACGACGACGGAACCCACGACGATGATGGCGATCAACGCGGGCTTGGGCAACCCGCCCGAGGAGGACGAGTCGCTGCCGTTCGAGTTGAGCGCCGCATTCGAGCCCGAGGCCGATGCGGCCGAGGAGGATCCCGTCGACGTTGCGCTCGAGGACAGTCCAGAGCCGGACGAGGTGCTCGCGTTCGTATCCGACGACGTCGATTGCCCCGACGCGCTCGTGGCGTCCGAGCTGGCCGGGCGGGACGCGGCGTCCGTAGCCGAGCTCGCGCTCGCGGCAGTCGACTCGGTCGGCTTCGAGGCAGCAGAAACAGAGCTCTGCTGCTGAGCGGTCGAAGCGGCGGCGTCGGTCGCAGACGCCGACGTTTGAGCCGCCGAAGTCTCCCCCGCTGAGGACGGAGTCGTGGGCGCCGCCGCCGCGGCCGAAGAAGTCGCTGCCGCACTCGTAGAAGCCGCCGCCGCCGCGGAAGACGTCGCACTCTGCGCCGCCGGGTCCGCCGCCGCCGCCGAAGTCGAAGCGGTCGCCGCCGCCGCAGCGGACGTTTGTGCGCTCGCCGCCGCGCTGGTCGAGCCCGCCGCCGTCTCCTTGCTCGACGAGCTATCACCGCCGAACCCGCCAAAGAGCCCGCCGAGGCCGAACTGGCGCTTGTGCCGGAGGTGCATGCGCTGGTGGCTCTCGAGGCCGGTGTCGAGGGCGCGGGCGACGAGGTCCGGCTGCTGTTGCTGCTGCTGGTGCGCGAGGGCGACCGTCGCCAGAGCGAGGATCGAGAGCGACACGCCTGCCGTGCTGTGGACCTTCATCTTGAGGCTTAAGGACGATGCGGCGAGGTTCCAGCGGGCGGTTGAATGGTCGATCTAAAGGTCCGCAGCGGGCACCTGCTCGGCGGGTGCGTCCTCCTCAGTCGAATACGATCGCGCGCGCAAGAGTCGCGCAGGACGTGTCTTGTGCGAGTGTGGTCACGGCCAGCGTGATTGGGGAGAACAGGGAACGAGTGTGGACGCGGCCAACGACGCCAACGGACGGTCGCAGGCGGAAACTGCACGAGCGACATGTCAGCGGCCTGAGCGCGCACTCGGACACGAGATCAGCGCGCTCGGAGACTAAGTACGTAGCCGGCTGCTAGCACTATTGCCCTCTACGCACCAGAACGAGCGAGGAGGGAGTCGTGAGGCGAGGACAACCGCGAGCGGTTTTGTTGTTGTTCGTCTTGCAGAACTTGAATGAAAAATCGCCAAAGTCTCGCACGCGCTATTGATGACGCGCATAAACTCACTCCAACGCTGTGTATCGATCGCATGGATGCGCGTACAAGTACACTTCACAGCCGTTGAGGCAAAGAACTAGACGACACAAAGGACCCCGAGAGAGAGAGAGAGGGAAGAACTGATGCGAGAGGCGGGATCCGGCCGGAGACAAAGACGCCGAACATGGGGATGAGGGAGAGTCTGCCGGTCGAAGGCAGGCGGGCAAGCACGAGGATGAGCTCATGATGGGGTCAGGCACGGCGCAGGGGCAAGGAGCGCTCCGCCGGGGAGACGGGGAGCGAGGGAAAAGGCGAGGCAAAGAGACAGATGCGAGGGATGCGAGCGGAGGAAAAAGTAAAGAGAGGCGAATCGGGCAGCAAGCTGCTGACGGCCTTAGAGGACTCCGAAGAGATCCTCAGTCGCGCAGCAAAACTGCAGGCCGAAATGATCTCGAATCAGTAAGATTCCGTCCCTGGAGACGACCTGGATATCGGCTCGGGTCGAGGAGACGCACCTTGCCACATGCGACACTGGCCGACAGTGAGTATTCAGAGATGGCAATCTTCTCATCGACGAGGTGGTCTGCAAAGTTGTCGGGTCTGCGTGGCGCGTACCGTCAGCTCCGCCGCGCTTTGACTCGATCTCACAAAAGTTGCGATGTGGCGGGCCACGTACCCGTGTGCCATCGCACCGACAAAGACACAGATCGAGTGCGTGTCGGCGATGGTCGGCAGGTAATCCCGCAATCGCACGGGCTTGGCGTCGAAGGAGAGCGCTGAGGAGGGAAAGCAGATTGCGAGTTAGGACCTTGTCTTGAGCGGGTGGCCAAGACACGCTGTAACGCACTGATCTTGTGACATTGCGAAGGGAGGTGATCGGTGATGGGGTTCTGCACGAGCCAAATCGTCAATCTTGTCGCCCCATTGCGCTCGTAAGGACAATACAACTCACCTTGATAACTTTCAGCAGCTTCTCCGAGCCGTTGATGGATCGGATCGACAGGCGATGCAGCAATTGCACTGTGGGTGTAGGGACCGTGGTTAGCAGAATACTTGAACACACGCCCAGGGTGTTGGTCTTGAACGCACCCATCAACCCGCTGAACCGCTTGAACGTCCGCGGGATCCGAACCGCGGGGTTCACTTCGATGAGGACTCCCTTGGCGGTGTGGATGTACACCTGCAATCGGCCTGCCTTGTTGAGCGGCGAGTCGAGGAGGGTCAAGAGGCACTGGAGGGGAAGAGCAGATCGATCAGCGAATGGGGCTTGCTCGCCTCGGCGGGCAGACGTGTCTCACCTGGTGCGTGATGTCGGGCCGGGCGTGCGCAATATCCCGTCCCATCTTGGCGAGCACGCCCTGGTGGTCGTCACAGTTCAGGAGACTGTACTTGTCGTCGCCCTTTCCGCCGCGCTGACCCGCGGGGGCCGAGTGCTTGTACGTCTCGAGGCACGCCTGCTCGAGGACGACGATCAAGCGGCGGGTCGAGTCCTTGTCGGCGTTGGTTTTTGGGGCCTTGGGCGCGGCGGGGATCATGGTCGGGTTCAGCGGGGGAGACCCGGGCGCGGGCCGTTTCCGCGAGACGGGCTTGTTGGGCTTTTCGATCGGAATGGCCGCGGGACCGGGTTTGCCTCCGGTGGTTGCGGGGACGAACGAGGGCGCCGAAACGGAGAGGACCGACGAGCCTGCGGCCTTCTTGCTGTTGCTGCCGCTGGCGGCCGCGTCGGCGCCGTTGACCGGCGCGGGCGACGCTTGAGTGTCCGACATGATCGCTGACTGCTGCAGAGGGCTGGAGCTAGCGGGCGGCGGCTATCGTGGAGTTGAACGAGGAGGAGAGCTCGAGCGGGTCGGCACGGCGAGCGACCGGCAACGGGCAGTGACGGCGGCAGTGGGGCAGTAAGACAGTGCTAAGCGCTTCAGCGAGCTTTCTGCAGCGGTTCGGGCGAGTCTGGAGGCTGTGGGGCGGGGCAGCGCGAGCTCGAGGGCACGGAACTCGGCCGCGCCAAAATCCACCAAGTCGAGTCGGTCGCTCCGCGGAACCGGCGAAAAGTGATCGGGAAGATTAGAAAACGGCGACACTTCAATGTTAATACACCCGGATTAGAAACTTGGTCGTACTACGCCCGTCCCTTACGCTTTCAATCCACACACCACCATGCTTTCGAGATCTATCGCTGCCCAGCTCCGGGCTGCTGCCAAGCCGCAGCGCTATGGTACCTTCTCCACCCCCGCCGCAGCTGCTGGCGCCGCCGCGCACTTTTCCTCGTCCCGCTCGGCGCCTTTCGGCTCATCATCATCGCGCCTCGACCAGCAACCGCCTTCTCCGCCGACCAGCCAGGCCAATGCGGCGCCAGAGCCTAGGAATAGCTCGTCCCAGCAGAACCGGACCCAGGCAGGCGCAAGTTTGCGTTCCTCCGAATAATCCGCCACCCGTAGATCGTATCCCCCTGCAGGCTACTGACCATAGATCGGCTTCCCCTACAGCCCTTTACGCTCAAAGCCGGCGCCCTCTTCGTCGCCACCGGCGTTGGACTCTGGTTCTACTTCCAGTCCGAGAAGGACAAGGTCCGCGAACGGAAACGTGCCGAGACTGCAGCCGCCCGCGTCGGAAGGCCCAAGATCGGCGGCCCGTTCCAGCTGACCGACCAGGACGGCAACACGTTCGGCGACAAGGACTTGCTGGGGAAATGGAGCATGGTTTACGTGCGTCTTCCGACCACTGGAGAGAGCTGTTCCAGGCGTGCTGACTTCCCTGGACTTCGTCTGTCCGCAGTTTGGCTTCACCAACTGCCCCGACATCTGCCCTGAAGAGCTCGACAAGATGACCGTGGTTGTTGACTCAGTCTGTGCGTGTTTCAATCCTATACAGAGAGTAATGGGAGGAGGACCACGAGGAGCTGATCTGCTTCCGCTTTCAGCTGGATCCCACAAGACCGACATCCTGCCGGTCTTCATTACCTGCGACCCGGCACGAGATGACGTCAAGGCGGTCAAGACCTATGTCAAAGGTGTGCACGCGGCCATTGGCGATCTTTCTCAAGACCGCGCGACTCACCTCCGAACTTTCCCGCCTGCCCCCTCGCAGACTTCCACCCGTCCCTCGTCGGCTTGACGGGCACTTATGAGGACATCAAGAAGACTTGCAAGGCCTAGTGCGTCCCGACGTTCTCAACCTGACGAGGTCCCCCAACTGACACATCCCCTCCGCGCCCTCAGCCGCGTCTACTTCTCGACCCCGCCCAACACCAAGCCCGGCGACGACTACCTCGTCGACCACTCGATCTTCTTTTACCTCATGGACCCGACCGGCAAGTTCGTCGACGCCTTCGGCCGTTCGATGGGCGCGCAGGACGTCGCGGACAAGGTCCGCGGGTACCTCGACGAGTGGAAGGAACATGGCGGCAAGGGCAGCTGGAGCGATACGCCGACGTCCTAGGACGGACGGCCACAAGTCTCGCAGAGAACCTTTCACCTCCGAAGATGTAGCCAGCCACGCTGGATGTTTATACAGTTCCCTCGTCGCAACCTCGCATGTCTCAGCGTCTCTCGCGCGCGTCTGGCTCGGAAGCGAGGCATCGTAAGGCCTCAAGAGAGAAAGAACGGATGAATGCCATGGAGAAGAGAGACAATAGAGATGCGTCTAAATAGTCGATACACAACACGGGTCGGACTGGGGCGCAAATGACCAGAGCTGTCGCGGAGCGACGGGTGTTTGGCCGTCTATACGTTCGGAGTAAGGCTGCGCCGGTGTCCGATAGAGTCAGTTAGGCCGCTCGGTGTAGGGAATTAAGCAGAACTACGCACTAGTCGTAGCGGAGGAAGTTGTCGACGTCGGCGGACGCCAGTGACGCGAACTGCCGCGCCTCGACCCAGACCCAGATCTGCGTGCGAGAGAGGAGGTCAGCTGCTGGAAGGGCCGCTTTGCTCCACCTCCAGCCGGCGCTCACCTTGGCCATGCTCGCGAGGCTCTTGACGTCCATGCTGCCGCCCGCATGCGCGAGCTGATCCGTCCCGACCTGCTTGCCGAGCTGCCGCAGGATCGGCAGCGCGCTCTTGAACAAGTCCATCTCCGGGTCGAGTTGCCGCCCGATCCCCTCGAGGAGGAGGATCGAGATGACCGTGTTGACAAAGTCGGCTTCCATCTTGACGTGGTGCTCCCGCACGTTCGTCAGGACCTGGCTCAGCACGTCGGCGATCTTGATCTTGGCGAGCGAGAAGGTCTGGCTCTTGACGCCCAGAACCAGCTTCTGCATCTTGAGCGCGAAGGTCTCGTCGTCGATCACCAGCTCGGGCGCCCGACACCGCTCGACCATGAGTTGCCCGGCGCGGTAACCATCAAAGCTCGCGACCGCTGTGAAGAGGTCGAGAAAGTTGCGCCGGTTCGACTCGTTCAGCCGCGTGACCAGACCGGTGTCGATAAAGACAATCTCGGGTTGGTACCCGGCGTCCTCGAGCCGGTCGAGCTCGGCGAGCCAGGCGTTCTTGTCGTGCTTGAGGGAGCGCAGTCGGTGGACGATCTCGACGCCGTGCGTGTTGTCCGACACGTCCGCGGCGTCCGGCTCGGGCGAGTCGACCAGACCCGCCCACAAGGAGGAGAGCATGCTCCGCGTCGACGGCTTGAACCACTTGACCATGATGTTCTGCGAGGCAGGAGGTGGGCGGTGAGCGGATGATCATCTACGTGGAGAGCGAGTCATGGCCCAGACGGCTTTGTCCCGTCAGGAAATGGACTGCTTACTCCAGGCTGCAGGTAGAGCGGCTTCAGTCAATTGATAGGCTCATCGCTAGACTGGCGCGAGCAGGGACGCACGTGCAAGTCGGAGTGGACAAAGTTGTCGATGAGGAGCATATTCTGCGATGGTAGCGCGGGTAAGCCAGGGTCGGTACATTCAAGCCGCGCGAGGACCCACCAGGAAAGCATCCAGCCCGAGGTTCGCTATCCGGTGATCGAACGGCCCGGCTCCGTTTGTCAGGAACAGCTCGAGCGGGACCGCATCCTCGAACTCCTCGATCAGCACGCGCGGCGCCGTGTACTGCTTGAGCGCGCGAGGGAACGACACCGTCGGGCGGTGCATGAAGTACTTTTCGAACGTGACTGCGGACGACGATCCGATACTGTTCAGCTCCTGACAATGATCCGCCGAGAAGGCGACTTGGGCGTACCGAGGTTATTGGCCTCGATCCGGAGGTCCACCTGACTCATCATCATCTGCCCAAAGACCTGCACCTCCTCCGGGAAGCTGAGCCACTCCATCCCAGGGAGGGAATTGAGCATCTTGGCAAAGAACATCATGATCTTGAGGTCGCGGCCGATCTGCTTCTCGACGCGCGGGTGCAACACCTTGATCGCGACCGTCGCGCCCGGTTTCCGCTTCGGCCGCTTGTCATCCGGGGTCGGCGCGATCGTGCGCGAGAGACGCGCCGTCGGAGCGGGGTCGTCCGTGTGCTTCAGGGCGAGGTAGTCTTGCGGGAGCAGGTCGGGGTTCAGGACGGCCTTGTACACTTGGGCGATCGCGCCGATACCGAGCGGCGTCTCGCGGAACTCGACAAAGATGCGCTCGAACGGGAGGCCGAACGCGCGCTCGATGACGCGCTTCGTGTACCGGAACGAGTGCGGCTTGCCCTGCGAGTGGAGCTTGCCGAACAGATTGCACAGCTCGGCGGGGAACAGGTCGGTTCGGGACCCGGCCCATTGCGCGAGCTGAGGATTTGTGAGCTTCGTTAGCTGACGTACGGTCACTCATAAGGCATTCTGTACGGCAGACGGACCTTGATAAAGGTGGGGCCGGCCAGCTCCATCTGGTGCACGAGGAGGTAGTACCACCACCGAGTGGTCCGTCGCTCCTTTGTCCGTGGTGGATGTCCCCGCCTCCGATCCCTCGAGTCATCGACGAGCTCAAGAAACAGGATCGGGGCGGAGAGGAGGACGGGGAGGAAGATGACGGCGAGTTGGAAGAAGCGCAAACTCGTCGAGAGCGGTTCGACGAGGTAGTCGCGCAGTAACCTCCGGGCGGAATGCACGACCCGCAAGCCTCGTCGGGACGCCGAGTCGACGCCGTCGTCCTCCGGGTCGTCGTTCGCGTCGGCGGCGATCAGGAACTCGTCGGCGTCCGGCTTCTCGACGTTGTCGAGGATCGTCTTGAGCGAGTGTTCCCCGCCACTGCCACCACCATTGACGCTCCCACTGCCTCCGTCTCGCCCTGCGCCGTTCTCGCCGCCCGTGCCGCGATCCTTGCCTGCCTCTGCCTCGAGCCAGAGGGTCGACGATCCGCCCACGCCGAGCAACACAGGCAGCAGCAGCGCGAATCGCAAGTTGAACCTCCTTGCATGCCACGGCTGTGTTTGCGCTGCTGGAGCCGAGTACGAGCGCGAGAACGGCTTGGTCGGGTCGATGCGGACGAGTCGCGCCGGCGGAGCATGTGAAGACGGCGGTGCGGGCGAAACGGGCCGGCGGAGCAGCGCTGGAGCGGTCAGGTGCCGCTCTGAAGCGCTGATCACGGGTCTCAGGCGGACTGGGAGCATCCTGTGGCTGTACGCGGCCAGGAGAGGCGGGCGCGCGACGACCAGACGCAAAGTCGCTTTGTGCCGCAGACCGATGACGCGCAAAGTTCGATCGGTAATCGCATTGGCCATAATCGAGATTTGGAGTATTGAAGGCATTGCGACAGTAAAGCTACAACTTCACTAGAAAGCACAAGATATGATTGGAAGCCGGGAAAGAAGGCAAGATGGGGAGCACGAAAAGGCGAGCCCAAGCCGGTCTTGGACCATCCATCACCACTGGATCCGGAACCGGTCCTTGCGCGGCCGGGCCAGCTCTGCCGGCTGCTGCTCCTCCCCAGAGACCTCCTCCTCATACGGCAAGATGCGCACCGCATGCTCCTCCTCGAGGCCGATCAGCTCATCCTGCTCCGGCTGCTGCGGAACCGGCCAGTGGCGGTGGACCTCCTTCCGCGATCGCATCTTGGCGCCCGACGCGCGGTACAGGTCCAGCGGGACCCAGCCGATAAAGGCGACGTCTCCGAAGCCGTTCTGTCGAGGACGAGGTGGCGTAAGCCTCCCTTCGCGGAGGAATTCTCTGCACGGGAACGCGAGGATCGGACGCACAAAGGCATAGACTTTCTGGACGCGGAAACGGGCGTAGAATGCGGCGTGCGGCCCGCCGGGAGGGACCCAGCCACGGGCGTCCGGGTGGGCTGCAGCGTCGAAGGGGAGAGACCAAGGGCAGGGGTGGCAACGGATCAGACTCCGGGTCGCCGGGTACAGCTCGAGACGACAGCGACTCACCGTCCAGGTACGCATCCTTGCACCGCGCGATCTCGTCTCCGCCCTCGACGCGCTCGATCGTGCCGAACAGCGCGACTCGCATCCGACCCGCGGCGAGGTTTCCGTCCCCGAACCCGTACATGTCGTTGATGGTGATCGTCAGGTTTGGCGCATTCGGCGGGAGGGCATTGCGGTAGATCTGGGCGTGCGGAGTGGGAATGAGCACGCTGTCTCGACACTATGCCCGGTGAGCAGGTGTTATCTATGTGAACGTACCGCCGCGATGGGCATGGCGAGCATGAGGAGGTCGCCGTTCGAGTCGGGATAATGCGCATAATACTCTTGCTGACCGAGACCGGGCTCAGAGAGTCAGACGGACAAACGGAATCAATGCATATGGGACCCTGTTCGTGCGCGACTCACGAGACCAAATGGGAGGCCAGGTGTCGGGACCTGGGCATCCTCGGGGAACTGGCTCATGAGGACGCCCGTATTGTAAGCACGGTACGCAATGAGTTCGCGAACATGAACGGCTGCGAGAGCGGGCTTGAGCGTGAGTACGCGCGAGCAGCGGAAGGGTGAGTGGCTGGATGGAGAGGCGACGGACCGGCTTCATCGAGCGTTTCCCGCGCTGCGACGAGGGACGGGGCGAGGGCAGCGAGCGCACACGCGGTCCAGCGGCTCCACGCAATCATCGTGGGCGAGCTGGGATGGGGAGAAGGGGCGGCTTGAGTCGACTGCGGTCCTCTTTATTGAATTGATCTTGCGCCGATTAATGTCAATCAGACTGAATTTGTCAACAGGGGCTGCTTCCGTGCCAGCGTGCGATGACGTGTCACATGTCACTGGCCCTTCTGCTGCCCGGTCGCGTCGGCTAAGTCGCGCCGAAACGACCCGGCCCGAGAAGCTGTGGCCGGCGGTCCCGTTCGCTCTACGCTCCAGTCCGGACTGCTGTAGGCTCGACTACAAGCACTTGACTTGCCTCAGTCGCCCGACGCTCCTTCGCCCCTGCTCGGCTGTCCTCTGCTCCGCTTGCTCGCCGCGCTGCCCCACTACCCGCGGCCGCCCCTGACCCTCCGCCTGCGCTCGCCTGCCCACTCCCTGCTCGTCTTCCGCCATCATGGTCAGTCGAGCAGCAACGTCCCCGCTTGCCACGCTTGACTGACGCGTCGTGCGACCTTGCGCGCAGACCGTCGTCCACCAGCTCGTCCTGCACCCGGCCGTCACGGCCGCCCTCAAGGTCGGATCCACGACCGGTCCGTCCCGCTCCCCAAGCGCTCACACCCTCATCTAGCTCTGCGCTGACACCTGTCTACTCCGCCCCGCCCCGCGCAGTCGGCCGTGACAAGCTGTACCGCGCGATCCAGTACTACGCCCGCTTCCTCGCGTACTTTTGCCTCCGCAAGGGCTACTCGAAGGAGACTGTCGCGCGTCTCCAGGCGCTCAAGAGCACCCTTGCCCTCTCCCGCAAGCGTAAGTACTCTGTGTACGCTGTCAAGTTCGGGGTCGCCATGCGGCTCGACTCAGATGCAGCCCTTTTCCCGCGGGACTCGCACGGCCACGAACAAGGAGAGCTGATCCCCCGCCCTGGACGCACGCAGTGATGCGCATCGGCAAGCCGTTCGAGCACTTGCAGGCGGCCATCAAGGGGATCGACCTCGCGGATCCGGTCCTCAAGATCACCACCGTCGGTCGCCAACTCGGCTACGCCGGCTACCTCATGAACGACACCCTCGTCTGGGTGAGTAGGCCGGTCGAGCTTGGGGGCGCTTAGGCGAGCGCGGTGCTGACTCACCGAGCGGTCGCGGAGTAGCTCCACACGGCCAAAGTCCGGCCGTTCTCGCCGCCGACGATCGCGGCCATCCAGCAGCGCGCCGCGCGCCTCTGGTTCACGGGGATCGCCTTCTCGCTCGTCTCGAGCCTGTACAAGCTGTACGGCTTGCAGCAGCGTCAGCAGGCGGTCGCGAAGGGGTACAGTGAGAAGGACGGCCAGGCGGCGGATCTCCGGACGATCAAGACGTGAGCGCCAGTGGCCTGCCACACGTTCTCCCCTCCCGGTTGCGCACCTTCCTGACTACTTCTGCCCTCGCCGTCACACTGCAGTCAACAAGCGGCGGTCCGGTACCAGCTGACGCAGGACGCGCTCGACATCCTGATCCCGGCGGGCACGCTCGGGTACCACGCGCTCGACGACGGCGTGATCGGACTCGTCGGCACAGTCACGTCCTTCATGGGCCTCCGCACGCAGGTCCAAAAGGTCCTGGGCGTCGCGGCCAAGTGAGAGGCGCGCGCGGGGTTTCAAAGGCTCGTCCGAGGGGGAGAGAGGACGTCCCCCCCGTCTCGTCCATTTTGAGAAGTCGGGGTTCCGTAGGTTTCTGTGTTGTGCTGTCCATGCCCATGCTCGCGAGTCAGGCCTGGGCCCTCTTGAGTGAGAGCATTGTGATACATGACACGGGACGGTCTTTCTCCCGCTGGCAAAAAGGAGTCGACTGCCGCCCCTCAGCCCCGGGCCGATCCTGGGTATCCCCTTCCTTCTCATCTCCTCCTCCCTCCGATAGCTCCGGCCGGATACAACGCCCGGTCGTCCTCGATCCGCCATTCCTGCGTGCGCGCTTCCGCGGACCGGCCTTCCTATGCGGCTCCGACGAGGATATTGTTGATCGGGATCTGCAAGTTTGACGGACAGAGCGCAATGTCAGGGTCCTAGCTGGGTGCAATGGGGCCGTCTGCGCGTCCCCGGGCGGGCCAGTCGGAGGGTGAAGGGTTCCCATCTGAGCGGACCGTCCCGTCCCGTGGGGGTGGCATTTTCGCTGAGGCAGCGCGGCGGCTGCGAAGGGGGCGAGGGAGGCTGCGTACGTGGATGAGCTTGACCAGGTAACCGATTCCGCCCATCATGGCGAACCCGATTGCGACGGCGCGGCAGATCTGGAGGTACTCTGCGCCACGAGGAGGAGGAGAAGGGGGAGCGGAGTCAGTCCCAATGACGGCGTCGGATTCGGAGCGCGTGGAGGGGTATTACCCTTCTTGTCTGGCTTTGTACACCGCGAGATGAACTGCGTACGGGGCGGTATCAAGGTGCGGGTGAGTATTCGAGTGTTCGGACACGTCCCCGGACGCGCGACGGGAGAGAGCGGGAAGCGCACTGCCTGGCCGTCGTTGACAAAGGTCTTGGAATTGTCTGCGAGGTCCTTGACGGCGTCCATCGCTGCAGAGACTGGGAGAAAGCGTAGTCGGCGGGGAGAACTGGACCGTAGCCTGGACCGCTTGCAGTCGCGCCGGAGAGACCGCGTAGACTCGCCCCCACACGCTCGCCAGGCCACAGGCACAGCCCAGGAACGATGGCAGACGTACCAGACAAGCTCTTGAGCGAGCTGCACGTCCAGTACATCCAGTCCCTCGACCAGGTCCGCACCCTCAGCCTTCCCCCCCCGCTTCCCCCCGCTCGGCTCGCATTGACCTTAGACACGCAAATAGAACCGCGATGAGCTCAGCTACTACTACACCGAGCACCTCCGCATGAACGGCGTCTACTGGGGACTCACAGCCCTCGCCTTGCTCGACCGCCAGGACGCCTTGCCGAGGGACGAAATGATCGCTTGGGTCCAGAGCTGCTACTCGCCCGAAACAGGTTCGCCCGGCTCGTTCCGGAGTTGAGACATGGGCGCGTTGACAGAGGAATGCGCGCGGGCACAGGCGGCTTTGCTCCGCATCCGAACCACGATCCGAACGTCCACGCCACCCTGAGCGCCGTCCAGATCCTCGCCATGCAGAATTCGCTCGACATTCTCGACCGCGACAAGATCGCCCACTGTAAGGCTTGGCTCTTTCCGCTCCACCGAAAGACGGAAAGGAGACCCTGGCTGACTCGAATCGCCCCCCTTACCGCCCGACTTGAACCCCCGCCGCAGACGTCCTCTCCTTACAGCATCCGGAGCGCGGCTCCTTTGCCGGCGACGAGTGGGGCGAGCAATCCGCCCGCTTCACCTTCTGCGCTGTCGCGACCCTGTCCCTCCTCGGCTGCCTCGACCGCCTCGACCGCGACAAGACGGTCGCGTTCATCGCGCGCTGCCGCAACTTTGACGGCGGCTTCGGCATGGTCGAGGACGCAGAGTCGCACGCCGCGTACGGTGAGATTCTCTCACTCCTCTCTACGGGAGCGAGACCACCTTGACTGACCACTCGGGGACCCCGACACAGTGTGGACCTCGCTCGGGACCCTCGCGATCCTCGACCGCCTCGACATCGTCGACGCAGACACCCTCTGCTGGTGGCTGTGCGAGCGACAACTGCCCAACGGAGGCCTGAATGGTAGACCTGAAAAGCTCGAAGATGTGAGTACCGGGACCGCTCCACACCCTCTCGCATTCCCTTTCCCTCGCTGACTCACCGGTCCCATCCTCACCGTGCAGGTCTGCTACAGCTGGTGGGCGCTCGCCTCGCTCGCGATCCTGAACCGCTCCCACTGGATCGATCCGAAGAAACTGTCGGCGTTCATCCTGAGCGCGCAGGACCCCGACAAGGGCGGCATCGCGGACCGCCCGGAGGACGTCGCCGACGTGTGGCACACGGTGTTTGGACTTGCAGGTGCGGTTTATACTTCCCACGCTTATGAGCGAGCCTGATCCTACGCTGACACGGAGCATATGAACCCATCCGCAGGCCTCTCCCTGCTGGATTACCCCGGCATGCAGCCCGTCGACCCAGTCTACTGTATGCCCCGCGCCGTGACGGACAAACTCGTGAACCGCACCTGAGCCGGTCACTGCCTCTGGATCGTTGCCAAGAAGTCGTGTTGTTGTAGCACCCTCCGCCCTTGCTCTCTTTCGCTCTGCCCTGGCGAATCCGTATCTTTCCGAGATTGGTCTAGGACGCTCGTGATACATACGCACGCGTCTCTATCGTTCCGGGCCGGTGCCAGGAACCGTCCCAGTCGACGACGAAAAGAAGCCCTTCCTTCCTCCCTCCGCCGCCGCCGCGACCTGCTCCTCCGCCTCCTGCTCCTGCTCCTGCCGCCCCGGTCTCCGCGGCTGCTTCGCCTCGGCGCTGATCCCCTCCCACAACTCGGGCCGTTCTTCCCGGATCCGCCTCGCGACGGCCTCGAACCGCTCCTGCCCCGCCTTGCGCGCAAACTTGAGGAGAACCTCGACCGTGCTCGTCTCCGCTTCGGGGAGCTGCGATGCCTTCGCCACCGCCCTCGTGCCGGCGTCGGTCCCCATCTCGCGAAAGACGACCGCCTCGGCATCGTCGAGCGCACCGAACCGACAGAGCGCCTCGACATAGCTATCGCACACCTTGACGTTCCGCTCGACCCCGCGGACCCGCCCCTCCTCGAGGTCGCGCCAGACCCGTCTTGCGCGCGCCTCGGCTGCTGCCGTCCCGTCGTGCCCGCACGTGTCGAATAGGATCGAGAGCGTCCGCGCATCGACCGCGATCGCCCCGCCGGACCCGGATCTGGAGCCGGACGACGACCGCAGAGAGTACTGCAGCATCGTGTCCCAGATCCGGTACGCTGCGCCCGTCGCGCCCGTGCGCGAGTACGCCATGAAGAGCGAGTTGAACAACGCCGTGTCCGGGTCGAGCGACGAGTCGAGCTTGATGAGCGAGTGCAGGTGCGCGATGTGGTTGAACGAGGTCGGAGCGGCATAGGCGTAGTAGGTCAGGAGGAGCGAGTACGTCGCCGAGTTCGGCGGCTGGTTCGACTTGCGCATGTCGCTCAGGATCTCCTGGATCAAGCTCGGCGGCGCGAGCTCGTTCCCGACCGTCGGGAGGGACGTGAACGCCGAGAGGATCGCGTTGTACGCGCGGATGTCCAGGACCGACGGGCTCAGCGCGCGGATCTCGTCGTACGCCTGGAACGCCTCGTCGTGCGAGTCGCATGCGCGCATGAGCGCAATGATGTGCGCCGAAGCCGTAGGGCCGTCGAGCGCGACGCCACGCGAACGCATATCCTGGACGACCGTCCGGGACCACTCGAGGTCGGGCGCGTTCGTGTCGGCACATGCGCGCAGGATGGCCGAGTAGATCCCCGCGTCCGGAGCGGTTGAGTAGCTCCGCGAGGAAGTGCTCAAGTCGTCGTACAGCGCCTTGACCGTCGCGCGGTACTCGTCCCGCAGAGAGGGCTCGAGCATCGCGTCGAGAAGCGGCTGCACCATGCCCGAGTCCGGCTCGAGTCCGCGATCTCGCGCGAGCTGGTAGGCTTCGAGGGCCTCCCCCGCGCCGCCCGCCCGACTGGCCAGCTGCGAGATCAGGAGAGCCCACGTCCGGCGATCCGAAGTCACGTCGGCGGCGTCCTCGACCTGCTCGAGAACGCGGACGCCTTCCGCAGCCGACGACACCCCTACGAGCCCCTCCTTGGCGAGGGTGTTGACGGTCATCGCGTTCAACGCGATGCCCTCGTCGCTGTAGGTGCGAGCGAGGGCCAGCGCGTCGTCGAAGCCAGAGATGATTGCTTCATACTTGATGAGCGCATTCGCGGCGGGGACTTCTTGCCTCGGTGCGTCTTTGCTTTTGGACACGAGTCTGGCATCGAGAGTCCCGCGGAGGCGACTCTGGATCTCGCGAGCGCTGGCGAGTTCGCCGGCCTCGAGGAACCCGACCAGGAGTGCCGTATCTGTCGTCAGATCGGGCTTCACCCCGGCTGTGCGCATCTCTCGGACCGTGTCGCGCACACTCTCGAGCTGGCCCTGGTCGAACGCAGCCGAGATGAGTGTGTTGTAGGTGACGACGTTAGGCTCGACGCCCGCCGCGCGCATCCTCGAGACGACGTCCCGCATCCCGGCAGCGTCGCCTTTGCGCCGGAAGCCCTGTAGGACAATGTTCCACTCGGAGGCAGTCGGGCGGTGACCCTGCGACGCCTCGATCGACTGAATCCACTCGAGGGCCTTGGGGAGGCGGTCGGCCTGGACGAGGCACTGGAGGAGGACGTTGTGGTCCCAGAGCGAGTGCTCGAGCCCAAACACCCTCGGCATGTCGTTGAAAATGCGCAGGCACAGCTGGAAGCGCCGAGTCCGGATCGCGAAGCGCATCAGCGCGCGCAGGTCGTCCGGCGAGAGCGGCGGCGGAGTCCGCGACGACGACGCCTCCTTGGACGCCTCGACGAGCTGCGGGTACACGCGGGCGAGGACATCTGGACGGTCGCGCTGTTTCGCGTCGAGCAGCTCGCGCGCGAGGTCGCTGGCAGTTTTCGTCGGGCGGCGGAAAAAGAAGGCGGACGGCGGAGACGACGAAAACTGGCGGCGCGCCGGCACAGCAGCGCGTACAGGGCTTGCAGCTACATGCCCGTGGAGCTGTGGCCTTGCTGCGCTCCGCAGAGCCTGCGTCGCGACTCGGCGCATCTCGCGGTGGGAAAAGAGAGAAGCTTGCGAAACCGTGGCAGAACGCAGAACACTACTTTACGATTATCAGCCAAGGCAGATCGCCGAAAGCAAGCCTTGTGATGGCAAAACATTTATTACGCGAGCGCCACGTCCGACCTGGAGCAAGAGCAGAAGCGACGAAAGGCAGGCTGAAAAAGGGCGCCCTCTCTCTCGGTCCATCATGCAGGCCCATGACTGCCCAGCCAGTGTCCACGAACGCAGCGCCATGGTATATGAGATGTTACATGCGACATCCTGAGGGCCGATCCAGGCGCCCACCCTCACCCTCGCTTCGCCCAGCTGACCTTCATGGGCGCGTCCCGGTCGACGAGGAACCCGTCGAGGGCCTCTTTTGCGACGCCTGCCTGCGCCATCGTCTCGTACATGACCAGCGCCGTCGCGCTGTTTGCCGGGGCGCCGACCGGAACCGGCAGCAGTTGCAGGGTAGCGAGGCCAGAGTACCTGGTGCGTGGCGGGAGCGGACGTCGACGTCAGTACGAGCCGCATGATCAGGGAGATCCTGGAACGAGGGAGACGCACTGCTGGAAGAGTGCAGACAACATCTCGCTCGTCACCGATGTCGGCAGGCCCTGCGCAAAGAGCGCCGGGTTCGGCACGGTACCCTCCTCCGCCGAGGCTGGTCCGAATGTCGGCTCTGGCGCCGGAGCCGGGCCGTCCTGCTCGTCGTCCGACTCTTCCATAGCGTCTGTACGAGTTGAGCGCCATCAGTAGCCGCACAGGGAGGTATCACGACGGGAATCTGGTACTGACCGTCATCGTCCTCGCCATCCTGTCGGCTCTTCTTCTTCTGCGGGCCCTCATCCTCATCCTCCTCGTCCTCCTCCTCTTCCTCCTCCTCCTCGCCACCATCACGTCCCCGCTTCGCCTCCCTCCGCTCGTCCGCCAACTTTCGCTGCGCGGCCGACACGGTCATCTTGGACTTTTTGTTCGAGTCCTCGGCGTCTCGCAAGCCGAGCTTAATCGCGTAGACGGCTTCGGGCCCTTCTGCTTGTGCGATCGTGGCGTGCGAAGTCGACTTGGCGTACGAGATGCGCTGCGAGCGGGGGACGTGGGACAGCCGGCGGGCGGGGGGAATGTCAGTCTCTCGACTTCTCGCGGGACACAGAGGCTCGGTCCCCGCTATCAGAAGACGGAGCTTACGAGGCTCTTGCCGTAGAAGGACTCTCCGTCGAGGCCCCTCATGGCCGCAGTGCTGCTCGCGAGGTCGCGGAAGACGACGAACGCGGTCCCCCTCGTCTTTGGTGCGCGGACGTGGACGACATCGAGGATCTTGCCGTACGTCGCAAAGAGGCAATATAGCCCACGGCGGATCTCTGCGGCGCGCAATGTGGAGCGGTGAGCGAGCGAGGTCGGCGACGGCGGCGGCGGTGAGGGCGAGGAGGAGGAAAGCAGGGATGCGCACCTTCTTTGGGCACCTGCGAGTAGTTCAGGTTGCTGACATACAGCGACACGCTCGGCTGATTTGACGCCATACTCGCGCCTGTACGGTGAAAGCCCCGATCGCAAACTCGACCCCGACCACCGCGAAATTCGACGCCGGGGTATTTGTCCCGAGAGCTAATCAAACAATACAATCTACAAGCTTATCCCCGGCCTCACCGACCCGCGCCACCATCAAGCATGGAACACTGTTGGTACCCGTATGAGCAGACCTAGGCACCGACACTTCCTCTCCGATTGGAGCAGATCGTGCGATTACAGTCGCCTATTCTCCGAGCATCGCCAGCGCCAACCGCAGTTCCTTCCTCGCCGTATCAAAGTCGTCATAGTTGAGCGCCGAGATCGCCCACTTGGCGTGCTTTTGAATGTCCCCGACCGTCTTCGGGTCGAAGCGGTCCGCTTTCGGCACCGAGGACGGGACGGCGGAGGCGGCGGCAGGAGGGGGCGGAGCGGGTGCAGGTGCGGACGAGGGTGGCCGCGCTGGCGCAGGAGGGGGCGAGGTGAATGCCGTGCGGGATACACTCGAAGCGGGAGAGCTGTGCGACGGTGGCGAGGAAGGCTGGGAAGGAGCAGTAGGGGGCGCAGAGGGGAAGACGGCGGACGGGAACGCAGGAGGTTCGGAGGGCAGGTGCGCGTGCGGGACGGGGAGGTCCGCGGTTTGGTGCGTTTGCGGCGGCACCTCTGCGGAGGACACGTTGGGAGCGAACGGCTGTTGGCCTGTTCCGAGAGAAGCATCCGGAACGATGTCGGCGGCGGAAAAGGCAGATGCCGCCGAAGATCGGGGAGCCTCGTCCACAAAGTCCGGCTCGTCATCCGCCGGGGCAGATGGCAGGGTCGTAGGTTGTTGCGGAAACGTGAAGCTGGCCGACGGATCGGACTCGGCGCCTGTCGAAACGCCGGAGGAAACCGCCGCCGCGCCACTCGATTCCGCCTGTGCGCCCTCCTGCCCGGAACCTTCTGCCTTAGTATCGAGCGCCTCGAACTCTTGTGACAGCTCCCGCGCTTCGTCGGCAGTCACTTTGGACGGGTCCGCCGCGTCCTCCTCCCCCTCCTGCAGCCCACCGGCAGGCCCTGGCGTCGGAGTTCGGCCTTCCCGGAACGCCTTGGCGATGTCGGCCGCCTTCCACTTGGCGTACTTGATCCGCTCGCGGTTCTGCAAAGGACGCTTTAGTGTGAGCACGCTATCTGCATCACGTCGGTCGTTCGGCAGGTGGAGCGGGCCGGGCTTACCTCGTTACCGATCTCTCCAAAGATGGCCAGCAGCTCGAGGAAGTTGGCCGCCGCCAAGAACTTGCGCGCCGTCAATCTGGAGGACGTCTCCTCGTCAGCTGCTTGGAGACGGCTGGTAGAGGGAAGCCTCGTGCGCACCGAGTCGATTTGCCCTTCCGGTCTTCCGTGTCCGCCTGAGAGAAGAGCTTCAATCCAAAGTTCTCGATATACGCGGCGGCTGCGACATCGTCGGTGAAGGCCTCTTCGCCCGCATGTGCCGCTTTAGTCTGCACGTCGTCTCCGTCCAGAGTCAGCCAGTTGAGGGGGACCCCCCACATTGCGTTTCCGGGAGGGAGGGAAGGGACGAACCGACGCACCGACTCGAGCTTGTCCATGAGCTCAAAGAGGTACACCTGACTCTCTGGATCCTTGGATCCGAGCGACATGGCCTGCTGCAGCGCATAGTACGTGCCTGTTCGCCCCCGACACCGACGGACGAGGGAGATCAAGGCAGGGTCAGTACGGTTCAGGGTAGCTCTAAGCGGGATGGGCGTACACCAATACGAGATGACGGGCTCTGCTTTCTCGAGCTCGCTGGCGCGGGCGAGGTACGGCGCGATCGCCTTGAGTTCCGCCGGCGGGGCGGCCATGACGACGCGTGAAAGGACTGAGGAAAGCGCGAGCGAGCAGAAGCTTGAGCGGGCGAGACGGCCTCGTTTGAAGGCAGTAAGTAGCGTCTAGACTGGGTGATCGCGGTAGGATGAGTGGAGGATGACCGGGTAGGCGGCGAAGGAACGAAGTACTTGTCCGGACAAGGCCCCAGAACATTTCGTCGAGACAAGAGAGCCATCCCACAATGGCAGGAAAAGGTACTTTACAAGCTGAAACAGTCGCCGCAAGGAACGAAAAACAACAAAATGGACAAGAAAGGGACAAGTTCGGAGGCCATCATCGGGATCGGATGTCGGAGAGATACACCTCACAACGCCGCCTCGGCCCACTTCGAGAACGCCTTACGACTCTTGACCTTGTCCACGCTGATAGTAGTAGGAAGGTGGTCAGCGAGGGGAACTGGAAGATCCGGCGAGGCGACTGCGGAAGAGACAAGACACTCACTCGGCCATCCCGACGCGCTTGCACTCGCAGCCGTGGTTGTACCCCAAGCGGTCGCGACCGTCCGGCTTGCCACCCGTCTTGAAAAAGTCTGGCCGACGGAAGATGGTCACGACGGCGGATCCGCCGAGTCCGACGTTGTGCGCGAGTGTGTACGCAGTCTTGCCTTCCTTCTCCAGCGCGTCCGGCACGCATCGCGGGTCTTGCATGGGTCCGGCCCACCCACGCAGCTGCATGCAGCAGTAGAAAGCCATGCCGAGGCCGGTGGCGCCGAGGGGATGACCCTTGCTGAGCAGACCTCCGGAGGGGTTGATGACGAATTTGCCACCATAGGTGTTATCGCCGCGGTCGACGAGCTCGTGAGCCTTGCCCGGCGGCGTCAGACCGATCGCGTCGTAGGTCATGAGCTCGTTCGCAGCAAAGCAGTCGTGCAGCTCGATGACCTGAACGTCCTGCGGCGTGATTTTGGCCTTCCCAAAAGCCTCTTTCGCGGCCTTTCGCGACATGTCGACGCCGGCGAGTTCGATCGAGCTACGGTCCTCGAACAGGCGCGCAGAGTCCGTCGCCATGCCCTGAGCGACGATCTCGATCGCCTGGTTCTCGAGTCCGTGACGCTTGACGAACGCTTCGGAACAGACGATGGCGCATCCGGCCCCGTCCGACGTCGGGCAGCACATCGCCCTGGTCAGAAAGTTCGTCACCTTCTGGTCCTTGAGCACCTGCTCGACCGACATGTCGGCGCGGAACTGCGCGTAGGGATTGTTGACCGAGTGGCGGTGACTCTTGCTCGCGATTTTGGCGAGATGCTCGCGCGTCGCCCCCTCGTATTTTTCGCAGTACTCCTCGCCGCCGTTGCCAAAGATCTGTGCGGCGAACGGGCCGATGCTCATTTTGCCCATGTCGTTGATGAGGCCGACCGTCTTGGAAAGAGGGGCGTCGCGGTCGTTGAACGCGTTCTGGAGCGAGCCGGGGCTCATCTGCCCGCGGAGGAGCCGTCAGTGTGCGGAGATTGTCACTCCGAGACTGCATGAACTCGCCTTCTCGAACCCGAGCGCCATGACGCAGTCGCTGACGCCGTACTCGACCGCCTGGCGTGCTAGCCACAGCGCGGAGGAACCGGTCGAACAGCTGCGGACGATCGGTCAGAGCATTTTCCAGCTTCAAGATGCACAGAAACACCTCACTTGTTGTTGACATTGATGATCGGGATCGAAGTCAGGCCCAGGGCGTACAAGGCGCGCTGACCGCAGGTCGAGTCCTGGCCGAGGAAGAGCGTCAGGGGACGACGCAGGCCAGACGGGTGCGGTCGAACTTTCGACTTACACCGTAGACATAGCCCGCGAAAGCCTGTTCGACATCGTCGTAGTTGATTCCGGCGTCCAGGAGCGCCTTTGTCGCCGCTTCGACAGCGAGCCTACGGATCCGGAACGAGGGGTCAATCCGCCGCCGGATGGGGGCTTTATCTTCGCGCCCGGAACGCACTCGGGATAGTCGATGAGGTTGCGCGGCTTGGCGAAGGCCGTGATGCCGATGCCAGCAACGTAGGCCTTGCGAGTCATGTTCTCCGGCTGCGGCCGATCGGCGACTTGGCGGTCAGTAATGCGCCCTGGCGGGCGCTCGTGGCTGACCGCGCACGATGCTCACTTCGAGTGAAATGAGATGGGTTCTAGCTTGCACCGCTGCGTGCAGTTATTGAGGCTGAGAGGCTCGAGTGTGGGACATGCCCCACATGATGAAAAATCGCCCGCGGCTCGCAGCGCACAGCCGGCTTCTACCGGGAAAGCCGACAAGCAGCGTATCCTCTCAAGACGCCCAGGTATCAAATGCGTGTGACGACAACATGGTACTACACGCCGGACCGAAAGTCGAGTCAGGAAAGACTAGGAGGTCAGGGTGGCGACTTTTCGGGAGGGAGTGGCCGACGACTCGGGGACGACCGCACTCTGCTGCGCCACCGCCGTCTGAGGCGGAATACTCAAGCGCCGCTTCGACAAGCCTGGCGAAGGAGGTGACGAAAGCGAGACTACGGGCAGCTTGGTGACGACGCGTTCGTAGAGGTCGGTCGTTTTGAAGGCGAGCCAGGCAAAGGTGATATTCGCCAGAGCGTACAGCCGGTGGGCCGAACGCACACCATAGAGGAACGAGTAGGCGGCCGGGAGAATGAAAGCCGCTGCCGTGATGATCGAAAAGGCATTTCTGCGGGCGGCGCGAGGAATCACCATCAGTCGAAGGCGCGGACAGAACCATCGGGGAGGAATGCTCACCGCGACCCGACATTTCGGTGCAATAGTCTCCCGCTGTGCAGCGCTTCGATGTTGGCGAGGAAGCCGAGGATAAGGAGGACGTTGTGATCGGACGAGAAAGGGACGAGCCAGCCGACCGCCAGGTTCCGAACCCAGACGACCAAAATCGACGCATTGATCGGAGACAGGAGGACGAGGAGGAACAAGATGGAGAAGCTGTAATGGTAGCGATCCCAGCTGCGTCTCGCCGCGGCGGTCGCGGCCGAGGTCGGGGCGGATGGGGTTTCGGCGGCCTGCGCGTCCTCTTTGGCGAGGATGAGGGCTCGAACAGTCGAAAAGAGATGGACGAGAACCATGACGAGGAAGGCGAACTGGTAGGGCGCGAAGAAGACGACGAAGAGGAGAAGCGTCGCCAAAGTCAGGACGCGCTGCAACGGCACCACGTCGGAAATTTCGGCGATCCTGAGGGGAGGGAAGTGTGAGCAGATCGCGAGGAGATCAAAGCTTGACTCGACTCACCGGAAGAACGACTGCATCGACCTATTCCCATTCCGCTGCAGCCACCGTAATGTCGAAGCCGTGCCTCCGACGAGCGCGCTCAAGACCAAGTACTCGATGACGACGACGCCGACCATTGCAAAGACGAGCAGCGGGGCCAGCGGGGCCCAGAAGCTTCCGGGCGTGCCGAGGAGGAGATCGGCGAGCCACGGCGACGGCAGCGTCAGGTGCGAGTGGAGGTGGTGGCCCGGCTCGGATGCCGCGAGCTCTTCGTCTGATGAGGCGTGGGTGCTCAGCAAGATCGCTTGAACGTAAGACAAGGCGAGGAGGGTGCCCAGGATCGCCGGCAGATAGTGCCGAGTGAAGAGGGATAGGGTTTCGCCGAATGCAGGGAACGCATCTGTTGCGCGGCGAGTGTCAGACAGGCTCGACCACCAACGACAGCGGCAGAGCAGTAGACACTCACGTCCTGCGTTGAAGTGCCGGACTTGCAGCCCGACGACGAGCATGACGATCGCGAACGGAACCGTCACCAGCGCCATACGGAAGCGCACCGCCAGAGCCCCGAGGGTGCCCACGACATCGACATGTATTTCAAGAGCGAGATCGTGCGAATCGGCTGCGCCAGCACCGCGCGGGCAGGTCGGATCGAGGAAGAACTGGAGACGCGTCCCGGCGGCGGCAAAGGGCGAAGTCGCGGGCGGAACGTACGGACCCGAGGAATGGGTGTAGAGCGCGGCCGCGCGCGCGTTCGGGAAGAACTTTGATTCGTGGACGATTGGCGAGTACTGGCGGACGAGCGGCGAAAACAAAGCCGTGTTC
The DNA here is from genome assembly GCA_024713535.1 of Rhodotorula sphaerocarpa. Classification (NCBI taxonomy): domain Eukaryota; kingdom Fungi; phylum Basidiomycota; class Microbotryomycetes; order Sporidiobolales; family Sporidiobolaceae; genus Rhodotorula; species Rhodotorula sphaerocarpa. The sequence goes on along the minus strand of JANIBP010000004.1, from coordinate 374,287 downwards.
TCTGCTCGAGCGGATGGAGCAGGTCAGCACGATCCGACTTCTCCGGAAGAGACCGGTGGCTTGCCTTGGCAATCGCTCCTGTACACGCGCAACTTGAGAGCAAGCAGCGAGGTGTCGAGGGCGGGAAGCCAAACCTCGGAGACGAGAGAAGGCGTCGTCGGGAAAGCGGGGATGCGAGCGCCGTTCAGTAGGAGGTCTGCACGAACACGTCAGCGAAGGAATCCTTGGATGCAACGGCGAAAGAAATAATGACTCACGCAGTGTGCCGTGGTTGACCTTTGTCTCGCGCCGCGCCAGGTCCGCAAACTCGGCCAAGACCCAGTCGCTCCTGCCGTCCTTGACGATGACCACCACCGCAGCGAGGTCCTGCAGAGCCTTCGCGTCGAGCGAAGCGTAGCTCATCGACCCGTATTCGACGGGCGCGGGGAGGGCCGGCGAGACGCTCGAATGCGGCGACGAAGGCAGCTGCGAGACGTGCTGCGGGGAGAGCAAGGCGCAATCGTCCTTGCACAGCCAGACCTCGACATCGTCGGAGGCTTTGCGCCCGATCGTAGCCGAAGATAGCAGAGAGAACCCGCGTGTACCGGCGTCCGTCTCCGGCGAGGGGACTGGCAGGTGGAAGAGCCGCCTCTGGGCCGAGTCCGACTCGGGCTTGTACGCGAGCCGCTCGCCCCGCCTTAAGTCGATCGTCGCGTTGGCATCGCGGCGGAGATCCTCGATTGAGACAAGGCGCCCAGTCGTCTCGGTGCTGCGCGCCGCCGCAGGCAGCTCGAGGGCGCCGACCCAGCGCGTGCCGAACTCGCGGATCCGCTCAGAGCGCGCCGCGACCCCTTGGGGCCGGCGGATGTCTACGATGGCGAGGATCGCCTCGGCGACGGATTGCATGAGCTGCTGACACCAGAGGATCGCGAGGTGGTCGATCGGAGTCTGGACACCGGGAATGGCGGTCGTGAATACGGTGAAGCCGTTGGACCCGTCGGCGGGTACCAGGGATGCGAGGGAGACGGATTCGGACGCGATCGTAACGTCGGAGATGCCGCCGGCAATGGAGACGAGGACCAAGTTTCGGAGCTCTTCGTGCGGAAGAGGGCGGAAGTTGGGCAGCGCCGGCGATGCGGACGGGGCGTGCCCCTTGGACCCGAGAGGCGGGTTCGCCAAGTCGTAGGCTTGGCGCCAGTACGAATTGATCGCGGCATAGACGCGGTCGACACCTGCGTCGACCGTGACTGGCGGGACGACGTGCGGCGTCGCAAAAGTGACCAGAGTCGAGATCGAGTAAGGCTGGTAGTTGTGAGTCAGGAAGGCGGCGCGGGCGACTACGCCGCCCATCGAGTGGCCGACGACGATGACGGACAGAGGGTCGGGGCGTTTCCGGCCCGAGACCGGGTCCATGTGGTGGGCGTACAGCGAGAGGATGTAGCGGATGCAGTCGGCCGTATATTCGGCCTGGTCGAGGAGGGTCTGCCCGTGAAAGGCGGAGAAGTCGTCGTTGAAGTCGATCGTAAAGAAGTCCAGGTGTGCGCCGCCTTGTTGCGCCCGATTGCCTCTTCGCGGGACACCTGGCGCCTCGAACCAGGTCCGGGTCGCGGCGCTCGCGAGACTCCGGACTTGACGGAAACTGCCGGCGTTGCCCGGGACAAAGAGAACGGGCGTCCCGCTCAGCTGCAGCTTGGGTTCGCCGCCGCTTCCGTCATCGACGAAAGGATCCTCGTCCCAGCCTGCCTCTCGGTACAGGTAGAGCCCCCAGGGCCCGTTTCCGAGGCGGGTGTACTCTCGGCCGAAACCGAGGAGGTGCAAGTACGACGGGGACATGTAACTCATGCGGCAGGCTCCGGCGCCTTGGCCCCGCGCGCCTTCCGGCAGCGATCCGGGGGGATAGACGGGTTGAGCGGCATGGTAGGCGCGGTAGGCGGCGAAGCAGAAGAGCCAGCCGAGCGCAGCACCGGCGATCAAGAGCGGGGACAGCCTTCCATACTGCGAGCATGGTCGCATGGCGGTACTGACGCTCGCTCCGTTAACGCTCCGGTTGGACGCTGCGCCCGAGTCGAGCGGCGGAGCGGCGTCGTCAGGGAGTCGGCGCCGGGGGACGGAGCCGGCGAACGGACAAGGCCAGCATCGGCGCGCAGGCACGGCCACTTCTCCTCTTGCTCGTCTCGGCTGGACAGGGCCGGACCCTGTGCCAGACGGTGCTGCGAACGGCCCGAACAAGCTGATCGCTGCGAACGGCGAAGGCCATTTTCGGAGCCGCAGCCAGAGTCGATCTCCCGCACTTGCACGTGCGCCGAATAGCAGAGCCAAATTCAACATACAATCGAAAGGGTATTATAGAATTCCGGCGCCGAATGGGATGCGGCAGCCTGGGCAACGGGGACTAGTAGTGCTTAAAGCCTCCAGCCATGCTGCTGGGCATGCAGCTGTATCGCCAGCTGCTCAAGGAGGCGCGCAGGCTACCCCATCCGCGCACCAGGTGCGTCGGGAGGACGAACCCTCTCGGTCCCCGTAAAGGCTGCCCACTGATCAGCGCCGTGCTGCGCAGCGAACACTATACAGATCGTATCCGCTCCGAGTTCCGTCGAGAGCATTTGGCTCCCGAGTCGAGCAGGCAGGCTGTCCGGCGCGTACAGCGGGCCCAGAAGGTGCGTCTCCGACCGGCGACCGGACGTGCGAACCCCCGCCTGATCCCCGGAACGGCGTTGTCCGCTTCATCATACAGCTTTTGCGCCAGTTGCAAGCTGCCAACGACGGCTACTTACACGCTCTGCGACGTGCCGTCGAGACCGCCCACGGGGTGAGAGGGAAAGGGAAACATGCAGCGTTGCAGGTGCGACATTTCGTCCTCCCGATCATTAGGATGAGGCGCTCATCCCCTACTTCCGCTCCCAGCCATTCCGCGACCTCGGACTGTTCGGGGAGAAGGGGACGAAGTATTCCTTCCCGCCCGCACTCGCCGCGTTGGTCACCTCTCCCGTCGCACACACGTCCCGCGCGCCTACCCCCGCGCAACTCCTCAACCCGCCTACGCTTCCGCCCCGCGCCGATCCGAACTCGGAGGAAGCTCGACTCCTTGGGACGCTGATTCCGCAACGGGTGCGGGCCATCAAGCGGAGGTACTGGAACGCGCAGACGGGCAAGATCCGCGCGCCGATCGCGATCCGCGTCGAGACGGACGGGGTCGCCTCGGAGGCTCCGGAGGAAGCTGCAGCTCAGCTCGAACGCTACACTGGGCTCGACGTGTCCGCGGGCGCGCTCGAGACTGGATGGAAGCGTCTAGACGAACTCGTCGCCAAGACCTGGTCTCCTTTCGACTGGGATCCGCTCCCTCCCCGTCGGCTACAGTCTCCGGAGGATTGTCTCCCGACGCCATCTGGTCTCATCGAGCAGATGTCTCTCGGACTGCGCGCTACAGGCACGCCGCGCGTACCGAGACCGGCCCTCTCCAACACCAAGTGGCACCAGCCCAAGACGCTCACGCCGCGACTGCTCCGACGGCGCATGCAAGAGGCTCTCGCCCAGGCACCGGTCGTCAGCGTCAAGATCGCAAGTCCTGCCGCGGAAGGCAAGGCGGCGGGGGTCAAGTACGAGGTCGCGCGGCACGAGTCGGCCAAGGGGGAGAGCGGGCGCTGGCGAGAGCAGACCGACGAGGAGGCGTGGTGGCAAGAGCAGGCAGCAAAGCTCTTCTCATCGAAAGATAGCGCAGCTCAAGGTGAAAGTAGGCCCACCAAGAAGAAGGATGCAAGAAAAGGGTGATTACTTGCAGCCCATCGGCCCGAGCGACAGCCCTCTTCATCGCTAGTCGTCGGCAAAGATCATTGCCAAGTCTTCCGCAAGCTGCTTCTTGTCCTTCTCTTTGTTGCCGCCGAGAGCTCCCTGGATGACCTTGGTCTTGCGTTCTTGCAGCTGCGACGCAGGAACCCCAAGTTCAGCTGGCACCTCACTGACGGACCTCGCAGGACCATGGACCTACCGCGATCATCTTGTCGTCGATGGAGTGATTGACAAGGAAGCGCGTTACGTAGACCTGACGAGAGCATCTGTCAGAGGCCGCGAGAAGCCGAGGGAGGGAAGACTGATACTCACCTCGCGGGTCTGACCAAAGCGGTGGATACGGTCGATGGCCTGGTTCTCGACAGCACTGTTCCACCTGAAGACGCAAGGGAGGGTTAGATCAGAATGTCGCTTAGCTCGGTCGACGTTGTACACCCACCAAGTGTCCATCAGATAGACGTGGTCGCCAGCGATCTGTGCAGCGCATTCCGTTCAGCTCGGGCTGGCAACCTCGCGAAGAAATAGGGCATGACATACGAGGTTAAGCCCAACACCGCCAGCTTTGAGGGACGCGAGGAGGATGACCGACTTGTCGGTCGTCGTAAACTTCCGCACGACCTTTTGCCGGACTCCTTGCGCCATGGCACCGTCGAGCCGCAGATAGCTGCCGGGGCAAGACGAGGTCAGACGAGTGGCCCTATGCATTTTGCGCAGTAGGAACGCACCTGAAGTTGTCCCGGTTCATGGACCGCTCGATAAGATCGAGGAAGCCCGTGAACTGTGGATCCCGCAAACATCAGTGCCTTTACCGCGGACTTGGCCGGCGACTGGGTGAACACACCTGCGAGAAAACGACTGCCTTGAGTCCGGGGTCTTTCTGTTTCGCTGCCTGCAAGGAGCGGACGAGGGCCTCGAGCTTCGTCGATGCCCTGAACTGGGTGTCCGACAGAAGCATCGGTCGCCGCCCGCCTCCGGCATCGTCATCGTCGTCGCTGCTCTCGAGTCTCCCAACTTCTGGATCGGGGTCGAGAGCCTGCGATCTTGGCGGGGAGCTGGGCATGTACTCCGACTCGTTCGAACGCTCCTCGTCCGAATCAGAGTCGAGCGTGATCTCGGTGATCTTGGCCGCCTTCTTGCCGTTGGACTTCACGTCCTTCTTCTGCGAAGACGGCGCCTCGTCTTCATCGTCCGAGCTGAGGAGAGTCAGGACCTCCTTGGACGAGGAGGAGCCCGGAGAGGAGACGATCTTGTTGACCGAATAGCCGGACTTTGATCGGCCACCGACAGGCTTAGTCCCGTCGGCCTTCTGTAGGTCCGCGATGTCTCGTTCGGACAGAGGACCTTTGCCGCACACCGGGCAGTGCGCCTATGAATATGCCACGTTCAGTCTCGAATAAGATACCGGCGGTCGGAGATGCACGTACCGGCTCCCCAGCGTCTTGACAATCGGTCAGGTGCTGAAGCACGCAGCCCTTGCAGCCGACGTGCTCGCACCCCGGCATCCAAACCGGCACCTCGAGCGGCTGCAGGAAAGATGCATCAGAATCTGTTTCGGCCTCTTTCCTTCAGAGAGATCCGAGAAGCGCACCTCCATACAGAGCATGCACTCGCCGACGTCAACTTCCGCCCCTTTCGATCCGCTCACTTCGAGCATCTCGTCGATGACCTGGCTTGCCGCCTTCTCTGAACCGGCGTCGGCTGATCCGGCGACGTATCGTTCGATCAGACGCTGGATTGCGACGTCCTCGATCTCGCCCATGTCTTCTTCCGGCGCGCCCGTGTTCGTGACCGCTTGCTTTGTCCGCAGGTTCTCCTTGAGACGCTTGAGGACGAGCGAAGGATGCAGCACCGCCTGGCGCAGTCGCATCAGGATCGAGAAGATAGCCGTGACGTTCTGCAGGACCGTTCCCTCCTTCGCGTAGCCGAGGAACTTAGATTTGGCGTTCTTGAAGAGCGCGTCGTAGATATCGCGTTCGTCCTTGCTGAAGTCGAGGTGGACGATGTCGATGTGCTTCTCCGGCAGAGCGACAATGGGCTTGCCATCCTTGTCCCGCATCTTTTTCTCGCGCCGCAGCACTAGTCAGGGGTCAGGTCAAGTCAAGTCAGCGATCCGGCAAGCGGAGCGGATCTGAGCATGAGGCGGACGCACAGATGCTTTCCAGGATGACCTGGATGACCTCGATCGCGCGAGGGTCCTTGTTCTGGAACGGCACGGTCACGAACGTCTTGAAGAAGGAGAAGTTGCCTGAGGTTTACCGGAGAATCAGAGAACAGCTCAATCGGCGCTGTCAACATCACATACCCCAAGGCTCGAGCTGGATGTAGTGGAGCAGCGAGTACAGGTCCTCCAGTCGGCTGCGCGAACGGTAACATCAGTCTCGAGAAGCTCGTCTATCATCGAAGGAGCTCACTTGACGATCGGCGTGCCCGTCAATGCCCAGCGGCGGGCGCCATTCAGCGCATAGCTCGCCTTGGCGTTCAAGGTCGTCCTCGACTTGATCAGATGGGCCTCGTCGAGGACTGCAGGTCGTCTCGATCAGGAAGGCTCAGGCTTGACGACGTAAGCGCGTGCTCACCGATGCGGAACCACTCGATGGCGAACAGCCCCTTGCGCTTGGGTTGCCTGAACTTCTTCTCGCGGCCTTCCTTCGCCTTGCCCTTGTCCTTGCTTTGAGCCGCCTTCTTCTCGTCGGCGACAGCATTCTTAGATTTCTCAGAGTCGGGCGGGGCGTCGAGACCGCTTTGCTTGAAGTCCGAGCAGAGCGTGCCGTAACTGCGGAAAACCCTGTGGTCAGTCTACCAACCTCGGGGCGACCACGATGACGCGCACAAGCAGTAACTCTCACCTCGTCACGACGACATCCACGCCTTCGTCGATCTCCTGCTGCAAGTCCGACGCCGACTCGCGCTTGTTGCCGTAGTACATGAGGACTCGCATCCGCCCGCCCTTGCTCGTCCGCGTGAGCTCATCGCACCACTGACTGATCAGAGTCATGGGTGCGACGACCAGTGTCGCGCGCGGAGTGCCAGGCTTCAGAGCCGGTCGGCGGCCGTTCTGCGAGGCGTCCTTCTTCGCCGAATTGCGAAAGATACCCCCGCCAGCGAGTCGAGCTTGGGTACGAGGTGCCGGCGCCTCCTCCTTGATCTCGTCGTCGCTCTCTGGAGCAGATTCTTCGGCGCTGGCTGCCGGATCTGCGGCGGCGGACCACGCGGTATTGGTGTGCAGCCTGTTTCGCTCGAGATGATCAGTGCCGACTCCTTACGGCCGGAAGAAAGGCTGCTCACAAGGAGGCGACCATGATCGTCTTTCCAAGTCCCATCTCGTCGGCAAGAATGCCTCCTCGGCACCTTGTCGAGGCCTTCGGGAAATCGAGCGAGACCTCGCCTGGAGAGAGGATACTTCAGTCTCTGCGGTCCCGTCATATAGCGGCCCGTTCGGACGGACCAGAGTACGGATTGTAGTAGAAGCAATCGGCTGGCGAAGCGGCGCCTGGAAAGAGGTACTTCTCCCACAGAGGATGCATCGACATGCTCTTGCGAGCCTGCTCTTCCCCTGTCTCCATCGCCGCCATCCAACGGAGCGCCTGCTTCTGGTCTGGAAAGCATACAAGCTAGTCAGCAGTGTTCTCCCGATGTGACCTCGCGTCTGGACTGACATGGCCGCAGGTTCAGCGCGAAAGTGTCCGGCGGGTCTAGCTCTGGCAGGTTCGCGTCGTTCTTGATCGCTTTCGAATCTGCAGGTAGACTTGGACATCAGATCTGGCGAAAGAGCAACAAAGCAAGCGAACGCACAAACCAAGTTGAGCTGGATCTCGCTCATCTCGTCCTCTTCGTCCTCGTCGCCGACGCCTGTCCGCTTCTCCATGCGGTCGAGCATGATGCGCTTGCTCTGCGACCCCGTCGGGAGAGCCGAGTCGTGTTGGTACGGCTGCAAGTCCGCCTTGTCGAAAAGGATGTTCAGCGCCTTCTTGCGTTCGCGCATGACCTTTTCGCGCTCCGTCTCCTGCAGGTCGTCGAGCCAGCTCTTCTTGCTGTCTGCCGGCGTTTTCGCGGGCGGTTCGGCGGCATGTATGTTTGGGTCCGTAAAAGCATTTCTCTTGAGGGAAATCGAGAGCGACAGCTGCATGTCGTCGCCTGGGGCCACGTTCGGCGTCAGCTCGGTTGGCGCCACCAGGGAAGACGGCGAAGGTAAACCAAGTACCTGAGCGGAACTTTTCCGGACATGCGACGCAGTAGCCCGTCACCTCGAGCATATCGTGGTCGAGCAGCTTGGCGAGCCAGGCTCCGTCCTCGCGGGCGATGCGGCCGACTTCGATCCCTTTCGCGTTCTTGAAGCTGTGAGAGGATCCTGATCAGTCTCGGGGCGCTTGTTTACGACATTCGCGCGCATGGGACATACCGCACGACGTCGTGCTCGAGCTTCTTCTTTGTCGCTGCCGACTTTTTGCCGTCGGTCTCTGTGATCTTGGGCTTGAGGCGATGGATGGTGATGGTCTCGCCGGCTTTCAGCTTGACGAACGCGGAGGAGCTCGCCAGTGCAAAGGCTTCGACAAAGACGTCTGTGGAACATGTCTACGGTGTCAGATAAGGACTGTGGAGTCACAGAAAGCAGCGTAGACTGACCGCCAAAGTACCGCGAGTTCCAATCCAAATCCACCCTCTCGCCCGCGTTCCCGGGTCGGGGCGCGTCACTGGTCGCGGGCGGCCTCGCCTTGGGCACTGTAGGCTGTGCGGCAGCGGCGGGCGGCGAGACTGCGGCTGTCGGCGCGTCTGGCTGTCGGTCGCCGGTTCCTGCGTCATCCTCGTCGCTGTCGGAATCGGCAAAGAAGCGCGCCTTTTTCGCCGGCGGCTCGTCGTGCTCTGAGTCCGAGCTAGCACGGAACAGCGCAGTCGCCTGCATCGCTGTGGAGCGCCGAGGAGAGCGCGAGATGGAAAGCCTGCGCCGCGACGCGTTTTGCACTTTTGACATCTCCAGCGCCCCGCTCTGCCGCCTTCTACAGCCGCTGAGGGATGGAGGCCGACATCGCCAGGGCATGGCAGACCGTCACAGCGGCCGATGCAGCGCTCCCTGTCCCACTGGACGCCGTTGCGCAGGTTCGTGTTCACCCAGATTCGTCCAGAACACATTCAAACGACAGCTGATGCGGGCTTACACTGCAGGCATGGACGACGGCGACCGATGTACTCGATCCGAAAATCGATTGGGCAACGCGCTACGGCGCATCGACTTCGCTGAAACAAATGCTCGCCCCCGAAGTCGCGCTGCTCCGGTCCGCAGGGCTGATGGGGGAGCTCTTTGCCTTCTACACGGGTACCAACTCTTTTCTCTCGTGCGCAAGTCAACCGTCGGGGACTCATCTACCACTTACGCCCGCAGACGAGCTGAATGCGGCATTCTCCCTCGTGGCACCGGATGTCGAAGCCTTCTTGGACCGAATCGAGGTACGCTCCTCTCTCAACGGGTTGCACGGCGCCGATGCAATCATTGACGAGCGTAGTGCCCCGTCATAGGAGTCCGGCAACGATGAACAGATGTCGGGGATGCTGAGCCTCCTGAACGAGATCGGCCTCTGGATCGCTCGGTGGCAGGCCCCGGTCTCCGACATCTGGGAGTACGCCGTGAAATTGTCCTCCTCGTGCCTATGCCAGGGAGTTGATACAGCCGAAGCGCACAGGTCTACGTCCCTGCTCTCGACCTTCCGCAAGGCCTGCCTGTCTGGGCTCTACGGAATCCTCCCGCCCCGCTTCGTGCCCGCCTTCCAGCGCTTCCTGCGCACCCTGCTCACCTTCGATGCACCGGCGGACGCCTTCCGACGACCCGAACACTCGCGCGCGATGGGCACCCTCGTGACGATCCTCGACCGCTACGACCCGATCCTCTTCGGTCTCATCTACGAGGAAATCGAACGCAAGGTCCGCCTCGACTGCCAGGGACAGTACACCGCAGAGAAGCTCCAGGGATTGCTGCGATGGCTCAACGGTAAGGAGACGGTGCATGGTCGATCCGGGGGCGTCATGGGCTGGGTGAGCCAGCTCTATGCGGGAGGCGAGCGTCGGTCCGCGGGCGAGGACGCGAAAAAGTTCCTCAAGCCGACCTTCAGCCGGTTCGAGTACCACATTCACAAAGTCTTGTGCCAGCTCAGGTGCGAGCGGGATCGTTTGACGGTCTTCCGGGAAATGCGACTGATGCTGCAGCGCACGCGGGCAGGACGACCGAGTTGTTCGACATTGTTCTTGCGTACCCTGCTTCTCTTCCCGCGCTTGAAGACCTCAAGGTGAGTCTTCCCAGCGATAGGGAGCCTAGGACAAAGTGCGCTGAGTAACCGGTTTCGCTCGTCAGGTCTGCCTGCAAAAGACCGATCAGCGGACCCTCCTCGTCGCTCGCTTCCGGGATCAGCTCGTCGACCGCCTGCTGCACCCGGGTGTCGACACGCGTGACATCGTGACGGTCTACATCTCGGTGATCCGCTGCCTGAGGGTGGTTGACCCGCCGGGAGTTTTGCTCAGTCGCGTCGCCGATCCGATCCGGCAATACCTCCGGTGCGTTACGGTCAGCTGCCTACTGCCGCGCGAGTAGTCTCATTGACGCGTCCCATCGCGCGCAGAGGACGAAGCGACACGATCCGTTGCGTTGTGTCCTCCCTCATCGAAGACGGAAACCCCCTCTTTGTCGAGCTGCGGAACAGCGACGCCAAGCTCGTCAGCGACTCTCGGGACGAAGCCGAGAACTACAACGACCCGAAATGGACTCCGGATCCTGTCGATGCGCCTTCGAGTATGTCCCTCGCCCTGAGCTGTCCGGACACAAGGGGTCAAATCGAGGCTGACCGGCCCGCATGTCCAGATTACCGGCGATCGAAAGGAGCTGATGTCATTCAGCTTCTTGTAAGCATCTACGACACGAAAGACGTCTTTATAAAAGAGCTGCAAGTCCTCCTTGCCCAGCGCCTGCTTGCGATCCGCGACTATGCGCTCGAGCAAGAGGTAAGCCCGAGGCGCCGTATTCGCAAGCCGAGCTGTTCTCTCCATGCTGATCCTCCGGCGACTGCACGACAGACCAAGAATCTCGAAATCCTGAAGACTCGCTTCGGTGCTCAGGCTCTACAAGGCTGCGAAGTCATGCTCAAGGATCTGCAAGATTCGAAGCAGCTCGACGTAGCTGTGCACAATTGCGTGCCGGTGCGCCTGCTTCCTGCCGTCGGAGCTCGCTTCTTGTGACTGACATCTTCTGTCGTCGCGCAGACTGTGCCGCTCCATGCCACCATCGTGTCGCGGCTCTTCTGGCCGTCGTTCCAGCCGACTCCGCTCAAACTGCCTGGCCAGCTCGGTCGGCAAGTCTTCAGGATGACCCAAAGCGGTCGCGCACCCGAGACTGATCAGTCCTTCTGTCAAATAGGGCACAGGCCGCCTATGACCGAGCGTTCGCGGCGAGCAAGAGCAATAAGCGGCTGCGGTGGATGCCCCAGCTGGGCAACGTGAACCTGACCCTCGAGCTCAAGGATCGGACTCTCACGACGGACGCGACACCGCTCCAAGCTGCAGTCATCGAACTCTTCGACAAGCAAGGTCCGTCGCCCTCGATCTGGCACATTGCGCCCGCGACAGTCGCTGATCACTCCGAGACGAGCAGATACCTGGACCTCCGAGTCCCTGCAGCAGGAACTCCGGGTCACAGATCCCGGCAGCGTCCGGAACGCGCTGTACTTTTGGCACAACCTCGGCATGCTGGCGAGCTTGCCGGACGACCTGTGGCGATTATTGGAGGAGCGGCCGAAAGAGTCTGGCGACGCTCAGCCCGCCACGATTCATGGTGAGTCAGCATGCCTTGCAGCGTGACGAGGTTTTCATACCGACGCTCGCGACCGCCCGCAGTCATGGAGGACGAGAAAGAGGCAGTGCAGAGCGTCGCCGAGAAGCAGATCGAGGAGGTGAGTCGAGGCGCCTCACGTCTAGGCCTGCCCAATGTGCTCACACGCTAGCTGTCACTTCAGATGCGCGTCTACTGGCAGTACATCCAGGGCATGGTGCGTTGCCCTTGATCCACGTCTTGGCCCATTCCCTGCTCACTCATCGCTTGTACAGCTCACGAACCTCGGCGCGCTACCTCTGTCGCGGATGCACTCGACGCTCAACATGCTCGCGCCTGGGTATAAGGGCAAGACGGTCGACGAGCTGACTGCGCTGCTCGAGAAGGTCGCTGCGGAAGGGTTGGTGACCAAGACTGCGAGCGGGTCGTGGAAGATCGTCAAGTAGCCGCCGGAGTCTCTCTCTCTCGCATGTTGTTGTCTCGATAGTCTGCATATGGTATCTCCCTTGATCGCGATTTACAACTCTCCGGTTGCCCTCCACGCTTGTATCGGTACGTTCCGGACCTCGGCGAATTTGTCCCAGCGTCCGGAGCGCCATGCCTCGAGCGCGACGAGGCCGACCTCCTCGGCTGCTCGTTCCCACATGAGGGCTGGACCTTTGACGCCTTGCACCAGGAGCGACGGCACGGGTACACCGCTCGTCATCGCGACGAGGTCCCGCCCGAGGAGGACGCTCCACCCGTCGAGGCCAAGCCAGAGGCTCATCCACGCGAGCGCGATCGTCGCGCCGAGGGACGCGCCCGCGATGACCTGCGCCGGCGTGTGGTGTCCGAGCCGGACGCGGCTCCAGCAGACGCTGGCGCTGCCCGCGAGGAAGAAGGCTGCGAGGCCCAGGCGGGTCGCGCGTTGGCCGCCCGTGCCGGCGACAAGATTCCAGACCGAAGAGGGCGGACCGCCCGATTCGAGGGCGGAAGTGGCGGTCGAGCTGAGCGAGTCCCAGAAGGGAAGGAGGGCCGTTACGCGCGGGTGCAAGGGGAGGAGGAGCGAGGACAGGGAGAGGTAGGCGCCGAAGAAGGCGATCGACGACGAATGGGTCGAGGGCATGCCGTAGGTCTTTTCAAACTTTTTGGCGCCTACGGGTCGAGGTTGCCGAATGCATCGTTTGAGAGCCTTAGCTATTTCAGGACAAAGAGTCCGTGAGCGCAGCAGCGGGCGAGCAAGTCGGGGAGGGGCGGCGTACCGGAGAAGGCAGCGACGAGAGATCCGGCGCCGAACCAGAGCGAGTGGGCCGTGCGTATGCGCAGGATGCAGTACGCCGTCAAGCCGGTCACGACGAATTGCGTATGCTGCAGCGTGTACAGCCAGAGAGCCCGGACGACCATGACGGCGGGCGGGCGCACACCGCAGCCGGTTCCTCAGGGAGCCGAGCAGCAGGGAGGAGGCGGCTGAGCCTATATTAGCCCACAAGGAGTCCTGTAGCTGGTGCAGAGCGTCCTATGCCGCGTATACAGGGCGGAGCAAAAAGTCAACTTGCTCAAAGCGATCGAGGTTTGCTCCTGCTTATTCAGCTGGACACTCACTTCGAGCTATTCAAGCGGCTACGATGCTCCGTACGACAGTCTGTGCGTTGTCTCTGTCGCGTGCGGCAGCCCCGGCGGCTGTCCGGGCGTTCGCCTCGACGTCGGCTGCCTCGAACAAGGCGTCTCGCTCCGGTCGCAAAATCCGCTGGACAGCGCCGCAGCCCGCTTCTCCTGCGCCAGCGAGCGCTACGACGACGCCCGGGCAGGCGGGGAACGACGTCGGCCACAGCGGCGGCGGGAATGGGCTCTTTGAGGGCGACAGCGCGCAGCCGGCACCGTCCGAACCGACCGGACCGACGCCGGATCAACTCGAAAAGGAGATGCTCGATGGACAGAAGGAGGCGCACGCCGAGGAGCAGGTCAACGGGCGGACGAACTACGCTGGGTCCGATGTCGCTCAGGGCGGGATGCCGGACGAGGCTCCGACCATCGAGACGGACAAGGCAGCTTCGGAGAAGGCAGCTTCGGAGGAATATGGTGCGCGTCCGTATCTTTCTCAAGCCCGCCTGATCGTGAAATCTGACCCGTAGCTTTGCATACAGGCCCCGAGGAAGTGATCTACACCGCCGCGCCGACTTACAATCCGGCCCTCATGCTGTCCCTCTGCCTCGTCATGTCTGTCTTTTCCTTCTCGCTCGCCGACTTTGCTCGGACCGGAGTCGAGACGTACGACGAAGAGTCTGGCGAATACCGCAACGCTCCGGCCTGGAAGCGGTATCTCTTGGCGGGAGGAGCAGCCACAGTGGGCACAGGTCTGGTTGTCGCCGGAGTCTGGTCTCCCACCCGGTACGTCCTCCTCTCAGATGTACAGGTGATTGGCACTTATGAGTCCACTCTCGCAGTAATGTCGTCAAGATGACCGTGCGCCGGCACGCTCGCAGCACCACCTTGTTACCGCCCGACGCCCTCGTCACACTCTACAACCCGCTCACTCCGATCTCGCAAAAGTTCTTGCGCCAACAGCCGCGCAGCGTGCCCCTTTCTCGGATACACCTGCTTGGGCAACTGTCCGACGGCCCCCGGTCGTACCACCCGAGGGCTCCTCGCCCGGCGGTCGAGCCCAAAAAGGGGGTGAGTGGCTCACGCGCATGACTCGCAGGCGGACTGAGAGCTGATCCGCTCTCCTGCGCAGGTACTCGGTTCCCTGCTCGACAAGTACTTCCCGCCGAGCAAGCCAACCGCGGCGTCGTCGAGGAACGCGCGCGGCAAGTACGGCCATTCGCCGATCCTGATCGACGGCGACCGCTTCTCGATGTCGCTCAAGACGCTGCGGGCGAACGAGCCATTCAGCTCCCAGGGCGCATGGTGCCGGGATTGGGATGCGCTCGAGCGCGCGCTCTTGAGGGTCGACGAGGCAAAGTGGTCCGCTCGGCGATGATGCACGATTTCACGGTCCTTTAACGCAATGCACTCTCATCTCCACCGCTCTCCGGATCGACTGGTATCACATTTCGAGCTCTACGGGCTCACTTGGAAGCATAGGCGCAGCCGCGGAAGCAGCAGTCCAGGCCGTCAGGGAGGCGAAATTTTCTGTGCGGAGCTCCAGTTTCCGGCGGCTGGCCGAACGAAAATCTCGAATCGCTCGCGCCGCTCGGGTTCCGTTCCGGCGGACGTTCCAGCTGCAGCTGCACGACTTTTCGGGTTCCCCTCTGCTCTCGTCTCGCTTTCCTTCTCCCCGCGCTACGCTCGACAGGCCCACTCGACGCGATCGAGACGACTCTCCGTCCGGACTGAGGGAGCCCGCGTTCGCGGCTCTGCCTCTTATGGCCTTCGTCTTCCGCGGCTACGGTGAGCACGCGTTTCTCGCCCAACAAAACTTCGAGGCGCCCTCCCACGTCGGACCTCAAGTCGCAGCAGCTGATCCTGGGCTCGAATACACAGTGCGATTGTTGCAGCGATGGACTCTGCCGACGCAGATGGCGACCGCGAGCGTGTGCGCCGCGACCGGTGACCTGATCCATCAGCTCGCTCTCCAGGACAAGCGCTTCGATCAAGTCGAGGTGCGCTCATTCTCCCCTTTGCGGAATTTGTAACGGTCCTATGGTCAACCCAGACTGACGATGCATCGCTGGAACTGCAGTGGTACTCGACCGCGCGCCTCCTCGCGTACGGCGGTTTCGTGTTCGCCCCCCTCTCGGTAAGCGCGAACAAGGCACCTCTCGGTCATAGTTCCTCATAACTTACGAATTCTGCCTTCGCAGAACACATGGCACCGCGTCCTGAACCGCATCAACCTCGAGTCGCGCGTCAAGAGTGAGTCATCGAGCCCGCTCTTTTCTGCCCCGCGGCATGCCGACTGCGCGGCTACGTGCCGCCGCCCCCCGTCCCCAACGAGCGATGATGAAGAACCGTGATACGCTGTTACCAATATGGCGGAACGATTCATGACGAACCAACACAATTCATCTATGTCCCCTGAGCTCAAATGGGGACGGCCCGCTTAGCATGCCCACCACGCCAGCCGATCCGAGATCAGGATGTTGACTCGTTCCGATCCTCGCAGCTGTCCTGGCGCGGACCGCCACGGACTTGATGTTCTTTTCGCCATTCGCGACGTGCCTCTTCTACACGACCCAAGGCATGTTCGAGCGGCGGCCGCTGTACACGCCCGACGTGCCGAGCGCGCCGCAGGGCATCTACGAGCGGATCGAGGAACGCCTCTGGCCCACCGTCCAGAAGCAGTGGGCCGTCTTTGGGCCCGCCAACCTCGTCAACCTCTCCGTCGTGCCGCTGTACGCCCGACCGCCGTTCATGAACGTCATCTCGATCGGCTGGAATACGTTCCTCGCGTCCGCCCAACACCGCGGCGGCATCTCGCCGGACGAGACGCTGTCGCGCGACATGCAGCTCGCCATCGCCGCAGCCGAGACCATGGAGTGAACGCCGCTCCTGCGACCCGGAGCCGTCTTCCACCCCTGGCGCTTGATACCCTTTTCCGTACATAGACGTCGCGCTCATGCGACCACCCCCTGTCGCTGCCTTTACATGCCTGTTGCATCTAGAACCATCACGAACCTCCCTGCGCACTCGTCATGCTGCATTGAGCGTTTTCATCCTTATTTTTTTTTTTTTTGGCCTTCTCTTCTGAGAGGTCCTCCTCGCGGCGCTCGCGCTGCTCGCTTCGCCCGCGCGGACCTATCCCGCCTGCAGCATGGGCTCGAGGGTATCTTCCTGTCTAGTTGCATAGCGCTTCGCGCTTCATAGGCAGAATATAATGAAAGGAGGAGACCCGGACCAGCCGGGGACCAAAGAAATATCCGAAAGACCATAGCGTAGCCGCGGTTTAAGCCAAGTTGGCGAACCCGACAGTTCTCTTGTCGACGTCAAAGATGGTGTACACGGCGCGCAGGAAGACGTCGCCGACGACCTGTGTGCGGGGAGAAAAGCTCGTTCAGCGGCCAGCGGCGGAACAACAGAAGCAGCCCGCCACTCACCCAGGCGTCGATGCCGACGTCTTGTCCGACAATGCCGGCGACACAACGGTCGCTACCTCGCGCAGTCAGGCCGAGGTTAAAGTCTGTAGGGTGCAAGGCGTGTCAGTGTCGCCAATTGTGCAGAGAGCCCGATCTCAACGAAACTCACACTTCTCGGGAACTGTGAAGCGAACACCGGCAAACTCGAGTTGCGGGGTGAAGTTGGCCTGGCACGGGTATGACCAGTAGCCGTTCTGGAAGGGCTTGGCTCCGGGAAGCTGGGAGAAGAACGCCTGCGCCTGCTGCGGCGGAGCCTGGGAAAGGGAGGGGTAAGCGCTCGGGCCCCTTCCTACCGTTTGGTGGACCATGACTTACTACGACGAGCGTCGTGCCGGTGCTGCAGAGCATGAAGGTCGTAAGAGAGAGGATGAGACGCCGTCGACAGTCTTCAGAGAGGACTCACTCGATGACCATGTTGGACCGCTCGGAGGTGATATTGCCATTGATGACGGCATTACCCTCGACCATCCAGTCTGAGAGAGAAAAGAAATGAGGCTGGAAAGAATGAAGGCGAGGAGTAGGAGACCTTACATCCTTGATGGACGACACCTGTCGTCGCGATCCTGCCGGAATAGTACCGTCGATCCTGTCCGCCCAGGTAGAGCTCCCCTTTGTCGCCGTCTCCGAGAGCGAAGCTGAAGGCGTTCCTCGGGATCGCGCCTTGCTCGAACAGAGTTTGGAAGAAAGGAGCCTCGCCGATGTTGGAAAGCGCTTCGAAGCCGAGTCCGACGATGCCGTCGACGGGCGAGCCGTCAAAGCTTGCACCCATGGTACTGATCGGCGAGAACCAAGCCTGCTTGGCGCTGCGACCAGCGATGGTGATCGTGTCCCGGTAGACGGGACCGACGACGAGAGAGCCGTCGCCGTACATCGCCGCAAAGTTGCGGGACATGTTCCGGGCCGTGTTCGACGCCGAGATGTTGAACGTCGTGTAGCCCGTCACTCCGGGGCCAGGAACCCAGGTGTCGCTCGAGCCAGTGTCGAAGTCCTATCGTGCGAGGCTTTTCAGCCATCATGCTCCCTCGCCGGCACAACGACCTTCGGACACACCACATCAAAGTACTGCGGCGGGGTACCGATAGCAATCTGTCCACCCCAGTAACTTCCGTCGAGATAGTTGGTAAGGTGTTCGTGCTGTCGCTTCTGGAGGAGAACGTCGGCGACGTCGCCGAAGACGGTCCGCAAAGGCGCCACCGCCTTCTTCGTCCATTCCTCGAACGTCGACAGAGAAAAGCCCGGAAGGCGGTGCCCAGTCCGCGAATACAGTCGGGAAGCGCCGGCGCGGTACTTGCTCGTCGCGACGCTGACCGCCGTTTGCAAATTGTCGAGGTTCGCGACTCCGTCGTCATCGGACAAGCGCGAACCCAGGTAGCTTCCTCGGGCGCGCTTCGTGAGCGTAATGCGCGCAGTCGATGGAGGGTCGGGAAGGCGAGCCGGGCCAGCCGGACTCGAGGCCGCCGCCGCCGAGGAGGCGGTCAGCGAGACGAGGGCGAAAAGAGCGACAACGGCGTTGGAGCCATCAGATAGTATAGCAAGCATGACGGGGAGCAGATGAGAGAAGAAGCCAGGAGAAATGCACGAGCCGACAAGATGCCGGTGGTGTTTGTCCGTCCGTGGACCGTCCATGACCGCGTCGAACTAGCGAGGGACGCGGGGGAGGACGTTGCGCAACGTCCGACCGCAGCGGCGCGAGCGGTGGAAAAGTTCTCCCCCGAGACCTTGGTGTATGAGAGCAGCCCTCATGTTGTCGACAGCTTGCGCACTTTGTCTTCCTAACAGCGTCGACGTAGGCGGCGTGGCACGAGCAGCGATGAGGTGGATGAATGCTGGCCGTTGGCCTTGAGCCGCGGGTCACGTGACGGGCGCGCTCGTCGGATAAAGTGTGTTGCGGTGCCAGCACCAGCGAGAACCGGCAATGCAGGCAACGCGCAGTGCGGGCATCGCAGTGCTCCCTTAGCGAGGTGGGAGGCCGACGAGAGACCCGAGGAATGGCCAAAAAGCGGGTTGGATTGGCCGTGGGTCTTACGTCGCCGCTTTGAGCGCTACAGTGCTGGTGGTCAGGTTGTCGAGCGTCTCGAGAGCGCCTGGTGATCCGATCGGGAGTTGATTGAAGACGGCATCCTGGTTGAACTTGTAGGTCTGCGGCAGCAACGGTACGCGGGCTCAGGACTGGAACGTCTCGCTCTCTCCGGCAGGTAATCCGTTGGCCAGGATACTCACCTTTCGGATCGCCTTCTCGTCCGTACCTCCGTCAGGTAACCGTCCCAGATCCTCGAGAGAGATGGCCTCGCCCTCGACGATGGCCTCCATCCTCCGCTGCACCTCTTCCGCCTCTGTTCGGCCCGCGCCAGGTCGGTCTTCGCTCAGCGGTCCGACATGGACCAGCAGGAGGTGTCGTGTTGAAGGGGAGAGGCCAAAGTGTTTCAGCGAGTCGCTGATCTGCGGTCGACAAGGCAGGTTAAGAGATGAGATTCGAGGGGAAGCGAAATGGACGGTCACCCACATTGGATCCCGGTTCGAGCATCCACAGCACTTCCGAGTGGACAGTCTTGGTCTTGAGCGTGCCGTCTGCCCGTGCGAGGAGCGCCTGCTGTACGGCCGTGAGGGCATGCAGTCGCGAGGTGATCTGCGGCATACTCGTCAGGTCCATTCCTCGTCCCGGGGATAGTCTCAGGCGCGATAGGGAGCTCTGATAAAACCCTACGCGTACCATTTTGGCGTCTACGAACGCAAAATCGACGGCCCTGCGCTCTTCGTTCCCTCGCTCATCGTCCGGAAGTTGCGACGCGGCGACGAGGCGAGATCGCAGCTCGGCGGCGTTGCGGACAGCATACAGGCTTAGGTACGCGGTCGACTGAGCGTACGGTAGTGGGTAGGACTCCATAGCGGCGTTGAAGGTGAAATGCTTGTCATCAGGAGCGACGCCGCGCAGCTGCAGCTCTCGCTTGGAAAGTGGCTCTCCCTCTATTGGCCTAGAAAGGGCGAGCATTATGGTTGTGAGACTATGCGAGTCCTGTTCACCAACAGTCAGAGTCCCGAAAGACATCATGATGATCCCGTGGGGAACCTGCATGCAGCTAGTCGACAGAAATCATCACCCTCTTCATCCTCACGGCCGGACACTTCACATGCCCTCATACACTGCAGCCTGTCTCCTCCTCGATCCACCCGTCGCCACCACCTCCTCATCCGACGCATCATCCTCGCTGCTCCCGACCCGGAAGATCGACTTTTTCCTTCCCTTCCCTTTCGATTTCCTCGACCTCGACTTGGGCTTGCCGCCTGTTCCTGCGCGTGAAGTGGCGGTCGTGCCGGTCGAGGCGGGCGAGGAGGGCGCGGGGGATTGGTCGAGGGATTGAGGGCCGGAAGCCGCGGCGGGCGAAGAGGCGGCCGGGGTTGAGGCGGCGGCGGAACCGGCGCGAACAGCCGATGTACGAGAGCCTAAGGCGAAAGAGTTCTGTTAGCTGGAAGACAGGGTTTCTCAGTCAGGCGAAGGACGCACCTCGCTTCGCTGGGGGTGGCCGGCTCCCTGCGTTCGGTAGAGGGCTCGGCGCAGCAGCAGCCGCGCTCGTCCGCGCTCGCTTCGTCCCAGATACACCCGTGCCCGCTCCCGCCGCCGGGCTATCTCGCGCCGAGCTCCCGCGTTTCGTTCCGGCCTGAGCTGCGCCAGAGGGGGTGCCCGAGCCACTGCCGCCGCCTGTGCCTTGCAAGCCCGTCTGGCTCGTCGAACGCGACATTCCGGTCGATGCTGCGACTTGGTCGGCGCCAGCAGCGGCACCTTCTGCTGCGCCTGCTTCGGCGGCGACCGTGGGCGGGATATGCAGAATGTGCGTCCGATGCGGCACCGAGTTGATCTGGAGGGATGTCCGTGGTCAGCATGTGCGAGCTCGGTAATGGCCGTCGCAGTGCATCAAGCGCCGTGAAGTGCCGCCCCCTATGCGAGACGAGCATTCCTCGCGATGAAAGGGCGCGCTACTCACCATCTGTCGCGCCCACCGCTCGAGCTGCTCATCCCGTGGCCGGCCGTTCCTCGCGGCACGCCACAAACCCTCGAGAATGCGCTGATCGCATCCTTCGACGACAATGTCGACGGGGACCGGGGCGTTGAAGTCGGCCTCCGGAGCCGCGAGCAGGCGCTGCTTCCCGCGGACCGTGTGGGGCGGCGTCAACTCGGAGGGGAAGATGAAGAGGGACAGAAGGACGTCGTGCAGGAGTGCGGGCTGTCGCGAGTTCTGGTTCCGCGGCGGGAGCGGGGTCAGGACAAAGTGCGCTGGCAGGACGATTCGTCGGTCCCTCGCCGCGGCTCCCCGTCCGGACCCATTCGTCGTTGCGGCATGGTTCTCGGCGAAATCGAGCACGAGGCTCGGCGGTGCTCTCGGCGTCGCAGGATCCGGGGCGGGCAAGGGCGGCGCAGCTGCGGCCTGCTCTTCCTGCCTGCGGAGCTGTTCGATCAGGGTCGCGAGTCCGGCGAGTTCGTCGGCCGAGGCCTCGCCGGTGGCGGCCTTGCGCAGGGTCTCTGCGAGCTTCTTGTCGGTCTGGGATGCGGCGTTGAGCGCGGCGACGAGCGTCGGCGTGATGGCGGCGGGGCTGAGCGGTTTCGGCGCCTGCGCGGGTTCCGGTGCGGCTGCGGCTGCGGGTGCGGGCGGACTGGGCGCAGCGGCGTCGGAGGCGGGCGGGAGCCAGTCGCAGAGGAACAAGTGCGTGTTCAGGAAGGCGTGCGGTCCGATCGAGACGGTGCAGCCGTGTCCGCCGGCGAGCGTCAACTGGACGAGCGAGTGCGGCGAACTCGCGAGCGACGCAAACGGCGTGAACGTGTGCTGCAGCAGCGTCTGCCGCGACTGGTACAGCGAGTCGACGATCGACAGCGTCGTAGCCTGCGCCTGCATACCGCCCCTACGCGACCTTGGCGGCCAGGAAGCGAGTCTTGGGCGAACAGGCGGGGAGAGGAGATCAGCCAGGCGGTCTCCGCGGACTTGCGGGACTTCGCTCTCTTCGACGGCCAGACCTTGAGCGATCTTCGAGAATGTAATATGATCGATTGGCAGGTTCCAACAGGACTCGCAGAAGGTGCATCATGGGGGAAGAGAAAAATCGTTGCAGGTGCGTCGGCCGTGCGAACGCAATCGCGTCGAGGAACGGTCCTCGACGCCGCGCACGGCTTCTACAGCTGTTCGAGAGCCAGCTGAACGCGTCAGTCGCGAAGAGCAGTATGGCCAGCCAGAATCCGACCGCCCGCCCCGGCAAGCGCGCGCGGAGGACGTCGCCCGCCCCACCGCCAGATGCGCCGGCCCCGCAGTCAGCCGAACCTAACAACTCGCGCACTGCTGCGCCTGGCCGGCAGCGACAGACGCCGGACGCGACGAAGGAGCAAGTGAGGCGACACCGCGCGAGGGACCGGAAGCGGGGGCCGCGTCGTCGGGGACGGGTTGCCCCGCCGCCAGCTGTTCGAAGCGTCGTTCGGAGCCGGCCGTCATGATCGATCCAGCACTTTCCGAGTCTGCCGGAACGAGCGAACGCGACGAGGCCGGAGACAACGGCGGCGGGGACGGCTCGAACGAGGAGAATGCCGAAGACAGACCGCGGCGTCGCCGAAGGAAGACGGCCGATCGGTATACGGGTTAGTCCAATGATGGTCTCCCCTCCTCCGCACGCGACCTAACGGCTTGCATTCAGCCCAACAGGAAAGGGCAAAGCGAGCGGCCATCGAAACTGCAAACCCGGCAGCGGGCGCAGCACCCTATCGTCGCGGACTCCTCAACTTGAAGATCAGCGTGAGCAGATGGTCTTCATCGGACTCCGTCTGATGCGCCCTGACATCGTTTCGACTGTTTCCTTGCAGTTCCTCGAGCGAGCTGTCCGCGACGGCTTTGGCGCCGTGTTCATCTCCTAGTAAGTCGCCAAACTCTCGCCCAGAGTCTTTGCCGTCAAGGAAAGCTGACGAGCTCTGATCCCAGCCCTCACGTCCACGGTCCGGCTAATTCGAGAGCCAAGATTCCGTACTTCGAGAGTCATGCCTCGCCGGCGCTATCTGCCGCCACTTCACCCGAAACGTCTGTTCCGGCGCAAGAATTGCGACCCATCGCGGACCGACTCTCTGCGCTCGTGAGCCCAATGCATACCACGACCTTCACAACGTCATGACGTCGCTGTTCTCGACCATGGTCCAACACGAGCAACAGGCCGTCGTGGAAGCAAACAAGAACCGAAACCGGCAGCGACTGGCGGAACTGGCTCGGGGGCAGGAGGAGGCGGAGGCGCGGGCGGCAGAGGCCGAGGCGGCATTGCGGGAGGTTCAGGCTGCTGCGCGGGAAGCCGACCAGGCTCGCGAGGTGCACCGGAGGGAGATCGAGGGGATGCGGGAGAGGCTCGTTGAGTCGTACGTCAACAACGGTATGACCGAGGCAGACGCCCGCAAGGCAGCAGCCGGACCTTGAAGTTCTCACTTCCGAGTTGCTTTGAAGCGTACGTCTGAATAGAGGGCCTGCGTATTATAGCCTGGTCGTTTAGCTTAGGTTCTCTCCCCCGCCCGCCGTGGCCTTCAGCTGCTGCAGCTGATGAAAATGTTTGTGCGCGACGCGACGTGTGTGGTTGGTTTGGCTGCGCGATCGCGTGTTTGACGTCTGCAAGAGTTGTGGAGCAGGCGACAGCTGGCAGTCGTGCCACGCCACACCATAACCCTACACGGGCTTCCAGGGCACAAGCGACCAAGAGCTAGATGGTCTCGCGGGACTGGGCGAATGTCGGACAGAGTGTACGTGCCTGCCTTGCCGCGAGGCCTCCTCCCCGAGCCCGCTGACATCGTCGCCGCCGACAGTTTGCGACCCCGCCCGTCGCCTCAACCTCAGCGTCGAGAGCCACGCCAGCAGGCTCGGCGAGCGGCAGGCAGGGCAAGCGGACCGGCGCGACGCAGCCGAGATCGACTCAGGCTCGCCTGTTCCCCCTCGACAAAGCCCCGCTCGTGACTCCCCGAGCCTCATCATCCGTTCCGAGGTCTCAGCCGAAGCAAACTCGACTCGACTTGTCTGCGACCGGTGGGAGCGCCGACAAGAACCCCCGTCGTGCAGAACGGAGGCGCAGCGCGCTCGTTGACCGCGAGCGCGGCAACATCCTCTCTCCCGAACGCAGCGCGTCCATGAGCCGCAGCGAACGAGATCGCCTCGACGACGCCCTTGATGCTCATCAAGCTGTCGACGATGCCAGCGAAGCCCCGTCGGCGGACAGTCGGTTCAAAGACATCTTTCGCCGCGCGAGCAAGCCGGCGACTGCGCGGTCCTCTTCCCCGGCCACGACGTCGGGGTCGCGCTCGTCCTCGAAGGGCTCCCACGGGCTCGGGCGCACAATCCTTGCCGCACCAGCGCGTCGAGGTCCGTCAATCGAGTTCGACCGCGACCTGGACGAGAACCTCTCGGCGTCGCAGGAACTGCTCGGCGAGGCGGATCGGAAGAAGCGGCGCCGCGTGGAGGGTAGCGTCGCCTCGGGCAAACTCGAAATGTGCGACATCGACGAGCATGGAGGGTTCGGCTCGCCCGAGAAACCAGCGCGGTCTGCCTTGAGCCGGAAGGGGGCTTCGTCAGAACGGACCCCTCGCCTCGACCTCGAAGGCCGGGACTCGCTGCCTCAACGCGCCCTCTCGCGTACATCTCAGCAGGCTCGCCGAGGTCTCCCGTCCGCACCGCGCGCGCCATCGCCTCGCAAGCGTTCGCGGGCAAGTCCGCAACCCTCTGAAGTCCTTGTGGCCGCGACGCCGTCCCCGACTTCCTCTGGCTCGTCATCCGGATTCGCGTCCCGTACCGCGCTAGCTCTGCAGGCCCAGCTCGTACCCTACCGCGCTTCGAGACCTGCGCAGTTCCCGAATCCAGACGAGCAGGAACCGGTCCTCCTTGTGCCCGAGTCCGACCCGCCGGAAGAAGAGGAGGGCTCCGAGCCGAGCACGCTCGAAAGCAGTGGCGAGCGGACCGCACCAACGCCGAGGCGGGCCGGACGACCGGATCCCGGACTCGTGCAAGCCGAACCGGCTGCGCGGTCGGTCTCGCCCATGGGCGTCGCGCCCGCGCCGACGACCAGGAATGGACCGCAGCGGACGCGCCGGGCCGACGATTCGGGTTTCTCGGAGGGCGGTGTTTTGCTCGTCAGCGACGAAGCCACGCCCCGAGCGCCGCCGAAACGTACCGGCGCAAGAATCGATCTCACCCAATTGCCGACGTCCTCGTCGCCGACCGTGCCGCTCAAGCGGCGACCCTTACGAGACACTGCTGTGTTGGACGACGAGGAGGATGGCCTCGATGCGCTTCGAATCGGCGGTCTCGACAGGACTGCGTCGGGCCTCCTAATGCCACCACCGCCGCTCCCGATCTCGCCTCAGAAGCGCCGCACGCGCTTGCGCAAGGGCGCGCCCTCGACTCGAAGTGCGGCGGAAGAGGAGAGCCAGAGGTCGGCTGATCTATTCGGTCAATCAGCGGCCGTCCGGCAGCAGGACGACTCGCCGCCCGAGACAGTCCTCGACGAGACGCAGTACCTGCGCGCGAATGCCTGTCATTCGGACTCGGCTACCCGCGCAGTCGACTTGGACGACTCGTACCCGTGGCTCTTCGCCCACGTCCCGCGTCCGAACATGGCCGCTGGCTACACCCCGATTCGCTTCGCGGCCGAGGAGGACGTCGAGTTGCCGACGCCGCACCCGAAGGAGAGTCCGCTGCTGCACAAGCAGCCGACGAGCAGGTCTTCGCCGATTCGAGAGCCGGTACGGCCGCCGCCGGCCCATGTTGCCCCGATTCAAGCCGAGCGCCTCTCGACAGAGTCGGCGTCGGCGCGCGCAGACGGACCCAGGAAGGTCTCCGGCGCCGGCTGGGACGCCGCCGTTGCGCCCGCATGGACCGGCGCTCGCCCTGCGTCGCCCAACGCACCCCGCCAAGCCCGACTCGCAGAGTTCTTCGCCGTCGTGCCGAATTCGCAGGCGCACGGGGGCGAGCAGGACGCCGAGGTGGAGGACTCGCAGGCCGGGGCGGCGGCGGCAGCGGCGGCGGCCGCAGCAGAGGAGGAGGCGGTCTTGCTGCGCGCGGTCATGCAGATGCGGCCGCGGATGGACGTACTCCGGACCAGCACGACGCCCCGGCGCGGGACGGACTCGACGGACGCTGCAGCCGATGCGGTCGCCGCTCAAGTCGACAACCATGCCCCGATCTCGTCGGAGATGGAGGACACGCGCGGACTCCGCTCGTCGAGACCGGGCCGCAAGGTCCAGTCGCCTGGAGCTCGCCTGCCGATCCCGATACCGACCGATCTCGTCGACGATTCGGACCCCGAAGACGACGCGCATGCTTCCCCGTACGGCCTCGCGCGAGTTACACGCACACCGAGCGTGAGCCCAGTCAAGCGATCTTTGGCGAGCGCGGGTGCGCGCTGTGGGCAGCAGGGCGCAGCCAGCCCATTGGGCCAGCCGCGCCGGCGTCGGTTCCCCCGGTATTCGCCGGGCAAACTCCGGCAGGCTCTCGAGCGTCACGGCGAGTCGGTTCGTGCGTCGGTGCAGCCCGCGTCGACCGATGGACTCGCGGCCAGCGCGCCCGAGCCGGAGGCGCAGACGACGGTTGCTATCCCCACGGCGGCAGGAGGCGGCGCGGAAGAAACTCAGTGGGAGTCCTACTGGTCCTACCCGACGGCTATGCCTTCCCCCGAAAAAAGCCGTCCGAGCGTCGACGACGACGAGGAGGACGCGGAGGAGGCGGCCCGACTGCGGGCGTTCTTCGAGGAGATCTCGAGAGCGGAGCCGGCGTTGCCGGAAGGGTGGACGCGGGACGAGTGCGGCGAGCTGATTCCGTTGGGCGAGGACCGGTGGGACCTGAACCGGGAAACGCTGGCAGAGAGCCAAGTGTGACCTCGCGGGTGGGAACCTGGTGGCGTTCCTCTTTGCGCAGTGCATTGCGAGATGCCTTCTCTTGAGTCGCAGTAAATATGATTTCGAGTGAATAGGCGAATGCATTGCGAGAAGCGCGAGCGTGATAGTGACAACATGCAGCGGAAGAAAGAGGACAGGAGACAGGATAGGAGGGCAAGGCGCATGCTCAGGCCATGAGGTCGAAATCGTCCAGCTCGTCCTGTACAGAGGCTCTGTCTCAGTTGACACGCTCCTGTAACGATGAGAAGGCGGGCAGGCGGACTGACGTTGTACTTCTGGACGTGGCGCTTGATCTTGGAGGTGTCGACCCAGGTGACAAAGTCCTCCATGTTGCGCGTGACGAGGAACGCCGGGTCGGTGATCGTATCGGGACCGACGCGGACGTGACCTTGCTCGACGTAGGTGACGGCCTGCGTTACGGTGCGGGGGCGAGGTCAGTCTCGAGGGCAAGATGCAGTCACGGGGGAGGCGGCGCACCATCTTGATGGTCTCTGCCATCTTGAGGCGGACCATGACGACTGCGAGGCGCCTGCGGCACATGGCGCCGACGGTGACCTTGCCTTCCTTCTTGCCTGCGCCCTCGACCTCTTTCTCCTTGCCCTTGAAGCCCTTGACGACGGGTGCGTCGGAGCCTTCGATGTCGCTCATCTTGGCACCACGGTCGAGGATGCCCATGTCGTAGAGCTTGGAGAGGAGCATGTCCTCGTACTTTGTGCGGAACGGGTCGGCGGGCGGGAGGCGGGAGAGGAGGTGCGAGAGGCGGCGGACTTGGCCGCAGATGCGGTTGTACGCGTGGTAGTCGTCGCGGTTCTGGACGTGGTAGCGGCGCATGACGGCGATCTCGCGATGTCCGGCATCGCTCTTCCATTGCAGGAAGTCGACCTGGCGAGTGAAGTAAGGCGGAGTGAGTCGGTGAGCGGGTGAACTTAGCGGGATCTCGGGGGTGAACGGACCTTGCGGAGGAGCTTCTGCTCGTGGTGCTTGAGCTGGCGCATGGTGTCGCTGTAGCCCTGTGGGTGTACGTGTAGAGCGGAGTGCCTGTGGCTGCTCCTTTGAGGTTGCGGCCTGTATTCGCGGCCAACTTCGATCCAAAGGCGAGCTTCACTTCGCCGACGATCCCAGTTCACCGCTTGTCCTCCTTCTCCTCACTCGCCCCGCGCCCACTCGCGCCTGCACGCCCTCTGACAGGCTTTCACTGCACCTACACCTTTGCTACAGTCGCCCTCGACCGTCTCGCCACTGCCGGCGCAGCGTGCATCCGCTCGTGTGCCCCCGGGGACTCGCCCTCGTCGTCGAGCTCGCTCGCCTGCTCGAGCCTACGACGGGCCGCCCATATCGCTTCGGGGGTCATTGTACATGATCTGCTACCTTCCTGCCCATGCGAGAGAGTACTCTCCACACGGGGCGCCCTTTCTCCCCCTCCACCCCTCCCCTTCCCAAGCACGAACGCGGCGGGCCACGGCGGCCGAGATGACCAAAATATCACATTTTACAAAGCTCAACAGTCGTACGGGACTCTTCATCCCACTTCATGGCGACCCAACTTCTGCAATCCTGAGCCTTCCCGTCGCCCGCCGCGTCCGTGCCCTCTCCCCCTCGCGTTCTGTAGATCCCGCCTCCTTGATCCCGTGCAACTCGTTTACACTTCCCCCGCTCCGAGCGTGCCGTACAGCGTCCAGCGAATCCGTTCCTCCTGCCGTTCCTCCGCACTGAGCGCCGGGGCCGGGAAGGAGAGGTCGGACCACGCCTGCCGCCCTTCGCCGCCGCCGCCTCTGGTCGTCCACTCGGGCGCGCACCCGTCCCAGTTCCACGGCCGTTCCTCCCCCTCAAAGCTCACTTCCCTCCACCCCTCCGGCGGCAGCGGGACGATCGCCTGCTCCTGCGCGCGCGCCAGGAACTGCGCGACGGTCCGGCGGCCGGTGTGGAAGCCCGCTGCAAAGTGCACGGTCGCATGCGGGCACCGGTCCAGCAGGGTCCGGAGGGTCGAGATGAGCGGAGCGTGCAGGGTGGGTTCCCAGACGCAGTCGGCGACGAGGATCACGTCAAAGTGGGAGGAGAACCTGTCCGGAGGGGGGGGGGGGGGTTGGATAGGCGGGAGTGGCGGAGTCAGTCGCTGCGACGGGTCGAAAAGGGGTCGGTCCCCCTGCTCTCTGGACTGACTTGAAGAGCGGGTCGACCGAGTCGCCAAAGGTGTGACCGACTATGTCACAACGGGACAAGAGCTCGGGCGGCAACGTCGCCTCGGCGGTCCGGCGCGTGTCTGCGAGCGCACGCGGGTCGGCGTAGTCACTCAGGACCACCTGCCGCCATCATCGCCGGAGTCTCACAGTTAGCCCGCGTTCTGGTTGTACGTTTGCGGTCAAGTACACACCTGTTTCGCACCCATCCTCGCGGCGACGAGCCCAGGCAATCCGAGTCCGCAGCCGAGTTCCAGAACCGTCTTCCCCGCCACCTCGATCTCGCCCGCCGCGACCTGATCCGCCAGGACGACGCTCGCGTGCCAGACCAAGTGGCTGTACAAGTTGCGCGATTTGGGGCTCGGGATGGGCAGGTCGAAGAGGAACGGCTCGGGCGATCGGAGCGGGGAAGCGTAGAGGAAGGTGCTGCCGGGCATGCCGTACGAGGCGCTCGGGGAGAGGTAGTTGTGCGGGAACGCATCGTCAGAGTCCGCTGGCGAAGACATGGCTTCTTTCAGGGTGTATAATGCGTCCGGTGGAGTGTGCGAAGGAGAAGAAGCAACACCCGAAGTGGGGAGCTCTCGAAGGAATTGCACGTGACAGCCCCCGGTGGGGGAAGAACCAAAGCACCTTAGAAGGCCCCCCCCATCACTCATCGTCGCCCATGTCGCTGCCCCCCTCTCCCCCTCCGATCCCATACTCGCCACCGCCGCCGTCCTCGTCTCCCGCGCCGACCTGCACCACCGCCTCCTCCGACCCGTTCGCGCGCCGCCGCTGCCACTCTTCAAACTCGACGAGGTTCTTCGCCGGCCCGCGCACGCCCGTCGCCGGATTCACCATCGTCAGCGTCGCGCGGCGTTCTGTGTCCGAAAGTGACCCAGAGATCAGCAATTCCTCGCGGGTACGGTCGGAAGGCACGCAGAGGTCAGGCTCACGCAAGGTGCTGTACGACCACGCCTCCTCCTCCTCCGAGTCGTAATCAGGATCTCGATTGTGCATCAGATCGCGCTTGACTTGCAACCAGGCGACTGCGAGCGTGAGAGGACCGAAAGAAGTCAGTTCGGGGGGCGGCGGCCAGTCTTTGCGAAAGATTCGATCGTCACGAACCGGACAGGCCAGAGCTCTGCGGCGTAGATGCCGAGTAGTTTTCCTTCTCCCAACCCGGAGGGAGGATCTCTGCATTGGTAACCGAATAAGCCTCGAAGATCTAGCACGGGGGAAGACGGGAAGGAGCGCACCCGGGACGACGCCCGCCATCTCTTGTCGGTGCTGCGTCCGCGCGTACGACGCCTGCGTAGGCCGCGCGACACCTGTCGCTACCCGCTTGGACACGCTCGGTTGCTCGCCTGGACGGCCCCCCACCTCTTCGCGTCAGTACAGTCTGACTTTCCGGAGAGGCGCGACGATAGGGGCATGAGAGCGCCCGAGCACTCACCGGACCGCACCGCATGCTCCCGCTCCGCCTCCTTGCGCAACTTTTCCCTCGCCTCCTCCTCCTTCTTCTGAATGGCCGGCACAGTCTTGACGACCCCCTCCCTGAGGGCCTTCATCTCGCGCGCAAACTGCAACTCTTCCGGCGGGTCGACGTTCTCCTTCGGCGCGCCGGGAGGTAGCGCGCGCTCGAGCTCGACGGGCGGGTCGAGGATGCGCTTCTCGGTTGGGGAGGTGTCAAAGTCGGTGAGGAAGTCTTTGTTCTCGAGGATGTGGTGCAGCACCGAGAGGAAGGCGCGCGCGCGGGGTAGAGAGGGCATGCTGTGCGTGAGGTTGCCGGAGGTGTGGCGTCAGAGCTGGCTCTCTTGGCTATTTGATCCGGCATTGGGGGAGATGGTCGACGCACTCGGAGGGGAAGAAGATGTCCCAGAGGTCGAACCCTTCGGGAAAGTATTTCTCGCTGACCCACTATAGGCGCGACGATTCTTCGTTAGCTTCCACACTCTCCGAGCCCTCGGCAGGAGCAAAACGCCGAGCGCACCGATGCCTCCTGGAAGATGAGAAAGATGGCTTCGACGACCGTTGTCGGAGGCCCGCGAGTCAGGTCCGGCGAGACCTATAGCGAAGGAAACGGCTTGAAGTCAGCAGCCTTGTCGCCAGCCATACGTCTCGCCGCCACGAGGGGAACGCACCGCTCTCCGCGCGACATCCTTCAGCGTCGTCGGCGGATTCTTGTACTCCCAATCGAGCATCGCCGCCTTCAGCATGCCCTTGAGCCGCGGCGCGTCCGACATTTCCTTGCGGGAGATCTCTTCGGTTTGCAGAGCTGGGACGGGATGGTAGGTCCGGAGGGCGGTGCGCATGTTCGGGTAGACTGCAGGCGGAGGAAGCCGCAGCAAGGTCAGCCTCTTTGGGAACCTAGCCCCCCCTGCAGCTAGACGAATAAGTCTTGGAGGAAGAGAGATACGCACAGGC
This sequence comes from Rhodotorula sphaerocarpa, assembly GCA_024713535.1. Classification (NCBI taxonomy): domain Eukaryota; kingdom Fungi; phylum Basidiomycota; class Microbotryomycetes; order Sporidiobolales; family Sporidiobolaceae; genus Rhodotorula; species Rhodotorula sphaerocarpa. The sequence continues at coordinate 343,186 of JANIBP010000004.1, read as the reverse complement.
GAGCGTGGTGTTGAAGCGGCCGACGTTGATGAGGAGGCAGATCTTGCAGTAGTTCATCGCGAATTCGGGGTTCGCGACGAGTTTGCTCCGGACGCTCTGGGTCGTCTTCATGCTCGAAAGAATCGCCTCAAGAAAGAGTTGGTCAAAGTTGACATAGATCGGCGGTGCAGGGGCGGATTTCTGGGCAGGGAAGCGGCGAGTCAGTCTTGTTCAGGCTCCGAGGGAGGACATTGTACCGAGACGCACCGAGTCGACGGGGGCGGTGAAGCGGAAGGAGCGGTCGGCAAAGATGTCTTCGAGGACCTGCCACTGAATGTCCTGCCGCAGTAACGGCTCCGAGTCGAGTTTCTTGATTGCCTGCAGGTCCGGGGGAGGAAGGAGCGGCGGCGGGGGCAGGGAACGATCAGCCGAACCGCAGCTGCAGGGAGCCGGAGGGCATATATGACGAATCAGGCGGCCGACTTACCCAGTTTGTCTCTTTGTAGGAGCGTTTGGAGCGCGGGTGCGAGAGGGCGTGCAGCTCCTCGGCGGTCCGTTTCGGCGGCATCTCGGTCGGCGGGGCAGGTCTCAGAGCGTGGAAGAGGAGGGCGTAATGCTCCCTCGAGTGCTTCTGCGGCTCTGGAGGGTGTCTGTGGCGAGAGCAGCGGGCTGACAGCGGCGAGCCGAGTCGAGGTGGGGAGCCCACGCGAGGTGAAACGGGCGCCGCACGGCCTGGCGCTGTACGAGCGAGGGAGACAGCCGATATAAGCTCTTAGAGAGTGGATCGGGGACAGAACTGAGCCGGTCGATACGGTGTAGACGGAGATAATACCGAGTGGTCGAGTCCGCTCACCGGCTCACCTTGTGCGACCTGCTCGACTGGAGTCCATCCGCTTCCGCTCGCTCTGCGCAGCTGTCTGGGCTCAACATACGCCAGGAACGAGCTCACTTGCGCTACCCTGCGTCGCTCAGCTTTCTACGCCGCCGGCACGCGACACGGGCTCTTCCTCGACGGGCGTCAAGATCTCAACTTTGACGGCGACTTCCTCCGTATAGACCCACTCATACGCCATACGCGGATCAGTCCGACAAGGACAAGAGACTAGCAGAAGCGCCGAGCTGCTTGCGGATTCGAGAACACGGAGGAATAGACAGGAGCCGGTGCCAGCTTGTCGCCGACCGTCCAGGCCCGACGCCGTCGAAAACAGGAGGAACGCCAGTTCGCGCGCGACCCGTCAAGCCTGGGAGGTGTGAGGTGAAAGAGGAGGCAGTTGAGACCGGGACGAGGAACGGACCGAGGGAACAGACCACCGCATCCAGCCGAACGTACAGCCGCCGCCATGCCGCCCAAAAAGTCTGCCGCCGCCAAGAAGAAGAAGAACCTCGGCAGCGCGCGCGGGTTCGCGACGGTCTCCGTTCCTCGACGAGTCGAGCCAGCCGAAGAAGAGGAGGCCGCGGCGAAGGAGAACGGCGAAGCGAGCGCCGGAGCTGAAGCTGCTCCCGGGGCGACCGATGCGATCGCGGGGGCGGACAAGGCGCCGGCCTCGGAGGGACAAGCCGGAGAGACCAACGGAGCCACGGTGACGGCGGGAGCCGAGGGCGAGAACGGCAAGAAGGGCGACTGGGACGACACGCCCGAGGCTCTCGAGCGCAAAGAACTGCAAGAGCTCGCCGAGCGCATCAAGCCGGGCTGCGACAAGGAGGTCTCCCGGATCGTCAAGGTGCGCAGATCCCGGAGGGCGGGTCGGTGCTGTTCCTGTGCTGATCCCGTCCCGTCGACTGGACAGACCTTTGAGTACGAGCGCCGCATGTCAAAGACGCTTCCGACGTATGCCTGGCAAGAACGCGACCTGGTCAGTCTGCGCGTCTACGAGACTATCCTCGCTCAGGCGCATCCGCTGACGTCTCCCGGGCTGCGTTAACCCTGTAGCAACGCCGCGTCCTCGACCTCGCGATGAACGAAACGCTGGAAGAGTCGCCCCAGCCGGTGTACGAGCCGCAAGACAAGGTCGTCGCCAAGGTCGCGACCCTCTTCGGCATCCTCGAGCAGCTCGGCTTCCGCAAGCAACGCGTGGAGGAGTGTCTCCGCAAGGTCAAGGCGCTCGAGATCGACGACTGCCTCGACTGGGTGAGCATTGAAGATTCGGCAGACCCGGCGCCGCTCTTCAGACTAGACTGATAGCACGTCCTCCAGCTGTATTTGCATGCCGACGCCGACGAGCTTCGCAAGGAAGGGATGTTGCCGGAACCCGTCGTCGACAACGTCCCGCCGTCGAATCGCAAGCCGCGCTCCCGGGGCGGCAAGAACAAGGACTCGGCTGCCGCTTCGTCCCCGGCGGCTGAGAAAGCCGAACCTGCGCGCCCCGAGCCGAGCCGGACCCCTTCGTCGACTGCTTCGCCCCCTGCTGCATCCACGGATGCCGAGCAGGAAGCGGCCTTCCGTGCACGTCTGCTGGCATATGGACGGGATCTCGACAAGTCGATCTCTGGACGCGCGAGCGCCGAGCAAGACTCGGGTTCCGACTCTTCTGACGACGACGACGACGGATCCACGGACGAGTCTACGATGCCCGACGCCAACGTTCGCTACGCCAAGCTCAGGGTCGAGCTCACCGAGGTGCAGCGAGCTCAGGCTGCGCAGAAGCGCGCCAGGAGCAAAGCAGACAAGCAGGCGGACGGCGCGGAGCCGGCGGCGGCGGGAGACGAGAAGTGGATGGACGCGCAGATCGAGCTGCTGAACGAGAAGATCAAGGCAGTCGAGAGCGACTACACCTTCCGCAAGGTCGATGCCGGTGCGTTGCAGTGCTCACTGTCGTGCTTGGATCTTGTGCGAGAACTGACCTCTCCGAACCCTACTGCAGAGAAAGTGTACCGGGCGGAACGGACAAAGATGGACGCGGCGCAGCTCGCCGCGCGGCTCAAGCGGACATCCGTCGAAGAGTCTGCTGCAGCCAGCCCCAATGGGTCGTCGGCCGGAGCGAGCGTCGTGCCGGGCACGAACGGTGCTTCGGCGGCGACCTCTTCGCCGGCTGGCCAGACCGGTCCCTCGAACGCGTCGTCGTCTGTACCCCAGTCCCCTGGCGCGGCAGCCAACGGGACGGCGGAGAACAAAGACGAAGACGGAGATGGCTTCTTTGGCAACCTCCTCGACGAGATGCCGACCGAGGAAAAGAACGACAAGGGAACGACGATCCCGGTGCGCAACATGGCGCTGCCGAAGCACTTTTCGGGCCGCACCCCGCGCATCAGCTTGCAGGACACGGTCCGCAAGCTCGACAAGCCCGCGCGGGTACAGTTCGCCGTCATCAGCAAGAGCCGCGCGGTCCGCGCCTCGGTCACGATCCGCTGGAGTCCCGACGAATCCGGCAAGCGCGGTCGGGTGCAGTACTTTGACATGCAGGACGTCGCGTGCTGGGACCAGAAGCAGGCGTACGACTACATCGCGACGGTCGCGCTCTTTGCGATCGCCAACAGTCCGCAGGGGAACGGTATGGCGCTCAACAAGGCCCTGCCGACCGTCTTCCGCGACCTCTGGGACGAGTTTGTCGCGGAACGGACCGCTCAGGAGGAGGAACGCTATCGCGAGAAGCTCAAGCTTTACAAGGCGATCGCGGAACCGAGGTGCCAGGAGGCGCCGGCGCGGGTGGGCTGGCCTTGTCCCTCCGTCTGCAGCCGCGCATTCGCTGATGCCTCTCGTACACGTGCAGGATGCCCGCCCGGTGCGTAGCGAGAAGCCGCAAGCCGAAGGTGAAGCCATTATTCGCCGGCGGGAGGTCCCTCCGGAAATGGCGGAACGGATCCAGCAGGACATCTTCGCTCGGCAGACCTGGCCAGCATATCAAGAGATGCTCGTGAGTCTAGTTTTTCTTCCTTTTGTGGAAGAGCAATTTGCTGACCGCAACTGTGTCGCCTTGATCAGCAACAACGGGCGTCCTTGCCGATCGCGTCGTACCGTTCATCGATCATGGACACTATCGAAAGCTCGCAATGCGTTGTTCTCTGCGGTGAAACCGGATGGTGCGCATTCTCTGTCTCGAGTGACAAGAATCGGTCCTGACGCCTCACCCCTGCTGCCCAGCGGTAAATCCACCCAAGTCCCCTCTTTCATCCTCGAACACGAAATGCGCCTCGGTCGCGACGTCAAGATCTACTGCACGGAACCTCGGCGAATCTCGGCGATCTCGCTCGCGCAGCGCGTCTCGCAGGAGCTCGGCGAAGCACCGAACGCCTGCGGCACGCGCAACTCGTATGTTGGCTACTCGATCCGGCTCGACTCTGCCGTATCTGCCGCTACCCGCATTGTCTATGCGACTACTGTGAGTTTTACGGATACCCTCATCGGAACCACAGGCTGACGCGATGTGCTCCTCGCAGGGTATCGTCCTTCGCATGCTGGAAGGCCGCGACTCGCTCTCGGACATTACGCACATCATCATCGACGAGGTACACGAGCGTTCCATCGATTCCGACTTCCTCCTGATCGTGCTGCGCGAGATTGTGGAAGTCCGGCGAGACCTGAAGTACATCCCTTTCCCGTTTGGCCGGACCCGGTACTCGTCCTGACCTCCCTTTTTCCGTTAGGGTCATCCTCATGTCGGCCACAGTCGAGTGAGTGCCGTTGCGGGCCTCAAAAATTTATGCTATGGTGAGGACTGACTGTGTCTTTGTGCAGCGCCGAAAAGATCGCGGACTACATGGGAGGTTGCCCGGTCATCCGTGTCCCCGGACGGACGTTCCCGGTGACGCCCTATTTCCTCGAGGACGTCGTCGAGTTGACCCGCTACCGCCTCGATCCGCACTCGGACTCGCCCTACGTCGCACGCTCCAAGCGAGCGTACGGCGGACGGCGCCGCATGGTCGACGATGTGCCGCTCGAGGACGACGACGACGATGACGAGCTGCCGGCAAATGCGGCCGACATCACGCAGTTGCCGATCTCGAAGCAGAGTCGCACCACGCTCGACTGCATGGACCACCACGCGATCAACTACGAGTTAATCATCTCCCTGCTCGAGCACCTCTGCTTCCTCAAGCCCGACCTCATCCAATACTCGAGCGCCACTCTCGTGTTCATGCCGTCCCTCGAGTCGATCCGGCGCTTAGTGGACTTGCTCGAGTCTCACCACACTTTCGGCTCCAACCAGTTCGTCATTCTGCCTCTGCATTCGACGGTCTCGAACGAGAGCCAGAGGCTCGTGTTCGAGACCCCGCCGCCCGGCATCCGCAAGATCGTCGTCTCGACCAACTTGGCCGAGACTGGTGTCACGATCCAGGACATCACGGCCGTCATCGATACCGGCAAACACCGCGAGATGCGCTTCGACGAGAAGCGGCAGATCAGCCGGCTCGTCGAGACCTTTGTCGCCCAGTCGAACGCAGCACAGCGCCGCGGACGAGCGGGACGTGTCCGCGAAGGCATCGCGTTCCATCTCTTCACGAGACACCGGCATGACAACTACGTCCGTTGGGCTCTCCCGATCCCCGCTCTGTCTAAACTTTGCTGACCAACTTTATCCGGGCTCACCAGATGCAAGAGCATCCCCAGCCGGAGATGCTTCGCCTCTCGCTGCAGGACCTCGCGCTTCGTATCAAAATCATGAAGATCGGAAGTACTGGAATCGAGGAGACGCTCCTCAAGGCACTCGACCCGCCTCTCGTGGCCAACATCACTCGCGCCATCTCCGCCCTCGTCGAGGTCAAGGCGCTGACGACGACGGAAGAGATCACGCCGCTCGGCCGTCATCTCGCCAAGCTCCCGATGGACGTCCACGTCGGTCTCTTCCTGATCCTCTCGTGCATCTTCGGCTGCCTCGATGCCGGCTTGACGATAGCGGTGAGTCTGCCCTTTCTACTCCCAGCTCGTCGACGCGGACGAGACTGACCGAACTCGGAGTTCAGGCTGGTCTCAACTCGAAGTCGCCATGGCTCACGCCGTTTGGTCGAGAGAACGAAGCCGACGCGGTCAAGCGCACCTTCAAGGTCGAGAACAGCGACTTCTTGACGCTCTACAACGCGTACTGCTCTTGGCGAGAGTCGTGCAGTAATAACGTCGAGCGCGACTTCTGTCGGGTACGCTTCCATCTACTTCTTGCCCTTTCCCGCACGCTTACATGATGGTTCCGCATCCGCAGAAGAGCTTCCTTTCCCTTCAGAACCTGCAGCAGATCGAAGAGCTCAGGCAGCAATTCTTCTCCTTCCTCGTCGACGCGGGCTTCGTCAACATCACCAACTCTGAGCGTCGCGAGCTGGCCTCGACGCGCTACGGCAAATCGCGGACAAAGTTCGTTCGCGCCCCGCCCGAACTCGACAAGGCATCGCGTGACCCTCGAACCGTCATGGCCTGCCTGGCCGCCTCTATGTATCCGAAGCTTCTCGTCATCGACCCGCAAAATGGCTCCCTCCGCACTCTCGCCAACTCCGCCCCCGCCGCGATTCATCCTTCGAGTGTCAACTTTGCGCCAGGCCGACGCGTCGACTTTGGCAACGGCACGCGCTTCGCCGCTTTCTTCCAAGCTATGCACACGAAGAAGCTGTACATCTGGGACAGCGGCGCGGTGGACGAGCTCGCCGTTCATCTTCTTTGCGGCAACGCCGACTTCCAGGTGAGCCTGTCTGACCCGTTCCGGCCGTCTTTGCTTCCACCTGAGCTTATCGTCGTTTCTCCGCCCGTGCAGCTGCCTGCTCAGTCCATCGCGATCGATCGTAAGATCCGAACGCGGCTTGAGGACCCTAAGACCGCACTCGCGATCCGGTGCATGCGGGAGAAGTGGCGGGACATCTTTAACAAGAAGATGCGCGACCCAGCCGCCCCCGTCGACGCCCGCCTCGAAGCGTGGCTCGCGCTCATTCTCGAAGCGGTCAAGAGTCCGTACCGCGACGACGACGAGGAGAAGAAGCGCAAGAAGCAAGCGGAGCGGGCCCAGGTCAAGCTCAGCTTGACCCGTCACGACTGAAAATCACCCACCCTGTAGCGAACCCTCGCACTTTGCATCTCACTGCCCACGCAATGTCCTCCTTGTACAGTGATGAGCGCAAGCTTCTCTCGTCGGTTAGATTGAGGCGTCGGTGAGGAAGGAGAATGGATCACAAGCCCGCAGGCCGCGACGAGATCGACCGCATGTTAAGCCTCGGTGTCAGGATGGAGGAAAGCCAAAGAGACTGCTCTTTGTTGGGCTGGACCTGCAAAGCCCAGCTGAGAAGGCTCATGCAGGTTCGGGTCGGAAAGACCGACCCCAGGTCAAGTTCAGGTCGGCTCGAATAGCGGATGACAGGGGAAACCAAGTGTGGCAAGCTTTACATCAGAGCGGAGGGTCTGCCGCCGAGAGAAGGGGTAAACGACAGCGACCTTTAGCAGAGTGAAACGAGGCGGCGCAAGGTGTCTAAGATGGAAAGACTATGTTCTATGGAGGGACCGGAACTCGAGATGGAGGGGCCTGTGGCAGGCTTCTCAGACAGTCTCGACGAGAGGCTTGCCTGATCTGTCGGTTTGGACCTTGTCGAGCGAGTCCTGCCCAGCGAGCTTCTCCGGGCGGAGCGAACTCTGGTACGAGGTCGGCGTCGCCACTGATTCTTCCGAGAGCTGTGACTTCTTCGCCGAGGGGTTGGCGGGCCAGACAAAGCAGAAGACGGCTTGGCAGCAGACCATGACGGCCGCGTCCAGAACGCAAAAGGCCGCTTCTTGGCCTGTTTGATGGCCTGAGTCAGCTTGTGTCTCTCGTCTCGCAGGAGGACTATGAGATGAGGCTCACGAAGTAGGTAGCCGCCCCAACCCTGAGAGAGCTCTGCCGTGCGGTATCCTCCACGTATGATGATCGCCGCCGTCGCGAGCGCGATGCCCCATCCGAGGGGTTTGAGCTTGCCGGCCTGAGCATGAGGCGTGCTCATGACCGATCGGTTCTTCCTGAGTCGCAGGAAGACGTCGACGGCGAGACCGACGAAGACGAGCATCGCGGCCAGCTGCGGCAGCAAGGGATTTTCTGATAAGCGGTTGCGCATACCTCAAAGTAGGTCGAATGTAAAGCACCTGAAAAACAATACCGGCAAGCATGATGTGCGATCCGAGCTGGCTGTCACCGCTGCCTTCGAGCGACGAAGCGCTCATCGCGCCACCGACCGCCTGGAGGATGATGGCGACGAGGTCGGCCGAGCAGAAGGTCCAGAGGTACAGGTTCGGCGAGATGAGCGAGTACTGCCGGCCGACCGATTTGATGACCATGCCGAGGAGGCCATAGCAGGTGGCAGAGTAGAAGCATGGCGCCAAAACCAGGCTTCGTCCAGAACGAGGCTGGTAAGAAATCTATCCCGCATCACGAGCATGGACAGAACCGGTGGCTCACCAGACCTGCTGAATAAGAAATGCGTTGAGAGAATAGACGTTGAGGGCGCTGCGGGTCCGGCCGACCCAGCCAACGATTTCGCACAGTCCGCCGAGGATGAGGACGACGAGCCACCAGACCCGCGAGCGGACAAGGTAGACTGTCTGGACGCTCGTAATGAGGGCGAAGGCGACGAGGAATACGATGCCCGCCGCGAGACTCGGGGTGTACCCATACTGCGGGGGCCGGAAGAGCGTGAGTCGTCAGGCTTGAACCGCAGGATTGGAGATACACTTGCGATGTTGAAATCTAGCTCTCCAGAGTCGTTGACGCTTGACTGAGATGAGCTCCTGTGGGATCGGACGGACGTGTTGGACGTGAGTCCGGCGCACAAGCCGTCTCCTTCCGCAGCGGCGCGCTCACATTTCGCTGGACCTGGTTCGCGGTTGGCGGTTCGTGAAGCGCTTGAAGGATGCAGAGAAAGAAGAAACAGCATGCCGACGGGCGCTCAGGTATCTGGGCGGGAAAGAAAGCACTGCCTCATCGCCGGGGAGTCAGTCCGAAGCGCGCGGGCCAAGGACCGGCCTTCGGGCTTGCGGCCTGATAGGAGCTCTGGCCGGGAGGCCGTACCGGAGCCAGGCGTCCTGCCAGCATCGCGAGCACTGAACATGTCCGCGAATTCGTCAGAGCAATAACGCAGAGATCGGGCACGGTGGGATGGAGCTTTTGGAGTTTTGGAAGCGGGAGATCGGACACGAGAGCGCTGAGTCGGGTGCGCTCTATGCGGCAGAGAATCGCCCTTCGCGCTCCCGTGGCCAAGCTTGTGAGCCACTTGAGCGTAGTATGGTGGAGCGGAGGACTGCCGAGTCCTTGGCCGAAGGCGTCTCCAGGGGTCCCGGGCACGCAGACTAGGTCACGCAGGGAGCGGCGGAGCGTGAGAACGAGGACCGCGGCAGGAGGGGCTCGGCTACAGCAAAGCAGGCATCCCAGTGTTTGCAGAAGCGAGCGCGTATGGGGCCAAAGGCAGGAGCCCGCGACAGCCTTGCAGCGGAGCTCGGGAGAGGCTCGACCCCAGCGTGGAGTGGGTCTCCTGCCCCGGGGTGATTGGAAGGCGCATACCGGTCGATTTAGAGCAGTACTTCAGCTCGTACAAGTTCGTATGCACTGGGGAAGCTGCTGTCTCCGCTGTCATCGCGGAGATCAAGATGCCGATGGCGACAGAAATCAGGTCAAAGCCGCCGAATAGCGGTCCAGCCTCGGCAGAAAGACTGGACAGCTCCAAACAGATATATACAGTCTGTGTCGCTTGCGAAAACTCTCCAAGAAGCGGTGTGTAGAGACCGAGTCAAATCAGCTGCCGAGGTTGTCGCCGAGGTCGGGACTTTTTTTCGTCGGCGGGTTTCTCGCGTTCCAACTCGTCCAATCCCGCCACGATGAGCACCTTTGGCACGCTGTTCCGCGTTACGACGTTCGGCGAGTCGCACTGCCCGTCCGTCGGCGCCATCATCGATGGATGCCCGCCCGTGAGCCTTCACCGCTTCTCGCCCGCCCAGCGTCACAGACCGCTTAACTCGCTCGATGGCTATTACTGCAGGGCATGCCGCTCTCGGACGACGACATCCAGCCCCAGATGACCCGCCGCCGCCCCGGACAGAGCGTCCTGACCACTCCCGTATGTCCGGATCCGGCCCCGTCCCTCTGCATCCGTCGATCACTAGCGTACCCGCTTCCTTACCGCTCTTCTTCCCTCTTAACCTGCAGCGTAACGAGCAGGACGCCGTCCAGCTTCAGTCCGGCGTCGAAGCCGGCTACACCCTCGGAACCCCGATCGGTCTCCTCGTCCGCAACAAGGACCACCGCCCGCACGACTACACCGAGACCGACGACTACCCGCGACCCAGTCACGCAGATTGGACGTACCTCCTCAAGTACGGCATCAAGGCCAGCAGTGGAGGTGGACGCAGCTCCGCACGGGAGACGATCGGTACGAGAATAGCGCTGGCCTCTCTCGCATCGCTGAGGATCCATTCGCTGATCATAATCTACCACTGCAGGCCGAGTGGCTGCTGGTACCATTGCCGAGCGGTACCTCAAGATGGCGTACGGTGTCGAGATCGTCGCCTTTGTCTCGTCCGTCGGCAAGGTCCACATTCCCGATTCGAACGGTGACGACGACCTACTCAGCGAGGACTACCTGAAGCTCCTGCACGGGCTCACGCGGGAAAAGGTCGACGAGAACACTGTCCGGTGTCCCCATCAGGAGACTGCAGAGCTGATGGAAGAGGTCCGTCTCCCTTCGCCCGCACGATCTGTCTCGGGAGGGCTCCACAATGCTAATTCAGATAGCGTGCCGCAGCGTATCCACGAGGCCAAGGCAAACAACGACTCGATCGGCGGTACCGTCACCTGCGTCATCAAGCGGTCCCCCGTCGGCCTTGGCGAGCCCGTCTTTGACAAGCTCGAAGCCAAGCTTGCGCACGCGATGCTCTCGATCCCCGCCACCAAGGGCTTCGAGATCGGCTCGGGCTTCAAGGGCTGCGAGATGCCGGGCTCGGAGCACAACGACGCGTTCATGCAGAAGGAGGACGGCCGTCTCGGCACCAAGACAAACCGGAGCGGAGGAATCCAGGGCGGAATCACGAACGGCGAGGACATCTACTTCAAGTCAGTTCTTCTGCGTGCGAAAGCAGTGCGTTGTGGTGCTGAACGTGCGCGCCGTTGCAGGATCGCCTTCAAGTCCCCTGCCACCATCTCGCAGGAGCAGTCGACGGCCACCTACGCCGGCAAGGCCGGCGTGCTGGCAACCCGGGGTCGCCACGACCCGTGTGTGGTTCCGCGGTACGTTTGGGCTGCGCAGTCGCTCATAGACCAATCTGCCCCTGAGACTGACCCCCGGTGCGATCTGTTCAGTGCGGTCCCCATCGTCGAGGCGATGGCTGCCCTCGTCATCATGGAGTGCGTCCGCTTCACATGCTGGTCTCAATATCTACCCTCGCGCTGACAATCTCAACTCCCGCAGCGCCGTCCTCATCCAAAATTCGCGCCAGGTCGCTGCCTCGCTCCTGCCCCCTCTCGACCTGCCGCCCTCGATGGCACTTCCGTCGAAGAAGGTCCAGGACAAGCTCGTCAAGGAGATTGTCGAGCAGCAGCAGTAGGCGGTGCGGACGGGATTGCGGCGCGTGGGTGGCAAGTATAGAAGGAGGGCGGTTCTTCGTTCCTCCTCGCTGTAAAAGAGAATTACCCTCCTCTTCGGGTCTTCTCTCAGGCTGCGGTTCGAGCAAGCTTCCTCTTGCGCGACCACATGGCGTCTTTGGTCAAGCACAGTGGAAAGGATGAAGTAGTCTCGGGCAACTCTGCAGCATTGTCAGGCAGCACAACTCTTTCGCTCGCTCCTCATGCCTCGTACCGCTGCCGCCGGCCCTCTGCCGTCCGATACCGCTCACCCGGACTATTTCGACTCGCTTGCTGAATTGGCTGCTTGGTCTCGCACGCCCCGTCCGCCTTCTGAGCGTGCGGATGCCGCCCCACCTGCGCTCCGCTCGTCGCTCGTATCTGCGCAACCACGGGCGCGAACTGGCTCTGAGCGCGGCAGGGTGCTTGTCTGCCATGACTACAAGGTGTGTAGTCGGAAAGCGGGGAAGTAGAGGCTGCCGCGGACGAGAGGCATTGGTGCTTTGAGTCCTGCAGGGCGGATATTCCGAACGCGATGACGAGCGCGGCTACACATTCGACTACTTCCAATTGATCGACATCTTCGTATAGTAAGGATTTCCCTCAACCTGAACTCCCGTCGATGTACTGAGAGGCCTGCTCCGGTCAGCTTTTCGCACCGCCGGGTCACCTGTCCGCCACCCGGCTGGATCCGCGCTGCCCACAACGCCGGAACGGCCATCCTCGGCACTCTCATATTCGAGTGGGACGTCGCCAAGCCCGACGTCCTCGAACTCGTCTCGCCGGAATGCGAGGGCCGCAAAACGGGGTTCGAGTTCGTCTCGACTCGGTACGCCGACATGCTCGTCGCCCTGACGATGGAGCGCGGCTTTGATGGCTGGCTCGTCAACGTCGAAGTCGGTCTCGGTACCGATTGTGACGCAGCTTCGGAAAGGCAACATGCCCAAGCCCTCGTCAGGTGGCTCGCGTACTTTACCGCGGCCCTCAAAGCGGCCGTTCCCGGCGCGCAAGTCATCTGGTCCGTGCCCGTCTTCCTCTCTGCTACTCGGAACGAAACTTACGCGCCGGGTCAGGTACGACGCAGCGACTATTGACGGCAACCTCGCTCACCAGAACGCCGTGACCGCCCAGAATCTGGCCTTCTTCAAGGCGTGCGACGGCGTCTTCTGCAACTACTGGTGGAGACCGCAGAACCTCGAGGCGACCAAAGCGTGTCTCAGCAGTAGCGCTTTGCGCCACCGACTCGGCGACGTCTTCTTCGGTCTCGACGTCTTTGGGCGCGGAACGTACGGCGAAGGCGGTTTCGATTCCTGGCGGGCGATGCACGCTATCCGGGAAGCGAGCCCCTCCTTCTCGACCGCCCTCTTTGCTCCAGGCTGGACTGTCGAAGCCGAGGTCTTGCAGCACTCGCTCGCGACTCCGGCTGGACACGCCCGGTGGCGACTCGATGACTGGTACCTCTGGCTCGGAGGTTCCTCGACGCCCTCAGTCGCGGCGGCCGACGCGCAGCTGCACCAACAGCGAATCGAAATGCGCGGTGTGATGCGAGCGCGGCAGCTGGCGGCTTTGACGGCGACCTCGGCCAGTCCCGTCCCTCTGCCGCGTCGCGTTCCGGTTCCTCCAACGTTCAACTATAACGGGCCACTAGCGGATCTCCCTGGCTCCTCCGTCGACCGGTCACAGCGCAACCTCGCAGCCTTCTGTACCAGGTCGACCGCGATTCCGTGCCCCGCCCTCGCCTTCTATTCCAACTTTTCTTCAGGCGCCGGTCACGACTTTTTCGTCCGCGGCGAGAAAGTCCTGGACCACCGGAGCACTTCCCCTCCTCGCGCAGGATGGACGGAAATCGCGCTCTCGTCGGTGCAACCGCTGGATGCGCTAGAGGACCTCGCCTCGATGAACGAGGACGACGCATGGGAAGGCGAGCGTTCCTTGCGGCTCTCTCCGGCGACCGCCGAGGACGACCGACCGCGCTCACACTCGCTGTACACGCTTCGACTACCTCCCGACAGCGAAGACGACGTCCCAGTCGAATTTCAACTCGTCTGGAAGGCGTCATTGTCGCCAAACTGTGCACGCGAGCCTCGCCTGTCCCTCTTTTCGCTGGATGGCGCCGCCGACCCTCCTCAGCCCGCGACGGTGACGAGCCTGGAGAACGGATGGCGCATGTCGACATCAAGGACGACCTGGAGAGGCCAGGATATCGAGCGCGACCTACACCTGCTCGTTGAGCTCGCAGCCGGATCCGGCACCGTCCTCGTCGGAGCCTGCGCGCTCGTCGCCCTCGACTCCCAGCCGCCCCTTCAACGCAATCTTGAGTACGACTTGCAGGGAGCAACGCTCTCCTGGAGTGATGCGGTCACCGCGAAATCAGCGCCCCTCGCGTCTGCGCCGCTAGCGCACATCTTCGAGGAAGAGGCGGACGGCCAGCAAGCTCGGTACCTCGGAACGACGTTCGATCAATCATTCCGACTCGGTGAGCACGAGCGGGGACGATCACCGCAGTTCCGCCTCGTATCGGGCGGTCTGTCATCTCTCTTCTCCCCTCCTCCCGCGAGAACCGCCGGTTGAGAATTCGAGATGGTCGTTACAAGGATCTTCAGGGGTGGGTACGGCAACATCGTGTATTCATGCGTAGCCAGATCCGGAGGATCAACAACAGGAGGGAGAGAGGGAGAGAGTGAGTGCGGAAGGAGGAGAGCGAGAGGGAGAGGCGAGGAAGCGAGATGGAAAGAGGGAGGAGGGGAGGCCGGCTAGCTTGCCGTCTGGTCTCCCGCTGGCTGGTCTCCCGCGAGATCCTGCAGAGCCTCTTCGACGCCGTCCAAGGTCTGTTCGGCATCACCTCCGGCCGAGCCAGCGGGGGTATCGGCCGTCGGCGGGTCTGTCGCGACCAGCGGGCTCGGCTGCGGGGTCGGCGATGACAATTGGAGCGTCGGCTGAGAGGACGAGTCTCGCGGCGTCGAGGCAGATGGTGCAGGAGACTGCGTTTGCGACGGTGGGGACGGGTCCGGCGACGTGAAGGGGGACTGGACGATGGCGTCGAGGGACTCGGCAGGTCGTGCCGGAGATGGCGCCCTCGAAGTAGGACGCTCGATGTGCAGATGCTGCGAGACGACCTCGGCGCGCGAGGCAAAGCCCTGGGTGTAATTCGAAGGCGTGCGAGGGCGAGACCGCGGCCGCATGGGCGCACCGCTGCGACTGCTCGCGCTGCCAGCGCTGGTCGCCTCCGACGAAGACGACTCTGAACGACGGCTGAAGCCACTCAGGTACGCCATCGAGCCCCACTCGACGAGCTTCGACTCTAGCCAAGGGAGGGAGACGGGCTTCGTCAGGAAGTCGTTGCAACCTGCGGCGAGCGCAGCGACTCGATCGGCCTGTAGCGAGGAAGCGGTGAGAGCGACGATGATAACTGGCATGTTGAGGAGAGGCGAGTTTGGGGTGCCGAGCGGGTTGCTGCTCGAACTTGATGCGGGCGAGCCAATATCGGAGGTAGGCGTCGTGACGAGCATGCTGACGTTGTTCTGCCGTTCCATCTCGCGAATCTCCCTCGTCGCGTCGATACCGCTCTTCACCGGCAGCTGGATATCCATCTGCGCAAGGCCGGATGATGCATTAGCTCGCAGGAACGCGCTTCGTCTCGTACGACGAAAGGCTTACCAGGACGAGGTGGAAATTGCCCTTCTTCCACATATCGACCGCCTGCTGGCCGTCCTTCGCGACCTTATAGGTAATTCCTTTCTTCCGCATGAACACGGACAGAATAGTCTGATTGATCGGGTTGTCTGAAGGGCAATAAGGGGAGTCAGTCCAGCACGTCCAGGGCTGCGAGATGGGATCGGTGACTCACCCTCGACGATGAGTACGCTGATTGGCGGGACAGCTGGCAGAGTACCGCGACGGCTCGAGCGCCGCCGGGCAGCCTTCGGCATCTTGGACGTCGAGGCTGACTTGGTCCGCGGCCTCGATCCTGGTGCGCCGCCCGGCGGCGATCGGAGTGCTTGCGCCGCGGCGGCCCCGTCTGCTGCTGCCGCCGAGCTGGCGGCCGTCGCAGCCGCGCTGGCGCTGGCACCGGGAGATGACGGGTTCGTACCTCCAACAGGACGAGGAGACGTCGGCGCAGTTGCCCCAGTTCCGCTTGAGCCGCTGTGGCTGCGGCGAGACGGTGGCGGGCTACGCGTCGAGGGCACCCGCGAGAGCGTTTCGTTCTGCGCGGTCGAATTTGGCTCCTCCTCGACGTCCTCGCTCGCGGGCGGTCCCGACTTGGCGGCGCTGATGAAAGCGTCGAGGGCCAGCGCTGGAGTGTCTGGTGGTGCCACAGCCGGCGGTGAAGCAGCAGCGGCAGCCGCCGGCGGTGCCGTCGACGCAGTCCCACTCGACGGGCGGCGGCTGTGCGTCCTCGAGCCGAGGCCGATCTCGTGTGGTGCAACGGCGGCAACCTGAGCAGGTTGCTCCGGGGATGGCCGCAGGTCGTCGGCGGTTTCTTCGGGAATGTTGTCTCGGGCGACGTTCGACGGGGCACGTTCCAAGCCGCTGACCCAGCGCATACGTTCGCGGAAGGAAGAGCCGCGCGACCTCGGCTGAGGCTGGAAGAAGATGCCGGATCGGCCATCTGGGCTCTGAACAACCATGCCTTCGCTCGGCGTACTCTCCTTGAGCTCGTCTGACACCGTCGAGAAGTACGAGTCGGCCGTGTCAGAAATCTTGCCGAGAGGCGAAGGCGGCAAGGTTGAGCCTGCATGCGAGGTGTGGGCGCTTATTGGAGGCGTTCGTGCCTTGGTCGACGAGGCCGGCGAGCCGGCGGAGTGAGCTTTGGTGCTAAGCGAGTCTTCTGCACCCGAGAAGTCGAATTCGCGATCCCTGCTGTTGAGCGAGGGAGAGAGTCGCGGCGTCCAGTACTTGACGCCCGGCGAAGCCGGCGAGGTAGCGATCGGCGGGAGGGAAGGGTCGACAGATGGGCGCTTGAGCGCAGACCAGATCGCAGTCATGATACGCCGCGGACCGGCCGGCTTGGGCACGACGAGCACCTCGGGCAGGTTCGGCTGGCGACTGGTCGCGAGCGCGTCCTGGACAATCTCCCTGATCTCCTTGTAGTCGATCAGGCTCGCAAAGTGAATGATCACCCATTGACCCGCGTGCAATTGCGAGTGCGACGGCGTCGTCTGCCGTACATGCGGCGTCGAGCGAGCGCGGCGACTCGACAACTGCGGTCGCTTCGACAAGAGCGTCGGCGCGTAGTGCAAGGGCGGCGCCCGGAGGGAGACCAGGAGACGCCGCAGAGTGGCGACATCATCATCGATGATGACGAGACTGGACGGCATGTCGGACGTGCCCGGCGCCTCCGGCTTGCCATCCGCAGATCCCGTCGGCGACGTCGTTGCCGTCTCGAAGCCCGAGTCGAATCGCGCCGTCGAAGGCGGAACAGGTACTCCTCGAGATTGCGAGGAGTCAGGCGACCGACTGCCGCCCGAGGCGGAATCCACGTCGACGGGTACGTGCTGGACATCCATGCCCCATCCGGCGAGATACACCGTAAGGTCTTTCGCGAACGCGCTGTTCTCGCCGGCGTGCAGCGCGACCTTGAGGCCCTTGAGAGCAAAGTCGGCGAAGCGCTTCAGGTCGTTGATCGTGGGCTCCTGCCCGGCGACGGCATCTAACCGCACGTTCCGGCGGCCGTACAGCGTCTTCGGGTCTCCCGCCTCTGGTGGTGCTTTCGGCCGGGCTGCGGGAAGCATAGCCTGGAGCGCCCATGATCGCGTCGTCGCATCCGGCTGGGTATGATCCGAGATGCCGAGCTGGATGAGCGAAAAGAGGGACCTGGCGAAAGGTGTTCCGAGCGGAGGCGTCGGCAGCGCGGGCGATGACGGTGCCGAGCCGTTGAGTGCGGCGAGCGTCGGCGACACCTCGGGTGCAGAGACGCTGATATCAAGCGAGACGTCCCACCATTGCTGAGGACGCGACGGAGCAGCATCGCCGAGGTCTCCATGGAGGTCCGGCTGCGGAGGAGTCGACGGGCGGGACTGAGCGGGCGAAGTTGGGGGCGAGGCAGACGTCGCGAGGAACCGCAAGTCGACCGTCGACCCGGGGGCGGCGCCAGCAAGGATATGATGAAGGATCTGTACACGCGGGGAGTCACGTCAGTAAGAGGGGCCACGTCTGGGTCCACGAGTCCGGACGCACCCAGATCAGAGTCACGCTCCACGCCCGCTCGTCTGCCCGGACGAGAAGCTCGCGGGTTTCGACCGCCTTTCTCCGGTATGCAGACCGCGGGGGGGCCTGACCGGGCGCTTCCGCCGTACTCGGCGTGACGGCAGGACTCGGCGCGGTGCCCGACCCGGCTTGTCCGACAACGAGCTCGATCCCGCGGGCCGCAGCGTCCGCGGCAAGCACGTCGGCGACGCCCTGCAGGAGTGAGGGAAAGTCGAAGACCTGCTCCGGCTCGTCCTCCAACTCCACCGGAGGCCCGCCTCCATCGCCGCCCTGGCTCTGCGGGACAAGCGTCGGCGGCAGAGGTTGCGCTCCTCGGCCGACCTCGCCGATCCATTCGAAACCGCGGAACAGTCGCCACAGGGCGGCGGCCGAAACGGCCGGCATGGAGAGCGTGTTTGGCGCGTGAAGCTCGTGCGAATGCGATGGGATGACGTTGTCGGCAGTCGGGAGTCCAGAGGCGTACGATGCGGTAGCCGAGTCTTCGGTCGCGTCCGACTTGGCACTTGCTGCGGAAGAGAGGACCGCATTGGAGCCGGTGGCCGTCGAGATGCTGCCGTCTCGGTCTCGGTCGTTGAACGCCGCCAGAGACACCCCAAACAGCGAGGGGAGTTTGAGAGGCGGCGAGAAGAGGTGCGTAGGACCGAGCTGAGAGAGGAGGAGCAGGGCGGGTGGAAGGAGGGTACTGATGAGCTCGAGAGACTGATCGACGAGGGGGCTTCGCAGTCGTCCCGGTTCCTCGATCCTCTCGAGGGAAGATGCGGGGGCGTAGCCCGACACATACGCATGATCGTGCGCGAGGATGGTCTGCTGACTCTTGGTGCTGCTCTTGCGTTCCTTTATCTGTGGTCGAGCGGGGCCCGAGTCCGCTCCTCCCTCGAAGACGGCATCCAGCGGATTCCGCTCCTTGCCCCGGATGGTGGCCGGGGACCCCGGGGACGGCTGCACAGCTTCAGGCGTCGCCGATCCTCGAATTGCGGCGCTCATCGGAGTGGTCGTTGCGGCAGCGGAGGGAGGCAATGTTGGCGGAGGCGACGCGGGTGGGCTGCGGTCGGGGGTTTCAGGTTCCCCGTCGACGAGCGAGTTCCGACTGCGGCGCAGCTTGAAGCGTCGACCCAGCGACGCGTTGGACGCATTGGAAGGGACCGGTGCGATGGGCTCGCCCGCAGGAGCTCTCGAGGTGCCAGATCCCGACGGCGCGGTGCTGCCGAAGGCGTTCCCGAAGTCCGGATACGATCCTTCCTGCGACGGGGTGACGCGCAATGGTGCGGGGCTCGAGAAGCTCCTCGGCAAGTTTGGTCGCGGGTTGCCAGCTCCGACCGTTCCTGTGCGCAGGTTGCCGAGGAAGCGGGTGAGGAACGACCCGGGCGGGGCAGGCTGAGACGGCCCGCTCGAGGGGCTCGACATGTCGGCTGAGACAGGAAGCGGATCAGCGCGACCGTATCTCCGAGTCCTCTGAGGCCCTCAAACGCTCTTGAAAGCGTCTACAGGCTGCAGAAAGACGTACCGAGCGGTCGCCCAGATGTCGATGCCTCGTGATTCTGAGAGTCGCCCCGTCGGACCTCCCTCCGAGCGGAGCGTAACCGCCCGTGTAGGGTGTCTGGGCTACCCTGACCTGGCTCCGTCAGTCGCCAGCGCTATGGATGCTGTTCCGAGCGGTCGCGAGTGTCGAGATGATGTTCCGATCGTATCGACAGGGTCCGCTTCTCTCGGCTCGTTTCGACTGGCTGAAGGGAGGGCGGAGCAGGTGCAGTCGTGTCTGACTGATGCTAGCACTGTGGCTGCGCCGTTGGAGTCTGGCGTAGCGTAGAGGCGACGTGTGAGATCGAGCAGCTGATCGACTTGTTCGCCGACGGCGAGATTCGACGAGCTGCCGCTGCTTGCGACAAGGCGGTGCACCCGCTCCCTCGGCCGCCGGCCCGACTGTGCGAAGCTGAGCGCGGATCCTCGGAAGATCAGCAACAAGCGCCGATCGTAATCTGAGCACAGACTGCTACATGATTACAAGAAAAAGAAAAGCGGGTAATAGGACATCGGAAGACAGGAAGGCATGGAGCCTGACCTGGGAGAAGATGACATGCAGAGGAAGGATGGAACCCGGAAAGGAGCTGATCTCGTAAAGACGTCGGCAGACAGTAAGCTACAACCAGGAGAAGGAGGATACACAGGAAGCTGGGAGAGACAGGAAGCGAATCAGGAAAGCGAGAAGAGGAACATGAGGTCCTCCGGAGTAAGGCGGCCCATCGCCTTGTCGTCGTCCCCGAGTGCGGAAGCGGCGAGGTTCTCCTTCTTTTTCTGGAGTTCGAGAATACGAGCCTCAATCGAGTTCGATATGATCAATCTCGTGACCATGATCGGCCTGTGCTGGCCGATCCGGTGCGTGCGGTCCATCGCTTGCAGCTGCGAGCGCAACGGATCTGTCAACGCGTTGCTTCCCTTGAATTCTTACATCCGTCCAGCTTACCTCGACGGCAGGATTCCACCACCTGAGCGAAGCGAGACATCGACGTGACTCGTCAGTTTGAGAAGCTTGCATCGCATCGCGAAGAGCAGCACGTACGGGTCCAGAATGATCGCACGGTTGGCCTCGACCAAGTTGAGCGCGACTAAGTGAAACGAGAACACCCGCGTCAGCTCGAGTCACGAATCAAGCTTCGTAGCAATCAGGCGAGACCCACCGCCTCCAGCCTTGAGCGAAATCAGGAAGACCGTGCACTCGGGATCCTCCGTAAAGGCCTTGATCGTATTGTCGCGGGCGACAGGCGTCATCGAACCCATCAGGCGAACGTACTTGAAGCCGCTGAGCTGAAGACGGCGAGCAACAAGATCACTGAGGGCATCATCCGGTGTCAGCAGCCGAAAGCGGCGGCAGAGCTCCGGGGAGATCGCCTCACAGCATGGTCGTGAACTGAGAAAAGACGAGCGTCTTGAGCGTGCGGTCCTCGGTGCGAGTCTTGCTGAGCTCTTCGAGCCTGCGATCGTTTTTCACGAATAGTCAGCGATATGACACCGTGAGACAGATTCAGACTTGACCCACAGAGCTTCGAGCTTGGTGGACGTGCGGGCCTTGGTCGGGTCTATGCGAGCGAGGAAGCCCTGGCGCCCAGTCTCGTCGACCTCGATAGCGTCCTGGTCGAGATCGATACTCATCGGCAAGTGGCAGACGGGGCACTCTGGCTTGTACTCGATCGCGGTCTCGAGGTACTGCCGGACACACTCGCGGCAGAAGATGTGGCGACAGGCCGTCTTGACGGCGTCCTCCGCCTCGTCGAGGCACAACCTGCACGTCAAGATCTCCTGCGGCATGTCGGCGACGGCGTGCTGCACGGGCTGGGCCGTCTTCGACTTGATGACGAGATCCGGATGGTCGGCCATCTGGCGCATGCGCGTGATGAGCGTGAAGATGTTGCTGTAGTTGTTCAGAACCGTTCCCTCGTCGGCGTAGGTGTTGAACTTGCGCTTGACGTCCTTGAAGAGAGACTGATACAGCTCCTCTTCCTCCTCGGTGAAGAAGTCGTGCCGGACCTGCACGATGCGAGGCGGCAAACCGAGATCGTCGGCGCGTTCGACCTTGGTGCGGCGCAGCATGAGATGCTTGAGCAGCAGACTGAGCTTGCCGAAGGCGCGGGAACCCTCGCCTGAGGAAGCTCCGCCGAACTGGATCGGCTTGAGGACCTCGTGGTTCCAGTAGCAGGTGTGCTGCATCGCCGAGTGACCGCATTCCTGCACGCGTACGGCTCAATGGGTCAGCGGCGCCGATGTAATCAAGGTCGAAGGAACGAAACTCACGGAACAAGGTCCCTTCGAGCAGAGCCAGTGCAAGCTCTTGCAGTCGCAGCGCTTGCAGAAGTAGAACGCGAACGGGTCGCAGCCGACGAAGCGGATGAGCGAGTACAGCTCACCGACGCGGTTCTGCAGCGGCGTGCCGGACAGACACCAGCGGTAGTGGGCGCGCAAGGCGAAGGCGGCCTTGGCGGTATTCGCCTGGCGATCCTTAATGTTGTGCGCCTCGTCGAGAATGACGCGGTGCCTGAGAGACAAGTCTTGATTAGCTGAATGATGTCGAGCGTGCACAGGCGAACGGTACGCACCACTTGATTTTGTGGAGGATCGAGTCCTCCTTCAGAATTTTTCCCTTGCGGGTGAAACCCTTCTGTTCGCGGCGGAAGTTGGACTCCATGACCGCGTCTGCGGGACGAAGGCACACGTCAGCGATAATCCCGACGTGGCAGGGCGAGGAACGTGCGCAGGCAGCGAAACGCACAGCTGGTCAGGACCACATCGTACTTCTCCATCTCCTTGACGTTACTGATCCGGTTCGTGCCGTGGTAAACGAGGACCTTGAAGCCCTTCGTAAATTTTTCGATCTCGCTCTTCCACTGCATGATCGCGACCGTCGGCGCGAGGACGAGCGTCGAGCCTTTCGGGTGCGACGGCGACCAGTCCGAGAGGATCAGCGAGATCGTTTGGATCGTCTTGCCCATGCTGCGTGCGCACAATGTCAGTATCCTGCAAGCTCAACCGTCCGAGGCCCGCAAGTAGACCCCGCTCACCCCATCTCGTCGCAGAGGAAGCCGCCCTTGAACGGCCCTTGCTCCTGCTTGACCAACCAGTTCAAGCCCTCGAGCTGGAACGGCAGGAGCTTCTGCGTGAGAGCTTCGGGCTGCACCGCGCGTTCGACCTTGGTGAACTCGAGCTTCTTCAGGTCGTCCCAGCACGTCTTGAGCTCGGGGTGGTTCGCCTGGAGGTAGAAGGACGTCTTGCCGAACTGCGCCGAGGAGATAGTGCGGCGGTCAGTCGCAAGCGCCCGCCCGCGAGACTGGGTCATCTACTCACGTTCGACATCTTCCGAAGTGCCTTCTTGTCCTCCTTCGAGACATGCGCTCCCTTGCGCAGGGGAACGACCCGGCGCTCTTTCTTCTTGAGCTTTTTGGTGATCTCATCCGCCTCGAGGTTCTCTTCCGCGAGCTGCAGAAGCGCGTCCTCCATCTCCTCCTTGACCTTGGCGGGACTGGTCTTTTTCTTCTTCGGCTTCAGGTCGTCTTCGCTTTCCTCGTCGACGCTCGCGAGCATGCTGTCGCTGCCCGCGTCGGACGCGTCGTCCATGCTGACGTCCTCCTCCTGGTCGTACTCGGACTCGTCATCCTCGTCGTCATTGTCGGCGTCGGGTGCGAAGACCGAGGCGTCCGAATCGTCGCTGCTGTCGGAGGGGAGGGCGGCCGTGCTGCGGCGCGATGCAGTCGTGCTGCGACTGCGGCCCTTCGAGGCGGAGGACGTGACGGACTGTGTCGATCTCCTCGGCGCACGACGAGCGCTGGTATCGATGACGACCTCGAAGGAAGCCGGCGAGCTGGCCCCAGAGTCGACGGCCTTGCCTTTCCCCTTGAGGGCGCGAGTCAAAGACTTGCCGACTTCGCTGGACTCGGCCGCCTTGCCTTTGCCCTCCAAATTGCCCTTCCCCGTCGAAGCGGTCGAATCGCCGAGAGAAGACTTGAGTCTCTCGGCGAGCGCGCGCGCCTTTTTGACCCCCTCATCCTCGTCCTCCTCCGGTTCGGACGGATCGCCCATGGCCTCGTCTTCGTCGCTCTGCTCAGCCTTGACTGCGTAGTCGTCTTCGTCGTCGTCCAAGACAGCACGGGCTTTCCCCTTGCCTTTGCCCTTGCTCCGACGGCCCGCCGGCTTGACGTCGCTGTCCGAATCCGGTTCGGCGACACGGAGCTTGACTTGCTCCTCGTCTTCCGAGTCGGTGAGCTGGATCTTCTTCAGGACGAGATTCTTCGACGCGTTCTTGGCGGCAGAGCGGCGAGGCGTCGAGCGTGCGCTGCGCGGGCAGAGGCCAGGGAGCGGATCAGAACCCTGTCAAGGCAGGGTGACGGGCCGGAGCAGGCGGCTCACCTCCCGCTTTGCGACTTGGACGCCTCTACATCCGACGACTCGACCTTGCGCCCGTTGTCCGTGCCGTGCGCGCTGGTCGGAGCGGTGCTGTCCTCTCGGCCGGCACCGGTGCTCAAGTCCAAGTCGTCCGAATCCGACACGACGACCGACGCGGGCGCCGTCGAAGACGCGGAGCGGCGTGGGCGCGGCATTCTTGCGCGGTTAATAGACTGTCGTTAGGCCTTAAGCGGGCGAGCCGGGCGCGGTCTTCCTGGCAGCGGCTGGCGAAAAGCGGAACCACGCGGCACGCGGGTGTATGCGCGGTGACGTCGGCCGACGCTGGTCTTCCTGAACGGCGCCTGCGGGCTCGCCGGGGCGTGTGCTTGGCGAATGAAGCGCGAGCGGTGCGTCAGGCGCACGTATGGACGTCGAGGCCGTGCGGAGCGTTGTGTGGCGAAAGAGGAAAAAAGCGTTTCAGAATGTCAAAATCTTGCGAAACGCGCTATTTTGACATTCGGGAATTCTGCTATGTTGCAAGGGTAAAGCGACTGCTCGCTGTCTATGACTGCTGGACACTGTCGAGTAGTCCCTGGCACCGCGCCTCGACGTCCGCCACCTCCTTCGGGGCATTGACTGAGAGGATGACCGAGTCGTCCTCGCGCACGAGCACCTCGTCCTCGATCCGGACCGTCTGGTTGTGGAACTCTTTCGGGAAGTGCGCCAGCGGCGGAACATAGAGACCGGGTTCGATGGTCTGATCCGAGCAAAGGAGAGGGTAGGCGAAGGTCAGCCTCGGGAGGGGCCATCGTTACAGAACCGCTAGAGCTGTACTCACGATAACCATGCCAGCTTGAATCCTGGGTGGTGCAAACAAGGCAACCAGGTCAGAACACTGTGAGCGACTCGCCAAGATCGAGGAGGAAAAAACGCACTTCTCGTTCCGACCAAACGTCCGAGTATCATGCAGGTCGATCCCGAGCGGATGACTCAAGAAGTGCGGATACAGGACCCGTTCGAGGTCACCCGCGCGGAGGTTGAAGCCGAGGTCCGTAAGCTCGACCCGCGTCAAGTCGACAGAGATGCGGTGCAAGTCCTCGAGGGTGAGGTCGGCGTTGGCGGTACATCGTTCGATGCAGGCCTTTTCGACTCGGAGGACCGCCTCGTAGAGATGTTTCTGAGCTGTCGTAAAGTGGCCGCTGACCGGGAAGGTGCCTGTAAACAGCGCAGGGCGGGCAGCCGATCAGTGAGTGTCAGCCCGGTCGGAACCACCGCGAGCGAGGTCGGCGAGCAGCCCATGATGAAGACGCACGGGTAATGTCGCTCGCGTACCCTGCCCACTCGCAGCCGGCGTCGATCAGCACCATCTCCCCATCTCGAATGGGGCGATTGTTCTCGACGTAGTGGATCGTCAAGGCCTGCGTGCCAGACGCGCAGACGGGGACGTAGGCGGGTCGAGAGCTGCCCTGCAGAGCGGTCTGATACTCGAAGTGCGCGACGAGCTGCGACTCGAGCTGACCGTCCTTCGCGTATCGCATCACCTGAGCGTGGTCGACGGCGGAGGAGTCAGCGTTTGTCTGCTCAGGGATGCAGCGATTTAGGGCGGACGCCTCCGAACGAAGCTTACCTTGGAGTGCGCGTCGGCGCTGATATCTGCTGCCTTCCGCATCGCCTTGACCTCTGCGTCGCTCTTGACGAGCCGGAGCCGTTCGACTTTTGGCGCGGCCCCCCGAACATCCCGCTTCTGCAGCGCCGCCACGATCTCGTCCGTCTCGTCGACCTGCTTGCCCGAGCCAGCGGACGCGAGGTACTGCAGAAAGGTGCGAGAGGGAGACCGCTGGCGCGTGCGAGAGAAGGTCGAGGACGAGTGGGAGGGAAGGTCGATGTAGACTGGGCCGCGGAAATTGGACGTCAAGAGGTTCTTGAGCCGCCAGCCAAAGTGGTCCGAGTCGCACGACTGTGTAGCGGGTGAGTCGTCAGGATAATGCGCTTTCAGCAAAGAAGGAGAAGGCTCACCTCGTCGGCTCCGAATATTGACCGCACACCGTCGAGACCAGTGCGGGCACCGTTCCACAGCTCGTCATAAGGTTCCTTCGGCTTGCAGAAGAGCGTCATCTTGTAGCCTTTGCTCGAGCTGTTCTTCTCTGGAGGTGCACGAAAGGTCAGTCGCGGGAGCCTTTCCGGGCTCATGGCGCTCTCTAACCCCTTCAAGCCTGACTCACCGATGACGACCGCCGAATCTGGCTCCTCGAAACCGGTGAGGTACCACATGTTGCTCCGTTGCCGAAAGCGGTAGCTGCGGGCGGACATTGGATGCGGTCAGCATCCGCGAATGTTTCTCTCCGGAAGACAACCGATGACTCCGGACGGAGATAATGAGCCTCACAAGATGTTTTGCGTCATGTACTGGACCTGCCCTCCGGCAATGACGACGACTGCGCCGCCCTCGAGCGAATCGACGAGTCTCCGCCTCCGTTCATGGTATTCCGACGCCGGGATGCACGGGGTGAGCTCGCCCGGCTGCAGCAGGTGCGGATGCGTCGACGGCAGGGGTTGTCCGTAGCTCTGTGTCGTTCTCGTCGGCGCAAAGCGAGTTTCGGCGGCGGAAGGGTGCGCAAGCGGAGCGCACGCTGCCGACGAGTGCAAGCGGTCGAGGCGCGGTGTCCGTAGCGGCTCTGCGGACGGCCGGACGCGCCGCAGGAGCTGGCGAGCCTGCTGTCGACTCATTCGCCGTTCCAATCGCCGTAGCTGCTGACTTCTCGTGAGCTGTAAGCGTGCAAATGTCGAATCTGAACCCGGTCGAGGGTCCGTCGCGCACTTTGCCTCATCCAAATCGCTTCCTCAGGCTTTCCTTCGCTGATTCGACTGCCTAGAGCCGTCAAGATGAACAATACAATGGTGCCACGCGAGCTGCAGTCGGAGCAGGACCTCGCGTTCATGGACGAGGCCGTCATCATGGTCCGTCCCCATCAAAGCCCTTACTCGAGGCAGCATAACCTCTGGCTATACAGACGCTACGGACCCTGACGCCGAATGAGCTGTACAGGGTGAAGAAGCGCTGAACGTCCGCGAGATCCCCGTTGGCTGCGTCCTCGTGCACGACGGCAAAATCATCGCCCGCGGCCGGAACCGTACCAACGAAGGCCGCAACGCAACGCTCCACGCCGAATTCGACGCGCTCCGACATTTGCTTCCGGATCGCTCGCACAATCAGACGCCTGGGCTCGTCCGGCCATACACTCCGCAGGCCGACGACGTTCTCGCCGCAGCAGGGTACGACTCGGCAGCAGGTCGCAAAGTCTGGCAGACTCCGCTCGATGGCGTCGTCCTCTACGTCACCGTCGAGCCCTGCTTGATGTGTGCCTCGGCCATGCGCCAAGTCGGGATCGAAAAGGTCGTGTATGGCTGCGCCAACGATCGATTCGGAGGGAACGGCGGCGTCCAGTCCATCCACTCCGAGTATGTTATCGAAAATCCCGACTTGATCTCGGGCCTTACTCATTCATTATGAAACCTCAGCCCGCGACTACTGTACGCCCCGCCGTACCAGGCAGTTGGAGGATACCGGCGAGAAGAGGCCATCATGCTGCTCCGACGATTCTACATCTCCGAGAACGCAACCGGTGAGAGCCGGCCTACTCCTCAGTCCTTATCTCGCAGAACTGACTCAAGCTCTCTCTCAGCCCCGAAACCGAAAAAGAAGTCGAACCGCGTGCTCAAAACCGAGATCCCCGATGTTCCATCTTCGCCTTCCTCCTCTCTGTCTCGATCTTCGACTCCCGTCGCTCCGGATTCTGCACTGACAGGAGCTCCGTCGACAAATGCCCCAACGTCCCCGCTCGCTTCACTAGGTGGCTCGGCACTACCGCCCCCTGTCCCGACGGTCTAATTCCCGTTGTAACGACTATTTCACCGCCTTGGCTTTCGATCTGCGGCATCTCGCTCGAGTCTTCAGAACTTCTTCCTCAAATTTGGTCGCCTCCTTGATCTGTGCCGGCCGGACGGTTTCTCCGTGGCATGACGAAGCAAGAACTTGAGGTTTCTGAATCCATATATACACACGAGCTCGTCTGGCTCCTCCGACGAGAAAGGACATACAACAATCACGGGATCTTGTTCCACAGCGAGCTGAAACCGCCCGCAATGGACTTTTTCGCCGCCTCCTGCTGCGCCGTCCGCTTCGTCTCCTGCGCAAACTTGGCCGCGTCGTCGAGCGCCGAGCCGAGCCGCTCCTGGATGTTCTGCAGGTACTCGCCGCGCTGCTCGAGGGCGGCGTTCGTCCGCGCCATCGCATCACGCGCGCTGTCGCCGGCGCCCTGCACGAACTCGGTCTGCGACGGGAACCACGACTCGGACTCTTTTGCGGCTCGATTGCCGCCGGCGCCGGCGGCACCGGATCCGGTCGGGCCGCTGACTTTGCGGTTTAGCTCCCTGCGCGAGGTCGTGGCGAGAGGGGGTGGGTCTCCGGTCGCTGCCCTCGGCTTCGACGGAGGACGGTTCGGGCCGCCGACTGGTCCACCGCAGACGAGTCAGCGAAGAGATCCGATCGAACCAGAGAAGCAGACACTCACGGATAGTCTCCATCTCCGCACCGGTGTACACTTTGCGACCGCCGAACCATGTCCCGAGGACGGACCCGAACGACGCAATCGCCGACGTCTGGACCGGCACCGGCTTGGACGGATCAAACAGTTCGACCCGCGGCGGAAAGTCGGGGCGATACAGGTCGCGCACAGTCCCGAGCCGCACGTTGAGCGGATCGAGGTACTGGACGAAGTCTCCGTCCCGACTCAGCGCAAAAGTCCCGGCCGAGTCGCTGGCGGCGTCGCGAGTTCGGGTCAGCGCAAGAAAGTCATGATCCAGATGCAAACGTGGACCCACTGCAACGTCGTGTCAAACTTGAAGCGCGTGATCTGCTGCAGGTCGGGAAGCGAGAAAAGGTGCATCGCGCAGTGACGCGATTGGACGGCGAGAGCCGCGCACCCTTGCTGCCGGACGATCGCCGCCGACTCGAACCACTCACGCTCCTCCGTGAACTCGGCCGTCTTCGGTCCGTCGATGTTGAAGTAGCACGAGATCGTAGTCCGGTTCAGGACGATCCAGAGACTCGACGGGCCGAGCGCGGCGTCGAACGGCCGGGACTGGTACGCTTCAGCCAACTGCAGGTTCTGCGAGTTGGCCAGCATCTCGTCCCCGCCCTTGTCGATCACGAACGAAGCGACGACGCCCCGGGTACTGTCGTGCGAGATGGAGAGGTGCTCGCTGCTGACATGCCAGGCGCCACCGACGTTGGCCATCTCAAAGATGCGGGTCAAGCCGGAGACGTCTGTTACGAGCAACCGCGGTGACCGGTCATGATCTGCTGGGGCGCGTGTCAGCGAGGCCGGTGTGCAGTAAGACTCGGAGGGTCCCGACTTGCCGTTGCCGACCGGACAGATCGACCAGGTAAGTGACGCGATCGGCGCGCCCTCGACCGGCTTCTTGCTCTTCGAGCGACCGCTTGGTGCCGTCGGCTTGGGCGACTCAAAGTGCAGAACCTCCGGCCCGCGCAAGTCCAGCACGACGAGGTCGGCGCCGCTCGAGAGGGCGAGGAAGCCGATATTGGACAGGGCGAGACACCGCTTGAGCGTGACGTCGTCTGCGACCGTCGACTTGACGGCCCCGACCGGACGGAAGCCGTCGTGATCAGGATGAGGTACTGGTGCGCCGCTCAAGTCGACGAAGAGATCCTCCGCCTCGAGGTTCGGGTGCCCCTGTCCACCCAGGCCGCCCGGGCTCGGACTCGGCGCTGCCGACGGCGGCTGATCTTGACCTAGACTCATGGTCTGCAGCGCATCGTGGACCGTATGATCCAAGCCCGATTCTGCCTCGACGCGGTCCAGCTCGAGGTCGATGCGGTGTTCCCCGTACGCAAATCTGCCGGGTAGGCGCTCCTGTCAGCGAGGGCCCAAGTTTGGGGTAATCTCGCGCAACTCACCTCCAGATCAGCGTCTCGCCGGTCGAAAGCGTGATAGCCATTTCGAGCGTCTCGCCCGCGAGCTCGACCTGGTCAATCTCAAGCTCCCACGGCCGTTCCCGCCACACCCTCGCGGCCTTCAACTCCTGCACCCGCACATCCGGCGAGCTCAGCAAAGTCCGGAGATCGACGTCGAGATGTCGGAGCGGGCGCGGGTAGTCCTGCGTCAGGAACGGTTCTGCGTCTTCGCCGTCGGGCTTGACTCCCCACAGCACCGAGGTCGAGACGTCCCAGAACCGGACCGAGAGGTCGACGTGCGCCGTAATCAGGATCCTCGGGCGCTGGTCGCCACTGACGGGTGTGGGACCGCGCCGAGCCGGTCGCGGTTTCGGGAAGGCCTTGCCGCCAGTGAGCGGAAGGGAGAGAGTCGTCTCGTCCACGAGGTCGAAGTGGTGCAGGATCTGGCGGTACGCGGACGGGGGCAGAAGTGCGATCTTGGCTCGGGAGCAGCTCGTGTTGCCGGTGAAAGACAAGGCGGCAGGCAAGCTGAGCCGCTTCGGCGCGCGACCGCTTGAAGGAGGAAAGGTAAAGGCCTCGACGTTGAGCGCGGAATGCTGAGCCGGCGGCACCGGACAGCGCGGATCCCGCCCGGAGGTGATGATGATCGACGTCGGGTCGTAAGCTCCGCCGTAATGCGGGCTCGACCGCGGCAAAAGTAGAAAGTCTTCGGCGGCTGCGGGGGTCGGGTACAGGTGGTGTGCAGAGGGCGAGACGGATTCGCGGAGAGCCTCGCGTACTGCGGGTGGCATGTTTCCGGTCTTTGCGTTCGTCGAGGTGGGCGCCGTGTATGCGGGGAACTCGAGCATGTGAACCCCGACCGGGTCGGAAGGGCACAGGCCGCCGAGGACCGTCAGGACGCTGCCGCCGTGCAACTCGGACTTGGTGCTCGCATCGTTCGCGGCAGGCGAGGAGGCACTCGGAATGAGGCCTGAGGGCGAGTTGGTCCCGGAGGAGGAGGAACCTCCGAACGCCTGGGACAGGTAGTTGGCCTGCGGGAATGCAGACCATGCCAGCCGAAAGATAGGCTCCCGCTCGGCGACGGGCCGTACTTTCCCCGGCCCGGTTCCGTCGCCCCATCCGAAGAGGTCCTCCTCCGTCGCCTTGTTGACGTCGGCCCGCTCGATCGTCCGCATCATGACCGGGTTCTCGTCCTCGATTGCGGCAAAGCTGATCATGCCGTCCTCGTGCCCGGCAGCAAAGAGTAAGCCGTCCGGGCGCCAGGCAAGACAGGTGACGGCGGGACGACGCTCGGCGAAGAGCGATTCCTGATTCGCGTCGTTGCCACCGCCGGGAGCGCCGGGCGGTAGGACAAACTCCCATGTACGCTCGACCTGCTTGGTGGCGAGGTTCCACAGAGATACTCCGCCCTCGTAAGCGATGAGCAGGAGGTGCAGGTTCAGCGGGTGCGTCTTGATGTCGATGCAGACGGGACTGATGAATTCGGATGAGAGCGTCAGAACAGCATAACAGTTGGCCGATGGAAAGGAAGTCTCACATGTGCCGGCGCGATGGTGCTTGCGGCATACCGCTTCTCCGCAGCAGCTCCTCTTGCTCGAGCCAGAGGTTCGGGATGCGGGCATGCGGAGCTGCAAGTCCTCGATCGAGGTCGTACGCATCGACGGTCCCATCCTTTCCGCCGATGAACAAGAACGAATGCGCGGCCGAGGTTTCAATGCACCTGCGGAGGGGATTGACTGTCAGCGAGCGGGTCGAACTCAAGAGCAGTGTCTCAGCGGCACGGACTTGCGTTACGTTGGCCCGGAGCGATAGGGACGAGTCTCGGTGCGGCCTGCCCTGGTCGATCCGCTGGAGATCATACACGTAGAGTGTGTCCTTTGCGTCTGCGAGTAGACCGAGCCGAAGTTAGTCGAGGCCGAGGATCCGGGTCCTCGGCAAACGTACCGATGGCGCAGAGGAATCCGCTGCCCGGGCGAAATGCGAGGTGGCGGATCTTGCTCGGGTACCCGGTGTCCCAGGCGAGTTGAACTCCTGGCTTCCCGAGAACGTAGATTCGCCCCTGTTGAGTTCCGACCGCCAGAAGACTCTGGACCGGATCTGCGCGATGAGGCCGAACGAGGTCGGCGAAGTCAGCGAGAAGGTCATGGACACAGCGGTCGGGGAGCGGGCTGACCATAGGCGATCTGGGTGAGCTCTGTTCCGAGTCCGAGCGTTGCGAGATGCGCGTATTGCCATGCTGCCGGGTCCCTGAAGGCGGCGGTCGGGTCGAGGTGCGACACGGCGTCGCTCGCCTTGCGCGCCTTGGACGAAAACTTGTGCGACACTGCGAAGCGACTCTGCGTTAGCTCAAGAGCTTTATGCAGCCTTTTTTGATGGTCTTGCTCACTCGCGGATGTCGCGTCGAGCCGAGTTGTGGATTTTCGTCATCCTGCTGCCCCACTCGGCTTGCAGCCCTGCCATACGCTCTCCGCCTCAACGCTCAAAGACTGGACGACTCGCATGTGATCGTGCTATTGCTGAAAAATGCTGGCCAGCCTGATCCTAATGCATTCCGAGCCGGCCGGCTTGCATTGTTGCTCTGAGCCTAACAACATGTGGCTTGGCCATATCATGACGGCCGGCGCTAGCTCCAATCTCGTCCGCTCGTACAGACACATTCGCGCGGTCGGTGCACGACGGACGCTTGCCGTTTTGTAGCGGGGCGCCGGGACCTGCTGCTCAGGCCTCGAATGCGCCGCTTTCGCTCGAGCCTCCTCGGATCTGGAAGGCTTCTTAGGACTGCCCGTTTGATGTCCCCTCCGCCGCTCTTGCTCTCGCCAGCGAGATCAGTCAGGAGGCGCAGCCCGCCATGTCGGGCAACGTCACCTTTGGCGGCCAGATCCCGGCCGGCGCGGCTTGGATCGGTCCAGACTATGCGCACCTGCTGCAGCAGGTCCGAGCGGGCCAATCACCCTACCTTTTCCTCGTCGACGTCGTCCAGAAGCTCTTCCATCCAGCGGTGCCCATCGGGTTCCGCACGCAGCTCTACTTCTTGCTCGGGCTTTTCGGCGTGTGAGTTCAGGTTTCCTGCACTCTGTAGCGGAGAAGGAGCGTCCTGGAACTGAAACTTTGGTTCAGCTGCGCCCTCCTGATTATCACGGGTCTCGTCATTCGACTGCGACAGGGTCGGTTCTGGGTCTTCCATCGCCTCGACCGCACGGTGGCCCTGCCGAACGCGTCAACCCTCTTCGGACTGTGCGCGCTCGTCTTCGTCGCTCGTAAGAGGCTCTGCCCTGCTCTTTGCTTCCACCACAGCGCTGACTTCCCCGTGGAGTCGGATTCTGGCTGATCACGGCGACGATCGAGGTATCCCGAGGCTACACCATCCCCCGCACATATACCGGATTGCGGCAAGCCTGATTCGGAGCCATCTGGACCGGAGCGTTCTTCGAGATTTGGACGACCGTCGCCGGCTGGTACGTGCGCAAGCACGGCGCGCACTACCGCGAGTCGCGCTGGCGCTCCTGCGTCGCCGGCTTGCTTCCCGTCGCCGTACTCGTCATCGCCTGGGTCCCGCCGGTCGTCCTGTCGATCCCTTACGCCCAAAAGTTCAATAACTCGTTTCACATCTCGCAAGAGATCACGGCCGACTTGCTCCGGTGGCAGAGGTCGTGGCACCCCGGCGATGGTCTCAACATGCCGAACCTGCTCTCGCTGTTTACGCCCGGCGCGCAGCTCGGCGACGAGCTGGTCACGAGTCACAAGTTTTCGCAGATCGCGGCGGCGTACTGCACGGTCGTCTTCTTCCTTACGTTCTTTGTGCGATCCTCTCCCTCCGTATCTTAGGTTCCGGTGGACCGGTCAAAAGCCCGGGCTGACCTTTGCCGTGCCCGCCCAGATCTACATCCTCGCCGCCTCTCTCGAAGTCGCCCAACTCGAACAGACGATCCGCGAGCTTCAGGCGCAAGCCGCCCAGCGGGAGGAGCAGGCCCGCGCCCTCAAGGCGAGTCCGCGCCCCGTCTCGTCAGACATCTCGGCGCCGGTCCTCGCCTACCAATCCAACCCGACCCTGTCCCTCGGAACCGGGTCGCGCGACGCCGCCGCCGAGAAGGAGACTCAAGCGGCCTCGGCCTCCCGCGGGAACGTGATCCCGCTCGTCTCCTGCCCGTCTTTCTCCCCGCCTCGAGAATGCGAAGACGACGACATTGAGCTGAAGCACCCGTACGCTGCCTCGAGGCCGCGGTCGGACCTCACGGACGAAGGCGCCATCGAGGGCTCGGGGCCGTCCTCGCCGCAGAGCGCCGCGCGGCTTCGGTCGGACAGCCTGACGACGGAGGGCGACCAGTATCTGGACGCGATCGAGAAGGCGCGGCAGCGCTGGTTGCCCTCGCGGAATGCTTCTTAGAGTGGGACTGAATATTTGTCGTTCATTTCAGTATGCCCGGTCCCCCGTATTCTCGTCGTGAGCTGCGATAGGAAGCGAGAGAGGGTCGCTCTCGGCGAGCGAGCTCTACAGAAGAGCGCTAGGTCACGCGGCGGCCATGCTGCATGGCGTCCGGCTTCGCGGTGACGATGTCGCCGAGAGGGGAAGCGCCTCTGGCGGACAGGCGGACGCTCGACTTGCGGCGCGGCGAGGGAGGGCTCCGGAACGCGATTCTCGCAGTGAAGGCGTCCCCCTCGAGCATCTTTCCGAGGGCCACCGCGTGGTTAAAGAAATAGGGACCGGCGGGACAGCTGAACGCTCCCCTCAACGGGCCTCTTCCATCTTGACGTCCTGAGGCGGGACGAAGCCGTGCGCAAGGCCAGCTTGAGATTCGCCCTGTGTTGCTGTCATGAGCTTGACGTCCTCGGCGAGATCAGGGAAGGCGTCGCCGAGCTGGGATCGGAGCAAGTCGCGGTAGTCCTGCCAAATGACTGCGGATCAGGACTCGCGGGTCTGCCATTGTGAGGCGTCGGGTCGCGTACCGAGATGCCCGAGAGGATGCCGTTTGTATACATGTTCTCTCCGGCGAGGCGCTCGGTAAAGTTCTTGGTGTGCAAGTGCGGGTTCTTGCCCTGATCAACGAGGCTGTCATTTGGGTGGTAGGGGCGGTGAGCTCGTCGCCTCAGGGCGGAACTTCGCCGACAGCATACTTGATGACCTCGATGGGGATGTTGATGTCGGCGACGGAATCCTTCTGGGCGTAGAGGCGCGCGAGCTGGTCGACAGTCTGTTGCCTGTGGGGCGGCAAGAGAGGGCGGCGCGGGACGGAAGTGGTCAGCGGGCAGAAGGGCGGGTCAGCAAGTGGCTAATGGAGATCGCTCTGCTCCACTGTACGACGTACACCTTGCGTCCGAGGAGCCCGCCGGGCTGGGCGCTGGCGACCCCTCCAGCTGCGCCCTCGAGAGCCGATTCCTGTACGTCACTCGCGCCTGCGCGACAAGCCCGCGGGCAGGATCAGCATCTCCCTGTCTACAGCGGCAGTCTCTTGTACGCACAGATTCCCATTTCGAGGAGAGTTTGGAGGAGCTGTTCGAGCGTCTGTTCGACCTGGACACGCGCAGGGACCTCGGCCGGGCTCGCAGCAGTGGCAGACGCATTGTGCGACATGCTGCGCTAATGTCGTGAGGCTCTGTGGGCGCCGCGAGCTGTCGTCGTGAACGGCGGAAAATGGCCAGAGACGAAGCAAACGTCGGCTGAGCGTTTCACCTTCACTAAAGCGTTTCACACGCTCTAGACCAGCTACAGGGTCACCTGGCACCGCCATACGCTCCTCAGATCGTCTGCTGCGCGCCCTGCCTGCTCTGACCGCCAGGAACGAGGTCGCTTGGCTGTCCGCTTCTCCTCGATCGAGTTGAGTGAACTCGCTCGCAAACGGCGCTCGGCTGCTCTCTGCAGGCTATAGATAGCTCTGCAAGGCTCAAGACTGA
Source organism: Rhodotorula sphaerocarpa (assembly GCA_024713535.1). NCBI lineage: Eukaryota > Fungi > Basidiomycota > Microbotryomycetes > Sporidiobolales > Sporidiobolaceae > Rhodotorula > Rhodotorula sphaerocarpa. The sequence continues at coordinate 307,783 of JANIBP010000004.1, read as the reverse complement.
GTCGGTGCCACCTCTGTAGTCTGCTATGCCCCCCGTCCGACGGCTGACTCCGACGCCCGTGCCCCTTCGCAGCCGCAGCATTTATTGTCCTCTCGAACCTCCTCGCGCTTCCGCACAGACCGCCAGCCCGCCCGAGAGCGTTTTTGACACCGAAAGTCGCCAGACTGCTGCTGAGAGACCACCGCCTGGGCCATGCCAACTCCGAGGAGAAGAGCCACAGTCAGTCTCGCCGCGACTTCGACCTCCGAACCTGACCGTGCTGACCAGCGCGGACTTTCGATCGCCCCAACAGCCACTTGCGGACAAGAGCAATCAGATCCGCATCACTCAAGCGCGGATGGCAACACCAGTGAAGGCAGCCGCCCAACCCACAGCTCCGGAAACGCGCCCGCCAACTGTGGCGCCGGCAGCTCTCAATGTTTCGTTCGAGCCTCAGGCGCCCCAGCCGACTCCAGCAGTCCACGAAACTGAAGAAGACGCATCGGACGACGACCTCGTTGCGCTCGACCACGATCCACCGCGCCGCCACTCCTTTCTCAAGCCTACGCCGCCTCCCACTCCCTCTCAGGTCGACCACGGCCAACCCGAGACTTCGACGCCGCCACGGCCCCAACCTCCCTTTGTGCAAGTCATCGAGACGTGCCCGACACCTCCATCAGCGGCCACAACCGGGTCGCATCGCAGCCGGCGGCGGCCCCTCCTGCTCGAATGGCAGCCCTCCTTGGAGAGCCTGCAGCTCGCATGCGAGGAATCGCCGACGCTACCGAGGGAGCCGCCGTCATCGCCACCCCGTCGCGATGTGGACGCACTCGAACAACAGCAAGCCCAGCGCGAGCCGCCGGCAAGCGAAGGCGTTCCGCAAACCGAGCGGCAACCGCGGCGCTCTCGAAGGAGCCGCCCGTCCACCGACTCGGACTCCGGGCGTCCCCTCTCTGAGCTCGCCTCGGCCGATCTCGTCGCCTCCCTCCTCTCGCAAGGCTCGGCAGGCGGTCCGGGGCGCCCTCAGCCAGCCTCTCGGCGAGTCTCGAGCGAGCCTTACAGGGCGAGGCCCATCAGCGAGGTCGAGGTCGGCCGGCCGGCCGATTCCGACGTGCCATACGACGAGATGCCGCATCGCCTTCCTCACGCCTCGCTTGACTCTTCGCTGCGCCAGACGCGGCTCTCGAGCGCGACCCGGTCGTCCTCTCCTAGCGCCCTGTGGCTGCCGACCCCTTACTCCACCCTCGCCCGTCATGCCTCCTCCCCAACCGCCCAGCAGCTACGTCCGAGACCCTCTCACGCCACCCTCTTCTCCTGGGACCTCTCGCACCTTCCCGCACCACACACCCCGCGCGAGAGCCCCTTCCGCGTCCCCCTGCGGAGCGTCTTCCTCCCGACGAGGTTCCTGGGCGGCGGGAAGGGTACGGGGCTGTACGGAGACCCGTGCGGTGCGATTGAGCGGAAGGTACCCCACAGCCGGGTGGCCGCGGCGGGGCGGGAGGAGCGGGATCGCTCGCGAAGGAGGTGGAGCTGGAGGTCGTTGACGGACACGGGCGGCGAGAAGGAACGACTTCCGCCTCGAGCCGGACCGGCGAGGTCTTGTTTGCCAATCGAGGAGGACTTTGGCGGGGAGGGAGACGTGGGTGGCGAGAAGGCGTCGACGCTTTCGCGGGATCAGCAGTCTGTGGTCGAGTTGGGGCGGAGACCGCCGAATCGGAGCGGGTCCATCCTGCGACGGTTCTACCGACGGAGCTGGACGCGGGGCCGCTCGGAGGAGCAGGAGTCGGCGCGCGCAGAGGACGTGAAGGAGACGAAAGCGGGTCGGAGGAGGTCCCTCGCGGCCTCGTTCTTGGGGGAGTGGTCACGGGCGGCAACGCCCTCGGTGGAAGAGGAGGACCTCGCTCAGTGGGTGTCGGTTGTCATGCGGTAATTGCAGTATTACGTCGCACTAGCTTTCCGCCATCTATATCCGCCCCGTCGAGATGAAGCTAGTGGCGTTCCTCGGGTTCGGCCCCCTCTTCGCCCGTCTCATCCTCATCCCCGGCTCCAGCCGCTCCGCCACCGACACCGAACATGCCCGCCATGCGCTGCAGAAATCCCTGCACCTCCTCAGGCTGCATCGCGTGCTCGTCCCCTTCGTCCTCCCACTCTCCCTCCCCTTCCTCCTCGTCGCCGTCGCCCTCCTCTCCCCCAAGGCCCCCCGGCATCCCACCCGCGTTCAACATCGCCAGCTCCTCCAGCAACTCGGCGCGGACTTCTTCGTTCAACTCGACCTGCGGGCCGTCGGCGCCCATCCCGAGCAGGCGCATCAGGCCGTCGCGCATCGCCGCAGCGACGTCCGTCCCACCTCCTCCGCCAGCGCCACCTCCACCACCGGGCAAGCGCGGGTTCCGCCGCCGACGACCGGAGCCCGCTGCGCCGTGGAGCGGGGCAAAGTACGAGTCGTCGTAAAAAGTCGCGATCGGATCGGTGGGAGGCAGCGGGTCGAACGAGTAGGACGTGCCGGAACGAGCTGCGGGGGGCAGGTACGGTCGAACGGACGGGATATCTGCGGACCTCGATCGAGACTTAGCCTGGAGTGGAGAGTCGTGGGGAGAGAGGGGTCGAGGGGTCCGCACCGGAGATGAAGGCAGCCCGAATGACACCGTTCGGAGCGTGCCCAGCTGGGAACGGGCCTTCCGAGAAGAGCGCTTCGCCGGCCTGCACGTCCTCATTGGATCGGTGGTCTAGCAGCGGGGCGGCCTTGGCGATCGCTTGTCGCAGGAAGGCAGTCAAGTCCGGATCCTTCCACAACGGGCCGGACCGGACGGCATAGAGCTCCGAAAGAAGGGATAGGGCGTATGAAGGTCGGGTGCTGCAAACATCTGTCAGTTTTGATCCGATCCCAGTTGGGAAGGCCCAGCAAGACGCACGAGTAGGACCCGTCGAGCTGAGCGCGCTTGTGCGCGACCATCGCAGGCGGAAGGTCGAGGGCGAGCGCGTTCGAGAGAAGCGTTGCCACCATCGGGAAGCGCAGGATCGCGCTGACCAGCGCGGACGAGCTGTCCTCTTCGACCTGTAGTCCGTCAATGGGTCAGCGACAAGTCTATCGTCCGGAAGACACGGCAAACTTGCCGGCTTCTTCTCCTGCTCGAGGTTCCGCAGGGCGAGCGCGCGCCCAAAGGCCAGACCGGGATAGCCCCGGATGCACATCTCCGGGTACGCCTTCTCCAGGGCCGGCACCAGTCGCAGCAGCCAATCGTTTTGACCGGCTTTCGGGGCGAGAACATCGAGCCTGTGCGGTTCGTGCAAGCCATCAGCGGGCTGCAGGGACGGCGAAGAACTGAGAGCGCAGGTCTCACCAGCAAAGCATGCCGAGCGGATCCGCGTTGCCGCTGACGCTCAGGCCGATCTTGGCCCACTCGAACGCGGTCCTCCACGTGCCGCCCTTGACAAGGAGGGCGACCTTGCGCGCGATCGCGATAAAGAGGGCGCGGTTCTCGATCCGGCTGTACGGCAGGCGGAACGAGCCGGACGTGAATGTCGGAGGCAGCGGCGCCGAGAGTGCATACAATGCGCGGTTCAGGTGCGTGGAAGAGGCTCCGCTGTCGCCTTGCTGGGTCATCATCTCGGACAGCTGCAGGTGAGTGTCGACATGGTACGGCTGCGCGGCGAGGACGTCAAAGAGCCGGTTCCCGTCCGCCTGTTGGAGCACCTCGAGGAACATGGTCTGCGCTTGGCGGTAGCTGAGCGGATGAATGTACGAGAACCATTCTCCGCTCTCGTCGCGTTCCGTCTCGGGGCCCTCGTACCGCTCGAGGCCTAGAACGCCGGTCGCGGTCGGCCACCCCGGTTCGGGCGCCGCGAGCACGGAGGCGGTCCGGCGAATGGAGGTTGAGTGATGCGGGTTGTTGGCGAATCGTGCGTGCAAATGGGAGCGAGGCGCTTGCGGGGTGTTGCCGATCTGCGCGGGTCCGGCTCAGCGAAAGGCCAATACTGCATCACCCACTACGGGACTTACGACCTTGCTGCCGAACATGCGACGTAGCTCGGCATCGGCATCGAGGTACTTGGACTCGAATGCATACAGCTAAAGGCGAGAGCAAAGGGTGAGTTTCTCCTGCGAGTGATTCTCGCCGCGAGAGGAACGCTCACCTGTTTGATCTCGACCCACTTGGGATCCGCCCGGATCGACTGCTGAGCTCGCTCTGCCGCAACTTCCGCTTCGCTTGCGCCGCCCTTGGTCGCGAGTTCCGCCAGCGCGCGGTCGATCTCGTCCAGGCCATCGTCGACGGGCGGAGTGGCCGGAGCGGCCGCTTTGCCCTGCTGCTGCTGCTTCTTCTTCTTCTTCGATGCCTTGGAGGGTGTCTCCTTCGTCGATTCGGCTGCCGCGGGCGCAGTCTCTGCAGGAACTGCCGCTTCGGTGTCGAGATCTGCAGATGCCGGGTCTACGGCTGGTTTCGCCTTCTTCTTCTTTTTGCGGTTGTTCTTCTTGGCCTAGTGTCGCGCCGGGAGTCAGTGCGGTCGGTCAATGCTCCGACAAGTCAGACTGACCTTGGCCGGAGCTGCCATGGTCGCCTCTTCCTCCTCTTCTGGATCGGATTCCTCTGCCGCCTCGTCGCCCAGATCAAGCTGTCGGAGCTGCAGGGTCAGCCATCCATTCCTTGTACGAGTATTCTGCCAGACTTACTGCGCCGAATCCAGCCTTGGCGGCTGTAGGCAGAGCTGGTTCGTCTTCGTCCGACGCACTTTGCTCGACGTCGTCTTCCTTCGGAAGCTGCTGGACAGACGCGCTGCGAGCCTTTTCCAGCTCCTCGAGCTCAGCCAGCTCGCGCTGTTGGCGCTTATTAAGCCTGCCCATGGCTATCAGACTATGAGCTTGTATAGGGCGAGAGAGAGAGCGCCGCCATGACGTCGGCGGACAGAGGCTCTCTCGCCACCACCGCTCGCTCTATCGGACCCGATGCAGCAGACAGAGCTCGTACAGACGGTTGAGACTGCGTACGGCGATTCGGCGGTGCTCTCGTACGCTCCACTCGAGCCCGCGGCAATCGAGGCGTCGTGCCGCTCAACTAAGGACGGCGCTGTCGTCTCCTTCGTACGTCTACGCTTTGTAAAGGTCGCGGGACAAGACATACCTGCTGATACAAATCCTGGGCAGGTCGGATACACCCGCGACGAGTTCCAGGGTCCGTCCCAATACCATCCTTCTCCCCGCGTACTCGGAGTAGGGCATAGGCTCACTCGCCCCGTCTCGCCGTGCACGCAGGACGTTCTGTGACGCGCTTGACTTACGAGTCGTACATTCCGCTCGCGCTCCGGACCCTCAAGCAGATCCTCCTCGACGCGCGCGCCCTCCCGCCGCCTTCGCCAGTCACATTCCCCGGCCTCGCGGACGCAGCACCTTGCTGTCCTCCTACAAATGCAGTCCACAATCACGCCCACAACCACTCTCATGCACATACCAAGTCAACGCATGGATCGGATGTCCCCACTCTAGCGCCCACGGTCGAGGTCTCGCGGATCCGCGTCGCCCACCTCCTCGGCGAATCTCCGCCCCTGACTCCTTCGATCGTCATCTCGGTCGCCTCGCCCCACCGGCGCGAAGCCTTTTACGTGTGCGAATGGGTGCTCGAAGCGGTGAAGCGCAAGGCGCAGGTGTGGAAGCGCGAGTGGTACGGCCCAGAGATCGACGACGAGACCGCCACCGCAGAACAGCAGGAGCCGTTCGTTGGGCGGGACGGGGAAGGGCCGGCCGGGCGGGGCGGACGCGCGCATGAGCACGCGAGGTGGAAGGAAAACTTTCCGCCTGTCAAGGAGTCCAGCAAGTGAATGGCGCCGATTCAACGCGCCGCCCTGGCGCCGCTGCCGCCGCCGTCGATCCTGCGGTACGACCGATCGACCAGGCCGCCGGGATGACTGGCAGGGCATGCCGTCAATCGTCGTCGAGCTCTCCCTGCAGCCGGTCCCGGCGCAGATCCCTCACTCGTCGAAGGCACTCGGCGTGACGGCCTCCCTCGCCGAAAGCAGACTAGCCGGGCCTCGGAGGACGGGCCGAGACGGCTACCGTACCCGAAATGTTCGGTCGCCTTGAACCATGGTTCGAGGCGGCGCTCTTGTCGCGTAGAATAGCACAAGAACTCCGGGGTGGGATCGCTGGATCTGCATTTCACCGGGATAAACCTTGCAGCGATGGAGACCGTACTTGAAGGGCCGACCTCAATTGCGAGGCAGAGAGACAATGCGAGTCTTTTCCCTGGTGACATCACCATCAAACAGAAGGGTAGGATGCGCCTTGGGACTCGAGGAGACAGCCGCAAAGTCGACCTTCTCTGTCTCGGACCCTGATGAAAGCAGGTTCCTTCGCGCCGCGTTCGGCTCCTACCGCCATTGCACGCCGGCAGAGAAGCTTCGCCCTCTATTGCCCTGGACCCGAGTGGCGAGGCATGTGGAAACTTCAAGAAGAAGTGAAAGCGCGAAGTTCAGCTTTGCCGCCAGTGTATCCTGAGTCTCGCTCTCAAAGCCTCGTGTACACCGGCTCTATAGGGGGGTTGCACAGAGCACTCAAGGGAGTCGATCGCCCGGACAGGGTCCCCTGGTGGCCAAACAGCCATGACCCGAAGAATGGAGGGTGGACCAGCCGTCGAATGAGCATCACGCGCTCGCCTACACCTACTAGAGAGGTCATCATAGAACGTGTCGACGACATACTTTTGTTCAGCTCTTTCGAGAATTGACATCAGCGAGCGCAGGCCGTGTGGCTGAATCCGCCTTGCTGGGGAAAGGGGTCCTCCAGTGGCGCCAGCACAAGCAGGGTAAATGGCGCCTAGCTTGCTCGGTTCCGAACTCGAAAGGCGATTCGCTTGTTTATGGTGCACAACTGATACTTGGTGGATACAGGCGAACTGACTATACGAACCCCAACACCGCGCAACAAACCCCTCCTCACTCCCTCGTACTCGTCCGGGACAAGACCTCCCCCTCCTTCGGCATCTGCAGTTCCTTCACCTCCTCCTTCGTGTCCTTGCCCTCGGGATGCTCCTCCGGAGCGTCGACCGCCTGCGCGTGCGACTCCTTCTCGATGGCGGCATCGGCGAGCGAGACGCGGGCGGTGCGGTCGAGGGAGGAGACCTTGCGGTGGACGGTGCGCGAGACGCGCAGAGGCCGGCGGGTGACCTGCGTGGCGAGGGGAGCGGGAGCGAGTCAGCCGTGCCCTGTACGGGACCTCTTCCGGACGTTGACTCACCATGACGGGGGAGCTGCTCTTCTGGACGAGATAGTTCGAAGTGGATCCAAGGAGCATACTGCGCGAACGGGAGCTGATCAGTCCGAGTGACTAGCAGGACGTGGCGAGATCGCCTCTCACCCCTTCAATTTGGTCAACCCTCGACTTCCGACGAGAACCAGCGTCGGCTCGAGATAGTCGATCATGTCGATCAGCATATGTCGCGGCACCTTGGCGTGGATCGCCTGGCAGTAGACTCGGACGTTGAGGCGAGTCCGCTCGAGCAGGGTAGTGGTCTGGCGCGCGAGCGCGAGGGCCGCCGCTTGCCGTTCGCGCTGGTTCGTGATCTTGGCTTGCTTCGAAGTGTCGTCTCCATCCACTGTGCGGTCGGTCGGACACTAAGTATAAGGAGAGTGCTTGGCTGTCCGGATCAAGAGAGACGCACGCTTGGAATCGGTTTCCATGACCGACACGACAAAGCACTGCGGATGGGAAAGAAGGCGTGAGCGGAGCAGCGAGTAGGGCCCGACATCGCCCTGCTCACCTCGTCGCCTTCGCGCAAGACTGTTCCGATCGCCCACTGGATCGCGTACAGCGATTCGTCACTGAGATCGCTCGCGACGACGTACCGCCTTCGGCGCTTCTTCGCCCCAGCCTCTTCGATCGCGCGGTCGGGGTCCCCGTGCGTGAGAGTGACCGTGCAGCGGTTCTTTTCGAACGCCGGGCGGGACGTGTGCAGCTCGAGCCGCGGCAGGTTCGAGGGGCCTCCGCGCGTGGATTTCCGCCGGGCGAGTGCTCCCGTCCGCGGGTTGGCACGGGGCGGCCCGTTCGGAGTGATAGTCGCAGACGAGTCGGTTGTCGTCGTCCGCGGGCGACTCGAGGATGCGAAGGAGGATGCCATCGGGTCGGTCGGCGGAAGGAGGTTCGGGCCTTCTCCCGGATAGACCATTGTCGGGCCTTCGGACTGGATCAAATCGAAGGGGGTCGTAGCCGAAGCATTCGCCTGTCACGGGTAAAGGTACAGCCCCTCAGAGTGAGCTCTCGGTGGAAAGCGTTGTGGTGGCAGCAGGGCTCACCTCGGTGTTCTTTTCGAGTTCCTCGTCGATCTCAAAGTCTTCGTCGTCGTCGTAGGCGCCTGGGCCATGATCATCCCAGCTGCCCGCCTCGCTGTCGGCGTCGGATTCGTCGTCTGAATCAAAGTAGGCGTTCGCAGGCTGGACGTGGGGCATCGGGCGCGCGCCTTCGCCCTCGGACTCGGGGTCGGTGTCGGCGCGCATCCCCTCGGCGGACGGCTCGCGCGACCGCGGCTTCGACCGCGAGCGAGACCTGCTCAGCCCCCAAGACGACCGCGTCGAGCGTCCGCGGCCCTGGCGCTCATCGTCGCTGAGTGTCGGCGATGGCGCAGGCGCACTGCCCCACGTCGCTCCGCCCGATGCTGCAACAGGCTGTGATTTGTGTCTCCTGATCGAAAAGAAGCTCATGTTGAAGCGGTCCCTGTGCCACTGTGCGGATGGTGCGACACTTCGAGTCTCTACACTCAAGTGGCTGTGCGGGCGTGTGGGGTCGAGAACCCTGCCGCTACTGTAGAATCACTAGCTGGTGATAATGCAGGGATTAGGAACTGAGCTATTGCCCCGTGCGACTCGGGGACTTGGCCGGCCGAAGGAGCCACGCGCGCGCGACGTCGGTCCTCGGCATCGTCATCTTGCCCCTGCAGCTGAATCAGATAGCGTGAGGCCGAGGGTGCCCAGTCCTGTGCGGCGTCGACTGTACTCTTCAGACCCTACTATAAAGTCCGTAGAGGACCGCTGCCCGTGCGAGAGCCGAGAGTGCCCGCCAGAAGTGACGTCGTCGTTTGTTCTCCCGGTGTCCGGCCCGCAGCGTCCGCCCGCCAAGAGCACCTCGTCACCCAACAAACAGCTTCCCGGACGGACCAATCAGCGACCCCACGGCGAACCCGACGCTCTCCTCACAGGGCCCGTACAGCGCCTACAGCTGTCCGCGATGGACTTCCAGGACGCCGTCTTCAAGGCGCTCGAGGAACAGAAGCGCGAACAGCAGCGGGCCGACGGAGGCAAACCGCACCTCGAGGACCGAGGGGCGCCGCAGAATGGACTCGACGGCGTCGCGAACGGTCACACGGACGGCGTGAGCAAGGCCAGCACCGAGACCAGCCAGGGGACGCCGGTGCGAGGCGTCGAGGACGGCGCTGCACCTGCGACGACAAATTCGACGACGGCGGCAGCACCGGCGACGACGAACGGGACCAGCACGACAGACGGAGCCGGCGCGGACGGTCCGCCTCGGCTGCAGATGCCTATCAATCTCGGCTACATGTTCCCGCCTCCGGCCCGCTCCCGTCCCACTTCGCGGTCGCCGTCCGGATCCCGGTCCCCGACGTACCGCGGCGGCGCCGACCAGGCCGACTATAGCCACGTTCTGCCGCCCATCTCGTCTCATCACCTACCTCCGTCCTCGCCGACGGCTGCGGATGCGAGCAGCATGCAGGCGCTCGGACTCGATACCCCGAGACCCAAGACTCGATCCCAGGCCAGCTACGCATGGTTCGACGACTCGGGTCGGAACAGCCCTGGATCTCGGTCAGGCCCTCACGAGGCTTCGCCCGCACGGAATGCCAACGAGGGTACGAAGAGCCAGCGGAAGGGGTCCGGAGAGGGTGGTGGCTCCGATGGCGGAGAGAGGCAAGACCCGAGCGTCATCCCGCAGCAGCATGTGAGCTCGTCCACCAACACCCGCTATCCCTCGCGTCCAGATCAAGATGTGTTCGCTGACACTTCAGGCTAGACCCCGCCCGCGTACATGCGCAATGCGTCGCAGGCGAGCGAGATTGCGCAAGACGGCAAGGTCCAGCCGGACGGCCCGCCTCGGCGCAGCGATAGCCCGGCATCCATGGCGTCCCGCGAGCGTCAACCGGAGCCGAGGGTCAACACCTCCGCCGCTGTCGTTGGCGATCGGCGCGGGTCCAAGGATGTCCAGCGTCCGCCGTCAAATGCGCGGGGCGACAGCCAGCGCATGGAAGACTCGCCGCAGCCGGCACCTAGCTCGGATCTGCGCGGCGCTTTTACGGTCTCGGACCTTGAGCGCGGAGCGCGGCGTTTGCGAGGCGAGGAGCCGGATGCCCCGGCTGGTCAGACGGCCGCAGGCGCCGGTCGGGACGGCCACTTTAAGCGCAAGAAGGACAAGGATCCCGCCACCAACGCTTCCGGTGCCGGACACTTTCTCTTGCGCAGTCCGCGCAAGGCACTCGGACCCCTGCTGCACCGCACGTCTTCCGCCGACGACGCGTACAACTCGGTCGAGAAGCCCGGCCGCGGCGACAATCGCCATGATGCGTCTCAGCCTGCGAGCGGTACGACTACCCCTGCGCGCGCGCAGAGCATGCATGTCCCCGAAGAAGGCGTCGACTGGGCCGATGAGGAGCGCGACCAGTTTGACACGAACGCCGCCCCCGGTCACACGGGCCAGCCGCCCGCCTCCCGGCGCAACAGCGCCTTCCCCTTCCCTCCTCCGCAAGGCGGCGCAGGATCCAGTGCACGAAATGCACCATCCGAGTCCGGCACGGCGACTCCTCGGAACGACCGCGACCTGGCGAGCATCAGCGAGGATGAGGGTATCGCCGGGGCGCAGGGCGGAGGCGGAGGGCTCGGCAAGAAGCGTCCGGCGGGAGGCACAGGAGGTCGACGAGGCAGCGCCTGGACTGCGGTCCGCAGTAAGCTCATGAACGAGGGCAAAGCGGGGCGGAAGAAGAAGGAGAAGCAGGGCGCGAGTCTGACCGGGCATGAACTCGTCGCGGTACGTCCAAGATTTATGCACCTTCGCAGCGGATCTTCGCCGCACTGACTTCTCTCGCGCGCGCCGTGCAGGAACTCGCTACGGGCGCCCTCCCGCTTGCGATCGTCAAGATGGGCACCATGGACCGCGACGACAAAGGCGACAAGCGCATCCCGGTCCTCATGAACTACCTCAGTGCGCTTTTTCCAGGTTGACGCGCTCGCTTCATCCTGCTTACGGATCGGCATGCAACAGAGCTTCGCGTGACCGACTCGATCTACCCGCTGCACGACAAGCACGCCGTTTTCCGGATCGAGCTCGAGTACGGCGACGGCGCGGTCAAATGGGTCATCTACCGCGAGCTGAAAGATTTCGTCAACTTGCACGCCCATTACCGCGTCGCGAACCTCCGCCAAGGGATCGAAAAGTTCCCCGCCTTCCCGAGGACCAGCCTGCCCTACCTGAACTGGCTCAAGAACGAGGGCAAGGGCAACATCAAGAAGGCCGAGTTTGCTCGCATGCAGCGCGAGGGTCTCGAAGACTACCTCTTGAAGCTGATCAAAGCTACCGTGCGTGTCGTCCCCGCTAGACCTCCTCGTTCCGGTTGCTCACCCGTTGCTCCTCTTCGCAGATGTTCGGTCCCGGCGCCAATCGCCTCTGCAAGTTCTTGGAGATCTCAGCCATGTCGATCATGCTGGCCTCGCGGGGAGGTGAACAGGGCAAGCAGGGGTACTTGGTGAGCCTCTTCCCAAGCCCGGCCGGCCTTAACGAGGTGTCCTTACTCATCTTCCGTGCCTGCAGCGCGTCACCTCGGGCGGTACTTCGCGGCGCTCCCCGCACGGCTTCCATCCGCTGAGCTGGAAGAAACGACACGACCCGAAATGGTTCTTGGTCAGGGACAGCTACATCGTCGCCGTCGAAAGTCCCGCTTCGGTGCGCTCGCCTCTTCCTGCCCCCTTGCGCTTCCAGCCGGTTGACTGACGGAGCTTCCGCGCTCCAGACCGAGGTATTCGACGTGGTCATGGTCGACTCGACTTTCGAACTCGAGCGACCCGCACGGGTCTACCGGAAAGGTCTGCAGTTCCTGCATTCTGAAGACTCGGAAGAGACGGAGACCGCACACGACGAGACGACCGGCGACATGCAGCCTGCGAAGCCGAGCGGTTACCGCGGAGCTGGCGACCCGAACGACCCTTCGACGACCAGCGCGGCTGAAGGGAAGGAGGAGCAGGACGACCTGAAGACGACCTCTGCCCATACGTTCTACCTCCGGACGAGCGAGCGCAAGATGCGTCTAGTCGCAAGGACCGAACGGCAGCAGGACCAGTTCATCGCGAGTATCGAGCGGATGCTCGCCAAGACGATCTGGGCCGGCAAGAACCGGTTCGACAGCTTCGCGCCGATCCGCCTGAACGTCGCCGCGCAGTGGCTCATCGATGGGGTGCGTGGGATCGCTCTGTCAATTTCGCTATGCGCTAACGGACGACGTGTGCAGCGCGATTACTACTGGAGTCTCTCGCGGGCTATCGCGTTGGCGAAGCACAAGATCTTGTGAGCCGAATCTTCGGCTTCAGGACGCCTCACCTGTGCTCACCATGCTCTTCCCCAGCATTCACGACTGGTGGCTCTCGCCTGAGCTTTACCTTCGTCGCCCTCCTGCAGCGAACGGCAAGTGCCCTTTGAATAGTTCACCGGCTGCGGTGGATCCTTACCTGACTCTGCACGGCTCGCAGAAAAATGGCGGCTGGACCGCCTTCTGCAACGCAAGGCCCGCGAAGGAGTCGAGATCTACGTCATCGTCTATAACGAAGTCTCGGACGACTTTACTCCCGTCAGCTCCGGTCATGCGAAGGCTTCGCTCCGCGCTTTGCACCCGAACGTGCATGTGCAGCGGTCGCCCTCTCACGTCGGAACCGGTACTCTCCTCTGGTCTCACGTAAGTCGTCCTAGGCGGTTCTACACCGACGAATGCTGACTGTTTGTCCTGCAGCACGAGAAAATGTGCGTCATCGACGAGACGATCGGGTTCATGGGCGGCCTCGACCTGTGCTTCGGTCGTTGGGACACGCCCGGGCACGTGCTCATCGACGACGGCCCGGCTCTCGCGGCGTCGCCGGACAACAAGACGCGGTCGCTGGAGGAGCTCGTCAACAGCCAGATCTGGCCCGGAAAGGACTACGCCAACCAGCGCGTGCTCGACTTCCATACCCTCACGAAGCCATTCGAAGACATGTACGATCGGAAGAAGGTGCCTCGACAGCCTTGGTGAGTCGGATTCACTCGGATTGCTTTTCGTCCGCTTGCGCTGACTGTGCCTCTCGTGATTCCGCTTCAAGGCACGATATTGGCCTGCAGATCATCGGACAACCCGCTCGCGACCTCTGCCGCCACTTCATCCAGCGGTGCGTGCTTTCGGTAGTCTGCAACCTGACGAGGGTCTGGTCTGACCGATCGGACGTCGTTTCTAGATGGAATTTCCTGCTTCGCACCAAGAACCACAGCGTCAAGATGCCCTTCCTCGTGCCCGCGCCCGACTTTACTCCGGAACAGCTTCAGGAGCTCCGCATCACCGGCACCTGCGAGGTCCAGATCTGCCGATCCGTCAGCCCTTGGTCGATGGGCATTTCGCACGTCGAGCACTCGATCCAGAACGCCTACATCAAGGCGATTCAGCTCTCGGACCACTTTGTCTACATCGAGGTAAGGCTCTCGGCCAGAGTCGACGCTCTACGGCGCTGACCGCAGCACTCTGAACGGCAGAACCAATTCTTCATCACGTCCACCGAGGTCGAAGATACGATTATCGAGAACAAGATCGGCGACGCCCTCGTCTCTCGCATTGTCCGCGCGCATAGCGAAGGAACGCCTTGGCGCGCAGTCATCATCATTCCCATGGAACCCGGATGTACGTGCCTCCTTCGGTCTATCTTCCCTCATTCAGCCTCGCTAACTCTGCCGCCCTGCCCGCGCAGACCCCTACCCGCTCGATCATAGTGACGCCAGCTCGGTCCGTCTCATCATGGAGTGCCAGTACCGCAGTATCTGCCGCGGAGAAGGGTCGGTCTACGCCCGCCTCCGACACGAGGGGATCGATCCTGCCGAGTACATCACCTTCTTTGGCCTGCGTACGTGGGGAAAGCTCGCTTCGGGCGCCCTCACGACCGAGTCGGCAAGTTGTCTTGTCTTGCACGCTTATCTCTCGGCAAAAGCTGATCGCCGAACCTCCTCCCGCAGACCTACATCCACGCCAAGGCGATGATCGTGGACGACCGAATCGCTATCATCGGCTCGGCCAACATCAACGAGCGTTCTCAGCGAGGCGACCGCGACTCCGAGCTGGCATGCATCATTCGCGACACGGACATGATCGATTCTCAGATGGCCGGGCAGCCGTATCAGGTCGGCCGCTTCGCGCACACCATGCGCGTTCGTCTGATGAGAGAGCATCTCGGTGTCAACGTCGACGAGCTCGAAGCGAATGAAGGCAAGGCCGAATTTGAGGCGCGCGAGGCGGACGAGTTGATCCACCGCGAGGCGGAGTGGGACCCGGACCACCAGCAGAGCCACGGCACGAATCGCGGAGTCAAGGGGGGCAAGACCAGTCGGTTCATCCGGAGCATGGCCGGCAGAGGCGCCCAGTACGTCTCGGCGACGACGAGCGGCGCCGCAGAAGCCGGCTCGGTCGCTCTCCAGCGCGGCGGCGTCAAAGTCAAGAATACGGCGATCCCGAGTCAGGAAGGGCACAATAACGACGCCGACGAGCCAGAAGGCGCCGAATCTGGCCAGGAGACTAAAGCGGACAAGATCGCCGCCGGCGAGGCCAAAGGCCCGGGCTTCGCGTCGACCGTCGTCCCGACGATCGAAGAGAAGGTCATGTCGGAAGACCGACCGCCCCCGGACGAGCAGATGCAAGGCGACATCCGGGAGGCGAACGAGCATCAGCCCGCCAACATCGAGCGCAAGAATGGCGTCGCTACTCACAACCCGAGGCAGCAGCGCGAGGAAGAGGAAGAGGAGCAAGACGGCAACTTTGGGCAGCGCATCCCGAAACTTCGGCCGCCTCCCTCCAAGGCTGATGAGGGACCTACCGGCGAGCATCGTCAGCAGCCGATGGGTCAGGACTTCTCGCAAGAGAATCCGGAGACCGACGACACCAGGAAGCTTGTCTCGGGTGCCGATCGCTCCGGCATTGCGGACGATGACCCTCGCAACGCTGAACCGGCCGACGTCGCGAACGCCAACCAAGGGTACCACAAGCTCGATGCGAACAACAAGCACGATTCGGAAGGTGCGAAGGTCACCGGCGAGGTCGAAGCCGACGACGGCGCAGCGAGTCCCCGGAAGACCCGCAAAGCCGACGGCAACGAGAAGGCGGTATCGCGAAACGATGTGACCGAAAAGGTCAAGCGCAACCTCCGCGAACGCGGGCCGTACACCGTCCCTCTCCCAGCTCCGAAGGTCGATCCTTACGGCTTTGCCGACCCGCTCGTCGACGAGTTCTACAAGGACGTCTGGCTCGCCGCGGCGGCGAGGAACACGCAGATCTACCGCAAGGTCTTCCGCACGATGCCGGACGACCTCGTTCAGACCTGGAAGCAGTATCGCGAGTTCCAGGTGAGCCCTTCCGACCATCCGACTTTGGTTTCTTGGCCTCCCCAGTGAGCTGACCTATCCTCCCCGCAGAATTGGGCGGAACGACACAACAAAGTGCGTATGGGGTTTTTGGGGGCGCGAAGAGCTTCGACTAACCGCGATTCTCCTTCGCAGAAACCCAAAAACGTCGTGCCGCAGGGCGACGACGCTCCTTATACGGACCCTGCGCACCACTCGGGGCAGCACGGCGCAGGGGGCGGCGGGACCGGGGGTGGCGTCATGGGTCAGGGTCGGAACGAGCCGGGCCCGACAATGGAGAAGGAGAACCGCTCGCGCTCGCGGGTCGATCTCGGGACGAGTGAGAAATCCTCGCTGGACGAGAAGCAGGACCACATGCCGGCGAATCAAGAAGGTCTTGAGCGGTCGCGGCACAACGGCCATGTCATCACTCGTCGGGCTCGCTCGTACACCCTCGAGGCCTCGGACAGCTTCGACGGCGCGTCCGTCGAGGGCCGGAAGAGCGGCAGGGGTCGCAGCAGCACGCTGCTCCGCGGGCCGGGCAGCAGCGGTGCCGTCCCGTCCGGCTCTGGCGAAGGCTCGACGACGCCTGGCGGCGGTCTCGGGCAGACCGGCAACGAAGCGCACGACCACGAGGACGGTTTCCCCGACGAGGAGCGGCAGCAGATGGAGGCGCTCCTGGAGGAGACTACGGGCCAGCTCGGTCAGTCGGCGCCTTGATCGATCGATACAGCCTTTAGAGCTCGTTCACTAACCGTCATGCCTGGCGCAGTGGTGTTCCCGACTCGATTCCTCGAGGCCGAGTCGGCTGGCGGCAACTTTCTCTTCTCGAAAGATCGCATTCCGTACGTCTCGTCTCCTGTCAGTTCGGCCCACTTTGATGCCCCAGCTGACGATCCTGTCCCTTTCCTCTCCGCCCTGCAGCCCTCTTGCGGTGAGTTTCCGTCACCGGCCTTTCCTTCTTTGGCTGCGACTGACGCTTCTCCGTGCGAGCAGATCTACGACTAGGCAGTCCCGACGCATTCGGCGACGGGATCTGTCAATCTTCTGTACATACGACCTGGCTCTCCTGGCGCCTCCTGAGTCTCCGAATCGGCCAAGGATGCCTCTTGCACAATATTTCGCGCCCGCTGTCAGCTTAGATCTCCCTTCTTCCGGTCTCTCGGTGAAACGGACACTTCCATGCGCGTTTGGTGTTGAGATGCTCCTCTTTTACCGTAGCGGCTCTCTATGCTGTTGAGCAGGATTGTCCGCGGGAAACGAGATCAGGTGCCAGCCTCCCCTGATGTGACACGTGGTCCGGTTCGGGAGAAAGTGCGCCCCGCTTCCCGCGTGACCCGAAGAACCCGAACCCGCGCGCGCCAGAGTCCGGCTGTAAGCGAATTTCGGGTGTAGCGGCAATTCACCGCGGCGGTCGTTCTCCTCCGCGCTTCCTCCTCCTCTGCATCTTCCGCTGCACTCCAGAGGACTCAGAACGCAATGGTCAGCTCATTCGAAGGCAACGAGGACGCACGCTTCCAGCAGGAAGTCGAGCAGGTCAAGCAGTGGTGGCAGGTGCGTCGCCTCTTTCCCCTCTTCGGTCTGGGCATGCCGTCATCCGGCCCCTCGCCCTCCCCCGCCACCGCTGCCGGACTGACGCTGTTCGCATGAACAGTCGCCGCGCTTCAAGGGGCTCGTCCGCCCGTACACCGCCGAGCAGGTCGTCTCGAAGCGAGGCACGCTCGAGATCCACTACCCGTCGAACGCCCAGGGCAAGAAGCTGCACTCCCTCCTCTCGGAAAAGTTCCGCAACGGCCAGCCCAGCCACACCTATGGAGCGTGAGTACAAAGCCCTCGTTTGTGCGGTCGTCCGGGAAGTCGCCGAGGACGCCATCCGCTACCCGGACCGGGTAACTCGGTCAACCCGCGGACAATTCGCCGACGCGCACCGTCGCGAAGTTTGTCTACGCCGGATCATACTCGCAGATGACGGGTCGTAGTGTGCTCTGTCGCCGGTCGTTAAGGTCTCGCGCGAGCCAGACCCCATCCCGCCAAAAGAGCGCCTCCACGTGAAACTGGACCGGCGACTGATGACTCTTTCTGCATTTCGCCGAATCGCAGGCTCGACCCGGTCCAGGTTACCCAGATGGCCAAGTACCTCGACACTGTCTACGTCTCCGGCTGGCAGTCGTCCTCGACCGCCTCGTCCACGAACGAGCCCGGCCCCGACTTGGCCGACTACCCGTACAACACGGTCCCGCTCAAGGTCGAGCACCTCTTCATGGCTCAGCTCTTCCACGACCGCAAGCAGCGTGAGACTCGGGCTCGCATGTCGCAGCAGGACCGCGCCAAGACTCCTTACGTCGACTACCTCCGCCCCATCGTCGCTGACGCCGACACCGGTCACGGCGGTCTGACCGCTGTCATGAAGCTCACCAAGCTGTTCGTCGAGAAGGGTGCCGCTGGTATCCACATCGAGGACCAGATGCCGGGGACGAAGAAGTGCGGTCACGTAAGTTGGCCTTCTCGAATCCGTGCCGCCTCCGGTTCGTCTTGCTGATGCCTGCGCTTCCAGATGGCCGGCAAGGTGCTCGTTCCGATCTCGGAGCACATCAACCGTCTGCTCGCCATCCGCTTGCAATACGACATCATGGGCGTCGAGAACCTGGCTGTCGCCCGGACCGACGCGGAAGCCGCGACCCTCATCTCGTCCAACGTCGACGAGCGCGACCACCCCTTCATCCTCGGCTCGACCAACCCCTCGCTCGATGAGGATCTGGTCACGGTCATGGCCCGCGCCGAGCGCGACAACATCGTCGGCGATGCCCTGCAGAAGGTCGAGGACGACTGGACCAAGTCGGCGAACCTCATGCTGTACGGTGACTGCGTCGTCGCCGCCGCGAAGAAGAAGGGTGCCGCACAAGGCAAGATCGACCAGTTCCTCAAGGAGTCGGCGCACGTCTCGCACACCAAGGCACAGAAGCTCGCGAAGCAGCTCCTCGGCGTCGAGCCGTACTGGAGCTGGGACACGCCCCGCACTCGCGAGGGCTTCTACAGGTGCGCAGTGCAGGCGTTCAGCCGCGATACATGGGACTGACTCGAGATGCCTCCACAGGTACCAGGGAGGTACGCAGTGCGCCGTCAACCGTGCGGTTGCGTTCGCGCCTTACTGCGACCTGCTGTGGATGGAAACCAAGTCGCCGATCTACGAGCAGGCCAAGGAATTCGCCGACGGTGTGCACGCTGTCTACCCGGACAAGTGGCTCGCGTACAACGTGGGTTTCAGCTGCGCCCCTGTTTGCGATGGCCTTGTCTGACTCCCTCACGACCGGACCTGCAGCTCTCGCCGTCGTTCAACTGGTCCGCCGCCGGCCTCAGCGAGCAAAAGATGAAGAGCTACGTCTGGGACCTCGCCAAGCTCGGGTTTGTCTGGCAGTTCATTACTGTGGGTCATCTAGTCGCTGTCCTGATCATGCAGAAAGGAGACGGCTGACACTCTCTGTGCGCAGCTCGCCGGCTTGCACTCGAACGCCTACATCTCGGACTTGTTCGCGAAGGGCTTTGCCCAGGTGGGTCTACCTCGCGAACGACGTGAAGGAATGATCTCGGACTCACCCTGGTCTGAATTCCCGTTGACAGGATGGCATGAAGGCCTACGTCAACGTCGTGCAGTCGCGCGAGCGCGAGATTGGCTGCGACGTCCTCACCCATCAGAAGGTAAGTCTCCGGTCGCCTCCGAACGATCACGCAGATGCTCATTCCTTGTGCGTGCGCCGCGTTCCGCTCGCAGTGGTCTGGTGCCGACTACGTCGACAACCTCCTTAAGACCGTCACCGGCGGCATTTCTTCGACCGCCGCGATGTCCGCGGGTAACACCGAGGACCAGTTCAAGTGAGCGCGTCCGCGCGTTGCGCGAGCATTCACTCGGGATCATTCCAAAGCGTCGCATTTCCTCCCTCTCCGACTCCTGTTTCGTTCCTACGCGACCTGACATCCACTCATGAGCTCTATGTACTCTATGTCTCCATCATAACTGCAACTGCGAAGTACATTCTCCTACCCCTGAGAGCGGCTGCCCTGTTATTACCCGGAGCAGCTCGCGACACTGTCCCGTCTCTCAAGATCCCGAGCGTGCGCAGTGCGGTCGACGGCGGTCAGAACAAAGTCGTATTGCATGAGAAGCTGCGCTCGATTTCGCTCGCCCGAGAAGGAACTGTGCCCGTCGTAATACTGCTGCGACCGCTTGAGCCTAAACAGCGGCGCAAGCCCTGAAAGACGGTCTTCCTGCAGAAGGAAGAATGCTTTAATCTTCCGCATGAGTTGCGTCCTCCCGCAAAGGGGAGGGGGGCGCAGACGACGGGAGACCGCACACCGAGCTTGCGCAAGGGACAGTCCTCCTCGTTCGTCTCCCTTCCTCAGATCACCCATGGACGTTGAAGCCGAAGCTCGTAGGGATCTGAGGAGAGGGCATGCGGGCAAGGTAGGGTAAGGGGGAGTTGAGCGGAAAAACGAGACTGGGCCCCTGCGAAAGCCGTCCCGAGCTGTTTTCGAGAGATGTTTTTTGCATTGCAGGCTGCGTCGATTGCGCGCCATGAGACTATGCTTCTTGTCGAGAATCGTGGGTTCAGGCCGACTCCTCGTCTGAAGAGGGGTACTCCATCGGCTGGCCACCCGGCGGCAGGTTATAGAACCCGGGGCCGCCGCCGTAAGAGGGCTCGATGATCGGACCACTCGCCGGAATCGCATACGGGTCGAACTGGGCACCGCCGTTCCCGCTCATGCCGAGGAAAGCGTCGACTGAAGCGCCGGCACCGGGATTCGGCGGAGGAGGTCCCGTCGGCAGGTCGTACGGATTCGAAGACGGCGCGGCGGCGGCGAGCAGATTCTGCAGACTCGCCGGGGTGTAGTCGTGCTGAGCGGCATAGTTGCCCGGCGTGACGGCGAGGTCGCCACCCGTGAAATCGGCAGGCGAGGCGTAGTCGCCACTCGGGTCGACGTAGCCGGTGTGGTAAGACTGCTGCCCGGCCAAGTCGTCGCCTTCGTAGCCCGGCGAGCCTTCCATCTCCGCCGCACGACTCTTGCGTCGCGCACCTCCGTGCTTCTTCGGGATTGGGCCAGGTCGCTTCTCGGCAGCGGGATCCTCGACGAACGTCTGCCAGGTGTATCCAGGCAGGGTGTTCGCGCCCGGCAGCTCCTGGATGAGCGCCTTGACGGTGTTGTGCGAGAGACCGTAATAGTCGGGCCCCGACACGGAGCCCGAGTGATTCCGTTCGCGGACTTTGTTCGTCGCGCGGACCACCTGCGCCCAGGCACCCGTCGGCGTCTTGGAAGAGACAATGTGGCCCGGCTGGTCGGACGGGTGCAGCTCGAAAAGCGGCGCGCGTCCACCGTCGACGATGCGGCAGATGTATTCGGCATCCGTGCCCGGGTCGATCATCGAGGGGTAGCGCCTACGAATGGAAAGTCAGCTCACGTGTGAGAAGATTGTGGGAGGGCAGGTCTGGTCATACCTGATGGCCTCGTAGCCGATAGGGAAGATGTATCGTTCCGAATGGAAATTCTCGCGCGCGTCGATCTCTGCAGGATCCGGTCCGAAGGTAAGCATGGCGGAAATTGGGGGACGAAGGCAAGACGGAGACTGACGACCGAGGTTCCTGATGGACATGATGCCGGCCGTAAGCGGGAGGACGGGCGTCCCGTCCGCATTCCTCGCTATGGGCGGGATCAAGAAAGTCCCCGACGTCAGGACGTGCGGCTGCCGGATCTTGCGCGGCTTCGGAGGGCCTCCTTCAGATTTGCGCCCTCCGCGACGGCCTCCGGTGCCCGACACGGCAGGCTTGAAGTCTGCGCCGTCCTCTTCCGAGAGACCTTCGGCAGAGCCGACGGATGCGCCGTCGTCCATCGCGACGTCGATGTCTGCGGTCGCCGCCGCTGGCTCGACGGGAGCGGCCACGGACGATGCTGTCGGTGCCGCCGTCGTAGCGAGTGCATCGGCATTGTTCCGCGACATGGGCGCCCCGACAGGAATGGCTCCGGCCATCGCGAACGGGTTCGGCAGGTTGGTGTAGCCGGGAACCGAGATGTCGCCGGTCGGCGCGCCACTGGCCCGACCGCCTCGAGAGCGCCGCCCGCCCGCATCGCCGCCCGTCGAGCTCTCGCGCCTTCGCTTCGCGCCGCGCGCACCAGAGTCGGCCGAGCCCGATGCGGCAGCATCGAAGGACTCGCCCGCGAGCGCGCGCTCGACGTTGTGGGCCACCGAGGAGCCGGCAAGGCCGAGGACATGGACAGCCGGGAAGGAGGGGGGAGGAAGTGCGTGGGCAATGCGCTGCGCGCTGTGCTCGTCGCGGAGCTTTTGAGCGGCGATGGCCGTTTGGAGTGGATGCGACCGCTGGCGAGGGGGGAGGAGTCTCGGTAGCGGAGTCGGGCCAGTCGGAGCGTTGTAGTCGTCTCCGGTCATTTCGGTATTGGTGGTGAGAATTGGGGGCTTCGGCGGTCGGTCTTCGAGCGACGGCAGGATCGGCGGATGCAGGAGCGGGAAGGCCGCCTCTCTTTCGGTCTTGAGGGTCTGCTCGTGCAGAGCCGAGGCATCGTAGGACGTGACTCCGGCTGCCATCTCGAGCTCGATGACGCGGTCCAGCAGGGCAGACTTGTCGTCCCGGAGTCGGGCAATCAGCTTCTGAGCCCGGAAGAGCGAGAGCGACGCGTCGTCACGACCCTGCAGTCACGGAGGGACGACGTCAGATCGGCAGGAGGAGAGCACCATCGGGCCAGAACTTGCCTCGATGGCTGCAAAGTACAGCTTCTTGAGTTTGCGGTACTTGACCGCCGAGACGCGGTCGCCGCTGTCATGGTCGTCGTCGTCGTCTCCACTGTCCTGTTCGCGAGCGTACGCGGCAGCATAGGCGGCTTGTCCGGGAGAGTACGACGGAGCGCGACCCGGCGCAGCCTGGTGCGGCGTGTAGCGCGGGCCGGGCGAATACGCGAGTCCCGCCGGGGCTGGCGCTGGTGCAGCTGCTGGCGGCGGCGTCGGACGGGCGTAGTGCGGCTGCGGGGCGGGCGGGGTGTGCGATACGGCGACACTGGGCTGGCTGGACGCGACGGCTGCGCTCTTGCCGAGCTTGAACGTGAGTTTGAGCCCGCTGCTGCCGGACGCAGCCGGCGCGGGCCCCGGAGGCGATGCGGACGCCAGCGTGAAGCGTTCAGGCGCCTCGGCGCGGGAGGCAGTCAGGCGCTGTGCGAGCGTGCAGTCGGCGTCTCTCCCTCTAGGCGCAAGCGGGCGCTACGACGAGAGCGGGCGGGTGGTGAGCAGCTCGCGACACGCTGGCGGTGAGAACTCGCGGCGGCGACAACAACCCGCACACCGCCGCACACGCATGCAGTTCGGTCTGTGAGACTGGCAAAACACTAACAGACAGGCTTGAACGCTTGCGGGCGCGTCAGAACCGCTGTCTGTGGTCGACTCTCTGTGCCGTGTGACTCGGGCCAAAAAAAAAAAAAAAAAACGGAGTCCGGACGCCACCTCACCGCTGTACGCCTGTGGCGGGCGGACGTGTACGCTGCCGCAAAGTGTCTAGACTTTCGGTGTGTACAGTCTGGACCTGGAGGGGTCCGAGGGAGGTGACGCCTGCGGCCTCGTCTTGACCGCGGCTCGCCCGCTTTCAGCCACGCTTCTGAGCCTTCCACCCGGTCTTCCGAGACGCTTGCGACGGGTCTCCGATCCGACTGGACGTCGCTTCGGACTGAGCCGCAAGCCCTCTCCTTCGCGGCCACTCCGAGTCCGATCGAGTTGCAGCCGCCATGTCGGCTGAATTCCTTTCGTACAAAGGTGCGCACAGCCCGAACAGACCGGAGCCTCCAAATGTGTGCTGAGATCTCCACCGAACCCTTTGGCAGAGACGATCCATGCCGTCCGAGACTTCTGTCTGTCGAAAGAGACGCTCTTACTATTTTCGCTGCCTTGCCTGACCGTGCGTCTGGAAACGTCCGCATCCTGCAGTCGAGGCCGCGATCCATACCATCCTCTACATTCGTCAGATCTATCCGGTTGGTAAGACTCTCTCCGGCCAAGCTCGCTCGGCGGACATAGACCTGCTCTGACACCGTTTCCTTGACGGCGCGTGCGCAGTCCTCTTTCACCAGGTCAGGAAGTATGGCAGCACGATCTGGCAGTGCCGGGCCGATCCCGTCTGCGAGTACATCGGCAAAGTCGCCTCGTGCATCGAAGAAGAACTCCACAAGGTGCCCTCGAGATTGCCGCTTCGTTTCGACCGACAAGCCGACTGACCGGAGCATCGGTCTCACCGCTAGGGCTCTGTCCGCCGAGTCTTCGTCGCGGTCCGCGAGGACACGGCGCAAGGCACGCCGCTGGAACGCTTCGTCTTCGACATCGACAGCCTGCTGCGCCGGCAAGATTTGCCCCAGGACGGCGCCGACTTTATGTGAGCGCGCACGCTCACCATAACCTCGCACTAGCCGACGTTCCTCGCTGACGAGCTTTTGAGACAGCCCGAGCGCGGGTCAGGGTATCGCTCCGGCCGACCTGGATGACCTGCTGCGCGCGTGCATGGTCAAGCTGAACGTCTCATCCAGCTACCTCAAGCCGATCCCGAGTGGTCAGTCCCAAAGACGCTGACTTCCGT
Source organism: Rhodotorula sphaerocarpa (assembly GCA_024713535.1). NCBI lineage: Eukaryota > Fungi > Basidiomycota > Microbotryomycetes > Sporidiobolales > Sporidiobolaceae > Rhodotorula > Rhodotorula sphaerocarpa. Next base: position 283,579 of record JANIBP010000004.1, on the reverse strand, counting down.
CGTCATGGACAGTGGAGCTTACTGCGGCATACTGCAGGGACGCCTTTGACTTTCGCCGTCTTGCTCGAGGTGGAAGAAGGCTTCGCAGCCCCTGCGTCGAAAGCAGCTCAAGCCGGAGTATGGACCGCCTCTCCCGACCTATATCCTCTTATCAGAGCTGACGCTCTCATCCCGTCTCAGGACGCCCCTGCCGAATGGATCCCGGCCGCCCAGCGCGATGCGATGGAAGACGACGGCACCGGACCAGGACGAGGACGGATACCCCCGCGGCCGGATAGCACAATCTCACCCATCACCGGCGTCCGCCTAGGCGTCATCGGAGTGAGCACCGTCCTCGTGTATGCCGTCCTGAAAGCCGTGCTCATCTTGATATTTTCGCAGCTCGATCTACAGGTCGAGGAGCTTGCGGAGAAATTCATGGAGGCAGAGACGGACCCGGAGACAAGCGGCGAGGTCAGAATGCATCCGTTACCGGACCGCAAGGGCAAAGGTCGGGCCTGATGGGTGCATACTGTACTATACAATGATCGCAACGTTGTGCCACCGTGGTCTTGTCCAATTTTTCCGGACCTTCGCACGCGTCGCGACGGGTGACTTTGTTTTTTTCGTCATCCCTTGCGGACCCTTCTCAGCTTCAGCTCGTTCTAGAGCGCCGCTCTCTCGCCTGGATCACTTCTCAAAGATGTCTACGAGGTCCGCTGTGCCCTCCGCCGCGCCGTACAGCGGGGAGCAGCTGACTGACCCTTTCACCGGCTCCTGTCTCTGCAGACCGCGTCCGGCCGTGAAACGGACATATGGATCGCGCAAACCACTGACGAGCTCGCCTGCACGCATGAACGAAGGGTAAGTCTGCTCTCCGCCTATGCTGTACAATCCCACGGCTGACCGGCCTCTCTGAGCGCGCAACAGAATGCAACCCGAGATGGCGGACAAGGACGAGTCGGCCGACACACCGCCGCGCAAGGCGCAGCGCACGTACGGCCGTGCAGGGCCACGCGAACGAGCCAGCGCCGTGAGCGGCACCTCATCCTCTCCGGGAAGACGACACTCCGCCTCGGTTCGCTCCTCAAGCCCCGGACCCGCCTCGCATCCCTCTACACCACCAACTTCTCCCCCGCCTGCGGTCTCGCTCTCGCAGACGATTGGAGAGACCTCCAAGGGGCCGAGGCGACCGACCTCGAGACCGTCCGGGCGGCCGTCCGCCGCCTCGAAAGGAGACTTGCTCTCCTTTTTCCAGCGGCAGTCTCCTCCGAAGAAGCGTCGGCGACTCTCGCCCACACCCTCATCGCCACATGACGCCGATGATGCAGCGAAGCATAGTCCACGTCGCGCCGGCACGACCCCAGACCCGACACGAGCGTCTTCGAGCGCTCGAGGATCGACCCCGTCGAGCTCTGGCATGCGGCGGACGGCCTCGACTCCGGCGAGGCTAGAGCAGCTCTATCTCGACCCGTTCAAAGAACCAGGTCGAGCCACGCTGAGCTGCCCGACTTGCGCCCTCTCGTATTCGAGGAGTCCGGACGACATGGCGTTCCACGCCAAGCATCACAAGAAGGTCGTCAACGGCTGCGAGTGGCTTTCTTTGGACGATGTCACCGGAGTGACGGTCGTCGATGCCGCTGCGGAATGGGGCAAGCAGCGCGGAGGCAAGATCCTCATGGTGGACTATCCGGTCGCCGAAGCGTCGGTTCGACGAAAGGTCAGTAGGGAAGGTCTTCCTTCCACTCGATCCATCAACTGATAGTGTCTTTCTTCGACCACACAGCTGAAGGACATATTCGAGACCATCGATACGGAACTTTCTTCGACATCGCTCACGCCGGCCCAGCTCGCCAAGTCCAAGGCGTTCCTCTTCGTCTCGGTGCAGCGCAAGGTCATTGCGTGTGCCGTAGTCCAGCGCATCGATGTTGCCTTCCAGGCCATCTCCGTGAGCGCAGACTCCGAGGGACCGGGCCCGACCGCCTCGCCCTCGCCGGATTCAAGCCTCGTTCGCTTCGGCGAGGAAGACGAGGGCGCCATCTTCTGCTTGTAAGCCGGACACCTATACTGTTTCTCTATGCGTGTCGAGAGGCTGACAAATTCCTTGGCGCAGGCCCGACCCTCTTCCGACCACGCTCGGGGTCCAGCGGATCTGGACCACAATCACCGCTCGCCGTCACGGCCTCGCGTCCCGACTCCTCGATTGCGTCGCCGCGAGGTACATCTACGGTAGTCCGATATCCATGGAGCGACGTCGAATCGAGGTGGCGTTCAGTCAGCCGACGGGGAAGGGCCAGAAGCTGGCCAAGGCGTGGACGGGCTCGGATGCGATTCGGGTTTTCGTCGAGTAAGGCCAGCACGGCGGGGTGGATCACGAATCAAGAGCATAGGCATAGATCCACTGTTCGAGACAGTACGAGAATTCAGCAGCAGCATTCAGCAGCATCTCGAATCGGCCTGTCCCCGACTTTCACGTGCCCGCAGCAGGTTCTGGCGAGCTTCAACGCTCTCGTCTTGGCGCGCACTCTTGGGCAGGGCCTTATGTATTGTTAATGCTCGGACAAAGCTGTCCCCCTACCTTATGACTCGTCCGGCTGCCGCCCCTACGCTGTTGTGTGACTCAAGCGGTCCGTCCCCGCGCTCCGCCAAAAGCTGGGGTCGTCCGGGGTCAAGCTCTTTTCGAGACGGGTTGCCGTCGTGCACGACCAACTGCTGCCGCCGTGCGCTGCGTCCGCTTCCTCCCTTGGCTTCCTGCTCTTCAGCCAGTGCTCGTCCCTGCCGCCCATCATGCTCGAGATCCCCTCCGCCGCCCCGCTGTCCGCATCCAAGCTCGTCGTCGAGCCGACCTCGTCGCCGAAGCCTATCCCCGACGCTTCGACGCTCGTGTTCGGACAGACCTTGACCGACCACATGCTGACGTGCAAGTGGAACATTGGGCGAGGATGGGACGCACCCGTCATCTCCGAATACACGGACTTGGCCATTTCGCCCGCTGCGACCGTACTTCATTACGCGCCGACTCTCTTCGAAGGCCTCAAGGTACCGCTTTCGTCTTTGCGCACCTTATGCAACTTTCTGACTGTTGTTCCCCTGTGTGCAGGCTTACAAGGACAAGCAGGGCCGGACCCGCCTGTTCCGTCCGGAGCTGAACATGGCCCGGGTGAGTCACTTTCCGTCGCTGCGGGCCTTCCGCACTCTGTCCGCCTACTTTTGTCGACCGGGAAGTATTAACGCGACTTTATATGGCGGCGAACAGATGACCCGCGGCGCGCGGCGCATGGCGTTCCCGACGTTCGAAGGCGACGAGCTGATCGAGATGATCAAGGAGCTCCTGCGGGTAGACGACCGGTGGATGCCTACCGAGCCCGGTACCTCGATGTACATTCGGCCAACTATGATCGGAACCCGTGCAAGTCTCGGCGTCGGTCCTTCGACCGAGGTCCTGCTCTTCGTCATGTGAGTCAAGACCTGGACCCCGTCCTCCCGGTTCACTGGCTCACTTTCGAGCATAATCTTCAGCATGAGCCCCGTTGCCAAGTACTACTCGTCGGGAGCCAAGCCCGTCTCGCTCCTCTGCTCCGAGAACCACGTGCGGGCATGGCCGAAGGGGACGGGCGACTGCAAGTTCGGACTCAACTATGCGGCTGCCGTCGCGCCGCAGATGGAGGCAGCGCAGAGGGGGTACCAGCAGGTGCTGTGGCTGCTCGAGGACGAATTGACCGAGGTCGGAATGATGAACTGCTGGGCGGGGAGGAAAACCGCGAACGGTACGTCGTTTCGCCACCTGACTTCTGCGGAAGAGCCCCGGGACCTCAGGCACGCTTGGCTGACATTGCCTCGTGCACAGGCCTCGAGATCATGACGCCTCCTCTGAGCGAGATCATCCTTCCCGGTGTCACCCGCGACTCTGTGCTCGCTCTCCTGCGAGCACACGCCGACCCGGCCCACCCGTTTTCGCTGGAAGGCGTTCCTTCTCAGCTCGCGGTCTCGGAGCGCCGAATGCACATGTTCGAGCTGGCGTCGTGGGCCGAAGACGGTACCCTCACCGAGGTGTTTGGCAGCGGGACGGCAGCGATTATCACCTCTGTCGAGCGAATCGGCTACAAGGGCTCGGACGTCCCGGTCCCCGTCGAGGGCTCGCAAGCGAGCGGATTCGGCGCGGTGGCGGGTGCGCTGTACGACGCGCTGCAGGCGATCCAGTACGGCGACGTGACGTTTGCCGACTGGAGCGTGATCGTCTAGCCAGCCCGGAGGAGCTAGACGAGCTGTGCTCTCGGAACTCGCGGGTCGGTCTGGGAGCACTGCATTCATAGAAGGTATCTGATCCAGATGCTATCTAGTCACTGGTCAGGCGATCAGAGCGGGGCGGGGGCGGGGGCAAGGGGAAGCGAGGCGATGATGCGTGCCGCAGCTGGGCGAGGACGCTTGGAAGCGAGCTGATGAGACTTTTTGAATGAGGGCGAGGCCCGCGCCGGCTCGCCCGGTGCTCCACAACCGAGCCGATCAGCTCTCTTCGCTCTCCCGCGCTGCGCCGCTGGCTTCTTTTTTGCCCTCTGTCAAGTCACACTCGGTAGACACCCCACTGTACCGTCCAGATGACAGCTCTCCGCGTCGATACCGCTTCGCTGCCGTCCAAGCCGCCCTGGCAGCCGTTCAGGTCGCCCATCTCGCCCGCATCGCCTGGTTCCGCCGGCTTCGAGTCGTCGACTTCGCTCTCGGACCGCTGCCGCAAGCTCGCGTTCCGCCTCGGCGGATCCGCCGTGCACGACGACAGCCACTTCCACGAGAAGCCTGCGTCCGCGTCCGAGCCCACCGGAGCGAGCGGCGCGCGAGCCGCAGCAGGTCCGCAGCTTCACCGCCACGGCTCGTCGTCACCTTCCAGGAGCCCAGCCGCCGGCTTCCATTCAAACTTGTCTCCCGCGAACGCCGCGCCTCCGTCGCCCTTGTCGCCACGCTCGCACCCGCCAACGAGTCCCGAGTCCGTGCATGTTCTGAACGAGATCCTCGAAGAAGGCGAAGGCGAGCCGACCCCGCGCGCAGAGGATGGCCCGCGCGGAGTGTACGAGCCCGCGGCGCCCTCGCTCGGCTTCGCAGCGCTCGCCGAAGGCAACGGATCTGGTCATGCCCCGTGGAAGCCGAGCGCTCTCGGGATCAGCTACGGATCCGACCGTTCCGCCGCGCCGTCCACCGCCTCGAGCGTATCCGGCGGCTTCGAGCCCGAAGACACCCCTATGGACGATGACTCGAGTAGGTCACCAGAGCCAAGCTCTTCGTGCAGAATCCGAAACTGACGCGAACGGCTACAGTCGCCGTCATCGAGGAGCGCGTCGCCGAAATTCAGCAGCAACTTCAGGAGGGCGCCACCTGGCAAGGCGTCGACATCTGGCTCTCCGAAGGCGATCTCCTCGTACGTCCTGCCTCTCACCTGGGCTCACCGCAGTCATTGATCTGCGATTCGAGCAGGTCGGACCGAACCAAGAGTCTCTGCGCCCTTTGCGGACCTTTTCAACGTGCTGGGTCGGTACGTCGCCGGACGGGCGCTTCTTCGTGGTCCAGAGAGTCAAGAACTGACACAATCATCAACAGAGCCCCTCCTTCGCGTCTTCTCGCTGTCCGAGGCCCCCGCTACCTCGCCGCGGATCCGCCGTCGCAGCTCGAACTTTTCCCACGTCAAGCCGGCTGCGCCGTTCCAGCTCGTCATTCGCCTCCACACTCCCGCCAACATCACGTTCCCCTACGTCGTCGACGCCCTGCAGCCCTTGCAGGATGCGTCGCTCCTGACGCGCTACTGCCCGAACGCGCGGGTCTCGACCCCCGGACTGGTCACCGTCGTCTCGAGCGAAGCCGCCGGGGCCGAGATGGTCCCGCTCGAGGACTTGCAGGCGATCCAGGGCGAGCGCTTCGTCTACCGCGATGCCTCACTCGCCGCTCTCGAACAGGACCCAGACCTGCGAGGCAAGCTCGACCCGCAAGTGACACCAGTCGCTGCGGGAGAACTCCTCCCCACGACCGGCTGGGATGGCTCGCCGCCGGTGTCGCCAGAAGTGCGCGATCGCATTCAGCGTCAAGTCGCCTACGCGCACGATGCCGGGCTCAAAGTTCGGTACGAGGCGCTGCCGCATTTCCCGGTTCACGTCCGCGAGACTGTGCGGGCGACCTTGCAGGAGCTCGGCGTCGACTACCTTTAAGCGAGACGGCCCTTGCACGAGCCCTCGCCCATTCGCTTTCACCGAGCATACATGTAACCTCTAATCTGTCCATACGTCCGGTCGGGCCTCGTATACATGAACCCCCAGCCGCCTCACGCCCGCACATTACTTCCTTATCCTTCACTCTGTTGCTGTGTTCCTATCTGCCGTACCCGCCCCCATAAATTCGTTCTGCAAACCGAAAATGCAATTCTCTTGATGATTCGGATTGCAATTGCGGTTACGATAAGGGTTGCGAGTGCAGCAAGTTTGCGTAGAGGGCAGCCGATCAGGCCGTTCAGAAGTTGGCCGCCGTGTTCTCCATCGGTTCCGGCCGCTGCATCTCCTCGTCTTCCTGCTCCTCCTCTTCGTCGTACAGCATGTCGTCCGGATCCGGCCTCGGCGTCTCGGCCGTCAAACTCGTCATGACGTGCCTGGGGACCCTGCCGGGTCCCTCGAGCTGTCCCAACCGACTCTGCATGAGCCCGTTCAGGAACGTCAACTCGGAGATCTTGTTCCGCAGCCGCTGCACCTCGGCGATGGCCTCGGCCGGCCAGTCGCGCTGGAGCAGCTCGGCGCGAGCGATCGCCTCCGCCTTCAGGTCACGGCCGACACTGCCGCCCTGGCTCGAGGAGGAAGCAGTCGAGCCCGGTCCGCCGCGAACGCGCGAAGTGCTGCTCGTACTGCGGACCGAAGGACCTCCGAGCGGGCCGCGGGACCGGCCGCGCTCGGTCTCTGCGCGGACTCGTGACCGCGAGCGGCTCGAGTTGCCGGCGCCGCCGCGGCGCACAGAGCTGCCACCGGGCGACTCGGTCATGCGCGTCGTCGCCGGCGATCCGGAAGCGAGACTGGCAGATCCCGCGGCAGCCGACGTGCCGAGAGCGCCCGAGACGCGGAGCTCGTTCAGGCCAGACTCGACCCCGTGCATGCGCTGCCGGCTCGTGCCAGTGCTGGCGATCGACCGCGCATCCTCGTCGAGCTCGTCCACCTCGTCCAGGTCGTTCATTGTCGCGCTGACCCGTCTTTTGCCCTTCGCGTCGCCGGCACCACTGCTGCCAAAGTCGTCGAAACGCTTCTCGGGGCGTCCGCGACGTTCGTCGGAAGGGGCAGCCAAAGCTCGCTCGGCCGCTTGACTCCACGGGGTCGAGCCGAGCTTCCGAGCGCTCTGCTCGGGCGAGCGCACGCCGTCCGATGAGCCGGAGTTGGACGGAGACGAGACCGCAGACACGCCACGATCACGAGTCGACGACGGTCCAGGTTGAGGTGCCGCCGCCGCTGGAGCAGCATCGCTAAGTCGGGAATTGGGACCGACTGCGCCAGCGACCGCAGCCGGCGGTCCGAGGATGGGCATAGGCGGTTTGATCCCGGGGGCGATGGTGCTGGCGCGACTCGCTTCATCGGACGAGTTTGCCGCACTCGACGCCTTGGACGTCTGGCCCGATGAGCCCGGCATGCCGAATGTCGGCGGCAGCATCCCGTTCATGCTCGGCAGCGTCCGCGCCGCCTGAGCAGGAGAACCACCTCGACTGGAAGGGGCAGTCGATCTTGCGCCGGCTGCCAAGGGCGACTGCGTATGCGGCTGATGCAAGTGATAGTTCGGGTTCGGATGCGGGTACCACGAGGGCGGAATCCCGGCAGGCATGGGAAACGAGACCGGCGGGATCGTCGGCGGTGCAGGGTGCGGCGGGCTCGCCGAGCCTCGTCGGGAACCGGGACGAGAGTTGGCGCGAGAGACCGCCGCCGAGTCCACCCCGACGGCTGGCGAGCGGGAGCGCGGATCCACGCCGCTGGCGCGTTGAGCAGCCGCCGCCTGGGCAGCGTGAGCAAGTGCGGCGGCGTGCGGGAAGCCGGGCGGCGGGTACGGGTAGGGAGGTGGCTGTCCGGGATTGAAACCGGCCGGCGGAGGGCCGTAAGGGTAGAATGGCGGATAGCCCGGGTATCCTTCGGGGGTTGGACCCCCGGGATGGAAGCCAGGGTACGGATATGGCGGCATCGGAGGCACGACGCCCGTCGGTCCTGCCGAAGCCGGCGCTGGAGACCCATCGGCCGAGGGCGCACCCGAAGTGGGAGGTCGCTGGCGAGCATCGAGGGATTGCGCGCGACGAGCCGGATCGGACGAGCGACTCCGGGCCGAGGGAGGAGGGTAGGGCGAGTGGCCGTGCGGAAGAGGCGCGTGCGGGAAGCCGTATGGATATGGATAGGGCGGAAAGGGCATCCCGTACGGCGACATGGCGCCCGGCGTCGGCATCACCTTGCGCGCCTTCCGTCCGTCCGACTCTGCGAGCGCGCCATCGGCAAACGGCTTCGACCTGCCCTCGGTATTGGAAGCATCCTCTTCTCCGGCACCGGACCCTCCAGGCACGCTTTTCCGGCCATCCCCCGACCTCGTCATGCTCTCGCTCCGTTCCTTCGAACCGGCCCGCGGTGAAGAGGTCGCGGCCGCGACGGCCGCTGCCTTCGGTCCGCGGTCCTTGCTCGAGCTTTTGCCCTTGCTCCGGTTGCGCGATTTGATCACGTCCGTCTTGAGCGAGATCGGCCGCGCGCGGCCTTTCATCTTGAAGAAGAGCGCGCAGGCGTTGCACAGGATATGCGTCGAATCGTGCGAGCGGCGCCACAGTGGGGTCGTCTGTGAGCGCAGAGGATGTCAGTAACAGCAAAGCTCGAAATCCGGGTTGATAGCGCAGGCGCTCTCGAGAAGAGCACTACAGCGGACGAGACTCCGAGAACAGTGAAACTCACCTGCGTCGCGCAGTTGGCACAAATAGGCTGCGTCTGCGCAGTGAGGGCGGTCAGTGACCTCCTCTACACAAGTTGCAGTCGCCGAGGCAGGTGCGCACCTTGTCGTAGGTGTCCGGCAGAGGATTCGGCAACCCGTTCACAGCGTTCGGCGCAGCCGGATCAAACGCAATCGTCGAAGCTTCCGGCGTATTACCAGCCGAGTTGTTCGGGGATGCGCTCGCAGACTGCGCCGCATGCGCCGCTGCCGCCGCGACATGGGCGAGCGTGGTGGCCGCGGCCGTGGCGTCCATGTCGTCCGACCGGCGGTGAGATTCCGAGGGGCCGCCTGCCCCGCCCGCCTGAGGCTGCGCCGGATCGGATTCAGCCGGGGCCGCCTTGCCACCTTGACCAAGAGATACGGGGGGAGTGGGCGTCGCAGACGAGTGTTCCGAGGTGGATCGCTTCGGTTCGGTACTGTTGAACGTGCCCGGGGGAGGAAAACGGTCAGCGGCTATCCGATCCGAGCGCGATCCACGGTCGATAAGCGTCGATTGTCGGTGTCAAGCCGTTCAGCTGTGAACCTGAACGCTATGCTGGCGTGATAGCGGCGCGCGGGCGATGTGTCCGAAACTGCGCAAGTCCCTTCACCGCTCGGAGCCGCCTTTCCCCCCCGCGGGATCCCCTCCGGCAGCCTCCGAGGGCGTTGCGGCGGGCCATGGTTCCCCTAGTAGAGTATTGTGCCGCTATGCTCGCCCGCTGCGCCCGCTTGGGGCTGTAGCGAAAGCGCCGAGGACTCACTCTTCGGAAATGGCTTGGAGCGGTCCGGCGCCGAGCGTCGCCGGCGGTTGCGCCTGCACCAGTCCGGCGGGCTGCGCCGACCCACTGGACGCGGCGTGTTGCGCAGTACTCATCTCTAGCCCAAGCTAGCGACCGGCTACGCTGTGAGGAGCGGGCGGTGAGTAGCCGAGAGCGTTTGGCTTTGCTTTCGAATGCGCGGCCGACCGCGTGGGCGATACGGAATTCGCTATCGGGCTCGCTCCCTCGAGGGTCGGCGCACGGGGCTTGATAGACTCCATTACACACTCGTACGCTCGGATCTGCCGCTGGCAAGCCTCCCGAGGGCCGTGGTGGACTCAGGCGCAAATCCGCCGCGCGGCCGTTTTCGGAGAGCTCGGGCAAACGGACCTTGCCGAACTTCGCCGCTCGCGGTCACCGAGGGTGTCGAGGCTTGGCACGGCTCAAGCGTAACGCTTCTACGAGATCTAGGATATGTTCTCTCGACATAGGTAGGAACCGGTGCCTGTGAAACGATTTGCGAGTTGCGAAACATCTCGAGATACATAGTGTGCTCGAGCTGCGGCTTGCTGTGCGAGGTATTTGGGTCCTACTGCCGCGACAGTCGTCCAAACAACCTACCCGGCTCGCGCACCGCCGGCGCGGTGCCACCACCGCCCGTCTCAGCCGTCCCCGTCGCGCCCAAGTAAGCAGCGCACCTCCGCTCGACCTCCGCGAGCCCTGTGCGCCACGTCCCCGCGCGGCGGATCTCGTCCACGAGGCCGCTCGCGACGGGCTGCACGACCTCGACGCCGCGGGATCCGTCGCGCGTCAGCGAGTGCCACCGCTCTTGCACGAGCGGAGCGGACTCGGGGCGCGCTTGCGGTTGCTGCGGGTCCAGAGCGCCGCCGGCTGCCGGAGCAGGCGGCACGGGTGGCGAAATTTTGGTCCGCCGAATAAAGTGGTCCGTGTCGAGGAGATAATCGCGACCACCGATGCGGATGCGGAGGGGCACTGGACCGTGGAAGGTCAGAGCGCGTGTGTCGCTGCGGGGCATGCCGTCGAGTCAGCTTGGAAGAAAAGTGCAGAGGCGATCCGAGTCTGCGACGCACAACTCTAGAGGGTAGTCCTCCGGCTTGAGCACATCCGTCGTCGACATCGAGAACTGCGCATCGTGCGAGCTGGTAGTCGGCTAGCGTCAGTACCGCCTGCTGGAAAAGCCCCTTCCCGGCACCGACTCACCCAGTCGGGACCATCAGGTCGACCCGGTTCTCCTTCACGATCCGCACCTCACTCCCCGTCACCTGCATCTCCCGCACCTGCGGGATCGCGCCCACATCGACGAGCCCAAAGTCGACCTCGACGCGCTCCGCCAGCTGCGCGCCCTCCTCCATCTTGACCGGGCGGTAGGTCCACCTCCGCAGGACCGAGCTGGACAGGCTCGGACCCTGAGCGACATCTGTGAGCCGCGCCTGGGTCGCCGAATCGGCTTCGGGGGTTCCGGACAAAGGCGCGAACAGGGAGGAGAAGGGCGTCGAGGTCGGGTTCGGGAGCGGCTTCAAGACATCCGTCGATGCGAGCAGACCCGTCGGCGGGCTGGCAGGTTCAGGTTCAGCCGTCAGCAAGTCATCTCAGCCGTTATAAAGGGAGTCGGCACACCTCGCGACAAAGATGCTCTGGACCTTCTTCGTGGCCTCCGACACCCAGTCCGCCACCCGCTCAAAGCTCCGCTGACCCGCAAACGAAGGCCCGAGCCCCGTCGAGCCCTCCTCGGCGCCAGCAGCGTTCCCAGCACGATACAAAGGCCACGCGACGTGTCCAAATCGTGCGACGACCTCGACCTGCTTCGCCTCGAGCAGCGGCCGCCCGTCCTGAGTCGCCTTCTCGAACGGCGCCCTCAGCGCGCGCAGGACCGACGACTCCCTGAGCGCGGGGGACATCGTCGGGGGAACGTACAGCGCCGCGCGCGTCGTCCGCTCGAGGCGCATGCGCTCGCTCCATTCGAGCAACTCGACCTGGGCACGGTGGGCGGGGTCATCGAGCGCCGAGGCGGTCGGGGCGATCGAGAGGGATTTGAGCCGGGCGAACTGGCTCGAGCCGCCGGTGAGGATGGCAGAGGTCGGGTGGAGCGGCGTGCAGGGGAAGAGGGCGTAGCGCAGGGTGTCGAGGTTGCTCGGGACCGAGGCGAAGAGGGCAGTCGATTTTCGGGCGGCGTCCTACGAGATAGTTGTAGGGTGAGCTTGACTGACAGTCGAACGACACTCCCGCGGGAGGACTCACTGCTGCAAAGACGGCGTTGAGGTGACGCTCAGTGCGCTCGAGCCCCTTGGGCAGCACTGCACTCGCTCGCAGTTTGTTCTGTGCAGGGAGACCGACTGTTAGTGAAAAATCCTTTGGGACAATCCGCAACTGGCAGAGGACACACAGGTTCCGAGCCGGGCTCGAGGAAGGCCTTGGCCTGCCGGCTGATGGCCTGATACACCTCTGGCCTGAGCGTCGTCGCCGGCGCAGGCAGCTCGAACTCGGTCGTCGAGCAAGTCTGGAAAGGACGTTACTCGATGTCAGTTCTTAGCTTTCGTAACGGAGCGCGTCGGACCAGGGTGACGCACCTCTTCGATGGCTTCGACCTCGGCCTTGGCGGCGGTCACGCTGGCAGAGTTGCCGCGCAGGATGAGTGAGACGATACCCGAGTCGGGGTTTCGGCGGTACGCGACAGTGACGCCGAGCTGTCGGACGAGCTTGGGAAGGGTAGGGGAACCTGCGATGATAGCCGATGAGATGAGCCGGTTTCGGTGCAAAGCCAGAGAGTGGCGTGCGGCTTACCGGGAGACAAGAGGAGGAAAAGGGTGCGATCGTTCAGGGGCACGCCTGAGGGAAGACATCTGCGTCAGTCTCTAGGTCCAGTCCGCGCGCAAATCTCGGTGGAGAGCGGGACGCACTCTCGAGCATGTAGGACCCGGCTCGCGGGCTCGGGATGGTGTCGGGGTGGGTCATGTCAAAGTCGAGGACGAGGATCGTGTAGATCAACTCGCGCTTGCTCATCTGGTCGAGCCGTTTGCTCTTCCAGTGCTTCGGCTTCCTGCCCGGCAACCGCGTGCGCATGCGCGAGTCGGTCAAGTCGACGTCGAGGCCGTCGGGTCCGGCAAAGTCCATGAGCTGCCGCTTTTTAAAGGCTCGATCGAGCGAGCTGTAGGCGCGGTCCCAGGTCTTTTGGTACACGAGACGGTGCGAGTCGGGCGAGGCGGCTTCGGGGACGACAAACTTGCGCGGGCGGAACGCGCGCAGGTCGGCGACTTCTGGGGCCGCGTTCTGCTTCGGGTTCAGGATGTCTTCGAGCGTGATGGATTTGGGCTTCCGGCCAGCAGGCGGCGACGGTGCCGCTGCGGACGAAGGGGTTGGAATCGAGGTCGAAGTCGAGGATTGAGGCGTTCCCACCGCTCCTGCCGCTCCTGCGACAGTCTCCGCTTCCGAAGTCTGTTCGGCGACGGCGTCGAGGAGTTCGGCGAGTGCGTCTACGGATCTCTGCTCGTCGTCTCGCTCTGCGATCGGATCCTGCTCGTCGTCGTGCGGTTGCTCCTCGACGGCTTGGCCGGCCTGGGCAAAGGACGCCTGTCCCCTATTCTGTAGCCACGGCTGTCTTGCATTCGAGGGAGCGGCGGCTGGCGGGCGGGGCCGAGCGGGTGTGCGGCGGTGCAGACAGGCGGCGCAAGGAACAGCGGAGGCAGCAGCACGCGAACGGGCGCGGCTGGCCGGACGAGCGGCAGCCGAGAGCATTCTAGGCACACACTAGAGCCCCTCTGATCCCCTGGCTCAGCTGGAAAGGCGGCTGGCGAGTAAAGAGCGGCGAGAGTCTGTCGGCCGGGAACTTTGTCCTCGAGAGCAGGCTCAACGTCGGATCGAACGCCTCGTTCTCCTCATCAACCAGCGCAAACGCCTCGGCAGACAGCCAGTGCACGTACAAGCGACCCTACGAAGGAGCCGCCCACGTCGAACGCCGCGCGCGCTTCCGAATTCGCTCGCTCGAGGCCGCCTCTCTTTGCCGGCCCACGCCGTTCACGGACGACTATAGACTGCCCCGCCTCACTGAGCGCTAGACAGACCCCGCCCCTCCGCCTGCCATGCGTCACGGACTGAAGCTCGCCAAGCTGTCGCGGCCGACGGCGCACCGCGTCCTGATGCTCCGCAACCTCGTCTCGTCGCTCCTCGAACACGAGCAGGTCACCACCACCCTCCCCAAGGCCAAGGCCGCCCAGAAACTCGCAGACCAGGTCATCTCCTGGGGAAAGCAGGGCGGCAAGGAGAACTGGGAGCGCGCAAACGGATTCCTCCTCGCAAGTCCTCCCTGCATCGTTACCCCTCGTTGACCGGATGCTTACCTCCGAACACTCCCCGGCAGAACGGCTCCAAAACTCTGAAGCCCCTTTTTGAGGTGCTCGCCAAGCGCTATGCGACCCGCCCGGGTGGCTACACCCGCGTCCAGCGCGCCGGCTTCCGCGTCGGAGACCGCGCCCCGCTCGCCGTCCTCGAACTCGTCGACAACGTCAACGACCTCCGCTTCGAGAACGCCGCCCGCACCGTCGGCCGGGAGATGGCCATCCGCGCGAAAGAGGCCGGAGGACCGGGACCGCAGGGGTGGAAAGAGTTCCGGGCGCGGGTCGAGGCCGAGGGCCCGGAGCGGATCGGACACCTGGTCGGAGTCGCCCCCGAGCTCGCCAAGGTGACCAGGCAGAACGTGGTCAAGGCGCTCCGGTATCGCGAGGCGCCTGTGCCCGTCACTGCCGACAGCGTCGCGTCAACGTCAGAGCTCTCTGCGGACGGTTCTTCACCAGCAGGAGGCGCCCAAGCGGCCAACGCTGCGCCCGAAGCCGACGAGTCCTCCTCTGCCGCTCCCGCAACGACCCACCCGGCGCTCCTCTTCCTCGACCGCGCCTACCACCACTACCTCTCCCAACTCGCGACCTTCTCCCTCTCGACCTCCCCGCGCCCGGACCCGCTCCGCCCCGTGCGTCAGCTCTCCGCCCGCCTGCACGAGACCGAGTCCTCGATCGAGCGCAAGGGCGCACCGAGACCGGTCGTTACCGTCCCGCGCGCGGGTCGGGTTCCCCGCGCAGGAGAGAGCACCGCCGGCTGGGCCACCACCGCGGACGAGGTCCTCGACTTGGACGACGCGCTCGAGGCGGACGCCAGCCTCGTCGTGGAGGAGGGTTCCCGAGCCCGCGCGGGCCCGATCTCGAGGGCCAAGGGCAACTTTGGGCGCGAGGCGCGCCAGGCCCGAGTCAAGGCGACGCGCGAGGGCAAGCCGGTCGCGCGGACAGAGGCCGAGGACCTCGCCGCCTCGGCGGGCGCCTTCTCGTAGTTCTCAGGTCGCGACTCGCAGCATGTATCTCCTCTTCAATTGCGGGCGGAGCAGCTTGCCGAGAGTTAGAAAGGGGGCGGAACAGGGAGTACCCTGTTACAACATGCGGATTCGAGAGTGAAACAAAAAGGCTCGTGCCGAGCGAGCCATCTGGGAAGCAAGTGTCTACTGCGAGCGTATAGATGCGGGAAAAAAACAGGTCGTGTCGTGTCAGGAGAGGTCCTGAGACCGGAGGCTCAGTATCGGGGTCCGCGCAGCTCGGAGGACGAGTGAGGCGGCTGGAACCCGCCCTCGTAGCCATTGTAGTCGTAATGGTGCGAGTCGTCGTCGTCCTGGTAGCCGATCACGCTGCTGGCATTCATCGGCGGGCCCCCTCCACCGCCACCAGCCTTGCGCAGCTTGCCTCCTCCAGCGCCGCCGCGCTTCTCGTCCCCGTACGGTCCCCGCCCGGACTCGAGCTCGTTCAAGTATTCCTGCGTCTCCCCGCGCGCAAGCTCGTTCCGGAGCCCGCTGCTCTTGCTCAAGTTCCGGCCGTGCTCGGCGTACCCCGGCCGCCGCGGGTCGGCCAGGTCGTCCCCGCCCGCTGCGCCGTAGTTGAACGAGGCGTCGTACAAGCCCGAGGCGCGGATCTCTTCGGCCGCGTTCGAGTAGACGGTGTCGTATTTTGCGCTGCGCGACGCCGGTCGAGCGTGAGTACAGGTCTAGCAGCGGGGCAGAAGAGGGATTTTGGGCGCACTGGTCGAGGCGCTGCTCAGAGGCGTAGATGCCAGTGTAGCACACAAAGTACACCTGTAGGGGGGAATCGGCATCAGTGACATTTTCTCCCGCGACAGAGAGGCACGGACGAAAGGCCTACCTGGCACAGGCCAACCAGGACAAACAGCAACCCCATGATGCCGATCTGGATCCACGTCCAGACGTTGCAGATGGTGTTGGCAGTCGTGTCGGTACTGTTCGCCGAGAAGAGCGCCGTGCAGTTGTCGACGGCGGTCGAGTGCTTGACGGCCGAGATGATGATGATCGCGAGGGCGCAGAGGATCGCGCAGGTCACCAACACGCCGTTGATTCGGAGGCTGCGAATGGTACGCTTGTTAGCTGTCTGTTCCGGTTCGACAAGGCCTGAGACGGCGCACAAAGCCTTGAAGAGCCGGGGCTTCTCGCGGTAGACTCCGAAGAAGCCGAATGGTTGGCACGCGGCGACGGCAAAGCACAGAATGCCGAGGATGTACGAGACAAAGTTGGGCGTCACCACGGACACGACTGGCGGAACAAGAGAATGTCAGCCTCGTACTTTGAAGACAACGCGGTCTCAGCGACACGCGTCTGTGAAGGCAGACGTACTGGCCGGGGCCGCGAAACAGAGCACGCCTGTCACGACGGCGACGATGAGGAATTGTGCCAGGATGGCGTAGATGCCCCCATTGTCTGCAGAAGCACAGCGCAAGTGATCGCGGGGCCGAGCGAACCGCGGCGGCGGAGGGGTTGAATGAGCAACTTTGGTCAGCGCAGGCTCTCCGGCGGTGCAGCGGAGCGGAGAGCGAGACGTACAGAGTGGCACGGCGCAGCACACGTATGTCCTGGACCAGAGGCCCATAGTCGGCGCGTTCTTTGTCTCCGGATTCCGGGGACGAGGCGGTGCGGCTGACTGCTCCGGCGTGAGTAGAGGGAGCTAAGCGTAGCCGCAACAAAGCAGATAGCGAGTCTGCGCTTCTTCTGTGGCCGTGCCAACGATAGCCGAATCTCTTGCGGCCTTCAGGGAGGCAGCGTACGGTCCGCCCGCCGAGTGGAGCCAAGTCCGTTGCTCAACGGTTCGAGCCGCCCCCCAAGCGCTCGCGGCCGGACCGGAAAAATACGCATTACGGTACAGCAAGGTCAAAGGTTCGAGTACGTTTCCAGCTTCAAAAAAATTATTCGGCCTGCACATCAGCCGGCCTCGAATCGATCTCGCGCTGCAACCGATCGTAGGCGCGTTGGGCCGCTGCCGCACGATCGAACGTCGTCCCTCCAACGCGGATCCCGTTCGATGTCGCCGCCTCTCGAAGCAAGTCGCAGTGGCCGAGCGAAAACTCCGTGCAGTCGGGCAGGCGGAATCGCCTCTGTAAGATGGTGAGGTCGTAGACAGTGGCGGTGCGTAACCGCTCTGCGTCCCAGGACCACCCCGGCGGGTATTCGGCGTCCAGGTGAGCGAGCCGGAGGACGCGGAGATGCGGCATCCTCGTTGGGCCAGTCACAAGATTCATGATCGCTTCGAAAGGCAGGGAAGAAGGGAGTTCTTCGTCATGGCGATCGAAAGTTTCCAGCCGCTCGACCGGCAGCTGCGAGAGGACGGCAAACGCCTCCACCTCGAGGCGGCGGAGCGAACCACTGATCCGGAGCGTTCTGAGCGACGTCAAGGCGAGCAGTTCTTCCGGGAAGCGCCAATCCGGTGGCGGGGAGATTGCGACGGACAGCTCGAGGAGCTCTTCGGGCGCGACAATCGCCGAGAGCGCAGTCGAGAGGTCGAAGGTCGTCCTAAGGCGATCGAATCGCAGGGAGAGCCGCCGAACGCGCGGAAACGACTGTAGCAGCGCCTCGACGCTCGATCGAGATTCGGGAACGATGAGGGCGAGGTCGGCTACGGCGGGACAAAGAAGTGGCGGGGCGGCATCCGCTCGCCGCTGCGACTCGTCCCGGTATGCGCACTTGAAGTCGAGCTTGAGCGTCCTGAGTCGGTCCAGCCGGGCCAGTTCTCCGAGCTGGTCGGGGTCGATGTACGCCCGATTCCGCAGCGGAGTCTGCAGATGCAGCTCGACGAGCGTATGCGGTAGCTTTGCTTTGGCGTCGCCACGCAAGAGCACCTTGGTGTACGACACGTCGCCGATCCAGAGTCGCAGTGCCTGAAGCTGCGGCAGGCTCGCCAAAACCTCGGCGAGGACGTCGTCCGTCAAGCCGACCTTGAAGCGCTGGTCGAGTCGGAGCTCGCGAACCAGCTCGCCGACTTGCGGTCTGTCCGCCAGAGTGTCGCAGAAGGAGCGGAGGGTCTCGGCGCGGTAGACATGAACCCGCCGAAAGAGGACGGCCTGCTGGATCGGCCAGAGGCGGCGGCTGAGCGGACCGGGAGACTGTGCTTCGGTGGACGCGAGCTCGAGGATATGCTCGAGCAATTCGGGCGGAAGTTGGCTGAGACGGTCGGGTTCATCGTCGTCGGACGAGGACGTCAGGCTCGTCGCGGCGAGCCGGTCGACCTGTTGCGTAGCGGCGAGGTGAATGACCGCATACAAAGCTACAGTCAGTCTGCTTCCTCAGTGATGTCCGACGTACGAGTCGACTCGGCACAGCCGCCATAGCGAGTAGCGAGCGAAGATGCTGGCCGGCTCCGAATTTCAAGCCGAAGGTGGTGCTGGACTCGAACATATCGATGCGACGTTATACGACGAGAGGACCTATCACGGAACGTAACAGCCACAACTGCCAATTTCATCCGAAACGGCTGCGAGATTCACGGAGCGGGCCTTCCTGCACCTTTGGCATTGGGCCTTCTCGCAGCGAAGCGGTGGCGACGACCGAAGATTTCTCAGATGAGGAATTGTCAGGGCCATGCTGCGAGGTGTTACATGCGACCTCAGAGCAGAGAGTGATCACAGGCGAGCGAGGACAGGAGACAAGCGACATCCGCCCTTTCCTCCCGCCGGCTATTTCGGGACCCCGCCCTGATGCCCTCAGCCGTGTGACCCGGCTCCGCTCGAGTGACGGCGGCGCTGCTCAGTAGGGCCACCACGCCGTCCTCATGATACGCCGCAACGCGGGAATCCGCGCTTCAAGCGGTCTCTGTACCTCGAAGAAAGGAAGGAAGACGTCAGTTCGAGCCTAGGACCTTCGAGCAGAGCTGCGATTGAGCGAGCCGCACCCGTACTCTGATCCCCGCTCAGTTGCTGGACCACCGAGCCCGTCCCGAGCAACCTCGCCTTGTACCGCAGCGCCAGCGCATCCCAAAACTCCCGTCGACACATGACCTCCTTCGTCTCCTCGTCGACCTCCGGTCCGTTCGGGAACGCGACGAGCTGGTCCTGCCAGACGTCGATCTGGCGGTCGAGCAGGAACGTCGTCAAGAGCGCCGAGAGGAGCGAACCTTGCAGTTCGACGCCGACTTGGCGCGCGAGCGGGAAGAGCGTCTCGGCTTCGGAGGGGGAGAAGCCCTCGGTCCACTTGGGGAGGTGCCAATCATGGAGGGGAAAGATCGGGCCCGGCCAATCTCCGTTGTCTTGTTGGGCGACTTTGGTGAAGAGGAGCCAATTCGCGACGATGGACAGCGTGTCGGGCGTGATTGGCCCGCCGACGTCGCCTGTCACATTCGAGACTTCGAGCAAGCGCAGGGAGGATGGGCGGTGGAGGAGGACTTGGCGCAGCTGTGCGACGGTTGGGTTGGACGTGGCACCGAACCGGAGCTCCTCCAGGCGCGTGAAGGACGGACACGCGGCGAAGACGCTGTCGCTGGCGAGCGGCATTCCGACGACGAGGGTGCGCAGGTGCATGAAGCGGGTCCAGTCGGTGTCCTGGAAGGGCAAATTCACCGGCGGGGGCGTGGTGACCAGACGCTGTAATCGCAGCGCCTGGAGGGCAGTGGGGTCGAGGGCGGCGAGGGCGGGGGCGATGTGCGGAGATGCGAACGAATCGTACATCGAAACGTCTCGCAGACCGCGAAATGCGCGCAAGAGGTTGACGACACGTTGATCGCACAGCGGTCCACCGAGAGCGAGTGCCTCGACGTGCTGAATCAGTTGCATGTCGAGTGGGGGCGGCTCGAGATCCTGCGCCGGAAACAGCTCGAACTGAGTCGTGGCGCTCGCGCCCGGATCGTACGGCAAGACCATGATTTCGACCGTACGTAGTCGCGTGTAGCGGGAGATCAGGGCTAGGCGGTAGGTGATGAAGTCGGTCGAGTTGATCTGCCCGAGCAGGACGGACAACCGGAGCGACCGCAGCGTGCGGCAGATCGAGTCGGTGGCATTGTCGGAGAGGACGAACGAAGTCGACATCCAGTCGACGGCTTGGAGCTCGCGCACGGCGGGCATGAGATCGAGTGCAGTCTTCAGGAGCTCGTTCAAGGTGGGGCGTTCCATTCCGACGAGCGTTTCGGTCGTCTCACGGAGGCCGATGGCGAAGCTCTTGACGAAAGCGCCGGCTCCGCGAATCGATTGGAGCATAGTGACGAAGGCGGCGAGTTGCTTGACCGTGACAATGTCGACGGTATGGAGTTGGGCGGCGCGCGAGTACGGCAGCAGCCGGCGGGACAGCGGCGGCGGCGGATCGTCATGGAGCTCGGAGAAGATGGTTGAGAGGATTTCGGGCGGCAGCTGGCTGAAGCGGTCGACCTGCTTGGGCGTGCTGCCCCGCCTCGAGCGGTTCAGTCAAGTTCGCGCAGAGAGCGGGCGAGGAGCACTCACCTAGCCGGCTGTACGGCAGCTGTGGGCGCCTCTTCTATCTCCATCTGCGCTCCAGACCTCGGATGAAGCAAAATGTCAGGCTCTAGCCGGTCGTGCGGCGGCAAAGGCAGCGCTGCTGGTCAAGTTGGCGGCGGCAGAGGACGCCGTACGCCATGCCTCCCTCCCATCACAGGCCTCTGGCAGAGCTTACAGGGGCGGAAGAATGCTCGCTGGGGCTCACGACACATGCAAGATCCAGGCTCAGGCGGCCCGAATCTGCCAGCCTGCTGTCGCTCAGACGCCATCGCCATCAATGGATCCGCAGCGTCGTCTGCTTACGCTCTGCACAACACGGCAGATCGCCTCTGTGTTGCTCTATGCTGCTCCACCGACGCCTATCTGGGCCTCCTCAAGGGAGAACGACGCTGCCCGACCTGTTCGAGAGGAGTTTGACCGTCCTTCTGCTCGCCGGAGCTGATGACGCAGCTGCTCATTGTATTTCGCCTCGCGCCGCTCGCCGTCTTCTTACCTCCTGCCCGAGTCCTGCTCCTTTTGCTTCCATCTCCCTCTGCGCTGCTGCATCTTGCTTGATCTGCTCCATCCTGCTATCAAGCGACCAGGCGTCCTACCCGTGCTGCCAGCTCCGGGACAGACCTAGATCAGGTCAACTCCTGAATGGCGCCCTACTCCGACGCGAACCCGCAAGGGAATCCCAAGGACAGCTGGCTCGACAAGGGCTGGCCCTTGACGCGCTTCATCGGCTACCGTCCGCCGCCTTCGGACGACGCGGCTGCGAAACACTGGACGGCCGGCGCGGACCACGTCTTGCCCGCCCCGTTGCGCGACCGGCACCGACAGAAGCGGCGAGAGGAACAGCTGAAGAAGGGGGGGCCGCAGGCGGAGAAGGGGCGGCCGAACGGCGGCGGGCCGGTGGACCAACAGCGGCCTCATTCGGACGGCCAGACGGAGAAGGGGACGAAGGCGCAGACCAAGGGCGAGGACGAGAAAAAGGGACCCTCGCTGGGGCAAAAAGTCAAGCACAAGCTGTGGGACATGTGGTTGACCCTGCTCGGGTGCTTCTTCGGCATCGCCTTTGCGTCTCTCGGTGAGCCATCCGGCCTTCTCTCGACGGCGGCGCCCATTGTGCTGACTCCGCATCCTGGTACTCAGGTAGTCGAGCTCATTACCTTCGAGTGCGACAATCACCGATCATTGCAGCCGCCTTCGGTGCCGAAGCCGTGCTCCTGTGAGTCCCGTCGAACGGGGCTTGCTTCCTCGGGCACTCAATGGAAGCCTTCGACAGATATGCTGCGCCGACCGTCCCCTTGACGCAGCCAGTACGCATCTCTCTCTCTCCTGTTCGTCTGTACGGACCAGCTGACCTCGCTCGGGCGAATTCGCCTTGCGAAGATGAATGTCATTTTCGGCAACACGCTTAGTGCGATCCTCGGTACCTGCGTGGCAAAGCTCTTCGACCTGCATCCAGGCTTCAAAGTGGGGGACGTGTATGGTGTGAATTGGGCGTAGGTTCTCTCCGAAGGAGCCGCGCGTCGGTGGCAGCGCCTCTGACGACTGACGAGTGCTCCCTCCCGCAACAGGGCCGCCGCGGTCTCGCTCGGACTTGCCCTCGGGGTGATGCAGCTCCTCGAGGTGACGTGAGTCATGTCCCTTCCTCCTCCTATCAATGCTGGCGAAGCGAACCTGACCGGAACCTGCCGCCTCGCCACTGGTAGCCACCCGCCAGGAGGAGCGACCGCCCTCCTCGCGGTCACGATCCCCCAGATCTCTCAGATGGGCTGGTGGTACGCCCCATGGATCCTGCAAACGAGTTTGATCATGCTCGGGTGGGCACTGCTCATCAATAATGTCGGTGGGCGGCGATATCCGAGTGAGTCCCACTTGACGGTCCTTCGAGACGTGTTTCGCTCGGACGGCTGATGCCCTCCGGCACAGCGCACTGGTTCTGGAAGAGTAAGTGGATTGTAATCTAGGCGCAATGTTAGGCCTCTGCTGCCAATTAAACGATGTACTCTCTGTGCGCGGGCCCGTGTTTCCAAGTGGCGCTCTCAGTTTGCCGCCTTGATCGTGGCTATCACTCCGACACTTCACCTCCCCGGGCGAAGTGAATAGTCTGATACCGATCCAGTACGCTCTCAAACTTGAGCCGAAAGGGCTGGGCACATCTTCAGTTCATGTCGGAAGAAAAGGTCGGGGAGTTTCTCTATAAGTCGGATCTAGTTCTTCTCGGCGGCGGCCGCGCGACGCTTGTCGATCATGGTCTTCATATGGCTCATGACATACTCCTCGTCGAACGTCTCCTGCGGGCGATGCAACGAATCAGCACTCGCTAAGGCTGGGTGAGGCTTCCGTTATCGCGCGGGAGAGGAAGACGAACTGACCTTCCAGGAGGGACGGGAGACGAGCGCGTCTTTGTAGTCGCGGAACACCTTGTACTTGTCGCCATTGAGCTTAGCGCCGAATTCCTCAGAGAGCAGGCCTAGGCGATATGGCAAGTCAGGAATGGAGATGCAGAGGCGGGGAGGAAAGGAACTCTTGGCAGCGTACCGTACTTGGGGGACGCAAAGATGCGGCCGACAAAGGGCGCCACGGCCAGATCACCGATGGAAAGCTCGTTCCCGAGGAGGAACGGGCCGTCGAAGCGGGAGAGCATGCCCTGGATCTCTTCGAGTCCCTTCCAGACGTTCTCGTCTGCGTCGGTCTTGCCCTCGCCCTGGAAGAGGAGGGTCATGAAGGGCCCGCCGACAACTTCGTTGTAGCTAGGTTTGGAGCGATGTTGAGTTAGAAGCGGAGAACCCGCGCGCCGCGAACGGAAAGAGGGTATAAGAGCGCACCGTTGCGCAAAGTAACGAGCGTAACCCCGCTTCGCCGGGTCTTCTGGCGACAGCTTGCTCTCCGGGAACAGCTCGGCAACGAGCTCAAGACACACGGCCGACTCGGGGATGTTGAGCGTGTCGGGGGCGCCTTCCTCGCCGACGCGAATCACGGGGACCTTGCTGGCCGGGTTGACCTTCGAAGCATACCATTCGGGCTTGTTCTGGAGATCGATCTCGACATGCTGGACCGAGCCGTTCTGGTACGCGCCGACTTCGCGCAGAGCAAGGGTTGCGCGCTGGGCCCAGGGGCTGGCGAGAGATCGTCAGCCGGTGGGAGAAGGGCGTAGGAAGCAGGCAGCGAGCATACCAGATGCGAGCAGAGAAGATGGTCAGAGCCTGGGCGGGAGCCATATTGAGCTGAGGAAGTCGAAGTATAGCAGTCTGAAGAGCAGGAGGGAAGCAAGAGCAAAAGCAAGGAATGCGGACGATCAGGCAGCGTGCTGCGTCATCACGCGGAGTCAGCAGCGGAGGCGCCCCCGGGCCCGATGGCCGCGCGGTCCGTTTGGACGAGCAGGGCGTGCAAATGAGTAGGGCATGGAAGCGGATCCCGTCTGCACCGGGCGCACAAGATCGTGAATCGTGTCTGTAGGAGCCAGGCCGTGGACGCGGCCATGGAGCGGGAAAGCAGAAGAGCAATATACGGCCAGGAGTAATGTTTTTGGAATACTGTGCGCCGGAGATTTCTCGCCGGCCGCTCCGTCTCGCCGTAGCCGCATCGCCCGCGCCATCGCACGCGCACCGCACTAGACGACCAGCCGGGGCTGCAGGGTGCACAGCCGAATCGACACAGGCGGCAACGATGGCGTCGCGGACCGCCACGCCGCAGAGTTGGGACGCGCAACCCCCCCGGCAGGGCAACCCGACGCTGCAGCTGCCACAGGGCGCGCAGCCAAACGGCGCAAACGCCGCCCCGAGACGTGAGTCTCCTGCCGCTATCGTGCTGAGCCCCATGGCGCGAGGTTTGGAGAGAGGCGGCGAGCGGAGCACCGGTTCGCGTGCAGGCCTGGCCGGACCAGCAGGAGCATACTTCCTCTCCCGCCGAGCAGTCTAGGAGGTCATGCCGGCGTCGAACAGCTACTGACGCACTCACGTGTCCCCCCGCTCGCCCATCCGACAACAGCCAATGCGCCTTCAGGAACGGCGCAACCCGGACGAGGACCGTCAGCAGAGTCAGTCGGCGAGCGTGTGACAACGACATCGGAGTTCCTAGAATGCTGATAGTCGTCCTCATACAGTCCGGAAGGAACGGGCGCTGCAGCTCCGGAGCAACAAACACGGGCGACCGATGTCGACTCGCTCATGGACGCCGTCGGGGCCAGTGGGGTTGATCTCGGAGTGCGTAATCCTCCCAGATGCGGGACCGGTGCTCGCTCCCCGTCAGCCAGACACCAGCTGATCTCGCACACGATCGCCAGGCGGAGGAGGAATCTCTCCGAGCGACGAACGAGCGACTGCACGCGCAGGCGATGGCGGCGCAAGCGTCCGGGCAGGCACCGAATCCGAAAGCCTACACAGGCGTCGACCGACTCCGCAAGCAGGACTTTATTGATCCTAGCGCGCTGGCCGAAGTTGTCAAAAAAGTTGGTGAGGCGCATCCTCCCTGGATCCTGTCGCCTCGTGCACGCGTCTCTGGGGACTGAACAGCTCCCGAGCCCGCTCCTCGTCCAGCCGCCGCATTCCAGCTCAAGACGCTCGAGCCCGACACCATTCCTCTGATCGCGTTGGCGACTCGACATCGACTCGAGTCGCTCATCGCCGCCGCTGTCGACGCCCGCGACCACCGACAATCCTCTTCCCACTTTCGCCCGCCTCCCCTCGCTGCCCCGACTGCCCGAAAACGCCGAAGACGAGATCCGCTCGACCCCGAGCTGGACGAGCCAGAAGAGGACGAAGAGATGGAGGATGTGTCCGACCAGCCGAAACAGCCGGCGTGGGACACGCTCGTCTACGACGACCCCGAGCGGTACCTGACCGTTCTCGAGCGCGTCGATCGGGACGAGGAGCGCAAGAAGCGGAGGGAACGGATGCTCCGGGACCAGAAGGAGCAGGAGGAGCGGGAATTGGCCGAGGCGATGGCAGCGGCCGAAGCGGCTCAGCGCGGGTTGGACTCGGACGGAGGCGCGCGGAAGGACGAGAACGGTGGCTCGGCGGCAGAGGAGAAAAAGTCCGATGCCAAAGGCAAGGGGAAGGCCAAGGGCAAAGACGGGGCGCCGGCGACGCCCTCCGGAAAAGGTGCGGGCGACTCGCCCGCGATCGGCAAAGACGGAAAGCCGAAAAAGGCACGGCCCAAAAAGCCCAAGGCGGGCGAAGCGGCGAGCGGGGCCAGCACGCCCCTGCCAACCGGCGGCAGCGGTGTCAAGAACCTCTCCGAAGACGTCCGGAAACGGTTGACGGACCAGCACGCGCTGCGCTCCCTCGGTGGACAAAAGTTCAGCTGGTTGAACGCGGGCGTCGGTTCGCCGTCCCCTGCCGCTGGCGGGGGGATCGGAACGCCCACTCCGCTGCCCAAGCCGAAATTCGCCGCGCAGTCTGCGCTACCGCCGCCGAGCTTTGCGCCTCTCGGGAACGCCCGGGGTTCGGCGACGACTTCGACCTCGAACCTGAACCCTGCGAATCAGGGCAGCGCATCTGCAGCCGCGGGCGGATCGGCGGACGCGTCGCTCGCGGCCTCGACGGCGGCGCATTCCCTGACGACCTCCCGCCTGAACGTCCCTCAACTGCACGACGCGCAGCGGACGCAGATCGCCAAGGACTCGTGGGAGGCCGGGCACCACGTCGTCGAGTTGCCGGATTTGCTGTTCGCGCTCGAGCGGGAACGGGGGATGGGCGTCGGGAGGGGCAGCGGGAAGAACAGCGCTGTGAGGGGACGGGCGGGGTTGACGCGAGGGACGAGCGGACCGGGCGGCGCGGTCGGCAGCAGGCCGGGGCTCGGTGGCTCGCAGGGAAGGTAGTCGGAGACGGTCGCATTTACACACACTAGCATCTTGATCCTGCGGCAAGGGTTTTCCCCGATGATTGTATTCGGCATTACGAAATCTGGCTATTCTATGTTGCTTCCGTGCGAGGCTCCGTTTCGTGCTCCACAAGTCTGTGTCGTCCGTCGCGGCCGCTTTCGACTCGTAAGAAAAGCACAGCATGGTATGTCGGGCTCTATGTATAGCTGGGTAGGCCATGTCCGCGTCCTGCCGAGTTGCTGATCTCGTCATCCCCATCTTCTCCGCTCCAGTCCAACTACGGCGGTTATCCGCCCGCAGGCTACGGCGGCGGAGGTGGAGGCTACCAGGGCGGTGGAGGTGGCGGCGGCTATAACGGTGGCGGGTACGGCAGCCCGGCCGGGGGAGGGTACGGGCGGGGCGGAAACGGCGGCGGCGGACGCGGTTCCGGACGAAAGCGCGCTCGCGGTAAGTTCCAACCCCGCAGCTCGGCTCGGAGCTCTTCCGGAAGCTCTCCGTAGACGCCTACTGACGCGCTGAGCCCGCACGCAGACGACGACCACCAGGGGCAAAACTTCCGTCGCCGGTACAGCGAACGCGGCGACTACCACTCGTCGCCGCGACGAGGCGGCTACGGAGGCGGAGGTCCGCAGTACGATCGAGTGCCGAGTCATGAGGCTATGAAGGACCGCTTCAAGGAGGAGCTGTGGACGCTTGGGAACGAGGCGGTGAGTTCGAGCGAGAAACTCGAGACGGCCGCCCTCCTGTCGTCGAGCTGAACTGACTCTCGAGCCGGGCCGATAGCATTACGACCCTGCGATCGACATCCCGAACATGGCCAAGAGCGTCGAGTCGTGGTTCTTCCGGGACCGCGACCTTGCGTTCATCGCATTCCGTTCCGCGTACGTCCAGACCGTCTCGCTCTTCAGTGCTCTGAAGCTGATCCATGCGTCACAGTATCTCGGAGATGCCTCACAAGATCCCTCACTATGCCGCGCTGCTCGCCCGGCTGTCCCAAAATGCTGTCCCCGTTCCTACTCCTCTCGCTTCCCGCATGGGCGCCGCGCCCAGGTTCACTCCCGCGGCCGGCCAGAGTCCTCCTCGGAACGGAGCAATCGCTCAGGACGGAGCTGAACCGGTTGAAGGAGCCGATGAGACGGCGGCAGAGACCGAGGCGAAGCCGGCGGAGCCAGAGCCAGAGAAGGTCAACATCGGTCACGCCATCGTCCAGGATCTCACCAAGGCTTTCCAGGCTTTCCTCGACGAGCGCAAGTGGAAGAGCGTGCGATACTGCGTATGCTGCTCCTGATCTTACGCTGAACCGCCGGGAGGTTGTCACTGAATCAGAATGTGCCGCAGGTCATCCTCTTTGCGACCTTGACGACCATGCCGTCGGCGGTTCCGGTCGTCTCGCTCTCGTCCTTCTTGAACCTCCTGTCCTCCTTCGCATCCGTCCTCGACGAGCCGGGCCTCCGGGCCGCCCGCGGCGACGAGTGCGTGCGCGTCATTATCGAAGGCCTGCTTCGCCTCGACACTTCGAGCCTGAGCGACCCCGGCGTCGAGACCCTGCGCGAGCATGTCCACACGTACATGTCGGCGCGGCGCCTCGAGAAGGAGCTCTTTGCGGACGGCGAGAACCAGGCTCAATGGCTCGACGTAAGTATCCGGGTCTTCCTCAAGCGCCCAACTCACTCTCTGACCTCTCGCTCTGCTTTTCAGCCCCTCGAGCACCTTGTTTCTGCCTTCACGTCCATCGGATCGAGTGGCGCCGAGGCGTCTCACCAGGTTTCCGACGTGATCCCGAACGTCTATTCGACCCTGACCCTGGCGCCTTCTGAGGAAGATGACGGTCCGACCCAGACTGTCGAAGCCTTGGCCCTGCCGGTCGTTCTCGTCCCTCCTGAGTCCGTTGACGGCGACTTGACGCTCGGCGCTCGGATCGAGCGAGCCATCCCGGCCCCACCGATCACGGCTGGCTTGCGAGGCGACGAAGGCGTCGGCTACGACGGCGTCCGACTCCTGCTTCAGCTCTTCGACGACGAGGTCAGTTCGTACAGAGTGAAGCGGCAAGCCGACTGCAGATGCTGATCCTTCATAGCGCTCTGCAGACCGTCCCGGCCCTTGACGATCCGGCCGGCGTTGTCATCCGGTCGCTCGTTCATGACATCATCTCGCTCTACGAGGTGAACCGCAAGGATGCGGCGAACCTTCTCTTGGAGCTCCCGCGCTGGTTCAAGAAGGGGACTTTCCGCGACCCGAAGGCGCCGAAGCGACGAGGGGAAGACGACGAGGACATGCCGGCTGAGCCCGAACTGCTCGGGCCCGAGTGGTCTCTGGAGACGATCGTTGTCGAGGTGAGAGGAATCACGCACTGCAGGCGCGTAACGATCACTGAACCTCCTACCGACAGAGCTTGATCGTGCTCGTTCTCGCCTTGCCGACGCCGCCGCACACCCTCGTGTACTACTACTCGGTGCTCACGGAGCTGTGCCGCATTTCTCCCACTACCGTCGCTCCGAGTCTCGGAAAGAGCGTGCGCAAGCTGTACGCAGCTCTCGGTACTTCGGGATCCGAGGAGAGCGTCGGCCCGGTCCTTGAATCAGAAGGCATCCGTCGCTTCGCGGACTGGTTCGCGGTCCACCTCTCCAACTATGGCTTCATGTGGGGCTGGAACGACTGGTACGTCGGCGGCTCGCTCCGTCCCGGTCTCATTCGGTGCGGACTGACCCCGTGCTCGATGAACAGGGCTCCTGATATGGACACCTCGGAGAAGCACCCGAAGCGAGTCTTTGTCAAGCGCGTTATGGACCTCGAGATCCGCCTCAGCTACTTCGATCGCATCAAGAACACCGTTCCGGGCTCGATGCTCGAGGCCGGCGTGTTCCCCGAAGACGCCCCTGGGCCGGATTTCGCCTACGACGACCCTGGTACGTTGTGAGAGGGTATCAGTCCTTTCAGGGACCGCGCTCATGCGAACGTTTCCCCAATGTTGCAGAGCATGTCCACGCCGCCTCCGCAGCTTCGTTCCTGCGCACGATCCGGGCCAAGGCGCCCGTCTCGGAGACCGAGGACGAGCTGAATTCGTTCCAGCGTTCCCTCGAGTCGGAGAACAACATGACGCCGGAAGAGGCAGAGAAGGTCAAGCGCGACATGGCCGTCCAGACCGTCCTGTTTGTCGGCAGCCGGTCCTTCTCCCACTTCCTGAACGCCCTTGAGCGATACCTCACCCTTCTGCGCAACCTCTCGACCTCGCCCGCGGCGCGCCAAGACCTCCTGACAACCGTCGCCGTCTTCTGGAAGCGTCACCCGCAGTTCCACCTCATCGTGCTGGACAAGCTCTTGCAGTACCGTCTCGTCGACACGCGCGACGTCATTTCCTGGATCTTTGCCCCGAGCGAGGACCAGCCCGGGACGCGGACCAAGACCTGGAGCGACCTCGACTTGTGGGCGATGCTGCAGGTGACGCTCAAGTCGATGCAGAAGAACGTCGACGGCGCCAGGATGAGGGTCGAGGGTCTCGGTCGCGAGGCAGAGCTGGTCGGAGCCGAGGAGGACAACAGGGCGGGCGGAGAAGGCGTCGTTGATGCCGAAGGAGGTGCGTTGGCCTCGCGTGGTCCCTACTCTGACTGCCGCTAACCTGACGCGCTCTACAGATGTGGCGGTCCGTGACGCGACTGGTGCCGAGAACCCAGAGCTTGCCACGGCCAAAGCGTATTTGCAAGAGGCGCAAGACGAGCAGGCATCGACTCTGGTCGACGTGCTCGAGCACTTTGCAAAGCTGCTGCCCGCCGACGTGAACCGGAACGACTGGGAGACGTGGTGGCTCGAAGGCTGGGTCCGTGAGCTCTGCCGCACCGTGAGTCGCTCTGCTCTCTCCCTCGCTCTTGGGCTGGCGCGGATAAAGCTGACTCGATGGATCTCGCGCGCAGGCCTTCGACCGCAAGTTGATCGGCTTGCCCGTCGTCAGCGAACGCATCGCCAAGCTCGACCTCGAGAACAGCTCGCCCAGCGTGGCCAGCATCGTCGAGGCCGCGAAAGCGTGGCACGAGTTCGCCTGAGGTTGCATCTTGCTGGAATCTTTCCGTAGCCGAGCGCGGAATTTAGCCTGTCCGTCGGTTCCGCTTCTGGCGAGAGAGGACCATGACTGCATCTCCCTGTAAGGACGGGGTGTCTTGCCCCCGCATTCTACTGTATTGAGTTCTTGCTTGGGTGATCTCAACCACCGCCGCTGCGTGCCCTTTCTCGCTCCCGCTCGAGGTCCTGCCGCTTCTCGCCCATCCCGACAAACGCCTCATACACCGCCCACCCGATCCCCGCACTGCCCGCCTTCCTCACGACGCGCAACCCGCCTCCCTCCCAGAAGCCGAGGACGCCGTTGTGCGCGTAGACGAGCTTGACCGATTGCCATAGGGACTTGTAGTGCGTCGGGTCGAGTTGTCTTCGCGTTTTCAGGAGGTCGAAGGGTGTCGTCAGGAGAGTCGAAGCGAGCGAAGCCGAGGCGCCTGCAGACAGAGCTCGAGTCAGACAAAGCCGAAAAGTGCGTCGCCCAGAAGCCGTCGCGCACCTGCCAGGCCCCCTCCGACGGCGCCCTTTCCGCCGTCTCCGCGCTTGCCCAGTAACCGCTGCCCCCGCTCGTAAAAGACGATAAACAAGCCTGCTCCCGGTGCGTCTCGCAGCGCAGTCGGTACTGCCCCTCGCCAGAGAGAGCGCAGGCCACCCGAGGCGTAGAGGGTTTGCAGTGCGGTGAAGGTCGAAGGCGGGCGGGAGGCGGAGACGGCGGCGGAGGGGGACGCCCCGCCGCTGGCTGCTGCTGCGGCGCTGTGTTGTGCTATGGATATTGTGGACTGTCGGGAGATATCATCGGTCAGATCGTGTCGAGTGGTCCTAGAGTTCGCCGGCAACGTGGGGCTCACTTCGGAGATGGTCTTGAGCAGTGTGAACGGCGTCAGGACGAAGCCGACGGCGGTTCGGGCCGTGCTTCCGACGAGCAGGTCGCCGGCTGGAGTCAATTTGACCTTGTCGGTCGCCGCAGTCGCCGACGAGGATTTGGCGCGGAAGAGAGAGGAGCGGCCGACGAGGGAACGGAGGCGCGAGAGCGAGAGGAAGTAGAGCGAGACGCCGGGAACATTTCTGGGCAAGGAGAAGCGTTCAGAGCCGCTTTCATTCTGATCAATTCAAACCACTCACCGATAGAGCGTCGGAACCGTTCCCCGCCAGAGCCCCTGCATTCCGTCGAGCCGAACGACGTCCTTCGCAGTCGCAAAGATTTTGGCCCGGGCGACCTTGACCTTGGTCACGGCACTCATGGCTGGTCCAGCTGATCGTGAGGTTGCCGCATCTGCTGTTGGGCGCGCCGCTGAAGTAGACGAAACGGAGGATTTCGACTCCCAGTGCCGGTCCTGCTGTATCCGGGTCTTGACCACTGAGAAATGCGGCGGATTAGCTCGTGGGAGCATGACGGGACTATTCGCGCGTACGTACGGTCGAGTGGCTGGAGCATAAGGACGCTGGCTGCGCCGGAGAGGGCGCCGCTGGCGAGATGCCAGGATGCCGGCAACGGCGGCGGCTTGCTCGCCGCGGCATCCTTTGTATCGCTGAGCTCGCTCTTCGCCGCTGTAGAGGTACTGAGAGGTATTGCGCTAGTTGCTGGCGCTGCTTGTGTGGTGTGGTCGCTGTTGCGATCTGCGGCCACGGCGGCGGAAGACATGACGACGGCGAAGAGATCCGGCGCGGTTCGAGTTGCCGGGACCAAAAAGCTCGCTGGACCGTTCGAGGGGTACTCTATGTACGTATGCGAGCGGTATAAGCCAGCCGATGAGCGTGTGGACAAAGTCGAGGCTGGCGATCGAGCGGCGAGCCGGCAACTTCAGTTGGCATCAGATCGCCCGCTTACGCTTCCCGCGCCAAGACTGCTAGCGTAGAGCGCACATCAGATACCTCCGAGACCGTGCCAGTGCGATCTGAGCTCCTCCGTCAAAGTCCGCACGGTCCGGCCCGCTTTCACTCCATTCTTTTCGTCCGAAGAGGGCCTTGAAGCTGGCTGCTCTCGCTTCATACTCGAGCGCTGGTCGCGGAGACAGAACAGGGATCGGGGCTGACGCCATATGGCCCCCACCTCTTGTGCCATGATGGCAAATGCCCAACGGCCTCTGACAGGTCTGCGCCGCTGTTCGCTTTCGTCTCTTACGCTGCCGGACTCGACCGGTTGCTGTATTTTCGAGCCCCCTTCTGCTTTCCTCAGCTCACTAGAGCTGCCAAGGCTCTGCTCTGGAGGACCGGCCTCATTCGCCCGACGCGCCACTCTCCGACGTGATCACTGCGAGGCTGCTGCGGGTCTTACTGTATCAGACATGCGCCGTTGTTGGCGACCTCGGCCTTGCCTGGCGAGGTGAGTGACTACTGCCAAAATGGCGATGGTCCACCCGGTGCCATCCACGAAGACTACGGGCGGAGTCGTCGTGGTCGCTCGGCTAGCGCTCTTTCCCGCCCATCATGAGTGGCTGCGCTGGCGTTCAGGTCCCCTTCCTCGTTGCCAGAAAGAGCTCCGGCTTTGACAGGAGGGGTGCCGTACGAGGCTGACGGAGAATCGTAAGTATCCAGTAAAGTCCCTGGTTCGTGGGCGGCCGGAGGCATCGAGCCCGGTGGCGGAAACGCAAAAGTCAGACCTTCTCTCCTTCCGCTCTTCGTTTCAAAGCGTGGGACCACTCGAGAACAATGCTCTGAACCAGAGTGCACCAGATTTCAGCCGCTCCGGGTGACCGTGAAGCGGTCCAATGCTCTCCGCCCGTTCCGCAGTCGACCTGGGCAAGAAATAATGTTTCCGTTTCGAGCGGCGCCCTCCTGCTTTCTTCTGAGCAGAATCGCTCAGCGAGGACCCTCTGCACGCTATCAAGTTATCCATGTGCTCTTCCGGCTTTTGGCGAAACTTCTATTTTATCTTGCGACCGGACTTTTCCTGTGGCGCGGAACGAAGACTTCGAGCACGCTCATCTCGACGAACTTGACGCACAGCATACGCGGCCATCTCGACCTCTATACAGGCTCTAGGCACTTCCCAGGCTCAACAGCGCCTCCAAGTCCCCGTCTGAGCGCCCGGCCCGCTCATCGCCCACCTCGTCCTCCTGTCCGGCCTTGATCTTCACCCGCCTTCGCCATGTCGACTTCTGCCGAAGCATCCGCCGCCGCCGCCCAGCCGCAAGCCCAGACGCCTCCAGCCTCGGCCGAAGATCTCGCCCTCGGGCTCTTTGCGCGCGCGGCGCTCGACCTCTTTGACGTCTGGCCCGCGCTCCGCCTCGCCATCTCGCACGGGTGGGGCGGCCACGGCACCGAAGGCAAGACTCACCTCGCCGAGGACATTGTCGACCTCTTCTACACCGTCGCTACGTCGGGCCCTACTGGAGGCCAACCGAGCGCGGGCGGGAGTTCGAGCACGCAGGAGGGAGGGATCCCCGTCCCGGCGCAGGACGAAGTCGAGCAAACGCTCCTCTACGTCGTCGGGAACGAGTTCGACGTCGACCTCGAAGACGGCTCCGAAGCGTTCGTCGCGCGCGACTTGATCGCCCTCTGGCGGGAATGCATCCAGCGCGTCCAGGCCGCGGCGGGCACGCCCACGCCGGCCGAGGCGGGCCCGCTCGCGCAGGGGTTCCGGGAAAAGGCGGAGCGTGCGCGCGCGCAGGACGGACAGCAGCGGTTTGCTGCTCAGCGGCAAGGCGACGACGATGATGGCGAGACGACCAGCGAGGAGGAGGACGACGACGACGAGGACGACGAGGACGAGGAGATGGAGGGCACGGTCGACGAGCCCGCGCCACAGCTGGTCGAGACGGCACCGCAGCGGACAGAGCCAGTCGTCGACGACGACGGCTTCGAACTCGTACAGACCAAGAAGAAGGGCGGCCGGCGATAGAGTTTTCCTGTTCACCGTCTCGCATTTGCACATGTCCGGCACAGGCCCCGGCGCCCGCCGCCGAGAGGGACCCGGAACCGGCGCAATGGTACGGGTATGCTCTGATAGCTGCAGAAGCGAGGGACAAAGAAAAGCCTACGGAAAGGAAAATGACGCGCCGAAAGGGGAACAGAAATAGAGAGCGAGAAAGTGAGCTACGTACAACCGACAGGGTGTTTTTGGTACAAGCAAAGTGACTATGTGGCAGGAAGCAAGACCCGGAGCATAGGATACGGCAGAGGCAAGCAAAGAGGGAAGAGGGGAAAAGTCTAGCGGCTGGATAAGGCTTTGTAGTAGACCTGCGAGAAAGGGTGAAGTCAGCGGGGAGTCATACAAGATATCAGACTTCGCATCCACGTACAATAGTGACAAACTGTGCGAAAAGAGATGCACATAGGAGGCGAGGACAGTGAGCTTCATGAAACACATGCGCGAAAGGAGGGACACAGTCCGACTGACCTTGCGCTTGTACCGCGTCGTGACGCCGACGCTCAAGAACCCGCCCTTGATCGGACTCGCCGCGAGGTGATTGATGACCGAGTGGTCCGGCTTCGGCAAGATCGAGTTGTCGTCGCCGGACCCCTGGGTGACGTACGCCGCGTGGTTCAGCGGACCCTTCTCGAGCTGCGCCGGCAACGTCGGCGGCTGCACGCCCGCAAAGGGCGGCGCCGCGGGGAACTCGGGCGGCGGCGTCGAATCAGAGGGGCCGTCCGGGTGCTGCGCGTAAAACTCGTTCTCGATCGCGTCCCGCTCCGCCTCCCACTCGCCCCACTTGACCAAGTCGGTCGGGATCTCTTGCGTCCACTGCGAGTCGTCCTCGTCGACGTCGAGCACGGCTCCGGCCCCGCCCGCTGCGAGCGCGGGGTCCTCGTCGTCGCCCCCGAAGGGCCAGAACAAGCCGGCGCCGACCTGCCCGGCCCGGTTCGTCGGCGTCGAGCTCGGCGGGACCGCTGCGCCACCGGGCGGTGGGGTCACTGTGTTCGCTCCTCCAGCGCGCGAAGACGGAGACGCGGCCGCAGCCGACGCCGCCGCCGTGGACGCGGGAGGCTGCCAGATATTGGGCGGGAGCTTCGAGTTGGCCGCGTTCACTTGGAGGTAGTTGATCAAGTTGCCGTCGGCATCGGTCGCGACGGGCAAGTGCTTCGAGGCCTTCCACTCGTTGTCGACGATGAACTTGAGGCGGTGCGGTCCAGGCGGTAGGGAGATCAAGGCGGAAAAGTCGGACGAGCTGCACAGGGGATGCCGGGAGGGGAAGTCAGCTCTGCGCCCCGACGTCGAGAGCAGCGGGACGCACTCGGTCTTTCGCAGCTCGATCTTGGTCTTCCAGCCCTTGGCAAACGTGCCGGTGACAAACACCTCCTTCGGACCCTTTGCCTTCCGGCCCTTACTCCCATCCCCCTTCTCCTGCCCATCCTCATCCTTCCACTTGATCAGCGTCGGCACGCCCTTGTCGCCCGCGCCGAGGTCGACCGCCGCAGCCATCAAGTTCTGCGCGACAGTCTGGGACGGGACGCTCAGGATCGGGATCGGGATCGCCGCGACGGGGGCGTTGAACACGGCGGGGGGCAGGAGGACCGCCGGCGAAGGCGTGCCGGCGATGCCCGGGCTGCCCGGAACTGAAGTCGAAGGGGAGGCGATGACGCTCGTGCCGGAGGGGATCTCGTCTGACGCGATGGGCAGGGCGCTGTCCGGTACGGGCGGCGCGAGGACCGTGTCGTTTGGGGCGGCGATCGGAGGCGTCGGCGACGAGGTGTGCGGCGGAGGGAGGTGGTGCATCTCGGTCGGGGGAGTCAGGGGCGAGTGCGGCGTGATCGGCTGCGACGGCGCGAGGACCGAGGCCAGCGCGCCGGCGAACGAGGTCTGCGGCGTCGCGATCTGGCGCCGCGACCCGCTCGGGTCGAGGAGCATCTCGTGGCTGTGAGACGGCGTCGGCGCGGCGGTCGAGTTGGCCGTGCTCGTGTCCCCGGGCGTCGGGGTCGTCGGCTCCGTCTCGCTCGGGGCGGCCGTCTTGGTCCCGAGCGACGCCGTCGAAGAGGACGCGAACGGCGAATCGGACGGCAGGTCCTCCTGCTTCGGGCTGTTGACGACCGGCATCCGGTCCGTACTCGCCATGACTTCGCTCGTCAGGCGCGCGCTCGCGCCGAAGCCGGGGTGGGTCTGGTCGTCCGGGTCCATCAGAGGGGTCGCACCGATCGCGCCCATTCCCGCGTTGGTCAGACTCCCGGTTCCCCCACCACCGGCAGCGCCTCCTCCCGCGCGTCCTGCTGTTTCTCCTCCAGCGTTCCCATTGTAGCCGCGACTGTTGCTGTTGCCGAGCGGAATCGCCGTCGGACCAACGCCGGGAATCGCAATCCCGACCGGTTTCGACAGCGTCTCCTGGTGCGTCGCCGACGGCGGGTTCAGCAGCACGTTGCGCGACTCGTCGTCTTCGTCCGCGCGGCGCGGTCCATAGACGACATGCTCGGCCTTGCCCTGCAGGGCGTCGCGCAGGGTTCCGGGCCGGCCCCCTTCGTCGTCGTCATCGGGGGCGTCTCCGTCGTTCTCGTTATCCTGCACGATAGGGATGCGGTCTGAAAGCTTGCGTCGAGGACCGCCGACGGAGCCGAGGAGGCCGAGGCCGGCGGAGGAAGAGGAGCTGTGCCGTGGGGGCGGCGGGGAGCGCTGCCCGGAGCGCGTCTGCGAGGCGGAAGGCCCCGCCCCTGTCGTCGAGGGTTGTGCTACCTGCTGTGCGGTGGAAGAGGACAGAGCAGGGCCGGGCGAGGAGGGAGTTGACGAAGACGCGGCGGCCGAGGAGGATCCGTGGGCCGCGTCTCGGCTGCCGGATGCGGGGTGCGAGGGAGCGCCGCCTGCGGTGGCAGCTGCTCCCTTCCTGCTGCTGCCTGACGCTTTGCGATCCGAGCCGCTCGAGTGCTGCCTCGAGCGGGGGTCCCTGGGGTCGTCGTGGACGTGAGGGAGGGCGACGTTCCGACTCCTCGGTGAGCCTCTGGCGCCGGCTGGAGGGCGCCCTCCATGGGACCCGCCTGCGCCCGCCGATTGCTGCTGCGGGGTCGAGGCGTTGTTGCCCATGCTGTACTCGCCTGTGCGGTGGAGACGGGGGTCAGCTGTGCTGTGTTCGGAAATGGCGGAGGGCGGCGGAAGACGAGGTGGGGTGCGCCTCGGACGGCGACTGACCGGAGTCTGCAGCGCGCCTCTAGCGACTATCAGGCCTCACAGCGTCCTGATCGATCCTGACTGCGCCGTGTGTGGCTCTATGGCACTGCACGGGGCGAGATCGAGCGAGTGCGACGAGAGATGCTCGTGACGGCGACGATGGGCGGCGAAGAGGCGCCAATCAGTCGCGGCTCGGCGGCAGGCGCAGGATTCGCCCGGGCGGAGGGCGAAGCAGCTGGACACTGCTCGCAGGCGGGTGTGGCTGCCGAGTCTCGCTGGCAGTGTACGCTGCTCTATAGGGCTGCTTGGCTCGCGGTGTCCACACGAGTCGACACTCGAAGCCGCCGTCGAAGCTGACAGGGGAGGCGCCAGGGGAGGTCTACCTCTGTCAGGGGGAATTCGGCAAGTCTCAGATGATCTGCATAAGCGTCTGTCTGCGTTCGTTCAACGTTCCCGCGCGCGCGCCTCGCCTCCAACAAGGTGCCTCTCGACTCGACTCGCAATCGAACGTCGCAGCGTCTCTCTAGCGCTCACAGCCCACGACGAAAGATGCGGAGGGCTCACAGGATCGCTGCTGCTCTGCTTGCCAGCTGGGTCACCTTGGGCATCGCAGCAACACCCGAGAACGACCTCGTGGACGCCGCCGTCGATGGTCCGGCCCGCGTCCTTCTGCCGACTGTGGCCCCGACACCGACGACCGCACCGCTCGCACTCGAGGTCGAACAGGCGCAGCATGCCCTCCTGCCACGCCAGCAGCAGCAGCAGCAGTCCTCGGGCTCGTCCTCCTCAAGCCTCTCGATCCCCCAGACCGCAGCGTGAGCCCTCCTGCTCCCGCTCCCTCTCAAATCTCAGCACTGACGAGGATTCGAGACCTTCACAGCGCCGGCGGCTTGACGTACCTGACCCCGAACCAGCGGGCCGGGCCAACGTACTACAAAATCGCACAGGGGAACCAGCTCACCTTTGGCTGGAACTACACCTCGCTCTAGTCAGTCTGGCTCAACCATCAGCTCCCTCCGACGATCGTACTGATGATTAGAGCCGCTGCAGCGCGACCCCGACATCCCTGACGTTCGAGGCGCGGTGTTCCGCGAACGGGTACACGTACCCCGTCGGCGTCGTCCCCGGAGGACAGACGGCCCTCACCTGGGACCCGTGGGCGTGAGTCCCACTTCCTACTCCAGCTTGAGAGATGAGCCATGTGCCCTCTGTGAAAAACCGCTAACGCCCTCCCTGTCCTCCCGCAGCTACGCCCAATCGCCCAACGCCGTCCCCTTCGCCCAAGCCTCCTACACCCTCCGCGTCTACGACTCCCGCGGCCCGGACGCCACCGCCGAACCCGGCCTCTTCAACGGCGCCAACTCGATCTTGACCTTTGCGATGTACTCCCCCGCGGCGTACACGCCCCTCGCGAGCGGGTGGACCTGTGTCGGGTGCAGCGCGGCGGCGAGGGCTGTACAGGGCGTGCCGAGCGGGGTGTGGGTCGCCGTACCGGTCACGGTCGCGCTTGTCCTGATCGGCGGCGCGGGCGTCCTGGGGCGGTGAGCGGGCGTACGCTCCCTGCGCCCGGTCACCCGAGGGCCGCCGACGGCTTTGAGGGGATCGACCCTCTGTCTCCATTCTCGCTTGCGCTCGGAAGCCCAATCCACCGGCGTGTATAACGGCCTGCTCTCCGACGTCGGCCGATGTGGCATCATCACCCCCGGCTTCTCGCCTTTTCTTCAGCTCCATCACAGACATTGCTCCCGCTTCTTTTCCCCTGTTGTGTCACGATCACTCAGTCACTCAGTCACGTTCTTTTACGCCCTGTACCTGCACCCCTCCGACGAGCGAACCTGTCGCCGTCGCTCACCCGCCCCCGCCTCGTCATAATATCCTCTCCCACTCCCCTCGCCTTCTGCGCTAGACCATCCATGCGATCGGAACCGTGTGCATGTGCCACCATGCGAGTGCGAGGGCCGAAGACAGGGTGGATGCGAATGTGTTTGGCAACAGGGAAGAAAGAGCAAGCAGGAGGTGCGGACAACAGTCGAGGATCGCTACGTTGAGAGCAGAGGGGGAACGGGAGGGTCGGCACGGGTCGCGGCTTCAAGGCGCGAGAGACGGAGCGCCTGCTGCCGGCGCGTCGTCCGCCGGGTCGGTGACGCGCAGGGTCTGGCAGAAGAGGCGGTAGTTGAACAGGCGGGTCTTGGCGTCGAAAAAGGGCGGGTGGAGGAGCGCAGAGATCTGTACGAAGGCGGCGGTGAACGAGCTCACACGGTTAGTCTTCCGATCTTTGCGCGACTCAGGTCGAGGGAAAGGCAGGTGAAAGGCAGTTCGAGAGGGCTGGGCAGCGGCAAGCGGGCGACAACTCACCTCGTCCGCCTCAAGTCCGTCCCTCCCGCTCCCGAGCGCCCGCTTCAAATCCTCCTCCTTCACGAACCCGCTCTCATCTTCATCAAAGCTCGCAAACGCCGCGAGCAACTCTGGCTCGGGATCGAGCGGGGAGAGGTGCGAAGCGAGGAGGGTCACGAAGGCGGTAAAGTTCAGCGGGGCGGAGCTGGAGGGGCCTTGGGACGCGGTCGCGAGGAGGGCGGAGAGCTTGGCGGGCGTGATGGGTTGGCCTGCGGGGGCGGAAACGTTCGGAAGGGGATCAGCCTGGGTGAGTCCTGGCTTCTCGGGCGAGGTTCCCACGAGCCGCGCCGTACCGAGCGAGGTCAGCAGACCCTCGAGGTCTTGCTTCGAGATGATTCCGTCTCCGTCTTGGTCGCAGAGCTGAGGCACGAAAGGGGAGGCACGAAAGGGGAGAGAGCAGGTCAGGACTTCCGTCGCCATCGTCGTCCGGGGGCAAAAGAGGAGGGGGGACGGACATTGAAAGCCTCCCGGAACACCTGTACTTGCTGCGGCTGTCGGGTTCGGAATCCCCGCAGTCAGGTCAGATCTTGATCCACTGTAACACGGCCGTAGCGCCTGTATCCGGACGGCGGGACAGCAGGACGTACGTCAAAGACCTGGTACGCCCCGCTCGACTCGCGCGGATGGCGGCGGCTGGCCTTGGCGTTCGACGTGGCGGAGGGGCGGCCCAGGCCAATGTCTGAGCTCAGGGTGGCCATGCTGCAGATACTGCCGCTGGTATAGAACCGGATGCAGTTGAGTGAGCGATCTTATTGATGAGAACGGGCGACGACAGACGAGGCGGTGCGAGCGGCCGCAACTCTCTCAGCTACAGCCTCGGAGTAGTCCTCGGAGCTACCTTAACTATCCTCTCGTGTTCAGGGCCTAATTCGCTGGTTCGTAGCCCTCCACGCCGCCGCTTCTTCATCCCCGCTTGACGCGTCCACAAGCGCGTCGCAACGCGCCGCAAAATCTTGCCGCACGCGAGCGGAAGTTGCAGTCGCTCCTGACCGGCCTGACCCACGAC
Organism: Rhodotorula sphaerocarpa; assembly: GCA_024713535.1. Classification (NCBI taxonomy): domain Eukaryota; kingdom Fungi; phylum Basidiomycota; class Microbotryomycetes; order Sporidiobolales; family Sporidiobolaceae; genus Rhodotorula; species Rhodotorula sphaerocarpa. The sequence continues at coordinate 242,840 of JANIBP010000004.1, read as the reverse complement.
CAAGCGCTTCCCAGCCACACAGACAGACAAGCAACAGCTCTGTGACGCGCGAGCGAATGAAAAGATCTCCTGCCCAAACCGCCGAATCTGCTCCGAAGCGACACCACCCCGACGCCGAATCCGCCATGTCCGCCAGCTTCCTCGTCCAGCGCCTCGTGCAGCACGCTCAGCTGCCCACACGAGGCAGCGCTCTCGCAGCCGGCTACGATCTCTACTCGTGCGCCCCTCCTCGTCACCGTGCTCCTACTTCTCGCTGACCCTTCTCCCGTCCTTCTGCAGCGCCGAGGACAAGCTCGTTCCGGCACAGGGGAAGGCTCTGATCAGTACCGGACTGTCGATCGCGGTGCCAGAGGGAACCTATGGTCGCGTCGCGCCGAGAAGCGGACTCGGTGCGTTCCCCTCCCTTCCTCCTGAGCGGTCGCATCCCTCGTCCCAACGCTGACGCTTCATCCCTTCGCATCGATCATTGCGGACGACAGCCAGCAAGCACATGATAGACACGGGAGCGGGCGTCATCGATGCCGACTACCGGGGCGAGGTCAAGGTCCTGCTGTTCAATCTCTCGCAGACCGACTTTGAGGGTGCGCCTCCGGCCCTCCGAGCTGGCTTTTCGGCTCGATCCACTGTCCCTTCCTTTGTGTCAGGGCTCCGAGACTGACTCTATCGCGCTCCACTCCCCTTGCTGCTGCTCCTCGAAACCCGCTCGCCGTCCGCCCCGCCCTGCAGTCAAGCAAGGCGACCGCGTCGCGCAGCTCATCCTCGAGCGGATCGTCACCCCGGAGGTGCAAGAAGTCGACAGCCTCGCTGAGACGGTCCGCGGCGCCGGCGGGTTCGGCTCGACGGGAGGGTTCGGAGTGGCGGCGGCGGCCCCGGAGGCGGCGGAGGCATCGACCGGAGATGTCGAGGGGCCCGCTTCCAAGGCATAGATGTAGCCCTGCATTTTCCTCGATCTTTCTGTGATGAGTTCCATCTGGATATGCTATGTTCAAAGGAAATGAAAGTCAGCAACAGCGCGGAAGCAGCGGAGCGCGTCTTCTTCACGCCGCGACGCGTCTCGACTTTTTGAGTCTGCCGTCTTTCCTCACCGTACAAGGGTCATGCAGTCACGACAGCCACACCAGAACGGCGCAGCAGCCAACCGAAAGGCGAGCGGGAGCGGCGGCGGCGGCGCCTTCTCGGTCGACAACTTGTGCGCACTCCTTCCTCCGCTCGGGTTGGCCGCGCATCAGCCGCCGCCACTGACGCCTTACACCCACTCCACACAGGTTTGCCATCGGTGCCACCGATGCTACACCCAAGCGTCCACGCCCGGCCGGCGGATCCTCGGCGTCCGCCGCCCGCACCTTGAACGGGACTCCCGCGGCAGGTCACCACTCGTCGTCATCGCCGTCCAAGGGAGACTTTGTCGGCCGGACGGCTGGCCCGGGGCCGAGTCGGCTCGGCGGGGCACTGGGAGGATTTGACGGGTCGAGTCCGGGAACGCCGGCGGGGTGCGTCCCGATGGCTGTTGCTGCGCGACTGAGGGGTCTCAGGCTCAGTGGGAAGACACTGACTCCCCTCCCTATAGATTTTCGTCGCCGGCTGGAGGTCTGTCCCTCCCTGCGACGCCAGCGAAACCCCTCGTCCCCTTCTCCGCGCGCCCGATGCGCCTCACCGTCCAAGAATCCCTGAACCCGGAACTGCCGCTGCCGACTTCGGACCAGGTCCTCTCGACCCGGCAGCGCGTCGCATTGCAAGCGAATGCGGACCCGCAGGACTACGCGTACCGGATCGCGTTCGAGCGCGCTATGGAACGGAGTGAAGGTGCGCGTGCCTCTCCGGCCCCTTGCGCCGAAAGCTTTGCCAACTGATCGCCAACTCGTATATCCCTCGCGGCGAGGTCAGTCCTCGACTCGCTCATCGACGAAGCGGCGCAAATTTTCAAAGACTACTACCAGATCGAAGAATTTGGCGACCCGACGGTTCAGTCTCAGGTCCGGCAAAGGCTACCTCTCGCTTCCTCCGAGCATCGCTGACACAACGTGCACGCGCAGGAGGAAATCCTCGTCGTTGGGCGACTGTGCCCGGAGACAGACGCCGCCAAGATGACCGAAACCTCGACCTGGCTCGAGTCGTCGCGCATGCTCGGGTCCGGTCACCGCGTCCTCCTCAAGTTTGAGCCGGACATGAAGATCCGCGGTGGGCCTCCGGGCGCGGGAGGGATCGGATTCTTCCCCGGGTGTCTCGTCGGGTTGAGGGGGCGGAACGGAGGCGGCAAGCTGTTTGCGGTCAAGGAGGTGTTGATGGTCCGTCGCGCCTGCGTGTCTGCGCATCGTAGGAGCTCAAGTCACTGATCATCTCTCTTCTGCTCGCAGCTGCCACCGATCGATGCGACCTACACGGCGCCGTCCGAGCTGCTCGAGCGGCAGTACGGTTCCGGGCCGAAACAGCTCGGCGGCCAGCCGATGAGCATCCTTGTCGCGGCCGGACCGTACACCCTCGACAGCGATTTGGAGTATGAGCCGCTCGAGGCGCTGGTCGGCTTGGCGATGCAGGAGAAGCCGGACGTGCTCATCTTGGTGCGTGGCAAAGCAGCCCCGTTGATTCTCTGCCGTGACCTCGTGCTGACCTGCTGCCGCATCCGCGGAACAGACCGGCCCGTTCGTCGATGCCTCGCACCCGCTCCTTGTCCGCGGCGAAGTCGACGAGCTCCCGGCGTCCCTCTTCCGGACCCGCGTCTCCAGCAAGCTGGTCTCGCTCATCCAGACGAGCCCGCGGACGCAGGTCCTTCTCATCCCGAACGGACGCGACCTCGTGAACCCGCACGCGGCGTACCCGCAAGCGCCGTTCGTGAACGATGCAGAGCTGGGCTTGCCAAAGGTGAAACGCGACCGCAGCCAGCTCCAGGCAGAACGGGGACTGACAGCAGACGACCTTGTTCCCCTCCGCAGCGCGTGCGCCTCCTCCCGAACCCGACCATGTTCAGCATCAACGAGATCGCGTTCGGCGTCACTTCGGCGGACGTCCTGTGGTCGCTCAAATCGCAAGAGTACTTCCGGAAAGCTCCGGACGTCGAGCCGCCCGAGCCGGGGACGGAGGATCCCCTTGCGAAGGATGTTATGGCCCGCACCTGCCGGCAACTGCTGCGGCATCGGAGGTGAGCAGGAACGAGCTTCGGGTCTCGGAGGCACGTTGCTCCGATGACTGAACCCCGAACGGTTCGCAGCTTTTACCCGGTGTTTCCTTCGCCGCCGCCGTCCAAGATGCTCGACGCGCTCAACTTGGACATGACACACTACGACCTCGTCAAGATGGGATCGGAAGGACCCGACATTGTCATCACGCCTTCGATCCAGAAGCACTTCACGCGGGTCCGTGACCTCCTGATCCTGCCTCGAATTATTCCCGAGTCCAACTGACCCATAATGATCACACCGAACAGATCGTCGACTCGACCATCTTCTTGAACCCCTCATTCTTGACGAAGGCCTCGCAAGAAGCGTCGGCCGGCACCTTCGCGCGGTTGACGATCCACCCGATGGACAAGGAGAACCTGACCGAACTCGCGACGTCGGGCATGGTCGACGTCGGAGGCGAACCGGACGAGCCCGTGGAGCACCGAGTGTGGGAGCGATGCAGGGTCGACATTCTCAAGGTGTAGCGGGGCAGGCTCAGAGCTTCTAATCTCGTCCAGAAGCGGTTCGGTCCTTCAGAGGGCTCCTCCACTCTATAGACTCTATAGGAGAGCATGAATACATTACGCGTACAAACATCGGACAAAGCTCTAGCACACAACAACAGAAAGGCACTTCTATCGCGCGTGGGGGAAAGGGACAGGATGCGATGGGAAACGGTAAACAGGTGTGAGGGGAGGGCTAGCTGGAGCGGGGCCAGTCGTTTCCGTCCGAGGCAGGCGCGATCGTGCCCGCGCCGTGTCGCTCCATGCTGTCGACGGCTCTGGACGCACCGCCGTCAAAGTTGCCGCTCGCGAGCTCGGGGCTCAGCAACTTCTGGCGCGAGTCACCCTCAGCGCCGGCGACCGAATTGGCGCCCTTGCCTTCGCCAGAGATGACTTCGAGGGTGACGCCGTCGCGGAAGGTGTGCGACATCTCCTTCTTCTCATCGGCGATGTGGTTCGCGCGGTAAGATGTATCGGCTCCCGGGTTCGTCGAGTCGATCGTGGCCCTGAAATTGTCGTCGTCGGGGTAGGTGTCCCGGATCTTGTCCACGAGATCGCTGACCTTGTACGGCTTCGTGATGACAGTGTCCATGCCGGCGTCCACCGCAGTCTGCTTCTGGGCGTTGCGGGCGTTTCCAGTCAAGCCGACGATGCGCTGGTGACCGCTCCGCTCGCCGCTCTTCTCAGCTGCGCGGATCGCGCGGGTCGCGGCGAGACCGTCCATGACGGGCATCTGAACACAGCGACAAGATCATCAACCAAGTCCGAGCAGACGCAGCGAAGCGAAGAGCTCACCTCGATGTCCATGAGGATGCAGTCGATCGAGCCGGGCTCGCGGGCGAACAAGCGATCGACGCCCTCCTTGCCATCGCTCGCGAGGATGATCTCGGCGCAGCCTTCCTTGTCAAGTTGGCGACGTAGGACAGTCCGGTTGATCTGATTGTCCTCGCAGCAAAGGACCTTGTAGCCACTGAGCGGCTTGTTCTCCGCACCGTCCTTGCTGAGGAAGACCGTCGGTGCGGCGCCACGAGCGGCGTTCGGCGAAGTGATGCCTTCGATGACGGGGACGTCCGTCCGAACGTCGGGAGCACCAGGCTCGACGGAACGGGCAGTGATGAAGCAGCGGAAGATGGAGCCCTTGCCGACGGTCGAAGAGACTTCGATGCGTCCCGCCTGCAACTCGCAGAGGTCTGCAAGTAAAGACAGAGCATGTGAGCGATCTTCCTCCGCCCATCAGTAGGGGCTGCATTCACGTACTGCGAGCGATCCAGAGTCCCAGACCCGAACCTCCCCAGGTGGTGTGGGTGAAAGGCGAGGCTCTGCGAGGACGAAAGAGCGTCAATACAGGTCGTTCGTCATGATGTGATTCGCCCAGCTCACTGCATGAACTTGGCGAACAATCGGCCGGTCTCCTCCTTGGTCATGCCGGGACCCGTGTCCTCGACACTGAAGAAGAGGTAGATCGGCTTCTCCTTCTCGATGTAGTATTCAGTCTCCTCAGGCGGGATGAGCGGAGCGTCGCGATCGGGAGGCTTGGCCGAAACCTCGGCTGCGAGGGTGACAATCCGAGTTTCGGACTTGGCGGTGAAGCGGATGGCGTTGCTGAGGAGATTGACCAGCACTTGAGTCAAGCGCGCTGTGGAATGTTCATCGGTCAGCGAAGGGGAACAGGGGCAGAGATGGGCGCGCATCGGCACTCACCGGGATCCGCAAAGACGCGGGCACGCGGGCCGAGGCGGGTGAGGGACGAGCCGATGACGAGCTGGAGCTCGATCGACTTTGTTCGGCACTCGTTCTTGAACATGCGGAGAATGTTGCGCAGGCTGGTCGCGAGGTCAAACTCGATCGGGGTGACCGAGTACCGGTTCAGCTGCAGCTGGGCGAGGCCGAGGATGTCGTTCGCGATGCGTTCTTGAGCCATTCCGCACTCGGTGATGGCGTCGAGCGCCTCAATGTCTTCTTCGAGGTCGTGGATGGCAGCCTCGCCGAGCTGCTCGGGCAGCAAGCTCCGGCTCTTGAGGTTGAGGAGGGTGGTGCGGATCGAGTTGAGCGACGTCCGGGTCACCTCGGCGTTCTGGAGCACTGCCGAGATCGGATTCCGGATCTCGTGGCTCGTCACGTCGATGAGGAGTTCTTGCTGCCGCTTCTCCTCGACGGCGACGCGCGTCCGCTCCTCGGCTTCCTCAACATCCCGCTTCGCCCGGTCTTCCCGCTCCTTGGACAGCTTGAGAAGCTCTTCTTCCGCTCGCGCCTGAGCCGTCATGCTGTGAGAAGCAGATGGTCAGCTATCGAGTCCAGCCCCACAGCCGAGACGACTCAAGGACGTACTTGGTCACGCTGGCGATCCATCCCGTCGCCTTGGTCGGGTCCGAGTTGTTCGGCACAGCTTGAGTCAAGCACGTGTCGCCGTAATTCCAGCGGAAGCGCGCCGAGAAGGGCTCGACCCGTTCAAGGGATCTGGGAACAGAGGTCCAGTCAGGACTGGACGGCAAACCTCCGAGGGAACAGATAAACTCACTCGGCCCACGCATCGACCACCCATTTCCGGTCGTCGGCGTGCATGGCGTCGACCCACAGCTCGGGAGGCTGATCCGGCTTCAAGCACACGACGTCGTACCAGGCCTTGTTCGCCATCAGGATCTTGCCCTTGCGGTCCGTCCGAACGAGACCCACCGAGGTGGTCTCGGACATGAGGGCGAGTTCGTTCCGCAGCTGCTCCTCGCGGAGCATCATCGCGGTCTGCTTAGCCTTGTGCTTGTTGATGCTGCGCGCGAGTTCGGAAAGCGTCAGCGGGAAGAGAAGTAAAGCACGGAGTGATGGCGGGCTCACTTGACAAGGTAGCCGGTGTAGCCAGCAAGGACGCCGTTGACGATGGCGGGCTCGATCACGCAGGTGCACCACCGGTCGCCACTGCCGTCCGGCATCCACCGGAACTCGTACTCGTCGCGCTCGATCGGCAACTCCTCCGCGATGCGGTAGTAATGCTTGACGACCTTCTCGCGATCCTCGTGGTGGACGCGCGACGGCCAAGAGTCGTTGTTCTCGCCGTGCTCGAGGCCGACCGTTTGCCGCCACTTGGGGTTCGCCTGGGTGATCGCGAGGTCGCGGTTGACGCGGAAGCAGCCGACGGGTGCGTGCCACAGGGTGTACGCCATACCGTGCAGCGATGTCGGGTCGAGCGCGCCTTCGATAGAGACTTCAACGTCGCCGATGGGTTCCGTCTCGACCGGCTTGCCGAGTCGTTCGCGGGCCAACAGGACGGAAACCGGCAAGCGACTCGCCTCGGACAAAGCGGAAGAGCCGACTGAGCCATCAGGCGTCTCAGATCGCGAGGGATCGGCGATGTCCTCGTCGTCGCGGTCAAAGTCGGGCGCGTCCAGGTTCTCGAGGTTGATCCCGTCGTCGAGTTCCATCTTGCCCGCGATCGTCGACGCTTCCTCCCAGGCCGCAACGCCCTCGGCGCACTCGCGCTGGACCATGGCGGCGGCGTCCTCCTCCGCAGTGGCTTGATTGCCCGCGGTCGCATGCGACGAAGCCGAAACCGCCGAGCCGAGGGGCATCTCCCTCACGTCCCGGTCCTCCTCCTCCGTGGGCCCAATCCCTCCGTTCGCGACGAGCGAAGACGGCAGCTGAGTCAGGATGGTGATTCCGAGGTCGGGAAAGACCGTCCCGCGCCAATGCGTCTTGGAAAAGTTGACCGAGGTGGCGAGCTGAAGCGAGATCTGGCGCGCGTGCCAAGACGTCGTCGCGGCCGTCGACGTAGCTGCCGTCGAGTTGGACGAGACGGACGTCCGGCGCGAGAGCGAGGTCGGCGCGGACGAACTAGGCGAACTGCCGGACGGCTCCGTCGATTTCGGGGCTTGCTCGGCTGCGGCGGCGACGTTCCCGAACGGGAACGAGCCTGGGCCGTCGCCGTTCGCCTTGGCGGCCGCAAGCGTCGTTGCGAGAGCCGGCGAGCGCAAGCCGGGGCTCGGGAACGGCTTGGTCGAGTTCTGACGTTTGATCTGCGGCAATTGCGGTGCCGAGCCGTTGCTGGGGACCGGACTCGCGAGACCGGCGGTGTGGTGGTGGTGATGTTTAGAGGTGATGTTGTGGATGGCTTCCTCGGCGCCGGTGGTGAGCCAGCGGCGGAGTTTGACCTGGTTGCGCTCGTTCAAGGTCTCGGAGAGAGAGGCCGGGGTCGCCGGCACCTCGGTGGCCGCGCCGTTGAACCGATGCGCCGCGCCGCTGCCCTGTTGCAGGAGACTGCGCATGGCGGGGTTCTCGTAGACGGGCGCCGCAAGCTTCTCGAGCGAGTTGGGCTTGATCGGCTCGGTGAGGGACGCATGCGCGAAAACTGCGGCCGGCATGGGCTGGTCGACGAGGTACACGGCGAGGTGCGCAGGCAGCCAGCCCTCGGCCAGAGGGGTGCAGCTCGAGTGTCCAGACTCGGATGCTGCGCGTGTATGGATAGGCGGCGGAGCCTGCGCCATGGCGACGGGCGACATGACCAGCGTTTTGTCGTCGACCTGAGCGGTCGAGACGGGGGCGGGAGACGGCGTTCGCTCTAGCGATTCCAACGCGGCTCGGTGGACTGCTGGGCGGTACAAGTGGGTGGTCGTCGTGTATGTGAGAGACCCAGGCAGCTCGCAGGTCAGCAGGAAGTGTCCTGGAGTCTGCTGCACTCGGCCGTGACGAAGCGACCCAGGACCGACCGGGGGAACGGATCGGCGTGCAATCGCAGATCTAAGCCGGGGAAGACAGGGGGCAATACCAAGGCGATCACGGGCTTCACCGCCGCCGCGCGCGCTCGCTCGACGCACGCGCGGCGTGGGCAAAAGGGCCGCCCATAGGAGGCAACTCATTCACCGGCCGCCTTGCCGGACCTCCAATTCGCTGCAGGCAGGCAGCCGCTGCACCGCCCGCACTGCCGGAGCAGGCAACACCGCACAAGCCTCGGCTCACGACTCCCATTCGAGCCCGGCTCGCCCAGCACGGCAACAAGAATGCATGCTACTTCTGTTACACAACATGAACATGGCTTGCTGTAACACTCGCCCGCCTTCCAAACCAGCGTCACGCCGCCCGGTCGTACCCGCGCCTGAGCCGCTCCTCCGCTTCGCGCTTCTTCACCCGCTGGTCTCGAACCGCCGACCCTCCGTAAATCCCCGAGGTGTAGCCGCCCGTTCTCGCCGCCGCATACCTTGACGCATAGTACTCGTCAATTCGCTCAAAGTCTCTTGAAGCGCGGACCTCGAGTCGCTGCTCGGCTCCGCGGTCGACTAGCGCCGAGGGCGGCCGGACCGCTGGGCCCGTGTCAGCTCGTCGCAGCCCACTGGGACGAGTGTCATTCGCTGGCAAGGAGGTGTCGAGCGGCGCGCTCGGCGATCGGACCGCGGCGAGACCCGACGAGCCTCCGGGTACGTCGAACCCGCGGATCACGAGCGGACCCGGCGAAGGGGCCCGCGCCGTCTTGTCAGCCTGAGACCCGCGCGCTGGCGAAGGAGAGCGATGTGAAGGCGCGGCGGGTCGAGACGGCGGCGAACGAGGACTCGGCGATGCGGCGCGGACGAGACCGCCCGGAACCGGCGACGGTGATGTCGCACGAGATGTCGCGCCCCCACCCCTCGATCCAAAGAGCCCACCTCCTCCGCTGCCCGCGTGCGACGTCGTGGTGATCGGGCTCAAGCTCGGTACGGCGGCGCCCAGCCTCGACGAGGTCTTGAACCCCGGCGGCGCCGGACTCGACGGGCGCAGGGACGACCCCGACAAGCGGCGCGCGAGCTGCGGGATCGTCCCGGACGGCTTGCGCGCAGCAGTAGCGGACGGAGCTACGCCCGGCACCGAGCCGCGGCGGTCGAGCGTGTACCGGAGCTCGGGCGACTGCGCACGGAAACCCTCACCTGCGGTTGCGGACTGGCTCCCCAGCAAGCCCGTGTAGGTCGCGAGGGACGACAAGCGACGGTTCGATGACGGCGGAAGCTTACTGGTTGAGCCGAGGCGGGGCGAGACTGGCTCGGTGACTCCGGCGACGGACGAACGCCGAAGCGAGGGGGAGCGTCCTCTCGGTCCGCCGCTCAAGGCCCCGCTGCCGTCTCTGCCCGTCTCGGTACGGCTCAGCTCGCCCGCCGCTCCGAGCGCGGATATACCGACAAAGGAGCGAGACGAATCGCGCCGGGCGCCGAAGGGCGACGGGGGCCGGCCGCGACCGCGCTCCTGGTCCTGGACGAGCGCGCGCAGATCGCTGTGCTTGACCGCCTGAGCCAAGGCCGACTCGTGTCGCCCGTGCGAGGCGAACTCGTTGCCGGAGGAGAGGCGCGCGCGGTCGCCGGTCGGACGCGAGCGATGAGGTGAAGGCGGCCGAGCGACGGAGGAGGGTCCGATGGCGATGGGCTCTGGAGACTGTCCTGCTGCCGCGCTGTGTCCGGACGTACTCGCGTGCATGCGGCTGCGCTGTCCGTTCCCACTCGCGACGACCTGCGGCGAGCGGTCCTTGCCGGTCGCGGACAGGAAAGAGCGCCCGACCATGGTGGCGGGGCTGACTGCGGCGCGGGCCAGACGCCCTCGGAGCGCAGCGGCTTGGCGACTCCCGGTCGCACTCGCTGCTGAGCTGGACGTGGCTGCCTCGACCGAGCTGCTGCTGCGCGTTGCTGCCGGCGGGGTGGACACGGCGGTTGGCGAAGGCAGCTGCGGACGCGGCCGCAGAGAGGTCGGCGAGGGCGGCGGCGAGGTGCAGGGCGAGGTCGACGACGTGGGGATACTCGCTAGGCGGGGAAGGCGAGGCATGCACAGCTGCAGCGTCGCGGCGGGCGTTGCGACGGATGTCGAGCGAGGACAAGGGAGGGGGGACAGGGAGGGCCGACGGTTTCTTTCGGCACAAGCTCCTGCCGCGGACGAGGGTCGCCGGCACGGTTGAATAGGGTGCCTGGCTTGGTCAAGGATCACCTGACCGCTTTCCTGCTGCAGCGCGCGTTGCCGGGGTGCTTGCTCGCTCTCGAGCCCACTCGCTCGGTCGCGTCGCTGCTCGAGCGCCACCCGCTGCCCGCTTGGCTGCTCAGGAGCGCCGCACACTGCTCACAGACGCGTCTTTCCGCTCCTGTGCGGGCTTGACGCTTTCACACGACCGGCTCTGCCGTTGGCTCGTGCTAATGGTGACGGCTAGAGCGCGTCTGACCGCTGTCGTGACTTTCGCCCACGGCCAAAGTCAATCACTCCGGACAAACACAAGCCCGACGGTCTGTGCAGGTGCCCAGCTATCGAAGCTAGCTTCGGCCTACCGGCGGTCAATGCGCTTGGACCGACAGGAGCCCTGCTCTTCGGCCCGACTTTGCTCTTCTTCCCGGCGCCCCTTGCCTTCGTCGCCGCTCAACGCCGCTCCTGCAGCGGTGCTATACCAGTACGGGCCCTGCAGACTCTGTGCGCTCTTACTGTACGTCCCCCTCCCGCTCCAACCTGACGAACGCTAGGCGACGCTCGCCTGTGGTGCGAAACGCGCTTCGTAGGGCTGCGTTCCGGTCATGGACCCGCCCCGGACAAGAGCGCCGGTTACTTCTCACGGTTACGATGACCTGTAGGCACTCGTTCCCTCTCGGACCAACCTTGTCCGGCGCAAAGAGGGTACGTCAGAGGCGGTCAAACCCTCAGGGTGTAGAAGAAATTTCGGGTCAAAGAGAACCAGCTCTGCTCGGAACGTCTCTGTGCAGCAATTGCTTGATTTAACAAGACAGGCTTTCCGAGAGCCTTCATGATAAGGCGCCGCAGTGTACATAGAAGAGGATGCCGAGTGCACAGTCCCCCCTGTTTTCGAGTCGGCGGCCCGGGAGTGGAGAGTGCGCCCACTCGACCTTCTCCTCACCGCACCACACCGCTGTACGTAGCAAGCAGAGCGCTGTATGTACTACTAAGCCCCTAAGAACGCCCCCTGACCTGCGCCGTCCCTGTCCGCAGGCTATAACGTCCAGAATGTCGGCTCCTCTCGCTGTTCTCGCCATGGGCAACCCGCTCCTCGACATGTCCGTCTCCGAGGCGCCCGAGCTCCTCGAGAAGTACGGCCTCAAGAAGAACGACGCCGTCCTCGCCGAGGGCAAGCAGAAGGAGATGTGCGGGCCCTCTTCCTCTCCGACACGCGCACTCCAGGCGATTGCGTTGGCTGACTCTTCGGGACCGGCTACAGCTACGCCGACCTGCAGGAGAACTACAAGGTCCTGTACGTCGCCGGTGGTGCTGCCCAGAACGCGGCCCGCGCTGCTCAGGTCAGTCTCGCATCTCGCCCCTTCTCGGCCAAATGAAGCCAGTCTAGACCTCGCTCGCTCACTGCGGTCGACCTTGCTCAGTACGTCCTCCCGACTGGCTCCACCGCCTACCTCGGCGCCGTCGGCTCCGACTCGCTCGCGGACCAGCTCCGTGCTGCCAACGACCGCGAGGGCCTCCAGTCCGCGTACCAGGTCGTGACCGACAAGCCGACCGGTGCCTGCGCCGTCATCATCACTGACCACGACCGGTCAGTTTCCCGATCCATTCGCTATGAGAGAGCCGGACTTGTGCTGACTCGGCTTCCCGCTTCGCAGTTCGCTCTGCACGGAGCTCGGCGCCGCCGAGTCCTTCTCGCCGGCCCACCTCGACAAGCCGGAGATCAAGGACCTCATTACGCGCGCCAAGTCCTACTACCTTGGTGGCTTCTTCCTGACCCACGGTCTCGAAAGCGCCCTCAAGCTCGCCAAGCAGGCGTCCGAGAACAACAAGGTCCGTCTCCCGGTTTCGAGCGTCTTCTCCTGCCCGAGGACTGACCACCCTTCGTCCGCACGCAGCCGTTCGCGATGAACCTGTCGGCGCCCTTCATCCCGCAGTTCTTCAAGGCTCAGGTCGACGAGCTCATGCCGTTTGTTGACGTTCTGATCGGCAACGAGTCCGAGGCCGAGGCTTACGCCGCCAGCCACGAGTGGGACGTACGTGCTGATACCCGCGGACCCCCGCCCGAATCGCCGGGTACTGACTCGCGCCTGTCACACCCGTCGCAGACCAAGGACATGGCCACCATCGCGTCGAAGCTCGCCGAGCTCCCGAAGCAGAACGCCGCCACCCCGCGTCTCGTCATCATCACCCAGGGCCCGTCCTCGACCGTCGTCGCGTGCGCATCCCCGTCCGCCCTCGGCCTCTCCGAGTCGCCCAAGACCTACGCCGTCGAGAAGCTCGCGTCGGCGCAGATCGTCGACACGAACGGTGCGGGCGACGCGTTCGCCGGTGGGTTCCTCGGCGCGCGCCAGCTCGGCAAATCGATCGATGAGGCGATCCAGGTCGGTCACCGCATGGGCGCCATGTGCATCCAGTGCAACGGCCCGAGCTTCAAGTTCCCGAAGGAGAACGTTCTCTAAGCGGGTCTCCGCCACTTCTCTTTCTTATCGCCGTCTCCGGGGGCTGCTGTTGTGGGAAATCCAGAAAAAAAGGACGCTGGGCGTTCAACCGTTGTTCATGTCTAAGACGGGGGAAATAGATCTGTCTGAGCTCAACGCTCGCCTGTCACGAATCAAAGCATTTTTCACCTCCTTCGACTTCCCGCCGCTGCGATCCGCCAAGCTGCTGACATCTTCGTGCTCTCCACTGCACCCGAACAGCTTCTTCCGCAGACCTGACCACGCGTTCCCCACGCTCGCGGCCTCCCGCGGAGCTATCCCAATGCGCTCGCGCCCCTCGTCGCTCGAGCCGCTCTCGCTTAGCTTTCGATCTCCTCCGACAAGCGCGTTCCGGCCCTCGCTGCTCGCTGTCCCTGGCGGGCCTGCTTCCTTTTGTCCTCGAGTCATCTCTTTTCTCCGCCATGAGTTGATGCTTTTCGCCGGTCCCCGACGCCGCTGCTGTCCTGGAGCACCTCTTGCCACTTGACGCGTCCTTGTCGAGGTCGGACATCGGCGCAGCTTCGCGGTGATCAGCAACCTCGTGACTTTCGGTCGGAGGCAGAGTCAGCTGGACGCTCCGCCACCCAGCTTCTCCGGCGGAGACTCTTTACTCTCCCGCCCTTCTCGACGAGAAACTCCTGCAGCCGCAATGTTGCGCGTCCAGCGCGTGCTCGCCGGTGGGACGACGACGGAGGGAGCCGTCGCTTTTGTCGATCGAGACGGGGTCGCGCGCACGTACGAGGACATCAAAGCGGAGCTGGAGGTTGTCTTCGGCCAGAGGGTCGACCTCCGACTTCTCGAGGACAGCGTGCTCGTCGATCTGTATCCGTCTACTTGGGCGGCTCTCGTCGAGCCCGGCGCGACCATCAATGTTGCCGCGGCCGTCGATCTCTGTCCTGTGCTCTCTGGTCGAACTACGCCGGGATGGTCGCCGACGCCCACCCGACGGAAGACGGGGTATTGCGGGCTAGTCGACGCAATATCCTCCGTTCAGAGTCTCGGAGGTCTCGAAGGTGTGACGTCTGTCCCTCCAGTACGAAGTTCCGCAGCGTCTGGGTCTGACCGCGCCTGGCTGTAGACCCTCCTTTGACCCCGAACAGCGACGGAGAATTTCACACTCCTCCCAGCCCGCCAGTCTCCGCTTCGAGCCCCTACCCGTCCCCGCCTGCCTCCCGTCCGAGGAGCGCCGACGAGTACTCTGCGCCTGCTTTGGTCCGCAGGACGGAATCCGTACCGCGCGATGGCCGGACGACCGATGTCCCCTCCGCAACTTTGAACTCTCCTTCGCCTCGCCATGGATCACCGAAGTCTGGCGCGAGCCTCCCGTCTCGCCGCCACTCGCATCAGGACGAAGTCCAGGGCCCAAAGGCCTTTTCCGTGCGAGCGTCTCCGAGCAGGAGTGAAATCGGCGTTGATTGTGAGCGTTACTTCAAGCGCTGACCACCTCGAACGATAGATCTCCTGATTAAAGGCTGTGGTGTCCGCAGTGCGCGCGCTCACTGCGCTCCGGCGTCGTCCCTCAAGTCTGCCGACGCCTGCCGCCCTGGTCCCGTCACCGCTACTCAACCTTCGTTCCGCTTCGATGACATCGATTGCACAAACTCTATACGATCCTGAGCGATCTCATCCATGGCACTGCTGGGACCCAGAGGATTCCCGAAGCGATCAGCTCCGAGTCGCCGCGACGGACCGGCGCACGCCCCGGACTGCGGCGTCAGGCATGCGAGCCTCTCCACCGCTGAGCGCGTCGGCATCACCGAAGACTGGAAAATTCTCGGTCTCCAGCCCGACGCGCTGGCCTGCTACAGACTCTGAATGACCGTAACCGCGCGTTAGGCCGTCCTGTCCGAAATCTGCGGCGGCTTGTCCTTGCTTCTCCCACCCTCTTGCGCTGCTCGCAAGCCAGTTTCCCGCCTATGTTATCTTTTCCCCCCAACCTGCCATATCGTTGAGTATATTGTGCTAGCGCACGTAGTCAAAAGTATAGGACGTCCGAACGATACTCCTGTCGTACGGGCTTGTGGTGCGGCTGTCACGTGAAAGCGATCCCTGCGGCCAACGCTCTATCTCGAAGAAGCCACATCTCCGTGCTCTACAGGCACGGCAGTCGGAACTGCATTAGGCGGTTGCAAGGACCTAAACGGATCCGATCGCCTCTATCGCCGCCTGAACAACCCCGCGCAGCTCCTGGGCGCGCTCGGCCTTGAGCGCCTCCTCTAGCCGTGCCCGCACTGGAGATTCCGCCTGCAACGTCGTGCGCACCTTGGCCCGATCCTCGCCGTCGGGCATTTGGCCAAGGGTCGTGCCGATCACGCGCCAAGTTTCGTAGATTCTGTGCCGAACGCCCGGGTTCGAGTCGCCGAGCAGGCGTACGAGGGTGCTGCGCCAAGCGGGTACGCAGCAGAGTGCAGTCGATGTCGAGGGAGAGTACACGAGGGACGCCAAAGCGCCGGTCGCAGCCAGCTGAGTGGGCGGGTCGGGCGACGAAGTCAAGGCGACGAGAACCTGGAGCCGAGGCGAAGGCGCGCTTGCTGCTGAAGTCGCCGATACGGGAGGCTCGAAGTATTCGATCGCGGCGTCGGCGGCCGTGAGGTTACAGACGAGCTCGGTCGCGGCTCGACAGACCATCTTGTTCGGGCTGAGGAGTCGCTCCTCGACGGCGGTCAGGACCAGCTCCTCGGGCCGGTTGCGAAGTTTCTGCCGCACAAGCGCATCCGCCAAGCTCGGATCCAACGACGCGACGTTCGTCAAGGCCATCAGGCACTCGAAGGTAGCGAGCAAGCTGATGCCTTCGCCGGCTCCGAGCGGGAGCGTCAAGGCCGACGTTGCCTCGACAAGCAAGGGCTCAGCCGGCGTCGGACCAAAAATAAAGAGGGGTTTCGCCGTGATGAAGAGTTTGGCGAGCGCTTGAACGGCGTCGACGTCCTGAGCCGAGAAAGGTGTCGGAAGGTGGCGGATAAGGGACAGTAGGAGGCGAGCAACTCCGGCCTGGAGTAGCTCGCCGCGCAATGCCTGAGGCGTGACGAAAGCGTGCAAGATGCTGGCTGCCGAACGGCGCACGGGGACTGACGGCGACGTGCAAAAACGGCGCACCACGGGAATCGGGGACGGTTCCAACCGAACGACGCGAGTGACACGAGCTTCGACCGCCTCAACAGTCTCGTACGCGAGCTCCTCATCTTCCCGCCCTGCTGCAGCAGCGAACCGCTTCAGCTGCTCGAGCTGCTGCGCCTCTTCGCTTTGGCTGCGCGGCTCCGGGAACGCCGAGAGTTGTCGCAGGAGGGTCGCAAAGGCGTAATCGCGCGCGCCCGTCTCGCTCGAGGGCCGCTTATCAGAAGCGATCAACCGGAAAAGCAGGCGCAGGAAGTCGTTCGAGGAGGCGATGGCTTTGATTGGTGGGGAGGGTGTGAGGGTGAGGAAGGCGAGGGCCTCGAGAACGGGCAGAAGGATCGAATCTTGCTCGACGGGTGATCCGGTCACTTGGCCGTCGCCAGGCTCGAGTGTGAGCCCGATCTTGACGAGCCTTCGAGCGATGCCTTCTGACGTCCGCGCAGATGGCTTCTTCGGCGCGGCCGGGAGTCCCGTCGTCGCAGCTGCTTCGCTGCCGAGTCGAAGCTTCACGACCGCCGCGCCCGCCGCCGCGACCAAGCGGCGTCGTTCCGGCACGATCGGGTCCTCCGGCCCCCCGAGCAGACTCTCGAGCCAGGGCGCGGCGGCCTCGGCAATGAGCGTCCGCACGGATGGATGTGCCGCCGTGGTCGAGAGGAGGTCGACGAGCTCGGTCGTGGCCTGATCCTGCTTCTCCTTGCCTTTGGACGAGGGTCGAGAGCGCGACGAAGACGTTGTCTCGATCGCTTCCTGGAGCGGGACGGCGATCCGCTCATCCTTGACGAGGCTCGCGGCCGCTTCCGGCGCGACCTGGAAGATGGACGAGCACAAGCGGAAGCCTTCGATGAGGTCTTGCGAGTCGGTTCCGCTGAGCAAGCTGTTCAACCGGTCGCGAACAGCTGCCGAGGTCGAAGCGGTGGGGGAAGACAAGCCGCGAGCAAGGGCCGCCAGCGCGAGAGCATAGTCTTCTCCAGTCGTCAGGAGCGCTTGCGAGACGATCCGGACCTCCTCCGCGTCGAGTCCAGCGCGCTCGGCCTTTTGCAAGATCGTTTGCAGGCGTGCCTTGGTCGATGACGAAGCGGAGCCTGCGCCCCCTTCCACTCCCTGTGGTGGACCGAATCAGCTGTGCATCCTCATTCTGAACAGACAATGAGCTGTAGCTTACTTGTGTCGTCATGCTGAGCCTGACGTAGAGGGAGTGTGGTTGGCGGCGAGAGAAGAAAAAAGTCCGATCGCTTTCCGCACAACGAACAGGCCTTGTCGACTTCTCTAGTTCTGGAGATTCTCGTAAAGACTTTGCAAGGCGTCTACGACGACGAGGGATCGCGCTCCAAGTCCAGCTGCTCGACGACCGCATGCCGCTGCAAAGCCTCCGAGCGGCGGCGGATCCTCTCCTTCAGGACATCCTGACCCGCTCGGTAGCCCTTTCGCCACCCTTTCCTCCGGAGGTCCGTCAGTCGCTCCTGAGGAGTGGCAGCCTCCCGATGCCATGCCGCCGCCGTCGAATGGGATTGCGGGAAGAGCACCCGGAGGGCGTCCGCCGCCTGCGGGCTCTTCATCGCCCGCTCGAGGCTCTTCAGCTCCGGCTCCTTCGACCCGCCTTCGAGCTCCCAAGTCGCAGCGATCGGTGCCGCTTCCGAGCGCAGGAACGGCGGGAGGTCGAGCACGCGTCTACGGCGCGGCGCGTTCGGCTCCGTGGAGGATGGGGCACCGAACTCGGTCGCGGCAAGCCCATCGACTGCGGTCGGGAGGTTCGAATGGCCGAGCTGAGCCTGCAGCTGGGACCGCTGCTCTTGCAGCAAAAAGACCCGCAGGGCGTGCCGGCCCCACCCGCGCACAAACGGGGTCGAAGTCGCTTCGTCGGTGGCGCGCGTCGCCGCCTCCCCCGCCCCAGCAGCGTGGTCCCGCGCTTGTCGGCCCTCGAGCTGCCGACCTCGACGGATCTCCTTCGCATACATCTGAAGCATGATCGTGAAGGCATGCGGCGGCAGTACCCATCCGGTCCGGGGCGTGCCGTTGGCTCCCGGTGACCGCGAAATCTCGGCTGCCCAGCGACCGTTGCGGAAGACGCGCTCGGCGAGGCCGATGCGCCCGGCGCAGGAGAGGGCGTAAAGAAGAGTCGTGTACAAGAAGGGGGTCCGGCCGCTGACGTCTGGCGCCCGCACGGGAGGTAGCGGATCTCCCGGCGCCATCTCGTCCAAGTCGTAGTGCAACTCGGGCAGCAACCGGAACACGATCGCATCGAGGTGATCAAAGGACGCCGTATCGGCGAGATGCCGCAGGAAGATCGGCACGGCGTACGGGTCGTCGGGCCGCTGCAGCAGGCGCTCGAGAGTGTCGAGGTCCGCGCCGCCGCCCATCGCGCTGAAGACAATATTCTGCGTCGCCGAGGTCGGGCGTAATCCGCGTTCACCCATCCGCTCGAGGACAAGCATCGCGAGCTCGGGCGACTGCAGTTTGAGGAGCGAGTACGAGATGAGCGTGTTGAAGTCGGCCGCGCCGAACCCCTGCAGGACGGGCAGCGAGTCCCGATCGGGTGCGCGCGGCGCGCCGAGGCGGGACTTGACCGGTCCGAGGTGGATGTCTCGCCGGACCAGGTCTTCGAGGAGCCGGCGCAGGACGTCCTTGATCATGTCGAATACGCGGCGGTGCGTGCGCGCTTGTCGTCGGAGACTCGAACCGGCTTCGAGGTCGCCCGCGAACGGAGCCGGCGGGAAGGTCGCCAAGGTACGGACGAGGTAGGCAGCGAGCGGAGCGAGCGAGGTCGGCACGTCGCGGGATACGAGTTCGTCAAGAGCCCGCGTGAGGGTCGCGACCGCCGCAAGGATCTCCTTCTTCGGCGCCGCTTCGAACGCGCGCTCACGCGCCCTCAGGCTACTCATGAGCCGGTACAGAAGCCGGTCGAGCCATCTCCGCCCCGGCCGGTCGCGGCTTTGCCTCACTTCGTCGAGATAGTCGACCCAGAACTCGGCGGCGAGGTCGACGCGCTGCGCGTCGAGGGCGAGCTGGAAGGAGCGGTGGAGCGCTCGACGACTTCGTCGACGTCGGAGGCGCGAGATCGAGTCCGCGAGCTCGAGCGCAGCGGGTCCTGCAGCGGGCGTCTCCTTCTCGACCTCGACGAGGTGCAAGAAGAGTTTGTCAAGCGACGAAGTCGGGACCGATACGGCAGGGCGGATGGAGAGCGGCGCGAGCGGGTCAGACGCCTGATTTTGCGGGACAGACAGCGGCGGACGCTGGTTCCGTCGGCCGGACCACGCCGCCTCTGCCACCTCGCGGTGCTTCGCCTCCCATACCTCGAGCTTGGGATCCCCTCCCCGCTCCCTCGGCCGTTTCGGCAAGCGCGTCCTGACTTGCACCTTCTCCTTCGCCTCTGGTCGATTCGAAGTCCGTCTCCGCTCATCCGCGACGAGTCGCTCCCATTCGAGCGCTCCCTGCTGCTGCTGGCCTCTCAGAGTGGCGTTCCACATCAAGGAGTCGAAGCGGAGGGAGTGTTGTGCGATGGCGACGGCGAGGGGAAGGAGGTGTTCGCGGATTCGGGGGTCGGTGGCGGCAGGAGCAGCGGGGTCGCGGAGCAGGCGCAAGATGGAATGGAGCGCGACCGTCGCCGGGAACCGCCAGACCCACGGGACGGGGCGCAAATTCGATAGGACAGTGTAGGGAGAGGGCGGGTCGTCCGGAGACGGGAGGTGGATCTCGGGTTCCTCGTTGACGAGGCGGAGCTGGCGCAGGTTGAAGGCCGCATCGAGGGGGTTCGTCTCGAGCTGCTGTCTGAGCTGGGCCGCCAATCTACGCCGTTGATGCAGCGGTGGAAACGGCTGCTGAACGGGGTAGATGAACGGGAACGGTGGATCTGCGGCGGTCCGTTGACGTCCAGCAGCTTCGTCCTCCGCCTCCGCCGCCGCCTCGTCCGCAGTCGCTTCGGCCCGCGTCGCAGCTCCTCTCCGAGCACCAATGACCGGGATCAGACAACTGGCGAGACTGATGCTCCCGACGTGGAAGAGAAAGATGGAAGGGTGGATCGCGAGGCGGAGGGAAGGACGAGCGGCCGGCGTCAGGGTTGCGTAACCGGTCCTGACTTTAAAAGGCTGGCCTCGCCGCACGAGCTGCGGCCTGGTCGCATGTACGAGCAGGCGCACGGCCGGTCTTGCAGGCATCGAGAAGCGCTGAGACGACGGCAGCCGGATGAGAAGGTCTTGGAGGTTCCTGTCGCTCGGGTTGTCAGCGGCGGCACTGACGAAGGGCTCACGCAGCGAATCTTTCGGACGTACCGTTGAACCACCTGAGACTTAGCTTAGCGGCAGTAAGCGCCGTCTTTCGGCCGATTTGTCGTGAGCGTCGAAAAAGCCGACTCGCTCCGAGCAGAGGCCGCCTGTCCGCAGGATTACCGCAGCGCGCTCCCGGTCGAAACCACTGCCTGCCCCAGTAGGCTGCCCGGGCAGCTGTGGGCTCCAGGACACGGTATGGCGGCGGAGAGGCGGTGAACGAGGCGAGCTGCTTCCGCGCCAGCTCTCGCTGGTTCCGATCAAAAAGTCTGCGATGGGCGACAGGTCGCTGCAGCCCGTGCCTAGTCTGTGCAGAGTACAGGCTACCATCTGATGCCGGGAGCGGGCGCCCGCACTGCTCCGGCGGGCCGCAGCACGGACGGAGGACTCGGCTCGCCTGCTCCCCACCAAAATCGCCGACATCGCGCAAATCGCTCAGATTCGGACTCGAGCAGCCTGATCACCGACTCGGACGATCCGAACAGCTCGTCGGGTAGCGCAGCAGGCGGACCGAATCGCTCCGATGACTCCGACTCGGAGGATGATTGGCCGGACCACATGCCCGACGCAGAGGACCTGTTATGGGACCAGCCGCACCACTTCGAGGCCGAAGCCCTTCGGGCCCGCGTCGACGCTCTCGCACACCTCGACGGAGGCAAAGGCGGGCCGCCAAACCCGAAGTCGACTGGTCCCCGCGGTTCCCGCGCCCAGCTCCGCCTCGCAGTGGCGGTCCTCCGCGCTCGGCTCGCACTCGTCGAAGCGGCATACGACTCGCTCGCCCAGGCCCTCCAGGACATCTCGGCGAGCGTACCGCGCTCTACGGCGTTTGAGCGGCCGAGTGCTGCCACCGACCTCGCCCAGTCGAGGTCCTCCTCGTTCGGACTCTTCGTCCCTGCTCTCGCCCGTCTGGCGCAGGACGTCCGGAGGACGCTCGTCGAGGGCGAGCCGAAAGGTCGAGAGTATCGTCGGACGCATATGTCGAAAGAGAGTGCGGCGGCGCACGTCAGACTCAAGCAGCGCTGGGTGACAGGCAAGGGGAAGGCAAAGGCCGGCGACTCTGACTGGAGCTCGGTGGTCCTCGGGCTCGTTGAAAAGGTATCGTGCCTCCCACCGCGACCGGAGTCGAGGAGCTGACTCCCCCGGACCTGCAGCATCCGCCTCCTGAAGCCTTATCCGATCCTCGCTTCGCGACGCAGACGACCGCCTTGCTCAACTCGCTCGAGCAGGCAGTTCTGCCGTCTGCGCTCCCTCGAATATCTCTCGCGGGCTGTGGTCTGGACACTCGGCTTATACGAAGCTGGAAGGCCCTGGAGCGGGCCCGAGACGTTCTCGAATGGTACTTTTCTTTCGCCGTGGGTACGGCGGAACAGGCACGAGCCTGCGCGCGGCAAGTCCTGTACGGGATCAAAGCTCTGGACCTCTCGCGGAATCGCCTCGACGGTGCGTGCTCTGCTTGCGCCCTCAAGCCGCGCGGGTTCGGAGAAGAGCTGACCATGGGGGACCCGTTGCAGACCTCCCTTCCTTCCTCCCGACGCTCTTTCCCAACCTCGACTCTCTCACTCTGTCCAACAATGCGTTCACTCGATTACCTCCGAGCATCACACTCTTCGCTTCGCTCCGCCGCCTCCGGCTCCACGGGAACCGACTCGCCCGCTCGCGGCGGGCCCTCGAGTGTCGCGAGAATCGCCGTCGACCCGCCGAGGCTTCCGGCGATGGTCCAGTGCGCATCAACGTACCGAGGGTTCGGCAAGAGCTCCGTCAAGCGCTCTTGACGCATCCGGCAGCGGCGTTCGTCCCCTCCGGGACTCGCTTACCGTCCCTGTTCTCGCTCTCGGCGGAGCTTGCCCACCTGCACCTCTCGGCCGACGAATGGGAGGGGAACGCAGCTCTGGCGACCCTACCACTCCAGCTTTCCGACGCAATCACCGACTCGTACCACTGCCTGTCCTGCGGACGCTTCGTCCTCCCGACCTCGCCACTCTTCGTCGGGCCCTTCTGGGAGCGATGGCACCACCTCGATCCGGGCGTTTCGCTGCCACGTACGGAGGCAGTACAAGCGAATGTGACAACGCGCCGCAGGCAGCCGCGTGCGGGTCCGAGCGAAGATGCGGCGCACATGCCAGACGACCGAGATCCGCACTCGCCACCTGACGGCCGCCGGCCCGCGACACTCGATCAGCGGATCTGGCTCGCGCTCCTCGCTCGTCCATTTCCGGACATCCGCGATCCACGTTCACCTTCTACCGCAGAGGGTGTCTCGACGCAGAGAAGGCCCGCCGCCGCAAAGCCTCGCGAGTCCTTTCCGCCGACCCTCGTCATCGGCGGCCGCCGCCCCCTCGGACGCGGGTACCGTTTCTGCGCCCTGTGTGCAGCGTGTCACCTTGAGATGGAGACTATCCTGCGAGAGATGGTGCTCGCTGCGGTTGAAGAGGGCGAGGAAGGCGTCGGGGAACGGATCGTGCAGTGGAGGTGTCGGTGTTTCGTCTGTGAGGAGGAGCGGCGAGTCCGGAACGAGCGAGAGGAGGGACACGAAGATGGGACGACTCATGCGACCTCTTCGGTGCTCCGATGGTATCGTAGGAAGGACCCTGTATGAAGTTTAGTTGCTTGAGGGGAGGCGCGCAGTTTGGCAAAAGAGGGGAGCGTGTTGGTGTGAGGCCGCGAGAGGCGGCGAACCATAGAGCCGCTCCTTACAGCCGAGCAACGATGGCAGCCGCCCCGGCAGACGCGCAGCACGCGACCACGCAAGCGTCCACGGCCGCGCACGCTGCTCCCAGTGCGCCCGGTGCCGGCAACGGAGGGAACGGCGGCGGCGCTCCTCGTGCCGTGGGTGACCCGATGTCGACTCGCGTCGACGTGATCAACACGGACGCAGGCAGGATCCTCTGCATCGCAGATGTCAGAGGTGAGGCTACTGACTATCCTGACGGCCCGGCGCGGCGGTTCTGCTGCTGCCCCGAACCCGCAATCCGAACGCGATCACACGGACCCTCAGGGCGACGACGCGGCGTCCCCGTCGCTTATCCGCGTCCGCCTGGGCCGCATTGCTGCCAGAAGCGTAGGCAAGCAATCATGGAGGGCAGAGCGGCATCACGGAACGCCCTCAGAACTACGGAGCGCGGCGTCTCGACGTCCTGAGGTCGGGGAAACCCTCGTATCTTCCTCGTCTGCGGGGCAGAGTAAGGCCTCGGACAAGTCGGACAAGTCGCACGCAACGCCTGGATGCTGATGCGGACGGCATTGGGCCCACCTCCCAGCCGGAACACGCAAGAGAGTCGACTTGGACGCATGAGGCTGACGAGTTCCGTCTTTCTTTTGTCCCTCAGGCAACCTTTCTTCCCTCAATGTGCTTGCCGCTGAACATTCTGCTGTCGCCATCATCCACAGCGGAGACTTTGGTTTCTATGGTGCGTCCCTACGTCCGAAAGTGACGCGCGGGCAGATTTCCGTATCGCTGACACGGGTTCACCATTCTCGCAGAAACGTCTTCGCTCGCGAGCATCTCCGACCGGACCCTGAAACACCTCGTCCAGTACTCACCCCTCATCCCCGCTCCCTTCCGCTCTCAGCTTCTCTCGCCCAACACTTCGCCCGGTCAGATGCGCGACCTTCTCGCGAACCCGCCGCGGAGCGCTTTCCCCGACGACTCTTCGGAAACGGCCCCCTTCGGACTCAGCGAGTTCCCGCGCCTCTTGACGGGCGAAGTGAAGCTCAGCGTGCCCGTGTATGCGGTGTGGGGAGCGTGCGAAGACGTCGCCGTCCTTGAAAAGATCCGACTCGCGCCCGCCTCCCTGCAATCGGTCCCCTCCGACCCGTCCAAGGTCGTCCCCGTCCCGCCTTCGACTGCTACTCGCCCGTCCAGCATCCCCTCGACGCCGCACTCGTACTCGATCCCGAACCTGACGGTCCTCGACGAGGCGACGACGCGGGTGCTCCTGATCGGCGGCGTCCGACTCCGCTTGTTCGGGCTCGGCGGCGCTGTCGTCCAGCACAAGCTGTTTGATAACGGCGCCGGTACGGCTACGATTGCGGGAGGTCAGGGAACCATGTGGTCGACTATGCTGCAGATCGGCGAACTGGTGGATACGGCTCAGAAGGTGCGCCACGTCCCGCTGCTCCAGGTTCGGTCCGATCATCACTAACCCTCATCGTCTTTATACAGGTCTATGACCCGTCCGAGACTCGCCTCCTCATCTCTCACGCCTCCCCCGGCCGCGAAGGCCTCCTCGCGCAGCTCGCCCTCGTCCTCAAGGCCGACCTGACCGTCTCGGCCGGCCTCCACTTCCGCTACGGCGTTTCGTACAACGAGTTCTCGGTGCAGCACGACCCGGACGCGTACCGCAACAAGCTCGAGGCGGCGAGGAAGTCGTTCAATGAGATTTGGGACGCCGTCAAGGGTCAGGTGGAAGGTGTCGTCGAGTGAGTCTCGGGGTCGATTTCGCGATTTATCCATGTCACAACTGACGCTTCGTGATAACGATCTCTCTAGCGAGAGCCAGCGGACACTTCTGCAGAACGCGCTCGCAGTGGCGAACCGCGTTCCGGCTACCAACTTTGTCGGCGGCGCGGCGAATGTCGAAGAGGCGGCTTGGAAGAACTGCTGGAACTGGTGAGCAGTGCATAGTTGCACCCATCAGATGGGCGACTTACTTACCAGCTTTCGGTTTTGCAGGAACCTGCCGGACGCATCCTTCGGCAGTCTCATTCTGGACATCCGCGAGGGCCGCATCGGTAGCGAGATGAAGAGTCAGGGTACGCAGTCGCGCTTGGAAGCATGCTTCACGGCCGAAGAATGCTGACGCGACATATTACAGGCTTCAACTTTGCGTACCGGCAGAACGCTCCGCGGCCGCCTGCTGCCGCCGCCACCTCCGCACCCGCCTCCACTCAGCCTCCCGCTCCTGCTTCGAACCCTCACTTTGCCTCTTCCACTCCCGCGCCTCCCCCCGCGGGTAACCGGCCAGCTGCCCCCACTGGTCCCTCCCCCGCCCCTTCGACCACCCCTGCCGTTCCTCCCGCGTACGCTCAACGACCATTCGGAAACAACGGCGCGAACGGCGCCGCACAACCGCACTCGCGTCTGACGCCGATCGGCAACCACCCGCACCAGCGTGGACCGGGTGGCGGTCGCGGCGGCGGTCGAGGCGGGTTCGGCGCGCCGGGCTCGGCGCTCAACACCCCTGCTCCGGCGACCGCGGCTGCTGCGGGTGCTGCGCCAAGCGGGCCCGGAAATGCGACCAAGCAGGAGAAGGAAGACTCTGCGGCGGCTCCGGGGCAGGGCCAGCAGGCGCCGGCCGCGGCGAATGGGGATGCGGCCCAGACTCCGGCGCCGCAGCAGCGTTCGCAGTCTGGACGGGGACAGCGCGGGCAGAACGCGCACCAGCGCCAGCAGCAGCAACAGCAACAACAACAACAGCAGCAGCAGCAGCAGGCCGCGAACGCTTCCGGTGACAGCACTGCCGCCGGATCCGACTCGGCGAAGAAGCCGGACGCGGCTGCGAACCCTGCCGGCGCGGCAGCTACCGCTGCTCCTGACGCCGGTAACACGACTGGGGCAGAGTCGTCGGCGAACGAGAGCGGACCGCTCTCTCCGGCTACGCCTGGGCCGGAGGGCGCACGCGGCGGGAGGGGGGGAAGGGGTCGCGGGCGTGGTGGCAATCGCGGTCGATCGAACGGCGAATGGACGCGCGGCGCCGGCGGTGGAGGTCGCTCGGGTCGTGGCGGCGGCGGGGACAAGGGGAATGCCGGCGGTGAGGGCGCGTCGACTCCGGGCGGTGGAGGAGCTGAGGGCAAGAAGAACGGCGGAGGCGGCGGGAACGGCGGGGAGGGCGCCTCGGCGTGATGGAAGATGCATCGGGAGCCTAAGCACGTAGACTAGCACAACTCGCATAGCTCGTCTTGTCCTGTCGAGCTTTCCGGATCCCGTCCACAGCCCGCCGTCCTTCCCGCTTGCTTGTGACGGAAACTGCTTCCCTTTGCACTGCCCCGAGATCCAGATTCTCGCTACAAGCCCGCTCACGACGACTGGCCAGTCGTCAGTGCCTCGATTTCGGCAACCGTTTTCGGCAGCCAGGACGGGGTCAGGTTCTCGTACCCCGCCTTGGTGACGAGGACGCTGTCAAGGCATTGTGTCAGCTAGAAAGCCTGCTGTCGAGCGAAAGGAAGTGCCTCACTTGTCCTCGATGCGGACGCCTCCGACGTACTTGTACCGCGCGAGCAGGGCGTGATCGACAAACTCGCTGTTGCGGTGCGGCGCAAAGAGGTGCTCGTTGAAGTAGCAGCCCGGCTCGACCGTGACGACAAAGTTCTCCTCCAGGGGGACGCGCAGGCGCAGGTACTTGAGCAGCGGCTCGGAAGAGCGTCCTTCGGGCAAGCCGCCAACGTCGTGCACGTCGAGGCCGAGGAGGTGACCGACGCCGTGCGGGTAGAAGGCCGAGGTGAGTCCCTCAGAGATGAGCTTCTGGACGATCTCGTCCTCGGAAGCAGATCCGAGCGGGCCCGCCTTGAAGAGGCCGATGCGAAGCAGACCGCGAGCCAGGACATCATGCCTGCCGGAAGACTCCCCGTTAGCCTGGATGTACGGTAGGTCATGCCTGATGCGGTACAAGACTCACATCCGGCGCTGGATCGCTTCCCAGTCGGCGCCCGGCTTGATCATCTCAAAGGCCTTGAGCTGCATCTCGAGGACGATCTCGTAGATCTCCTTGGACTCCTTGGTGAACTTGCCGCCGTTTCCGAGCGGGATACAGCGGGTCACATCTGCGCAGTAATTCTTGTATTCTGCCCCAGCGTCGACCAGGAGGAGCGTCGGGCCGATGGGGAACGGGCGGTCGTTGGCGATGTAGTGAAGCGTGCCGGCTGACGGACCCGCGCCCATGATCGGGGTGTACGCCTGGTTCTTAGCACTACGGCCCATGCGAGTCAGCAATGTACGCCCCGTCCGTTCAGAGGCCGACCACGTACCCCTTCTTCGTGCAGGTGGCGACAAACTCGGCTTCGGCCTCGTTCTCCGAGTTGATGGCCTTGGCGCCGACCAAGCGCATGAGCTCGCGGTGCGCCGAGCCCGTAATTTCGCTCGCCTTGCGCAGGAGCTCAATCTCCTTCGAGGTCTTGTTCCTCCGCGCCTCGTGGAGGGCCTTTAGGAGGTAGTCGGTCGAGTGGGTCGGGCCGTTGATGCTCGCCAGGACGGACGAGGGCGGTCGGACGTTCGGCAGCGTGTGGATCATAGTCGGCAGGCTGCCGTTCGTCGGCTTGGGCGGGTAGAGGGCGGGCGGGGTCCACCCGCGCTGGATCGACGTGAGGTGCAGCGTCTTGGCGAGCTCTTCCGGCGCGGGCGGCAGTCCGCACCACATGACCTCGGCTTCGTCAATCTCGGGGAGCCAGAGGCGCGTTTGGACTTTGCTCGGGTCGATGTCGGCGCCGCCCTCGTGCTCGTACGCGATGGTGAGGGCGCTGCCCGGGACGTCGCATCCGGACAGCCAGGCAAAGTTGCTCTCCTGGCGGAACGGCAGCTCGCGGTCCGTGTCGTGGCGGCACTGCGGGCGGGATTGGGGCGTAAGCAAGGGCAGGTATGTAAAGTTGCGCCGTTCGAGAGAGGTTCGGAGACCACGCGGGGACAAGATTTCGCTCACCTGCGTCGTCTCGCCGATCAAGTACACATCTGTGGACAGGGTCGATGAGCTTAACTAGAGGGAGAGCGAGTTCCTGTACGCTGTACATACAATGGAAGGCAGGCGCGAGCGATTTCGGCTTGCTCAAGCTGATGAGGCGCTGGAGGAGCAGATGCGAGTGCACGAGCGGATACGGCGCAGACATGGCAGCGGACAAGGTAGTCGTAGCGGCGTTCTGTAAGCCTCGTGTAGCTGCTGAATGCACAGAGCGAGAGGGGCAGCGGCGAAGGAAGCGCGTGCACGCAGAAGCAGCGGGGAAGATTATCGGTTTGCCGAAAGCATATGGCTTTCCTCTGCATACTACCCAGAGAGGCCACAGCAGACAGCACACGCCGATACATCGGTGCCATATGATACTGAGCGCAAAAGCTGAGGAAAAGATTGCAGAGACGGGATGCCGAGCAACCTGCTCCGCGGCGACTACCTCAAGCCTCATGCCGCCTTCTGCTGCTGAGCCCGGAGCGCAGCGTGCACCGCGTGCTCCTATCCATCGTACAAACCCCAATGTCAGTGACCACGAGTCAGGTCCGTTCGTTCGAGGAAAAGAACGCACCTTGGCGATCAAGTGACAGCTCTTCTCGACCAAGCCCATCAGCTTCCCAACATCGCTGCTCCACTCGTTCAAGGCCTCGTCGCCCGTCTTCGGCTTGACGAACGTGACCACTCCCGCCGGCCGGTCGATCTTGGCGTACACCGTCTTGGACGTCACGAGGCGCGAGAGGAACTGCTCCGTTTCGGGCGTCGGCAGAGACAGGAACGTCGAGAGGCGTGCGAGCGTGATCCGGGTGTAGTAGCCGGCGACCACGCGAATGTTCTGTAGCGCATGTGCCAGGCACACTTCGTCAGTACCAGTACTTATTCCACAGTGCGCCAGAAGCGACAGAGCCCGCATCTAGAAAGACTCACGTGCTCGACGATCCGGTCATGCAACACCTGCCACCGCTTGTCGCCCTTTCCGTGCTTCGCGTCCTCCTCAATGTCCCCCTCGACGCCGGCCGTGCCCTTCGGCCCAAACACCTTGGTCTGCCGGAGCGCCTCCCCATACAGACCCTGGATGTTGTCCCACACGACCAGCTCGGCGTCGATAAAGACCTTGACCAGATCGCTGCGGACGACGTAGGGCCAGGTCAGCGGGAAGCCTTTCCGCCGACGAGTTGGGCAGGACAAAGACGCACTAGAGGAGGGTGATCTCGCGCAGCCGGTCGTCCTTGTATGTCCGGTTCAGCAGATCGTTCTGCTCGTTGTCGTACGGCGCCAGGACGAGGAAGTAGACAATGTTGCGGAGGCAGGCGGCGGCAAGTTGCGGATTGGACGAGATCGACGGCGAGTCGTACACGGCCCGGTAGTGCTTCGCGACGTCGAGGTACTTGTCGGTGTACAGCGAGTAGAGGATCATGAGGGCGTAGTACCGCAGCTTCAGGTCCTGCGGGAGTTCGAGGTCGTCTCGCGGGTCAGAAGCGGTTCGAGAGGCACATGGCGGAACCATCAGAGTGTCGGCGCACCTCATGGTCGGCGTCCGCAAGCCACTTCAAGTTGATCCGCTTGGCCACGATGGCCATCTTCTCATAGTCCTCCTGCTCCTTGAGCAACCGCATCTGCTCGAGGATAAAGTCGACCTTTTCCCTCCGCTCCATCGAACCGAACGTCTCGACCTGCAGCTCCTGCATGAGCTCCGAGGCGGCGTTGACGTCTCCGGACTGCTCCTTGAGCTGCGAGAGGATGCGGGTAACTCGTGCGCGCGGCACCTCCAGGTAGATCTGTCCGGGGCGGCGCGTGACGGTTATCAGTCCCCATTCGTCACAATACAGCGGAGCAATCGGCCGCCTTGTTGACTTACCTTGCCCTCAGAGATGTCCCTGAGCGTCTCGATCAAGTCCAGCTTGGCCTTGCCCTCGCTCTCCTGCACGATCTCCATCGCCCGGTCGACCATCTTCTGCACGGCCTGCCTCAGCTGGCCGTGCTTCTTGGAGAGGATCTGCAGGTAACCGTTGACGTGTTCGGCATCCCCGGCGGCGTGGTACAGGTCGATGATGGCGATCAGGAGGCGGGATGTGGATGCGAGGTCCGAGGCCTGCGGGTGGGCGCGCGCGGGGCCGTCAGCGGTTCCGCCAGTGCAGTGCGAGCGCCTCTGTAGGAGCACATACATTCCGTGCCTGCTTCTCGAGGACGAGGAGCTTGTCGACGCCGTCCTGCACCTTACCCTCCTGCCCGAGGTCCCAGTGAAATGTCGTCAGCTCTCACCCTGCACACCTCGCTGCGCTGTGACGCACCTTGGCCAGCTGCTGCGCTGTCGGGATCGCCTGTCGGTGCAATGCCGTCAGTCTTGGGTCGTTCTGGGCCGCACAAGACGCTCTCGGAGGGAGCGAGGTCGAGAGATGGAACGTGAAGAACGCACCTCGTCGCACTGCGGCGTAAAGTCCGCCTCCTGCTTCCGCTGGACACCTTCAGAAGACATTCTGGCCGTGTTCTGGCGTGTAGGTATGGAGATTCGGTGCCGTAGAGGGGCAGCGGGCGAGGCGGAAGCGGTGACGCGGCGCACGCTGCTTCCGCGCCAACTCGCATGGGTTACAGTAATCACAGTAAGAACTGGATTACAATCTGTGAATGTCACAAGCGACCATCCTCTCCGCGTCCTCCCCACGTTGGACAGGTGGGCAGAGCAGCTGGAGCTGATCAGATAGCCTGTGATGGGCGGATGGGCGCCGAATCGACCCGATCTAAGGGCTCCGAGGCAGGATAAGCGATAAAATCGGAGCGCTCTCCATGGAGTCCCTCCGGATCGATGGCATCGAGATTGACTTGCGAAAGCAGCATGTATACAAGCAACAGTATGTAGTAGGGGAAGAGAACGAAAACAAGCGGACGAAAGGGGAGGAAACCGCCACCATCCTCCCAGGCTCAAGCCCATCCAAGCGAGATCAAGCACTCCTCGACGTACTCCTCGCCGACCATCAGTCCCTGTAGGAGCATATCATCAGAGAAAGCTCTCGAACGACACTCGTGAGCCGGGACTCACAAGAAAAGCTTTGGCGGGCGCACGCGCGACTTCTTGAGGCCCGGCTCCTCCGATTCCTTCTTGACGCCCTCCTCCTTCTTGACGCTCCCTTCCTTCTTGACCTTCTGCTCGTCCTTCTCTTGAAGTTGGCGCCTCAAAGCCGCCATCTCACGCTCCATGCGGGCCAGCTTGAGCTCGACCGAGGCGTCGGCGGTCGACCCGGTGCCTTCTTGGACGACCTTCTTCTTCTTCGCGGCCGGAGCCAGTGCGGCGGCCTTGTCATCTTCGTCCTCGGCCCAGAGTCCGAGCTCCTCGTCGGACGCGCGCGCCGCCGTCTTGCTCGCGCGCTTGCCGAGCTTGCGACCTTTCGACCCCGACGCCTTGCTCGGGGACGCCCCTCCCGCACTTCCAGCAGACTCCGGCCCGCGCTTCGTCGGCGTCCCGCCCGTCAAGCTCTTCTTGTTCTTCTCTGGCGAAGGGGGCGGGGTCTTCAACCCCGACGAGGGGTGCCACGAGCCGTAGCGGCCCCAGACGCCGGCTTCGTCGTCATCGCAGCAGATGCCTTCTTCCCCCCAGTCCAAGAGGTGCGTGAACGGGTATCCGAACATGTCGAGCTGGTCGTCCCACAGGAAAAAGTCGCTGACGCCGGGAAAGTCTCCGTTTCAATTGAGCGCATCTGTTGCGAGAGACGGGGAAAAAAGGACGGAACTCACCAGTATTCCTCGGCGTTGGCGCACGACCAGAAGTTGCGACCGCGGTTGCCGTTGCGATTCGTCTGGCAAGTGCGCAGGCGAGCTTCAAGGCGAGGGTGCGTGTCGCAGAAGCAGTAAATCTCTGCAGTGGCGTCATGCGGGGGAGTCAGGCCAGTCTGGGCAGCGCAGAGAGAGATGGAGGAGACTCACGACCGAGCGCCCCGAAACAGTGATACTTGAGGTACTTGTTCACGCGCTTCGTGGGCTCCTTGCCCGTGAGCGTGAGGTGCGCCATGGCCGCTTTGGTGCAAGTGGGGAATTGACGCGGGAGGCGAGTGAATCGAGTCCGTGCTCACGGAGGAGGCGCTGGAGCAGCTGCGTGACTTGCTGAATACCTTGCGAGCAGCTCTGGGACGCTTGAACGCAGCTCGCGAGCCGTGCAGCGGCGGTGATGGCCTGAGAAGCGGGACGGAGGCGACGCAGTTTCGTGGTGGCGGTGCAGTCCGCTGTTGAATATAATCTGACAATACAACGGTTTGTAGCTGGAGCTAATGGGCTTCTCCGCAGGAGTCGGACCGTTGGCACGTTGACCACGCCTCTCTTCCCACAGCTTACAGAGCATACTGTGCAGCATGGACGGCTTTATGAACATGGCCAAGCAGGTGAGTCTCTCTCTCATCGCAGCGGCGGGCCCTCGTTCCTCAGCGGGCAGGCCGTCGTGTCGCTGCACGCGCCCCACTTCCGACCCCGCGAACAAGACTGACACGCATCCACACCTCTCTCGATGCACACAGGCCTACGGACAGTACCAGCAGAGCCAGGGACAGGGACACCAGGGCTCGGGCGGCGGAGGTGGCGGCTCCAACCCCATGGACAGTGCGTCACCTATCCTCGCTTCGTCCGACTCTCGGGCCCCCTGATGCAGCAGCCAGGGTTAACCTTCTGCTTCTTCTGCAGTGCTCTCGAGCTTCTTGAACGGCGACCAGGCCGCCTCTCACGCCGCAAACGAGACCGGAGACGACCCCGGCCTTTTCCAGAACGCCGGTCCGTCCTCGTTCGCCGCCCATTACCTGCCAGATTTGCCGAGCTGAACTCCTCTGCTGTTTCAATACAGTTTCGCACATGTCGCAGAATTTTGACGACGGCGAGCCGATCGACGAGCAGGGAACGCAGCAGGCCCACGAACAGGTACGCTTCCTCAGCAGGTTCCGCACGAACAGGACGTTGCCGGTGTTGATGCGATGCCTTTGCAAGGCCTACGGGCAAGGAAACGCCGGTCAGCTCGGAGCCAAGTCGATGGGCGCCGCGGCAGCCATGCAGGCGCTCAAGAAGTTCACCCAGGGCGGCGGATCGACCTCGGGAGGCAACACCCAGAGCGCCCTCATCGGACAAGGTGAGCTCCCTACATCCCTTCTCCCGCTCTCTACTTCGTCTTCAGTCACTCGAAGGGTGAGGCTGACTGTTCGAGCGCCGGTTCCGCCCGCGATCGCCCGCCCGCAGCCATGAGCGAAGCCGCCAAGCTCTTCAACCAGTCGGGCGGCGCTGCCAGCGGTGGCAAGCAGGACGCCGTCAACGGCGCGGCGCAGATGATGATGAAGCTGCTCGTCCAGAGCAAGATGTGCTTCGGGCTCTTCTCTTCTTTTTCCCCGCGGACAGGATGGCTGACCCTGGCTGCGCAGGTCCGGCATGTTCGGCACTGGCGGCGGCGGAGGAGGTGGCGGGGAGCTCATGTGTACGTGCGCTCTCTCCGATGATAGAGCTGTCCTGGGCGGCTGACTTTGCCCCGATGCGGCTCCAACAGCGCTCGCCAGCAAGTTCATGTGATTTTCCCCCGTCCCCACCCCTCCCGCCCCAGCGGTCGATTGCCTCTTTCCACCAGTATGACAACTCTTGCATGTGCAATAAACCGAGTGAGCAGTGCAGAGTGTGCTCGTGGCGAAGAAAGCGATGACACATCACTGGCTTGATCGCTGGCGGATGACCTTCTTCCCGGATTACTCGCGCAAGCGCCTGCGCTTTCAGCCCAGATGAGGCTGTCTTTGCTATGCACGAACCTCGCTAACCCGACGTCCACCGACCCGCACCTTCCCGCTTGCTTCACCTCGGACTCGACCCGCCTCCCCGTCCCGTCCTCCGCCGCTTTCGCTTCCCTCGCTCCTCATGCTCCTCCTCGCCACCAATTCGACCTACCACGCTCTCCGAGTCACACCGATCACCATGGGTCGCCTCGCTGCCATCCTGCCGTTCCACCAGCCAATCACGCGCACGCACAAACGGAACCGGTCCCCCCCTCTGTCGGGGAGTCAGAAGACCGCGCCGCCGGTCGGGCTGGGGCTGGCTTCGGCTTCGGGGCAGGATCTGGCCGTGCCGCCTCGGAATGCGTTTCAAGAGGATGTTCCGCCCCTCCGGCGGAACGAGACTGAGCGCGACGGAGGGGGAGGAGCCGCAGGCGGTGGCGGCGGTGGCGGTGGCGGCGGCACCCGGCCCGCGAGGTGGTGGTCGTGGAGGAAGTGGAAGGCCAAAAAGCCCGGTCGGTGGACTTGTTCCCCGTCGACACGGCTCGCGCTCAAGAACCACCTGATTGCGTGCATGGGCGAGTTTGTCGGGACGGTCTTGTTCCTGTTTCTCGCGCTTGGGACGGCAAGGTGACCAGTTTTCCCGCTCCATCTTCAGAGTCCGGACGCTGACTGTTGCGTGTGGGAAACAGTGTGGCGAATCTCATGGCAACCTCCGTGACCGGGACCGCAGCTTCGAACGGCAAAGGTGCTGCCCCGAACACCTCGAGCCGTGAGTCCGCCCGTCTCGGCCTTCTCAACCTCGCACTCATCTGAACCCGCGTTCGCAGTCTTCTACATCGCCACCGGCGCCGGTCTGTCCCTCACAGTCACGACTTTCACGTTTTCCAGGATCAGCGGCGCCCTGTTCTCGCCCGCAGTCTCGCTCGGGATGGCGCTCGTCGGCGCTTTGACGCCAAGTCGGGCAATCCTGCTCACTTGCGTGCAATTCCTGGGCGGAATCTGCGCCGGGGCACTCGTAAACGTCTTGACTCCTGGTAAGCTGCAAGTCAAGCGCCCAGGCGATCGCGAACGTCAGCTGACGCAGCCCCGGGTGCGCGAGCAGGAAGCCAGAATTACACGACTCGGCTCGGGCCGGCCATGTCGGTCGTCCGCGGGTTGTTCCTTGAAGTCATACTCACGGCTTGCTTGATACTCACCATGTAAATCAGCTTGGGGAAGGTCCGGCGGATTGGACGCGTGGCTGACAGATGGACAAATCCATGCGATGGAAAGCTTCTTTCTCGTGGCGGAAAAGCACAAGGGAACAATGCTCGCTCCAATCGGCATGTACGTCGCGCTTTCCTCTGATCCAGACGTGAGTACCCGCTGACCATCTGAGTCTCGTGCCTCAGCGGCCTCGCTTTCTGGGTGGCGGAACTCTACGGAGGTAAGCCCCCCTTTGTGGCTTTCGACGTGCGCCTCGAGACTAATGCAGCCTCTTCCAGTCTTTTGGACCGGTGGCAGGTGAGTCCCTATGCGATGGTGTACGGGCAGAGGGTGCTGACGGGCAGGTATCGTCAGTCTCAATCCGGCGCGCTCGCTAGGTCCAACGGTCGTCCTGCACTCCTTCCCCAAGTACTTCTGGATCTACATGGTGTAAGGCTTGCCGTACGTCCTTCCGCGTATGAGGGCCCTTGGCCTGACCTTTTTCATACTCAGGGGACCCTGTCTCGGCGCGATCCTGGCCGCAGCGTTCTACAAGCTGCTCAAGTAAGGACCCGCGCAGGAGGATCTTCCTATGAATACCGAGCTGATGATCATGATCGCTCCAGAATCCTGGAGTACGAAACGGTCATCCCGGCGACTCCGGACCCCGCGCACCGCAATGGCGGCGGATCCTCTCCGGGCTCGCGCGCGGCCGCGGCCGCTCACCAAGCCGTCACCGTCCAAGGCCCCGGTCTCGCCGACCTCTTGACGCGGGACCCACCCGGACGACCGCCCTCTGCAGGCGGCCACCAGCATCGTCCCTCGACGTCCGCGAGCGTGCGCAATTCGCAGCTGCAAGAGCGCTTCGACCGGCTCGAGGAGATCATCGAGCAGCTCGGCCGACAAGGGCCGGGGGACTCGCCGGCGCGGGCGATGGTCGACAGCGACGAGAACAGCCGCGGGACGTGGTGCAACCAGCTCGGGCCGCACGCGTTTGAGGAGAAGCTCGACGGGGACGGTTCGGAGGAGGGGACGAGGGCCGAAGTTTCGTCGCAGTTGATCGACATGTTGACGCCGCTCCAGTCGGTCGACGAGGTGAACAAGGTCGGACAAGAGGCGGAGACGCGCAAGGGACAGTAACGAGGGGCGAATATGTGAGGTCCATGTTGAGTAGGCGTTGTAGCGGTTGCCGACGACAAGTCGAAATAGTGCGGTCCTTTACGCGTCGGTTTCACGAGCCGAGCGGACGCGCAGCTCGACAAGCTCGTTTTCCATGATTCTGCGAGATAAAGAGAGGTCAGCTGCGCTGGCCACGAAGCACGAAGGACCAGACTGCACTCACTTGATCCGGTTCTTGAGCGCTTCGTTGTCGCGTTGAAAGCGCTCGCGCTCGCTCCGCTCTTTCTCATACGTCTTGCGCAGCGTCTCTTCCTTACGCTTCGCCGCGAGCAGTAGCCTCGTATTCTTGTTGTGCTCCTTCTTGGCCGCCTCGAAGAGCGACGCGAGCGGATTCAGGGCCTGCTCGAGAGCGGAGAAGGGATCCCCCGGCGTAGGAGCGCTCGATTTGTCGGGCGACACGGAGGCAGAAGTCGTGGCAGAGGTCGACTGCCCCGACGAGAACAGCGTTTTCTGGAGGGCGTGGAAGGGCGAGTCGGGATCGGCCTGGATCGCTGCGAAGCCTTGACGAGCAGCTGAGCGATCCGGACCTGCCGTTCCGTTCTTACTCGGAGTTTGCGGAGACGGCGGGCCGGTGAACGAGTCGAAGCGAGGTCTCTTGGCCGGAGACGCTGGGCCTGCTGCGACGGGGGACTCGGCGTCGTCGACAATGTCGTCTTCATCCTCCCGCCCGACGTCGTTCCCCGGGACATCAAAGTCGATGTCCTCAAAGTCGTGAAGGACTTCTCGCGCCGCGCGTTCGGCGTCTGCCTGACTCCCTCTGACGGGAGAAGTGGATGGGGAAGGAGGGGGACGGCCGGCAGGAGCAGCGGAGAATGCCGGCGGAGAAGGACGACGACGCTGAGCGTCAGTTGGCTGGACGTAGCTTTTGGGCTCGGGCGGCGGCGGAGTGGTAAAGTCGCGACCCATGCTGGACGGTTTAAGTGGGTCAATACGACGGGTGTAAGGGGACTGGCTCCGGGGTTGGACATACCGTTTCGCCTGGTCGCACCAAAGGAAGAAACCGCAGCCGTCCCCTTCCACCCAGTTCCCGCAGCTCCAGAACTCGCTGTATCCGAAAAGAGACTCTGTCAGCTACAGACTGCCTGGAGTGGGCCGCGGAGCAGCGGACGGCGCACCGTCCGAGGTTTGGGCTCGACTCCTTCCGAGTCACGCGGCGGATCGCCTTGATGCGCGGCTCGGTGTTGCAGAAGCACCAGACCTCTGCATATAGCTCTGTCGTCAGCTTACTAGCTCCGGGCAGCGTACGAGCGAAGCGGAGCGGGTGGCGCACCGCCGTCCGGCTGGAAACACGAGTAGTCGCGGAACTTGGCGGGCGTATTGCGCCGATCCGGACCGCTTCCAGGGGCGCGCGTTGCTACTGGCGGCTGCATAGCGCTCGCACGGTGCTCCTCGAAGCAGCTTGAGCTGTCGAGAGGGGTAAGGCGACGCGGAAGGGGAAGGTTGGCCCCAAAGTGTCACGTGCTGCCTACCACTAGAAGAAAAGGTCTCTCTTCTCTTCTGCATAGTGGTCTCTCGCCGGATTTCTCGGTTCCTCGGTCTCGTCTTACGAGATTATAGACCGCTTGCCACATGTGCCCCAGGGTCTGCTTCCATAGCCCGAATGTCCGACTCCGGAGCCTGACAACGCAAGAGAACGCATGTCCCATCGGGGACTTCTCTTCTTTCGCCAGCGCCAGGGGAATCTCCCGAGAGCGCAACTCGATCGTCGGAATACCCTCGCAAGCCTCGTGCCCGACTTGGAAGAAGAAGCGGAGCAGAAGTCATCGCGCCGCGGCGGAGGAGACGGAAGCGGCTGGTCTTGCTTGCGAGGTCGGTGAGAGAAAGGTCGCTACGTGCCGGTACTTAGCAGGGAAGCGTCGACCGCCTGAAGTCCGTTCGCCGGAGAAGGAACAGCAGCTCCTGTCGTCGGAGAGGACGGCAGCAGGGCGAGGAATAGTGTGCCAATCTAGACAGGCGGCAGCTGTCGGGATATTCGCATTTTGATTCGCCTTCATCGCCCGGTCTTGCTTCGGCTCGAGCGAACAGCAACCATCAGTGTGTAAAGTCGAGTCGCAGCACCGAGGAACATGCGAAGAGTCGAGACAGACCCGTCGAGGCGATCGCGTCCGAAGTGAGATCCCCGTCGTCGGAGGAAGCAGCAGCCAGGCGGAGCCAGTGAGCTTGGCAGCTTCAACCAGCATTGCATGTGGCCTGCATAGCAGGGACAATACCCTATGCCCGGCGCGGCCAGCATACCCATGCGAGAGAGGAGAGCGATGACGCATGCAGTCATGAAGGTGGCCCAGACTATGGTCGCCAACAGAGCCAGCACTTTGAGCACGAAGAGTATAGAGACCGCATAAGCTTATGAGACACGGGCAGGATGAGCGAGTGAGCAGTCGGAGGAGAGAAGGTCGTCGCGGCGAAAGTTGCGTCGTCCATCGCTCGACCGCCCGCATCCCTCGATCTACCGCTACACGCACTGACTCATATGGCGGAGCTGTCGACTGAGGAGCGGCTCGAGCTGCTAAGGGAGCTCGGCGTCGGCCAGAAGCTCTCAAAGGCCGACATCCGCAAGGAGCTCGACGAATGGCTCATGCCCAGCGATGGCGGCAGGAAAGAGCTCGCAGGGCCAGAATGGGCGCTGTAAGCACTGCTATACTTTCCAGCAGTTAACACAGTTGACCCGCTCGTCTACAGCCACTGGGGCCGCGAACCGGACTTGCGCTCCCTCCTGCACATCGACCCGACCCATCCGACGACTTCGCTCGAATTCATCTCCAGCGGCCTTTCCGGCGAGATCACAGGATATAGGGAAGTCACTACAACGGCGAATGCCCGAACCGCGGCGAACAGCACGAGCATGGACCGGAAACCGGCAGACTACCAAGGCAGCTTCGTCCGCGGCAAGAGCTCCTACTTTCCCTTCCGCCCGGGAGGACTCGGCGACGCCGTGTTGGATGCGGAAGAAGACGAGGGAGCTAAGGCCGATCCGAGCCTCGCCGTGGAAGAGCTCGAAAAGGCGTTTGAGAAAGGCCGAGGTGAGCGATTTACTCAGTCTTCGGCAAAGACCACCTGAGCTGACACCCAAATGCAGGCGGGATCCGGACAATTCCTCCTGGTTTCACTCGCGGACTAGACTTT
This sequence comes from Rhodotorula sphaerocarpa, assembly GCA_024713535.1. Classification (NCBI taxonomy): domain Eukaryota; kingdom Fungi; phylum Basidiomycota; class Microbotryomycetes; order Sporidiobolales; family Sporidiobolaceae; genus Rhodotorula; species Rhodotorula sphaerocarpa. The sequence continues at coordinate 203,582 of JANIBP010000004.1, read as the reverse complement.
GGGCCTCTGGCGGACGATCCGAACTCGGCCTTGATCGAGGAAGAAGAGGAAGAAGTCGAGATCAAGCCGATCTACCGACCCATGCTGGAGCTCACCAACGATGCTGGCCGCGCTAGGGCTGTTACGGTGCGTATCAGCTTCCAATATGTCGGTGATCCGCATTGCTCACGCGCCACCCACAGCAGAACGGGCACGCGGGAGAAGAAGCCAAGCCCGAACTCGACTCGGCGATTGAGGAGCTCCTACCGACACGGGTGCGCTCGGCTTCTCTGGTCCGGACGACGCCGCAGCTGACGAGGTATCTCCACTAGCGCCTGGTCAAGGCACCTGCGGCCGTCTCTGCCCGACGGAGACCGGTCGTCGCGAAGCGAGACTGGGCACACGTCGTCGACGTCAACCGCGAGATTGTCAACTTCCTGGAGCTCGTACCGGACATGGCTCGCGAAGTAAGTTTGTTGAGAGCGGGTCTCTAATTGACCTCCGTAGCTGACCTTGCTGTCCCGCAGTACCCGTTCGAACTCGATACCTTCCAGAAGGAGGCGATCTACCACATGGAGGTCGGCGACTCTGTCTTTGTCGCTGCGCACACGTCCGCAGGCAAAACGGTCGTCGCCGAGTACGCCATCGCGCTCGCCCAGAGGCACATGACCCGAGCCATATACACCTCGCCGATCAAAGCCCTCTCGAATCAAAAGTTCCGTGATTTCCAGCGCACGTTCGACCCGGCCGAAGTCGGCATCCTCACGGGAGACGTTCAGATCAACTCGGAGGCGAGCTGCTTGATCATGACTACCGAGATTCTGCGGAGCATGCTGTACAAGGTGAGTCGTCCAAGCTGGTTTCTACCCAAAGCGCACTCGTTCACCCGGGCGCTTACAGGGCGCCGACCTGATCCGAGATGTCGAATGGGTGATCTTCGACGAGGTGCACTATGTCAATGACCTCGAGGTGAGAAGGGCCCTGAGCTCTTGACGCGCACACCGGATCGAGCTGAATTATCTTTCCCTCCGCGACGCAGCGTGGCGTCGTCTGGGAAGAAGTCATTATCATGCTCCCGGAGCACGTCGGGATCGTTTTGCTTTCCGCTACGGTCCCGAATACGAAGGAGTTTGCGGACTGGGTTGGGTGAGTCTTCAAGTCGCTGCGTCCACGTCCCGGGATCTCGAGCTCATGGAAGTGCTGCGTTCAGACGGACAAAGCGCAAGGATATCTACGTCATCTCGACGCCGAAGCGTCCTGTACCGCTTGAGCACTTCCTGTACTCTGGCAAAGAGCTGCACAAGATCGTCGACGCGAAGGGCCAGTTCCTCGGCACCGGGTAAGGGCTTTCCCGCTCCGGTTCGGATTATCACATGTGCTTACATGGAACCGGAATGAAACAGCCACAAGGAGGCGAACGAGGCGATCCGTCGGAAGCAGGACAAGGAGCGCGAGGCGGCTGGGCTTGGTCCTCCCACACGAGGCGGGCCCGGCGGAGGCGGCCGGGGAGGCGCAGGAGGCCGCGGCGGTAGCACCAACCGTGGTGGAGGAGCTGCCGCACGTCAAGTCGCCGCTCGCGGCGCGATGGCCGCTCAGCGTCGGGCGGGCTCCGGGCCACTCAACCGCAACAACCAGTCGCGGGACGCGAACCTGTGGATCCACCTCGTCGGCCTGCTTCGCAAGAAAGAGCTGCTGCCGGTCGTCGTCTTTGTCTTCAGCAAGAAGCGATGCGAAGAGTACGCTGCCAGTATGCCGAACACGGACCTGTGCACGGCGGCCGAGAAGAGCGAGGTCCACATCACCTTTGAGCGCAGTCTGCAGAGGCTGAAAGGCGAGTCCTCCTATCGACTCACCGACCGTATGGCTCACCTTACTCACTTTGCCTCCGCAGGCTCCGACAAGAATCTGCCGCAGATTCAAAACATGCGACAGCTTCTTTCCCGCGGTGTCGGCGTACACCACGGTGGTCTGCTGCCAATTGTCAAGGAGGTGAGTGGATGAGGTACATTACGCTTTACTCTCCCGTGCTGACGGGTATGTCTTCAGATCGTCGAGCTCCTGTTCGCCCGCGGTCTGGTCAAGGTTCTCTTCGCGACCGAGACTTTTGCCATGGTGCGCCTGCCTCGGTGCATCTTCTGGGGTTCGCGATGCTGATCCCCCAACATGCTTATTCTTCAGGGTGTCAACATGCCCGCACGCTGTGTCGTCTTCTCCGGCATCCGCAAGCACGATGGCCGGTCTTTCCGCGAGCTTTTGCCCGGCGAATAGTGAGTTCCGGATCGCCCAGTACTGCCAGTAGCGTCGGCGTACTCAGAGTATTTGGCCCTTAGTACCCAGATGTCCGGTCGTGCCGGTCGCCGTGGTCTCGACAAGACCGGTGTCGTGATCATCAACGCCGACTCAGAAGTGCCGGACGTGCGTGTTTTGGCTGCCACACTCTGCCTAGCCGATCATTGCTGACTCTGTTATATTTGCAGACCTCGACTTTGTCGCACATGCTGCTCGGTCAGCCGACGAAGCTGCAGTCGCAGTTCCGCCTGACGTACTCGATGATCCTCAATCTGCTCCGCGTCGAGGCTCTCCGTGTCGAGGAGATGATCAAGAGGAGCTTCTCGGAGAACGCGGCTCAGCGGCTGCTTCCTGAGCACCAGAAGAAGGTTGCCGAGGTGGGTCCTGACCGACTCAATACGAGTCAGGATGCATACTGATGAAACGGTTGGGCCAACAGGGCGAAAACGAGCTGCAGTCGCTGCAGAAGCTTCCGCCTGGCCCCAAGACGGACGACTTGAAGCGCTTCTACGATCTGTCACAACGGATCGTCGAGCTCAACACGGCCGTCCTCGAGGGCGTGCTGGCTCACCCTTCCTCGGGCCGGACGATGAGCGCGGGTCGGGTTGTCATCCTCGCCGACGGCGTAAATTCCTTGCGAGATCAGAATGCAGATCAGTACTAATCCGACCGTATGGTTGCAGCACTTCCGGGACAACCCGGCCGTCCTGCTCAAGTCGGCACCCCCTGCGGTTCTGCCTTCCGGCGTCATCGACACGACCCGACAATTTTTCGTCCTGGCCTTCGTGCCTCCAGAAGTTCGCTCCGGTTCAAGAGGTATGTTTGGTCCGTACGACCTTGTCTACCGGGGTGTCGATTGACCCGCCGATGCGTACGCATTCACAGACGTCCCGGCCGACTCGGTCCCACCACGCTGGCCGCCCCGCACCGCGACGACGACGAATCAGTCCGACCTGACGTACGAGCTCGCCATCGTCCCGCTCCCGTCCATCTCGCTCGTGACCTCGATGACCCTTCGGGTCGACGCGAACGCGATCGCCGATCGTCACCGCCGGTCTGCCATGGAAGCTGTCCTCGCCGAATACGTCGCTGCGGAGAAGGACCTGCTGGCTGAGGCGGACTGGTCGAAGGTCCGGGGGCTCGAGTTCCGCGAGGCGCTGCAGCAGAGGGACGAGCTGGTTAAGCAGCTCGGGTTCCTGGCTATCGAGGAGGAAGATTTGGGCGAGATGGTGAGTCCTCCTTAATCCTGTTTTGACTGAGGTGCTGATGACCTTGGCCTCGCAGTACTCTGTCTTGCATGCCGAGCGCGTCCTCGAGGGCAAAATTGCCCAGTGCGTGTCCGTGCTGATAGCTCCGGGATCGACTGTGGCCTGAACCCTTTTCGTCGCAGGTTGCGCATGGCGCTGAGCGACCAGAACCTGGAGCTCCTACCGGACTACGAGCAGCGTATCTCTGTGCTCAAGGAACTCCAGTTCATCGACGAGAACCAGACCGTGCAGCTCAAGGGCCGCGTGGCCTGCGAGGTGCGCTTGCTTCTCGAAAAGTCCTGGAGAGTGATACTCATTCACGTCCCAACGTACAGATCAACTCGGCGAACGAGCTGGTCCTAACGGAGCTCATCCTGGACAACGTCTTTGCGGATTACGAGCCGGCCGAGGTCGTCGCCCTTCTGTCCGGCTTTGTCTTCCAGGAAAAGACTGAAGCCGAACCGCTCTTGACGCCGAGGCTCGAAGAGGTAAGCTCACCTGGTTCCGGTGGAGCTGGGCTCAGGCGGGCGAGACTGAAGAGCTTCTTCTCCTCCCGTGCCTTTTTTGCAGGGCAAGGCGCGCATCTTGGCGACGTACGACCGGGTCACGGCAGTGCAGGAGCGCAACCGCGCCAACTTTGCCGACGAAGGCTTCAATGGCACGGGCGAGCTCAAGTTTGGACTGATCGAGGTCGTCTACGAATGGGCCAAGGGCATGGTGCGTTCCCGCTCTCCCGCAAAACGGCATCACCTCGGCCTCCCCCCTGTCGCCAGCGCTGACTCGCGAAACGAACATGCAGTCCTTTGAGCAAATTACGCAGCTGACCGATGTCCAGGAGGGGACCATCGTCCGGTGCATGGCCCGGCTCGACGAGGCGTGCCGACAAGTGCGCGATGCCGCTCGCGTCATGGGCAGCGCCGACCTGTACACGAAGATGGCGTCGGCATCGGAGCTGATCCGCAGGGACATTGTCTTTGTCGGGAGCCTGTACCTCTAGGAGGGGGGACTTGGCGTAGATTCTCCCTGTCGCAAAATGCACATTAATTTTCTGTTGGTCGGGTCGAGCTGCCTGCTCATCTGTACAGCTCTCCATACCTTCTGATACGCTGGTCAGCCTATAAGAAAGGCAGCGGAAGTCTTTTCGGGTCGCTGGTCGTCTCGCATCGTCTCCGGAGTCTGGTTCGCTCGACTCTATCGCCTCGCAGCGCCATTGAGCCAAGATGTCGCTCGAAGCCACGATGATTGTGCTGGACAACAGCGCGCACAGCCTGAACGGCGACTTTCCGCGTGCGTTTTGCGTCGTCCAGCGCCTCTCGCTTCGTCGCCCGCTGACGCACACTCGTCAACTCTCCCTGCGCCGTCTCGAACGCATGCAGCGACACGGTTGCAGGCGCAGTCCGACTCGGTATTTCGCATCTTTGGCGCCAAGTGCAGGGCGCACCCGGAGAACGAGGTCGGCTTGATGGTCATGGGCGGCGGCAAAGGGTCAGTTCACCCTTCCCTGCATTCTCGTCTCGAGCTGCTCTTCCACGGGGCCGCCTGGAGCACTGCGAATGCTGGCGGGTCGGCGCTCGCTGGGCTCTCGTATTGGGGGCGTGGATGTGACCGGCAGGTGGGGATGACGAGGCCTGTCCGCTCTGCCGTCGTCTCGCCCGGCAGCTAGCTCGCCGGCCCGACGCAAGGTGTACCTATGCTCGAGCGCTGTGGTGCCTGCCGCCGCATCAGATCGGCTCGGACGGAGCCGAGACAGGAAGCCTGGCTGTCCCGGACTCATCGCTGACCTCCCTTCACCCGCACCCGCATATTCGATTCCACCTGCGCAGACCTGAAGTGCTCGTCACTCTGACAACAGACGAAGGCAAAGTCGGCGCTGCCCTGCACGGTCTCAAGTCGGCGGGCGAGTCGGACTTGTCGACCGGAATCCAGGTCGCACAGGTGCGCTGGCTTGCTCCAGAGTCGGGAAAGGTCGATTGTGCTCACTCGACGGCCACACAGCTCGCGCTCAAGCACCGGCAGAACAAGAACCAGCGCCAGCGGATTATCGTCTTTACCTGCAGCCCGGTCACTGACTCTCAGGCATCACTCGTCAAGGTGCGCATCGTTGTCCTCGACCCTAATTCACGAGCAGCACTGATGAGGTGTATACCACCTACAGCTCGGCAAGAAGCTGAAGAAGAACAATGTCGCGCTCGACATCATCTCGTTCGGAACTCCGGACATTGACCTCTCCATTCCCTCGCTCCCGTCCTCTTCCTCCACCTCTGCGCCGGCCTCGGCTCCGGAGACGAACGACACCAAGCTGAACGCCCTCGTCGAAGCGACCTCTTCGTCCGACAACTCGCACTTCCTCGCGGTCGAGCCCGGTCCGGCCCTCCTGTCGGAGCGGGTCGGCTCGAGTCCGATCCTGCGGAGCGGCGAGGGCGGCGGAGATGCTGATATGGGCGGAGTGGGCGGCTCGGGCGGAGGCGAGGCGGACGAGTTTGGGGTGGACCCGAACTTGGACCCGGAGCTCGCGATGGTGCGTTCAGTCAACCCGCTGCCGGTCCAGATACGGTGCGGAAACTGATTCTCGCGCGACTCTCTTTTCTCCAGGCCCTCCGCATGTCGCTCGAGGAGGAACGGGCACGTCAGACTGCATCAAGCGCGGCGACGACGACGGCGGCGGCGCAGCTGGAGCCGGTCCCGGAAGGCGTCTCGACGCAGATCACGGACCCGACGCCGGCGACGGAGCCTACGGGCGCCGAAGCGACGGGGGCGGCGCTGCCGACGAGCAGCGAGGTGATGCGGCAGGGTCCGCCGGAGAACACGGGCGAGGTCGACATGATGAGTGGGCCCGAAGGCGGCGACGAGGACGAGGACCTGAAGCGGGCGCTCGCGCTTAGTCAAGGGCTCGAGGGGGCCGAGGTCGACGATGTCGAGATGGACGCGGCGGGCGGACTGGACGAGACGGTCGATGCGGATGCCGAAGACGACGACATTGCGCGGGCGAGTGAGTCCTCTCTCTTGCTTTCGCGGGCTCTCTCTCCTTCCGGGGTTCTCTCTGCGACGGAGGCTGACTGATTGGAGTTCTTTGCAGTTGCGCTTTCGATGCAGGATGCGGAGGCCGAGGAAAAGAAGCCATCCGAGGGTGATCGAAAGTAGCAGGTTGCTGGACCAGCTCGGCTTTCGCAGTGCAAGTGGATCCGTTGCCCCCGTTTCTACGATGCCTGCTTGTCACTGTCTGCCTGAAGAAGTTGTGTGGGCTGGCTGCGGTTTCGGGCTCGTCCGGGGCGCAGCTGGGGGAAGTGTCGATCTGGTGCAATGACACGTCAGGGGATGAGGTCATGATGCGAGGTGGCCTGCCGAAGGGCGCAGGTCGCAGCTGGGCCGTGGCGCGGGCGGCTCGCTCGGACACGGCAGCAGCAGCGGCGACGCGCGCGCGGCGAGACTCGAGCCTTACGTCGATTCGATTCGCCAGCTGCAGCTGCTCCGCGGCCGGCTTACCAGCTGCTCACTCACTCGCTCACTCTTCCCTCACCACCCGACTCGCTCTCTCGCCCACTGCAACACCCCGCTCGACTCGCTACAGCTGCCATGTCGTCCAACGTCGATGCTCACGTCGTGCGTCTCTCCTCGCCCGCGGGCGAAGGCTACACTCGCCCATCCACATTCGGAAACTGACCCCGTCATGACCTCCTTTTACCCTCTCCTCGCTGCGACGACCCCACCGAGCAGAAGCGCGGCCACATTATCTCGTTCTCGCTCTTGACCGTCTTCTCCTGCATTGCCTGGATCATCGCTGCGGCGCTCGTGTCTTACGTGAGTCTCCTCAGGGCCTTCTTGCCTCGTCGGGCGCCCGGTCGCCGCCTTCCGCTTCGAGCGTCATCATCGCCCGACTCGCTCGCGCGCCCGCTGTCCCGCGCCGCGCGCATCGACGCTGACACACAGATCTGTGGTATTGCAGTGGAATGGCAGCTCGAGCTACCCGTCTGGGTCCGAAGGGTGAGTCCACTTGAGACTGCGGTTCGCAGATCCCGGGCGCGAGGGGCTGATCCCGTGCCTCGGCCTGTTCGTCCGCTCGCCTCCTCTCTCCGCAGCGTCCGGATCCGCTTCCTGCTCTTTGTCGGTCTCTGGACCTTCATCTTCTCGCTAGTCTACATCGTCGGTGCGTTTTCCACAACCTCCGCAGCCAGAAGGGGCTCTTGGCCCCCCCTGGTCTCACCCTTTTTCATCGAAGAGCCTCCGCTGACGTCGACTCACACTGTCGATCACTCACTGCCCTCTCGCCTCGCCTCCTCGCCTGCGCTGCACTGGAACAACGCACCACTCTGTGACTACGGCCATCGATTCGGAATCGACCAGGCTTCCTCGTCGCTGCGTCCAGCTTCATCTTCTCGATCGCAAGTCACGTCGTCTTCCTCTTCATCACCTGGGTCTTCTGGTGCGTTCTGCCTCTTCTCTCCCGTCTCCTCGTCATGCCCCTCGAGCTAGTGCTGACCGCCCACGCCAACGCACAGGCTCTCGGGCACCGCGGCTTTCGCTTCGTCGCTCGGCGGCAGCCTCGACTGCAGCTACTACACTGGCCCGTACTGCACCCAGCAGAACGCGCTCGAGGCCTTCGGTTGGATCTGCTTCATCGTAAGGAGAATTAGCCCAGCTCGAGGAGATTTTGCCGGCTGACCCCGGTTCCCCTTCCGCAGCTCACGACCTTCATGCTCGTCGGCGCGATCATGGTCGGCGCCAAGTCCGCACGCAGCGGCAACGGCTTCGGCGGCTCGCTCATACAGGCCTAAGCTGCTCGAGTAACACGTCAAGGCCGGGCGCGTCTCGGACACACTCCGAAAGCGCCTCGGTTGCGTCGCCGCTCGCGCCACCTCCTCCGGATCCCCCTCCCTCAACTTTTTTACCCCACCGCTACGCTCCCTCAAAGGAGCGCTCCCATACCAGGATACCATTCTCGCCGACGAAAGGGCTGCCCCTCCCCTTCCGCGTTGGCCCCCTCCTCCGCCCTCAACAAACCTCCCACCTTCCCTGCTCCATCGCTTGGTCGGACTCGCCTCTTACTTCGATCTTACCTCCCCCAGTTATATATGCATCATCGTGAAGACGTACCTAATTTCGAATCATCTCTTTTAAACCCTCGTCCTCCCATCTTGCAAACAAACACTCTTCCAAGAAGACTTGCCGGACTGGGCGCGAGAGGTTCTCCGTTGTAGGGCACGAATGTGTAGGCGATGCGATCAGGGGTACTATTACAGGCAACATGGTGGGAAGGGGTCCGGAGAGCGCGAAGGAGACGAGGGGGGACAAAGGCAGCGGAAGGTGGATCTACTTGCCCTTGCTCTTCTGGTCGGCCTGTGCGCAGGAAGAGCGAAGAGGTGTCAGTACGCTCGTTTTCGTGCGTTCGGACATGAAAATCGCCGGCCGGGGCCGGGGCGAAACGAGGCTAGACAGCGCGGAAGGAAGGACAGACTCACCTTCCAGGCGTTGAAGGCCTTCTGGAACGCGTCGCTGTGGGTGAGCTTCGGGTCCGCCTTCTTGATCTCGGCGAGTTTGACGTTCATGTACTGCTCGAGGGGCGAAAGGATCCGGTCTGATCAGTTCTGCGGGAGAGAGAGTGAGGGAGAGGAGAAGGCGATTGTGCGTACCGAGTTGTAGGTGGAGGATTTTCCCTTCTTCGTTCTGCGAGAGGGGCGTCAGTCTCAGAGCATAACTCTCGGAGGAGATGATCCCTGGGAACATACGCCGATTTCCGCTTGACGGGTTGAGCCACTGCGGGAGCGAAGGCGGTCAGTCTCTCCCAGCGTCGTGCGCGGAGGTCTTCGGAGCGGGACGGACCTTTATTCTTCTTGGCCGTGGATTCGTTGCGCGGCATCGTTGTGTGGAGCGGTGGCAGGTCCGAGGCAGAGATCGGAATAGCAAAGGCGGTGCTCAGATCAAGATGGCGAGGAGCGAGAGCGACAAGCTCCGGAGCGGCTGTTGACGGCAAAGCGAGCGATCGCAAGCGAGCCTGTATCCCCTATGTGGCCCCTCGTGGTCCGCTTTGGATATAGTCGAGTGAGGAGGTCGACGGGACCTTCTCCTCCTCGAGCGGCTCAAGTTGCTTTCCGACTCGAGCCCACTCTGCGTCCACCCCCGCCACCGCACGATGCCTGTACCTCGCGCCGTGTCGGTCCCTCTGCCGCGCCTGCTCTCCCTACTGCCGAACGACGGCGTCGGCGCGCGCGTGTACGCCGCCCGCTGGGCAGCCAAGGGCCTCCCCGTGCCCGTCCCCTTGCCCGCCGCCGCAACGGCCGCCCCGACAGAGGACGCAGCGTGCTATTGGGACGTCAAGAAGGTCCGCTTGCACTCAACCGAGAACGGGCACGTCCGAGGGCGCGCGTACGGCGTTCTGAACTGGAAAGGTACGCTCCTCTCCTCTCCTTCGCTTGGATCCCTTCTCCTCCCGCGGTCTGCCGCGGGCCTAAAGATTGACAGAGTCCACGGGTGGCGTATTGGCAGGCAAGCGCGTGACGCAAGGCGAATACGAGCCGATCCGGGGCGGGCTCAAGTACCTCTGGCAGGCGGCGACGGTCCCGCCCGCGCTCGTCGAGGAGGCCAAGGCGATCGAGGCACGAAGAACGGCGGCAGCGACGGTGGCGGCGGCGCAAGCAGAGAGCGCTTGATTGCGTCCTCTGTGTAGTTTCTCCCCCTTGAACCCGGACCTTGTTGTAGTCTCATTCGCATTACCATCGCATTATCTCAAGGTTGTATGTTGCATTTCTGTATTCGGGCGCGCGCTGGGCGCTGGGCGTCCGAGGCGGTGGTTGCGCCGTGCTTGCCCTCCTCGCTTTCACTCTCGTCTTCGCTTTTGCTCACGCTCGCTCGTAATCTGCCACGCTCAGCACCCTGTGCTCTGTGCATCTGTACGTCTCTGCCCTCGAGCGTCCTGCCTCTGCCAGCCTCTGCCTCGCCTGGGCCTCGGCGCCGCGTCCCTCCCTCCTCTCCTCTCCTCTCCTCTCCTCCCTCCCAGCGACCCAGCGGGGACAAGATGACACGCAACCGCCAATCTCTGCGTTTATTTCAATCCTCGGTACCTCTCGATTCTCCCTTTCGAGGGAGGTCGAGGGGGAGAGCCAGATAACCGATCACCTATTACTGGGGTCGATGTTGGTCAATCATAGTTACACTGATCCCGCTCGCGCGCGCTCCTGCCACCGAGCTTGCTTGGCTGGTTCGAGGAGACGGAGTGACGGGTAGGCTGGGTCGGGGTGAGATGGGCTCGGGGCTCAAGACGAGGCACCTCGCACCGTTCGTGGATCCGAGCGCTGACCTCTCCCACTTTGCCTTTCGCGCCCTCCCCGCAGGCTGCCGAGATCCTTTCGTCTCGGTCTCGCAAAGCTTCCCTCGACACTGGTCCTTCATTCGGCCCCGAACGGGAGAGGTGTCGTCCGCGTACGGGTGTCGTCCACGCAGGAGTTTGATGCATGGAATCAGAACTTTGTTCCGTCTCCCCGTATTCTTTGTCTCCCCATTCTTTGTCTCCATATTCTTGCTTCGCTCGTCCGTTCTGTGCAATTGCTTCTTCCACTGTCGCTTGCGAGAAATGTCGCTAGAGTTGAGGCGGGGCTGGAGGGAGGAGATCCGAAAAATACCGCCTTTTTGCTGCTGCAGGTGTCTGGCGCTCGAGGAAGGAGTTCCACCAGACCGCGCTGAGATGCAGCTGTGGGCGATGGCGGGGTACGTTAGTTGATGGTGTCGGAGCGCGAGATGGTGGTGAGCCGCGCCGTTGTGCTTTGGAAGTGGGTGACATCATTTTCGCAGCGGCAGAGCTCCGGCCCGACCGGCTCTTCCCCCCTCGTTCAAGCCCTTCTAGCTACAGCTTCTGCCTTGACTACAGCGGTCATACGCGTGCGGTGATCCAGCTGCTGCTATGGCTGACTCGAGCGCCCCTCCGAATGGCGCTGCTGCTCCCGCGGCCGAGACGGTCGTCGTTGAGAAGGACGAAGTGCAGGTTACGCCGCAATCGCCCGTCACCACGACAGAAACCGTCACCGCTGCTACACCCGCACCTGCGCCTGCACCGGCTGCAGTACCGGCGCACGGAGCGGGGCAACCCAACCTTGCGCCGCCGATCGACTATTCCAACCTCGGCGGCAGCACCACGAAACCAGCCGCCGGCGGCGTCGCGTCCTCCGCAGTCGAAGTTCACCCGCAGCCCGGCGAGGAGAAAGTCGACGTCGTCGAGCGCGACCACGTCGTCCAGCTCATGACGGGTACGAACGAGGTCCCGCCGACCTCGTCGCACGTCCACGAAGAGGTCAAGACCGTCACCAAGGAACCCGTCCCCCTTGAAGTCCCCGCGCACGAACTCGCGGTCCGGGACCACCCGCTTCAGGTCACCGACGCCCTCGAGTCGCCGAAGGACAGCGCCGTAGAAGTCCCGCCGGGTGACGCCGCTCCGGCCCCGGCGCTTGCCCCGGCTCCGGACGCCGCCGACCCCGTCTCGAGCGAGGACGCCGCTCCGAAGCCCGCCGTCGAGGCCGCTCCCGTCCAGCTGCACCCGGAAGCCGAAGTCCCCAAGGAAAAGATCGTCGCCGTCGAGCACGACCCCGTCCCGCCCGGTGAGGCGGTCCGGCCCCCGACCGGCCCGTCCGACGTCGACGGCCGCGGGGCCGTCGCCTCCGCGCCGCCACCCGTCTCCAAGCCGGTCGTACCCGCCGCCGAGTCCCACCTGGCGGAGCACCCCGCGACGGATACCGACACGGACCACGTCCTCCCGCTCGGAGAGCAGGTCCACCCCGTGCACCAGGCCGCGGCGCTCCAGGACGCCCCTGATGCGCTCGTCAATGCACAGGTCGAGAAGCACAAGGCTGACATGCGCGCAGTCCGCGGGGAAGAGCCGCAGGGGACGGTCGTCCCCGGCATGGAGGACGACAAGCTGTGGACCATGGTCCGGCGCTTCGATGCGGTACGCTTTTCTTGACCAGCTTCCCGCTTCCAAGACTCAAAAATTGTTGCTGACGCCTTTTGGCCGCGCCCTCGCAGCAAATCCTGCACACCCTGACGCCGCCGACCAACCTGCCCAAGGGCGAACCGGATCTGCGGCCGTCGACCTTGCCCGCGATCCCGTTCGAGTCCGACACGCTCAAGTCCAACTTCATGCGCGTGTACGCCACGCTCGGAATCTGGACGATCTATGGCGCGAGGGAGGCGATGCGCCTTATGAGTTGGGAGCCGGAACACCGCCGGCGAACGCGGATCTGGTGCATCGTGAGTTGTCGCTTCGGGCTCGGGAAGAGCTGGCCGACGAGGTACTTATGATCGACTACTTTGCAGGCCTACTTTGTTTGCGCCGCGCTGCGCATGGTCCTGCCCGCATTCTTCATCATGGTCGTGCGTCTCTCTCCTCTGCTCCACGAAGCTCCCTATCAAGCTGATCCACACTTCCGCGCACAGGCCGCCCTCGTCGCCTACCCCAAGTCGCGTCACATCCTCTTCCCGCCCGTCGAGCCTCCGGTGGGAGTTCCTCCCTCCGCGACGGACCCCCTGAACCGCAAGGGCGACGAGAGCACGATCGCCGGCGTCGACCACCCGATCGAGCACCGTTCGCGCTCGGAGCAGATCGAAGAGCAGGCGTGGGAGTTCACGAACCTCGTCCAGCGCTTCGGCGCGCGGGTCGTCGTCGGAGGCAAGGCCGGCGGGCGTCAGGGCAACGCCGAAGTCGGCAAGAAGCGTCACGTCGAGGAGGCGGACGATGACAGCGACGACGACAGCGAGCTGGACGACGAGGAGCAGGAGCTGCACGAGGTGGCGCAGCAGGACGGGCTCGGCGCCGCGGCGCACAAGGAGCGCAAGGAGAAGAAGATGAGCGACCGGAAGCGGAGGAAGCAGCAGGCGAAGGAGGCCAAGGTCAAGCGCGACGCCATGATCGGCAACGCGGCCAAGACCTCGCAGGACATCTTGGGGGCCATCGCCGACTTTGCCGAAATCTTTGCCAAGTACGCCCTTCTTATCCGTCCCTCATCGGGCTCTTGAGGGGATCGATCCTGACTCAAACCTCCCCTTGCAGCACCGTCTCGCCGCCCAAGCCGTACCCGCAATACCACGCTCGCGAGACGATCGCGACTCAGATTCTCCTCCCGCTCGCTATCGTCTTTGCGATCATGCCCGCCAAGTACTGGGGTCTGCTCGTCAGCTTCGGATTCGGCATCGCCTTCTTCGCCCAGCCCCTCTTGATCCAGGGCTTTGAGCTCTTCCAAGAGAAGGTGCCCGACTGGAAGGAGCGGATCAACCCTCGCAAGTGAGTCGTCGTGAGACCTTCTTCGCGTGGGACGTAAATACTGATCCCTCCTTTGCGCAGCAACTTGCTCTCGCACGTCCCGACCAACGCGCAGGTCGTTCTGCACATTGTTCGTATCGCGGAGCGTCACTACACGCCGTTCCCTCTCCCGCCCGGAGCGCCGACTGCCGCGCACATGAAGTCTGCGGTCGCCTCCGGAGGCTTCGACGAGGACGAGATGAGCGGCGCCGGCTTCTCGGCGGCTGACACGAATCAACACTCGGTCGAAGCGGGTCCGCTCGCGAACCAACAGGAAGACGAGGACGAAGACGAGGAGGACCACGAGGGGAACCGCGCGAAGAAGGCGGGTGCGCAGGGCAAGCTCGTCGGCGCGTTGCGCAAAGTCGCCAAGAAGGCGGCCGTCTTCCGCGGCGACGTTCACGTCGAGGGCGACGAGACGACGAAGCAGAAGGTCGGGAACAAGATCGACCGACTTCTGCATCACTCGCGCGCCAAGGACGAGATGGTCCCTCACTGTGCGTCTCCTTCCTCTCCTGCCGGACCCGATCGCTACTCACCTTCTCGCCCGATGCCAGCTTTCCCGGCCAAGTTCGAGGGGACTTCCGGACACATCCTGGTCAAGCACTCTCCGTCGACGACCGCCGCGACGATCGCTTTCGTGCCGCTCAAGGCGTCGTTCCAGCACCCGACCTTCGAGTATCCGATCGAGGACATTGTCGAGCTCAAGAAGCACGGCGTCTGGATCGGTCGTTCCGTTCTCGGCTGGGCGGCCAACATCAGCCTCGAAGGCATGGGCCTCGACCTGCGCTTCAAGCCGCTCGAGCAGCGCTGGGCCGAAGCCGCCAAGGGGGGTCTCGGCAAGGGCGAGAAGCCGCACAACGAGCTGACGGACGGCGAGACGCTCACCTTCTCGCATGTCGGCCGTCGCGACGAGCTGTTCCGGCGCTTGCTCGGCATCTCGAACGCCAAGTGGGAGGTACTTTGAGTGTTCTATCTATCTTTGCCGCGCCATTCCGTCTCCCGCGATGTCGATCGGCGGCCCGAACAGTCTCACCCCGCGGACGCCGCCCGATCCGCTTACGACATGCCCACCCTCCCGAAAACTGGCGCTCAGCACTGTTCAGTACTGACACACGCTTGCTGCTGTCTCATCTCATGGAACCCCCTTGTACCCCTAGACCTGAGTTCGCTTCTCGTACTACCCGTACCTACATCATGCGACTCCATGTCAATAGACCCATTGTAACTCTGTCTTTGACCTTTCGGCACTGCTGCCACTGCAAGGCAACATTTGAGGATTGCAGAGATAGATGATTGGGAGCCTAAACACGAGACGCGGGGACGCTCGGGGAAGCGGAAGGCGGGGTCCGAGCGCGAGGCGGACTCAAAAGCGAGCAAGAAGGCAAAGAATTGGAGCAGAGAACACTATGGTGATTTGCTCAGACGGCCGCCTCCTCGGCATCTTCCTCTGGCAGCGAGCACGAAAGGTCGCGGGGAAACAAGATGACCTTCTCAGCTTCGCAGCCTGCCGTCAAGGTGGGAAGCGACAGCTTCACAATGGTATTCTGGGCTGCTTCTTGAACGTCGCAATGGCGCAGCATGAAGTCGCGTATCAGAGCCGCCCAGTACGTCTTGCGAGGAATGTAGTGGCCTGGAGAGATGATAAGGGATTCAGTTCGGGGCTGTGGCGATGGGTTTGAGTCTGGGTGGGAGCCGGAAGCGACTCACCCCCATCATGCCAGTGGACTTCAGTGCTCTTGAGGCGTTTAATTGTGTCCAGCGGGTGGACTGGGTCGAGAACAGGATCGTTGCGGCCAATTATGTGTAGAGTGGGCGTACCGACGCGCCTATCTCGGAACCACCGCTGATAGATCGGATCTCCGGGACCAAACGCGGAGCATAGTACGGCGCAGCGTACTGGCTGAGGTGGCCACACGACCTCGGGGCGGTCCGAGGGTCGGGCCCAGATGGCGTGTAGGTCGGGGTGTTCCAGCAAGGCCAGCACCAGGACCGCCATAGCCGAGCCCTGCGAAAAGCCAAAGATGGCATTGAACGGACCCTTTGTCTCGAAGACCTCCCGTAGGTAGTACAGCGCGCGCTCGAGCTCTCCGGCCTCGAACTTGTGATGGTTATCCCACGCCCACCAGCAAAAGGCGGAAATGTGGCCGGGCGGATCTTGAACGGTGCCGTCGGTTCCTCTCGTGGAGGAGGCAACGAGAGCTTCCGCCTTTTGCATAAATACGTTAGTATCTGGGCAAGATAAGTACGGAAGATTTGCGAAAGACGGACCGGGTCGACGGTTACCAGCTCAAAATCATCCCCCCAGATTTTCATGTGGCTGGCGAGTTTGGCCCCTATGTTTGACAGTGGTCAGTGCCTTGAGTCGTATACAGAGCCGAGTCCCTGGACTCACGCAGCTGCTGGGCGTTCGCGCCGTGACCAGGCAGTCCGAGAACGCGGTTGCGCGTCATGTAGCGCCGAACAAATACTGTATGTAAAGGCGAGTGGTCGGAACGAGGCAGCTCTAGTAGTAGCAGCCTCAAACAGGTGGCGGTCCAGCTTTTTACGAGCGTGAGGGGTACGGACAGGAAAGAGAATGGGCTGGAGGCCCATCTCCGAGGACCCGGGACTGCTCGGAGGTCCGCGGACAGCTCTCGCCGGAGATGGGCGGGGTTGGCTTATCTTGGACCATGTGGCAGGACACGAACATCCGCACGTGGGCACGAAAAGTGCGAAGCGAGGAGCGTTCGGCTGCGGAGGGTTAGACTGCTGCGGGTCAGGGTCTGATGATCTGATGCGCAGTCTCTTTACATCGAAACCCGCTCGTACGGCTACCTCGCGACCCTACCATTGCTGTCTAGTTTTCAATGAGTCTGCTGAGGTCGGCCGGCGAAGGAGACTACCGTATCTGCGAATCTGCAGAGTCAGTCGATGCCAGCTGGAAAATGCGGTGTGTACGAGCCCGCATGCAACGATACGGAGTTGGCTACAGGTGTTTCCGAAGATGAGAAAGTATGTGAGGATACAAAGACCGATGGAACGACGAAGAATATGCGGATACAGGGAAGGAGTGAACCGAGGAAAGGAGCGAAATGAAGCGAGGCATCCCAGGAGTCAGACGTCGGTCCAGCCTTCGTCTTCTTCTGGCAGGACCGTCAGCTTGTCCGACGTGAAGAAGGGGTCCATCTCCCCTTCGCTGCTCGCGAGGGACTCGGTCGGAGAGGACAGGTCGGCGAATGAGAGCTGCGTAAGGCCCAGGTTCACGCCGCAGTTGCGGAGCATGAAGTTGCGCGTGAGGGCGGCCCAGAACGGCTTGCGAGGGATGTGGTGACCTGTAGGAGTCGGAAACAGGGTCAATAGACTGCGACAATGAAAGCCAGCGGGGAACCGAACGGATGGAGCGGATGAAAAGGCTCACCGCCGTCGTGCCAGTGCACCTCGGCGTTCTCGAGCCGATCAACGGTCTCGAGTGAGAGTGCAGGATCGAGGACCGTGTCGTTGCGGCCGATTAGGTGAAGCGTGGGCGTCGTCGGCCGTTCGTTCGAGAACCATTCCTGGTACCGAGGGTCGAGGGGCCCGAAAGCGGAGCACAGGATAGCGCAGCGGACGGGGCGAGGCGGCCAGACGACGTCGCGGTACTTTGAGGGTCGAGCCCAGATCGGGTGCAGCTCAGGTTGTTCGAGCAGTGCGAGGAGGAGGACGCTCATGGCGGAGCCTTGGGAGAACCCGAAGATGGCGTCAAACGGGCCTTGAGTCTCGAAGACATGGCGGAGGTAGCGCAAAGCACGCTCGAGCTCGCCCGGCTTGTACTTCCAGTGGGACGACCAGGGCCACCAGCGAAAAGCGGAGTTGGGCGAGTCCAAGATGTCGGCGTGATCGCCCACGATGTGCGTGCTCGGTAGCAGTATCTCGACCTGTCGAGGCATGTTCATGGTCAGTACATCTTCTACGCTCAGGATCAAAGGTGAGCCGCCTACCGGGTCGACTGAGACCAGCTCAAAGTCGTCGCCCCAGATGTCGAGGTGCCTCGAGAGTTTCCCGCCTGCGCCGTCGTCAGGTCAGGCGATTCGCAGCCGGAGAGCACTCTCAAAGCCCCACTCACTCAGTTGCTGAGCGCTTCCGCCATGCCCAGGGAGTCCGAGGATGCGGATCGGAGCCATAGAATGAGCGTGAGAAAGCGTCAAGCAAGTAGGTGGAAGAAGAGCCTCTTGGCCAGCGGCGCAGCCGCCGGAGAGCAGGTAGCGGTGGAAGCAAGCACAGGAAACAGAGTCGTCGAGTCGAAGAGAGCGGATGATAGAGTTTGCTGAGAGACAATTGTCGAGAGGCGAGTCCTGTGTCGAAGTGATCGCTGCTGATCAGCCGGAGGCGGAAGTGCGGCCGTCGGGCCAGCCACCTCCACGTCAGCGGGTGCCTTGCAGAGGCTTTGTCCAGCCTCGCTCGTCGCTCGCTGGTGATGCTGGGCTGAGTCTCGTCTGAGTGATCGAAGCTTGAGATCTTGATGAGAGAGCGTATCGATCCGGGGCGGGCTGGGGACCTGCGACGTCTCCGGAGGTGAGGCGGGCACTTGAGACCTCGGATCGAGAGCCTCGGGCTGGATCTGGTAGACGCCGCGCAGAACAAAGGAACAAGACATTGCGGTAGCACGCGTGATACTAATCGTAGTCCTCGTCGTCGTCGTCCGCTTTCCGTTTCACCCCGAACGAGGACCCGCCGTTGCTGGTCGGCGGAAGTCCGCCTGTCACGTCCTCCATCTCCTCGTCGTCCTCGTCCTCGTTCTCGTCATCGTCGTCCTCATCGTCGTCTCCGAACAGGTTTCCTTCTGCCTCGCTGCCTTCCCGCGTCGCCGGGTCGAGCGCACCGAGCATGTTGCCCAGATTCGGGTCGATTTGAGGCAGCGCTGCTTCGGACTCGGGTTCGACGGGCGGACCGGAGGAGCGAGGCACGATGGAGAAATTTGGCGCGGTAAGGCGCTGCGAAGGAGGCGGCAGTCGGACACCGTAAACCTCTGGCACGGGAGGTAGCGGGACCGAGTTGACGGTGGTAGCGAGTTGGAGCAGGAACTGCGACCATTGATCCTTGTCAGTCCGTATTGGGGCCAGGAGCCTGTGAGAAGCTCGCAGCTCACCTCTTTGGGTAGTTGCGCGCCTTCAGTTCGGGCCTGGACGGCTAATCGGACGTCGTCGACTGAGGGAACCAGCGGGGCAGTCGAGGTGCTGCCGGCACGCGCATGCTCGGCGTACATGAGAGAGTCCGACAAGATGTCACTTGTATAGCCTATTCGAACATGCGTTCATTGTCAGCTGTGCTGCGGCCGCCGTTCGGCCCAGACGGCAGGACTCACGGTGGGCGAACTCGAGGAGCATGCGGACGACGCCCTCCTCGCAGTCTTCTGCGCCTGCCGCCGCGAGGATGAGGGCTATAAGGCGTGCATCCCGAGGCAGTACGGGCTGTTGCGGCGGCGCTGACGACGCAAGAGCGGCCGGCATGGCGAAGCAAAAACGGAGGCGAGAAAGCGGGCGGTGCTGCTGCCGGACGATGATCTAGAGTTTCCTGGGCGCTGTAGATCGGCAGTATTCGAGTCCTCGTGTGGCTGCTCGAGCGTCTATAGGCTCCTGCCTTGCGTTCGCGTGAATCGGTCGGGTGTGGTTGTTGGCAAGAAGAGCGTGATTATTGCCGAATAAACGACCGGCCGGGCGTCGTATAACGGAGGCTCAGAACCCATGAACAAGGGCAACAGCTTGGATGCAATCGTGTCTGATAGCTACAGGATGATGGGGTGCCCGCCTAGGGAAAAAAAAGATACAATTAAGCCCCGGCTCGGCTGGGCGAGGAGGCGGACCGGGGTCATGAGAGGATAGGAGGCCGGACGGAGCCTTCTACGCGAGGACGTCTGTCAACTTGGCGACGCAGACGCAGATGATGGCCCACGAGAGGACGATCGTGCTCGTGATGAATTCGGGCGCGTGGTGCACCTTGAACGGCGGCGCCGTCTTGAAGTGGTGCTTCGGCCGAGCGACGTGCGTGTACTGGTCGCGAATGAGAAATGACTCGCGCGGCTCGGTAAGAAGGCGAGACGGGAAGAGGAGGCAGACGCTGCAGAGCGGGGAGGACAAGGTCAGTTCGGATCGCGCTTGAGCAGACAAAGTCGACTCGGACTCACAAAGGAACGAAAGATGCAAAGAGGAATTCGGACCACAGCAATGTGGGCCAGGCAATCGTGAGAAGCACGGTCACTGCGACGCGAGCCAATCCAGGTCAATAAAGGTTCCGTCTAGGCTGAACCGCAAAATAGTACATACAAGCAGTCTGGTGGGCGTCAATCGTGCCCCGCTCGTGATCGCGCACGATGCGCCAAATCGCGACGCCAAAGGCGCCAAGGAAGGCAAACATGGTCGAGACGAGCGGGTCGATGACGAACCAGCCGAAGCGGACCCAGCCCGTCGGGCGCTGCGGGTGCGCGACGACGGTGCTGATATCGAGATCCGAGGTGCGCTGCTTGTAGCCGCCGAGGCGGGCGGGGAGCGCGAGGCGCAGCAGGGCGACCCCTTGGTACGGGGCGGCAAAGATCCAGGCTTGGAGGGCCCGCCGGGGGGACGGCAAGCCAGTCGACCAGGTCCACAGGAGCTCGTGGATCTTGTGCAGGCCGATCATGACGAGCGTCGCTTGCAGGAGGTGGTTCAGGTTGGTGAGGCTCGGCGTGAGAACGAGGATCTGCGAAGGCGAAGCGTTTCTCGATCAGTCGGGGCCGAATGGGCGGAGAGGGAGTAAGGAGGAAACTCACGCCTCCGAACGTGAACATCAGCGGGTAAACGTAGGCGAGCAGGATCATGACCAAGCTGAAGATGGGCAAGAGGGCGCGACCGATCGCCTTGAGCCTCGCGCCGAACGGCATCAAGCGGGTCTTGTCCCCGCGGACGAACCATCCGAGACGGTGCGCCGTGCGGAGCGGCCCGAGCCGGTTGATCATCATCGCGTTCAGCTGCGAGATGTATGTGGGCTTGGCCATGGCCCACTGCAGGACCTCCTCGACTTGGCGGACCTTGTAGCCGCGACCCTGCAGGAGGGCTTCGCATTCGCCATCGTGCACCCAGGATGCCGCCGGGAACCCGCCGATCTCGGTCACGGCCGCGCGACGCAGGAGGAAACCGGAGCGCGTGTCGGCCGGCTTCTCCGCCGCGGTCAGGAGGGTCGCCGTCGGCTGGTTCAGGCGGTGCGGCAGGTTGATGAACCCGTGTCGCGTCTTGACGAGGCCGACCTTGTTCTCGCCGAGGATGTGCGGCAGGACCGCGCGCAGGAAGTTGCGTTCAGGGAGAACCTGCGAGTGGGCGTTTCGTCAGTACCGGCTCATTCAGATCAGGTCGAGCGATGCGTACATCGGCGTCGAAAACCGCGATGAACTCGGACGGCCCCTTCATGCCCAGACTCGCCGCCTCCTGCATGCCAAAGTTGATTGCGTTCGACTTGGTCTTCTGGCTGTCCACCTGGGCCTTCGTCTTCGACTGGACGACCTCGACCTTCTCCTCGGTCCCGAGGTCGCGGCGGTGGTACGTCAGGTGCGGGCAAGCCTGCGTCAGCGCGTGCTTGGCGATCTCGCTTTCGAGGTTGGTCGAGCCGAGCGGGTCGAGCACCATGACGCGGTAACGGTGCGAGGGATAGTCCATCGAGGCGGCGGCGACGGCGCAGTCGAACACGGTTTGGTCCGCTTGGCCCGAGGAAACGATGAAGACGTCGACCGAGGGGAGGTTGACGTCGCCGCGGAGTCGCATCTTCGGCTCAAAAGAGCGGCCGCGGTACGTAAAGACGGTCCAGAGCGAGTGCACCGCTGCGGACCGAGGCGGACAACCGTGGTCAGCGATTCTGCACCTTCGAAACCGACCACGGACTGCGCAGACAACCGGACTCACTCATCATGGCCGCAGTCAAGATCTCGAGCGCGAGGAAGCACCAGCCTCCGACGAACACGCCAGGCCGTTTGCGCTCGACCTGGCGCATCGCGTCGATGCGAAGCGAGATGTACAGCCAGGTCGCCGCGTACGCAGCGAGGACTGTGATCCACGCGAGGAGGGACCCGACCTTTTTCGCGCGGAGCTTGAAGCTGCGACCGAGGGCGCCGTCCGGAGCGGGGTAGACGGGCAGCGCCACGACCGAAGGCCGCTGCATGGCGAACGCCTTTTCCGAGCCGCCGAGGTGCTCCGTCCGCCAGTCTCCGGAGAATTCGTCCGTGCCAAAAAACTTGCGGAGAGCGGGAGGGTGCGTGCGAACGGGCGCCTTTTCGTCCATCTCGTACCCGGACCCGAGCGAGCCGGTGCTGGCGATGGAGGCTTTGCTCGGGAAGACGAATGCGCGGTTGAGCGACGGACCGTCGTCCTCCGGAGACGGGTACTCGCTGAAACGCCGAGGGAACTGCACCGAGGAATGGCCGGGTCAGAGTGCTGGAAACGCACGGGAGAGGGAATCCGACTGACCAAGCTGTTCACGTCCTCGCTTCCACGCCGGGCATCGTAGTCGCGGAGCTGACTGGCGATACTGGCAGCATCAACCTCGGACGAGGGCAGATGAGTCGCTCCGCCGAGGCTGTAGCTTTGCAAGTGACCGGAGCCGGCTGCCACCGCTGGATTCCTGGCAGCGTGAACATTGGCGAGCGGGTCGTCCCGGCGAAGAATGCTCTTAAGGATCCCCATGTGAAGTCAGTGGCCATCGCAGATGAGTTGCAACAGGAGATATGACTTACCTGCAAGTTTCCGCCGCTGAGGCTGCTCGCCCGTCCTTCATAAGTCCCACCCGGCCCAAACACCTCGACCCCGCGCGTGCGGTCCTGGTGTTCCCGCTGCCCATTCAACATCTCGTAACTCGCAAATGCCTCGAGCGGCGCCCGTGTCGGCTGAGCGCGCTGCGCGGCCGGTTCGAGCGGGAGGACTTTTTTCTGCTCCGGCGGGATTGAGGCCGTCCCGCCGCCTCCGCCTCCGCCTCCGGGCGAAGGGAACGAGATCGAAGGTTGGCGGTTGTGCGAGCTGCGCTTGCGGTGGTGCAGCGACCCATTGCCGCCGCCGCGGGCGCTGCCGGTGCTGTCGCCCCGGCGGCGCGTCCTCGGCGAGCGCGGAGACGCAGGCGGCAAGGGTGCGAACCCCGAACCGAGCACGAGCGGCCGCGGGACCTGCGCGCCCCCACCACCACCCGCCGCAGCCGGGGGCTGAGTCTGTGAGCGATGGAAACTCGGCGCGATCGGGTCAAAGTGCGACGGGCGCCGGGAGAAATTGAGCGTCGCGATGTCGTCCTCGTCGGCGGGGACGGGGACGGGGGGAGGGTGCCCGTCGCTCGGCCCGCGCGAGTGGGGCGAGAAGGTTCCCACGTCGGTGTAGGCGCGCTTGTTGGGAGGGGTGGACAGTCCGTGGAAGGTCACACCGGCGGGAGGCGTCGACGGCGGCGAGACGGTCGCTTCGCGGACGCTTCGTGCCTTCTTCTCCGCCGGGTCCCGAGCCGTCGGCGAGATGGTTTCGTCTCCGAGGTCTCGGTCGCCCGGCCGGGGCTGCACGAAAGCCTGGCGAGGCTGCGGCCGGGACCACGAGGCCGCTCGTGTTCCGCCTGCCGGGGCGGACCACCTCCGGTCCTCCTCTGGCGCCGAGCCGAGGGGCGGGGTGCCTCGAGGTCCGATCGAATCGGCGGACGCGGTGCTCTTCGACTCGGGAGAGCCCATCTCTGGCGTTCGAGGGCGGGCTTATGAGCCGCGCGGCGGTGTGCGAGTCGGAGCAAAGCGCTGCGGTTGACGAGGGCCTGGGTCGTCTTGGGTAAGAGCTCCTGCGCCAGCAACGATTGTTGTTGTTCAAAGAGCGAGTTGGAGGGACTGTGGGTGCCGGATGGGCGCGGACAATTCGGCTGAACGAGGCAGTCGAAGCGGAAGCGAGTGATCGACGAGGGAGTCCCGAATTGTTTCCGTCGGTCGAGGAATTGACGGGTAGCCTGCGGGTCGACTCCTTCTCTAGCAGTAGTGGCTCTCTGGCCCGAGCAGACGGGGAGCGGTGAGACGCAGCAGCGAGCGAGGAGATGAGAGGGAGCTTGGGTGCGAGCCGGGGGAACGAAGTGGCTGGCAGCCTGGGCCGGCCTCGGAGCAGGAGGAGAGCAATATGAACGATTAGACCTATAATTGAGCGGGGTGCGACATTTGCAGCGAGCCTGCCTAGGCGGGCACTGTGCGGGTGCATTCTGCTGGCGAGAGGCGAGACGGGGCCGGCAGGCGGCTGGGAGGACGCGACCCGATCCGCTTTCGGCAGGTGGCGCACTCAATTTCCACGCCGCGGGCCAGGCCCTCCCTCCCCAGCCGACCTCGACCACCGCTGCAGCTGCTGTTGCGCAGAGCCGCGCGCTGCATCCGAGAAGTCAAGAATCGTAACTGCGAGGCTGCTCTGGGGACAGCGGCGGAGTGTACTCACGGCGGCCGGCAAGGGCTGCGCGTTGCGATGACGAAGCTGCGGCTGGAGGGGTCTACTGGCGAAGGTCTCCGCCGTAGCGGGCGCTATTGCGTCGTGTAGGCTTCTATGCGATCGTCTGTAGTACTGCAAGACACCTATGGAAGAAATGGCAGGATGTGCGACATGTTGCCGCCGCCGCCGTGCTGCGGGAAAAGTTGCGCGCAGCTGGCGGGCTGCGGCGGGCGGACCGGAGCCAGAGATCCGCCGCCCCGCTGGCTACAGCGCACGCGTGGGCGAGCAGAGAAGCGACACAGCACCAGACAATAGCTAGGAAGTGCCTGGCTGGGTGCATGGCGTCCGCAGACCGCGACTCGGGATTGTTGACCTCACCGGCAGCGCCGCCTGCCGCCCACGCGACCGACGCTCCGCCAGCAGCTGCACCACCATCCGCCGCCAACAGCAACGCAGCGCAGACACACGAGCATCCACACGACAGCGCAGATCGGATAGCACCGCCTGATCAGGACCGAGGAGCGCCCGGTGAGCCCTAGCCTCTGCTTCTTGAACCGCTGTCGCCCGGCCGGTGCACCGCGTCTGGAGAAGAACTCGATCGGAACGTCATCCAACTGCGCACACACGGCACAGCGAACTACGGGCGATCGGTCTCCGTAGCCAGCCTGCGCCGGAATCAGCTGGCGCTCTCGCGCCTCAAGATACGCTCGCCCTCGGGGACACCCCTGTCTCGGAATCGCGGATTCCGTTGGGTCACGCCCGCACGCCAGGCGTCCGCGCGAGCACGCACGTGCAGACATCGCCAGTGCGGATGTCATCTACGCCGTAGACGGTGCGCTGACTGGCTCTGTCAACCCTCTCCCGCAGACGACCCGGGTCCCACTGGATCCGCGGCGACACCTGCCGGAAAGGGCGTCGAGGCCATGGCTGCATCCGCCGCAACAGTCGCACCGCCCCCGACAGTCGACAGAGCATCATCACGGAAGGGCACGACCCAGTTCACCTTCCACGAAGACCCTCCAACGCCCGAAGCCGTCCCCGAATCGGCCGCCCCGAGCAAGACTCTGCCCCGCCTCGATACTTCGACCTCCTCCGCCTCCTCTTCCGCTCGAGGACCGAGGTCCGCCTCGGACGCGCTCATAAGCCCTTCTTCCGCTCGAGCATCGGACTCGGGCTTCTCTCCGTCTTCCTCCCGGCCGCCCAAGCCGCCTTCCCGACCACCCTCCCGACCTCCCTCGCTGTCTCGACCTCCATCAGTCTACCGGCCGCGGTCGCCCTCGTCCGTCTCCCGACTCTCTAGCTCGGGTGGGGCCGGCGGAACTTACGGGGGACCGGGAACTACGCTCCACACCGACCCGAAGAGGCTGTCCGCTTCGTCTGGCACGAGTGGCGGCGGCGGCGGACACGGACACGGAGGCTTCTCTTCTTCGTCGCCCCGCTCTCCCGCACGTTCCAGCGGCGGAGTCGCCACATCACCTCAGATTCTCGAAGATGCCGCCGTGTCGGCCGCTTCTACGACCTCGACGGATCAGACGACCCCGTCCCCATCGGCCGCGGTGGCAGAACCGCCGCCCATGCCTAAGGCAAGCGAACCGGGAGCTGCGCCTGCCTCAGCATCGGGTGTACTCGCACCTACGGAGGAGCCAGCAGCGCCCGCAGCAGCGACAGCAGAGCCTCATGCCGACCCGGCCACCACACCAGCCGACCTGCCCGTCTTTGTTCGCGACTATGCCTTCCCGCGAGAAGACCCGCGGTTCAAGGGCGAGATGCTGCCGGAAGAGATCGAGGCTGCGGCGCGGAAACAGAGATTTCGCGAGTCGGGCGCCGAACAGGGGTTCTTGGTGGATGAGGATGGGATGGGGCCGCCCGTCGGAGGCGGCGGGGCCGGTGGCAACTCGAGCTGTGAGTCTTGGTTGGTTGGTCCTACATACACGCTCGGCAGTCGCACTGATACGAGTTCTTGCCCCGACTGCCAGTCCACTGGGGCTTCGTCACCTGCCATACGGCTGACTTTCCAGGATCTGAAGTCGAAGACGACGAGTACGAGTCGGGCGACGGCCATGTCGGCTACGGCGTCTACGACCCGACGCACGCCGGCTTCGGCGATTACGGCGAAGAGGGCGACGAGGACGCCGAAGACGACGACGAGGACGAAGCCGACCTCGGCGAGTTTGTCCCGGGCGTTTACTCGGCTGTTTTTGCGTTCGAGCCGGAACTCGACACCGAGATGAGGCTCGTCGAGGGCGAGCTAGTAAGCGTCTTTGAGCGACAATGCCGGGGCTGGGTGAGTCGCGGTTCTTTTCTTGCCGTTCGAGTCAGGAGCTTACCGGGGATTCCTCACAGGTTCAAGCCGGTCGGATCGTCGACAACGTCGTGACCGAAGAGATTGGTCTCGTGCCGGAAAACTACCTCGCCTTGGTCGAGCCGCACGAAGGCGTCGTCGACTGGTCTTCGCACGACTTTGAGCACGAGCCGGAACAACTGCACGAGCACGAGCAGGAAGCGAAACACACCGTCAAGCCTGCCGTCGGCGCTGCTGCGCTGTCCGCCGAGCAGGCACCTCACGCCCGGTCAGAGGCTGTGCCGGCGTGATCCCCCTCTCAGGTGCTCAACTGCACTCCCGACGAATATCCTCTTTATTTTCCCTGCGATTTTCATACTGTCCATCTCCTCACCCCTTCGTACCGCTCATACCCACCCACCCTGCCTCGCAAATACTTTCCTCCCTCATCCCGCAAACGCTGTACCATCAATCCGCGCACTGCCGCCAGCTTCACTCTCTCTCTCTCTCTCGCTCCGCGCACTTGGACTCTCGTCGAACTTGTAACTCATATTGTGACAATCGCTTGCCCACCACCTCGCTTGCCTACCTCCGACTACGTGCATCGCCACCGGGGAGAGAAGGGCAGCGGCAACGACGGAATCTGCGGACGATGAAGGCCTACAACAAACGTAAAAGCGGAATGTGGACAGGGATGGGAACGGCGGAGGGCTGCAGGAGGAAGCAGATGCGAGAGAACGAGGGGAGACTATGCACCAGGGGGCGGGCCAGAGCCGCTGGGGGCCGGGGTGCCCCCGGAGAGAGCAGGGTCAATGGCGGAAGGGCCCGGTGCAGCAGGCGCAGCCGGCGCAGGTGTGCCCGCCGTCGAGTCCGCTCCCGTTCCACCACTGGCAGCGCCAGCGGGACCGGGCGGCGACCCCGCGGAGCCTGCTGCGCCCGCGCCACCGCCGCTTCCGGCGCCGAGCTTGACCTTGAGTTTCGGCTTCGCGGCCGCGGCGCCCATGGAAGGCAGCGCGAGACCGCCACCAAAGTTGGTCGGGAGTGCGGCGCTCGTGTCGGTGTTCTTCGGCTGCCGAGGTGGAAAGGGCGAGTCAGCTGCTGTTCTGACTTGGCGGCTGCCGCAAAGCGGCAGCGGCTCGGACGCACCTGGTTGAACTCGGCCCAACGCGGGCAGAGCTTCCGCGACGTCTTCATGTGACCGCGCTGGCCACAGTTCCCGCACACGCGTGTCGTCTCCGTCTTGACGGCCTTCTTGCCACCGAGACCCATCTGCCCCGGCGCGATACCGAGCTTCTGGTTCTTGCGGGCAAGACGGCGCTCCTGGTTCCGCTTGAGCTTCTCGAGCTGCTCCTTGAGTCTGTGTACGGTCACCAAGATGAGCTCGAGTGAGGTGGCAATGGGATGCAACCAGGACTGACCGCTTCTTGCGCCGCTCGTTCTTGCTCTCATCGTCCGACGGGAGCAGGTCGTCCGCCTCGAGCTTCTCCTCGTCGACGACGCGGCGCTGCGTGACGTACGCCTTGATGACCGAAGGGTCACGGACGATCTCCGTCTCCCAGCGCCCAGCGATGAGGCGCTTGATGCGCAGCGTCTTGGCCTTGCCGCCGTTCCTTGCGCTCGTG
Source organism: Rhodotorula sphaerocarpa (assembly GCA_024713535.1). NCBI lineage: Eukaryota > Fungi > Basidiomycota > Microbotryomycetes > Sporidiobolales > Sporidiobolaceae > Rhodotorula > Rhodotorula sphaerocarpa. The sequence continues at coordinate 175,485 of JANIBP010000004.1, read as the reverse complement.
ACGCTGCCCCCGTCGTCGAGGTCGACCGAGCCCGCACGGCTCATTGGGGTGCCCGCGCGACCAGACGGCCCCGGCGTTCCCGCGGTGGATCCGGGCGTGTCGACCGCAGATGCTGCGACCTTGCTATTCGCCTTCTTCAGCGCCGCGAGACGGCCGCGGTGTCGGTCCTCGTCCTCTTCCGTCAGGAGCGGCTCGCGCGGGTTCTGCAGCGAGTCCCATTGAGACTTCCAGATGCGCGCAATCTCCTCCTTGTAGATCTCCTGCTGTTCCTGGACGTTATACTTGTGGGCCGACTTCGGTCGGTTTGCCATCTCGGCTGCACGCATTGCCCGTCAGCACATCCGTTCGGATGCCCAAAGTCAGGCTCACTCAACTCACCGAGTCGCTCCTCCATGCTCTCGCCTGCACGCAGGAAGATGTCCTTCATCGACGTCCGCAAGAAGCTGAACGCCTCGCCGCGTCCGGTCGGGTCCCCGTCGCCATGAAGCTTGAGCATGGCCTTGTTCGCGTTCGCGTTGACAAAGTTCTTCGTCGTGATCCACGGCGCGAGTTGCTGCTCAATGTCGAGCTTCGAGTCGTCGTCGCCGGCTCCGCCTTCCTCAGCGCCGTCGGCGTAGCCGGCGTCCTGGAGGGCGCGCAGTCCGACCTGCATCGATTCGGCGAGACAGACCATCTCGGGCTCGGCCATCTTGAGCATCTCTTGCTCGTTCGGGATGTGGACGGTCCCTTTGATCATCCAGAAGCCCTGGTTGTCGCCCTTGCGGACGAACTCCATGAATTCCTGCCTCGTGAAAAGGTGAGTATGGCGCCTGTATAAACAATGCGACGCAACCGCGAACTACTCACCTTGAGCTTCTGCCGCATCTGCAAGTCGTTGTGGTCGGGAAAGTACCGAGTCAAGCGATGGACCTTGATCCGCGAGTCCTTGTTCTTGGCGACGAGTTTGAACGCGATCGTCATCAAGCGGTTCTTCTGCAGCGTCGTGACCTTGCGCGAGTGCGGGCCGGGGACCTCGGTTTGCGGGTACGTCTGGCCGACGACGTAGAGGTGCGGGATGGACCGGATGTGGTAGGTTGTCTCGCCGTCGATCGTTACTCTGCCAAGTCGCAGCAACGCGGTCAGTCTCCCAGGTATCGTGTAAGGGAGCAGCAGGCCTTAAGGCCGCACCGGACGATCAGGAAGTCGGTCTCGGGCACATGATGCTTGAACAGCGGCGCGCGGATCAGGTTGTTGTACAACGTCGTGACCGTCTGGCCCGGATGCACGAAGCCAAAGATCTTGAACGGCGACTCGTCGGTTCCTTCGAGCAAGAGCGGCTGGCCGAGCTCGAGTTGCGGGATGAAGGTGTCCTCGGGGGACCGCTTGCGGTAGTAGTTGACGATGATGCTGCCCATGCCGACGTTCGAGACGATCGGCGGGTGCTCCTCCTGTGACATGAGTACCCGGCGTCAGCACCGAACATGTGAGCGGTGAGCGGAAGCAGGCGCACGGAGTATTCCCACAGGACAAAGTTGCTCGTGTCCTTGAGCGTGATGTCCTGCATCCCGCGCATCGCCTCTGCGCCTTCGCTCTTCTTGATCTTGCGGCCGAACTTGTCCTTCTTCTTCTTCGACCGGACCTTCGTGAACGTGATCGGGACGTTCTGCGGGAACTGTAGCGCGGGACGGTGGAAGGATCGAGTGTCGGCTTTCGAGAGGCGAGTCTTGTACTGCAGGCGGAAGCGAGCGAGTGTCAGTGGGATGGCAGAGACCAAAAAGCTGTAGTATGGGTGAACTCACGAAAGGAAGCTGGAGCTTCTGCGCCGGGTAGGCATGCACGACTTCGAGGGCACCAAAGGTCTGACGGATGACCTGCCGCCTCTGCTCCTTCGGCACCTCGTACTCCTTGTCGTTCGACAAGTTGAACGGGTCGAGGTTGGCGTCGCGCGGCGCGAGCATCTCGGCGGACCCGAGGATGTTCTTCGGAGCGACACGCTTCGGAGCCGCCTCGGCTGAAGGAGGAGGATCGAGCAGAGTCAGTCGCGAATGGCCAGGGGGGGAGATACGACGGATACTGACCTTGCGCCCGTTGCACCTCGAGGAGCATCTGAGTGTCGTTCAAGTTGAGGTTGAGCCGCGTGAAGTACTCGGCTCGACCGGGGTTCTCTCCGTCCCACAAGATCGACTTAGCCCAGTCGCCCTCGTCGAAGAGTGCGTTGCGATGTCTTCGTGGATCCGGGAAAGATGGCAGGCTGTCGGATACCGCGAGGGAGCATGGAGAGGGGGTCAACGGCGGCGCTCTAGAGACCTCCAGGCCGGCGTTACGAGTGGACTCACTTTGTTGGCGGGCGGTCTCCCCACAGGATACGATCCTCCCACTCGTCCAGCTCGTTGAGATCAAAGACGCGCTCGTCCGGTGGCATTCGCCACTTGGACTGCGTCCTCGAGTTGACGCGCTGTCGAGCAGAAACAAAACCGCATCAGATTCAGTTTGAACAGTTCTCTGCGGGAATGGGAGAAGAGGGGCGTGCCCACCTCAACTGCTTTCCGGAGCTCTTCGTCGTCGCTGCCTTCGAGGTCTTCGGCGACCTGGCCCGAATCGCGCATCGACTCGGCCTTGGACTGCAGAAGCAGCTGCCGAATGGCAGCATCTCGACTGGGCGGGAGCGGTCGTAGTGGAGCGAGAAGGGCATCGCGCGAGGAGCGGGCGCGCGGCACCTCGGAGAGCGTGGGGAGCGCGACTGCAAAGGGAGACAGGGTTCAGTCCGAAGCGCTCGAACGAGGAGGGGAGAGACCCAACGAACGCTTGACGCCTTCGCCGGCGACCCTTCGCTTCTTTCGCGGACGCATCGCAAAGAGGTCGGTGAAAGCGAGCGCCTTGCCCGGTTCAAAGGTCGGGAAGAGCTCCTTGACGTCGACCTGGCGACTCGGGGGCGGAGCGAGGTTCTCGAGCTGCATCGACAGCGGTTGGAACTGGGACTCTGACTTGTCGACCGGTTGGGAGGGAGTGACTGGTTGTGCGTCTCCGACGGGCGTCGGCGCGGCGGACGAGTACAGGTCGGGCGCGTCGAGGGGTTCCTCCTTGACGCGCGGTTCTGCGTCGGGCATGGGCTGGTCTCGGTCACCCGCCGCGGGCTCTTCCTCGTCATAGTCCTCGTCAAAGTCGTCCTCCTCTCCGCGCAGGAGAGCGGCCCCCTTGCCCGCTCCAGCTGCCCCTCCTGCACCCGCACCGGTGGCCTGACCTTGCGAAGGACCTCGAGCGCCGGCTGTAGGTTTCCCCTCGCGCTCCTCGCGCATCTCGCGGTCAATCATGGCCTCGAAGTCCTCGCGCTCATCGTCGAGGTCGTCGCCGTCATCGTCGTCGAGGCCGTCGAGGCCGTCGTCGGCGAAGCGGTCTGCATAGATGGCGTCGCGGTTCAGGGCTGCGTTTCCGCGGATGCCGAGCTGGGACTGGACGGCTCCGAGGGACGAGGTGTCGAGGTCGAGCGAGTTGAAGACTTCGCCGAGGGCAAAGCCCGACAGCGTCGACGCAATGTCGGCGTCCATCGAGGCGGCGAACGCGGAGGTGGTGCGTGCCGTACAGGGCACAGGCAGGCCGCGGGACAAGCTCGGTCGCTCTCTGGCGAGTGCAGCGTGCTCCCTGGCAGCTTGAATGGGCCCTGCAAGCGCGAGAGCGGGTGTAAGCGGTGACTCGAGCAGAACGACTCCGGAGCGACTCGAGCGACTCGAGCGACCGCGGCCTCATCACCTTCCCATCTCTATATCGCACTTTACACCAGACTACACGCTCGAGGCGTCTTTGACCAGTTCTGGAATCATTGGCCTGGCCTGCCTGTCTCGCCCGCGCTGCTCGGCTCGCTGCTCGACTTGCTCTGCCCCTGCTGTCGTCCGCTGCTGTTCTGGAGGCGCTCAAGAACGGACCTCACGCTGCTACCGCTTGATCTCGACTAGCTTGCTGGTACCACGGAGTAGCTTGAACAGGCAGAGTGCCTCCGCGTCCCTCTGCTGCCGGCGAGCGCGCCTCACTCATCAGCTCCGATCTCGATTCTGTGACGCCCCTCCCGCAAGGTCCCGACATCACGGATTGGAGCTCGTGCCGCGGCGCGGTTCTCACAATCGCTCTGCTCTGAGCTCTCGATGGCGATCAAAGTCTCGGCTGGCTCGGTCCCGACATCCCGCGAGCCAAACGATCCCGCTCCCCACCGCATTCCGAGTCGCCTCCTCGCGAGCTGTGGTCTAGGAAACCTGCTCTCCCTTCTCGGCGCACGACACAGTCCCCCGCCCCGCCAGAGGACAAGCCAGGACGTCAGGTCGCGGCCCTGACTGCGCAAAAACTGGAGACGTGGTGGCGAATCGGTGACTGCACTTTCAGAAACCGGTGCGAGCGAAATCCGGTCCTCGGGGACCACTCTCTCGATCGGCGGGTTCCAGGGGGTCGCGCTCCTCCGAGGAATTGCAGTTGGAGTCCATGTCGAGCATGTACGCCTTCCGGCGTACTCCACACGTGAGGCGGGTCCTCATCGGTATCGTTCACTAGTGGTTCCCTTCCCTTCTTCCAAACGGGCCCCTTCTTGACGCTCATCCAGACGATGCCAATACCGACTCAGACCGCCCTATTCGTCCTTCAAAGTCGTTGCTATGCCCGAGCCTTGGCCCGGTGTCTGGCGCCCCACTGCAGCCGAAGTCGGCCTGGCGGAACTTGGCGTTCGCTCTCACTTCGCCCTCTCGCACTTTACTTACTGGAGCCGTCCTGTCCTCGCCTTCTCGGTGCTACAAAGAGCGCGCCGAATCGCTGTCTGAGCTCCCGCGGCGACCTCGGTCTCCGTTCCCTCCCTCCACCCGCCAAGCACCATGCCCGAGTTCGAGCGCGCAACAGCCGACGAGATTGAAGCCTTCAAGGCCTTGACCGAGCGAGAAAAGATGGTCAAGGGACTTGCGTGAGCTCACGCCGTCCCACAAGCTGATGCGCGCGGACCTGAACCTGCTGCCCCTCCCTTTCTCTAGGTACCTCGCAATGGACGACAAGGTCGGCACGGACTGAACAACCCCCCCGGACTCGTCACGCTCTGACAGGATCCTAAGTTTTAGGACCTCGCCCGTGATCGCCTTCGTGCTCGTACCCTCTGTCATGTATGTCCAGCGCGGGCCAAGAACCCCCCGACAGCTCTGCTCACCCCTGTCTCCTCCCGGAACACAGCAATACAATGTGCGTGCGCCAAAAGGGCTATCGTGCGCGAGAGAGGGGAACCGATGATGTGACAAAGACCCCCCACAGAACCACCCCTTCATCGACTATCGCAGCGATTTCGAGATGAGCGATTTCTACGGCCCCGATTCGCGCCTGCAGAACCTCGCCGACCTCTTCGACATCTCGCTCGAGCGCACCCGCGAGATCAACATCGAGCCGCCGTTCTTCGTCGACTACGGCTACAACATCGAGTTCCGCGGTCCGTTCTACTGCAACTTCAACTGCATCTTTCTTGACTGCGCCAAGATCTCCTTCGGAGCTCGCATGGTCATGGGACCGGGTGCGTTCAGCCGTCAAACAGGAAACAGGGATAAAGATGCTCCGCTGTGATCCGCGCCAGCTGATTGTCCTCGTCCCCGGGAAACCCCTCAGACGTCCAAGTCTACTGCGCCACCCACAGCGTCCACGTCGACGAGCGCGTCGCCGGGTACGAGCGGGCGTACCCCGTCGAGCTCGGGGACGACATGTGGATCGGCGGCGGAGTCCGGATCATCGGGCCGTGCAAGATCGGAAACAGCGAGTCCCTTCTTTTCTTCCTTGGCCGGCCCGGAATCGCTCGGCTGAGCTTTCCTGACTCCGACTCGACTGCGCGAAATAGACTGCACGATCGCGGCGGGCTCAGTCGTTAAAGGCGATTGGCCCGACAACGTCGTCATTGGCGGCAACCCCGCCCGAATCCTGAAGCGGCTCGACCCGCCGACAGGCCCGATCGACCCGGAGGACCGGAGGCTGATGGTCCCGCTGCCGAACGCCAAGTCGGCGGCCAAGAACGACATTTCTATGTGACGAGAACGCGGTGGGGCGGGGCGGGGGAGTCGGCCCACGCACCTGGCGGGTGCGAGCGGCAGCAGAAAAGAAACGAACACCCCTCAGAGGCAAGGGGAAACAGACACTCCGGAAGCGCATACAGAGCCGCGCATGCTAGGCAGAGGATGCAAGAAGTACAATGTTTGCGGTAATTGCGAGAAAATCGTGCTGCTGCGGCCGACCCTTCTTCCTCTCCCCTTCTCGGGCCAAAGGAACGGCGGACCCCTTTTCTGGACCACCATCTAGTGTTGGCCCTCGCGCCGCCTCGGTGCGGCCCGCAAGACTGCGAGCCATCCTCTGTCAGCGCCAAGAACCCCGCCGCAAGAGGAGAGCACCAGTGTGGTAGGGACTCACTATCGTCGACCCGGAGGATCATCTCGGACGCCTCGCTCGCCGAGAGGATCACTTGCCGCTTCAGCTTGTACGACTCGGTCACGCCGCAGTCGTGCATCGAGCCGACGACGCCCTTCTCCATGTCTGTCGGAAGGCCCGAGAATCTAGTCAGCGTTCGATGCTCTTTGTATCGAGGCAAGGTCCGATCGAGGACGCACCCAGTCCTGCGTCTTTCCGGCCTTCGTAGTGCGCGGCCCGGAGCTTGGCGACGAGATCGGACGAGTCGCATCCTGCGTTGTCAGCCAGGATAGTCGGGATCTGCGCCAAATCCCCAAACGGAGGTGGTCAGCACTGACGCCCGCCCAAGCACCCGTCGAAGAACGCAAGACCCGGGGCCGTACCTGCCGCAATGCCCTTGCGAACGCCTCGACCGCGAGGGCCTTCTTCCCCTCCGTCCGCTTCGCCTCCTCATCGACCGCGACCGCCATCGCCATCTCTGCGCACCCGCCGCCGAGGACGACCCGCGTCTCCTTGACCGTCTGCGAGAGGACCGAGAGCGCGTCGTGCAGGGACCGGTCCGCCTCTTCGATCATCTGGCCGGTCGCGCCGCGCAGGACGACGGTGCACGCTTCGCCGGCCGCGACGCCCGAGAACTTGATCAGCTGTAGCAGAGAAGAGGGGGGTGGTGTCAAGATGAGCGTGTCCGCGATATGAAAGAGATCAAGTCGCGCCAGAGAGAGGAGGAACGCACCTTGTCCTCGCCGATCATGATCTCTTCGATGACGTCGCAGTGCCCGACCTTGACCGCCTGCGGGTCCTCGAATGTACTCGCAATCTCTCCTCCCGTCACAAGCGCGAGCCGCTCGACGCCCTCAAAGTCGGCGTGCTCGATCGACATGATGCCCGCCTCGGCAAAGAGCGACTCGGGGTAGTTGTAGATGAGTTGCCGGTTGACGAAGCAGTTGACGCCGTGCGCTTTGATCTTGGCGACCTTGGCCTTCATCTTTTCCCGCTCGGCACGCTCGAGCTCGGCGAGCTTGCCGGTCGAGTCGACCTTGACGCGCGCGCCAAAGATCTTGACCTTGTCCGTGTCCATCGCTGCGGGCGCAGGTAGTGTCGCGTTAGTCCCTTTGAACAGCGCAGCCCTGCATGGGTACAAAGAAGCGGGCACTGACGGGTGTTGGCGATCATGATCTTGACATTCTCCATGCGGTGAGGGCAGTTGACGCCGATCTTCTTGTCGAGGATGAAGCCCTCGTCGAGGTACGAGTCGGTGAGCTTGCCGCCCTGCTTCTTGATGATCTGAATGTGGTCGAGGTCGGTCGAGCCCTTCAGGCGGAGGACGGCGTTGACGGCGAGTTCGGCAAAGTAGTCTTTGTCGGCCGCGAGGACCTTGGACGAGAGGGTTGTCCGCGCGATCGCGAGTAGGTCCTCCCGGAACTGATCTTGGTTCTTGCTGTTGATTGGGGGCGGTCCGGGTCAGTGATGATTCGGACTGGGCAGCATTCGGACTGGGCAGCGTGCGTCGAGAGGAGGCGGCCGCACCCGTGGTCCTCGGCAGCCTTCTCGAGCGCCTCGAGAGCCGCCTTGCTTGCGATCCGGAATCCCTCGATGACGCTGTCGAGCCAGGATGTGAGCGTTCGCGTCCCGAGGAAAACTGCGCGAGGGACACTCACGTTTGCGGGTGAACGTGCTGAATCGTGACGAGCTTCTCTGCCTCGCGCAGAATCTCGGAAGACAGGACCGTCACCGAAGTCGTGCCTGTCGGTGATAAGTATAGGGGGTCAGCAGCTGAGCCCCGCCAAGAGTGGGAGAGGAGCCCGTGGGAGCAGCTGACCGTCTCCGACCTCGTCGTCCTGGACCTTGGAGATGTTGACGAGGATCTTGGCGGCGGGGTTGTCGAGGGCGATAGACTTCAGAATGGTCGCGCCGTCGTTGGTGACGGTGATCTCTCCGGTCGAAGTCGAGTGGAGGATCTTGTTCATGCCCTTGGGTCCGAGGGTCGACTTGACGAGGTCGCCGAGGGCGAGGGCGCCGACGAACGACGACAGGCGGGCCTGCGGGTGGGATAGGGTGCTTGAGGTTAGTTATGCGCTTCGGTTCCTCGGGGTAGGAGTTGGCTGGATGATCGCGTCGGGGCCTGTTCGCTCGAATCCTTCGGACATGATTCCGGGGTCCGGACGGGCACTCGGGCCGGACGGGGCGAGCGGGATGCATAGGCAGGCCTTGTATCTAGCTCTCCAGCGCAATGAATCGCTGCATATCGAGCTGGCGGCTGAGATCGGGCGCGTTCGGGTCGCCTGCGGGTGGTGCGACGCGGCGGTGTCGAGTCCTGCGTTTGCGCCTCCACGAGCACAGCGCGGCCCTTGGCTCGATGGGAATGGATGACTTGCATTCTCTGCGCGTTCCTGCGTGGCCTGTGTGCGGTGGAAGGGCGTACAGACGCACAATGGTCAGCGGAGGTGCGCTCGCCTGGAAGCAGCAGCCGCCAGCAGGCGACGATGCGCTCGGCGCAGGCAGAGAGGGACAGGGGCGTACCTCTGCGTTGAGGATATTGGATGCCATGGCTGCCCAGTGTCTCGCGTGGAAAGCAGCGGCGCACGATGGAGCAGGACGAGCAACTCTGGCGAACAACCAGCAGATTTCCCAGAGTCTCGCTTCCAAGTCCTCCTCGCTCCCTCTGCAGCGCTTGCATTCGCTTCAAACCACAGTAAGAGCTAGAGAAATGGCTGCAAACGACCCGCGGTGGCTGCCCCTCGAATCGTGCGTCCTGCACCTCGTCCGCCGCCTTTCAGCGGATATGCTTCCCTCCGCTGACGCCACCGCTCTTCCCCATACAGGAACCCGGAGAGCTTCAATCGCTGGTCCGCCTCCCTCGGCCTAAACACCGAAGCCCCGAACGGCTACCGCTTCGCCGACATCTGGGGCCTCGACCCCGAACTCCTCCAGTTCGTCAAGCAACCCGTCAAGGCCGTCTTGATGCTCTTTCCCGTCACCCCCGAGTACGAACACATGCGCAAACAGCAGGACGAGGACGTAGCACAGAACGGCGTCGAGGGCGTCGAGGACGTCATCTACTTCAAGCAGACCAGTTGCGTTCTCTCTCGACCCTTTCGCCGTAGTTCGACTCCATCCCTGACTCTCCACGTCCTCCCTTACAGTCGCCAACGCATGCGGAACTTTTGCTCTTCTCCACACCCTTGCCAATACCGACGTCCCCCTGAGTACGCCGTTCGCCTTGCCGAAACCAGGGCAGATCTCCCAGCGCTGACATCCCGCCCCGACGCGCAGAGGAAGGCCCTCTAACCGAACTCTTCTCTCAATGTCACGACAAGGTCCGTTCTGCCTCGCTTGGCGCACCCGGAGCTCTTTTTGTCGCCTAACGCCTCGATCCCGTTCCCGCACAGACTCCGTTCGAACGCGCTCAGCTCTTGACCACTGCGAACGAGCTCGAACGCGTGCACGAGGAGACCGCCCAGGGCGGACAGACAGCCGTGAGCCTCCGATTTCCACCTCTGCCTCTCGAGACCCATTCAGTTCATAAAGCTTGTAGAACTGACACCCCGATCCTGCGTCCGCTCGCTCGCTCGCACAGGCCCCGGCGCTCGAGGCCGATACAGACCTGCACTTTGTCACCTTTGTCGAGCACAAGGGTTCGCTGATTGAGCTCGACGGAAGGAGGAACAGCCCCATCAACCACGGCCCGATCCAGGAGGACCTTCTGAACGTGCGTTCGCTCCTCTCTCCTCTTCAGGTCATGAACAGAAACGGGAGCTGACAAAGTAAGGACTGCTTCACAGGACACGGTCAAGGTTGTCAAGCGTATCATGGAACTGACGCAGAGCATCCAGTTCAACCTCGTCGCGCTCAGTCCCGCCACGGACGACGAGTGAACCAGCCTCGCGCATCTTCGTTGGTCCTTACCTCCAGGCGCCCTCCGCGTCTCATTGTGTACATCTACTTTTTTCTGTCTCGCATTGTATCGATTCTTTGCAGTCTCTCTCGGGCGTGACCTCGGTGCGTCGAGATGGCCTTCCTAAAAGTGACTTGGACCTGCAAATAGCTCGCGGCCCGAGCTTTGGTCGGGGGCATTGCGCTGGGTCCTGAGCCCAAAGGCGGGCAAGCGCAGAAGGGGAATAGACAGGCGGGTTCACGAGCTGAGAGATCCGACTTTCCGGAAGGAGGCGGGACTTGCGGTGTCGATGGCGCCTTTACGCCTCACCTGATGGAGAGAGTGTCCAGCTCCGGAACACCTTTCAGGCTCCGCGCAATCGACAGAGATAGGCTCAGAGGGTCTCCTCCGGGGAAGCCCTCAAGCTCCTGTTGCGGAATCCAGTACGCCCATCTGTAGCGCGATTGGTGCCGAGCCAATTGAGACGCCCGGCCTTCCGGCCCCTCCCGCGTCATCTCTGTCTTGGTGAGGACCGAAATGCCGTCGCCGGAGCTTGGGCGTCCCGACCCTCTCTCTTCGAATCGTCAGCCTGTCAATGAGCCTCGCCGGTGGCCGGAGAAACACGACCAAGGCCCAGAGTCCAGCTTACAGAGTACGCGGTGGTGTGGTGATGCCGCGGAAAGCGGGTGATCTGGTGCGCAATTTTTCGCATGTTCGAGTCCGAAGACCGCCGTACCCCGGCGCTTCGCATACCGCTTCTGGCGAATGTAGTCACCACAATTGCCACGCCCTCCTTCGACGTGCTCCCGATTGAGACACTCCAGTGCGGTCCACACGTCGCGGATAACTGCCAGGCTAATCTTCTTCCTGCGGGCTCTCCTCTGGAGTCCGGACAAAGCTCTGGGAAACTTCGGTCAGGCCGGAGCGGTGACGGGATCAATGAGGTCCAGCAGCAGCGTGACTGCACTGACCGTGTTTGTGCAACGTGATATACAATACTTCTGACAAGGACAAATATGAGAAGGAGCCGCGGGGCAGAGCGGAACGAACGTGCGGCAGAAGGAAGGCGGCGGGTTTCCGCGGCGGCGAGCTCGTACGCGCAAGCCTTGGATCCGGAGGGATTCGCGGTGTCTAGCGAGCGCAGTAAGCTGCTTCTCACTCTCCTCCGCCACCGTCGTCTCCTCCTCCCATGTCCCCTCCACCGCCATCCCCAAAGTCGTCCGCGAGCATTCCACCCATCAACCCACCTGCCAAAAGTCCTCCACCCATCATGAGGGCCTGCATAGAGGGTGGTGAGATCAGCGTCAGATCCAGAAGACGAAGGACGCGCGCCACCGTCGGAGGCATGCGATGAGAAAAGCAGCGTACGGGGTTCATTCCTCCTCCGCCTCGTCCCCCCATCATTCCGCCGCCGCCGTATCCTCCCCCGCCCATCATGCCCGGCCGACCGCCGTACATCTGCTGCTGCTGCATCATCATCTGCTGCCGTTGCTGCTGCTGCTGCATCATCATCTGCTGCCTCTGCTGGTCCCTCGCCTGCGACTCGGCGCGCTTCTGCTCGACCTTGTTCTTGATCTTGCTCAAGAACCCTCCCCCGCTGCTGCTCCCTCCGTTCCGCTGGGCGTCCGGGCGGTGGCTCGACGAGTGCGAGGCGGAGGAGGTGGGCTGCGCGGGCGGCGGGAGCGGCGACGAGGACGACTTCTGGTCGTTGTAGCTCGGATGCGTCGGGGGCGGCCCGGGCGGCGGGGCATAGGCTCCACTGCCGGGCGAGCGCTGGTACTCGGGGTCATCGAGCGGGTGGACCCAGATCGAGCGCGGAGGATTCGCCTGTCGCAGGGGACATGGGTCGAAGTCAGCAGGCCGTACCCCAGTTGGGAGGGGCTTCGAGCTTGAGCCTACGTTCGTGTCGACCCAGAAGTATCGGTCATGGCTGCACAGCGACCGAAAGCATAACCATCAGCACCCCGCTCAGCCGACACGAGTCTTGGCGCTCCACTCCGGCCCCATCTCCGCGCCGACGCAGCAGCAAGGGCCGCTGTACCGCTTCCATCTTGTGACTCACTTCTGGTCGTACTGCTCGATCCAGCCCGGCGGGAGCGGGCGCGAGTCGTGTTGCGACATGACGTCGTGGGTGGCACGAGAGTGGGGCACTGCGCGACAGGGCGGGGGAGCGTCGACGAGCGTGCGGCGGCGCGCTGAGGCGGCTCAAGCGTCGAGCACGGAGAGTAGATGCTTGTGTGGGGTGCAAGTACGTGTCTGCAGGGCACAAGCGGAGCGGAATGTGGTGCAGTCCTCCGTAAGAAGGTCGCGCGCTGTTCGCCAAGACCGCCGGAACAGCGGCCGCCACGCCACGCGCACGACACTTCTTCCTCGATCGCCTCGAGCCATCTCAGCTGCAGGACACACCACGGCTGCAATCTGTCAAAGCTCGCACATAGCGCACACGACAATATTCGAGATACAACGCAGTGTCGCAGATTGCAGATCGGGCTGGAAAACCGAGACAAGAAAACAAAGCGGATGTACCGCCCTTGCTCGACTCGACTCGACTCGAACCCGCTCCGCAACGTCCGCCCACCGACGTCCACCGCACACCTGGGCACACCGACCCCGCGACCGCGTCTCTTTGCAGGTGAAGGAACGCGACGGGACGATCCGTACCACCGCTTACTCCTTGACCTTGACCGAACCGCGGAGGAGACCGGTGCGGCGGGCAGCGATAAGACCAGCCTGAACGTCGAGGACACTGCCAGGTCAGTCTCCACAAAAGCCGGTACATAACGTAGCAGGGCCAGGGAGAGAACGCACCTTCTGTCCGGAAACGGCGTTCCGGTTGATGGTCGAGGCCTTACCGATGTGTTGCTGTGGGACGGCAAAGAGAGGCACGGGTCAGTCACAAGAGCGAAGATCTCAAGGGGTCAGGAAGCGGGACGAACGTGGTTACCACCACCGTGCGGGTGGTCGACCGGGTTCATGGCAACACCACGCGTCTTCGGGAAGTTGTTCTTCTTCGCCTTGGCAGCGTGGAACGCACGACCGGCCTTGAGCATCGGCTTGTCGATACGGCCACCACCGGCAACGATACCGATGGTCGCGCGCGAGAGCGACGCGACCGACTTCTTCGCGCCGGACGGCAGGCGGATACGGGTGCGGCCCGAGTCGGCGTCGTGGCCGATGACGGTCGCGTAGTTGCCCGAGGTACGCGCGAGCGAACCACGGTCACCGGCCTTCTCCTCGACGTTGCAGACGATGGTACCTTCCGGGAGGGTGCCGAGTGGGAGGACGTTGCCGACCGCGAGGGTCGCCTTCTTGCCGCAGAAGACGAACGCGCCGGTCGAGAGACCCTCGGTGGCGATGAAGGTCTCGGTGCGCATCTTGTAGCGGTACGGGTCGCGGAAGACGACACGGGCAAGCGGAGCACCACTGCAAAGGAGGGAGGTCCAGTCAGTTTCATGCGCTTCAGGAGCACTCGGCCTTGTTCACCGCCCCCTTCCCCTGCTCCCAAGATCCGCACATCGAGCCCGCACCGCGCTGGAGCGCCCCGACGGTTCCCTCAGGGCCACTTGTGAACCAATTCCGCCGCGCCAGCCGCCTCAAGCTCGACGTGGGTCCCGTCGCGGTGTCGAGCCCCGCGGATCGGGCGACATGCTCCGCGCCACCCAGCGAACAAGTGCAAAACTCACCGGCCCGAGTCGTGGACAATCTCCTTGACCAAGCCACGGATGTAGCCGTTGCGCTCGGCAAAGTCGAGCGCACGGAGCTTGGCCGGCGCGACACGGTGGTGCGTGTGCGCGCGGAAGATACCGCCGCTCTTACGCTGGTTGCGGATGACTGTCAAACGAAGGTGCGCATGTCGGCAAGGCGGGCAGCGGTTCAGGCGCGACGGGAGAGGAGGGAGGAGCAGGTGCAGAGGTCAGCAAGGGTCAGGCGTCGCCAGTGAGCGAGTCGACTGCACGCACCACGTCCCATCTTTGACTGCGTGTGTCGACGTTGACGAGCAAACGGTGCAGGAGCGAGCAGAAGAGGCGGCAGGAGGAATGCGAGGCGAGGGCGAGGCGACAGGGGAAAGAGTCCAAAAAATCGTCAGCTCGCCGTGTCCTGTCCTCGCATCGGCGCACCCTGAGACCGGCGCCTGCGACCCTGTAGCCCGTCCCTTTAGGCTCTAGTCCCGTCCAACGCGCGCTCAGAGCCCGAGGAGAGCGCGACGTCGGTATCGGCGGGATCCGCACCGAGCGCCGCCCGCCGTCGCTGCTCGGCCGCCCGGCTCCGTCCTCGTCTCCTCGCCTCTCGCTCCTCGCGCGCGCGTCTGGACAGCACGCAGGGTCGCAGGTCGGGCAGGGTGGGCCCGTGGGTTGGCTAGCTGGGTATTTACCTCGGGGGGCGAGGGTGGGTGAGACGGGCACGGGGAAACCAGAGGCGAGCCGCTCTGACAGGCGCGCACGCAGCCAGCGCTCGGTCGAAACACCGCCGCCGCGCGCTCCTCTCCCCGGCCTCGCCCGCACTCGCACCGCTCCCACCCCCTGTAGAAGCGCTCAGACTATCTGCAATTGCATGCAAAGGGGTTCTCACTCAGAGGAAGCTTTGCTCGCTCGGACGGCTACTTTGCCTTCTGAACTCTGGGCCCGCCCCCGTGTCTGCTCCTGAGCTCGCCTCATCGCACCGGCCACGCTCTCGCTCACCACGAGCACCCCGAACCCTGGACTCTCGCCCGAGTTCCAGAAGCCAAATGACCAGGATGACAAGGAAATGCACGACATGCCCCGAAGAAGGGAGGGAAACTTATAGCTAAATGGAACGACGCAAGAGGGAAAGACCCGGAGGTCGTATGCTAGGGAGCGAGGGAGGAGAGTTGGCGGGCGGGGGAAAGAAAACTAGATCGGGTACACGACAGGAGGAACGGTGAGAGGGTGGTAGCTTAAGAGTAGAGGCGCTTCTCGAACGAGTGCAAGCCGTGCACGCCGCCCTCGATCTGCGCCGACGCCGTCCGGAGCTCGAACCGGAGCTCCTCCGAGAACGCGCGGTCCTGCATGACCTGGACCGAGTCCGTCCCCATGTCCTGCAACGAGTGCTGCAGTCCGGCGTACAAGTACGGGACAAACTTGCGGAGCGAGCCCTTGTCCTGCACGGAGCCGGCGACGCCCTGCGCGACGCGGACCGCGTCGCCCTCGGAAAAGTATCGCGACGTCGCCGCGTTGTCAATCTCGTCCGGCTTGACCTGGTCCGACTGCGTGCCGGCGTCCATGGCGTCGATCGAGCCCATGCCGCGGTACTTCTTGAGCCGCTTGCCCTCGTTGTAGAAGTACTCGCCCGGCGACTCGGTCGTGCCCGCGAGGAGACCGCCCATCATGACGGCCGCCGCACCGAGCGACAGCGCCTTGGCGATGTGCCCGACGTTCGAGATGCCGCCGTCGGCAATGACGGGGACACCGAACTGGCGCGCAAACTCGGCGACCGCAAACACGGCCGTCGCCTGCGGCCGGCCGACCGCCGTCACCTCCTGCGTGATGCAGATCGAGCCGGAGCCCATACCGACGCGGAGACCGTCGGCGCCCGCTGCGATCAGGGCGGCGGCCTGCTCGCGCGTGACGACGTTGCCGGCGATGACCTCGAGGTCCGGGAACTCGGTCTTGATCCACTTGATCATGTCGATCTGGTACATCGAGTTGCCTTGCGACGAGTCGAGGACGACAATGTCGAGGCCGGCCTCGACGAGGAGGCGCAGGCGGTCGCGGTCCGGCAGGCGGGTGCCGATCGCGGCCGCGCACAGGAGCTGCTTCGAGTCGGGCTTCTTCGACGCGAGCGGGTAGTCCTTGTTCTTGAGCAGGTCGCTGCGCGCGAGGAGTGCGAGCAGCCGGCCCTCGCCGTCGACGAGCGGGAGCTTGCCCTTCTTCGAGTCGCGCAGGATGTCGTTCGCCTGCTCGAGCGTAATGCCGTACGAGCCGGTAACGAGCTCCTTGCCCTGAGTCATGACCGTGTCGAGCTTGGCGCTCTCCGGGCGGAACTGGATGTCGCGGCCGGTCACGATGCCGAGCAGCTTGCCGCCGAGCTTGCCCGAGTCTGTGGGACGGGGCTTTGAAAGTCAGCATCAATCACAGCGACGTCCAGGCATAGCGTGTAGGGCGCGCAGCAAGGAGGCGGGAGCCATCCGGGACGAGGTCAGGCGCCCAAACGAGGGGCGCAGAAAGGTATCGGTTTCTCCACACGGGTTGAAACGAGTGATCAAACTCAAATTCGGTAGAACGAAGGAAATGATAGGTTGCTCATCACGTAGACGTCGCGGATAGGCTTCCTGCCTCCTTGCTGCTGCGCGGAAGAGAGGGAGAGAGGACTGACCGGTGATGGGGATGCCGCAGAAGCCAAACTTTTCCTTGATCTGCCAGACGTCGGCGACCGTGTTGGACGGGGACAGGCAAATCGGGTCGGTGATGAAGCCGTTCTCGAACCTGGGGAGGATAGGGCGTCAGTTTGTGCGGGAATCAACGGAGAGGCGGCGGGGAGTCAAACTGACTTTTTGACGGCGCGGACCATGTCGGCCTGCATCTGGGGCGGGAGGTTGTGGTGGATGACGCCGAGGCCTCCGAGGAGGGCCATGGCGATGGCCATGTCGGTCTCGGTGACGGTGTCCATGGGCGACGAGAGGAAGGGGGTCTTGATGACGGTCTTTTTCGTGACCCGGGACTCGAGCGAGACGGCGGAGGCGGGGAAGTCGATGTGGCCGGGGAGGACGAGGAAGTCGTTGTAGGTGAGGCCGCCCTGGGCGCGCGAGTCCATGAGCTCGCGGATGGAGAGGCCGTCGCTGCGCGAGTACGACTCGAGGTGCTTCATGGCCTGGTCGGGCGTAAGGACGGGCATCGCGGGCGACGGACGACGGGTTGGGTGGATTATACTAGGGGTAGGTGATTTAGTACTCTCGACTGTATGCAACTAAGCACTGTCCAGAGGGGAGCACGGCGCAGTGTCCGTTTTCCAAGAGGGCAAGCCGCCGGACCGCGCATCGCGCCCAAGCCGAGCGCCAAAAGCTGACCCACACCGCAAGACAGGGGCACCCGAGCTCAGCTCCCCTCCGTCGCCCTCTGGGGGAACTGCTGCTTGCTCTAATATTTCAGTAGTATCTTTGCACGGCACTTGCAGCTGTTCCGAGCCGGCCAGAAGGCGAGGTGGGTGAACGGAATCTGGACGACGGGGCAGCACCACCCTGCGCGTCCTCACACCGCCTCACCGAGCCTGCAGCCGCCGCAAGGGGACTACAGAAGCCTCAGAAGCACGTCGTTACCCAGCTTCTATCTTCCAGCGCCCGCTTGAGCCTCCCGCAGCCGCTTCGCTAGGCCTCGACGGCACCGCCCTCCGCGCCTTCTCACGCAACTCCCGCCCGAGGAACCATGGCGACCGGCGTCCCGCAAAGCCAGCGCGAGTCGCGCGTCGCATCCCATTCCCACATCAAGGGCCTCGGACTCGACGACGACGGCTTCGCGCATGCAGACCGTGCCGGATTCGTCGGACAGCGCGCAGCCCGCGAGGTACGTTCAACCCTCTGGCTGGCCGCGCGCAGGCGTGTTTGAATTGACAGATTGCCCCCTCCCTCGCAGGCATGCGGTCTCGTCCTGCAGCTGATCAAGTCGCGGCGTTTCTCCGGCCGCGCCCTCCTCCTCGCCGGTGCACCTGGAACGGGCAAGACCGCTCTCGCCCTCGCCGTCGCGCAGGAGCTCGGCCAAAAGGTTCCGTTCTGCCCCATGGTCGGATCCGAAGTCTTCAGCTCCGAGGTGAAGAAGACCGAGGTGTTGATGGAGAACTTCCGGAGGGCGATCGGTTCGTTCGCATTTATCGCCTCCCTGCCGGCCGCTTCCGTGCTGACTTGGCGATATTGTCGCGACCAGGTCTGCGTGTGAAAGAGACCAAGGAGGTGTACGAGGGCGAGGTGACCGAGTTGACGCCCGCCGAGACGGAGAACCCGCTGTCCGGGTACGGCAAGACCATCTCGCACGTGGTCGTCGCGCTCAAGACCGCCAAGGGCACGAAGCAGCTCCGACTCGACCCGAGCATCTACGAGAGCATCCAGAAGGAGCGCGTCACGGTCGGAGACGTCATCTACATCGAGGCCAACACCGGAGCAGTCAAGGTCAGTGGGCACGGCCCCTCCCGGGTCGAGTGGCCGGAACTTGAGCTGACGAGGCCGGTCGACATCACCCGCAGCGTGTCGGTCGGTCGGACGCCTACGCGACCGAGTACGACCTGGAAGCGGAAGAGTATGTCCCGCTGCCGAAGGGCGACGTGCACAAGAAGAAGGAGATCGTCCAGGACGTGACACTGCACGACCTCGACATGGCGAACGCACGGCCGCAAGGTGGACAGGACATCATGAGCGTCATGGGGCAGCTCGTCAAGGGGCGCAGGACAGAAGTGACGGACAAGCTGCGCGCCGAGATCAACAAGGTCGTCAACTCGTACATCGACCAGGGCATCGCCGAGCTGATCCCCGGTGTCCTCTTCATCGATGAGGTACGTCGCGATTCATTTGGGCCCTAAATGCGAGTTATTCACTTTCTAGGGGCCGTGAAACAGGTGCACATGCTCGACATCGAGGCGTTCACCTACCTGAACCGCGCGCTCGAATCTCCGATCTCGCCGCATGTCATCTTTGCGACCAACCGCGGACTGTGTACCATCCGCGGTACGGAGAATGAGCCGGGTTCGAACGGCGGCGAAGGGATCGTCTCGCCGCACGGCGTCCCGATCGACTTGCTCGACCGGTGCATGATCGTGCGGACGATGCCGTACTCGCGGGACGAGATCAAGACGGTGTTGCAGACGAGGCTCAAGGTGGAAGGGCTCGCAATCCAGCCGGACGCGCTCGAGAAGCTGTCGGACGACGGCGTGCGGACATCCCTCCGGTGCGCTGTCCCACCGAATCTCTTTCCCCTCGGTCGTCGCCGAATCTTGAAGCTGACCTCCTGAATGCCCGCCCATAGGTATGCGTTGCAGCTGCTCACGCCCGCTTCGATCCTGTCCAAGCTGCAAGGGCGGACCGAGATCGCGCTCGAGGACGTCGCCGAGACGGACGGGCTGTTCCTCGACGCAAAGTCGAGCGCGCGCATGCTGCACGAGCGCGGCGAGGGGCACTACTTGCGGTAGAAGCCCTGATGAAGGACGCTCGCTTGCCTGATCCCGAAACGAAGCCAGAGTAATACGGGCTGGACGAGGGCAGTGCGAACCGGTTCCAGAGTCGAGGGAGTACTGGAGAAGGTTCCATTGGGTGCGGGTCCGCGGAGTTCTCGGGTCTGGTTCGGGGGAAGGGCTCTATCATGCGAACCCGCGCTTGTGCAGGGTGCGAGCGAGCGAATGCGGGTGTGTGTGGACCCTGCCGGCTGGGTTCCGAGCGAGTTGCGGGCGTGGGCAGAAAAGCTGATAGGCTCGGCATTGGTCGGGAGCTTGCCCCGGCGCAATCGGGCCCCCGCTCGCACTTTGCCTCTCTCTCGTCCGTGACCTGCCGCACGCGAGCACCCCACTCTAGCCCTCCTGCAGAGCTGTACCAGCAGAGCTAGCCAAAAAGACCACCGCCCGCGCTCGCTCACGGACTGCGCTTGGGTGCTCACAGGCAGGCTACGCGCGCGACGCTCGCTTCGGCTCCATCCGAATCGCTGGGCGTTATTCTCTTGAGGCTTACGACTCGATAATGGACACGCCGCGCGACTCGGCGCCGCCAGAAGGCTACGACGACCCGAACTCGTCCGCCAGCGCGCAGAAGAACCGCCCAAAGCGCACCTACCGCGCCTGCCAGCCCTGCCGCGCCGTGAGTTGGACGAGGCCTCGCTTTCTCCCCATTGACTTTTTCGATTGACCACTCCCTGCGCGTCCTATCTCCAGCGCAAGCTGAAATGCGACCTGGGTCAGTTCTGCGACCGCGCCTCCTCGCAATCGTCCTACTGACCATCGAATCGACCTCTGCAGGCGACCCTGAGGCTCCCTCCGACCCGCCCTGCAAGCGCTGTCGCCGCGAGTCCCGCGAATGCGTCTTTGTCCTCCGCGCCAACGTCAAGTCCTACATCGACCCGCTCGCCGCCGCTGCCACTGCTAGCATCGAAGGCTCGCCCGTCCCGCCGACCTACAGCGCCCAGCCGCCGCAGCGACCGCTGAAGCGACACAAAACGAGCCACGATGGCTCGCCGACCGGAAACGGAGACGACGGTGTTGCCGCAGAGGGCGCGCCGGGTGCAGTTCCTACCGGCTTGACCACCGGGGCAGGAGAACCGGTACCGACACCGCATCTCGGGGGGTGGAGCGCACCCCCGTCGACTCGCGCCGCCCTGGCGCACGCAACCGTCGCATCGCCGACCGGTGATCCGAGCATGTCGCGAGCTGGCGACGCATACTCTTCTGGTCCAATAGCCGGTACCTCGTCGCGGCCGACCGTCGATGGCAACTCTGGCTACGACCCGCACAACCCGTTGTTTCGACATCCTGCATTGGCGCGCACCGCCGGGTCTGGCCCCGCCGCCGGCGAGACCACGGCTTCGAGTGCCAACTCGACGGATGGATACGACGACAACGATGACGATTACGAGCAGGACGAGCGAGGACGTCCGAAGCATCCGGGCTCTCGAGGGGGCCAGGTCGACGCCAACGTCCTCCTCTCGTCCACCCTGCACAATCCGTCCGACGCGTTGCGGCTGTTGGCGACCGCTTCGAGCCTGCGCTCGGCCGAGGCATTCGCCTACAAGAGCGATGGCACCTCGGACGTGCGGGGCCGAACGGGCGCGAACGGTCGCCCCGAAGCGGACCGGCGGAATTCGTCCGGCTCGAGAGAGCGTCGGAGGTCGTCTCGCGAGCGCGAGCGGCCGGCCGGCATGCACCCGTCGCCGCTCGCGTCGGTCGTGCCGGGAGATGCTCCCCTCCTCGAAGAGGCGGAAGAAGCCCGTGGAGTCGAGCCGAGCCGGGAGGAGCAGCGCTCGGTCTGGCAGCGATGGGTGCCGATCCAGGAAGGGATGGTCGCCGTATCGGAGGCCGAAGCGCTGCTCTCCTTCTTCAAGGAGCACATGGCCGACCTGTACCCGCTCCTGCTCGACCGGATCTTTGAGCCGGTCCACCTCCCCGCGCTCGCCTCTCGAGAATCGCTCCTCCTCGCCGCCATGATCACCATCTCGGCCCGGTACTCTTCGATCCCGTCTCGTTCGCGCGCGCGCACGATTCACGAAGCCCTCGCCGAGTACTGCCGCGACGAGCTCGTCGGGATACTCGACGGCAGCGGAGCGATGCGCCATATCTCGAGTGTCGAAGCGCTGTTGCTCCTGACCGAGTGGCCGCCAATTACGGTCGGACGTACCCAGAAGAGCTCGTCGCATCATCGCGACCGGGAACGCGAGAGCCGGAGCACCAGCCGGCGCCGGACGGGGTGGGGCCGCGGACGGTCCGCGACGCGGGTCGACCAGCGCGATCAGAGCGGCGGGCGCGCAGGCGAGCGGGCTCCGAGCACGAGCACGAGTCAGCAGCGGGACCTCGACGAGGACGGCGCGAACGACGAAAATGCCGAGGCGTTGCTGCGGTCGAGCGCGCAGTACGACGGCATGTCGTGGTCATTCATTGGTTGCGCGGTGCGGCTCGCGCAGGAGCTCGGCATCTCGAACGTCGAGTTTGACGCGGAACGAGGGACGTCGATCAGCTGGGAGGAGGAGAGGCGGTTGCGAACCTGGATCTGTACGTGCTGGCCGCTCGGAGGTGCTCTTTCTCGGCTGGAGCTGACCTACGGCTTCACGTCACAGACTGCTACAACGCGGATCGACACGTTTCGGTACGACTGGGTCGGAACGCAGTCATCCAGGCTTGTGAGCGCTGCGGTTGCCCGTCGAAGCGAGTGCGAAATGCTGACTCTTGCCTTCGTCTAGACATGTCATCGTCCTGGTGGGAGCAAGTTACCAGCCACGCCAGTCACGGGGTCCGGCGAGAAGGCGGGAACGAACTATGGGCAGAACGGACCCTGCCGCAAGGCCTGATCGCAGCGGTATGTCGCCACGAATGGCCGTCCGCCGCGCTTGGCGCTGACTCGAATTGCACCTCCAGCTCATGGGCACCATTCAAGAACGCCTGTATCCGAACAAGGAGATCACGCGCTCCATGCTGCGGACCGGCCACTGGGAGTCGTTCATCCGGTCGCTCGACCACGAGCTGCGGATGATGTTGCTCAAGTCGCAGAACGTCCTGCGTGAGTTCCGTCTCGGGCGGTCTTGGAGACGGGGGAGTCGAGCTGACACGATGCCATACGCCGCGCAGAACAAGGCAACATCGAATCGACGCTCCTGCAGATGGAGTTCGAGTACGTCCGGCTCTACGGCAACGCCATCGCCTTGCGCGCCCTGCAGGAACGGCTGCGGCGCGCCGTCAAGGCCAACGATCTGTGGTTCGTCTCGCCGTCGCTGCTGAACCTGCAAGAGGGTCAGTGGATCCTCGACGCCCTCGCGGCTGCCCAGTCCATCCTCGACCGCACCGTCAACTTCCTCGCGCCGAAGGGCTACCTGAAGCTCGCGCCGTCTCGTCTGCACCAGCGGATCTTGTTCGCGAGCACGTTCCTCTTCAAGGCGCTCGCTGTGGGCGTCGTCGAGCACGGCCAGTCCAAGATCCTCGGGCTTCTGAGCCAGACCATCACCGTCCTCCGGGAGAACGCGTCGGACCGCCAGCACATCGCGTGCGGGTTCTCTGCCCTCTTGCGACGACTGCAGGCGCAGTGCAAGCCGACGCTCTTCTCGCGCTTCGGTGTCCGCGTCCAGAATAACGGCGAGGCGAGCGCCGACAGCGGGACCGCCACACCGGCGGGAGCGCGGCAGACTTCTCCGGCCGCAGCAGCCGCGGCTGCCTCTGCGACACAGCCAGATGGCTTGGCGGCGCCGCAGAACGTCACCGACCCGGTGCTCGCGCCGACGCCCACGCCGGGAGGCTCTTTGCCCCCGTCCGCCGCTCCGACCCCTCGGTTCAATATCGCCGGCTTGCCTCCAGTCGCCGAGTCGGCGGGAGCGCTCGACCCGCAACAGCAGCACCAACAACAGCAGCAGCAGCAACAGCAACATCAGCAGCAGCAGGCGGCAGCGATGATGCCCGTGTCGCAGTACGCGCCCAACACGCCGGGCGCAGCGCAGACGCCCTCGGCGCTGCCGCCGTGGCTCGCCGGCGCGGGCGAACCCGCCCTTGAGATGGGCGGTTTCCGCCTCGGCGACGTCTTTGGACCGGTATCTGCGGGTGGACTCGGGGATCCGAACGCGGCGAACGGGCAGATGCGGTCGATGTACGAGTGGGACCCGATGAGCCACAGCATCCAGGTCGGGCACGAGCAGGACTTGCTGTTCCAGAGCTTGTGGGGAGGGGGAATGGCGACGGGCGGTGACCTCGGTGGGATGGCGCATACGAATCCGGCGCTGAACCTGTTTGGCACGCTGGTGGGAGACGATTGAGGGCCGTAATATCATGACAATCAGATCCGCAGCAAGTTCTGTATCCCCATTTTTTCCAGCAACCGTCCGCTGCGCTTTGCGGACGGAGTGACTGGATGAGAGTGCGAAGGGAATCACTTGAATAGCTGATTGCGTGAGAGAGTAGGCAAAGGTCTCTGGGCAAAAGTGACGACGGTCCGCGGTTTCATTCATTTGGCGTGCGGCTGACACCGCGGCTGCGGCCTGCGGCTCTTGGCGAGTTTCCATCTCACCCTCTACGCGAGCGATGCGGCCTCGGGAGCGACAGCCGACAGATGCCGGTGCTGGCTTCCAGCAGTACCAGTACCCGTCAGGGCGCCGGACCGTCGTGACGATGCCGTGTAAGCCGTCGTCTTGCACCTCGATCAAATCTCCACCGCGACTCTGAAATTGCTCACATCGCCTTCTTCCCGTACAGCCTGGGCTCACGATCTGCCGCCTGACGAGCTCTCAGACGATGAAGAACCGGGTGTGCGCGGCGACCTCTTGCCGACCAGGTCGAGGGCGACGACGACCGGTTCGAACCGGAGAACGTCCGGCAGCGGTCCGCGAAATCGCTTCGACCGCGCAACCAGCCCAGGAACGCAGGGACCGAGAGGAGCACCAGCAGGGACAGCTACAGAGCCCTCGACGGCGGCACGACCAAAGGAGGGCGAAGACGGACCATCGCCGTCGACTTCCGCATCTTCACAACCCGCCTCGTCGTCTGCAGATCATCCTCTCCTTCCCGCGCTGCCGCCAGAAGCTCACGCCGAGGATGAGACACAGCGGAACGGCGGCTCGCAGATGCTCCCGCCTCCGGTCCCTCCGCATGACCGCGGATGGTGGACATTCACCCTGCCCGGGAAATACCTCGATCGCGTTCATGGCTACATCAACTCAACCGAAAACGGCGGCGAGAAGGGCAAAAGCCGCCCGCGCGAGGCGGACCTAGAAACGGCAGCGAACGGCGCAGAGAACGGCGCGCAGGAGCACGAGGAGGAGGAGGAAGACGACGACGTCAGGTCCTTGCGGTCGACCCGGTCGGTCCGGTCATGGATCAGCCGTGCGAGCCGGCGGAGCAGGTCCCGTGACGTCGAGAAGCGCGACTACCATCGTCGGATGAGTCACCACTTCAGCCTGCGATTACCGAACGCCCCAAAGGTCTTCTCCCTGAATCAGACCACCGTGAGTGTCGCACCTTCATTAAGGTCGGGCAAGGTCTCCCTGCTCACCCCGGCACAACTTCTCGACAGACACCGGGCTGGTCAACACCTTGGACGCCCTTCCGGCGAGAACACACCCAGAATGATCACCTCGATCCGTTCGAACGAAATCGGCAGCAGACCGAACGCCTCTCGAAGCGATCTCGCCTCGAAAAGTTCATCCTCGAGAACCCATTCTCGCCGCTCTTTATCCGCACGATCAACCTCTGTCTCGTGGCGGCTTCGCTCGGGGTTGCTGCGCACATCCGGATACAAGAGCAATGGCACAACGCGATCGGGATCATGGGCTCGTCCACCCTATTCGCCATTATCGTCGCACCATTCGCGATCTGCCACATCTTCATCACCCTCTACGTGCGCCGATTCCTATCCGAGTCAGGGGAAGGACATGTATGCTGACTTGAGGACGCATGCCCGCAGATCGAATACTTCGGACGGCCTATCGGCCTCTGGAAGATCGGCAAGAAGATGTTCTACACTCTGACCGAGTTGATCTTCATCTGCCTCTATTCGGCGATCCTCTCGCTCGTGTTCGGCGACCTCTTCACGTCCTCGCTCGAGTGCACCTCCTGGACGCCGTACCGCCGGTACAACCTGCCGCCGCCGAGCACGGTCGGCAACTCGGACGTCGACGGGACCGTCGCCGACTCGATCTGCCAGGAACAGATCGCGCAGAGCGTCTTGATCTTCCTCGCTGTGGTGTTCTACATCTGCGTCCTCGTCATCTCCCTCTGGCGGATCTTTGCCAAAGTTTCCCGCAGGTCAGTCGCGCGTGCTGTCTCTCTCTCCGAACCCTGGTAGGGCTGACTCTCCTCGTCTTCCAGCAGAACATAGACTTTGTCTTTCTCTTCCTCCGACTCTTTTGTACGCGTTCGCAGGACCTCCTCTCGTCCACAGGCCATATATGCACCTGTCCCCCGCATTTGTTGCTGTCCCCGCTCTTTCCCGCAATCACTTCGTTCGCCCAATACTTTGTGTCTGCTCATTGCGGAGCTTTGGTCCGCCGACCCGACTCGCTCGGGGAGCGGGAGGGGAGCCGGACGCAGAGAGCGCGAGTGCTACTTGTCATTCGGGCTGTCCTCGGTGCCGATCCGGAGTGGAGCCAGGATGGCATCAATCTCTGGAAAGCTTTTGATGAGCGAGGGACGGCTGCTAGCGCAGTTATTTGCAGTCCGGCGAGGACGACCTTGCTTAAGGATCAACCTGTGGACCGTCCCGGGCTCGCTTGCACCGCGTGACCATGAACCGTGTCCGAGGTAGGCTCCGGCGTCTGAAAACCCTGCTTCGCGGGTCTGATTCGATGCTGCTTTTCTTACATGACCTATATCAAGGTACTAACCCTCCTCGGGCACTCGCGCCGCCTACTCGACCTCCTGCCCGCCGGCGGCACTCGTCGTCCGGGCGCCGTCCGTGTGCGATCCGTTCTTGGCAAAGTCGACGCGGACGGGCCGTCCGTCGACGCGGATCCCGCGGCCGTTACCGGCGCGGAAGGCCTTCTGCGCGGCGTTGAGGTCTTCAAACTCGACGAACGCGACGCCGGTGCTCCGGCCGGTCTCGCCGTCCTTTGGCTGGTTGATCCGCTTGATGTTGCCGTATCGACTGAACACTTCCTCGAGGGCGATCTCGTCGGCGGACCAGGCGACGTTGCCGACGTAGATGGTCGGACCGGGCGGGAAGCGGGCGTTCGGGGCGCGCGCGATCGGGTGCTTCTTGGTCGAAGGGCCGCGCGGAGGCGTAGTGCCGACGGGGGACTTGGATGGGCGAACGACGGCTTCGCGGTCGTCGATGACAAAGGTCGGGGACCGCAGGAGCTGCTGCGTCAGGTCGGTCGAGGCGAGCTCGACAAAGGCGAAGCTGCGTTTGCGGCCATCGATGATCAGAACGCGAGGTGTTTGATGGATGCATGAAAAGATTGGTACTCACCCCTTTGACCTGCCGGCGGGGTCGGTCGCGATGCGGACCTGGTTCACGCCCTCCTCGGCCTCGACGACGCGGAGGATCTCCTCCCGGAGGACCTCCTCATCGACGGACCAGCTCAAACCGGCGACAAAGACTGTCCGGGAGACCTTTTCGGCAATTTCTTCGGCGCTGGGCTCGGCGGCGGCGACCTTGGCGTTTGTCTGGGCGGTGGCATCGAGCGAGGACGAGACGGCGGGGATCTCTTCGGTCGGGAGCTCGGTCGAGACTTGCTGATCGATCGGAGCGGGAGACTCTTCCGGGGCGTACCTTGCCTCGTCTGCACCAGGAGGAGCGGCCGACGCCGAAGACGAAGCGGGCGGTTCGGAGCGGACGCAGCGAGTCGAGCTCAGGAGGCGCAGCGCGGACCTGCGGCAATGAGGGCGAGCTGTCAGATGCTTCTGGGGAGGGCGTATGTACAAAGCAGAGTCTGTAGAGTGGGATACGCACGGCGGAGCGAGCGAGCGGGGAGCAGCGGTGGCAGGCGCACGGACCGCACGAGCGGCAGCAACTGCGGTGCGGGCGGCAACGCGGGAGGTGGCGATGATCCGTGCGTGCATGCTTGTACGGCTCAGCGGTGTGTAGAGCGTGTATATGGCCAGAGAAGCCGACGGAGAATCATCGCCTCGTCGCTTTTGCTTCCGCGCGAGAGGCCGATCAAGAAGATGGAAAGAAGACGGGAACTGCAGCTTGGGGGCAGGTCACGGTCCTTTCAGACTATGTCAGTAGCTTTCAGACTCTCTAGAGATGCCGCATTGCCACCGGTGCGATGGCGAGACGTGTTTACGGAGAAATTCCCAGCCGCGATCGCTTTCCGGCCGACTTTTCTCCGCTCGGCCCGCTTCACCTCCTCTACAGTTGAGGCGACCTCTCGCATCGCTAGGCGGACCTGCACACGGCACCGGAGCTGATCCGCGCTGGTCCGCCCCGCTTCGGATTCGCCGGGACCACGCACCGGCCACCTGCCGGCCGAGATAGGGCCGGACATCTCGCCGACCTGCTCCCTGTGGTCCACATCTACCTGAGCTGCTACGATCACCAGCGGAAGGGCGTTCCATGCAAAGCTTCTTTGCTTCGCCGACGGTCCGGGTCTCGGTCGACGAGGACGTCGTCTTCCTGAACCCGCTCGAGGGCGACTTTCCGGTCAGTCGAGTGTCCGAGGCTGAACCTCGCACGAATCCTGAACCCGCCGCAGAGAGACACATAACTAATTTGTTTTAATCAACCACGGCTCACAGACTCAAGATCCAGAACTGCGCGGGCACGTCGTGTTGACCCTGCCGAGCCGGAAAGCAGTCAAGTCCATCAAGGTCGTTCTGGAGGGAACATCGGATGTTTGGGGTCAGTCCATCGTTCACTCTGTCTCATGGGGCGCCAGTGTCTCGCAAGGAGTGTCCGGGACTGATGTGGAGTGACGAGATGAGCAGGAGGAGAAGGGTATCCGTACGAGACGACGACTGCCCTCAAGAAAGAACTCGATCTCAAGCTCGGGGGCGAGCAGCTCGAAGCCGGCCAACATACGTATGTCCTGCTCGCTTTTTTCCTCTTCGCCCTTGAGGCGTAGCGCTGACCGGACCTCTGGGCAGTTTCGGATTCGACTTCATCGTGTCCTCCTCGGCAGATCCGTCTCAGCGATGCTCCTATGGCCGGACTCGGTATTTCGGTAAGGCACCCAATGGGTCTCGCGTCTGCTGTCCGGCGTAAAACGTCGTTGTGAGAGCCTCTTGAAGGATGGAGTTCTGACCGCTCGCATCCCTGCAGTCAAAGCGGCCGTCCAGTTCGATTCGCGCCTCTCAAACGCTCTCGTATCGCCACCGGAGAACATCTGGCTATCTCCGCTGCAGACACCGCCGGAGGAGCTACCGCGCATCACCGACTGCATCACGCATCATTTTGACGAGAAGCTAGGGGTGCGCTCGCATCTGCCGCTTCATTGGAAACCGGCTACAGGTACTGACCGCGTGCCTCCACAGCCGCTCAGCGTTGGCTTCTCGTCTCCTCACCTGACCGTCGCCGGACTCGGCAGCGTCTCTCTCACCCTGCACGATCCGCCGGCGCGCCTGCTTCTCCTCTCCCTGGTCGCTACGATCGTCCAGCGCTTCAAGATCATCTACGACAACGGCCAGGTTGTCGAACCCCGCGAGGCACGCTACGTCCTGCCGAAAGTGAACGTCCAGCAGAGACCGGCCCCGACGCCCCCCTCCCGAGGCGAGTCGCCCGCACCCCGAGGCCGCGACCCCGGCAGACGAAGCGAGCCACCTTCTCCGCTCGATAGTCCGCGCCTCGCTGCCTTTACGCGCTCGCCTCCGACTAGCCGGTCGGCGTCCCCGCTCCAGCGCCGACACCCTGTCGAGCCGGAGCTGTACACGCCCGATCCCGTTCCGCTGGCGCAGGTCGAGGCCGGGCAGCAGTACCACCACTCGCGGATCTGTCGGATACCGGATGCGAACCATGTGAGGCCGTCGACGCTTACGGGGTCGAAGACCAAGATTGGTGCGTTTGAAGTGCTCCATGCGCGGGTTGCGATGCGGAGGGAAGCTGACCTGCTCTCTCATTCCAGTCGTCTCTCATCGTATGCACGTCGAAGTGCGATACCGACCCGAGGGCGCCGAGACGGATCTACGGCTAGTCGTCGAGCAGCCGATCACGATTTCTGGCTGGTAAGTCTCGCACATCCGCCCCTCCGGGCCCGGCTGACGCGCTCGATCTCCCGCGCTTCAGCTCATCCTTGTCCGACAACTTTCGCCTGCCCGCGTACGGCGAAGCCGCGCGGGCCGCCAGTCCCGCCGACGCCGACCCGGCCCCTCGGTCCCTGCACGCGCATTGCATGTGCTGTCTGTCGCTTAAAGACCTCCTCGACTATGAAGGGGAAGTGTACCGGATTGCAGCTAATTCTGGATGGGGATCTGCGGGCGAAGGAGAACGGTCGTGGAGGGGGGAGCGGCAGCTGCGGCGCGAGGAGCGAGCTGATCCGTCCCGGGGATCGGGAACGAAGAGCCCGGCGTACAGCCCGATGTAAACTTGCATACTGAGTCCACGTGAACGTGCGTCCTGTATGATGTTGACTCGCCTTGACTCATGATGCATGCCTCTCTCCACCTCCGCGGACTTGCTGTGTCGATCACCGCTCGTCTCGGCCGGGCCGGGAGACCGGCATCACTGATCCGATTGGACGATGACTGATCATCAGTCAGCAGCACCTGCTGCACGCTCTCCCACATTCCATGAGACTGACTCGAAGCGTCCTTGACTCTATAGTCTCCACGTCGGTCCGCATCGATCGAGCAGATCACCTCGATTCCCCTTGCTGTCGCTCCGACGTCGCTTTCGCTGCTCAGCTTCACAAGTCACCCATTCCGCCAAGGCTCCGACTGCTTGACTCGGCTCCGGCACCTTTGCTCAATCTACGAAGGACGCCCGCTCGCGCGCTCTCTCCCTCTTAGCCAGCTCTTGATTCCTGTGAGGATACGGAGGCGCCGCCATGCTCGCTTCGCTCTTCTCCTCCCCGGTCCTCAAGGTCACTGTCTCCGAGGACATCGTCTTCCTACACCCCATCGACGGCGACTATCCGGTAAGCTCTAGGTCTACTTACTCTCTCGCGTCACATTCGCTCACGCTGGTGATCTCCCGCAGACGCAGGACCCGGTATTGAGAGGAACCGTCCTTCTTTCGCTTCCAACCCGGAAAGCGGTCCGCTCGATCCGGGTCGTCTTTGAAGGGCTGTGCGACATCTGGGGTGCGTTCCTGCGACGAAGTCATCTTTCCAGGTGCGAGTGTTGACGCTCTCGGAGCACTCTTTGACAGGCGGAGGCCAAAATCCCTATGAGACCTCGGTCGTGCTCTGTAAGGACCTTACGCACGATCTCGGAGGCGAAGTACTCGAAGCCGGCAACCACGCGTGAGCTGTAAACGCCTCGAAGGACCCGCTGGACTTGACTCATGATCCCCTGTTCCCGGCAACAGCTTTAGCTTTTCCTTCATCATCCCTTCCTCCGCCGACTCTTCCCAGCGATGTTCGTACGGTCGGACCCGCTACTACGTCAAAGCGACAGCCTCCTTCGACCAGCGCCTATTGGCCTGCATCTCCTCGCCGCCGGTTGCCGTTTGGCTCGCGCCAACACCGACCGCTCCCGGCGAGATTCCACAACCCATGGACTGGTCCATCCAGCACTACTCGCCTGAACTCGGGCCCGTCGGCGTCGGCTTCGCGTCCCCGCATCTCACTGTTGGATCGCTCGGAAACGTCCGCGTATCTCTCCTCGGTCCTCCGCAGCCGCTCACGGTCGTGTCGGTCAAGGCCGTACTGAGGCAGCAGTTCGCCATCCGCTACCGCGACGGGAACGTCGTCAAGCCGGAGATGAACAAGTACACCTTGCTCAAGGTCGATCAGCGAGCGAGCCCGTCCCTGGTCATCCCGCTGCACAACCCCGCGACATGTAAGACCAGCCCAGGAGTCGGCACCTCGACTCCGAACCCGCCACTTGCATCCGAAGCGTACCGATCTCCGTCGACGTGCTGTCATATCGAGCCAGACGTCCCCATTCCGGACCCGTCCCCGCTCGCTCGGGTCAACGTCGGCGACGAGTTCCACCACTCGCGCGTTTGCCGCATCCCGACCGACAACCTCGTCAGAGCTTCTACGCTGCCGGGCTCGAACGCCCTGATCAGTGAGCTAGATCCAGGAGATGTGACGCTCAGAAGCGGAGACAGTTGACTCTTTTCGCTCGTCCGGCGCAGACGTTTCGCACGAGCTCCACGTCGAGGTGCGCTACCGGAGAGAGGAAGACGACCAGGACAGGGTCCTCACTATCGGGAAGCCGATCACCATAACAGGATGGTCAGTCCGTGGAGCGCCATCTCGAGTACCACGCCTGCCCGCTAATCATCCGGTACCCCTGCAGCTGCGCGCTCCTCGACAGCCTCTATCTCCCCGCCTACTGCCGCTCCGCCGAGAACAAGACCGTCACGCAGCCCATCCAGTCGCACTGCATGTGCGATATGTCGACGAAGATGCTGCTCGACCGGGACGGCGAGGAGCTGCAGCGCGCCGGAGCGATCGAATCCCCGAGCGCGAGCGAGCGCAACATCGGCGTCGGCGCCGACAAAAGCCCAGCGATGAACGACTCGATCGCGCTGCCGGCTTATTTCGCCCGCAAACCGGAGGTGGACGACGCGCTCCGGCGGACGGATTCAGGCTATACGAGCCCCGCGCTCACGGCGCTAAGCGAGTTCTGATCGAGGTTGAGGCGTGTGATTACTGGGTTGTACGGCCTGTGTACATAGAGCTTACCTGAGATGTATCATCCGTACGAAGCTTGCACGGTAGGACCCGGCGCCGAGTTCGCCGCAGAACCTTGCCAGAATCGAAAGTTCCGAAAGTACGAGTCACAGTCGGAGGTCGCAGCATAGTCCGACGACGAGCCGCCAAAAAAGGCTGCCGGGTGGGACCCCTGGTCAGGCCTATACTCAAAAATTCGATACGTCGGAAGGCATAGGCGTACTCGAGAAAATGAGCGAAGAGACCGTCACGCTCTCGTTGGTCCTGAAGACGACATTCTTGAGTTCCATCGCCAGCTCTCCCTCGAAGTAGAGGGCGAGGTATCCGTTCGCGGTCTCTGGCGGATAGTTCAGGACAACGACTTGCGTGACCTGATTCCAGCTGCCCACAGACAAAAGTTAGCGGGAAATGCACAGGCAAGCCATTCTTATTGGGTGGGATCGGACCACACCTGCCCGCCTTGAAGGTAAAGGAGCCTCGGTGGATACTGGCTGCCGGGCAGCCTCGCTCAGAAGACGGCAAAGGTATCCCTGCTGCAGGCAGAGATGCTCACCTCCAAATCCGTCCGAGTGACAAAAAACTTCATCAGGGCCCGCCCCCTCCGAGCAGAAACCCAGATACGTCGGGATGTAAGCATAGACTGTAGAGAGCCCAAGGATCAGCCGAGGATGAGCTCTTCCGACTCAGACGGAGCTTACTCTCGCCAGCACCCTGCTCGCGCCACATCACTGTAGAGCTTCTTTCGCGTCAGCTCGCTGAGTTCTCGAGATCCCGGGGAGAGGGAAGCTCACGGCGGAGGGAGAAGCACGCCTCGCTGTTTTTGCCACCCGTACAGTGTGCGTCGACGTCGCCGCCGAAAAGGCCAGGGAGTTTTCCGCCTTTGACAAAGTCGAAACCTCGGCTGAAGCCGACCTGTAGGCGCGATGGAGCAATTGAGCCCTCGGGAACATCCGTATGTCATCTGCAGACAGGGCAAAGCGCACCTCGTAGCTCATGATGGCCCGGTCCTGGCCGGGGGCAAAGACTCCCAGCTGCAGATTGCCTACTCCGCCCATGTCGGTCCCGCTATAGCTTCCTTTAGGATACTCCATCTGTACGATTGTGCCGCCGTCCGAGTCGTCGAGCGGATCCCTAATGAAGCTGAGAGCTGGCAAGTCGGTCGACGTCCGGGCGTTCCAGTGCGAACCGATGAAGGGCCCGGCAGTCTGGAGAGGCGCAGTCGGCATTGCCAAGGTAAATTTGAGGGCGGGCGTGACAGAATGCTTGGAAGCGAGGGACGCGAAGAACGCCGAGGTTCCGGACGATCCGGAGCTTTGCGTCGTCGACGGGGATACAGCAGAAAGGAAGGATGCTGCGTTTTCCGAGAACAGTCAGGCGGATTCCCGGAATCGCTCGCGCAGTGAGACCGGCTGCGGCTCACTCTTCGCTGATATATTCCCCTGAGCAGCCGAGGCTATGGAAGGTCGCCCGGAGCTCGAAAGTAGGAACGCAGACCCGACGGCCACGAACAGGAGGACAAAGAGGAGCAGCCAAGTCCACTGAGGCAGCCGCCGCTCGCGCTCGTCATCTGCATCGTCGCTCTATGTTGGCGATGTGAGCTTGCGGAAGACGCGCCGCGCAGCAAGATTAGGGAAGGCCAACGCACGTCTCGAGAAAAGCGCGAGGAGCCCGATGACATCGAGTCCGTCGACGAGCGATCACTCTCGCTGCCAGACGACGAGGAGCTCCGGTCTGAAGTCGCCGACGATTCGGTGTCGCTGCTAGTCTCGCGGGAACGGTGCCGGCCCATATGGCATCTTCCCCTCGTTGGCGTACTTGAGGGTCGGGGTAGCTTCTACTGTGTCTTGCAGAAAGCTATTGGGTCGTCCATGTTGCGCGCAGTGGAGGACCGGCGGGGGCCGGAAGGTCCGCGGACCCGCCGCCGGAGGAGGCTTGATGCGCATCGCAAAGCGGATCCGTCAGGGTGTTCGAGCACCTCCGAGTATCAGTACGACTCTGCTCGAAGTTGATGAGTGCATGCATTGCGATACCGAGTACAAGAAAGCGCCGCCGGTACCTAGTTGTTACAGGAAGGGGTTGCACCGGCAGATGGCTCCTCGAACGGCAAAGCTGAGGAGAGAGCCCACCGAGAGGCCCAGGGTGAGGTAGAATGCGAGGCACGTCGCAGCGACCTGCGTCAAGCTCGAAGTCAGCATACCGTGGGACTTTCGCGAGACAGGAAGCGGGAGAACTCGCATCGACTTCTTCCTCCTCCAGGCTCGGCTCGACGACCGAAGCTAGCATGATGAGGGTCGAGATGTACCCATTCGAGACGGCAAAGGCGAGCATGATGGCGAAGAAGGCTGTTCGCGGCGACGAATGCATCAGCACTGGGAGCTCTCCGGTGACGAGGCGACTCCGGCCGTTAGCTCACCCAGGTCGGAATGGAGGACGGAGCGCCCGCTCCCGCCTGCGGACTGGTTGCAGAGTAGGAACAATGGCTGTGTGATCCGAAGAGGAGTCAGCACCGCCCCGCTTCGTCGACCAGCAGCGGAAACTGTACGCACGATGAAGATGAGCCGGCCGACGCTGCACGCCATGAGCAGCTTCCAGTTCGTCCACCGGAAAACCCTCCACTGCGGCAGAACGCGTCCGAGCCAGTCACCGCCGGCGAAGACTGCAAAGCCGAGCGGGATGAACAGCGCCGGTTGCTGCAGCAATCTCGCGTCCGGCTCGCCCGTCTGGACCGAGACAATCGTGCCCGTGATGGAAGGGTACACGGCGAGCGTGACGCCAAAAACGAGGAAGATGGCGACGCCGAGGTGTCGGACTTTGCGCTCCGTCCGACGCAGCAGGCTCTCGCCGCCTTTGTCGCCCTTCCTCTGCTTCGCCGACTCGCTCCGCGTGTGCTCGGCCGACGAGTCAAATTCGGACCGGAACACGAGCCGGTAGAGCGGAAGGTGAATCAGGACCATGTAGGCGAGGAGCGATGCGACGGCGACGCCGAGGACCGTCAGGAAGAACGCAAAGGCGGTCTGCCGGACTTCCTTTGCCGAGTCGGCTACGGCGGTCAGAGGTGCATACACCGCCTCGGTCCCTCGCAGTTGCAGGCGGAAGTCGGTGGCACCGCTCGGCTCCTGCTTCGGATGCGCAGCCTTGACGGCGCCGTACGCGGCGACGAACTGGATCATGGCGACGACAAAGCCGATCGCGCCCTGGCCCGAGAGGATCTGGTTCAGGTAGACGGGGCCGAAGCTGGCGGAGAGTGCGACCACCGCGTTCTGGAGATACGAAGCCGACGCGCCGAGGAAGACGGCCGAAATGATCAGGAAGGAGAAGAAGAGGCTGCAAGACATTGCCGGTGAGACAGGTGTTTGCGGTCCGGCGGAGCA
This sequence comes from Rhodotorula sphaerocarpa, assembly GCA_024713535.1. NCBI lineage: Eukaryota > Fungi > Basidiomycota > Microbotryomycetes > Sporidiobolales > Sporidiobolaceae > Rhodotorula > Rhodotorula sphaerocarpa. Next base: position 139,966 of record JANIBP010000004.1, on the reverse strand, counting down.
CCTAGACTCACTTGGGGTTGATCGAGGTGAATTGAGTCGAACCAACAAAGATCAGAAGGATGACGATCAACACGATGAGGCTCCACAGGATGCGCTGGTTCAGGTTGCCCTGCGAAGTGGAGCGAGTCGGTCAGTCCCTGGCCGCGGTCAGCGCCGAAGGCAGAGGTCCCACCTTGGCCTGAGTCGCATTTGCCCATGCCAGGAAGAGCAGATTGGCCGTTGTGAAGGTGAGGGCGACAAAGTTGGCAAAGCTGCGCTCGAACGGCGAGTTCTTGAGTCGCTCGCCAAAGTACGACCCCGCGACGATCTCGGTGTTCCACGAGAGCAGGATCGCGGCTCCCAGCGTCTGCATGCGATCGGAGCGCATCCTGTCCGTCAGTACGAAGGCGAGCGCTTTCCGACGAGGAAAGAACGCACGAAAAAGATACCCTGGGCGAGCCAGACTTCAAGTTTCCGCGCCTTGGTCTCGGCGCCGTCCCCTTCCCGCCAGGTCCATGCATGCCCGCCCTGATCCCGTTGCCCTCCTGCCTCGTCCGAACCGTCAGGCGAAGATTCCGCCGCGCCGTGATTCCGCTGCTCGTCGCTCATCAGCGGCCGGTACTCGTCCGCAAGGAGTCCCTCGGCCTCTTCGGCGTCCATCTCCTCCGGCACGGGGGTCCCGCCGTCGTGCGCCTCTTCGGGAGACTGCGTCGCGTCCGCGTACAGGTGTTCGGCGACGTCGACGTCGTCGCGGAGGTGCGCGCGAGTCGCGTGATACTGCTCCTTGGCGAGCGCAGCCGCACGGGCGAGCGGCGCGGCGGGCGCAAACATGCTTGCTGCACCACTGGCGGTTGTCCGCTGCGTCTCTGAGTCGGCGTGAGAGTCAGAAGCGGCGCGGAGATTGACTTTGCTGATGCTGCCTCGTTCCGAGTGGAGCGGCACCTCAGACTCGAGCGGCGACTCGGCGCTCGCAGAGCGCACAGAAGCAGAGGGACGCGCCACGGTGATAGAGAACAGCGAGTTTGGCTGCGATGCTGCGCTCTGGCTCGGCCTTGGATGAACGAGAAGACGCTTCGGTCGCCGACTAGGCACAAGCTGCGCATGACAGTCGCCTGGATAGCATCGGCGAGGAATCGAGCGGTGCGCCGGGGCGACCGGCGGAGCGCGCCAGGAGCGATAGCATGCATACGATGGTTTATTGCACGTATTCGAACATCCTCTACAACCAGGCGGATGATGCAGAATCAGAGTTCGTTCGCTTGCCCGTCGCCGCCGACGCGACAAGTTCGTCGCCACCGCGGCGCCGGCTTCTCCTCCTCCAACTCTCGCGCTCGCTGCGGCTGGCTCGTGCTCGTGCGACTCGAAAGACTAGCTTCACGTTTTCGCGCTAAATCCCGCCCGCCTCCCCCGACCACGGCGTCACTTTCCGGTGAGCAGAGCGGCCATTTTGTCCCACCCGCCTCCCCGGTTCCTCCCCGTTCGCGCCGCCTACGGCTTTGCGCCCGGCCGCGGGTCCTTCTGGCCTGCAAAGCGGCAGCACCCGGCCTGACGGCCGTCCGGACCCCCAAACCAAATCCATTGCTAATCCTCCTCGTAATCTACTTCCTCCTGTCTCTCTGCCGACTGACTCGGGCCGAGAGCGAGCGCAGCGCAGGCGCCAATTTTTGCACTTTTACTAATTCACTATTCAATACACTTCTCCTATTAAGGCGAAGTGCGCTGCGAATCGTTTCGGATAGTGCAGTTCACGCGGTGTTGCACCGGGCACGGCCAGGACGGTGCCTTGTCTTGACGTCCCCGCTACTCCGCAGCATGTCCTCACTCGCCTCGGCTCCGCGTCGGACGCTGGATCTGCCGAGCTAGGGGAGCGAGAGAACACAGGTCGAGGAGCGTGCTCGTCAGGAGAAAGGTGGAGCGACCGCGCCCAGCGCCTGCATGACAGGCAGGAAAAAGTCAGCAAGCGGAGACCTTACAGTCCGAGGGGGGATCGACCGCACCTCCGGCAGTCCGGCCTGGAGCGGGCGGGCGGTATCGCTTCCATGCAGGAAGACAGGCCTCGTCGCTGGGCCCGCGCGTTCGGGACCGAGCAGCCGGCCCTGCGACCGTTGCCGCACCCGCCTGGCCGCCCTCTGCCCTGACTCCGATCACTCCGTCCTCCCTCACGGACCCTTGACCGCGCCTCGCGGAGCCTTAGGAAAATTCCACTGCGACCCTCGTTCCTCGGCGTCCTTCTTCTCCCACTCCTTGCGCTTCTTGTCCTGGCGCATCCGGAAAAAATCCTTGTGGAGGACAAAGACCTTGGCCTGCGCGGCGGCGGCACGCGCCTGCTCGGCGGGAGAGGGGCCGACGGGGACGGGCGCGGGGAACAAGGTCGACTGGGCTTGGGACGAGAGGGACGAGATGGCCGAGGCGCCGGTCCGGAAGAGGGAGAAGGCCGTGCTGGCGGGCCCGCCTCCTGCGTCCTTCTCCTTGTCTTTGTCCGCGTCCTTTTCCTTGGCATCGTTTGCCGTCGAAGCTTCTTTTCGTTTCTGCTTCTCTTCGTATTCCTTCTTGACCTTGTCAATCTCGGATTGAGGGACCGGTGAGGATGCGGACGGCGACGAAGGGCTTGATGCCGTCGGGGTCGCAGCGCCGGACCCGGGCGCTGGCCGCGCAAACTGCCGAGCGCGCGAATGAAAGGGTCAGCTGTCGGCAATCTCTCGCAACGGGGGCGAGCGAGAACAGACTGACGCCGGGGTCGAGGAGATGGTGCCGGCAGGTGTAGAGAAAATCGGTGACGCCGTCGGTCGCGAGGCAGGTCGTCGTCTCGCGGTGACAGATGAAGCATTGCTTGGGCGTAGCGACCAGGCGGACGTTGTACAGGTTCACGAGGCGCGGGGGTCCGACTGGCGGAGATGGCGCTCCGGACGGACTCAGGCTCGGCGCAGACGGGGGCGGCGACAGGGCGCGGCCGGGCTCAGAGGCCATTTCGGTGCTGATTTGCGTATCCTGAGCAAGCCTGTGAGGCGCTGCAAGGTCAGTTGGTAGGCGGAGCAGGAGAGGATTCGGCCGAGACACGTGCGAGTGGGGCCGGAACGCGGGCGACCGCACTCTCGCTCCTCACCACTGCCTCGGGGAGCGAAAAGATATAGCCAGACACCTCGGGTATTGTTTCATAAAGAGGCCCTCATGGTGGGCGAAGCACGAGGCGCGGGTTGTCGAGTGACACGTCAGGGTTCGATCCGGCGTTTCCTTGCAGTTCTCTCCCTCCTTCATTCCACAAATACAGCTCTTTGCAATCTTGGACAGGCGGAAAGACCGCACAGGAGGCATGCGCACCGTCGCATTCGTCGTGTACTCGCTCGCCGTCGCCGCCCTCGCCGTGTGCGCCGCGGCAGGCGCCCTCCCCGACGACGCTGCGTCTCTTCCGCTCGCCTCGCTCCTCGCGCTCGCCCAGGACGCCCTGGCGCACGGCAAATCCAACGACGCCCTGCAAATCTACGACCACTGCCTCGAGCGCGACCCGGCCGACTTTGCGACGTTGTACAAGCGCGCCACCGTCCGCCTCGCGAGCGGACACCTCACCCGCGCCCGCGACGGCTTCCACGAGGTCCTCGCCGTGCGGGAGTACGACCAGGCGCACTTGCAGCTCGCTCGGATCCACGCCAAGCTTGCCGAGTACGATGACGCTCGGGGAGAGATCGACACCTTCCTCCGGACCGCAAAGAAGGACCGTGGGGCGGCAGACAAGGACGTCCTCGATGCTGAGCAGCTCGTGCGTGCGGTCAAATGGCTGTCGATGATCATGAGCTGCGCTGAAGTGACTCCCTCGTTGCAGCGCAAAGATGTCGTTTCGGCGCAAAAGGCCTCCACGGCTGCCAAAAAGGCCCGATCCGCCAGGATGCCGCAGCCAGAAGCCTGCATCACCTCGGCGACCGCTGCCCTGCAGCTCTCTGCCCATTCGCTCGAGCTCCGCCTCCTCCGCGCCGAATGCGCCTTCCTCGCGCACGACTTCGAGTCGGCGATCGGTGACCTCTCGCGCGCGTCCGCCCTGTCCCCGACCCTCCCGCAGCACCTCCTCGTCCGCATCGCCCTCCTCTCTTCCTTCTTCGTGCCTCCATTGAGCGATCGACCCGAGATCCCTCCAGACGCGCTCCAGTCGCTGAAACGCTGCCTCTCGGCCGACCCGGACTCGAAGACGTGCGCCAAGCCGCTCAAGCAGTTGAAGCAGCTCGAGAAGGACTTTGCCAAGCTGCGCAACTGGATCGACGCGGGCCGGTGGATGGAGGTCGCGGTTGCGGTAGCCGGATCAAGCACGAAGGAGGGCGTCCTCTCGCGCGTGCGGGGCATGCTCGAGGCGTACCAGAAGCCGCTCACGCGGACAGCCAAGGAAGACGAGGCACCGCTTCCGTCCACCATGCCCTCTAGCGCCGAGGAGAACGACCTAGCGCGGTTCTCGCCGCTGCTGCAGGTGCTCCAGTCGACGCTCTGCAAAGCCTACGTGCAACTCGACAGCCGAAAAGCCTCCGCCGCCTGCGCCGCGGCGCTCGAACTCGATCCGGAAGACACGTGGGGACTGGTCGGGCGCGGTGACGACTTGATGAAGAAGGAGGAGTGGGACGAGGCGGTCCGGGTGTTCAGTCAGGCGTTCGAGGCGACGGGGCGCAGCGATCGCGCCGTGTTGGACCGGCTGCAGAAGGCGCAGCGGTTGCTCAAGCAGAGCAAGAACAAGGTGCGCAGCTTGGAGGCGTCGGGTCCGGGGTTCACGACCATAGCAGCAGACTGACGCTCGAGGCGATTCTATCCCTAGGATTACTACAAAATTCTCGGCGTCTCGCGGGACGCAGACGACAAGACGATCAAGCGCGCCTAGTGAGTCTCTTGCAAAGTCCATGGGGGCGAGATCTGCAGGGAGCTGACGGTCGCGTTCGCATCGTCGCAGCCGGAAGGGGACGCTGAAGGCCCATCCCGACAAGGAAGGCGGCAGCGAGGAGAAGATGGCAGAGCTGAATCAGGCGTACGAGGTGCTGAGCAACCCCGGTGGGTCTATTCTGCCCCTTGCTTCCAGGTTGGCGCTGGCGTTGCTGACATTACCGCTCGCCCGTGCGCTGGATCGCCTGCAGAGCTTCGATCACGCTTTGACGCCGGTGAAGACCCGAACGACCCGCATGCCGGTCAAGGCTCACCCTTTGGTCCCGGCGGCGGCAATCCCTTCGGCGGTGGCGGACAGCCGATCTTTTTCCAGTCCGGCGGGTCCCACTTTGGCGGCGGCGGTGGCGGCTTCCAGCAGTTCTTCCAACATCAGCAGCAGGCGGGCGGCGGAGGCGGGCAGCAGTTCTTCCAGCAGTTTGGCGGCGGTGGCGGCGGCGGTCCCCATTTCCGCTGGGGCTGAGCCGCCGCAAAGGAGGAGGGGGACATCCGCAGCGAGGTCTAGAGTCTTCTCCTCCGTTTCTTCTTGGTCCCCTCTTCTTGCGCTTCCGATCCCTCGTGATCTTGCGTACGCTGGCGTCGCAACGCACACCCTGTATCCTCACATGCTGGCGGGCGCGACCTGGTTTCGTCGAGCCGTAAGGGGAGAAAGGGAGAGCGAGCTGATCCGTTTGTTCCGAGTGCGTGCGCGCGTCCATCTACGGCGCACGGTGCGCTTCCAGCTCTTGACCTACCAAGCTTGCCTATGCTCACTGTGTTGCTTTACAGATGAGGCGGCGTGTGGCGACGCGTGCTTCGACTCTCTTCGCCATGTTCGCGCCTTTTCCACTTCTTTCGCTCTCGACTGCGTTGAGCAGCTTCGGACAAGGCCCAACCGGAGGTCGTACGCTCTTTAAGGTCCTCTGGACTCCTGTTGCCCTCGCTTCCACGCTGCGCCGGTCGCACCGTCCGCCTGCTCTCCGAAATGGTCGACACAGATTACGACTCGCTGCCCTCGCCGCCCGCTCCCAGGCAGCGCAAGGCTCTGAACGCACGCTCGGGCTCAGCAAAGAGACTCTACGGGAAACGCGCCGCCAAAGCGCAGGCCGAGGCCACCGCCGCTGCTGCCGCTGCCGCAGCTGCCGTCGACCCGGGCCCGACTCCCGCAGCACTCGGCCGGCGCGGCGCTTCCGCTCCGGCGCGTGCGGACAAGCGACGCCGTTATCACAGCGAAAACGAGGACGGCGAGCTCAGCACGCCGAGCCTTGACGGCAAGCCAGTGCGGAGGACCCGAAGCGGCGGCGCAAAGGCCAAGAGACCCGCGCAAGACGAGTCGGACGCCGACGTCGAGAGCGAGGGCGACGAGCAGGCGCAAGTGATTCCCGCAACGAGCAAGGTGAGCTGGCTTCTCGTGACGACGGTGAAGCGCGAGGGCCCTGACAAGCGTGTCGGCCTACGAAAAAGCCTCCACAGCGGTCTCGAGCAAAGCGCCAGAAGAGTCAGAGCTCGGAGACCTCGGACGAGCTCGGACGCAAGCCCAAAGCATCCAGTCACCCTAAGCGGATATCTGCCTCGTCTGAAGGCGACCACGGAACGAAGGGCGCCATGAAACTAGACCATCCCGAGGTCGCAGGCGGATCGTCGTCCGCGCAGGGATCCGCTTCTCAGCCTTTTAAGCGCGGCAGCACCGCATTCGTCGACAAGTCCAATCTTCCGAGTCGTACGCCGCGCTCTAGAGTCCCCCAAGCGGCTCAGGTTGCTGCCGTCCCGACAGGGTTCCGCTTTCCAGCATCGCGTTCGGTGGCACCCGTTCCGGCGACCGCCCGCTTGCAAGTCTTCCAGGACGCCACCGCAGCGCAGAACGTTTCTGGACCCTCGGCGCCGCAACCGAGCGTCGCTCCGCCGCCGATATCGCTCTCGTTCTCCGGATCACCGAACCGGCGGCGAACGCGACCTCCTCGGCGACTTCTCGCGCGTCACGCTTCGGAACCGCCCGCGCTCGCTGATGCGGCTTCCATAGTCCCCGTTTCCGAGCTCCCACGCTCTCCGTCAGCGCGGAGAGGCTCGACGGGCGCATGGCCGGCCGGTTCGGCACACCTCGTTCCGCCGGCGACTCAAGCTCTCGACACAGAGTCACCCTCGCGTCCCGCTCCTTGGGCTCTCTCGACTCCGGCGTCGCCTCTCCTCCATCAGTCTAGCTCGCCACCGAATGTCGCCGCTACTGCCGCTTCAGCCGGCCTGCCCGTCTTCCGCTTCACGACGACCGAGTTCGGCGACTCGCCCTCGCTTCAGCTCGATGCGCTCGCCGCCGGGCGCATGAGGGACTTTCGATTTGCCGGAGCGCTGGGCCCTGACCTGGCGGAAGGCATGGACTCGACGATCATGCTCGAGACTTGGGACGAGTCGCTCTCGCCGTTGAGGAGCAGCCGGGACCACGTCGAGGAGGATGCGAGAATCCGACCGACCGCTCAAGACCCGAACACCGAAATGGAGATCGATCAGAAAGATAGGCAGGGCGACGACTACTGGGGTGATCAGGAGGAGGACGGCGACGCGACGATTCGTGCGAGCGGCTCTGGCCATCAACAGGAGGGCCCTCAGGAGCTTACCATCGCCGGCGAAGGAGTCGAAGGAAAGACGACATACCTCGCGGAAGGTGAGCATGGCACTGCGCCTCAAGACGCGGATCTGGTGGACGCCGATTCAGGAGGGGAAGCGCACGATGCCGCCCACCTCTCGACGAAGGAGGCGGACGCCGTCCTGCCGATCCAGGGAGACGATGCAGCAAGTGGTCCTACAGCTCAAGATGGTCAAGAAGAGGCCGCGCAGCCGGAGAGCACCCAGCCGGTCCATTACACCGCCAGCTTCATGCCCCCGCGCCACCCTCGGTGGCCAATCGACGAGCCTCTCGCCGACGGACCGCCATCGTCGGAGGACGAGCTCGCCTACTATCTCCGCACGACAGGCACCTTCTCCTCCGAGGACGACCTGCCGCTGAGCGGCGAGGGACCGAGCGACGAATCCGCTCACGAGGACTGGCTCGCCGAGCGCGAAGTCGGTCGCGCCATCAAGCCGTCATCGAGACAGCGCGAGAAGCGCCTCGCAACGTACGATGCGGCTCGCGGGCTCGCACAGCTGCGCTTGGGGGAAGGCTCGCCCGGGCGGCGCCAGCAGTTGCAGCGAGAGATTCTGCCGCTCGATGAGGTCCGGCTGCCGCGTCGGATGCGCGCGTCGATCGAAGCGAAGGCGCTACAGCTTGGAAAGGAGCTTCGACGCAGCGACAGCACGGGCGGGAAGGAGGAGGCGCCGGCGGCTGGCGGCGGCGAGCCGGATTGAGAAGGCCGCAATGCGCCTGACGCTTGTCTTCACTCCCAACACATGCTCTCCTTGCAGTACACTATTCTGCACTTTCACAGACCCGCAGACATTATCCACACCGTTTGCTTTCATTCGAGAGGTCTACGCGTCAGAGGAGAGTCGAATCACCCCCTTGCACCTCATTGTCTTCAAGAAAAACGAAGGTGTTCGCCGTAGCTGTCCCGCGGTGTTTCACCATGCGCTGCTGTCAGGAGATAGAAAGCGAGTGAGCAATCACTTCTAATTCCCGTACGAGCTGCTGACAGTCGTAGGCAGTGCTCGGTCCCGAGATGGTTTGGCGAATACGCCTTCGGGCCTTGCCCAGAAGTCCTCAGCTGTAGCGTGCTCTGCGGGCGCTTCTGTCTCCTTGCCTGGTAACGATTGCTCCGCCGATAGCTAATTAGCTGGGGCGGCCCAACGACTACCTCGAGAACATTTGCGCAGAGATGGGAGGGTAAAAAACCTACGCCGGAAACAAGCGTGCGGCCCTTAAAGAGCGACGAAATGACTTACGATCGTTTCAGCTTCCGACTGTTATCATGTCATCTCCAGTCCGGCCCCAGAGGGCAGAATGAAGGGAAGCGAGAAGCCACTGTAACGTGCGCAGCAGAACCAAGCCTGAAGACGGGGGTACATACATCGCCGTCTCTGTAAGACTTGCGCCCCGTGGCAGCACACATAGCTTTTATGCCAGGCGCCATGCTCTACATGCCAGCAAGGGCTTCATGCGCAGCGCTTCTTTCGAAGGACTTTCTTTTTGATCAACAGGAGAGCGAGCGGAGGTTTCGCTCCTCGTCCGCTCGGCTCTCCGGAGCGCAGCACGCTACATGCATGCCTCGGAACGCTGCGGCAGCACCGACCTCGAGCCCTGCGGCTCACGCCGGCGCACCTGACGACCCGCCGCCCTCGTCCTCGTCTGCCCGTTCAACCTGCACGCTCGTGCCGCGGCACAGCCAGCGCTTCGCGAACGGTCATAGCCGACACACGTCGCATCGAAATGACGACGTGCAGGGCGGAGAAAGCAGGGACGCGCGGTACATAGCGAACGGGCAGAACGGGCGAATCGACCCGGACGCGGATGGCGACTTCACCTCGATGCTCTGGTGGGGCTACGCGCTGCAAGCGTTCTCGACCGCGGCACTGGTGCTCGGACTATGGAGTATCGTCATCGGACCGCTTTGCGCGCCCGCCGGGTGGAAGGTAAGCCTCTGCCTGACTTTCTCCAGCTTGACTATGAAGACAACTGAACTTGTGATCCTCTCCCGCCCCCCCTCCCGCCCCCCCTCCCCCCCCCCCCCCCCCCCCCCCCCCCCCCCCCCCCCCCCGGGACAGGTCTTAGACGCGCTCGTCGGCGATGACTACTACAAGTACCTCGTCGTGCTCCTCGTCCCAGTCACGACCTGCTTCGTCATCGTCAACTGGTGGGGGCTCAAGGTCCGTCAGGCCTCGGGTTTTCCTTCTTTCGCCTCCTCGTCTGAGACGGCGAGCGCAAGCGAGCATCGACCTGACTTTGCCGGGCCTCCCCCAGATCTTCCGGCACGCCTGAACAACCCTCGCTCCACGTGGTAACACGCCTGCACGCCCTTCCGCAAATGCACGGGGCTGCTTACGCAGCGTTCACCACACGCCGGCCTGCCGCCGCGCCAATTTCCGCCTGCTGTTGAGTAGCGACGGAAACCTGATGCCCTGCGCGCGGAGGAGGGCGGCCCGCTGCCTTCCTCGAGGGTCACGCGCCGCGCAACTTGCGAAGCTTCCCTCAACGTGTCAGGCCCAGCCGCCTGCCTTGGCAGCCTACGTAGAGCGACGCATCCGAGTAGTGCCCAAGGACGAGAAGCGGAGTTCGAACACGTGCATCGATTGAGTACGCCGCCAATCAGATGCTCTACCCCAAAACCGAAAAACAAAGGGGAAGTGAACGAAAACGAAACATGTAACGAGGGTTGGGAAAGAAGAGTCCCGGTCGAGGGCTTGTAACGAGTGAAAGGCCGGGAGCGTCGATCGGGACGGGGTATAAGGGAGAAAGACAGAGAAAGAAGGGGGGGGGGGGCCGTTGCGTGCGAAGAAGGCGGGACGCCCGAAGGCGATCCGAGACCGGCTGATCTGTAGGTGCAGGTGGCGTGTAGGGCTGTGTATGGATGCGGTACGGAGAAGCAAGAACCGAGGCGAATACGGAAGAAACCAGGAGAACGACGAAGAACCGACGAGACAGATTGAGCGACGGAGAAGGGGGGAAAGCCAAGCAGGACGGGTAGCAGCGCGGCGTCGCGATCGCCACGATCTTACGGTCGTCCGTCATGACCCGGCTGCGACTGCGGCGGCTGTTGCTGCGCGGCCGCCTCCATATTCTCGACAAAGCGCTGCAACGCCGCGAGTCCCTGCTGCTTGACGTTGCTCGTGTCCGTCTCGGGCCGGAACACGCGCGTCGCGCGCACGATCGGCGGGCCGTCCCCACTCCCGCTCCCCGAAGCGGTGAGGCGCGCGGCAGTCGAGTTCCGGAGGGCCTGCGCCGCGAGGCGGGGCGAGACGGGCGAGCGTGGCGCGTGCGCGTGTGCGAGCGCGAGACCTCCGGCGGTGGACGAGCCGGACGGGACTTGCAGGTTCAGCGACGGGCGCGTCAACGCGGATGGGAGCGCGAGGTGCGGCGACGTCGACAGGTGCGGCGACCGCGGTCCGCGCGGCGAAGTCGGCACGAACCGCGGTTCCGGGCGGCGGAGCTTGCCCGGACTGCCCGGCGCAGATCGGACCGTCGCGGCGTCGTCGCCGCTCTCGTCCGTCGTCGAGCCCCGCCGACCTCCTTCGCGGCTGAGCTCGCGCGCCCAGTCCGGGTCGCTCGCGCGCTGCCGGAACTTGATGTCGATGCGGTCGATCCCTTCGTCCGAGTCGCGCTCGGAAGACGTCGCCTGCGAGCCCTTGAGCTCGTGCGCCCGGAGCGGATCATCCTCGGCATCGTCGGTCGTCGACACGTCTGCATCCTCGTCCTCTTCGTCGTCGCCGTCGCGCGAAGAGGCGTCACCGTCCTTGGCCGTCGTGAGAGACGACGACGGATGCGACGAAGACGACGTCGCAGCCCGCGCATTCGAACCGGAGCCGGACCCAGATCCGGAAGAAGTCGCGGGCGTGAACCCTAGCGTGGTCGTCTGGCTGCCCGTACTGCTCTTCCGGCGATGCTGACGCGCGCGGTCCCCGGTCTGTCCACGCGGCGCCAGGTGCCCACCGCTCGCACTGGATGACGCGTTACCGCCGCTACTCGTGTTGCCGCTCTCGCGACCGGTTCGTTTGCCCGCCGCTGCCGTCGGCGGGGGCACATCCGACCCGACATTCTTGCGGTTCCGGCCCGTCTTGGAAAGCCGCTCGACGTAGCGCTGAATGCCCGGCACGGTATCCCACGCATTGGTGAACGCGCCGACGCCCGTGCGCGCAAACGACCCCGGCGCAGCCGAGCTCGGCGCCGCCTCCTCCGCAAAGGTCCGAGTCGCGACAGGCGGCGGCCGGCCCGGCGCAGCTGCCGGCGTCGACGGAGTCGTCGAGGCCTGTTCCCAGGGAAAGACGGGCTTGACCTTGGAGGGATCGGGCTGTTGCCTCAGGATATCGCGGTACCACTCGTGCGTCTCAACCGGCGGTGGGGGATAATACGCCGGCGGCTCGAACCGCTGCTTCTGCGCACGCTTCGACTCGAGGTCCCACACGTTGGTGCTGTACGGAACTTCGTCGCGCATCTGGGGCGGACCGTTCCGGGGCGGTGACGAGCGCGAGGCGTCCCAGGTTAGGTGCGGCGGCGACGGGACGCGCTGCGTCGACGAGGGCGAGCCGGGAATGGCGACAGGAGCAGGCAGCGTGCCTGAGCCAGCGCCTGGTTGCGAGGACGCCGGGCCGAGCGGGACCTTGAGGGGAGACGGCGGCGAAAAGGTCAAGGTCGGGGTCGATGGGGAAGACCCGGTCGGTGAGGAGGCGGAGGCCTTGCTCGCCGACGAACCGACATCGGCGAGCTTGGGCAAGCTGGCGAGACCCCGACGGACGTAGGAAGGGGGCGGCACGACCTTGCTCGCGACGTCGTAGGTCGAGACGGTGCCGTAGTGCCGCTCAAAGACGTCGAACCAGCGCTGCACGAGGCCGTAGTAGTCCTTGGCCGCGGCATCGGGGACGTAGGCGGACCGGCCTCCCCGTCGCCAGGGCTTTTCTGCGCCGATGAAGTGGAGGACCGAGGTGTCCTGGCCGTGCCGACGGTATGCAGGCGCGTATCTGGAAGGGCGGCACTTTCGTCAGCTTGGATTAGGAGTCTGAGTCTCGTCACAAGGAACGTACGTGTAGTACGCCGTCGGGGTGACGTTGTAGGTAAAGCTGAGCCGGTGCCAATCGTGAAAGTAGTCGTTCAGCAACCCCTGGTCTCCTCCGTCCCAGGTGCCCTTTTCTCGCATGAGATCTCGCAAGCCCTCGAAGGTCTCGTTGCTCGGGGTCGCGACGAACACGCCCGAGTTGAAGGCATCGGGCCATCCGACGTCGGGGGCGGCGGCGAAGCGGTGCGGGACGGCGAAGAGGGGCGACAGGGGCCGGAGGACGAGGGTATCGGCGTCGAGGTAGACGATCTTTTCATACTGCGTCAGGCGAAAGACGTGCAGCTTGGTGAGGGTCGCTGCGAGGTCTTGCCGGCCTGTGAGCGGGGCCAGGGGTGGGAGGGCGAGGGTTGGGATGGGAGAAGAGAGTCCGGGTCAGCGCCCAGTCTGGCTCATCGCACACCTCGTCCATCGCCGCAGCAGCAGCTGTAGGATGGCGCTGGAGAGGTCGTGTGTTTGTAACGCCGCCGCAGAGAGCCCGATCGACGTGAGATGGGACTCCGCACGCCGGGGACTCCGCGTCCTGGGGCAAGGGGGGTGGGCAGAGTGGGCGACGGGGCAGCCTCACCGAGCAGGGCGAGCTCCTCCCAGCTGCGCGTGAGGATCGGTTCGACGCCGATGACGACATCGAATGCGCGTTCGAGGGCCTGCACGGTGCTGTGGGCGAGCGAGGCGGGCGTCGCGAGGCAGACGGTCGCAAAGGCGCGCGCGGTGGGGGACGCCGAGGCGCTCTCGGCGTCGAGCAGCGAGTTGAGCGCGACGAGCGCGCCGGCGAGGTAGCTGTCCGAGGTCACCAGCGTCACCACCGCGTGCCGGTGCCCGTCCGAAGCCATGGCGCCGTCCTAAGGAGTGCGAGCGAGCGAGGCGGGAAACTCGAAGATTTCGCTCTGGGACGCTCTGGGAAGCAACACCGCGGCGGCGCGATCGGCGGCCGACCCGCCGGAGCCGGCCGGATAACCCTCCCCTTGAGTGCATTATGCGGCATTCATACAGCAATCTGTGATATGGCTGAAGCTTCGTACAGCGGCAACAGAGTCACCCGAGCCCCGGCCGGCGCTTTCATCCCCTTCTCCTTTCGGCCCCTTATATCAACTCGAATCGATAGAACGACATCCGTCGAAGGGCATACGGCCGGCAGCTCAGGTACACGTTGCGAAGGCTTTGCAGAAGCGGTAGAACCATTTACTACGCGCGTCGCCGGCCCGCCTGTCGCTGCAGGTGGAAGATCCGAGACGGTGGCAAACCTCCCCCAGTCAACTCGGGGGTCGTGGTCATTCTCGTCGCATCGGGTTTGAAGTCGGACATGGCAGCGGAGCGGCCCAGGATGCGCACGAGCCTCGTCGCCCTCGTACAGGCCCTGCGAGCTGGAATGCCGCAAGCCGAGCGCCGGGATGTCCCGAAGATCCGGAGCGAGTGATGCGCATCAATATCCCGGCGCGCGCCGGCCGCGCATGATCTCCGGACTAGCCGACAGCCTCTGATGACGGCAAGCAGAGCAGCCTTGGACGAGCTCGCGCCATCGCTCCAAGGCGTCGAGCAACCCGAAGAGTTGGGTTGTAGGCGTCGCGAGGCAAGCAGGAGAGCCGCGAGGAGCGAGCATCCGATTACGGCGATAAGCGCGAGCTTTGTTCTTTGCCAGAAAGCAGAAAGCACCATATGCATATCACATCCAGCGGTAGCAGCGTCGCGGCGCCAGGCAGGAAGATGAGCCGCGGCAATCTTCGGGGTCGGCCATCGAAAGATCAGCGGTCGAGCAGTCGAGCGGTGGAGATCCGGGCAGATCGCGAGCTTCAGGGGCAGCACACAGCCGGGTGCTCAGCAAAGTGCAAGACGGGAGGAGCGGAGAGACCGGAGGGCGGCGAGGAGAAGAAGCCGGATCGCTCCGAGGATCAGCTGCAAATCGTCACGAAATTTTGCGCGCGCCCAAGTCCTCGTTCCACCTAGACTCGTCGGTGCCTCGCCGTGCAGTTGATAGACCCGCTATTTAACATGCTTGCTCGGTCTGCCAAGGTGCGTTACAGGCTCTCCCGAGACTACACACTGCGGTTACTGGGCGAGGGTGTTGCGAAATCTGACCCCCGAGTTGCGGTTCGGCAGGTCCTCGCCCGCCCTACGCGCCAGTTTGCGAACCGCGCGTTCACGTCCTACGCTGCCATTCTCGTCAGTCTCTTCCCGCTGTGCGCTCGCTGAGTTCGGGAGCTGTGGGCCGAGGTACGAGCGGTCGGCTGCGTCCGCCGGGGCGTTCCGGACCCAACGCCCGGCGGCCGACTCCGGCTCTCGCTTGCCCGCGCCCACAACACCGTGCACCGCACTAGAACGCACGCTGACACTCTCACCGCCCTTCCCGCCCTGCCGAACCCCCGTCCATCCCTGGTCGCACCCATGTCGCTGTTCCCGACCATCGCACCCGGCCAGGACAAGTTCCGCGTCGAGCGCGACACGTTCGGCGAGCTCCAGGTTCCCGCAGACCGCTACTATGGCGCTCAGACGCAGCGGTGAGTCCGTGCGGCTGTTCGATTCGCTACTGCGCACCTCGGCGGAGAGGCGGCTATCGACCGGCGACGAGGGTCCGACCCACCCAGCGACCTGCGTCCCGCCCTGTGGGGCAGCACTCGCGGCGAGGTTTTCTGACTGGGAGGCGGAGGACTGACAACTCCTCACGAACCTCTGCAGCTCGGTGCAGAACTTTGACATTGGCGGCGAGGCGGAGCGCATGCCCCAGCCCCTCATCAAGGCGTTCGCCGTCCTGAAGAAGGCGGCCGCCGAGGTCAACATGACCTACGGCCTCGACCCCAAGGTCGGAGACGCTATCAAGCAGGCTGCTGATGAGGTGGGTGCTGAAGCCGTGTGTCCCGGGTGTGAGCGAGAGGGCTGACGGTCGGCTTCCGATGCCCCCCCCCCCCAGGTCATCAACGGCAAGATTGGCAAGGAGCACTTCCCCTTGGTTGTTTTCCAGACTGGATCCGGCACCCAGACCAACATGAACGTCAACGAGGTGCGTATCGCATCGGGGCTGTCTTCGGCACCGCATCCTGATACGTGCTCCCCGCAGGTCATCTCGAACCGCGCCATCGAGATCCTCGGCGGCGAGCTCGGATCGAAGAAGCCTGTCCACCCGAACGACCACGTCAACATGTCGCAGTCGTCGAACGACACCTTCCCGACCGCGATGCACGTCTCGGCCGTCGTCGAGATCTCCAACTCGCTCATCCCCGCCCTCGAGGAGCTCAAGGCCGCCCTGTACGAGAAGCAGCAGTCGTTCGAGCGCATCATCAAGATCGGCCGCACCCACTTGCAGGACGCGACGCCGCTCACCCTCGGTCAAGAGTTCTCGGGCTACGTCCAGCAGGTCGAGAACGGCATCGCCCGCGTTCAGGACGTCCTCCCGCGCCTCTCCAAGCTCGCGCAGGGCGGCACGGCCGTCGGCACCGGGCTCAACACCAAGAAGGGCTTCGACTCGGCCGTCGCCGCCGAGATCGCCAAGATCACCGGCCTGACGTTCGAGACGGCCCCGAACAAGTTTGAGGCGCTCGCCGCGCACGACGCCGTCGTCGAGGCCTCGGGCGCCCTGAACACGATCGCGTGCTCGTTCAACAAGATCGCGAACGACATCCGCTACCTCGGATCGGGCCCGCGGTGCGGTCTCGGCGAGCTCTCGCTCCCGGAGAACGAACCCGGTAGCTCGATCATGCCGGGCAAGGTCAACCCGACGCAGTGCGAGGCCCTCACGATGGTCGCCGCTCAAGTCATCGGCAACAACATGGCCATCTCGGTCGCCGGCGCCCAGGGCCAGTTCGAACTGAACGTCTTCAAGCCAGTCATGATCCGCGGCCTGCTCCAGTCGATCCGCCTCCTCGCGGACGGCGCGCGGTCGTTCACGAAGAACTGCGTCGTCGGGATCACCGCGAACGAGGAGCGGATCGCCAAGTTGCTCAACGAGAGTCTGATGTTGGTGACCACTTTGAATTCTCGGATCGGGTATGATAACGCCGCCGCATGCGCCAAGAAGGCGCACAAGGAAGGGACGACCTTGCGGGAGGCGACGCTGGCACTTGGCATGCTCGAGAACGAGGAAGAATTCGACCGCCTCGTTCGTCCGGAAAAGATGATCGGCCCGTCGGAGTAGAAGGGTGCTGGGGGACGGAGGGGAGGGTATATCGCCGTCTCTCCAGTCTTTCGCGACCCCAACTCGCACGTAATCAGTTTGCACCACACCTTGCTGAGAGGTGCAGAGCAAAGGAGGCCTAGACTAGGTATGGGGGAAGGGGAAAGATGGGAAAGCGACAACAGGGATCAAGGGCCTCACTCCCTCTGTTTGAGTGTCTCCTCCCTCCAAATGCGGAACTTGCTGACGCCGTCGACGCCGATCAGCGAAGAGAGGAGGTGGCCGTGGTGTTCCTCTGAGGTGATCTCGAAATCCTCTCCCTTGATCTGCGCGGTCAGGGTACCCGTCGGACGTACGCTGGGCAGAAGAGGAGCGTAGCATTGGTGGGAGGGACCGCTTTTGCTCCGTACGAACGTTTGGAGACCGGGATACGCTTCCTTGCGATGGTAGCCGAAATAGAGCTGTGCGAACAGATCAGTGCGGGTTCTTCCGGCGGAAGGAAACCTGTTTCCGTACCTTCATGCGCCCCTCGGCCAGATCCTGCCAGGCGTATACCCCTGTGTATCGTTTGAGCTGCACGCGCGTCGCGAAGAGGTCAGTACGACATGACGGAGCGGAAACGTTTGGGAATACGGAGAACGGGACGGACCTGTCCTCTCTCTCGATTGTACTTGCTCTACACGCTGTTAGGCAGCCACTTTGCGTAGAGGTCGGTCGAAAAGACGCCAAGACCCTCGAGGATGTCGAATGCGATCGTCCGAAGGTTCTGCTGTGCTCCTTCTGCGACGACGTCGAGTGAAGCTTCCGCCCATCCCTCGGAGGTCACCGTTGCCGTCGGCGGACTGCTCGCGCCCGCAAGGCTGACGTGTGGCTCGAATGAGACTGGATCGAAGCGGACCAGCATGTGGTCTTGCGATTTGGCCAAAGGGCCGGTCGCTATCTTGAAGGGCCGACGGGCGAAAGCGAAGATGGGCGACTTTCCCTTATGAGAGATCTTGACCTACATGCGAATGCAGAACAAAACTGAGTCAGCTTAGTTGTAGGTTCGTTAGAATCCCACCATGATGCGCACCTCGAATCCGTCTCCGAAAAGTTGCATGATCGCCTCTTTGTTCTTCTCGTATCCCTTAAACATGTAGGTCGCCTTCCCCGTCGGCTGCTCTTCCTTGATACCGGAGATAGCGTACCCGTCGCCGCTCGCGCTGCCTCTGTCGCTTGTCACCGCAGCGTCGCCCTCCCATTCCCCGTCATTCGAGACGCCGATCGGTCTGACATCCGGCTCCGGCTGGACCTCTTCGCTCGACAAAGCCGCGGCCGAGCCCGATCGCCCCCTCTCCGCACGCCTCTTCTTCGCTCGTCCCTTCTTCGGAGATGGAGGTGGAGACGGCGGCGGAGGCGTCCTCGGGCGCTTTCGCTCGCGCAGCTGTCGCGTCGATCCGTTCGCGACGTCCGGTCCGGTCGTCTCGGCGTGCGGCTCCGATGAGCCGCCGTCCGGTCCGACTTCCGGCTCTTGCTGGCTCTGCTCGCTCGACAAGGCGGCGACGGCGGAGGCTGGCCGCCCCTCTTTCGAGCGCGTCTTCTTGAGCCGTCGAGGAGGCGGAGACGGAGGCGGAGTCGTCGTCTTGCGCTTCCGCTCGCGCAGTTGTCGCGTCGATCCGCTTGCGACGTCCGGGCCCGTGGTCTCGGAGGGAGGCTTGGGCGATGTCGACCGTGCTATTTCTGATGCTGACGGCGACGCCGAGGACGCTCTGCTCGACGGAGGCGCAGGCGGGCCGAGTCGGCGACTTCGGACTGGATCGTGGCTTCCTCGGAGCGCTCCGCTCTCGGTGTCGACGGCCAGCGCCTGCGAAGACCAAACAAGGTAGATGCCATAATGTAGAGCCTGCACGAGCGCGAGCGGAACCGGCCAGAGAGGCGCGATGGCCGCGCGCTGCTGCTGCTGCCGGCGAGATGGCGTGCAGCGGAGCCGCATCAAAGATCATTACGAGCAGACATTACCGTGCCATTAGCTTCCGGAATTGTCGACCACGTCAGGCTTCCCCGGATTTTCTCGGCCGAGCGTCCGGATCGATCACTCAACTCGCGCCATCTTTCCTCGGCGAGCGCTTCCGCTGGCCATCTTTCCTGCTGTGCGCTTCCTCGACGGCCGGACCGCCATCCTTGCTGGACAAGGACAACAGAGGCAGGATCCTCGACAGTAGACGGCAGCACTCCGACCCGGCGACGCTTCTCCCTCCCCCTCTTCACCTCTCACGCCCTCCTTTCCGACTCCATCCCCCCTCCACCGCCGCCCGTCGCCAGGTCGTGTGCACTCGCTTCAGTCTCTTACAGCTACGCCGGTCGTAGCTCGCACTCAGAGTCTGTCGTCCACCATGTCCGCCTCCGCCTCGCTCCGTTCTTCCACCGCCGGCCGGTTCTCCCTCGTCTCGTTCGCACTGGCTGCGACCCTCCTCCTCACTTTCGTTTCCTCCTCGACCGCCCTCCCGACTCTTCGCCGCGAGCCGCCCGCTGAGATCGCTCCCGAGTCCCTCTTCCGCCGCGCCGCCCAGCACGTCGGTCCCACTCGGCCCGTCGAGCGCCTCCGCCTCCGCCGCGACCTCGAGGCCGTCCCCCATGGCCGCCGCAACGCCGAGAACACCGTCCTCTCGTCTGCTCTGCCGGTGTTGGAGGCTGCCGCCGCTGCGCCCGTCAATCCGAAGCGAGTCAAGCGCAAGGTGGCGCAGCGCGCGGCGAACCCCAAGGCCAAGCGCAGCGTCGTCGTCAACAAGGCTCCGGTCTCGGTCCCCGCTCAGCCCGCCAACCCGAAGGCGAAGCGTGCCGTCGAGGTACCTCTCGCTGTCCCCTCGAGCGTGGTCTCGAACCCGAAGAAGCGCTCGGTCGTCGAAGCGTCGATCTCGATCTCGCCGGCTGCCGAGCCGGCTGCCGCTCCCCCTACCAAGCGCAGCCTGATGAGCCGCATCCGTCGCGCCCTCGCCGCTCGCGCTACCTACTCGCCGACGACGAGCACCGGTGCTTGGACGCCCACTTCAGACCGGGTCATCCTCGTGGTCCCGAACCCCAAGTCGCCCCGGTACCCTCAGACCAGCGCGTCGTCCTCGTCGACGACGACGACTACCTCCAAGACGACGACGCGGCCTGCAACAACGACCACCAGCAAGGCGACGACCACGACCAGGCCTGTCGTCACGACTACCCGCCCGGTCACGACCACCACGACGACTACGGCGCAGTCTACCCCGACCGGCTGGCCCGCGGAGAAGATGTTGGCCGGCGCGTACTATCCCTCGTGGGTCTCGGACACGCTCTCGCCGAGCCAAGTCAACTACCGCCTCTATGACGTGATCAACTTTGGTACGTCTCCTTCACGCCTGATCGGCCGCCTTGAACTCGGACTGACGCCTCAGCCCTCCCACAGCCTTTGCCATCCCGACGTCCGACGGTCTCGTCACGCTCGACTCGTGGTCCGGCTCGATCCTCCAGCAGGTGGTCACCAAGGCGCACGCGGTCAAGACTAAAGTCGCCATCTCGATTGGCGGCTGGTCCGACTCAACCTACTTTTCGAGCGCAGTCTCGACCCCAACGGGCCGCGCCAAATTCGTCAACAGTATTCTCTCGCTGGTGCAGCAGTACAACCTGGACGGTGTCGACATCGACTGGTACGTTTTCGAGCTTGACCTTTCGCTCTCTGCTCTCGCTGATGGACGAAACTCGATCGGACAGGGAGTACCCCGGTACCTCGGGCAACTGGGGCAACCAGATCTCCTCCTCCGACACGAGCAACATGCTCGCGATGCTCCAGCTCTTGCGGCAGAAGCTTCCTTCGGCTCTCCTCTCGACCTGCTCGACACAGCAGACGTACGTTGGCGCGAACGGCAACCCGGTCGGCGACGTCAGCGAGTTTGCCAAGATCCTCGACTATGTCATGGTCATGAACTACGATGTCTGGGGCGGTGAGTAAAGTTCCTGTCTCTCGGCCCGAATCGCTCGCGTCAAGATGACTGACCTCTCCGCCGCGTCGCAGCCTCTTCGACGCCCGGTGCGAACGCTCCGCTCTCCGACGCGTGCCCGAACTCGCTTCAGCCAAACGCCAACATGGTCTCGGCCATCTCCGCCTGGGAATCGGCCGGCATGCCCAGCAACAAGATCATCATGGGCGTCCCCGGCTACGGATACGTTTCCTCGTCGACGGCCACCTCGCTCATCCACAAGCGCGACGAGATCCCGCAGACGGGCCTGTCAAACCGGCACATGGCGAACCTCGCCCTGAAGGAGCGCAACATGTCGGTCGGTCACCGCGCTTACGTCGAAGGTCACCGCCAGCTCGCCGCCCGGAAGGAGAAGGCCCGGCTCGCGGCGAAGCGCGAGAAGCGTTCACGCGAGCGGGCCGAGAAGGCCAAGCGCGGCAGCCCGATCTTCTGCCCGGGCAACCACTCGGGCCTCCCGTGCCCGGGCATCAACGACCAGAACATCACCGACATCCACTGGAACCCGCTCACAAACTCGACGACGGACGGGACCCTCGCCGGACCGGGCGGCGTCTTCCAGGGCTCGGGCGGGATCAAGGTCGGCACGGGCGACGTCTCGAGCTTGCTCGGGAACCAGATCACGTTCCGGCAGATGATCAGCAGCGGTGTCATTGCCAAGGACCCGACGACGCTCGCCTGGGTCGGCGCGAACGGCTACACCGTCGAGTGGGACACGTGCTCGTCCACTGTACGTTTCTTTCTCTGTCGCTCGTAGCGATCCAGAGTCTGACGATCTCTCTCGCAGCCTTTCGCACGGGACCCGAGCCGATCGGTCGTCATCACCTACGACGACCCGCACTCGCTCGGACTAAAGGGCCAGATGGCGGCCAAAAAGGGGATCCGCGGCGTCCTCATGGTGCGTTCACACACTGGTTCCCACTTCCGCGTTTCGGAACGATCCTGACCCTCGTCTTGCTCTGTCCGCGCAGTGGGAGATGTCGGGCGACACGAGCGATTTCCAGCTCACGCAGAGCTACCGGAGCTCGATGGGTCTGAACCCGCTCGGGTACTAAGCGACCCTTCCCTTCTTCGATTCGACACGGCCTGGCGCCTCGTCGAACGTCTCGCCTCGACCGCCCGGCGCGGTGCGCGCGAGACCCCCGGCTCATTCGACGAGTCCTCCTGGCGAGGACCCTCGTTTCGAGTCGGTTTCCTCCCAGTATATCATACTCTTTGTTGTCTCTTCTAGATCGCTTCACGACCAGCGGCCGGACCGCTGGCCCGGCTATGACGACCTGCCTGCCTCACCCGATCTCTCGCTGTGCGACAGCTCTCGGGTGGCGGGCCGGTCGTCGGCCTTGTCCTACTAGTCCCTCCTCACGCATCATCAATCCTCGTAGAATCTCGGTTGGAGCTCGGCGCAGCTCCTGCCTTATCCTTATGCAACGAATGCTCCTCAACTATACTCCGGTACGGCGCATGAGTCGGGTCCGCAGCTGGTGGAGATCTGCGAACCTTAGACCGTCTGCGTTCGGAACCGACGGGAATGCTTCTGAACTCCGAAGCTTGCATTCAACCCGCTGGGTATCGCAAAGGTGCCAACACGCATAAGAGCCAGGCTCAGACCTTGCTGAGCTGGCGGGTGGACATGCAGGCGGCCGCGGGCGGAGGCGCGGGCGGAGGCGCGGGGGCGGTGCCAGAGCGAGTGCCACGTGTCGGCGGCTGAGCTTCGGCGGCAGTGCGTCTGCTTCGAGCTCGTCGGCCGCTGCTCGTGCTCCTGCTTACACCCACACTCGTCCCTGTAAGCCCCGCAAACAGACATAGACAGCTGCAAGAGCTTTGCACTGACTCGCTCGCCTGCCCCCGTTCTTCTTCCCGCCCGCCCGTGCTCTCCGCCGCGTCTCCTTGCCGTCTGTCAACTTTCCCCTCCTTCCCTTCGCATCCTCTCCCTCTTTGTTCTGCTCGACGTGGGATCACGGAACACCCTCTTACAGTCCATCATCATGGGCAAGTCGACCTCCACCAAGCCCGCCAAGAGCGACAAGAAGACCAAGTCGTCGGTCTCGACTGCCGCGACCGCCACCCCGGTCAAGGCCGACAAGGTTGACAAGAAGGCCGACAAGAAGGCCCTGAAGGCTGCGAAGAAGGCGGAGGAGGAGGCTGCGAAGAAGGCTGCCGCCGAGGAGGCGGAGCGCAAGAAGCGCGAGGAAGAGGAGGCCGCGAAGAAGGCGGCCGAGGCGTCCTCGAGCGACTCGTCCGACTCGGACTCGGACTCGGACTCGTCTTCGGACGACGACGACGAGGAGAAGCCGGCGGCCAAGGCCAATGGCAAGAAGGCCGAGTCGAGCGACTCGAGTAGCGACTCGTCTTCCGACGAGGAGGAGCAGGTGCGCCACCGCTTCTCTGCCGCCACCCGATCAACTATCATACTGATTCAATGTCTCATCACAGCCCGCCAAGGCTGCCAAGGACCTCAAGGCGGCCGCTGGCAAGGCCACCGAGGCCGTCAAGGGCGCCGCTGCGAACGGCAAGAAGGCCGTTGGCAAGGCCGCTGCTGCCGTTGCCGACGCTGCCGAGTCCTCGGACGACAGCAGTGACTCTTCGGACGACAGCAGTGACTCTTCGGACGACGAGGAGGAGGCAAAGGTCCGTCACCTCCGCCCGACAAGTCGAGCCATTCTCAACAGTTTGCTGACTCGACTTCGCTTTTCACAGCCCGCTGCCGCTGCCGCCGCGAAGGAGGACTCTTCGGACGACTCGAGCGACTCGAGCGACTCGAGCGACGACGAGGAGGCTGAGAAGCCGGCTGCTGCCGCCAAGGAGGACTCGAGTGACGACTCGGTGAGTCGCTGGTTGCCCCGCTCAGGTGAGCACGAGAAACTGACTCGCGTACGCATTGCAGTCGGACTCGTCCTCGGACGACGACAACGAGGAGGACACCAAGATGGAGGAGGCCCCGAAGGCAAGCAAGAAGCGTGCTGCCGAGGAGACCGCCGCTCCGGCCAAGAAGGCCAAGGTCGAGGAGGAGGGCGCCGTCGAGTCGACGACCTGTTTCGTTGGCCAGCTGTCTTGGAACGTCGACAACGACTGGCTCCAGTCCGAGTTTGCCGAGTGCGGCGCGATCAAGTCGGCGCGCGTCGTCACCGATCGCGACTCGGGTCGCTCGCGTGGATTCGGCTACGTCGAGTTCGAGACCGCCGAGGCTGCCCAGAAGGCCCTCGAGCTCGCTGGCAAGG
This sequence comes from Rhodotorula sphaerocarpa, assembly GCA_024713535.1. Taxonomy (NCBI): domain Eukaryota; kingdom Fungi; phylum Basidiomycota; class Microbotryomycetes; order Sporidiobolales; family Sporidiobolaceae; genus Rhodotorula; species Rhodotorula sphaerocarpa. The sequence goes on along the minus strand of JANIBP010000004.1, from coordinate 116,106 downwards.
AGATCGACGGCCGTGCGATCAAGGTGGACATCTCTGTGCCGCGGGCCCCGCGCGACGATGCCGGTCAGGAGCGCCCGAAGCGGAATTTCAACGACCAGCTGTCGGGCCCGGCGACGACCACTCTCTTCGTCGGCAACCTGCCGTTCTCGGCGAGCGAGGACGCCGTCTGGACCGCGTTTGCCGACTTTGGCGACGTCTCGTCCGTCCGGCTGCCGACCGACCCCGAGTCGGGCCGCCCGAAGGGTTTCGGTTACGTCGAGTTCTCGTCCCTCGAGGGCTCGCAGGCCGCGGTCACCGCCGGTGGCCCGGAGTCGTCCGGTGAGGGTGTCCAGATCGACGGCCGCAAGCTGCGCCTCGACTACTCCCAGCCGCGTCCTGAGCGCACCGGTGGCGGTGACCGTGGCGGTCGCGGTGGTGGATTCGGCGGCCGCGGCGGCGGATTCGGTGGCCGTGGCGGTGGAGGCCGTGGCGGCGGACGTGGCGGCTTCAACGACCGCGGCGGCGGACGGGGCGGCGGACGCGGCCGGGGTGCGCCGCGAGGTGGCGGACGCGACTCGGGCTGGAACGCCCGGAGCGGCGGGTTCTCGTCCGAGTCGAAGCCGGCGGGCAAGAAGATGACTTTCGAGTAAAGCGGGAGGCAACGCATGCTCCGCTTTGCTGCGCGGGCAAAAGGATCGGTTCACGATCACTCATCCTCTGCCGGCCATCTGTCCCCCCCTTGCCTACGTTACATGGACCTGCCGGGCCCCTTCTCTAGATTCCCCTCGGGTACTGCCTCACGTCTCACTAGGGTGACGTTGTATTGTACTACTCTTGATCAACCCCATCTTCTTTGCGACTCGGTCGGGTGTATTTTTCGAAGGAGAAGTCCGGATTGTGCGCTTCTTGCTCAGAGCCCTTTCCCTCCTGCAACCAGCCGGAACGCCTCGATGCTGGGATGGGTTTGCTCACTATCATCCGCAAAGCGCGGCTGAAGGAACGTCAGGTCCGCGTCCTTATGCTGTGCGTCTGAGCAAAATCAACAGCCGGAGTTGCTGCGACATCCTCCCCGCCCGCTCGCTGTCCACGGCTGACAGTACACGACCCGTAGCGGACTGGACAATGCGGGCAAGACGACCATCTGCAAGGCGCTGCTCGGCGAAGACGTCGACGAAGTGAGCCCGACGCTCGGATTCAATATCCGCACGATCATCCACCGCGGCTACACCCTCAGCGTCTGTGCGTCCACAGCCTCCAGAGCGCAGTCACGAAGCTCGCTGTGTTCCGCTCACACTGAGTCCACGGGGAATCGACAGGGGACATTGGCGGGCAGACTTCGCTCCGGCCGTACTGGCGCAACTATTTCGAGCAGACGGACGCGGTCGTCTGGGTCGTCGACTCGTCCGACCGCGCACGTATGGACGACTGCAAGCGGGAACTGCACGCGCTCTTGCAGGAAGAGGTACGTTCCGGACGCTGGTCGCGCTATTCTCCTCCCGGACTCTGGACTGGGGCAGCGTGCGCCTTTCAGGGCCTCGCTCTGCTCCATCCATGGCATACTGATCAGAGCGGTTGTACGTCTCCTTTTCGTGCAGAGGCTGCTCGGGGCGAGTCTGCTCGTCTTTGCGAACAAGCAGGATATCCAAGGAGCCTTGTCTGTCGACGAGATTTCGCAGGTGCGACCTTCCGCGCTGCGCTACACTACGAACTGTGAGGACTCACTGATAGCTGGCATCTCTGACAGGCTCTGGACCTCGCGGCCTTGTCTACGACCCATCGGTGCATGATCCAACCCTGTTCGGCCCGTCTAGTCTCGTCCGCCGCCCAGCCCCGCGCCTCAGACTCGTCGCCCTCGCCATTATCGCCGCGCCAGGCGTCGTTGAACCTCTCGCAGGCGACGGCCGATCCGCGGATCCTGGCCGGACTCGATTGGGTGACGGACGAGGTCGGGTCGCGCGTATATTACGGGACGCAGAACCGCCTGGACTTGCCTGCGGACGTCAAGGCCGCAGGATCGCCGGCGCACCCGAGTATGGTCTCGTCAGTGCCTTGAAGCGGGCGCTGCAGTGCGAAGCGGGGAGGTCATGTCGGCCCACCGGGCAGGCATCGAGCAGAGCCTCTCCAACCGCTCGATCCTCTTCCGACGAACCTCCCACTGCCTCTTACGGTAGGCTCCGCGCCGAGCGTCGTTCAAGACGAGACCGCGACCTCGCATCTGTCAGCGTCCGGCCCGAGTCGAGGTCGTCCGGATCGCACGAGTCCGGCCGGAAAATCGGAGTATGCCTCGTGGCGGAGAGGAGGAGCAAGCGACCGAGTCCCACACGATTCGGGTGCCGATCCCGCGTAGTCAGCAGATTGTGTATCTGAAGCGTCCTTCTTCCGAAAATCAGTGCTCAGAAATACCCCTACTGTCTTTGTAGTTCCGATTTGGAGTGCCACCGACTTGCTGAGCTCGCGCAGGCGCCACTTCACGTGATTTCTGAATTCGCCGCACCGCCGCCCTCAAGCCGCCCTCAAGTCGTCGTGTCCCCGCCGGACGTTTGCTGCCACGATGCTGCGCTTGAGTCAAACACTCGCACGCTTCGCCGCCACGTCCGCATGCGCTGGTGGCCCTGCGCCGGGTGCACGCGCCGGCCGCCTCGCCGTCGCTGTCGCGGCCTCTCCGTCCGCCTCGAGCGCCACTTCGCCGCTCCTGCGCACGTTCACGGCGTCCAGCGTCGCCCAGCTCTTGCCTACGTCGCTCCTGCGCAGCCAGGATTCTGCCAGCGAGGCGCCAGCTGCCGCCGAGTCGACCGAGATCAAGACGGTCTTTGTCGGCCAACTCGCGTGGGAAGTCGACTCTGAGACGCTCGAAGCCGAGTTCGAAGAGTGCGGCGAGATCACGTCGGCCAAGGTCATCTCGGACCGCATTTCAGGCCGCTCGCGCGGGTTCGGCTACGTCGAGTTCGCGAGCGCCGACATGGCCAAGAAGGCGCTCGCCCTGGACGGCAAGGAAATTGACGGACGCGCCATCAACGTCGACCTCGCGACGCCCCGGCCCACCGCTGCTGCTGGCAGTCCCGCCGGTGGCCGAGACGGCGCTGCTCCTCCGCGCGGCCGCCGCGAGATGAGCGGTCCCCCGACCGAGACGCTCTTTGTCGCCAACGTGCCCTTCTCCGCGACCGAGGACGACCTCGCCGCCGCGTTCGAAGAATTCGGCTCCGTCACCTCGGTTCGCCTGCCGATCGACCGCAACTCGGGCCTTGCGCGCGGGATCGGCTACGTCGAGTTTGAGAGCGTCGACGCGGCCAAGAAGGCGGTTCAGGCGGCGGGACCGGCCGAGGGGTCTGAGCCGATCGAGCTCGACGGGCGCATGCTCCGTCTCGACTACTCGCAGCCGAGGGACGTGCGTCGGGCAGGCTTCGGCGGCGGCGGAGGAGGCGGACGCGATGACCGGAGAGGAGGAGGACGGGGTGGCGGCTATGGCAGGTCCGATTATGGCGGCGACCGGGGCGACCGGGGTGACCGGCGCGGAGACCGTTACGGTGGCGGCGGCGGACGAGACCGCTACGACGACCGCGGAAGCGGCTACGGATACGGCCGCCAAGGTGGTGCTGGTGGCGGCGGGCGTGACTATTCGCGGCGGGACCGGTACTAAAGGGACTCTTGCTTTGGCGACCCATGTTGCATCCCTCTCGCATATTGCATCACACGCGTGTAGACTGTAACAATAGAACACCCTCTTCTATTCGACCAATGTTCGGGGATATCGTATGTCCGCAACTCCGACATGGGACACGAGAATTTGACTCGGCTCTCGTCTCTTCCTGCAAAGACGACGCCATGCTCCGGAGTGCCGCGGCTCTCGTGCGAGTGCAGGCGTGGCAGCCTGTGCGCACTGCGTGCCCGCGCTTTGTGCGCTGCTATGCTGCAGGCGCTGCCGCGACCTCTGCTCCGGCGAACCATGACCTCATTATGCGCTATGCACAGTCGCCGACACGGACGGTCTCGTTCGACGACTTGATGCGCTACGGCAATCCGCCGCTGAACGAGCGCACGCTGCTCCAGAGTGCAGAGCGGACGCGCGGAGAGTTGATGGCCGGACTGGCAAGACGAGTCAGTTCAGGCGGAACGCTGTAATACTCGCTATCATGCGCCCGAGCTGACATTAGCCCGTACACAGGTCTCGCAACACCTCGCCCTGCCGTTCCTGCCGGCGACGAACCCGTCGCTCGCCAAAGTCCACAGCCTGTACTCGTCCGCCTTCTCCAAGCTGTCGCAGATTCCCGAAGTCACGACCCTCGCAGACAACGATGCGCTGTGCGACGCGGTCGCGCAGATGGTCGAGGAACACCGCGACAACATCCCGCTGCTCGCAAAAGGTGAGGACAGGGTCGGCCAAGGTTGCCGGTTCAAGATCCGCCGCAAGGTACTGACCGCGAACGCCTTTGGGCACCAGGCTTCAAAGAGTGCCGGAAATACCTCCCGGACGCGACTATCACCGACTTTCTCGACCGTGCGATCCGAAATCGCATCTCGCTGCGGTTGAGTAAGGGTCTCTTCAGCTGTGGATCGGACAGACATCCCCCGTTGAACCCGTTCCTGACCATGGACGTGCCCCCTTCCACAGTGGCTGAGCAGCACTTGTCGCTCTCTGCCGCCTCTTTGCCACATCTTCGACCTGATGCTGCCTCTCCCCTTCCCGCGACAAATACCGCCAAGGACCTCCGGATCGAACCGTCCGCGCGGCCTCCCTCCTCTTCCATCAGCGCAAGCCGCGTCGGGATCCTCGACCTCGCGCTGAGTCCGCACGAGCTCATCAGCACGTGCGCCGATTACGTCTCGATCCTGTGCGAGTCGACGTACGGCGTCGCTCCGCCTTACCGGATCGAAGGCGCCGACGCGTCCACGACAGTCGGCTCGATCGGCTCCCACCTCGAGTACATCATGACCGAGCTGCTGAAGAATGCTTTCCGCGCGACGGTCGAGCACAACGTCCCGAAGCGCGAAGACGAGGACGACGACCCGGACGTGTTCCGGTTCGAAGACCTGCCGCACGCCCATATGATGAAGAGCGATTTCCCCGAAGTCGTCATCACGATCGGAGTCGTCCCCGGAGCGATGACGATCCGGATCCGTGACCGCGGCGGAGGAGTCCCGCCCGAGAACTTGAACAACGTCTTCTCGTACGCGTTCACGTCCGTCCCGCTCCTGCCGGATCCCGACTCGGACCCCGATTCGCCCTCTACCGCCTCGTACGGCGGGACGAGCAATGCGGGGTACCTGGGCGGCGTCGGCGGCGGTCCGCAGGGGGGAGAGTCGGCCTTGCAGACCAATGTCGGGACCCTCGCAGGACTCGGATTCGGGTGCGTCCTCCCTTTCTTGCGACGAGTAAAGCGCTTGCTCACATCCCCCCCCCCCCCCCCCCCCCCCCCCCCCCCCCCCCCCCCAGTCTCCCCTTGGCGCGCATCTATGCGGGTTACTTTGGCGGCTCGCTCGACCTCGTGTCGATGTACGGATGGGGAACGGATGTGTGCGTCTCACCTCTCCTGTCCGGAGAGCATGAGCCCTGCTGACTTCCGACATACTCGCAGCTACTGTGTCATCAAGACTGTCTGAGCGGTCGCGATGTCGCAGTCTGTCTATTTAGTCAGTTCTTTCGCTCAAAGTCTTGCCTTCCAGCCCGACTGAGCTGGGCTGACCCCGCGCCCGAGGACAAGCAGTCGTGTTGTAGTTGCTCCATACCTGTATACCATGCAAGCAGCGAGGTAGTCTACCAGCCAACCGAGAGACGCCATTTTCCGACAATCTCCTCCACCCGCAGCAAGACCCCCGCGGCTGCCCGTCCCGGCCTCCCGACCGCGAGGTCCCCTCCTCTCTGTTCCTCCGCTTCAAAGACTTCTTCGGCCCAGTCCTTGATATCGGCGACGAGAGCGCCGCCGCTACCGTCCGCGACGGACGAAGACATGAGCATACGGCCGCCGTCGAGCTGGACCGTGCCGTCCAGGGCCGCGAGAGCGAGTTCGAGCGCCGCAGCGGTCACCAAATCTCCGTCGAGCGGGACTCCGACGCCCTGCGAGGCGGTATGTCTGCTACCGCTGGGAGGCGGCTGGATCGCGGGCCTTAACGTCAAGAGGAATGAGAGCGTCTCGGGGACGACGACGGCGAGGAACGCGGGCGAGTGGCGCGCGGCGTGCACCAGGACGGACACCGTCGCTAGGAACCGACTGAGCAGGATCGGCTCGAGCAGCTGCGGAGCGCTCGTGCCACCGAGGTAAGAGCCCGCCGAGCTGCGGGTTGAGGTCGCCTCGTCGCGGAGGTAGAGCCAGAACCGGTTCAAGAGCGGAAGGATGAATACTTCTGCGGCAAGGGTGGCAAAAGTCGCATCGGATTGCTTCGCCGGTGTCTTGGATAGACCGGCCGAGCGACGAGTCGTGCGGTTCACGGCGAGGAGCTTTTCCCGCGCAGCTTCCGGCATGCTCGTTTCGGCGTCCGCCTTGGCTCCAGAGAGCGCCAGGCGCGTCAGGTCGGAGGCGAGAGCGTCGAGCTGGTTCCCGGCGGCGTTGGACGCTTGCTGCTGGATCAGACGATTGTGCTGCGCGGGCGGAAGTTGCTTCGAGGGGAAAAGAGGTCCATCCGCCCCTGGAACTTGGGCTCGTTGGTGCTGAGGCGGGACGGCCAAGTCGGCGAGCTCGCGAGCGGAGAAGGCGAGGGTGGCCAGGAGGACATGCCGCTGGGCAATGGAATACGAGTCTGTGAAGTATTGCTCGATGATGGCGCTGTCCGGTTGCAAAGAGTCAGTGGTGGTCGGCGGTTAAGGACAATGACCGGACGTACGGCACGACTTCTCTGGGACAAGCGACCGCGAGCGCGATCAGGATGCCCTGCTTGCGTTCGTCAAAGTCTTCGATCTCGAACTGGTTCTGCAAGCCCATCAGGGCGAACGCCAGGTCGACCGCGTTTTCTCCTGCCGGTTAGGAGCAAGTCAGTCCGTGCTCGAGTCTCCTACCCGAGCGACCCGAGCGGCACTCACGAAGTTCGCCGCCCCAGCCAGCTTTCCGACGGACAAGCGACTCGCCCTCCTTGAGCCCGATCTCGAGCCTTTCGGCCTCAGAGTCCGCCTCTTCCTTGCTGCCTTGCGGGTCTTTCCCCTTGAGATAGGACGTGAGCTCGGGGATGTAGACTGGAGGGCGGATCCGCCCGCGCTTGCGAGTCTGGCTGGGAGCTCCGGCGGCACCAGAGGTCGAGGCAGCCTGGGAAGGAAAGGCAGAATGGTAGAGGGCCGGGTCTTCCGATTCGAGCGCAGCTTGAATCGCTGCGTTCGGAGCTGGCGGCAAGTCGTAGGGCTTAAGATCATCATGATCGTCATCGTCCTCGCCGATGATCGAGATGAGCGGGCGTTTCGGTTTCGGCGGCGGAGGGGGCTCTTCGACTGAGGTCGGCTGTAAGGGCGCGCGCGACGTCGGCTGCTGCCGTGATGCCCCACTCGCCGGCGGAGTGGACGAGAACAGCCGGCGGAATGCAGCCTGCCAGCTTCCGGACCCGGTTCCGGCTTCGAAGCCTTCGAGCTGAACGCGCAAATCCCGGATGGCCTGCTTCTCGGATCCTTCGCCGCTCCAGATCTCGTCGCCGAAAGCGAGGGGCTTGACGCTCCCCGCCGGATCGACTGTCCGGGCAGACACGATTTCGGCGACGAGCATTCCGAGCAGTCGGGGAAGCGGCGCGACGAGAGAGAGGTGCACGGACACGGCTTCGAGGAAGTCGGGAGAGCGCGAGAGGGCAACGACGGATTCGTGCCGAATCGGGAGCGAGACGATGGTGAAGAGAAACAGGGCAGTCAAGTCTGTTATCGCAGAGATGTCAGCGCAGAGGCAGAAGGCTTCACCACGAGCGGGAGCAAGCTTACACAAGCGCCGTCCGTCGGTCCCGCGCTTAATGTCATCCGAAGAGCCCCACGCTCTCATGACTGCCGTCAGGAAGGCCACCTTCGCATTCGGGGTGTTCGCCCACGCGGCGACAGTCGACGGTAAGACTGATCGAGGTGCTGGGCTCGGAAAGTCGAGTATGACGCGGACGAGAGCGTCTTGCGATGGACTGTTCGTAGATGCCAATGGGCCGAACAGGCTCTCGAGCGAGTGAGCGCCGCCGCGCGCGACCTGCGTTGGGGTCACCGGGCAGTCGGCGCCTGAGGCCTTCTGCTCGAGGACCCGCATCCAGTCGCGCAAGAAACGATCGCGCTTCTGCTGGGCCAACTCATCGATGACGCCGCGCCAGATGTCCATGTATCGCTGGCGACGTAGGAGAACGTCCGAAGGAGCGGGAAAGGCCTCGAGCGGCAGGCATCGCGGGACAAGGTCGATTGCGATCGTCGGCACAAAGGTAGGATCGCCAATCAGGGCGGACAAGGGAGCGGCGAGGGCGGAGTAGGGGTATTGAGCAGGGAAGGAGCTGAGGCGCCACAGCAGCGAGGTATACGACTCAGCGAGCCGGCAACGGTAGTTGCTGGAGAGATTTGCAGACGTTGATCAGTGATAGAGCCATACTGAACTGTCACAGCGCACTAACCTTTCCTCCAGCTCGGCAGGCAGGTCGCCCAGAGGCGAGCCCAGGCGGGTGGTCCGTTGGGCCTGTGCTGCCCCCGCTGCGTTTGCGGCTCGCGCAGGGACCGCGAGCATATCCCGCAGCGATTCGTCCCACCTCGTTCGCGAAATCGGATCGACGGCGTCACCTTCCTCGTCGTCGTCCAGAAGCTTCGGCTGCCCGTTGAGAGACCCGGCACCACCCGGATTCGACCGCTCGAGGGTGGCGGCAGCGAGCTCGTCGATTGAGAAGCGGGTACTGAGCTGAGAGAGCAGCTGCATGACGACCTGCAGAGTACGCGGCTGGAGTTGGTCGGCCTTTCTGACGGCGAGGAGAGACGAGAGCACCGCGTAGGCCGAAAGGACGACTTCCTCGGCGGCTTCTGACCGCTTCCCGTCGTCCGAAGTAGACGTAGACGGGATCGGCGGCGATAGAAAGTATCGCTCAAGGACTGCGAGGCCGGCTGCGCCGTATTCTTGCTCCAGCGGCCCCTCCCAGTCCGGCCAGACCCGCTCGAGCAGGGCTTTCTGGACAAATCCGACCTGCCGGCGCAAGAAGCGGGCAGAGTCAAAAGCATCGGACTGTCTGGCGAACGAGCGAACGAGATCGGGGTGATCGTCGAGGAGGGAAAGGTGCGCGAGCGGAGGGACGAGGAGTTGCAGCAGCTCCTCTGTCGACCGGAACGGCGCTTCGAGTCGTGCGGCGAGACCAGTGGCAGTATATGGTGCCTCTTGAGCCTGTTAATTTCAGTCAGCGGGGTTCTCGGCCAGTACAAAGTCACCCGGACAGGCTGATTTGGACTCACCGAGGCCGCCGGATTGCTCATGGTCGACTCGAGGGCGTCACCGGTCGGCCGGAGCGCTGCGATGGCCATTGTAGCACCTTTTCGAAGCGGTTCGGATCAGTCTGTGGACTTTCCGGCCTGTGTATAGCGAGGCGAGAGACGGTCAGTCGGCAGGAGAGGCTGGAGATGAGAATAGGACAGACTCACCCGAAGCAAGTTCCGAGGGGCGGCCAGCTCGCGACAGTATTTGCAACGTGTACGCTATAGCTGCAGGCGATCGTCTCAGCCTCTGAAGCTCTGTGCTCTATGCATGGGGTTTCGTCGCTCGACTTCATCAGCGTTGCTTCCGCGTCGATCAGGCTGCGCAGAGAAAGATTTTCTTTTTGGGCATGTACCAGCGTATCAGACTAGAGATCGCATACGCGACCTCTGTGTGGACCCCAGGAAGGCTTGAAGTGTCTGGCAGCTCTTGGGAAGTAAGTTTTGGTCAAATCGGATTAGCCGGCAGGGGAATCGAACTCCGTTCTATAGCTCGCCGGTCCCCACAAAGAATGATCCGGGCGCAAGGCATCATTGCTTGCAGGCTGACCTCATATAACGTGGACGCGGGGTTCTCCGGGAGGGCCTTTGCAAAGTAGGACGGTCGACCAAAGAGCCGCAATTGCGCTGGGTGCGAACACTCTTAAGCGCAGCTCTTGGGATCCGGACCTGACATGTTTGACAGGTACACACGCCACGGTACAGCAAATTGCTTGATCGAGGTAAGAGCGCCCGCCCTCATGCGGAACTCTTGAAGACCCGCGTCGTCGAAACCTGCGGTTTTGTCACCGGGGAGTGGTCGCCGCTGTGGAGTCGGACTGACGGACCTCGGTGAACTACGATTTGTGCAATGGTGCATTAGACGCAAACTGCGATGTGGGTAGCTCTGTGAAAAGCAAACGCAAGAGTCGCTGAACCTTGCAGGAAATAAGAAAAAGAAGACTGCGGAAAGCAAAAACCCTCCGCAAACTTCAAAGTGAGCCCGAGCCAGACTATGTTGGTCATTTTCCCTCGAATACCGCAAGAGTCCATGAGCGTGATCAGCCTCAGGCAATGACCCGGGAAGAAAAGCTTTGACAGAGCGCAGTAGAGGCCCGCAAGTCGTGATGAGTTTCACCGAGAGGGTGGCAGGTAGAAGCTTGGATTTGTCAGGAACAGGACAAGAGCAGCGCGGCGAAGCGTTATGCGTAATCCTTGACCATATCTGCGCGGATTGAGTACTTGAATCGAATCCATATGGAGCGGTGCGGCCCATGCCAAGTTGAGGAGACGCGAAATCGCTTCGGCCGAGAGCACGGCGCTCGTCCGGCCGGCCGGCATCTCGTCGCGTTCCTCCTCGTCTCCCTCCGCTCGACAACCCTCTGAACATCTTCAGGACCACCGGCTTTGCGCTGCTTGATGACATCGACCAGCCCGACCCGTCGAGCGGGCTCATCGGCGTCTTCAGCACGTCCGTCGCACGACAGCCACACCGATCTCGACGAGCGAGAACACGACGACGTCGACGATATGGCCGTCGCCAGACATAGCACCATCACTCTGAAGGACCCAGTCGACGGTGAGGACGTCGTGGGGTCGGCATCGAAGCCTCAACCGCCCGTAAAGAGGTCGACATCGCCTCGGCCGAGAAGGGATCCGGCACCGGAAGTCGACCTCGAGAAGGCTCGACGGCCGTCGGTGGAGCAAGAAGAGGAGGAAGAGATCATTATCGTCGACTGGAAGGGCAGCGACGATCCGGCATGTCCCTTGAACTGGTCCTACTCCCGGCGATTACTGAGTACGGTCACGTGAGTTGGCCTGATTCCGGACGAACTGTATCTGCCGCAGTGCTGACTCGGAGGAACACTGTCGATTTCATAGAGTCGCTGGTTTCACGCTCCTTGCGTGAGCCTCTCGCCGTCATCGTCGGCTGGACGAAGGTGCTGACCAAGTCTTCCTTTTCAGTCCACTTTCCTCCTCCGCGGTCGCACCTGCTGCGCAAGAGATTGCGACGGCGCTCAACATTACGAGCGACGTCGAGATCCAGATGTCCATCTCCATTTTTGTTCTCGGTGCGTACTGCTCGCTGTCTCGACTTTTCAAAAGCCGGCCGAGTTCCCTCCGCCAAATCCCTCCAACGACCGCGTCTCTGTTGAGGATGTTTCTGTCAGGACTCTCCAGCCAACCTGACGTCTCGTATCCACAGCCTTCGCTGTCGGCCCCCTCATCTTTGGCCCAATGAGCGAGCTCTTCGGCCGCATCCGCGTCCTGCAAGGCGCCAACCTCCTCTACCTCATCTTCAACCTGGTCTGCGCCTTTGCCACTTCGAAAGGGCAGTTCATCGCCTTCCGCTTCATCTCCGGACTCGGCGGAGGCGCGCCGCTCTCGATCGGCGCGGGCGTTCTCTCGGATTTGTGGCGACCCGAGGAACGCGGTCGAGGCGCTGCGTTGTACTCCTTGGGGCCGCTGCTCGGACCTGCGCTAGGTCCGGTCATCGGAGGTTGGATCAGGTAAGTAGGCAGGCGCCGTCGGTGCGGTTACGGAAGGCTGATGCACCTCGGGTTGCAGCCAAAGGCTTCCAACTGACGGCTACAAGTGGATCTTCTACTCTACGACCATCGTGAGTTCTGACCAGCGTTCCCGTTTCGTTACGAGAGAGAATTGACCTGAATCATGGCAAATTCCCCACAGTTCTCGGGCCTCGTTCAGCTCGTCGGTCTCTTTTTCCTGCGCGAGACCTACGGCCCCATCCTGTTGCATCGCCAGGCACAGGCTATGAAACGCGACATGAGCCTGCCTCACGACTCTGAGCGAGTCAAGACGGTTCACGAAACCAAGGCTGGGCGGAAGACTGTCCGGCAGGTTGTCGCGAAGGGCATGATCCGACCGTTCTCCCTCTTCATCTCGGAGCCGATCATCCAGCTGTTTGCGGCTTACATGAGCGTCATCTACGGGTGAGTAGACTTCTCATCAATTCACTGGACTCGAAACTGATCTATCGCGTATCAGGACGATCTACATCCTGCTCACCACGACGTCGAGCATCTACGAGGGCGTATACGGCGAGTCGGTCGGGATCGCCTCGCTGCACTACATCGCCTTGATGATCGGCTTCATGATCGCGTCGCAAGGCGGCGCGCGCGCTCTCGATGTCATCTACCGGAGGCTCAAGACCAAGTCAGATGGTCAGGGCAAGCCCGAGTATCGACTTCCGCTCGGTAAGCTCCCCCTTGCTTTCGCGTGCCTGTGGGGTACTGCGCGTATACGCCCACTCGCGTGCGTCTGCCGTGCTGCGCTGACCCCGGGCGCCCGCGCAGTCTTTCCGGCGAGTGTCCTTCTCCCGCTCGGCCTTCTCCTGTACGGCTGGGGTGCCGAGCGCCATCTGCACTGGATCATGCCAGGTCAGTCGGGTCGAATTTGGCTCCGCAGGCCGCTGGACGCAGGCTCACCTTATCTCCGCTGCAGACATCGGCCTCTGCCTGATCGGTCTCTCGATGATTCTGATCTTCCAAGCATCAACAAGCTATATGATGTACGTTTCCAACCAGAGACAGAAGGTGAGCCTGTGCGCTTACGATTTGCCACTGCAGCGACGCCTTCACGCTGCATGCGGCGTCTGCGCTGGCCGCGACGATCTGCCTCCGGTCTGCGTGCGGTTTCGCTTTCCCTCTGGTACGTCGCTTCCCGGTGCTGTTCTTGCATATGGTGTCTGACCGTCTTTCGTTTTCCCGAGAACAGTTTGCGCCCTACAGTACGTGCCTCCGGCGCCTGAATTTCGTCAATTTGCCGCTGACATCGCTCTCGCCGGCAGTGTATCGTGCGATCGGATACGGCTGGGGATGCACTATACTCGCCGGAGTCTCCCTCCTGGTGGGCGGACCTGCGGCACCGCTCCTTTACACGTACGGAGAACGCATTCGGATGCGCTCGCGATACGCTGCGCAGCAAGAGACGGGCAAATCGTAGGAAAAGTTCGCGCAGCCGCGTACAGCCAATCGCATAGTGTAGAGACACTTTGTACGAAGATATCCCATACTCTCATAGCGTCACTTTGTCAAGGGTAACGTGCATTGTGAGAAAGGAAAGTCTGTATTCACGGTTTGTAATCGGAGTTTGCCGTGGGCTGTGGGCGGCGTGGTGCAGCGACCGTGTCCAGCGACGACGAGTGCACCGACCGCGCTCTTGCACGCACGAGGACCAGCGCCTGCGCCTGCACTCCTTTGCCAGCGATCTCTGCCTGCGCAGACTGCCCTACGCCGCCGTCCCTGCGCTGTCCTGCGAGAGGCGTTCCGTTGCTGCCCTGTCCCCCCGCTCTCTCCACCACCTCGACCCGACCGCGGCCGTGTGACACGCACGCGAGCAGCGCACCGCAGCCATGGTCGACCGACCTATCGCCTTCCAGGAGCTCCTCCAGGTACGCCCACCTCCATCCCCGGCCCCGGGCAGCTTGACAGCGCGCGCGAGGAGCGGCCGACACGCGTCGGCAACCCAAGTGACGACGGCGGCCGAAGCGGGCACACGCCCTCACGCGCCGCACGCCCGGGCGCAGATCGCTGAGGGGGACTCAGACTGACACACACGCTGCTTGGCCCACAGCTCACGGCGCTGAATGTGCAGCCTGGCTCGATCGGGTTCGCGACGTTGACCCTCGAGTCGGACCGGTTCGTCTGCGTCCGCGAGGAGAACAATGGCACGAAGCAGGTCGCCATCATCGACATGGAGGACCCGAACAACGTCGTCAGGAGACCAATCTCGGCCGAGAGCGCCATCATGCACCTCGACGACAAGGTTATCGCCCTCCGAGGTACGCAATTCCCCCGATAGGGGTCCAGACGCAACGTGCTAACGACCCACCGCCGGCCTGAAACAGCCCAGCGACAGCTGCAAATCTTCAACATCGAGCTGAAGCAAAAGGTCCGCGCGCACCTCATGCACGAGGACGTCTCGTTCTGGAAGTGGATCTCGCCGACCACGATCGGCATCGTCACCGACACGGCTGTGTACCACTGGACCTGCTACGCGCCGGCGTCCCAACCAGATGCCGCCGTCTCCGACACGCCCGTCAAGGTCTTTGACCGCCACGCGTCGCTCGCCGGCAACCAGATCATCAACTACCGCGTCACGCCGGACGAAAAGTGGCTCGTCCTCGTCGGCATCAGCTCGAACACGACCAACCCGGCCGGCTTCAAGGTCAAGGGCGCCATGCAGCTCTACTCCAAGGAGCGCGGCGTGTCTCAGCCGATAGAGGGACACGCGGCGAGCTTTGCCGAAGTCCGCCTCGAGGGCGCCAACGACGACACCAAGCTGTTCACCTTTGCCGTTCGGACCGCGACCGGAGCCAAGGTATGTCCTACCGTCATGCGCGCTTGTCGATGAGTAGAGCTCACCCCGCTTTCCCCCTCCAGCTCCACATGGTCGAGATCGACCACCAGGCCAACCTCCCGACCTACGCCAAGAAGGCCGTTGACGTCTTCTTCCCGCCCGAGGCCACCAACGACTTCCCCGTCGCGATGCAGGTTTCGAAGCGCTACGGCATCGTCTACCTCGTCACCAAGTACGGCTTCATCCACCTGTACGACCTCGAGACCGGCACCTGCATCTACATGAACCGCATCTCGGGCGAGACCATGTTCGTCACCTGCGAGCACCGCGCGACGTCGGGCATCGTCGGCATCAATCGCAAGGGTCAGGTCCTGAGCGTCACCGTCGACGAGGAGATCATGATCCCGTACATCCTCTCGACCCTCAACAACCCGGAACTCGCGATCCGCCTCGCGTCCCGTGGCAACCTCCCCGGAGCCGACGACCTCTTCCAGCAGCAGTTCTCGCAGCTGTTCCAGTCGGGCGACTACGCCGGCGCGGCCAAGATCGCCGCCGGCTCGCCGCGCGGCTTCCTCCGCACGAGCCAGACCATCGAGATGTTCAAGGGCATCCCGGCGCAGCCGGGCGCGATCAGCCCCATCTTGCAGTACTTTGGTACCTTGCTCGAGCGCGGCAAGCTGAACAAGTACGAGTCGCTCGAGCTCGCGAGGCCGGTCCTCCTGCAGGGCCGCAAGCAGCTCCTCGAGAAGTGGCTCAAGGAGGACAAGGTCAGTATGTTCCGATCGGGTACCAGTTCAGCCAGCAGAGACTGATCGTTCGGATGTTTCGCAGATCGAATGCAGCGAAGAGCTCGGCGACATTGTTCGCAGTCACGACATGACCCTCGCGCTTTCGGTCTACCTCCGCGCCAACGTCCCGAACAAGGTCGTCGCCTGCTTCGCCGAGACGGGCCAGTACGCCAAAATCATCGTCTACGCCAAGCGCGTCGGCTACACTCCGGACTACGCCTCGCTGCTGCAGCACGTCACGCGCCTGAACCCGGAGCACGGCGCCGACTTTGCGTCGCAGCTCGTCAACGACGAGATGGGCCCGCTCGTCGACGTCGAGCGCGTCGTCGACGTTTTCATGAGCCAGAACATGATCCAGCAGGCGACGTCGTTCCTGCTCGACGCTCTCAAGGAGAACCAGCCGGAGCAGGGTCACCTGCAGACGCGCCTGCTCGAGATGAACCTCGTCAATGCGCCGCAGGTCGCCGATGCGATCCTTGGCAACCAGATGTTCTCGCACTACGACAAGTCCCGCATCGCTCACCTCTGCGAGCAGGCTGGCCTCCCGCAGCGTGTGCGTCGTCGCTCATGTGGGAGGTGGTTCAGTTTGGCCTTGTACTGACCACGAGCCCCCCGGTCTTGCAGGCGCTCGAGCATTACGACGACATCAACGACATCAAGCGTGTTATCGTCCACAGCAACAACCTGCAGCCGGAGGTACGCTCTCTTCCGTCTCGTCCGCATCTGCACAGAGCGCTGGTCCTGACAGCGTTCCGTCTCTACAGTGGCTCGTCGAGTACTTTGGCAAGCTCACCGTCGAGCAGACGCTCGAGTGCTTCAACGAGATGCTCAAGACCAACATCCGCCAGAACCTGCAAGTCGTCGTCCAGTCGGCGACCAAGTACTCGGACCTCGTCGGACCGGTGCGCCTCATCGAGATGTTTGAAAAGTTCAAGACCGCCGAAGGTTCGTCTCTTCTGTTGCAGTCCTCGGTGGGGACTCCATACTGACATCTTCCCTCGCTGCAGGCCTGTACTATTACCTCGGCTCGATCGTGAACCTGAGCGAGGACTCGGAGGTTCACTTCAAGTACATCCAGGCGGCGACCCGCACGGGCCAGCTGCGCGAGGTCGAGCGCATCGTCCGCGAGTCGAACTACTACAACCCGGAGAAGGTCAAGAACTTCCTGAAGGAGGCCAAGCTGCCGGATCAGCTGCCGCTCATCATCGTCTGCGACCGCTTCGACTTTGTGCACGACCTCGTCCTGTACCTCTACCAGAACGGCTTGACCAACTTCATCGAGGTCTACGTCCAACAAGTGAACTCGGCGCGCACGCCGCAGGTCATCGGCGGTCTTCTCGACGTCGACTGCGACGAGACGACGATCAAGTCGCTCCTCGCGAGTGTCACGGGCCCGGTCCCGGTCGACGAGCTCGTCGAGGAGGTTGAGCAGCGCAACCGCCTCAAGCTCATCCTGCCCTGGCTCGAGTCCAAGATCAACGCCGGCCAGCAGGAGCCCGCGCTGTACAACGCGGTCGCCAAGATCAAGATCGACTCGAACGCGGACCCGGAGTCGTTCCTGAAGGAGAACAACATCTACGACCCGCTCACAGTCGGCAAGTACTGCGAGAAGCGCGACCCGTACCTCGCCTACATCGCGTACGCCAAGGGCTACTGCGACGACGAGCTCATCTCGATCACGAACGAGAACTCGATGTTCAAGCACCAGGCGCGCTACCTCGTCAAGCGCCGCCGCCTCGAACTCTGGCAGCAGGTCCTTCAGGGCGACAACATGCACAAGCGTCAGCTCATCGACCAGGTCGTCGCGACCGCCGTCCCCGAGTCGACCGATCCGGAGGACGTCTCGGTGACGGTCAAGGCGTTCCTGTCGGCCGACCTCCCCTCCGAGCTCATCGAGCTCCTCGAGAAGATTGTCCTGGAGCAGTCCGCCTTCAGCGACAACGCAAACCTCAAGAAGCTCCTCATGCTCACCGCTATCCGCGCCGACAAGGGCCGCGTCATGGGCTACATCGACAAGATCGAGGGCTTCGACATCAACGAGATCGCCAACCTCATGCTCGAGCACGACCTGTACGAGGAGGCGTTCACGCTCTACCGCAAGAACAACATGCACCTCGAGGCCATGAACGTCCTCGTCGAGTACATCGTCTCGATCGACCGGGCGCAGCAGTACGCCGACAAGGTCGACCAGCCTGCAGTCTGGAGTCGCCTCGGTAAGGCGCAGCTCGACGGACTCCGCGTCAAGGATGCGATCGACTCGTACCTCCGCGCCGAGGACCCGTCGAACTACCTCGAGGTCATCGAGACCGCGTCCCGTGCCGGCAAGGAGGAGGACCTCGTCCGGTACCTCCAGATGGCCCGGAAGACGCTCCGCGAACCGGCAATCGACACCGAGCTCGCGGTCTCGTACGCCAAGACGGACCGCCTGCACGACATGGAAGAGTTCCTCGGCATGACCAACGTCGCCGACCTCCTCTCGGCGGGTGAGAAGGCATTCGACGCGGGCCTGTACGAGGCCGCCAAGCTCCTCTTCACCAGCATCTCGAACTGGGCCCGCCTCGCGACGACCTTGATCTACCTCGGCGAGAACCAGGCCGCCGTCGACGCCGCCCGCAAGGCCGGCAACACGCAGGTCTGGAAGCAGGTCAACGCGGCTTGCATCGAGAAGGAGGAGTTCCGCCTCGCGCAGATTTGCGGTCTCAACTTGATCGTCCATGCCGAGGAGCTGCAGGCCCTCGTGCAGCTGTACGAGCACCGCGGCCACACCGACGAGCTCATGGCCCTCCTCGAAGCCGGTCTCGGCCTCGAGCGAGCTCACATGGGCATGTTCACGGAGCTCGCGATCCTCTACGCGAAGGTGAGCGGTCTGTCGATCTCGGTCACGATTGCGACTGGAGCTGACATCTGGGAGAGCCGCCTGCAGTACAAGCCCGAGCGGCTGATGGAGCACCTCAAGCTCTTCTGGTCGCGCCTCAGTAAGCTTTCGCTTCACCTGGTCCGGCAGGATCGAGCTGACGTGCGGTTGTCTACCGTGCAGACATCCCGAAGGTCCTTCGCGCGACCGAGCAGGCTCACCTTTGGCCGGAGCTTGTCTTCCTCTACGTCCACTACGACGAGTTCGACAACGCCGCCCTTGCCATGATGGAGCGATCTGCCGACGCATGGGAGCACAACCAGTTCAAGGAGGTCATCACCAAGGTTGCGAACGTCGAGATCTACTACAAGGCCCTCAACTTCTACCTCGAGCAGCAGCCGCTGCTGCTGAACGACCTGTTGAGCGTCCTTGCGGCCCGTGTCGACCACACGCGCGTCGTCAAGATGTTCCAGAAGGCCGACGAGCTGCCGAGTACGTCCCTCCTCACGGTCTACACGCTAGAAATTCGTGAGCTGACCGAATGCCGTCTTGCCCATCCGCAGTGATCAAGAACTACTTGATCTCGGTCCAGAAGAACAACATCCCGTCGGTGAACGAGGCGTTCAACGACCTGCTGATCGAGGAGGAGGACTACGAGACCCTGCGCGACTCGATCGACGCGAACGACGCGTTCGACTCGATGGGTCTGGCTGGCCGGTTGGAGAAGCACGATCTTCTCGAGTTCCGACGACGTGCGTTCTCTTTCTTCGCCCTTGCCTCGCTTCTAGATGACTGACCCTCAAGTGGTCTCGCAGTCGCCGCGCACTTGTACACCAAGAACAGCAAGTGGGACCGGTCCATCTCACTGTCGAAGGAGGACAAGCTCTTCAAGGATGCGATCTCGACCGCTGCCATCTCGAACAGCACCGAGGTTGCCGAGGAGCTTCTGCGGTACTTCAGCGACATCGGCTCCCGGGAATGCTTCGTCGCGCTCCTGTTCGCCGCCTTTGACCTGATCCGAGCGGATGTCGCCGAGGAGCTCTCCTGGCGACACGGATTCCACGACGTCTACATGCCGTACCGGCTGCAGGTCGAGCGGCTGCGCAACGACTCGCTCGCGGCGCTCGCCAAGAAGATGGAGGACCTGTCGACGCGGACAGTCCAGAAGGAGGAGCAGGAGAACTCGGCGCCGATCCTCGGACTCGGACAAAATACCCTCGCGATCGGCTGGGGCGGAGCAGGGTACTAAGCAGCAGTCGTCAGCTTTGTTTCCTTCGTCAGTAGCCCCTCATTTGTGTATGTGTCAAGGAGCTCTAGCATTCGCGCGGGGAACTCGAACAGCGAGAAAAGCAAACAGCGAGCTACCGCCGAAAACCGCCATGAATGTCCTACAGAGCTGCGAGCGTGGTAGCTGCGCTCACATTCCCCTGCGCAATATTCTCCAGTATCTTCTGATACGATCCCCAGGTTCGGTCGACCAAATCCTCTGCGACCGCGCCGGCGCGGTAGGTCAAGGAGACCGCAAGGTCACCGCCGCGGGAGGCGATGGGCTGAGTGACAGGAGCACAGTGTCAGTTGTTGCATCCTCCGGAGAAGAAGGAGCGAAGGCGCACGTTGAATGCGAAGACGGTACTGGCCATCGAAGTCTGCGCCCATGCAAGCTCGACGAGCCGGCCGTCGGCTTCCCAGCCGGTCGGTGGCAGCACGCCGAGGTTCGAGACTTCGAACGTCGTCTCGAATGGTTCGGGCTTGGTCAAGCGTTGCCGGATAAAGGCGTTGAACTCGGCCTTGGGAACGAGCGCCAGCTGGCCGGTCTGCTTCACGCCCTCGTGGCGCGTTTGCGGATCTCGCACGCGCTCCGCGTACGCACGACACGCTTCCCAGAATGGCGCGTCGTCTTGTTCTGGCGCGTGCACGGCTTCGATGTCAAAGACGTAGTTGCCAGTGGCGTGCGGAAGCGACGGCTCCGAGCCGCGCAGGGACGCAGGCGAGGATCCGACGATGGCGCACTCCCGCGCCTGCTTGTGCTTGAGGATTGTTCCGAGGGCGGACATGTACAGGACGGGGTGGAGCGTCGCGACGCCGTTCGCTTTGGCGACCTCCTTGAGGGCGGCGAGGGTTGCTGCGGACAAGGTCGCCGTCCGGACCGCAGAAGGCTGCTCGAGAGGCGGAGCGAGTGGCTTCCGCAGGAATACGGGCGGTTTGGCAGGCTGCAAGAATGCGGGCAGCTTGGGCAGGAGCAGTTCATGGTAGACGACGCGGGCGATGTCGAAATAGGACGGCCGAACGTCGATGACTGACTCCATCGCCGGAGCAGGCTCCTTTCCGCCGACCGGGCGCGGCCGCTCCGGAGTTGGTTCGGCGCCGTAGAGAAGCGCGAGCAGATCCGCGAACAGGTTTCTGGCGCCCGTCCCGTCGGCGACGAGGTGGTTGACAGCCGAGATGACCCGGATCTGACCGGACCGCTCGGACGGCTCGACCCAGACGCGCCAGAGCGGCTCTGATGCGACGTCCTTTTTCGTCATGACTTGGAACGCCGACCGGATGACGGCGGAATTATCGTCAAGTGCTCCTGGTCCGAATTCGAGGACATCGCCGATGAAACGCTCCGGCTCCATCGGCGGGTCGGGCGCCGCCCAGCGAGGATCGGTTGTGAGCGCATCAGCGACTGTGCACTGCAAGAGCGGATAACGCTCGAGCAGAATGGCAATGGCCGACGCGAGCCGCGGCGTCCAGCGCGAAGCGACAGGATCTTCTGGGCGCAGAACCGCGGTAAAGACGACAATGGGCGCCGCTCCAGCATGTACACGAGCAAGCGAATACCTCTCTAGCAGCGACAAGGGTCGCTTTCGGCCGTCCATGCTCGAGGTAAAGTGTAAGGGGGAGCGAGCGTGAAGCTGGACCGCCGCGCAGCAAGCCGAAGAACTGCGGCGGTGATTATTACTTGCGATTCTGATGCATAGATCGAGGACAAGTGGATGAGCACCTCCCGCAAGAACGATGTGGCTGGACATTGGGCTCTCCGGCGAAGGTCAAGGAACACATTTGTCGTCTCGAGGCCCGGTCGATCTCCTCCTGCTCCGGTTCGAGCGCGCTTCCGGCTAGTTGCGTATGTAGTGTAACGAGGTGAATGCAAAGTGCGAGGGAATAGTGTCCGAGAGAAGAGCCGGGGGTGGATATCTACGAGCCAGGAGCCACGATCCAGTCGCGGCGTGAGGTCCCAAGCGCGGCTCGGGAAAGCGAGGCGCTATTGCTTATTGCACGGCGTCGTCCAGTTATTCCTGGGCATGGTCCGGCCCGCGTCGGCGAGCACAGTGATGTTCGGGTTGTAGTAGAACTCCGGGTTCTTCTTGATATAATCCGCTGTGGGATACTCGGGCGGGTTGCAGCCGACTGCGGGTAGACAAGATCAGCACGAGCCCGATACCCTCGAGTGTCATAATCTGGCGGTAGACTCACTGTTCTGCCACCCCTCGGGCTGGTAGACGCGGACGTAATCCACGCGCATCTTGGACGGGAACACGAGCTTGTCGAGCTCGACTTTGCCGAAGTTCGTCGACATGCTGCAGCGTCGACGCAGCCCGTCAGACATCGGTCACGGGAAACATTTACCGGCAACGGCGAGTGGACTTACCCCAAGTTGAGGAGAATGTACATGGGCTCGCCCGTCACCTGTCGGTTCGAGACCTGGGCCGCGGCGTTTGCTGCCATCGCCTTGTCCGTGATCTGTTACAGCGCGTCATATACTTCCCGTCAGTGGGCAGCTAGCGTTCAAGAGACCGAGCCGGAGACTGACCCTCCACATCTTGTTGCCGTCCATCGACCAGGTGATCTCGCCGGTGCCCCAGCCGTTCCGGTCAGACGGAGCGTACTCGAAACCGTACGGGACAAAGTTGGTCGTCGAGTCGTCTGTTGCGTCCGCGCAATCCTAGTCAGCACAACCGCCACCCCGGACCAATTCGGGAGTGCACGTACAGGAGTTCGAGTCCGTCGTGCAGAGGCCCGAAGTGACTTGTTGTGTTCTGCGAGAGAGGCCAGGCATGAGCGTCGAAGTTCCAGCTCGCCGAGATTTTGCGGAAGGACTCACGCGCCACCGAGGTACGAGTTGGCCTCGCAGAGGTCGGAGTAGATCTCAAAGTACTCGTTCGACGAGTTGATGTAGGTATAACCGGGGTTGAACGGTGCCTGGAAGCGGATCGCCCGAAGGTCAGCCGCCGCTCTGCGGCACTGCAGCACGAGACCGCAGACGCACCCATTGTCCCGACATCGAGACCTGTCCCTCGCTCTTCCACGCCTCGACGGTTGCCTCGAAGATATCGATCTCGGTCGCGCCGCGGCCCTTCCACGTGCCGTCCGGCAACTTCGGACCAGGGTGGTCCGTCTCGTCCGGGCAGGTGCACCGCGAGAAACGCTGTCCCTGAAGCCAAGAGAGGTCGTCGTTGTGGTACTGCGGGGACGGCGGGCGTGTCAGAAAGGGCGTCGTCGAGCTCGCGAAGAGGACAGCGTACCTGGTCTCCGTATTGAGGTCCGAAACTCGGCTCGCCGGTCAGAGGGTTGGTCTGATTCGGCATGGTACCGACGTCGCAGGCGTCGTACTGCGGGAAAGCAGGTTCGGGTTAATTCCCCAGCATGGGCAGGAGTCGCGGGGAACTCATGCGCACAGAGTATGGCCAGTTTGCGTCGAGCGACCCGCCGTAGCCAGCACGGCCGAGGTTCTGCAGGGAGTAGAAATCTGGTCAGTAATGGCCATCGAGAGCCGCGATACTCCTGGAACGTACACTCATCGTCCAGGCAGCAGGCCACAGGCTGTGGGGCAGGACTCGAAACCGTCAGTACGCAAAGCCCCGGAGTTTGCAAGCTCGCGCGTCGCACCCTGAGATGTCGGTCGATCCGGGAAGCGAGACAGCTGTGCAGATATTCCGATCAGCAAACTTGATCGCGCGTCCGAGGTGGTATCGCATTCCGGACTCACCGACTTCGATGTAGCCACCAGTGAAGCAGAACTCTGAAGGGCAGATCGTCAGTGTTTGTTGCTGCGACTGCGAGACATGTAGCATCGCGCGGTCTCACGGTTCCAGGACTGAAGCATGCCGCCGAGGTCTGCGGGTGAAAGCCTCTGTCAGCATTCCTGGACCGCCGGGTCTTTCTCTCGCGCGATTGGTCGACTCACAGCCGAAACCGTGCGAGTCGGCCTTGCTCTCCTTCGTGAGCTCGACGACGAGGTGGCCGCCCTCGGTATAGATGTTGTCCGGGTCGTACCACTCGAGGTTACCAGTCTGTCGGCGAGGGATCACGAGCGTGTCAACAAGCCGCACGCTCAACGCGCACTCAGGTATCCGAGTCCTACCTGCCAATAGTGCAGGCTGGAAGGACGAACGAAAGACGAGGGAGCGAAGACAAAGTCAATACGGCCACGAATGGGGGACTAGGAACCAAGCTCCGGAAGGTGGACGCACTCGACTGCAGTCCAGAAAGGATCCATGCCATCATAGAAGAGACGTCCGTCTTGAGTGAACTCGTCCGAGAAGACGAGGTTGTAGTTGAGCCCGTCGAAGCCAGTTCGGGTGAGCGCCGACGCCGGGGTGTCCTTGTCAATCAGGCCTCGGAAGGCGGGAATGTCCGGCACCTGCAAGACGTTGTCGCTTTAGCTCGGCGGCCTGCATGCGTGGAGCAAGGCCAAGGAATCGCACCTGTCCGGACGCATTCACGCCCCCGAGATTGGTCGCGCCAAAGTTCTGCGAGCGAGTATGTATCGGCGTCAGTCCAGGTGCGCCACGGAAGCGAATCACCTCGAACACCACGTACCGACAGCTGCAGTTTGGTGATCCAAGAATAGACCGGCAGGCCTCCAAAGACAAACAGCAGTCCCGTTGCGAGGAGGGCGATCGCCATCAAGTTCAGGAGACCGTTCCAGCTGATCCCAAACAATCCCTGACTCTTGCGGTACTCTCGCGGCTCGATCAGGCGGTGATCGGGTCCGACGACCTTGAGTTTGGGACCGGGGTCGTGCAGGTCGTCGTCCGCCTCGGGGTGGTTGCTCGACGCGTAGGCAAAGTCCTCGAAGCTCGGGGTCACGTCGTACCGCGAGGACGAGTGGGACATGGCGGGCGAGGCGACGCCTGCTTCCGGGGTGGAGCGGCCCGACGCGGAGGGCGAGTTGCGCATGGCTGGGATCTGAAGGGAAGACATGCTGTTCTGCATCGCCGCCGAGGAATATAAAAATTGCTGGGTCGGCACCTGTACATTGTGATTTCGGTCAGTCTCGTGCACATTGGATCTCTCGGCGCGTCAGGGATCGGGGCGCACCCATTCCGGCCGTTCGCTGCGCATGGCGAGCGCCTGAGACCGGCCGACCTCGTCCTCCGAGTCGAGCAAGCTGTGCACGCTCGCGTTGCTCTGCATGAGGGCAGCCCGATGCGGCGTCGGCTGGCCGAGGATGCCGAGGCCGTTCAGGCCGTCGGGGACGCTGCCGTTCGCATAGGCGGCGGCGTGGGTATCATCGAACGGGCTGCGATTCCCGGGATGGCCGTGCGAGTGCGAGGACATGCTGCCCGAGGGGTTGCCGGGAAAGTTGGGCACGCTCGGGCTGGTGCCGATGCTGCGCTGGCGGAGGTGGGTCGAGGCGTTGGGCGCGCGGCCGGACGAGGTGCTGCTGCTCGACGCGGTGGTCGCGGTCGGGCTCGGCCGCGGCGGGCTCGCTCTCGACGGCGACTGGGACTGCTGCTGCTGGATGTGCGAGTGCAGGTTCAATGGATCGGCGAGTGGCCGCATCTCGCGAGGCGCCATGGCTTGTGGTAGCGCGACGGCGAGCGTTTGAATGCGCGCGCGCCTCGAGACGGACAACGTTGAGCGAGACCCGGCGGCGACGCGGGGCGGACGGCGGACGAGGGGGCGCGGGCGCGGACAGCAGCAGCAGGTCTATAGTCGACACGTCTAGGACTCGCGTTGTCTGTCTGCACGGCGCTGGCAAGGCGAGGCTGGGGAGAAGAGGCGAGATCAGCTCTTTGTCCTCTCCGAATGAACCGCTGCGCGCGCTCTCGATCGCACGCGCGCGCGCGTCCAAAGCCGGCCTCGCAACGACGCGCCCGCGCCTCACACCTTTTGCTGCAGGGACTCTGTGGCCTTGGCACCCGCACGGGCAGGACAGAGCTGGTACAGATCTAATTCGCGAATCTCCCCTTGTAGCCGTCTGCTTGCGCTGCTTATCAAGCCGGCCGTTGTACACGATTCTCTCCGCAACGGTAGCCGACGTCGCCGACTTCGCTGCGGTACTTTTTCTCAGCTCGCTCGCTCGTCTCGCCTCGGATCAGCCTAAGAATCGCACACGACGTGTCGAAAGGCTCTTTCCATCGTTTCCAACCTTCGGAAGCTTCCTCCGAAGCCTGCGTGACGACACGAGGCGAGCGACGGCGGCGCAATTTGGCCGTGGGCTCGGTGAGCAGCACACGTGTCTCGACCGTAGAAAGTCTAACCTCGCTGCAAGCAAAGCTGCTTCGTCGTTGGCTACAAGCTACAGAACTCTCGAGCTGCTACAGAATTGAGCAGCGCCAGAGTAACTAGCAAAGTGTCAGTGAACGACATCGTTTCTTAAGGAAAAGATAGGGGGAAAGCTAAATCTCCCTCTGTCGCTCTCTTCATAGAGGAGTATAGCGGGTCGGCCAGGCAGTATGACTCTTCGAATAAGTTATGGTCCTTACAAGCTGGCTACATATCCTTGAGGGCCCGAGGAGAAAAGTCGAGCGCCCCCACTTGGATCGAGACGCCGAAGTTGCCGCTTTGGCTGCCTCGACCGCTACGCTCGCGGACAAGCCCAGAGAAGCAATACAGCCATGTCGGACGATGACTTTGTACGTCCTGATCTCATTCAGCTGTTGCACGCAGAGGGAGCTGACTGTGGCCGACTGCTCGACCGCGCAGATGATGGACGAGGAGGACGACGTAAGCTCGCATAGCGACCACAGCTCACGTACGCCATTCAGCTCTATACAGACAGGCTGACTCGCTCACCGCCCGTAGTACGACTTTGAGTACGAAGGGTCGGACAACGAGGCAGATGTCGTCGATGTCGAGAACGAGTACTACACCGCAAAGTGTTCGTCCCAATGCGGGCTACGAGGAGGCAGGACAGCTCGCGAGTACTAACCTGGTGTCCGTCCTTGACTCTGCCACGCCCTCCATGCTCGCCGTTACGCCCCGTTGCCAACTGCTGCCCGGCCGCCCCCCTCCCCCTTGGCCGCCTCATCGCCCCGCAGCCCAGCGCGATACCCCCGACACGGCGCTCGAGTCGTTCCAAAAGATCGTCTCGGACGAGGAAGCGCGATCCGAGCAGGGCGAATTCGGGTTCAAGGCCCTGAAGCAGATGACGAAACTCACGTTCCGGCTCGGGCGGTACGACGAGGCGCTCGCGCACTACAAGACCTTGCTCACGTACACCAAGAAAGCCGTTACGAGGAACGTGGCGGAGAAGGCGATCAACCGCGTGCTCGACTATGTCAGCGCCGAGGACGGGATCGGGCTCGACAAGATGCAAGAGTTCTACGAGGTCACGATGAAGGCGCTCGAGGAGCAGAAGAACGAAGTTCGTACCCACTTGCCTGTGGATTATGCTTATGCCTGCCAGATTTTGATCACTCTCGCACCCCGCAGCGCCTGAGCACCAAGACCAACCTCAAGCTCGCCAAGCTGTGGCTCGACCGGCACGAGTTCGGCCGCCTCAACAAGGTCAGTCCGCCTTCCGTCCTCGACTGGAACTAGAATCTCCCTGCAGCTTGTCACGCTCATGTCCAAGCCACCCTCCTTAGGTCCTCCGCGAGCTGCACGCCCAGTGCGACCCGTCCGACGACGGCGCCGACGTCGACTCGTCCAAGGGCACGACGCAGCTCGAAGTGTACGCGCTCGAGATCCAGATGTACGGCGAGCTGAAGAACAACAAGAAGCTGAGGGTGCGTCTCGCGTCAACTTGAACCGCGGGTGAAGCGACTTCTGTGTTGACCTCGAGGCGGCACTCCGCATTCCGCCCGGCAGGAAATCTACGAAAAGTCGCTGCGTGTGCGGTCTGCGATTCCCCATCCGCGCATTCAGGGCGTCATCCGCGAGTGCGGCGGCAAGATGTACATGTCTGAGAGTGCGTCCTCCCCTCACCCTGCCGGCCAGTCCGGCCTCTCTGACACATTTCCCCCTTCCAGAGGACTGGACTAAAGCCCAAGTAGACTTCTTCGAAGCCTTCAAGGCGTACGACGAGGCCGGCTCTCCGCAGCGGATCCAAGTCCTCAAGTACCTCGTCCTGGCGCACATGCTCACCGAGAGCGAGATCGACCCGTTCGACAGCCAGGAGACGAAGCCGTACAAGAGCGACCGGGAGATTGCGGCGATGCAGGGGCTCGTGCAGGCGTACCAGGACCGGAACGTGCACGAGGCGGAAAAGATCCTGCGCAGTGCGTACTCGAAAACCCTTGCTGTCGCTCGACCGGGATGCTCACCGGAATTACTTCTTCTCTCCGACAGCCAACCGCGAGACCATCATGGATGACCCATTCATCCGCGGCTACATCGACGACGTCCTGCGTTCCCTTCGAACTCAGTGGATCCTCGAGATTATCAAGCCGTACACGCGCATCGAGATCGCTTACCTCGCTAGGGTGAGTCAAAGTCTTTTTCCGCTGTTCACGCACCGGGCACTCACACCCACTGTTGCCTCACAGCAACTCGGCATTCCGGACTCGCACGTGGAGGAAATCGTCGTTGCGCTCATTCTCGACGAAAAGATCCTCGGCCGGATCGACCAGGTGACCGGCCGGCTCGAGCTGGACAGGCAGTGCGTTCGATCCCGTCCACTGGGCTTCGAGACGAAAGATAGCGCTGACCGGGCGTTTGAAATCGCACGCAGCACGGCCGTCGAAACCCGGCGGTACCAAGCCCTCGACCGCTGGACCTCGCAGCTCCACTCGCTGCACGGGCAGCTCCTCTCTAAGGCCGCTCAGGTCGGAGCCGACCGCATGGGTCCCGGCGGTGTGCCTGGCGGTGCGGCCGGTTCCGGTGCGGCGGCGTGGGCGTCGTCGAGTGGGTGGAAGGCGGTTGCGGCGGCATGAACGAATCGTTCGCGGAGGCGTCTCGTGAGGCGCCCACGCCTGCTTCGTCGCTCGGCCCCTCTGTCTCTCTCTCTGTGCTTGTTGTCTGTACTTGCTACCTGGTCGGGCCTTGCGCTCGCATTTCTTCTCTCACGCCGCACTACGCAATGCACATACGCTCGTCGTTCCCCGTTACGCTCCGACGGCTTCGGCGTTCTCTCGCAATTGCAAGCAGCGTTTCCCTCCGCTCCAGAGAGGACTCCGCCGGGGCGACGACCTCCTCACCCCCGTTCTCCACCACCACCGATTCAAGCCAAGCAAGACACTTCTCTTCCGTTCCGTTCACCCCATTCTGTCGCAGAAAATAGCTTCCTGATCAGCTGGCATCTTCAAAAGGCCCGGAAGGGGCAAGCAGACGGGGGAAAGACGCACACGGCAGTAACCGCCACCGCTTCCCCATGCATATTCAACAGCGGCGCCAAGAACAGGCGCCCCTTCATGAGCGGAGGGTTGTTCCCCGCGCTGCAAGATAAGAACAGAGGCGAGTCAGTCTCGAGGGACTTGTGGCACCGGTTCGGCGTTCAGACTCACCGCCCTCCCTTCTTGCACTGAAACCCGCACTCAAAGTTGCACGCCACCGCATCCGCCAGCGCCTGCTTGACGTTCGCCCGCAGCTCTTTGGTCGCGTTGCTCGTGGGCGTCGGGGCCGAAGGCGCGACGAGCAGTTCGAGGATGTCGAGGTAGATCAGCGGCGAGCGGTCGATCTCCATGCGGGTCGTGCCCGGCAGACCGAGCGTGCGAAGGAAGCTCGCGGACGCGAACAGGATCTCGCGACCTGAGTCAGTGCGGGTACCAGCGTTGTTCTCAGGTCAGTGAGCGCTCCGAAGCGGCATGGGAGCAAGCGGAATCTTCTTACTGGCCCGCTTGATGAGCGCGATGCGATCGTAGGTGACTTGAATGTCGAGCAGGCGCTGCTCGAGCGTCATCTTCCTCATATCCTTCTGCGACGGGGGTACGAGCGGCTCGTGCTTTGGCGCCGCCGCCACCTGAGGCGACCCACCGCCCGCTCCCGCCGACTTTTCCTGCTGAAGCGCAGGCGAGCGCGCCTTGCGGTTCTCGAGACCGAACATGCGCCGGAAGCCGCGCACGAGCTCGGCGGGAACGAAGCACAACTTGTGGACCGATTTGCGGCCTTCCTCTTCTTCCCCCTGCTGCGGCGCCGTTGCGACCCGCTCGAGAGCCTCGGAGGGACGACGCGGCGACGGCGGCGCGCTCTCCGCGACAGTAGTCGAGGGGCGATGAGCCGAGAGCACCTCGGTCGGCGGCAGGACCCATTGCTGTCCGGGATTGCGTGCCTCGAGCTGGACGGCGGGCGAGAACGACGTCATGTCCGCCGGCGGGCTCCCATCCTCGGGAATGATCAAGCTCAGGTCCGTACCGGTCGTGAGTGCCGTCGTGATCGAGGCTTGACCGGCGAGGAAGTACGAGAGGTTCCCGTCGAGGTCGCGGAGGGGCATGATGTGGAGAAGGTTCATGAATGGCGTCCCGTCGGCGCGGTAGTTGAGGACGAGCTGCAGGACTTCTTGCGCCTTTTGCAGCTTTTCACGCACGTTACTGACCGCCTTGGGGTCCGTCGCCTTGCCCTGCAGGAAGCTGCAAGAGGAGTGTCAGGACGGTCAACTTGAGAAGGTCGAGACGAGGGCGCCCAACGGAGGCAGCGCACCGGCAATTGCGGCCAATGATCTGGTTCGCGCTGTAGCCCTGCGTTCGGATAGTGCATAAGCGATTGTGCGAAGCTGAAGAGAGAGGCGAGACGCACGGTCAACTCGCAGAAGCCGGGGCTGACGAGGACGATCGGGTCGTCGCGGAGCCTCGGGTTGGTCAAGATGAACGAGCTCCCGATCCCTCCGCGGTCTTCGGGCTTGAGGTTGTACTTGGCGAGCTGAGCCTGCGTGTGCCGAACGAGGCGCGTCTTGATGAACCCTTCGAACTCGTTGCGGTACAGCGACTCGAGGAGGTGCTTGCTGACGCGGTCGAGGCCGCTCTGGCCGCCCCATTTCTCGGCGAGCGACTCGTACAGAGCTTGGCGCATGTCCTCGGGGAGCTCGAGGCCAGAGGGGTGGTCGGGCGCGAGGTAGACGCTGGCGATCCCGCGCATGCCATCTTCGGCCTGGGCGATGAGCTGCGCGAGGACGTGCGTATCCTTCCAGAGTTCGAGCTCGGCGAGCGACGGCGAGCGCGGGTCGCCGGAGAGGTACGCGGCGAACTGAGCAAAGCCGAGCGGGGTGTGCAGGAAGGCGGCGAAGCGCGGGAGCGAGAGAAGGCGGCTGAGCGAGTACGACAGGCTCGCCTGCGCGGGCGAGAGCGGGATCGTGTTCGGCGACGAAGTCAGGACTTGCTTCTGCGGCCGTTGTTGTTGTTGCTGCTCGCGACTGGGTTGCAACTTGAGCTTGCGCGAGGCAGCGGCTGGGACCGAGGGCGCGACGGCGGCGGCGGGCAGGTGCGCGAGGCCCGACGGCGGCAAGTCTTCGAACGCGGGCGCAGCGGGCGCCCACTCGCCCGTCGGCCGGATGCGCTCGGACGCGCGCGGATCCGAGATCGACCGCGGTCCCAGCTCGGGCGGAGGACCTTTGAAGGTTGAGGGAGGTCAGTGTGAGGGCGGACGAGGCTGCGTCTTTCTCCGGGCAGGACTCGCCTTGGTCGGCTTGGTGGACGCCGCGCGCACCGTGCCCGCGGCCGGCCTTGCTCGGCGAAGGAGGAGAAATCGTGCTAGCCTTTGCAGCGTCCATCGCTCCAGAAGGGGCAGAGGATCACGCGTCTGTATCCCGACGAGGTGGCGAGCCGCAGTCAGTTTCGCGACGGCGCGGCGGGCAGTGCGTAGGCGGCCAGATGCGCAGCCTGAGACTGACGTCGATAGCACTGCAGCCTCGACGCACAGGACACTGTCAGCGGAGCTCAGCTGAGCAGAAGGGCGCGTCGGGGAACCATAAGCGAAGCCGTCCCGCTGCCCGCCACACTTCCGATTCCGCAGCAGCCCGGGACGCGTCCGGCCTCAAACAGCACTTCGACGCGCTCTGAACGACTCGAATATGGGCGCAAGCCTATCCTGATGACAATGATGTTGCTTGTCCAGGCGCGTCTCGTACCCGGTCTCCCCGGCGAAAAAAAAGTCAGTTTTTGGAAAGTCAGTTGGGCGGGCACGCTGCCGACCGGCTGCGCACGCCTGGGAGCTGGTCTGAGCCCCTCGAATACAAGTCGAGGAGTAATCTAGAGTCTCGAAGGATTCGCCACGGAAACTGCGCGCGGGGCAAGGAGGTCTTGCGTTTATTCGATGACCTTGGCAGCCTGTTCCTGACGATAAGCCGGGCCGGACCTGTCCTCTCGACAGCGGAACTTGGCTCGAGGATCCGGGAAAGGATTCGGATGCACACACACAGAAAAGCCGTTCATCGCCCTCCTTTCTACTCGTCATCGCCCTCGGCGGGGGCCGCTGCCCGCTCCGATGGCCGCTTGGCGGCTTCGCCCCACCGCGCGAGCGGGTCGTCCCGCTGTGCCGAGGTCCAGTCCCACTTGAGCTGTGCCAGGGACCGAATGCATCAGCTCCTGTCTCTCGAACGGCGGTTCTTGGAAGGGGAGACGCACGTCCTGCTGCTGGCAGAAGGCAAAGACGCCGATGGGGACGAGGGCGCCCCACATGAGGGACTGGCGGCTGGTGCGCTGGGTGAAGCGGAAGAAGCGCCAGACGTTTTCACGCTGTCGGTTTCGGTCGGTTTGAGGCGGGGCGAGGCGAGCGAGGCGGGATCATGGGGAGTTGAGACGAGGTCAGCGAGTCGGCCTCAGCACCCGCTTGAGGGGTGAGCGCTCACGGTGTAGCTCCATGCTTCGACGCCGGGGTCGAGCTGCACGCCCAGAATCAGTCAGTCCATCCCCATCGAGGCTTGCAGCGGGATGGGCGGCAGGCGCACCTTGACGGGTTCTGTGTCAACAACGCAGCGCACGCGCGCACGGTTAGCAGGAGCCCATATTCGCGAGGTCAGAGAGTACGCACGGTAGCCTCCGTGTCCGCCGGCCATTGTTGTTCGAGTTGTTGTGAGGACAAAGTCGGCTCCGGTCCTCGTCGGCAGGTGGTCACCTCGCCTGGCTGCTCCGGCCATACACCGTCCCAGCGCCCCCTGCTGCTCCTACGAACGCACCAGACACGCAATGGACCGCTACACAGGCAATGTGAGCACCCCTAGCTCGAGCCGCGCCCTTGCTCCGCCGGCTGCTCCCGCTGCTCGTCCCCGTCGTTCTCGAGTCGAAACGTTCGAACCGCCCAACGCGCACGACCGCTTGCAGCGCATGCACGCCTTGAAACAATTCTACGAACACTCGGACCGCATGCCCGCGAAACCCCGCTCGAAGCATGACCTCGACGTGCTCAAGGAGAGGCACCAGTGCGCCCCCCCCCCTCGGGATCTCCTTCTGGCCCTTGCTAGCAGGCGCTGAGTCTCTCGATTTGCTTGCTTGCCCCTGCTGCTGCCCACGCTGTGCTACAGATTCGTGCGCGACAGTGCCGTCGACCCGGCTTCGCTTCCCTGGGAAGACCAGCTCGCGAGCAAATTCTGTCCGTAAACCTACTGCTTGTGCGAAAGCCGCACCTCTGCCTGGCTGACTTGAAGATGCTCATAATCCGCCTCGCAAGACGATTCGCTGTTCAAAGAGTACGCCGTGGTCAACTTGAAACACTACAAATCGGGCGCCGTGAGTCTCGCCTCTCAATTGTTGCGAGGGAGTTGTCCACAGACCCACGAACCCTCCTGCTTCTCGGGCGTTACACAGATCGCCCTCCGTTGGCGCACTGAGGACGAAGTCCTCGCCGGCATCGGCCACCTCACCTGCGGCTCCCTCCGCTGCCCCTTGCACGAGCCCTCCCCCGCGATCCTCGACGCGCTCGCCTCCGCCTCCGCCTCGGACGCGCTTCTCCCCGACCCAGACTCGACCGCCCCGCTCGTCGACGCGCGACTGGACGAGCTCGAAATGCCGTTCGGGTACGTCGAGGCGGGGGAGAAGAAGGTCGCGCTCGTCAAGGTCGTTCTCTGCCGCGAGTGTGCGAAAAAATTGAGGTTCGGGAGGGAGAAGGCCCGGGCGGGCAGAGTGAGAGGGGACGACGAGGCCGTCGGGCGGAGTGAGGAGCTGCGTGAACGGTCGGAGCGGAGGAGGAGATCCAGCCGGAGTCACGGGGATGACAGGAGTCCCCCGGCCGAGCGGCGCACAGGGCGAGATTCAGAGGTCGACAAGCGGAGCAGAGAGGCTACAAGGCTGGAAGGCGACGGCGACGACGACTACAGGCCAGACTTGCCGCCGGATCTCGCCGCACAACGGAGCAGACACAGCGAAAAACAACGGCGCTCGGCCTCTCCCCGGCGGTAGACGCCCAGTCAGGCGGCGGATGTGAACACCTGAGCATTCAAAGACTGCCTTGAGAGGCCCTTCACTCCAGGTTGAAAGGGTACACGCCCGCCTCCTCGGCAGTCCCTCCTCCCTTGCCCTTCGGCACGACCCCCATAATCCTATACTGCTCGCCCATCCCCGTCGCGTCGACCAGCCGCTTCGCGGCGCTCTCGATGTCCTTCCGGCGCGCTTCGGTCGGTGCCGTCCGTAGCAGGGAAGCGAGCCGCGGTTGCAGGCCGAGCGCGGTCAGGAACCGGCCTTGCGAGATCGGGCCGGGCGTGTCGGCTGCGAGGGGAGCGCTATGCCGCGTCAATGGGTAGTCCGGGCGCCATATAGATAAGAAGTGAAGCGCACCGGTGTCGGCCATGGCCTCGGCGAGGTAGGCGAAATCGACGTTCGCCGTCAAGTCCGTGTGCCCCGGCTCCGTCAGCGGGTCGACCACTTGATGCTTCCGGAAGCCCTGCGATGGCGCCGATGAGATTCTGCGTCAGGATGGGCCGCTCGGAGAGTGGTCCCCAGGCTGACTCACACGCCAGCTCCGGCCGAACGCCTTCGCGTCTCCGTAATCCACCACCAGTCCCGCCCCTCCCGGTCCAGCCTCCGCTCCGCCGCCAAGGAGTCGCGCCAAATCGCGCGCAATCTCCCAGCTCGCGGGGCTCACTTCGAGCCTCGACCCGAGCGGCAACCGCGCGAACCGCTGCGCGATCAGGCTCGCCGCGTGCGGGTCGGCGTTCGCTTGCGCGACGGCGGCCCCCGCTGCTGCCGCTGCATCTTTCGCAGCGGGATCGGCTCCGAGCGTCGTGTCGACGTTCAGCAGCCCTTGGCGGGGCTTCGGCTTGGGGGCCGCAGACCTTAAGTCCGGGACCTGCTGGTGCGCGACGGAGGGGGCGAGGACCTGCGCGAGGGAGGAGTACAGCGCCGAGGCGGGGGTCGGCGTCGGCGCCAGGACCATCCGAAGCGGGTCGGCGGGGTTGGCGGTCGATCTGCGGAGGCGGTAGCCGGTTACTAGGGGTCAGAGGCGATGTTCGGGTGAAGAGACGGGAGTGGCGAGGAAGGACGTACACGATGGTTTTGGGATCGGCCACGTCGACGAGGACTTCCCGCCACCCGTTCTGGGTGTTCTGCAGGCGTGCCCTTCGGATGTGAGCCAAGGCTTCAGAACCCCTTTCGAGAGTAACGGGAACCACGAACCTCAAAGACATGGATGGGAAGCGCGTCAAAGAACTCGTGCGCGATAAAGACCGTGAACTCGTCCGTCGCTGTCCGTCAATCCCATCAGTTCAAGCTACCCGGCGTGTGACCATCCGCTGCAATGACTGACATGTCGGGACCTCCTTGATGTCGCTGTACCACTCGGTCCTGGTCTCGGCGAAGCCGGTCGTCGCGAGCTTGAGTCGCTGAACGCCGCGGAGCTGCTCGCTCGCCTCGACGAGGTGAATCGAGGTCACGGGTGGCCTCGACTGCTCCGGTAAAGAGCGGAAGGTCTGTCCGAGAAATCCGAGCCGCCTGGTTTAGCCGCAGATCCTCGTGGGGTCCAAGGGTGAGAGGTCGAGGTGAGGGACGCACGCGGAGAACGT
The DNA here is from genome assembly GCA_024713535.1 of Rhodotorula sphaerocarpa. NCBI lineage: Eukaryota > Fungi > Basidiomycota > Microbotryomycetes > Sporidiobolales > Sporidiobolaceae > Rhodotorula > Rhodotorula sphaerocarpa. Next base: position 80,725 of record JANIBP010000004.1, on the reverse strand, counting down.
CGGCGAGGAGAGTGCCACGACCTGGACCGAGTTCGACGACGCGGACGCGCGGAGGGGCGCCCTGCGCTACCCACTGCGTGACGAACCAGATCCCGAGGAGCTGCGGACGGGGCGCGTCGGCGAGCCAAAGATCAGCACCGGTCGCACACCGGTCGCACCGCGGTCGTACACTCCTTCGAGCTCGTTCTTCCGAGCACTGAGGGCGCACGCACTTCACCAAAGACTTGGGAGATCTCGGGACTGGTGATAAAGTCGCCCTCTTTGCCAAAGACGGTCCGGGTCGTGTAGTACCCGAGGGTCGGGTGTTGCAGGCAGAGGGTCATGTAGCGCGATACGGGCATCGGTCCGGAGGTCTGAAAGCGCATGAGTGGCAGGTAGACCGTCCGGTTAGATAGGTAGAGGCGGTAGACGAGTTCTCGGAGGGACGGACCTCGATTGTCTTTCGGATCAGGTCGAGCAGCTCGCCCCGCGGCTCCGGCGTCGCTCGGCTGTCCTCCGCCGCTGTGCCCGATCCCGACGCAGTCGCAGCATCTGAGCGATCTTTTGTACTGGTGTTGGCGCCAGTTCCGCCGACCTGCTTTATGCTCGGCTGCGGTGCATTTCGAGGCGGACGAGGCGGGAGGTCGTTCGCCTTGGCAGTCGCGTACAGCGTTCTTTGTGTTGATCGCTGCCCTGGGATACGACTCCGATATTTGCTCGCTGATGCGTCGATGCGAGGAAGCGACGACGAGAGAACGCGGTGCGGAGAGCGAAGCATGGCGCCCTCGGAGCTTGACAGCGGGCGGAGGGGAGGATCTGGATCTGGTCTAGCCTAGCAGTGCCTACAGCTATGCATCCGGTCCTGTACAGGGCTGTATAGCTGTCTGCTGAACCTTGGCTGACGTCGCAAAATCCGGCAGCCGTTCCGCGCCAACTTCGGAACTCCGCGAAAAAAAGTTGGAGAATGAGAAGAACGGAGCGACGGCATCGAACGACGAGGAGGGTCCTCGCTTTGCTTCGCCTCAGCTACCAGCCAGCTTGCTGCCATGTCGACTGGCTCTGTTGCCCGCTCGTTTGCGCGTTCGCTGTGCGCCGACACCGCGCTCGCCTCGAGCAGCAGGTCTCGGCTCGCCGTCGCCGCTGGGTCCGCCCCGGCACCGAGACTCGCCGCACAGCGTACAGGCCAGGCGTGCTCCTGCAGCGCAGTGCGACAGTCTGTGCGCAACTACAGCTCTTACCCGAGCCAGTCTCCGCCGCGTGAGTCGTCGCTCTTCAGCTGGACTCGGCAACTTCGGCAGAACCGGCAACCTCACCCGGCTTTCTCCTCGACTGTCGCTCCTTACTCGCCGATTCTCCGGAAAGTCGGAACGAACACTGATAGGAATTCTGCCCCCGCCAGCCCAGCATGGCGCTCCGCCGCCGCGTCGGAAGCGCACCATCCGCGACCTGCAGGCCAGCAAGCGGAAACGGATCCCCATCACCATGCTCACCGCCCACGACTATCCCTCCGCCCGCTTCATCGAGAACGCCGCCACCGCTGTGTCGCCGTCCGGAGGTAAGGGTGCCTCCTCCGGCGGGTCCGGTGGCATCGACATTGCCCTGATCGGCGACTCGCTCGCCATGGTCGCGTGCGGCTACCCTTCGACGACGCACCTCACCCTCGACGAGATGCTCTATCACTGCCGCTCCGTCGCCCGTGGCTGCAAGACCTCTCTCCTCGTCGCCGACCTGCCCTTTGGCACGTACGCCGTCTCGGTCGAGGAAGGTGTCCGCGCCGCCGTCCGGATCATCCAGGAGGGCCAGATGGACGCCGTCAAGATCGAGGGCGGCGAAGAAGTCGTGCCTTTGATCCGCCGCCTGACCGACGTCGGCATACCCGTCATGGGCCACGTCGGCCTGACCCCGCAGCGCCAGGCGGCCCTGAGCGGCTACCGCGTCCAGGGCAAGACCGTCTCGTCCGCGCTCAAAGTCTTTACCGACGCGCGCGCCGTCCAGGATGCCGGCGCGTTCGCCGTCGTTCTCGAAGCCGTGCCGGCCCGACTCGCCGAATGGGTCTCGAGCCGGCTGACGGCGCCGACGGTCGGAATCGGCGCCGGAGGCGGGTGCGACGGCCAGGTCCTCGTCCAACTCGACATGCTCGGCGTCGACTCGGACCTGGGCGCGGCGGGCAAAGGTCCGCGGTTCCTGAAGCGGTTCCTCAACCTCGGCGAGGTCGCGTCCGGCGCGATTGCCGACTATGCGGACGAGGTCCGGAGCGGCGAGTTCCCGCGCGAGGAGCACACGTACCCGATCTCGGACGAGGCGTGGAGTGGGTTCCTCGAGCAGGTCGAGAAGCGCAAGCTGTGAGAAGCAGCTGGCCAGACGAAAAAAAAAAAAAGAAGACGGGTGTCCCCGTCGAAATCCCCGGCCGTTAGATCTCGCAATACTTTCGCAGCCCCTCGTTGATTGCAAATTATACCCTATGCTGGGGATGTCGAGTGTATTGCGAGTGTATGCGTGCGAGGCACCCGATTTCGGCTCATTTCCCGGCGCGGTGGGCGCGGCAGGGCGGATTTTGGGTCGCGTGGTCGTCGCAGGCTCGCCCCCGACTTTGTGGACTCGCTTGCGCTGGTAATACACCATCTTCCTGTGCGGCGAGCGACTCCGTGACTTCCGATTGCATATTGCTACCCGCCTCGCCGGCTTGGCTGACCCGCCGTGTGATACCGCAGGAGCGAAACCTTGGCCGCCTTCTCGTCGCCGAGGAGGGGATCCGCCATGCACCGGCGCCTCTGAAGCAGCCACTTCCCCACGAATACTAGATCTCCTCTTAGATCGCAGTCTTATAGGACTATGCCGGGTCCACCACTACCCTCCAGGCCGGTCCAGCAGGCGCCGGCGTCGTCTTTGTCGTCCTCGTCGGGGCCGCCGCCGCACCTGACTACTGCCCAACCTCCACCGCGGCCTCCGCCCCCTTCCGATCGAGTCTCGACGCCGTTATCTCTACCAAGACGACCGCCGGCTCTGGGCCAAGTTCCGGGACCGGGCACGGCCACTCCGCCGGCGCCTGCATCACCGCTGCAGCGGTCCTTCACCCCCACCCCTGCGCACGAAATGCTCTCTCGCGTCGGCGGGCCCGGCGCTTTGCCCCTCGCAGCTTCCTCACGGCCTTCGACGTATTACCAGTCGGACCTCGGGTCGACTTCGGCGGGAGCGAGCCCGAGGAGCGGGATGGGCAGCGCGGCTTCTCCCGCTCCTGCGCGGCCACCTCTCGCTCACCAGGGCGACTCCTCCGCCTCCCTGAACGCCCATCCCTCGACTTCTACCTCCGCTCCCCCTCTCCCCGACAACTCCCACCCCGACGCCTCCCCCTGGTCGGCGATCCGACCCCGCCTCGAAGCGCACCAAGTAGCTCCGACCGCGCAGCCCATCGAGCTGGGCGAGGGCTGGTCCGTCCGGTACCGCGCCTGGAAAGCTCCCGCCACGCTCGTCCTCCCCTCTTCCTCTGTGGGCGGAAGTCGCGCGCCGGAGGACGGCGCAGAGCTGCGCACGAAGCGGCCCCGGACGAGGAGGATGGATTACGATCCCTGGCGGGCCCCGCTCGGGTCGGTGTCGCCCTTTGTCGGGCCGGGCGCGGCGCCCGCGGCGGGGCCTGCTGCCGCTTTTGCGAAGCAGAACAGGGCGACGGCGAAACCGGACGTGGTCGTAAGCGGCCCGGATGCGGGGCCGGCTGCGAAAAAGGCCAAGAGGGCCTCGAGCGCGGCGGCTGCGGGTGGCAATACCGCAGCCGGAAGCAAGGCCGGCGCGGGCAACGCTTTCGACGACCTGCTCGCGAACGAGCTGACGACGTCGACCTCGTCAGCCGGGTCCGCCCTCGCCCTGCCGGCCTTGGCGCCGCTCACACCCGATCCCGCAGCCGCCCTCTTTGGTGCCGAAACGGCCAAGACTCCGCCGATACCGGGTGGTGGCGCCGCTCCAGCTCCCGGTACGCAGGGCGGTGCGTCGGCGAAACCTTTGCGCCTTCCGGCCGCTGTGCGCAAGGCGAGAGCGCAGGAGGAAGCGGTCGCCGCAGGGACGAACGCCACCACGACAGGGACCGCATCTCCCGCCGCCCCGCCTCGCTCAGCCAACCCAGCCAGCGCCTCGCTGCAGTCGAGCACGGCCAGCGCCGCGACCGAGTCTTCCGGCACGTCCGAATCCCGACCGCGGTCCGACTTGCGGGAACGGTTCGAGCCGCTCTCGGACCCACATTTTCTCGCCGAGGACCCGCTGCATGTCGCTCTGCGCGACCTACACCGTCGCAGGGAGGAACTTGTGCGGGGGGGCAAGGACCGCCTTGATTTGGTTTGGCATGTGCAGCGACACCCTGTCGCGGTCGGATCAGGCATATCCGCAGAGCCGGACGACAAGCCGTCGCAGGGGAACGACGCTGCGGCAAGCTCGAGCTCGCCGGAAGGAGAGGAGGACTCGCCTGCTGGTGAAGGCGACGCGCAGCTCCTGTGGGTGTTCAGCGTCGTCAAGGGCGGCGAGAGGGATCCCGACGACGATGTCGAAATGGTCTCGCCCGAGCATATCCTGTCCGGCTTTCACTTCGAAGGGCTTGAAGGTAAGCTTACCGCCTCTCGCGGAGAACCCCGAGAGAAAACACAGCTCACCGGAGGTCATCATCCTGCTAGATCTCGCGGAAGGGGTCTTCTCTCATTCCACCTTGTTCCCTCGACTCTACGCCTCCGACCAAGCGGCCTCCGCTTCCCAATTCGTCTCTCCACTCTCGACCAGCGCCCGCGCCTACCCGTCTGCCCTCGCCCTTTCGGAGAAGATCGTCACCGTTCCCTCGGCAGCGGATCCGACGCCCGCCATGCTCGCCGAGCAAGGCGCGTACCGCAACTTTCGCTCGGCGATCGCCGCCTGCATCGTCGACGAACTCGCCGCGCGACCGCCAACGGGCAGGCTGAGCGTGTGCTTCGACAGCGCCGTCGCCTTTGTCGCCGATCCGGCGCAGGTCTTGCCCGGACTCGCGCCCCCGCCGACGTTTCGCGCCGAGGTCCACCCGCCGGCGCTGCAGAGGACTACTCTCCTCGTCTTGACAACAATGGCAGAGGTGGCGCTGACCCCCCTGAGCGACGGCGACCTCGTCCGGCCTGGCTCGAACGATCCGGCTCGCGTGCCCGCCGTGCTTGCTCCCGTCGAGGTCCCGGCACACGTCGTCAAGACAATCCCGACCGACGCAAGTCCAGATCGCTTCTATGCGGAGTGGGCAGACGCGCTCGAACGAGCGGGCGTCGACTCCGAGCGGGCCCGAGGGGAGGGTTTCGTGCTGTGTGCGCTGGAGTGCGCCGGATCTGGCGATACGGAGGTGGTCTGGCCGCGGGCGCTCGTCCTCGTCAATCGCACCAAGCCGGGACGGAAGGCCCGCGACGCCGGCGGTCGACCCTCGCACCACGCCGCAGCTGCGTCCGCCGCGCCTGGCGGGCAGGCCGTCGCGAAGGACGAGAGCGTTGCGACCTCGACGAGTCCCGCATCGCAACCGGAACAGTCTACATCCGCGCAGGATGCCGCGGCCGGTCCTTCGAGTCCGGGTGATGTGTGGGCGTGGTATCGGGAGGAATCGAGGCGGCGTGCAGACGCGAAGGCAGAGGCTCAGCGGCGCGAGCAAGCAGAGCGGGACGCTGCCCGTCAGAAGGAGCAGGATGCGGATGCTACGGCTGACAAGACACACGCTGCGCCCCCGGGGCCGCCGAACGCCGCCGCGCCGATCAATGAGCGGACTCCGATGAGTCTCGGAACGGCTTCGACCGAGGCGCCCAGTCCAGCAGAATTAGTTGGACCGCCTGCCGCCCCGCCGAAGGCATCTGCGCCCCAGGAGACCGACCTCGCTCGCTCAACGGAGAGCCGTCCGGACCGGGACACCGCGAACGGGATGGACATCGACTTTGGCCTGGGTTTTTATCCCTCTCCGGCCGAGCCGAACCACACGGTCCTGCACGGTTCGAGCATGCCCTCGTCTGCGCCGATGTCGTCGATCGATGCTGCGCTGTCGAGCTTCGACTGGGGCGACGGGACGTTCGGAGCCGGACCTGCCTCCTCGTCGAGCTACTCTCATGCCCCCGTGCCTGCTCAAAACCGCTACGAGGACAGTCTCCTTCTCGGAATCACCGATGACGACTTCTCCTTCTTCGACGCGCCCGTTCCGTCGATGCACGCCTTGGACAGCTCGGTCGCCCCGGAGCAGGCCGCCCCGTCCATCCGGCAGGCGACCAACTTTGAACCCTTCGCTTCGTCGTCCGCAGCAAGTCGTCCTGAGAACCCCTTCGGGTTCGACATGCAACCCTTCTCGCTCGGTGGAGCTGAGGGCGTCTCGCAGGATTCGACTCATGCCCCGGCAGCCTTTCAGTCCTCGCAGACGGAAGCTGCACCGGTGTCAGCTCTGTCGACAGCGGAATCCGCGGAGACAGCATCCGCATCACTCCCCTCGGCGGTCGTCCCTCCCCTATTCCTCGGTACTGCGATCCCGACACCTCCGTCTCCCCCGGTCGTGGATTTCTCGCCCGCACTCCGCCACCCCTCTGCGACCTCCCCGGCATCCCGCGCTTATCAGGCCGTCCCTTTCGAAACCGTCCTTTTCGACACTCGCCTCGCATCGATCGACGAGAAGTACGATCCCCGCCGGGGAAAGTACGGGTTGCCGAGCCCCGATTCCGACACGAGCGGCAAGGTCATGGAGCTTTTGCCAATTCTCCCTCGCGAGAAGCGGCGTACGCGTTCGTGGTACGAGGCCGTGTACGATCCGCGCGTCCACGTCGCCGATTCCCTGGCCTCGAAGCGTGGGAAGTCGGCTGGCGGGCGTGTATCGGACGCTCGATGGCGCCGGGATGGAGCAGGCTCGACGCGACTTTGGGAACGTCGTCGCAGCGCGGATGCCAGCTCGCACAACCCACGATACTCCATCGACGAAGGATCCTTGACGACGCCGGGTGCCTGGCACGACGACGACCGCGTCGATGACGACGAAGTCGAAAGCGACGGGGCCGGCGAGCTGAGCGACGCGGCCTCCAGCGACGGGTCGGCTGAACGGACAAGCTCTTTCGAGACAGTCACTCACTCGTCGGCGTCCGAGGTGTCGAAGCTCTCCGAGGCTCTCAATGGCGCCGCGCTTGCCGACTGCGGAAACGCCTTGCAGCGGGTGCTGTCTTGCGGGTGGTCATCGGGCACTGGTTTCGCTGCCCGCACGACTGCGTACGAGATGGTGTATGCCACTTTCGCTGAGCAGGCGGTATACCAGCGGCAGCTGCGCAAGCTTCTGCTTTCCCGTGCGGACGTTCGTTCCGCGACGGCTGCCTTTGGTGGGCTTTACTTGGAAAGTTCTGCGGCGTTTGATCACGCTAACCCGCGTCTACGGATCCACAGCTACGGCCTCGCCGATATCGCAGGTCACGAGTCTCGTTGCTAGCGTCTGCGGCGACCTCGGCGTGTCGCCGCTCTTTTCCGATCAGACCGCCTTGCCCGGCGTCGCGAGGGAGTCGACGCCCGCCTTCACGTTGCGGATGCAGGACTGCATCGTCCGCGCCGAACCGCTCGCTTTCGACTTTTGGCGCGCGATGGGGTTCGAACCCCTCGCCACAACGAAAGACGTCGCTGCAGTCGTCTTGCTCGAGGAGGCGGACCCTGAGGGTGCATCCGACCGTGCGGCTCGTCGCTGGCTGTCTGCAGCAGGCGTGACTTACGAGGTGAGCCGCGTGCTAGGGCCTTCCTGCTCTGACTAAAGCTCACCATAGCTATTATTGCAGGCTAACCGTCTTGGGAAGCACCGCCCGGCCGAGCTTGCAAGGACCCTTCAGCACGCCGGCGTCGAAGGGGGCCTCCTTCACCTTCCTCCTGGCAAGTTGTCCGGGCATGCGACGGAGGCGGACATGAAGCTCGTCTGTAAGTCACTGTGGGAGGCTCGCGGGAGGCAACGGCAGACACTTACGCATACAGCATGCAGATTCCGCCATCTTCGAGCTTTCGAAGACGAATCACAACGTTGTCGTCTACGTCCACGCTCGCCTTGGCGTCAACCTTGAATCGCTCGCAGCCTTTGCCGACCTCTTGCAGCAAATCGCCAAGTGTCGAGCCGGCGTCAGTACCCTCCCGAGGAGCGTCGTCGCGATACCCGTTCCTCTCGCCTTACCGGCGGCACCCTTTCGCGCATCCAATAGCGCGCACGCCTCGATCGTCTTCTCTGTATACGACCAGCTGCAGGTGACCATCGAACGTCTGCGGCTTCCAGTTCCAGAGACGTTCCCGACCGCTCGGCCCCCGCCCATCGCCCCGCTCGGCCCTGCAGTCCGGACCTTCCAGGCGCCCGCGATTTCGGTTGCTCTGTCGCGGACGCGCGATCCGCGCTTCGCGTTGTCTTGGCCGCCCTCCTCGTACGACGTGGAGGATCGCCACCGCCTACTCCACATCTGCTATACCACGCGGCCGGTCCCTGGTATCCCTGGGCACGAGTGGCTCGTTATCTCCGTCGTCGACGAGAAAGGTGAGACCTGGCGCGTCTTGCCGCGCTACCTCAAATACTCGGGCAACATCGTCATCGATGTGCACCGCGCCCGCATCATCTGGAACTTTGCCAAGAGCATCGTGGACTCGACCGACGTCGAGTGGCGTATTCTCGTCTGCAAGCTCGGCGAGCCAAGTGAGGTCGAAATCAAGGGTAAGTCGCACTGTCTGCGGCGCAACGGCATTCAAGAGACTGACCAAAGCGCGTACCTGCGATAGCTTGGGAGTCGGTCCTATTCGAGTTCGCGGCCAGCGCCAAGCGGCCACTCCATCTGAGTTTTGCCTGCGCGGATCCCTCTGCCGCACTCGCGCTCTGTCACGCGCAGCCGGTATCGACGCGCCCGTCGACGACTTCGAGCATCCCCGAGGAAGGCGAGTTCCGCCTTGTCCGCCAGGCCGCCCTGCCGACCGACACGAAGCTGGCCGTCTTCGATTCCGAGTCGTCCTTTTTCAGTTTCACCCCGTCCGAGCCGGTCCCTCTACCTTCGCTCTCCGTAATCGCTCCGGCTACGACCTATCTCGTCCATGTACCTAGAACTACGACCCTCTCGCATTCTGCCTCTTCGCATCCACTCACGCTCGACTCGCCTCCGGTCCGAGACGCGACTTCTACGTGCGCCATCCACCTGTTGTTCTCCACGGCCTCGAAGACGTCGCTGTACGACGAGCCGGTCGAGACGTACCTCGACGACGTCCGGCGCAGTTTTGTCGAGCTCGCGGCGCTCGGCAAGGCGCGCTGGGGCACGAGCGGCCGCATGAGCTGGCCGCTCGAGGCCGTCCGCGACGCGATGATCCTCGCCGACTGTATAGACTCGTGATCCCAGCCTCCACGTGTTGTTTCTACAAGCGCTTGTTGTTGCTTTTGCCCTATGCCCCCCTTTGAGACTGTCAACAGAATCGATGCAGATATGATTGGAATAACGATTTCCAAATGCAAAAAATGCGCAGCTGCTGCATGAAACGACTTCACCCTCGCTGAGGCCTCTGCCACCTAGTTGAACATCTTGGCGTACGCGGCCCGTTGCTTCTTCTTGCGCTCCTCGACGCGCTGCTTTGCCGCCGCGAGCTCCTTCTGGATCCCGCCGTCCGCCGGCTGCTCCTGCTGCGCCGCCTCGAGGTCCTTGATCGCCTCTGCGTCGTCCTTGAGGATCGCGCGGGCCATCGCGCGGCGGTAGAGCGCCTTGGCCTTCTCGGCGGCACTGAGCTCCTTGGTCATCTCCTCCTTCTCCGGGTTGCCGTCGAGGTTCAGGGCACGCGTCGCGTGCTTGATGACGGTTTCGGCGTGGGCGGTGCCGCCGACCTTGAGGCTCGCGAGGCACGAGTTGAGCAGGAGCGAGAGGCGGAGGGAGACGTGCTGTGCTTCGAGGGCGAGGTCGCGCTTCTCCAAGTCGAGGTGCATGTGCCGGTCGAGGTCTGTCCGGTCGAGGACGGTCAGGATTCCTTTCGAGATGAAGAAGTTTGGCGTAAACTTACATCGCAGCGCCTTGACGAACTTTTTCGATGCCTGCTCAAAGTTTCCTGCCCGGAAGAGTTGCATGCCTCGCTCTTTGATTTGGTTTGCGACCTCGAGCGCCACCGTCGGCTGGTAGGAGCGAGAGGGATAGTCAGTCCTGGCCTCTGTGAGCTCGGATGGACGGGAAACTCACGTTGTCGACCTCCGCCTCGTCATCGCTCGGGTAGTCCTCGTGTCCGTCTGCGAACTCGTCCGCCGCCATCCCGTCATCACCTTCTGCGAGCTCGCCGCAATCGGCGATCGTGATCTTCTCCGTCGGCGCGTCGCCCTTGACAGGTGCTTCCTCGATCATGCGGACGACGGAACGGCCGTGGAGGACGCGGCCGAAGACGACGTGCTTGCCGTCGAGGTGGGGCGTCGGAACCGTCGTGATGAAGAACTGAGAGCCGTTGGTATTCGGGCCCGCGTTCGCGCAGCTCAAAAGGAATGGCTTGTCGTGCTTGAGGGAGAAGTCCTCGTCCTCGAACTTCTCTCCGTAGATGGATTCGCCGCCCGTCCCGTTCCCGGCGGTGAAGTCGCCTCCCTGGATCATGAACTTGCGGATGACGCGGTGGAATCCGCTGCCCTTGTAATGGAGCGGCTTGCCCTTGGACCCGATTCCCTTCTCGCCGGTGCACAGGGCGCGGAAGTTCTCGGCCTGCGAGCCGGGCGCGCGGGTCGTCAGCCCGTTCTGCTCTACGGCCGTTCTGACTGTGCCTGGTGGCGTTGGCGCACCGTCTTGGGGACTGTGTCGGCAAAGAGTTCCATGACGATCCGGCCGGCGGCGTGGCCGTTGATCTCGACGTCGAAGTAGCACCGCGGGTTTGCCATCGTTGCTGCTGGCTTAGAGCGTCGGTGTTTGTGTTTTGAGCTGTGTACGTGCGTATGAGCAGGCGTAGGGAGCGGGCGCAGGCGCGGCACAGACGGGCGCGCCCTTTTCACGCGCAACCGGAAGTTTCTCTCGCGTTCGACTCTACTTACGGAAAAATCTGGCACGGGACTGGGCCTAGATACCTGCTCGGCAATTCGAGATCTGATTATGTCCAGATTGCCTACTTGAATGAACTTTTCACTCCGTACGAACATCAATGTACGTCGCCGTCTGTTGGCTGTTTCGGATAGAGATTTCGCCGCTTCAGATCTGACTGCGCGTTGCACAGCCAAAGTCTACTGGCTCTGGTGACAACCCGTATCAAATGGAATACCAGCAAGCCTGAGATGAAGGTTGGTGGGGGGAGGGAGGTCATTGTTTGATCTTGAAAGGTCGGTCTTGCATCAGTGGACCAGGCATCTTTTCCGTGTGTTCCGTAATAATAAAGAGCTCGGTAACTGACCATTTTGGCCAGCATTCATGGGGTCAAAGTAGTCCAGTAGCAAAGGATCACTGGCAGTACTAGGCTTTAGAGGGTTGGACTTGCCACACATCCAAACCATGAGGGTTCCTTGGCTTTGCGTGAAGTGCGAAGGATACCAGCTATCTTGGACTACTCTTTGAGGGTTTGATGTGAAGCGCGGCACCCGTCCAACAGCCTTTTGGTTGCGTGCGTCCCACAACACCCAACCTGCTGCGCATGGCCATGGCCTTCGTGCAAGATCTTGAAGATGTCTGCTGGAAACTTGAGTGTCACCGTCTGCCTGGTCACAACACCATCTCTGGGCCACAAACGTAGCAACTAAGGGATAGAGGCTCAGAAGGGGGCGGCTCAAAAGGTTTCTCCAGCTGACGGCCATCCTGCCGAGGCTTTTCAAGCCTGTTTCGGACTGTGAAGCGGGCAAGGACTTCCACATCAAACGCGACAGCTGTGAACTGAGGTCCTGGACCCCGCTACTGTTCGCTTCATGAAGGGTTCTCTGCGAATCCGCAGACGTAGTCTTCATTGGGGGACCAGCCCGGTGGCAACATCTCTGTTCGGAGGCCCTCATTGAGGCCTTCAAGCTGTGCAATCTTCACATTAGGAGCTTGCGAGCTCTCTGCGGTGAACATATTGGAACTCTATCGTGCAGAGGGGCTCCGAGCCTTCAGATTCTGACCGCGAAGCTCGAGGTTGATGAACTTGGGATTTTTTTCGCCCACGCGGAACGGCTCATCAACCAGAAACAAACCCGATCCGGGAGCAGGCAAACTATAGACCGCTAAGCAGCCCACAGGATGGCCAAGCAGGGATCGCAGACGCATCCTGACCGGCGGCAGAAGAAGAAGCCTTTCCAAGTCGGGCCCAAGCTCGCCAAGGGCAGCTACATCGGCCACAGTAAGTCCTCGACGCCGCTCACTATAGCCCCGGTCTCCGCCCGTACAGCCCACAGAGCTGATGCGCATTACGACTGTACAGTCCAACGTGCCAAGCGGACGCTTATTCACAAGGCCGGCGTCAAGAAGGCGTACGCCAAGGCGCTCAAGGAAGCAGGCTACGACGACGCACCAGCCCGCGGCCGTGGCTCAGGTCGAGGACGCTCAGGCAACCAGAGCGACGAGCAGGACGATGAGGGCGAGCCGGTGCTGGACGAGGCGGCGCAGGAGGCGGAGCGGGAACGGATCCGGCGGAGGCTGTACGGCGACGACGACGCGTCGGACGATAACGACCAGAGCGACGACGACGACGACGACGAGGCAGACGATCGGCGCGGCAAGGCAGCTCAGGTCCGACGTCGCCGTGGCGCCAGCGCCTCGGCCAGCCCGTCCCCCTCGCCATCCCCGTCTCCGTCGCCCTCTCCACCACCCGAGACAGAGCGACCAGCAGGCGGAAGAAGCGCTCTTCCCTCGGCTGCGAGTGCCTATGCTACTTCGCGCACTAAGCAGGCAGGAAAACTGGGGCGACCCGAGAGGAAAGGACCGTCCGGACCGGCATCTGCAGGCCCCACGGCAGCGCCCGCAAAACCGGCGCCGAAACGGCCAAAGCTATCAGAGAAGGAACTCGAGGAGCTGCGGAACCGGAGACGGCAAGAGAAGCGACAAGGTGGGCAGCGGACGGTGCGGGGGCAGGCCAAACTGAGCTCCCGGATGGATTCGTTGCTCGGCAAGATCAAGCGGAACATGGCAACGTAGCCAGCTTCCTGCAACCGCGATCGCGCCCTCATACACACATGCGCACCATGAACGCACTCGGATTCATTAGCTGTCGTGAGTATGACACATGGGGGACAAACTACGATCGTGCCCCGCCATCACGCTCGCCCCTTGCCTTTCCGCGCCTTTTCGGGCCGTTCGAAGAGCGGCACGTAGGCTGGCGGCAGCTTGGGTTTGCTCGCGACGAGAGCCGGCATCGCTGTTCCGACGTTGTTCGCCGGCGAGCCGAGAATGATGCACTCGGAGACGCCCTGGATCGGGTCCCGGCGGGAGAAGAACGAGGCGTCGAAGAGGTGGTCGGTGGTCTTTTCAAACGACGCAAGCATGAGAACGGAGTCCTTCATCTTGGAAACACCGAATCGCGTGATACCGAGCACCTCGCCCTGAAGAGAGGGGAATGCATCAGTCTCGATATCCCGCGGCGCGCTAGAGATGGGCCAGAGCGTGCGCACCTTGAAGCACATGACGTCTCCGAGCAGCATCAAGTGACGAGGGTCGACGCCGAGACCGTGCGAGTCCATCGTGTACTGAATCTGGTCCACGATGGTCTTGCGGGCGGCCTCGATACCGAGCACCTTCTCGACCTCCATGACGTGGTTCGAGGTCGTCTTCCATCCAATGACACCGTCGGTGGTCATGACCTCCCGGAGACCCTCGCCTTCGACGAGGAGATCCTTGCCCGAGGTCGTCTGCTGAATGACGGCGCGCTGCAGCCCCGCGACACCCTGCATGCGAAAAGACTCGCGGTCAGCATTCTCGCACACGGAGAACGGGTAGACTGATCAAAGAAGAGCCTTACCTTGACGGCGATGCCAGGTAGGACGCGTCGGAGCCACATGATGCGGCGGTAGGCCGGCATCCGATCTTCCGGAGTAGCGTGGTGGGCGACGATGTGGATCTCGTCGGTAGTCTTTTTGACCGTAATGTCCTACGCAGCTCGTACGAGGGGTCAGCCATGCATTCTTCCTCGTAAAGATCAGAGGCATACGCACCGAGGCCCGGATCTTGAGTCGCGGCGCGCTCGAGATCGAGGCAGCAATGCTGTCGAGCGTGATTTCGAGCTAGCGGTAGCGAAGGATCAGCATTGGTTCGGGCGTCTAAATAGCCAGCTAGATGCGTACCTGCAAAGAGCGGATGGCGCGCATATCGACGTGCACCGAGACATACATCTGGCCCTGACTGTACACGCTGGCGATGACCGAGGCGACCTATTTCGTGGGCAAAATATCTCAGTATGGAGCGCAACATGAGAGAAGTGAAGCGAGACAGCTCACGTCGCCGAGGAAGGTCTTCTCGACGCGACCCTTGACGATACGAGCTGCCTGCTCGGAGTCGTTCCGGACCAACTTGGCCGTGATGATGGGCGTCGAGATTGCCTTGGCCGCGTTGATGATCTCCTTGATACGCGGCACTCCGAGCGTGACGTTCATCGAGGCGACACCGGCGAAATGGAAAGTCTTGAGCGTCATCTGCGTACCGGGCTCTCCGATCGACTGGGCGCCGATAGCTCCCACCGCCGTACCTGACGAGCGAAGAATGTCAGTCACGGCAATGCAGTTCGGCGGCACAGGAGGAGCGGCCACGCACCCGGTTCGACCTTGGCCTTGACGAACTTGGTCCAGCAGAGTTGCAAGAACTCGTCGATCTGTTTCCGCGTAACCTTGGTCTTGTTGTTGACGACCGCAAGCTGGTACTCTGCGGACGAAGCATGGGAGGCGTCAGACAAGTCCGGCCTCGCGAGCAGCAGTTCCCCGGGACTTACTGTCCGCCTGGCCGTTCCGCTTCTCCCCACGGCCGAGCGGCTTGAGCGCCGCGGGCATGCCGTACTCGACCCGGTACTTGGCCGCCTGCTGGACGATACTCTCGTCGACGAACGCTCGGAGGTCCTTGAGGAACTCTGCCGAGCATGCGATCGTGAAGTAGGGTTCGCTCGTCCGCTTGGTGACGTGATCGTGGATCTCGTAGGGAAGGAGCCCTTCGGCGCGAGCATCAAGGTGGAGCGCCTGCATGCACGTTCGTCAGACGACTGCAGAAAGGTTTTGGAAGAGCAAATATGACCCACCCTTGCGTGCGACCAAGTACGATCAAACACGACGGGCTTGCCGTCGCCTTCGAGGTTCGCCGGGTCCAAGCCGTCGTCACCGTACACGAACTGCACGACACCACCAGTAGCGTTCCGGACCGAGCGGTCGTACCGCGACGACAAGTCTTCGAGCGCCTTCATCAACCGACGAGCCATGTAACCCGTCTCGGCCGTCTTGACAGCGGTGTCGACGAGACCCTCTCGACCCGAAATGGCGTGGAAGAGGAACTCGGTCGGCCGGAGACCGGTGTAGAACGAGTTTGAGACGAAACCCTTGGCGAGCGGGTCGATGGCCCCCTTCGGGAAATGGGGGAGCGAACGGTCCTGGAACCCGTTCGGGACACGGTTGCCTGCGATAATCTGCTGACCGACACACGCAACCATCTGCGAGACGTTGATCTTGGATCCTGAGGGCCAGCAAGAGCATCAGCATGTTGGGCGAACACATAGCCAAGACCAGAATGCACGTACCTTTCGAACCGCAGGTCGCCATGATGAGCGGAGCGTTGTTTCGACTAAGCTCCGTCATACAAATCTCTCCGACCTTGTCTCGGACGCGCGACAAGTCACCCGAGATCATCGACTCGAGGGTCTGCTCGACGTTCGAACCGGGCTGGCACTCGAGCTTGCCGCGGCCGGCGAGGTAGATGTACTCGTCCGCCTGCTTGTACGCCTCCTGGACGAGCCCGTTCTTCTCCGCCTTGAGCTCCTCGCCGGGCGTGACGTCGCTGATGCCGATCGAGAAGCCCTTGTTCGCGAGCCAGCGCGCACAGAGTTTCGCCATCCGGTTCATGCACTTGGCCGCCTCGTGCTCGCCAAAGTCGCGCTGGATGACGGCAAAGACGCTCTTCTTGTTGCCGTCTCCGACCGTCGCCTTGTCAAAGACGCCCGAGATGATCTCCGAGTTCTGCACGACGAGGAAGCCGTCGTTGACCGACATGAACGGCGGGTACGCGAGGTCCTTCTCGGCGAGCCACTCGGTCGACGGTTTCTCGGACGTCTTATTCTTGCACTCCAGGTTGACGTTGACGGGCGACTTTTTGCTGGGTCGCATCAGGACGCCAAAAACCTGCTTGCCGGTCCAGAGCCGTTCCGGCTTCAGGATCGTCGGCGGCGGCATCTCGACTTCGAGATCGGCATCCTGGAGGTACGCGCACATCTGCGTGAACTCTTGCCGGTTGAAGAACGTGTCTTTTCGGGTGATGAGGTAGCAGCCGGTGATGAAGTCCTGCGTCGCGGCGATGATGGGTTCTCCGTTTCGAGGCGTGACGAGGTTGCGCTTGATGTTCATGAGCTGGAACGCCTCTGTGCGCGCTTCTTCCGTCTGAGGTACGTCTGCGGATGTGGAGCGGCCGTGTCAGCGGATGACGCTCGCCCTAGCGCAACGAGGGAGACTTACGCAGGTTCATCTCGTCGCCGTCAAAATCGGCGTTGTACGGCGTACAGACACACTCGTTCAGTCGGAACGTCCGCCATGGTCGTACTTTGACGCGGTGGGAGAGAATCGAAAGGCGATGGAGTGAAGGTTGCCGGTTGAAGAGGACGATGCTGCACGGGCAGGAACGGGCCATGAGCTCCTCGGTCCAACGCGCAGAACTGATAGAGAGCGGATCAAGGCTTACTCGTCGTCGCGAAGATGCCGTTCGACGACGTCCCCGATGCGAAGCTTATCGGCGAGCCAGTCCCGGTCACCGTACTTGAGGAACTTTTTGATCCCGTCGCCCCCCTGGTTGATAAAGTTCGCCCCCGGATGCTGCTCCGTCCCGTTCCGAACTGCGGCCCGCAACCGCTCAATGTTGTGCTGGGTGACGCGTTCAGGGTACGTGAGGATCTTCGCGACTCGTTCGGGGACGGCGACTTGATCGATCATGAGGTTCGGATCGGGCGAGATGACGGTCCGGCCGGAAAAGTCGACACGCTTGCCGGACAAGTTGCCTCGGAACCGACCCTGCTTGCCCTTCAACCGCTGACACAGGCCGCGCATCGGTTTTTGGCCCTGTCGTTCATGTCCGGCCGGTTGTCAATTTTCAGGCCATCAACCTCACACCGCAAGGTACGCACCATCGCCATCGGAACGCCCGGAAGCTCCGAGTTGACATAGGTCGCCACCGCGAGTTGCAAAAAATCCCATTGTTCCTGCGAGCATTCGACGTCAGGAAGGTATCTCTCGGGGCAAAAGATCGCCAAGCGAAGTTGAGCGCACCATGAGCGCCTGCGAGGTGACGCCCTTCGCGAGCCCGGTCTTGATGACAGCGTTCATGAAGATGATCTCCGTTAGCTTGACGGTCAAGTCGTCCTCGTTCCTGAAGGGGGAGCTTCTCGTCAGCGATCCCACCCGGCGACAGCGATCCAACGACTCGGCAACTCACGTCGCCGCCTCCTGTGACACACTCGGTCGGATACAGACGGGCGGTACCGAGATGTACTGCCAGATGAACTCCTCCGGACGCCCGGCCGTCGGATCGAGCCCGAGCAACTCGCAATCGGCGCTCGTGATCTTGCGGAACAAGGTCAACGCCTTGAGGGGGTTCAAGTCCTCGATCGCCTTGTCGATGTGCATCTCGAGCTGCTTGTCCTCGTGCAACGCCTCGGCGAAACTGTCCCGCCACGCCGCATAGTTGCCCTTGCCCTCGGTGCCGTCCCGTTCGCCGGCGTCCTTCTTGGCGTTCCGCCCGCGCCACTTTTCGTGGCCGATGCGCATCGTGCCGATCTTTTTCACGACGCCGTTCAGGGCGCCGCAGTGAGGGCAGGTGCCGCATTTGCGACAGAGCGCCGAGAGTTGCTTCGAGAGGGCGGCGATCGTGAGCGAGTCGAGGTTCGGGCGCCGGAAGAGGGCGAGGTATTTCCGGTGCTGGGCCGAGTCGAGCAGGATGCGCGAGCAGGTCTGCACGGATAGAGCGGGTCAACACTGTCTCTTCCTGTAGTCGGTCTCACGGGGAAGGGGAAGAAAGCCTGGTGGGGGACCACCCCTGCTCGCACGGCAAGGGCAACTCACCTTGCAAATGCACTGGAGGATGCTGAGGGCATGCTTGAAGTATCCGATATGGAACACGGGGAGGACGAGCTTGATGTAGGCATAATGGCCGACGCAGTCTGCGAGGGGGAGGTTGCAAGTGTCGCACTTTCCGCTCTTGTCGCTCGTGCCGAGACGCTTGTCGAGGACGCCGTGGTCGACGGGGCGGCGGTCTCCGGCGTTGTAGAGGTCGCGCTGGTTCGCTTCGAACTCGGAGATGGCGACGGCCTCTTTGGACGAGAGCACCGAGAACTGGATGTGCTTGCTGTGAACCGCGGTGGGAGGGAGGTCAGCGCTCCGGCTCTCCCGTTCGCGCGGCGCTGATGCGACAGTCGCTGGGATACTGAGTTCCCGTCGCTGTGCGTGTCGAGTCCAGCCTGCTCGAACAGCGGCGAGCGAGGAGCGAGTCCTGCAAGACGGTGCGGCGAGTCGTCCGCCCCGTCACAACCTCCTCGCCTTCCAGCCGGGCAGGCGCAGCGGCAGGAGCACTGTAGATCCCAGCGAGTGAATAGCCGAGTACTCACATGCGCTTGGGCGTCGAGTCTGCGACGAGCAGCTTCATCGTTCGTCAAGTCGCCCAAAATCGGTCAACCTCCCACAATCCCCCGGAACGGCTCCCTGGATCCGCGGCACGCGCTGGCGAGCGATGAGAGGCTCTGTATGCGCAGGGCGCAGCAACAGCACGCAGGACGAGCGGGCGGGGACGGGGGGGCGCACTTGGCGGTTTCAGGTGCTCGCCCGGAGACCTCGAGCTCAGCGGTCAAGGGGAGGTTCCACACTGCGCTCGCCTCCACTCTGCGCTATAGACCGGGCGAGGAAGACGCAAACACTCTCGAGACAGCACGTCGATGCGCAGAGTGATCATACAAACACACTTCAAAGTACGAGGTCCCCTGTCGCACCCCGTCCGGCCATCCGCGCCATCCGCGCCGCCGCCCTCCGCAGCTCCTTCGACCGGATCTGCCCGACCGGCTGCTTCCCACCGGCACTCTTCTCCCGCTCCTGCTTCGCGAGGAAGCGCTCCTGCCGCTTCGCGCGGGACCAGTACGCCCCTCCGAGGTCGAGCTGGCCGACGTGCAGCTCGGCGGGCGCGTCTGCAGGGAGGTTCAGCGGCCGGGTCGGGTTCTTGGGCGCCGACTCGGCCGTGGGGGCGAGCGACAGCTTGGAGACGTCGGGCGTCCAGGTCGAGCGCAGGACTTGCTCCTCGAGGGCGTCACGCGCGCCTGCGTGAGGGGGGCCAACGGTGAGTTAATGAGAGGAGGGCCAAGAAAGATCGAAAGGACCTCGAAACGCACCGACGACGATGCTCGGCGCCTCCTCGTCCGGCCATGGCACTTCCCGCCACCCAGACTGGTCCTCGTTCGCGAGGTCGGGCACGAGCGCGAGCCGCTTCCAGACGTACTTGCCCGCGACCGCGTCCCACGTGACCTGCGTCCGCCGCACGCGCGACGACGTGTACTCCTTGCCGCCGTCTCGGACTTGCAGGCGCAAGTTCGAGATGTGGAACGGGCGCGGCGTGCTGTAGGTCGACTGCGCGGGGTTGAAGCCCAACTCGGTCTGCTGGCCCGGGTACTCGTTCGGGGACCGCTTCTTGGCCTAGTGGGTCCAGAAGTGCGATTCAAGAGTCAGTTCTCTGCTAGTCGGCAAGAGTTACCGCCTTCGAAACGCACCGCAAACTCGGTCTCGGAGAGGTAGACACGGTTCGTCTCGCGGTCGACGCGCTCGATCCGTCCGACCTTGTTCTTGACGCGCTCGTCGCCCTTGACGAGTTTGACGCGGTCGCCGGGGACAAAGTGCCAATACGGGACGCGGTCCTTGACCTGGACAAACTTGGGTTGCGGCCGGAAGTGGGTCGGGATCGGCATGCCCATCTTGCCCCCGCGCGTCGGCGGCGGGCGCAGGTGCTCGAGGTTGCGCTGATGCGAGCGCGAGAGCTCGCGGCCGAGCGCCATGGCCAGGTCACGCGAGTTGCGGCCGGGCATGTTGGCGGGGGTGCGGTGCGCGGAGCGAAGGGCGACAGCAGAGGAACCGGCGAAAGCGGCGGGTCTGGGCGGCAGCGGGGGCAGTCCTGCGTCAGCTCTAGGCTCCCATGCACACTCTACAAGCAGTCAGACTCACTTGTACGGCCTGTTTAGCCGAGTGCGCCGAGGTCGACTCGGATGGAGGCGAGCGAAAAGTCGCTGCTCAAGGCGTCGCTTTGGTGGGCGTTCCGGGCGGCTGGGGCAAG
Organism: Rhodotorula sphaerocarpa; assembly: GCA_024713535.1. Lineage (NCBI taxonomy): Eukaryota > Fungi > Basidiomycota > Microbotryomycetes > Sporidiobolales > Sporidiobolaceae > Rhodotorula > Rhodotorula sphaerocarpa. The sequence continues at coordinate 60,347 of JANIBP010000004.1, read as the reverse complement.
CAAGCAAGCCTGATCTAGCAGCGAGCGATCGGCTTCGGCTGGTCTGCGGCGCTGCAGCGAGATGGGCGAGGCAGGCGACCTCGGCGCTTTTCGTTCGCCTGCTGCTCACGATGGGGAACTTTTTTTTTTTTTCGAACAGCTCTCACTAGACTGGACGCTTCTCACCGACGGAATCTCAGGCTTAATCTCGTACAAGTGTGCGGCATAGCTTCTGGCGAATGGGAAGCGTGCCATGGCCATACTCGAAAAGTCAGAGAGCCCCAGAGAAGCAGGAAGACCCGCAGCTGCGCCCTCTCCTGAAAACGAGGGTACTCATTGCGGTAATGCGATAAAGGGTATGGACGAAACAAATCGGAAGGGCAGGAAGCGGGGAATAAGAGCAAGGCAGAGACAGGTCCAGCGTCGATTCGGGGCGCTAGGACACGGCGAGCGCAGGGTCGATCGCTGTCACCAGCCAATGGCGTCTCGGTTTAGCTATTGGACAGCGATTGGAGCAAAGTTTGACATGCACTCACCTTGAATCCATTCGAGCATGTCGCGCGGCGACGATGCGGCGAAGAAATAGCTGTCGCCGGGGGAGAGGGTCAGACGACTTGGATCGAGACTTGCAGGCGCGTTCGGGAACAGACCTGTTTTGTTGGGTAAAGATGGCAAAAGCAAACTTGCGCTGCATAACGGCCGAGTCAGTCCGTGCTCGACAACTTTGGCATCCGCGGCCGGGCTTACCTCGAGCATCTGCTCAATTTCGGGCGTCTGCTCGACGCGGACGGTCGAGACATTGATGACCGCAGCTTCGTCGAGCTCGGCGGACGAGTTGTAGATGTACAGGTACGGCCGGCGCAGGACGAACCAGTGCTTGCGCCACTCGCTGCTCGTCGGGTCCCGCAGCATCGCCAGGATGCCGCGCTTGTTGGCCGCAGCGCTGAATAGTTGGCATACAGCTCGTCAGTTGGCGTGTACAGCCGGAGCGTAGCGAGAATGCTCACCTGCGGGGAATCAAGACCGCCGTACCGGTCTTCTGCACTGGAGGTCGGAAGCCCGGATCCGTCGGCGGCGCAGCCGTGGGCTCGTCGGCCGTTCCCGCAGTCCGTTCAAGCCGAACCTGCGACGGGTCCCGGGCATCAGCGAATGTTTTCTTCGTGGAGCGTCAAGGACCGAGCGAGAGGGCCCTACCTGCCCCACGCAGCCAAATCGCTTCTGCCAGAGATCGATGCTCCGGGCAAGGAGCGCCTCCGCGTCACGCTCAGAGACGGGCTCTGCCGCAGTAGGCCGATTCGAGAGAATGCTCTTGGTTGTCTCGAGGTCGACCAACTTCCGCAACGTCGCCGTCGTCATGTCGTAGTCCCTGACGAGCGACAGCCCCCTTGGTCGCCAGCCGCTGAGGATCTCCTCACCCCGGACGTATGTCTCGCTCGTGTCGAGGCGCCAGACGTCCGCTGCCTTTCGGAGCTTGTAGGGCTGCAGAGTGACGCAAAAGACGGCGGCGATGCGGTTCGCCAAGCGGTTCGAGCTGAAGAAGTTCGTCAGGCGGGACGGCGGCCGTGCGTCTCGGCCTGCGATCGTCACGGCGAGGTCGACCGAGAATGGGATCGGAGCGACGCAACCCTTCGCTTCGATCTCGAAAGCGAGCTGGACGAGCGCCCGACAGCCGGACGAGGTCGGCCGGTTCAGGTGCGGCGAGTCGTGCGCGGAGCTGTCCCACGCGCCGGCGAAAGACAGGAGCGACATCCCGTCCTTGGAGTACTCCGGTCGAGGCGTTCCGAGTCCGCGCAGCTCGACTTCCGCAGCGGTCGGACCGGCATGAACCAGCCCGCGCTGGTCGAGCAGACGCACGTTGCCGAGAGAGACCTTGGACACGCGTCGCCACTCCAGCTCACGCCCCGAGTTGTGCGAGAGGCTGATGACGAGCCGACGCTGAAGACCTTGTCGCAGGAAGAAAGCTCCTGCGTCGAGCTTGTTGATCGAGACGACTTGCGCCGGCTCGTAGTCGCCCTTCTCGCCGAGCTCTCGGATCTCGACGTGGGCGATCACGTCGTGCTGCTGCGTACCGACGAGCTCGGTCTCTGGCCGGCGCGTCACATCGGCGCGAGCAGGATCGCCTCGTACGCCGTTCGCCTCTACGCGCGGACCCTCCCGCACCTCGTCCCAGCGAGCGATCTTGTCAAAATGCGCGAGGCGCGGCCGGGCAAACACGGCGACCGTGCCGAGGTGACCGCCTCGGAGCTGAACCGCCAGTGCGTCGGACCACGGCAGTTGAAAGCGATGCTGGACGGACAGTCGCGAGGCCGGCTCATCGTCCAAGCGGACCGTCTCCGAGACGGCGACGTCGTCAGTGTCCTCCGAGACTCCGAAGAAGCCTTTGGCGGAGCACTGCAGGTGAAGCTCGGCAAACTCCGACTTGTCGAAACCGGATAGCTGGTCCACCGTAAGATCGACGGTCCAGACGCTCTGTTCCTCGAAGGCGGCCTGACCGCGCGGCAAGCTCGTGGGCTCGAGCGTTATCCGGCAAGCTCCGATCGGGTCGGCGATGTAAGGAGAATAGAGCTGCACGAGCTGGACGGAGCGAAGACGGCATGCGAGCGGCGAGAGGGACACCATCCCGGTCGCGACATGGGAGAAGCCGCCTGGCGGGGGAGTCGAGTCGGAGAACGGATCTTGCGAGACGAGGTGCTGGCTGTAGTCGGGCTTGTCGAGCCATCGATACAGCTGTCGCATCTGCTGCACGCGTTGCTGCAGCTTCGGGAGAGACCAAACTCGCAAGACCTGCTGGCGGTAGTCGAGGACCTTGACGGCGATGCACGGCTTGACCCCTTCGAAGAGAGGACGGTCGTCGACGCCATCAATGTCGTCCACACCAAAGAGCGAGTCGGCCTTGGACGTCGGCGGATTCCGCTCGAGGACTGTGAACTGGAAAGTGACTCCCTTCTTGAGTTCGCGACTCATGACGTTGGCCTCCTTGAGCAGGACGGCCTGCGACAGTGCGTCTTCGGCCATGCGGACCCGCTTCTGGCGCCTCCACATGTCGACGACGCGCCGGGCGGTCGCCTCCTCCTCGGGCGTCAAGCTCGGCCATTCGTCGAGCCAAGCGTTCTTGTCAGAGGCGGGACTCCCGACGCCCGCCGGCGAGGACCGAAGGCGCGCTAAGCGTCGTCGCTGAACAGCCATCTGCGTCTCAAGCCTCTTGACCTTGTCCTCCATCAGACGCCTCTCCTTCAGCGCTTCCTCGTCGGCCGTCGAAGACGAGACAGAGGGAGGCGTCAAGACGGATCGCGTCGGGACGTCGTCAAAGGTGAAGCCCTTCTCCTCGAGGTCAGGAAGGTGGTGCAGGGTCAAAGTCGACTCGGCGAGGCTGGTCGGGTCTGTCGCCCAGGTCATGCCGGAGAGAGGTCGAACCCGGCTCGTCCGCCGGTCCGCTTCCTCCTCATCCTCGCCGCGGTCGTCTTGGTCACCATCCTCGGTCACCGAGTCGAGAAAGCTCATGCGGCTCTCTGGGCGATCGCTGCCGGCCAGACTCGACGAAGTCCGCGAATGCCGGACGCGCAGAATGTTCGAGTACAGCTGGTTCAGGTCGCCGTCATTGAGCTGGTCGAGGTTGACGTCGCGGCCGTTTAAGCGGGCGACGACAGCCTCACGCCGAGCGTATGACCAGTCGACGGTGTCACCGAGCTCGACTGGCGAGTCAGGCCGGATGCCGCCAGGCGACGAGGTCCCGCCGTCGTCGGCGGGGTCGACGAGCGGCGACCGAAGCTCCTGCCGAGACTTGCTTTGTCGCGCTTTGCGGACCTCCTCCGGGTGGCTGTAGGAACTTGCGTCAGTGGCGATCGATCGCAAAGGCCAAAGCGCACGCACTTGAACCGAAAGACCTGGAAATCCCCCAAGATGACGCGGAAGCCGGACCGGAGCTCTTTCGCTTTGCCCGGCGACAACCGCTGCCCGTTGACCATCGTGATGCCCTTCGGTCCGGCGTGCAGCACGACCTTCCCGTCGTCGTCGCAGTCGAAATAGCAGTGGTCGTCGAGGATGTTAGGCCCGCTCAGCTTGATATCGGCCGGCTGCTCCGAGTCCATGTTGCCGACCTGTGGTACCCGTGGTCAGCTACGTCCTGCGATCAAGATGCAACGTGCGGGCGCACCGTCGTCTTGCCGGTCTTGATCTGGTCTGCCGGGGAGCGTTCGGAGGTCAGAACGCGCAACCTCGGGAGCACCGGAAAATAAGGCAGACGAACAGATGAGACACTCAGTCATGAGCGGGTCCTCGTTCAAATTGACCAGATGCGGCATCTTCTTCGGCGTATGCACCCCGACCAAGTTCTTCTCGATCGTAATCCCGAGGCTCTCGAGGGCCTTCTCCCGCTCGAGCTGCACCTCCTTCGTCTTCTCGAGCTTCTCCTCCCACGTCTCAGTCACGCTCGCCATCAGCCTCTCACTCGCCGCGAGCTGGTCCTGCAACTCGGCCTTGGAGATCGTCTTGATCTCGCCCGCGGCGGTCTTGTACTGGACCATCTGCCGCTCCAGCGGGACCGAGTCGTCGAACGTCGATTCGAGCGCCGCGAGCGCGCTCGGACTCGCTGCGGGGTGGCCGAGCGTAGGGCCGGCCATCCGCGCGCGGAGGGTCTCGAGCTCCTCCTTGAGTTCGCGGATCAGCTTCGCGTTCGGGTCCTCGTTCACGACCGCCTTGTTCTTGATCTTCTTCGCCTGGTCGGCGTACCGCAGCGTCGAGAGGGTCTCTTCGTAGTCGGCCGGAGAAATCGCAGCGATCATGGCCGTTTTCGAGTTGCCCCCGAGCGAGTCCTACCAGTCCCGGGATATGTGGTCAGCTGGAGTCGTCAGGGCTGGGCTGGATGTGGTGACTCACTTTAAGCAACCAGGTCAAGACCTCCACGCATCGTCCGAGGTCAGCGCGGACGAGACCGGAGACGAGAACAAGCGTCACGCACCGAATCTCGATACGGGACCTTCTCCGCCGCCGCCTTTGCCGCTTTCCCCGTCGGGGCCGCACTCGCCTGCGCCAGCGCGGCGATGACGCGCCCGAGGGTCGTCAAGCTCTTATTGATGAGGGCTCCTTCCTGTACGACTCGCGAACAGGTGTCAGATCATCTGGGGCCTGGCGCGACGAGGACAACGAGGGAGAGCCGACTGACCTTGAGGCGCGTGCCGGTCGCGCCCGTCGAGTTGGCGCGCTCACTCCCCGCGAGATCGACGAGCGAGATCCGTGAAACCTTCTCACCGACCATGTTGGTCGTCGCGTCGAGGCGCTTCTGCGTCAGGAGGAGGGTGAAGACGGCGTGCGAGCGGGACGAGGTCTCGTTCATGTTGGTCGCAGCGACCGTGCGGGCCTATTACACGACCACTTTAGCAAAGCAGCCAAGAGGGACCGCGTGTGTCGACATGTCTAGGCGCGAGGACCAGTCGGCTCACCTTGGTCCCCTCGTCCATCAACCGCTCGATGTCGTCAAAGTTCTCAACGGCACACTTGGACAGGTTCTCCACGTATGGTCCGAGTGTCGGGTGCTCGCGGACTTTGAGCGAACCCTTGTTCGAAGGATTCAACAGGTCCCGGACCTCTGCCGGCCGGAAGCGTTCCTCGAGTGTCAGAACGAGCTGTCGAGTATCTCTGACCGGACAAGATCGGAGCACGCACTCTCCTGGTAAATCTCGGTGTAAGACACCTCGACCGTGAAGGTGAGTTCGCCGCCGCTGTCCTGCGTACGTCGCTCGATGCGTTCGAACAGCGCCTCGCAGATGAGCGGGATGATGCCGCGGTCCGCTCCGTAGCCCATCATCGAGTAGGATTTGCCTGCAGGTTCAGGTTTGCGATCATCAGATGGGTTTTGCCTGTGGGTGGAGTCTCAGATGAGCGCACCTGATCCGGTCTGTCCGTCTGAAGGGGGGCAACGGCAAGTCCAGGATCAGCAGCGTATCCTCGCGCCTCGGACTGGCCCGAGCTCGAGCACAGATGGCGAGAGAAGCTCACAAGCAAAGACGGTGGTGTTGTACCCTTCAAAGGCGTGCTCGAGCAAGTCGCGGCCGAGGTCGTCGAACAGGGTCTGCTGCGACGCATACGACGGGTCGTCCTTTGAGCCGGCAGACCTGCAAGACGTGTCATCGGATTAGTTACCGCGGCTAAATGATCCTCCCCTTAAACTTTCGAGCCGAGAAGAAGCGATGGTTCACCAGTAACTCTTGTCGAAGGCGAAAGATTTGGTTTCCTTCTCGATGGCGCGGCTCGAGTGGACGTTGGTCGCCTGGAGACGAGGGAGCAAGGTGAGTCAATTGTCTGGAGTCCAGTGTCGACGCGCGAAATTCGCCGTGTTGGCGGATGGGCAAGCCCGACTGTACGACTCACGTCGGGCGGATCGAGGTAGGTGTTCTCTCCTTCCATCCGGACGAGACATTTTGCCCCTCGGGCGAGTTCTATCGCATACCAAGACTCGTAGTGAGCGGTGGCTTGACCGGATAAAGGCGTTATAACGTGGGGGAAAGGCATGAGGAAGCGCACCTCTCGAGTTGAGGGGCCGACACCGGACGACGACCTTGATGTTGCCGCCAACCGCGCTCATCGTGGCAATGTAGCGGCGTCAAATGACGCTTGAGCCCCTCCTGTCCTAGCAGCGCTGCCTCTGAAGCGCGAGAAAAGGCGGTCCGGCGGGGAGGACCGGGCGAAGGTGGGGTCGAGCGAACCGGCCAACACACGCCGCCGTCCCTCTCGCACAGGAGCACAGCGCCGCGCCAGAAGAGCTGGGTGGTCTACAGCGTATCCTGGAGCAGGTCCCGACTGGTCACAAGTGTGAGCTGGCGATATGGTGCGGCTAAGGGTTCTGCGGTTATGCGCCCCGACTAGCCCAGAGCGCATTACTGAATTTCCATTTTTTATAGTCGAGTTCGGGGTTAATGCCGAATACAAGCCGATTTGTATTTGCGAGTTGATGAATGCGTTGCTTCTGGCTCACCACACGACGCCGGCAGCGCAGGCGGGGGCAACAGGATGAGCGACGCAGGGTCTTTCAACGGCGGAGACGACGAGTGAGTCCCGCCCTGGCCACCCTTGCGCCGTGAAGGAGGAACGAGTGGATTGGCCTGAGCTGCACCGCCTCCGCCTTCTGGCTCACAGTCGGCGAGAAGAGCTGACCGTAGACTGTTGCCGCGCAGCCGATACGAGGGAGACGACTATGTAAGCCCGCCTGCCCGACTCGGAGCATCCACAGGACACCGCGGAGAGGTCGGCCGGACGAGCTGTCTGCGGCGCGTGAAAGTCGGCCGGCGGATACGGGTGGAGTGCCCGCCTGCCAGCTGGAAGCTGGAAGCAGGAGCACACTAGAGCCTCCTGCACGTGAGATGACTCTGTCCCGGAAGGCGGGCAAGCAGGACGGGGCGGCGTCCGCTCGTCGTCGTAGAGTTATTCCCCTCCTCCCGACTCGACGCCCATCCCCGAGTCCACTCAGCATACAACCTCTGCGGAGCGCTGACGCTCACACCCTGACGCCCGCGCACGCAGGGTTACCAAAATGCCGATGACGCACAAGAGTTCCTCGAGGCGCAGCACGAGATGGAGGATCAGCAGCAGGTGGTCGAGTCCGGCGAGCGACCAGACGGCGTCGACGTGCCCGATAAGGCGAACGAGGAACGCGTCACGACCCCGTACATGACCAAGTACGAGCGGGCACGGATCCTCGGAACGCGGGCCCTCCAAATCTCGTCAGTCTGAACTTTCTCGGGTCCAGAGTCGCTCCGTGCTCCGAGCCACGGTCCGCGACGCTCCACCTTGCACGCTGGAGATTGTGAACTGACAAGACCGCCTCACAGGATGAACGCCCCGGTCCTGGTCCCGCTCGAAGGCGAATCCGATCCGCTCGAAATCGCGCAAAAGGAGCTCGCCGCGAAAAAGATCCCGCTCGTCGTCCGGAGGTTCCTCCCCGACGGCTCGTACGAGGACTGGCTCGTCAGTGAGCTGCTGACCGAGTGAGCGCGGGCGTGGGAGGGCGACGCCGTTTCTGAGGTACGCGGCGAGGAGCCGGAGGAAGGGAGTGGACGGAGTGGGTATTTCGGTGGACTCGGGCGTCGAGGGCGACGCCGTGCATGTAACAACAGCGACCTCATTAGCATTCTATTGCTCGTGTCAGAATCTGTTTCCGTACTCTATGCAGTCCATCGCAAGTCGATCATCTTGGTCCCGATCGCTTGATCGGCGCTTCGCTTCGGCGTTTCGGGACTCGGATTCGCCGAGCGGGCGATTGATCTCACCGCTCTCCTTGCCCCTGCTACCCCGCGATAAGGCTACTAGACAGTGCATACTGCCCTGTATTGCTCTGTGCTCTCGCCTCTCACTCCCGATCTGCCCAAAGCCCCTGCGCACCTGGTAACGTCATCGCCGGCGACCGTCCGCGGAGGAATCTGGATACGGCGACGCAACTCCTCTCGAATCGCCGTCGATGGCTTCCGGAACCGAGCATAGAACAGAGCTGCCCTCGCGCAAGGCCGATCTGTACCCGACGCCGATCCCGTCGCGGCCGCCGCGAACCGCTCGAGACTGGCTCCGCCTCGCCCTGTTCAACCTCTCGTTCCTCGTCCTCCTCCTCTGGAGCCACCTCCCGCAACTCCTCGCATTCCCCCTCAGCTGGATCCCGCACCTGTGGCCGCGGGCGATATTTGAAGCGTGCAACGTCCACTCGAAGGAGACGTTTGCGAGCTCGCTCGTGTTCATCGTCAGCCAGTTCGCGCCGACCACGATCGTCCTTACGGCGGCGGATGAGAGCATTCGACTCGACGAGCTCGTGCAGAGGGACGAGCACGGAGAGGTCGTCGGGTTCAAATTGGCGCGGAGGGCCCTCTGGATGTCGAATCACCAGGTCCGTCTTCCGGAACCGCATGCTGTTTGCCGCACCGAAGTGCTCATTCACATTTCGTTTGCACGTATACAGATGTACTGCGACTGGATCTACCCCTGGTGCCTGATGAGCTTTGCCGGCGTGTCGAGCGGCATCATTATTCTCCTCAAGGCTTCGCTCAAGTGGGCGCCCCTCGTCGGACCCGTGAGTCCGCAGGAATCGCGGCAAAAGCTGCGGAGACTGAGCCCGGTAATGACTCTGCTCCCCTCCCCTGCCTGCAGGCGATGCAAATGTTCCGGTTCTGCTTCGTCGAGAAAGGCCGGCCGCTGTACGAGTCGAACCTGTTCTCGACGGCCCTCGCGATCAAGGCCCGCGACGAGCCGTACCAGTGCATGGTCTTCCCGGAAGGGACCCTCTATTCCAAGTTGACGCAGCCGCGGAGCGCGCAATACGCCGAGACCCTCGGGATTGTGAGTTCTGTCGGCCCTCGCGTTGTGAGGTATGTCCTGACCCAACGGCCCCCTCAGCCCAACGCCGTCAACATCCTCCTGCCCCGATCCACCGGCCTGCTGTACACCCTCCGCTCCCTCCTGACCGTCTTTGGCTCCGACGACCTCACCTTCTACGACCTCACCGTCGGGTACGCCGGCGTCCCCGCCCGCGGCTACGCGCAAGACTACTACTCGATTCAGACCGTCTTCGGACTCGGGATCCCCCCTCCGAAGGTGCATTTCCACCTGCGCAAGGTCCCCCTCGAGGGCGTGCCGGTCGGGACGGTGCGCAAGTCGGCGCGCGCGAGGCATGTTGCGGAGGAGGTGTCGGAGGAAGAGAAGGGCAAGTTTGAGGAGTGGCTGCGGGAGCAGTGGCGCGTCAAGGATGAGTTGATGGGCGAGTTTGGCGAGAGGGGGAGGTTCGACCCGGGTCGGCAGGGGGCGGTCGAGTTCGAGGTCAGGATGAGGAGGAAGGACTGGGGGATGCTCCTTTCGGTGCCGCTCGGGCTCTTGGCGTTCTACTACGTGATCTGTCGCCCTGTAGTCGGACTTCTCCGATAGACCTGATACTCGCGGACATTGGCCCTTTCGCAATTTAGAAGCCGCTTACGACTGATCGTGTACTTGACGTCGTGCGCCAACTGGAGCGAAGCAGAGCCAGAGACACTCGTTGCCTCGGCAGAGCAGCCCATACCCGCCCCACGGTGAACGCAGTCATACAAAATAACATTAACACAACACAGAGGGAGCTGCAAAAGAGGTCCCGCTCCCGAGCCGACCTAACGACCCTCCACCTCCTGGAACGCCGCAACGACCAAGCGGTGATCGCTCAAGATCATCGCATCGCACGCGCCTTCCTGCCTCGACCCCGCATCCGGACCGCCGCGCCTGCCGCCGACGTCTTCGAAAAAGTTGGGGACGACGCCGTACGTATGTACGCGCCACTTTGGCTGAGCGACTTCGGCTCCGAGGCCGGGCCCGGGATCGGATGCAGAGTCAGGGGGAGGAGGGCGAGAAGAGGAGGGGAGGAAGGCGCCGTTCCCGAGCGGGAGGACAAAGTCGATCACTTTCGGGATTTCGGACGGCTCGAACCCGGTGTAGGTGTTGAGGGGGCCGAACCGGCTGAGGAGGATGTCTGCGTCAGATAGGCGCTTTCGAAGGCGCGCCGATTTGCCGCAGATGTATGTACTCACCGGCTCATCGCCCCGGGTGGTGCGCCAGGCGCACCGCGACGAACCAGCTCGTGCCGACTGTCATAGAAGCTCCGTGTCGAGCGAGCATCCTCGGTGTTCGCAGCAGCGGAAGGCGGGGGTCCCGCAGCCTGACCGTCAGGGTACCGGTGGCCGGTCAGGACCTGGTACCCGGATTCCTCTGCCGGCGAGTTCAAGTCGCCGAGCAGGACGACAAGCGGTTCGTGTCCCGCGGGCGTTGCGAGGTCCTGATCTCGCTCAGAAAGCACGCCGCCCTTGCCGGCTGCGGTTCGCGCCTGCTCCTTGGCGACGAGCCGCAGGATGAGCTTCGCGCTCTCCTCTCGCGCCTGGACGCCGCGGTCGTCCCAGTGCGTGTTCCCGACGATCAGGTCCACTCGGCGGTCAGACTCGCTGTGCGCCGGCCGCGCGCGGTCCCGGAAGTGGGCGAGGGTGATCATGCGCGGTTGCCCGGCGTCCCAGCCTTTTGAGCCGGGTCGGTCCGGCGTCGGCGAGAGCCAGCGGTGCGTCACGTGCAAGAGCTCGAGTCGACGGCTGTGTCAAATAATCGTCTCAGATGCATACTAGCGAGCTTGTGGGCTGTGGACGGGTACGGACCGGCGGTAAAAGATGGGGACGGCCTCTCCTGCATGCTTGCCGTCATCCCGGCCAACTCCGACGTGTCCGTACTCGCTCGGGTCCATGAGATGCACGAGGTCCTCGAGCTGGTGGTGCAAGACTTCTTGGAAGCCGACGAGGTCGAGGTCGTGGAAGAGGACCTGGTCGACGAGGGCGTCGCGGCGTTCCTGCCAGCGGTGTTCGCCCCAGGTGCGGCCCTGTATGAGACTGAGGGCGGGCTGGAGGACGGCTGCCTGGAGCGGGTGGCGGGAGTGAAAGTCGTAGCGGATGTTGAGCGTGCCGAGGCGGAGTCGGCGGCGGGGAGGCGGGGCCGGAGGAGGCGCATTCTGGTCCGAGAGAGGTTCGGACTTGGTCGCCTGGTCGCTGGCCGCCTCGAGGCTGAATGGCTGCTGCATTGGACCAGCGCGGTGGACAGCTAGAGCACGTCCGGCGTGCAGGGGGGCGAGCGATGATTGTTCGGCGCCGAGTCCGTCGACTAGAGCAACAGAAGCAGCGGAAGGGTCCGAGCAGCGCACGAACGCAGCGAGCAGGGCAGCAGCGAGGAGGAGCTGTGATAGCATATGCTTTCTCTCGAGCTCCGTGGGCCTCTGTATATCAGCTCTCAGACTGTCTGCCTTGATCCAGGTTTCCGGGTCCGACGTCAGCCAGCGCCCGGTGTGAGGCGGTGCACTCTCAATTGCAATTGTAGAATTACGGTCAATTACAGTTGTATTCGCCATCTGTGATCGGCGGCCGAGGTGTGGCGGTGCAGGAAGACGGCCAGCGCGCGTCCACGCGACAACCGCCCCGGGCGCACTTTCACACTCACTTTACGGAGCATATACGCTGTCCACACGCATACAGGCACCAGCATGGCGTTCGGAATCAGGCCAGCCACTCCAGGTCAGCACTCAGCGCACTTCATACCGCCGCTCCCAGCGCTCTGTCGCTGATTCCTGGCTACCGCCCCCCGCAATCTCAACCCCTTTCTCCGGGTCCTCGCTCTCCGGTTCCCGCTACAGGCACACTCGTCGTCCTAGCCGCCACCGTAGTGCGTACAGGCCGCATCGGAGTACCTTGTATCGCCCACCCTGACTCTACCCGCGCTACAGTTGCTCGTCCTGGTGTCCGTCTCGGTCCCGATCACAAAGTCGATCTGGTTCCTCAAGGCCGACATCAAGGCAACCGTCGACGGAGTTGACATCAACGGCGTCGTCACCCTCGGTTGCTGGGGCTACTGCATCGGTGACAATTGCACCCAGACCAAGCTGGGTTACAACCTCGGTCCGTCCGCCACCCCCGCCTCTGCGACCAACAACGGCCGGACCCCCGTCCTGTCACTCACACAGGGTCCTTAACAGACATTTTGAAACTCTTCGGCTCCTCCGGCCAGATCTCGGGCATCTCCAACTCGGTCCTCAAATGGGTCAGTCCGGAAGAGACCGGTCAGGCTGGAGGTACAGCTCTCATCGCTAACCCGGAACCCCCCACCAGATCACCTACATCCTCATTCTGCACCCGGTCGCCGCTGCTCTCGCCGCCGTCTCGACTATCTTGGGTCTCCTCGCCCATCTCCGCGGGTTCGCCGGCACCTGCTTCACCACCTGCGTCAGCTCCCTCGCCGCGACCGTCGCCCTCCTCGCCTTCGTCTTCGACATCGTCGTCTTCCTCATCGCCAAGAAGCGCATCGAGAGCGCGGCGGGCGGACAGTCGGCTCAGCTCGGTAATGTCCGTCCAGGCGATCCCAAGAGGCTGGGCAATGGGCTGGAACACTGACTCGCTTCCCTCGCCCGCAGGCCGTGTGGATGACCCTCGCCGCCATGGCGCTGCTCCTCTCGTCCGGCTTCTTCTTCGGCGTGAGTTTCCTACTCCGTTCGCTCTTCCGATTGCATCCCTGCTCACGACTCCCATCCCCACAGTGCGGCGCATGCCTCATCCGCCGCCAGCGCCACGAGAAGGAAGTCTCGGACCTGTACCGCCCGCAGGTCGATCCTGGCTACGGTTCCAAGATGCGCAATGACGCGTACGCCGGTCAGCAACAGCAGCAGCAAGCCGCCCTCGCCGGCTCGACGTCCCTCCCGGCGTTCCACGAGTACGAGCACGAGCGCGATCTCGACGCCGAGAAGGGGTTGGAGGAGGTCCCGCTGCGGCAGCAGAACACGCTCGCGTACGCGCACGAGGCGGCGTATGACGCGTATGGCGACGACGAGGGCGGAGGAGGAGGAGGAGGGTACGGTCAGCGGCAGGGTCGGCCGGGCCAGCAGTTGCGGTTCGCCCCCTCGGACGCGGGCAGTATGGTCGGCGCGGGCGCAGGGGCGCCCCGGAATGCAGCGGCGGCGGGCGCGGCGGGAGCGGGCGCTCGACTGGCCGCCGAGGCGCGCGCGCAGCGCGGCCGCGCGACGCAGGAAGACCTGCGCCTCCTGGACGCCACGGCCGCCGGCGCCGGCTCGCAGTCGACGACGGAGGTTTTTACGGGCATGTACGATCAGGGGGGCGAGGGGGAGTACCTCCCCACGCACAGTGAGCACGCACACGCTCGACCTGCGTCTTACGGGGAGGAGGTGGACCCGTACTATGAGGCGGCGCGACGGGCGGATCCGCAGGGGGCGTACCCGTACCCGTCCGTCTCCCAGTCGCAGTCGTACGGGCAGCCGTACCCGTACCCGTACCCGGACTCGTCGTACCCGCCGCCCGCCAGCCCGACACGCCTGACGGGCCCGCGTCCGCCCTCGGAGGACTCGCGGTCGCCGACGTACTACTCCCAAGATCAGATGCAGCACCACCAGCAGGGGTACGCGGCCGGGGGAGCGCAGTACCCGCCCGCGCCGCAGCAGCAGGAGGCGGGGTACCCGTACCATCATTCGTCGTCCGCGGGGATGAACATGTACGGCGCGCCGACGTACGGCAAGTACTGAGGCGAGCATGTCCCCGTCGCGGGCGGGTGTTGTACGATTAGCTAGGCTGTCTTTCTTTGGCTCCTCCCCTCTGCCGTCGATTAGCGATTGATGGACGCTGGCCCCTTCTTCTCGAGTCATGTGTAGCGGAGTGATTCACTGTGTATCCCCGTCCTCTGAACAGCCGCATGAGATTTCTTCGCCCCTTGAAGAGCTGGTCGAGACCGGGGCGGCGCGGGTTACATCTTTTGCGAAAGACTACTGCGCTGCCGGCGGGGCGGTGTCTTTCCCCAAAGCGAGGTTCTCGATCCCTTCCCGGGCTTGGACATCGGCTTGAGCCTCGGTTTGAGGAGGCTCGGGCTGGGGCTGGACAGGCCGGAACCCCTGCTGGAAGCGCACGTTAAAGTCGGCGTGCCCCGGTCTCCGGCTGGCCTGGGCCGTCCCGGCGTCGTCCGCCCCTGCGGCCTCGCGCGCCCGCTCCGCCGCCTGCTCCTGCTCCTCCTCCCACACACTCTTCCGTCCTTCGCGCGCGATTCCCCGATCGAGCCCTTCGAGCGCCTTCCTCCACTCTTCCCCCCTTCCTCCTCCCTCTTCGCCCTCCCTCACTTTCTCCATCGTGATCAGCCTCCGTGCCCACTTTCCGAACTGCTGCGGCGAGTTGCTGATGAGCTTCAACCCCGGAACGGAGGGCACGTCGACGTCGGCGTAGACGGCCGAATCGGTCGGGAGGAAGAAGACGAGGCGGCCGCCGGGGCGGAGGAGGTACAGGGCGTAGGTCACGAGGGTCGAGATGACGTCTTCCATCGGCCAGCCGACCGAGGGGGGCACGTAGTCGTGGAAGCTGCGAGTCAAGCGAGCGCGTCAGGTCTGGTCGGTACCGAGCAGAGGAGGGAGACTCGGTACGCACGTGTGGTGCAGGCCTTCGTCTTCCCGACCGGGAATGACCCGCGGCTGGACTTCACGCTCTCCGGCCTCGCGCCCGAGCCGTTTCGCGCCGGCGCGGACCCCATACGGAGCTGTCAAGGCGGGCGGGCAAATTCATGTCTTTCGATGTCAGTTCGCGTTCTCTGGGACCGGCGGCGAGAGCGCATACGGTGGGTGGAATGACTCACGGTCCGTCACGATCGCGTCAAAGAGTTCGCCCGTGCGCCAGGGATGTTGCTGCAGGGTGGGGTGGGGGGGGGGGGGGGCGGGGGCGTCGCACCATCCCGGTCAGTCCGGCCTCGGAAAGAGGACAGCGTCAAGAGAGCGTACCGTCAGGTCGAAAGTGTAGCAGTCGAGGATGCGGTTCCAGACGCCGTATTGCTCGGCCGAGTGTCGAATGCCCGTCTCTGCGGGGGCGGAGCAGAGGTTAGCGCCTCTGGGTCCGCAGTCTCGCGCCTACCCGCGCCGAAGCGCACTCTTCCCGCGGATCTGCCGGCCGTCGATATCGCTCCCGAACGTCATGGCTCCGAGCGCCGAAGCGGTCAAGAGCATGCTGCCCGTCCCGGCAAAGGGGTCGTAGATCCACTTGCCCGGGGCGGCGAGGGCCTGGTTCGCCATGAGGAGGGAGGCTTCGGACTCCATGCTCGTCGTGCCGATGTAGGCGCGCTTCTTCAGGTCAAAGACGTCGATCAGGTGGCGGGAGGTGTCGCAGATCTGACGAGGGCGGCGGAGTGAGCTGAGCTGGCGGACAGGGCTCGGAGGTTGAGAAGGTCGCGGGGAGGGGCCAGAGTCGCGGGCGCACCTTTCGTGCGAGCCAGACGTGCTGCAAGCCCTCGTCCTCGTCGATCAACCCGCTCTCGATGAGCTTCTCCTTCCCCTTGTCCTTGTGCACCTGCCTGACCTCGTCCCCGAGTGCCTTGCGCGCCTCGCGGACCTTGTGGCCCCAGTCCTTCTGCTCGCCGTACTCTTCAAACAACCCGACTTCGAGGTTAGGATGCTTGAGGTCGATGGGTCCGCGAAAGGCCATGTAGCTGAAGCGGTTAATGCGGCTGACTTGCTGCGGGAGGGCGAGGGTCCGGTTGTGGCCAACGCAGGTAAACTTCCAGGTGCATTTTTCGTCCTCGGCGTACGAGGCCTGAGGGAGGACAGCCAGTGTCAGCGCATTCGGGGAAATCAGCGACGCATCAAACGGCGGAAGGACAGACCCATTCGGAGCGACAGGGCTCGTTCTGGACGATCTCATGGATGTCGGCGTACGAGGGTGCGCTCGCCCAGTACTGCCAGACGTGCTTGATGCTGACGAGCCGCTTGCCGAGTTTCCGAGCGGCATCGTCGTTCTCGAGGCCGATCAGCGTGTACGGCCGCTATGGAAGTCAAGAGCATAGTCGGGGAGAGCAACTCGCCCGTCAGCTCCGGTAATGGGTCTACTGACTCGCCCGATAGAAGCGCCGGAGAGCTGCGACGCACGGTGTAATCTGGCGTGTATGGCCAGCTGTAGGGAATGTCGAGCAAGCGGGCGACGGATTCGATTTCGGGCACCCGGAACTGCTCGAGCGGGCCCTGCACGCCAAACAGCACGTACAGCCGGTGCCCAGGCGCAAGGCCAGCGCAGTCTGCGGCAGCCATTGCAGCGTGTTGCTCAGCTCAGAGCGTATATGGTCCAGACAAGCTCCAAGTTGCGCGGAAGCATCGCAAATTTGCCGGCCGAGATCCACAGGGAGCACCGCTCTACGCTCTATAGCTTACAGCCCGTATTCTCATCTACACGGTACAGCTTCACTGCCGCAGCTGCAGCGCGTCCAGTCGCCGAGAAAGCCAACTTCCTCCGGGCGCCCTTCTCAACTGGGGGGACACGCTCGGCCCCGCTCTCCTCGACTCCACAGGACTCGCCAGGGACCGGAGGAGACGCTGCGAGGTCGACGGAGGCTCACAGAAGGCAGACAAGGGCCCTGCACCCGACCACAAGAAGATCCCAGCGCGCAAGGGACGGCTGTCCCCCCCACCCGGCACCACCTCGTCACCGACTTTGGAAATGCAGAATCCTGGTGAGCACGCACGATTCCGGACTCGGCAAGAAGGCTCACACCGCTGCCCTCCCCCGCAGCCGCGCAGGAACGGGCAGCCAAGGCGGCGCGCGCCAAAGACAGGGTCCGTCCCCGTCCCCTTCTGCCGTCCACACTCGAGCCATCACTCACCAGGACGTGGTCCGTTCTCCTCGACAGCTCCGCAAGTTCCAGGCGCAGAAGAAGGCGGGGCCGGCCAGTTCCGCCTCATCGGCTGCGAATGGCGCCTCCAGCCCGGGCACTTCCTCCCCCAGCGGACCGCCGCACCCGCAGCGCCTAGCCAGTCCCCCGCTGCGCGTATCTACGCCCCTGCGATTGGAGGAGGGAAGTATTCGCTCGCCGGCAATGTCGCCTCCGCCTTCGATCGCCCGTATCCTCGAGGCGAGAGCGGCGGCGACGTCGCCCTCCGCGGCCACAATGGCCCCGCCGCCTTCCGATGCGCAGCCTGCTGAAGGCGCACGAGGGAATGGCATTTCGAGCCCGCACGGCTCGTATGGAGGTGCTTCGGTGGACGCCGCGCCAGACGCGTCACACTTTTCACCGTCAGCCCCCCCTACAAACTCGAAATCTCCACCTCCCACTGCCGCCGCAAACCGATACACCGCCGCCTCCGCCCCGCGCGCTTCTTTCACGCCCCCTCCGCCACGATCCAACCCTACCTCCCCGACAGGCTCGAACGCATCCTCCTCCTTCTTCTCCAACGCGGCTACTCTCTTCGGGGGGTTCGCCCAGCAGGCTTCGACCGCCGCGCGGGAAGGCGTCGCCCGCGCGGCGGCGTTGTCCCCTCCTCCGCCTGGCTCTGCGTCTGGGTCTCCCCGTCCTCGAGAACAGAGACGCTCGACCACTCCGCGGGCTTCGCCGCCGCCCCCACCACCACCGGCGCCGGCGCCCCTCGAATCGCCTTCCCACACAGAGGCCGCTGCGGCTGGTCGAGACCAGCGCGACCCCGCGCAACAAGATGACGCTCTCTCCGCCTCCTCTGAGCACGTATCCCTCTTGGAGCGCGTCTCGGCCCTCACCGCCGAGCGGGACGACCTCCGGGCACACGTCCGGGACTTGGAGGCGCAGTTGGCCGAGACGGCGGACCCCAGGGAGGTGGAGGGGTTGAGAGAGACGGTCGAGAGGCAGGAGGGGGAGGTGGACGAGTTGAGGGCGAGGGTCGCGGGCGATCAGGAGCGGATCGAGAGTTTGGTGCGCCGACATGCCCCCCTTTTTTTTTTCTTCCTTTATCTAGCGGGCTTCATGGCTGATCTGCTTCTCTGCTTCTCTGCGACACAGGAGCGGGGAGTAGGACTTGCCCGCGATGCGCTGCAGGACGTCAACGCGCGCCTCGCCGCGCGCGACGCAGAACTCTCCTCCCTCTGTACCGAACTCGACTCGCTCCGCGCGACCTCGACGCAGCACGGCACGGACCGCGAGCAGCTCGAGGGGGAGGTGGTCGAGCTCCGGCAGAGGGCGGAACGGGCGGAGGAAGAGGTGGTGCGGGCAAGGGAGGCTGGACGTGCGGACTGGGAGAGCAAGCTTGAGCGGGAGGTGGCGGCCGCGCGGCGGGAGGCAGATGAGCGGGTGGCGCAGCTCGAGGCGGAGCTGCGGGAAGCGGCGGAGGCGCAGGACGGACGAGAGCGACGAGCGGGGGAGGAAGCGGCGGAGGAGGTCCGGCGGGAGGTGGAGGCCCAGATGTCTGCGCTGCGGGACGAGCTTGCGCGGGAGCAGCAGAGCTGGCAGGCCTCCGCTACCGCAGCCGCTGCACCGGCGTCGGCGTCTTCAACTTCGAACCCGAAGGAACTAGAAGCGCTTCGGTCAGAGCTGGCCGCTGCACAAGAAGCTGTCACGGAGCGGGACGAAGCCCTCTTCGACGCGCGCGCCGAGATCGCCGAGCTGAAGAAGGAAGCCCGCCGCGACCTCGCGACGATGCGCTCGACGGGCGACGAGCTCGTACAGCACCGGATCACGCTCCGCGACCTCGAGTCCCAACTCGCGGCGGCCTCTTCCGCCGAGGAGGAACAGCGGCAGGAGGCGGAGCGGTGCGCGGCGGAACTTGAGGAGAGCCACGCGGGGATGCGCAGGCTCGAGGACCAGATTGCCGAGTTTGAGCGCGAGGCGGACGAGCTGCGCAAGGCGGTCGCGGCGACGACGGAGACGATGGCCGAGGCGACGGAAGTGGCGCAGGCGAGAGCGGCGGCGGAGGAGGAGTCGGCACGGAGGGCGGAGCGGATCACGGAGCTCGAGGCGGCGCTGGCCCGCGCCGAAGAGTCGGTGTCCAGCTCGTCCGCCCGGGTTGAGGAGCTGGAACGCGAGCTTGCGGCGCGCGAAGCCGCCGACGCCACCCGCTCCGTCGAGATCGACGGACTCCGGAAAGCCCTCGCCGTTGCCGAGGAGGAGGGGGCATCCGCGAGCGCGCGAGACCTCGAAGAGGCGGCGACGGGGCGAGCCGAGGCGCAGCGGCGTCTGGACGAGGCGCTCGAGCGGGTCTCGGGCCTCGAGAAGGACCTTGCCGGCGCCGAGGATCGTGCGACCGGGCTGGCCACAGACCTGGACGCCGCCCGTTTGGAACTCGAAGACGCGCGCAGCGCCCTCGCGACCCTGGACCGCCAACACGCGGACGCCGCCGCCGAGGCAGAGCGAGTCTCAGCCGACCTTCGGCGCGAGCTCGAGGACGCGACTGGCCGCGCGACAGCGGCGGGGGAACAGCGCGACGAGCTGCGGGAACGGGTCACGGCGCTCGAAGCTGAAGTTGCGACCGCGGCGGAGCAGGTCGGCTCACTCCGGGAGGAGCTCGAACGGGCGCGCATCGAAGCAGAGCAGGTCGGGTCGCTCCGGGAGGAGCTCGAAAGGGCTCGTGCCGAAGCAGAACAGGTCGGCCCGCTCCGGGAAGAGCTTGAACGAGCTCGTACCGAGGCCGAGAAGATCGAACCGCTCAAGGAGGAGCTCGAACGACTGCGCGTCGAGTGGGAGCAGGCCAGCTCCGTCCGCGACGGGCTTGCACATGCGCGAGCCGAAGCGGAGCGAACGCAGCGCGAACAAATCGCGGCGTGCGAGAAACTGCAGCAGGAGCTCGACTCTGTCCAGGCGGAGCTCGCCACGTCGAAGGGTGCTGCAGAAGCCGCCGAAGAGGCAGCTCAAGCCGCTCGAGACGAGCTCGGGAGCGTACGGGCTGAGGCGGACCGGGCGCACTCCGAGCGGCAAGCAACCGTCGCCGAGCTGGAGGAGTTGCGGGTCAAGAGCAACCAAACGCCACCCTCAGCACCGCAGGACGTCCGGCGCATCGCGGAGCTCGAGACACGCGTCCAAAAGCTCGAAGAAGCTTCGACAACGGCGACGAGCGAGGCGGAACGCCTGCGTGGTGTCGAGGCGGACCTCCGGAAGCGCGTCGATGCAGGCGCGCCGCCGCGAGCACCGTCTGAGGGCTCGACGACGACGACACGCTCGGCCGCCCCGCCGAACCAGAGCGCCAAGCAGACGGACCTCGAGAAGGACCTGCAGATGTTCAAGGACATCCTCGCCGCCTCTGAATCGCGCGCCACGGGTCTGCAACACTCGCTCGAAGCTGCCGAGAAGGATCTCGACGACCGCGAGAAGGAGATCCTGCGACTCGAAGCGGTCCTCCAGACGCGTGCGACCAAAGAGCGCGAGCTCGAGACGGACCTCGCGGCGCTTTCTGCCAAGGTCGCAGAGCACGCGAGCCGGAACACGGAACTCGAGACTCAGCTTGGGTTGGCGAAGGCGGCGTCCTCTTCGAGCAAAGCGGGCTCGGCGACTCCGAAGGGTGGGGCCAAGAGCGGTCCCGAGGCGCGCGACGAAGCGGCTGCAACGATCGAGGAGCTCCGGCGACAGCTCCAAGAACTCGAGTCTCAGCTCGTGTCAAAGACGGCCGAGATTGGCAAAGCTTCCGGTGCGTCCACCCTGCCTTCGCCTCAATGTCGATCCGACCCTTGACCGGATCTTTGCGACGTGCAGCCCGCTCGACTGCACTCGAATCCGAACTCGAAGAGGTTCAAGGCGAGCTTGAGCAAGGTGCCACCGAACGCGACGAGCTCCGACGCGCCAACGAAGAGCTCGTTGCGGAGCAAGAGAAGCTCCGTGAGCAGGTCGAGGCGCTTGAAGCGACTCAGCCTGCCGCAGAAGAGCTTGCCGCCGCGAAAGCTTCGCTCGAGACGCTGGAGGTATCGCACGCTGCAGCAGAGGAGCAAGTTGCCGCCCTCCGCGCCGAAGTCCAACGACTCGAGGCGGCGAAGCGCGAAGTCGACGAAGAGCTCGCGCAGTGTCGCGGCGAGGTCGAGGAGACTTCTTCGACCCTGGCCGCCGCGATGACCGAGCTGGACTCGACCAAGGACGAGGTGACGGAGCTCGAGAAGGTCCTCGACGAACTGCGCGACCAGCTCAAGCGGGGCGAGGACGAGCGGAGCGCTCTAGAGCAGGAACGGTCGGAGCTCTCAGGGAGCGTGGCGGCCGCCAGGGAGGCGGCGGTCAAAGCCGAGGCTGTTCAGGCGTCTTTGCGGGAGGAACTTGCGGCGAAGGGCGATCGCGAATCGGCCGAGGTCGAAGCCTTGCGACAGGAGCTCGAGGTGCAGCGAAGTCGCTTCAGCGACGCGAGTCGTGCCTTGGCCGAGCTGCGCGACTTGCACTCGCAAGCGCACGAAGAGCTGGTGCACCTCCGCTCCGCCGCGTCCGATGCGTCCGGGCGAGACCATCCCGCTCCGGAGCGCGAAGAGTCCGACGACGCGCTCCGATTGCAGATCTCGGAGGCGCAGGCCAAGATCCGCCAGCTCGAGCAGGACGTCTTCTCCCTCGACTCGACTCGGATCAAGATGCTCAAAGCGAACGGGGACCTCAAATCGCAGGTCGAGAGCATGATGGATGCGCTTGCCCGGGCCCGCGCGCGCGGGTCCACAGAAGATTCGGGTCGAGACGTGCTCATGTCGCCCAGTCGAGCAGTTCCAACCAGTAATGAGCACCAGGCAGAGCGGCGACAGCCGCCATCAAGTTATTCCCCTTCGCCTGCTCCTCCAGCGAGACGAGGTCACGCCCACCGCCGAACGGCTTCCACGCTCGCGCCCGTCTCCGAGCTCTCGGACACGTCACAAGAGCTGGAGGACGTCGCAGGCTATCGCGTCGATGGGTTCGACCCGGACGAGGGCGGCGATGACGACGCGGACGTCGAACCGCTCACCCCGCTCGGTTCCCCGCCGGTGGTGACCGCGATAAACACCCCCGCTATGTCGCACGCGGGGACGCCGATGCCCCGACACAGCTCCGTCATGGGAGACCCCCTGCCGGACGCTGCTCCGCAGGTGTCGCGAACAAGCCGCGGCGACCACGTCCGGCGCGAGAGTCTGTCCCTCTTGAAGGCGCGCATGGAGGACGAGCTCGGCGTTCCGGACCTTGATCAGGTCAGTCCGGTGTCGCCCGGGCGGAGCGGGGTGGTGTCTCCTGGATTGGCGGCGGGAGACGGAGCGGAGTCGGACGGTCTGAGGACAAGGAGGGTGCCGCTCGCGCGCGACTTGGTGTGGTGCGCGGCGTGCCGGGGCGATCTTTTTGTAGTCTGACCTCGTGTCACCGCGCGCTTCACGCTTTCTACCTTGTCATGCCGAATGTGTGTGAATATCTATTGTGCTTGTGATGTCCAGAAATACGCGAGCCCGAGAGCTACGGCACTGGAAAGTGTGCGCGGTTTATGCCCCCGGCACGCGCTTAGTATACTTACTTCGCAAGTCTAGAATTGGAAGGCACTCTACGGCGTGGAAGTCCCAAAGGCGTGTCCTTCTGGATATCTCCTGGCCCTCGTCGGAAGCTGATGGGCCGTTCGTCACAAGCCGTGACGGGCCCCGGCAGGTGATCTACTGAGCAGTCACCCCGGTCCGAATCTTCGCCGTGTCAGCGAATGGCTCCAGACCCGCGTCTTCCATCTCGACGGAGCGTCGAAAGCAAGAGAGTCCGGGTCCACCGCTGCTGCGGAGTGGACGTGCAGCTGCTCGTCGCAGGTCCAGCTGTCGCGGCCGTTCTATGCGACTAGAAGTGGCTCGATTTCCTAACTGTGTACCCCGCAGATCCATTCTAAGACCCTCCCGAGGCGACGCAGAGGCAAATTGATGAGCGAGAGAATGAGCCGGGCAAACGAGCCCTCGGAGGTCAGATCGTGCCTGTCCGCGCGTCCCGGATGAGGCTCAGCTATCGCATGATCTGTCTCGCAGGACGACTGAGGCTATAGACCGTGCGCGTGGCGAGGTTTACGTACTTGCTGCCCAAATTTTGACGCGTCGCGGCTCGCCCGCGCAAGTTGCGCCTGACAGTCTTCCACACGCACTCTAGCGCCTACAGAACGCTCAAGACTGGTCAAGATGGCGCTGTTCGTGGACCGCTACCGCCCGCGCTCGCTGGATGACCTGGATTACCACCCGGAGCTCTCGTCGCGCCTTCGCGCCCTCGTCCGCTCGAATTCTACTCCGCTCCCACCTCCCACAGAGCTCTATACGCTGACTCGAGGACTTCCTGGACGACAGGCCGCCGGCGACTTCCCCCACACGCTGTTCTATGGACCGTCCGGCGCGGGGAAAAAGACGCGCATCATGGCGACCCTCCGCGAACTGTTCGGGCCCGGCGTCGAAAAGGTCCGTCCCAGGGTGGCTTGGATGCGCACGTACAACAGCGACTGACAGCTTGGGTGTCGGGACGATCAGCTCCGGATCGAGCAGCGGACGTTCCTGACCCCGTCCAGACGAAAACTCGACGTCAACATCGTCCAGTCCAACTACCATATCGAGATCACCCCGAGGTGCGCATCCTGGCTCGTTTGGCTCGTTTGGCTCTGTCCGGATCGGCGTTGACGGTGTGCTTCCTCTGATCCGCCTGCGACGCAACAGTGACCTCGGAAACTACGACCGGGCCGTGGTGCAAGAGGTGCTCAAGGACATTGCTCAGACCCAGCAGGTCGACTTGAACGCCCGGAAACGCTTCAAGGGTGAGTTGCAAGATCGTCTTTCCGTGACCTTGTCCGCGTTGGACCCCTGACACGTCCCCTCGCCTGCATCTCCCTCTCCCTCCGCCGCCCCGCCCGCGCACGCGTCCCCGCAGTTGTCATTATCAACGAGGCCGACGGTATGTCGCGCGACGCACAGTCTGCGCTCCGCCGCACGATGGAAAAGTACACCTCGAGCCTGCGGGTGATCCTCTGCGCCAATTCGACGAGCAAGATCATCGGCCCGATCCGGTCCCGGTGTCTGCTCCTGCGCGTCGGAGCCCCCTCGGACGACCAGGTGAGTGCGCTGTGCGTGCATGAGCGACCGATACAAGCGCTCATCAAGTCTCTCGTCTAATGACAGATCGACTCTGTGGTGAAGAAGGTGGCCGGGGCGGAGAACATCTCGATTCCGGACCACGTCTCGCTCCTGCTCGCGCGGATCTCGCTCGGGAACCTGCGTCGCGCGATTCTCTCACTCGAAGCGCTCTACGCGCAAGATCCGTCGTTCAAAACGATCAAGCCGGACCACTCTCTCCTCGCGACGGGCAAGCAAGACGCGCGCGACATCGATGCGGTCCCTAGGCCGGATTGGGAAAAGTACGCGGCCAAGACGGCGGAGAAGATTGTGAGCGAGCAGAAGCCGGAGATGCTGCTCGAGGTCCGCGGCATGTTCTACGAGCTGCTCGTGCACTGCATCCCCGCGCAGCTCATCCTCGCGGTACGTTCCGTGCGATCCGTGGACTGCAGTCTTGCGATCGGTCATTCGGAGCGCTGACGAGTCGCCTGCCCGCCCTCCGCAGAGCGTGACGCGGCGGTTGCTGGACCGCGTCGACGACGACCTCAAGGCTGATGTCGCGTACTGGGCTTCGTTCTACGACCACCGCCTGAAGCAAGGCAACAAGCACATCTTTCACCTCGAAGGTTCGTACGATTCCCTCGAGGTGTCTTGCAGGTGATCGGGGTCCTGACGCCTATTTCGGTGCCGCGTGGTGCAGCGTTTGCGGCCAAGATCATGCTGATCCAGAAGCGTGCGTCCGCTTCCTACGAACGCTGCCGACTACTCAGAGTCAACGCTGACGCTGTACCCCGACCCTTTGAGCAGAACATGCCCTCGGGATGAACGAGTGATGCTCGCTACCGGTGCTTGCGGAACGGTTCCGACTCTGGGGGCGTCATTGCGCTTCGGGCGGGCTTTTGCGGTGCAGCTGTACTTTGATTGTTGTAAACATTACCTGCCTGCTCTGGTCACCTGAATCGGTCTATCTGAAATTTGTATTGTGCGGTGATGACGAGGGATAAGGCGCTCTCCACTCCTCCGCTCTAGACCCTCTGCCGCCCGCCGCTCCGCTCCGCTCCCCAGGCACGGCAGCTGCAATGTCTGGTGCCACGTCCTCGCTGCCTATGCGCTCGAGCGATCCGCGGCGCGTGCTGCTGGTGCGGTGCCCGAGCATCCGCCTCGGCGAGAAGCAGCGCCCCGCCCTCGTTTACCTCGCAGGCGCACTCGTAAGCACAATACAGAGATTTACTGGCCTCAGAGAAGTGTCGCCCACCCGCCCGAGGCTGTCGCTGACGCTGGGACCCGCCCTCTTCCCCTTCTCCCCCACCTGCTCTCCTTTTCCGCTTCTTTTGCGCTCCTACTTTATTATCCGCCAGTTTGCGCTCGGCTGGTGGGCTTTCCTCGATGCGACCATCATGTCGGCGCACGCGAAACCGATCTCGGACCCCGACTCGCCGTACGACCCGATCCCCGTCCGCGTCACGTTCGCCGACTGGGCGCCCGGACTCTGCGCCACCCTCGGCATGATCATCGTCAATTTGATCGACAAGCAACGACTCCTTGCGGATGATGGTGGCGGAGGGGGTGGCGGGTGGGGTGGGGATGGATGGGGCGGAGGGGGCGTCGCTTGGCGGGCGAGGCTGTTCCTCTTTGTCGGGTTCGCGCTCATGGCCGGCGGACTCGCCGGCAGCATCGTGCGTCTCTTTTCTCTTCTCGCGCCGGCTCCTCCTGTGGAGGAGGCGCGCTGATCGGATGCCACCCCGCAGACGGTCCTCGTCATCAAGTATGTGCTGCCGAGTTACCCAGAGAGCTACGGCGTCTCGTGGGGAATCGCCAACGTGCTCCAGTCCAGTCAGTCTGCCTGTCTTCCCACCAGCAGGCCTCGGAGAATGATCCGAGAGAGCTCACGTCCATTTCGTTCGTCCTCGCGATCCGCAGTCGCCATCATGTTCAGGTACGGCTCTCTCGCCGGAGTAACCCCGTACTCGCTCACTCGGCCTGGCTGACTCTTTTTGCTCACCCGCATCTCGCAGCTCGGTCGTACTCTGGACCGCTCAGAACGCAGAACAGGACTATTCGTACAACATCACCCTCTGAACTACGCCCGCCTCTTTGCCCTCACCCGCGCTACCTCTCTCTCCCCCTGTAAACTCCTTTGATCTCGATCTGGTCCGGGGTTCGGCGGAGCATTGTATCTTCGCAGGGAGGCACGGACTGCTCTTGGTCAAGGATCGAGAGGGTGTCAGCCCGCCCGATGGTTTGGCTAGATGCCCGCTTCCTCTGCTTCTCGGCGCGCGCAGAGTGCTCCTTTGCTCCGGCATCAGCTTGAGGACAGGCGACGGGAGGCGAGTCCCCCGCGAACGATTCGCGCTGACCACGGCAGCTGTGACTTCCCCAAGGCTCTTTCGGATCCAGCTGCGGCCGGTGCGAGGACAAACTCTATGAACAGCGCATCCAAATGGGGGAGGTGAAAGTTTCATTTTGTCTTTGCAAGGACCCGCCTTGCTCCATATTCTTATTTCCTTACCTTCTACGGGCAAGGAACGAGTGTGGGGGAGGGCTCAGTCCGGTTGTGTGAGAGAGAGGAACTGTACAGCGTTGGTTGAAAGGGAGTGGCGACCGAAATAGAATTCTATGCGTTCTGGTGGTCGTTGGAGGGCTCGGGAGCAGGGGAAGGGAGGGGTGGGGCGGGGGAGGCTTCGGGGCGAGATCAAGGGACGTAGGGCACTGGGCGGGCACCGCTCACTGCTCCTTCTGCTGCTGCTGCTTCCCCGCATCCTCGTTCTCGAACAACGTCGCCCCGTTCTCCGGCTTGGTCGCGAAGCACGCGTCGTCGAGCTCGGCCTCGCTCAGATTCGGGAACCGCTTGCCGTAGTACTCTTTCCGGAGCGCGTCAAGGAACGAGGGCACGTCCGGCTCGCGGACGAGCGAGACCGTCGCGCCGCCCCAGCCGGCGCCTGGCGGGTCGGAAGCCGAGAGTCAGTTCCGGGCAGGCGAAGTGGAGGGTGAAGGACCGAGAAGGCAGGGAAACGCACCGGTGACGCGGCTGCCGATCGCGCCATTCTTGCGCGCGAGATCGACGAGCTCGTCCAGCTCGGGGCACGAGCACTCGTAATCCTTCTGACAACTCTCCATCGACTCGTTCATGAGCGACCCCATCTGCTCGAGCAGTTCCTTGCTCGGGTCGTCGTCCTTCGGTACCGCGAGGCTCGACGTCGACAAGGGGTCGTTCGGCCCCGAGGGCAGGTCCGGCAGCGAGTCGGACGCGGACGTCTCGAGGATCGGGGTCCGGTCGCCGTCGGGGATCGCTTCCGGCGTCGCGCGCTGAGACGTCGCGGCCGTGTTGTCCAGGAGCTCCTTGAACTCGTACACGCGCAGCGCCTCGGAGAACTGCAATCGCGGGCGCGGACACGATGCACGGTCAGTTGGAAGACACGCACAGCAAAAGAGAAAAAAAGAAAGAAAGAAGGGGTCAACGCACGACATGCCTCGCGCGAGGCCAGAGCTTGAACCGTCCGTTCTCCGGCTCGACCTCGCGGTCCGCGACCGCCTCCTCGAGCTCCTTCGGGTCGCACTCGAGCTGCTCCGCGACCTGTTTCCAGGTCATGCCGTCCTCCATGCCCGGCCCGCCGAGCGCCTGCCCGAGCAAGCCCATCATGGTCCGGAGCTCGTGCGCGCCTCCGGCGTGCTTCGGCGGGAGTCGACTCGACGGCAACGCGGGGACGGTCGCCCCGTCCGGAACGAGCTTTTCGGGCCGTTGCGAGTTGGAGCGGATCGGGCCGTGCGTGGGGCCTTTGTGGCCGAAATAGGTGTCGACGAGGGTCTTGTAGGACGGGAACGGGCGCGTCTTGTAGTCGAACTGCTGTCCGAGGAACTTGGCAAGCACGAGCGCACCGAGGCGGGTCTCTACGACCTGTGCGGGCGGGCGGGCGGGCTCGGGGGTCAGCGGTATGACCCTTGAGCAGGGGTCGGGCACTTCCGCGCACTCACGCGCAGGTTGTACTGGTATTTTGCGGTGAGCTTCTTGTTGCTCGTGACGAGGGTGTTGGCGATCACGAACGAGAACGGCGGATTTGTCTGCGGGAGCGGGATCGCGTGCGCCTGGAGCCGGGGGATGAATTCGCTGCAGAGGTACGGGGTTCGCGCGTTTCGGGGGTGAGCTCGGGAGCGAGAGTTGGCAGTGACGAGGTGGCTCACATGTGCAGGAGGTGCATCGGTCGGCTGAAGACCGAGGCGGACTGGTCCATGCCGCCCGAGTTGACGCCAACGAGGCGCTCTGGAGGCCATCGCAAGTCAGTCTCTCTTGCGGTTGCGAGCGCTCGGTGAACGGCTCCCGCACCTGATTCGATGGCGACATTGGTGAGGTCGCTCCGTCCGACCTGCATGTCGCCCTCGCGGCGGCCCGAGATCTCGAGGACGGCCATGGCGCTCGCGGTGGTCATCGCACTCGACGAGCTCAATCCGGACCCCTCGGGCACGGTTCCGGCGACGAGGACGAGGACCTGCTTCGGTCCGGGGACGGGAGTCGAGACGTTCTTGCTGCGGGTCTTGACGAGGTGGGCAAGGATGCCCTTGGTGCCCGCGATAAAGTACGAGGACCAGTGGTGCTCCTGGGGGACGGGGAGGTCGTCTCCGTTGCCGGTCAAGTCGACCTCGACGGTGGTCGGGGAGTACTTGCTCTCGACGTTGCGGAGGACGATGACGGTCTTGCCCGGCCGAGACGGGCGCGGGATGTCGTCGTTTCCGCTGGAGGAAGACTGGGCGGGTTCGGTCGAGAAGGCGATCAGGACGTCGCGCTCGATGGCGGCGGGGAGGACCGAGAATCCGCAGTAGTCAATGTGCTCGCCTGCGACGCCTCGCGAGAGTCAATTCGTGCGAAATGTCGAGACGGCAGGCCGAAAGGGAGTGGGCGGAGGGAACGGAACGGACCGATGATGTTGACGCGGCCGGGCGCCCTGGCGACCTTTTGTGCGGGCGTGCCGTATTCCTTCTGGAATGCATCAAAGACCGAGTTCCAGCGCTGGCCCTCGTGGGCGAGGGCGGCGTCGGTGTAGATCTCGTCGAGCGAGGTTGCGACCGGCAGCGGCGAAGATTCCATTTGGGGCTAGTTAGGGGGGAGTGTAGAGGCAGGGGGAGGGGAGAGGAGAGTCGATGGGGAGTTGTAGTTCGTGATGTAGACGCTGGGTGGTGTCTGCACGTAGCGTGTCAGTCGGACCCAGTTCCCGTTCACCTGGGAAGCGGTTCGCGCCCGCGCCGAGCGAGCGAGCCAGAGATGACGCCCACATGACCCGACCCGAGCCACCGAGCTAAGCTGTAAGCTATTCTCGAATAGCCGGAACGCCCCTTCCGGATCGCAACTATTAGTGACGTGTCAATGTTGAATAGCCGGTGCAGCTTCCGCGTCTGCATCCCCCGGCTCCCCACTTTGTTTTTCGCCCGGACATCCTACAGACCTCCTCGCACAGCCTGAGAGCCATGTCCAAGGCGCTGCCTGCAGATATCGCTGCGTTCACTCGCGCCGGCGTCCATCCGGATGCGCCCGGCCGCCCTCGGCCGCAGACGGCGTCCTCCGACGCTTTCCGCTCCGCTGCCGGAACTTCCGCCTCGTCCTCCTCCTCCGCTGCAGCGTCCAGCGACTTCAGCAGCTTTCTCCAGGGCTCATCCGCAGATCTCCTCGATGGCCCGCTGCCTCGAGCCCAGCGACAACAGCAGTGGGCGGACGAATGGCCGGGATCCGCCGGAGCCGGCGCCAACTCCGCCATGTCCGCGCTCAACGCTCACACAACCCGAGACGGACAAGAAATCGCCGCTCTGCTCGCGGGCGACGACCTGAACGACGCCGTCGACGGCGGATGGGAGCAGGAAGTGCGAGCGGACCACGATCGCGCACACCAACTCGCCCGCACCAGGCCCCTCCCCGCCGACCCGCTCGCCTCCGACCCACAAGCCCTCGGGACCGACCTCTCAGCGACGCAGAAGCAGAACGCGCCGGGCGACATGTCCCCGACGTCCCGCTCCCTCCTCGCCTCGCTCGCCCACCTCTCCCTCGCCGAACAGACCTACCTCCGTACCCTCCTCGCCTCGCAGGACCCCGCCCGCATGCTCGAAGACTATTTCGCGCGTGGGTCTTACACCGAAGACGTCTGGGACGTGGCCCCGCCGCCGGAAGCGGTTCGGGAGGTACTGGACCGCGCGAAGGGCAAGGAGAAAGAGGTCGACCAGGACGAGGCGGGTAGGACGCGCGCTGTTCGGAGGCTCGAGATGGTCCTCCGGCACCTCGAGGGGACGCAGGCTACTTCTTCCTCTCGACAACAGGGCGTCGGAGCGGATCAGCGCGGTTCGAGCTGGGCGCGCGAAGCCGCCGGGCTCGCTGGCGACGCGCAGAGTTCCCGTCCGAGCGCAGTGACCGCGCAATACACCTCTCCGGCCGTCCAGCAGGCGACCTATGCACCCTCATCGCTCTCGTCGTCGGCCTTTGTCTCCTTCGCGCCCTCGTCGGCCGGGGGTCCTGGCCCTTCATCTGCCGCCACCGCCACCACCTCCTCCACCGCCCGCAGCACTACCGGACCGCACCTCGACCGCCCCTCCTTCCGCGCCTCCTCTCAACACGCCGCGAGCGAATCCGGCAGCGACCGCTCGGACGCGACCAGCTCGAGCTACGAGGAGTACGCGCGCGAGAAGGAGGAGAGGGTGAGGAGTAATGAGGGGGGGAGGTATGGGCCGGATTGGACGAGGAGGCCCGGGGCGGCCGCGGGGGAGTAGCGTGGTGTGAGGGGGTTCAGAGGTGCCGGGCGAAGCGGAGTCGAGTGCGGGTGGGCCGTCGTAGTTGTCCAGCCGCACGGGCACTCAACGAACGGACACGGGGTGCCTTCGCGCTCGACTTCGATGAGGGAAGAAGCAGGGAGAGCTTGCAGGGGAGGTTGTGCGACCGAGACTTCCGCTCCTCGGCTTCCGAAGAGAATGAGAAGGTCCTCACGCGGCTGCTCGTCTCTCTGTATAAGCCTCTGCCTCTCTTCGGTACGGCCCGCCGAATGCGAGAAGGCTGGTAGTCCTTTTTCATGCTCGCGCAGAACCTCCTTCACAATGCCCACATCCTCCCGCGACCGTATATCCGATCTCGCCGGTAATTGCCTTCCCGCATCCCGAGACTGTGCGGCACGGAGAGAACCCCGGAGACAAGCACATGTGCGTTGTGCGAAGACTGCAGGATGGGGTTCGTCAGTGTCTGGTCAGCGATCCGGGGTCTGGAAGACGGTTCAAAGAAGGAGAACGGAGCGCGAGGAGGGAGGGAAAAAAGGGAGTACGCACCACCCGTTGCCATTGTTCTTGACCCAGTATCTGCGGACCTTAGTCTTTCGATTATCTCAAGGTATGAGGCCGAGATCAGCCAGGCTTGCTCACCACGATGTGCGAGATGCGCTGACAGCTTTTTTGGACCTCGTGCTGTTTGTGAGGGGTAAGTCTCGCACATTTGCTAAGCCAGGAGGGACCTTTGGGTCTGAGAGAAGCGCACTCACTGCATGGATTGGATTGGTCGTCAGGATGCTGTTGGCAAGGTGATCCAGCTCGTAGCGGAGCCAGTCCGCATACGTCAAAGCCCGTTCGATCCGCATCTCGTGCCCTGTCTCATCCTCCCGGTCCGGGTAGAACCGATCCCAGTCGTTGTCCCGGATTGGGATGGCAATCCGCTGCAAGGCTTCTATGCCGGGGAGATTGGTCCGGAGGCTGGACAGGGCAGCTCCGATGCCGAGGTGCAGCTCTTGGGGCTGTCTTTGCCGGGCTCGAGACCGGACCTCCTCCTTGCCGTACTCAAAGTTTTTCCACCAGGCATCCCAGAGTAAATCCTGCGAGTGCTATATCAGCTTTTGATTCTGGTTCAAGCTTGTTGTACCGGCTCTACCTACGCTTGTGCGAAAAATCTGAGGGGTGGTCCACTCCTTGACCCTATTCTTCAAATTCAGGGGCAGGCCCAAAAGCAGCTGATGGGTCTGCAAGCGGACGTAGGTTGGCCTGAACTTGTGCAGTGCCATGTTCAAGGGCCAGATGAGAGCAATGGTCCAGCGAAGCTGTTTAGGAACCCAGCAACTTGGATCAGTAAGTGACAGCAGCTCCAGGGAGAGAAGCAATGACTGCTGCTGAACAAAGAGTGGGAAAAGGGTGCTTACAACATGATCAGGTGTCAGGTGAGCAGGTTCTTGAATCTTGCCAAGGTATGCCGCCAGATTCTCAAGGTCGCTGGTGAGCGCCACTTGGTAAGAGCATCCTCGGTCGTATCGCATCTTCTGTTCCCACCCCGATTTCCATACATGTCTGGCTTGCTCCCAGACAATGTTGTGCAAGTCAAGCAATGCATGACGGGTTGGGGCCCGTACACCCTCATTGGAAGGAAAGCGGCTGTTGACGGCACCCTCCAGGTCATCGAGGACAGCCCACAAGGCTTCATGTGCTGCTGACTCAGCTTCTGAAAGCGACATGGAGCAGTAGTGGTCTTGCTGAAGTGAGTGCAAGAAGGGCAAGAAGTTCCTTGAGGAGCCGGAGATTGGGAAGCCAGCACCGGCAAGTCCGCGGACCGCGGAGACTCCGGAGAGACTTGGTGTGAGTCAAGAAGCACACCACTTGGGCCACTTAAAGCCGCAGTATGTCTTGTCCATAAGTTGCAGGCAGTAGAGAAGGGGTAGAGTTCTCTATGGACTGAGTCTAGGGACTATGGGAGGCGGGCAAGCTCGGATCCGGAATGAGAAGGCCAACCCGGGACCGGGGATACCGTTTCGGTTGCGGAGCTTCTGCTTTGCTCATTCTGTACGGCAACAGACAACTTCTTTGAGAAATCTCCTTCACACCTATACTATATCAATCTCGTGCCTAGAGTCTATCATGCTGGTAGATCTGAGCCCGCCGATAATTGCCCTCACATGTGGCAAGACTGTGCTCCACAGAGGAAGGATTGTGCCAAAGCATATGTGAATTGTGTGCAGCCTGCAGAATGGGGTCACAGCATCAGTCTTCTTGCTTGGGGATGGGAGAGAGGCTTCCCAGAAAAGACAATGATCCACAAGTGAGGATCGAGCAAACCACGCACAAGTCGGTCCCAGGCTGCATGACCCGCGGTCTGAAGGCAGCAGGCTTTGCTTGATCAGTTTTTATTCTGAGCTTGCAACATTGTGTGAGTCATGCTTGCATACCACAATGTGAGAGATCCGGTCACAGCTTGCCTGGGCTCGACCCTGTTCACCAGAGTCAGTCACCTGATCATGCAAGATTGGCCTCCAATCTCAAAAGAGTATACTCACCTCAACAATGTGAGCAGCTGCAAGGACATCATTGGCAAGATGATCCAACTCAAAGCGCAACCAGTCCGCATAGGTGTAGACAGTCCCGTCACCAATCCGGGTATTGTGGTCTGGATGGCGTCCATTGTCTGGGTAGAACCTGCGCCAGTCTTGCTCCTGGATTGTGATGGCAAGGCGCACAAATGCCTCTTGGGTTGGCAGACTTGTTTCAAGGCTGGCCAAGACAGCTGCAATGCCATCGTGAGCGTAATGGGCCTGTGCAGCCTCTCGGACATCCTCTTTGGCATAGATAAAGTTTGCCCATGAGACACTCGAGAGAAGGTCCTAGGGAGACTGGGTAAGCTTGAGCCAAAGAAAAAGAGGCAAAAGGACATCTACAGACTCACGTTGCATTCGAATATTTGTCTGGGCCTCCAACTCTGAACCTGGTGCTCGATCTGGGTAGGCAGACCGGCAAGCAGGTCTCTGGCGCGCATAAGGGTGTAGGATGGTCCGGCTTGGTGCAGAGCTGCATTCAGTGGCCAGACAAAAGCAATAGTCCAGTAGAGCTGTCCCAGTGCAGCAATAGTTGATCAGGAATTGTCCGATTGAAGGGGAAAATATATATCGCCACGGAGCCCAGAGAGGCTGAGGAAGCAGTCGCACCACGTGGCTAGCTCGGAGATGGGCGGGGTCCTGCACTCCGTGTATGTACTCCAGCAGGTTCGTAAGATCGCTAACGAGCGCCACCTGATACGAGCACGCGCGGTCGTATCGCATTGCGCTAGCCCGGTTCCGGCTCCAAACGCGTTCCGCGTGCGTCCGGACAGTCGTAGACAGATCGAGCAGGGCGGTCCGGGTCGCGCCGAGTGTCGCCTGGTGCTCGGGGAAGCGAGTGTCGGTGGCGTGGTGCAGGTCTACAAGCTTGGACCAGACGTTCCGGTGCGCCTCTGCCTCGAGTTCTTCAAACGGCATACCGCAGTGAGCTGGTGCACCTAGCCGAGGTGCGCAACGGGCGGTGGAGTCTCGATGAGCCGGAGCCGGGAAAGGAAAGAGAGCGACTGAACGTCCGCGGGCTGCAGTCGGTGCGGATAAGGACGACTGCGCCGCGGACCGCCGCGGCGCGGATATAGACTTGGCGCGCAGCCTTGCGCACGGATTTGGATCAGCTGGAGCGCAGCCTCCGCGGCGGTCCGCGGTGGTCCGCGGCGGCGGGCACAGCATGAGCATATCGCGTGCCCCTCTAGGGCTCCCCTCTACGGAGTCTCGCGGTCGTGAGAAGTTCGTATCGAGTCGATCTTGCGAGCGTGCGTTGCAGCTGATGGTTCGAATTGGTACAAACAAAGATGTAGAGCGAAGCATTTGCGAGTCGAGACGGCCGAGACCTTCTGAAACTACCTCCGTCCCCGGCCGGGCATACCACCTGGCGGACCGCCCTGCTGTGCTTGCTGCAGTGCGATAAAGTCGGCGAGGTCAGAGGAGAAGATCCGGGATGGCGCAGAGAGAGGAAAGAAAGGGGGGAACGCACCTGCGCCTGCGGGCTCGTCACGGTCTCGTCGACGCTCAGGACGATGCACGCCGCCTCGACCGCGCCCTCGAGCGCATTCACCTTGACGAGCGCCGGCTCCCACACGAACCGGTCCATGTTGTTCGCGACGCCGGGCGACGAGCCCGCCGCTCCGCTCTCCTCCCCGCCACCGCCACTGCCGTCGGCGTCGCGCTCGTCGTCATCGTCGACCGAAACGCCCGCCCAGGTCTCCCCGCGGGCATGCAGCATGCGGAGCTTGTTCAGGACATCGGTCGCGTCGAGGCCGGCGTTGTCGCAGATCGTTCGCGGGATCACCTCGAGCGCCTTGGCGAACGAAGAGATGACGAGTTGTTGCTTGCCCGGGAGGGTGCGCGCGTGCGCGCGCAGGTACGCCGACAGCTCCATCTGCGGGGAGAGGGGCCAGTGAAGGTCGTGAGTCTTTGTCAAAGCCCCGAGCCGCGAAAGGGAAAGGGACGGACCTCCATGGCGCCGCCTCCGGCGACGACGGTGCCGTTCTTGACGGCCCTCCGGACGACCTGGACCGCATCGTTCAAACTGCGCTCGACCTCGGAGATGAACTGCTCGGCACCACCGCGGAGGACGAGCGTGCACGTGCGGGCCTTGGGGCACCCTTCAAAGAGGTTGTACCGCTCCGCACCGATCTGCTTCTCCTCAAAGACGGCGCACGTCCCGAGGTGCTCCGGGCGGAGGTCCGAGACGGTGCTCTGGACCGAGCCGCCGACGGCGCTGACGACGCGCTTCAGGTCGTCGGTCGCGACGCGGCCGGCGCAGAAGATTTGGCGGTCGGCAAAGTACTGCGTCGCGAGGTCGCCGATCGGCAGCCGCGAGAGGACGACAGTCGCACCGGACTCGGCGATGAGCTCGAGCTTGCGGTAGATGATGGACCACTCGGCGTCGACGATCGCTTGGTATTCCTGGTCGGGGTGCGGAGGGTTATCAGTTCGGGCTGTCCCTGCTATGGAAAGACTTGTGTGGTCAACTCACCGAGACGTGCTCGACGCGGACCTCGGCGTTGTCGCGCTCGGCCTTGAGTTCGAGTTCGAGGTTGAGGCAGAGGACCTTGGGGTCGGCCAACTTTTTCGGCTGCTGCTCGAAGCCGGCGTAGGAAAAGGTCTTTTTAAAAGCGACTCCGCGGACGAGGAGGGACTCTTCCATGCCGCCTCCGGGGACCTTTTTGATGCCGATCAGGGCGGGGTCGAGCGAGGCGGGATCGAGGGTCTGGACGGCGTCGACGACCATGCGGGAGAAGAAGGGCTTGCTCGAGTGGATCAGCTTGGACGACATGGCGGTTGCGGCACACTTGAGCAGCAGCGAGCGAAAGTCCCTGAGGGTGGGGGGGCACGTTAGTGGTGGAACCAGGGGGACCCCTCGGGAGCAGGAGCAGTCTGGACGCACTCTTTGTCGTCTGCGCGGACGGTGACGGCGAGCTGGTTGACGCGCTCGATGGCGAGGCGGGCCGCGGTGCGGAAGCCCTTGATGATGACGTGCGGGCTGACGCCGTCCTCGACGTAGGGTTTCGCCTCGCGGAGGAGTTCGCTCGCGAGGAGGACGACGGAGGTGGTTCCGTCGCCGACCTCGGCGTCCTGGGCGCGGGCGATGTCGACGAGGGACTTGGCTGCGGGGTGGACGACGTCGAGGAGCTTGAGGATGGTCGCGCCGTCGTTCGAGATGGTTGCGCGTCCGTCCTGGCCGACGATGAGCTTGTCCATGCCGCGGGGGCCGAGGGTGCTGGCGACGGTCTGGGCTACGGCGGTGCATGCGTTGATGTTGCTGAGGAGCTGCGGCGTGCCCTGGCTCGTGTCGGTGCCCTCGCGGAGGACGAGCACCGTCGGATTCTGAGGCGGAGGGCGGAGCAGGGGTCAGCGGGGGTCGGAGCGCTCACGCGGCGGGTGCGCGGGCAGCGGGGCGTGCAGGGGCTTACTCCCATCATGGGCATGCGTCCAGCCATGGCGTACGAGCGGTGCGAGGGCGAGAAAGGAGCGGGAGGAGCGTGTCGAGGGCGAGCGAGGAGAGCAGCCGGACCCTGTGTCGGTCACTCGACAACGACTCGCTCTCCAGCCCCACACACGCACGCAGCGCAGCACACACAGCCATAGACACCGAGCTACAGCTTCCAGTCGGCTACTGCTCCCAGCGCTCGCCCGCTGCTGTCCTCTCCGGGCGAGAACCGGGGGCTGCTTACCCCGCCCGCTGCCTGCTCCACCTCGACCCCTAATCGCGCTTAATCGCGCTCAACACCGCGCCTAATCCAGCGCCCATGGCGGCGATTCTCGAGGTTCCGAGTGCGACGACGCACGAGACCATTCCCGTGGACCTGGACGAGGTACTCGCGAGTGGGAGCAGTCCGGAGCAGCTCGCCGACGTCGTCCAGCTCCTCCGCAACGAGCACGCCGCAGCCCCGCTCTGGGTCGCTCTCGTCGACGCCTGCGTACAGCGCAACCGCACCCGCGCCGCCCTCGCCCTCACCCAGGACGCCTTCGCCGCCCTCCCCGACCCCCGCGACCATGTCCCCTTCCTCTGCCTCCGCGCCCACGTCCACCTCGCCCTCGCCCGTCGCGCCCCCAAACTCGACCCGGACCCTGCGAACCCCATCCTGCGCTCCAAGGATCCCTACCACCCCGAGCACGGGCTGACCGGCCCCGTCGTCCTCAAGAGCGAGTACTACCGCCTCGCCCAGGACGACCTCGACCGCGCGACCGCCGTTGACCCCCACAACCGCGTCGCGCGCGACCTCCTCGCCGCCCTCGCCATGGCTCAGGGTCAACTCGACCTCGCTCAGAAACGCTGGGACGCCATCCTCGCAGACGAACCGACCAACCTCGTCGCCCAGATGGGAAAGGTCCGCCAGATCTCCTCACGCTTTCCTCTGCAGCCCCGCCCTCCTGACCCGTTCGCGACCCACAGGCCCGCATCAGCTTTTCGCAGCGCGCCTTCCGCCCGGCCCTCAAAGCCTACCAGAACGTCCTCCGCGCCGCCCC
This sequence comes from Rhodotorula sphaerocarpa, assembly GCA_024713535.1. NCBI lineage: Eukaryota > Fungi > Basidiomycota > Microbotryomycetes > Sporidiobolales > Sporidiobolaceae > Rhodotorula > Rhodotorula sphaerocarpa. The sequence continues at coordinate 22,315 of JANIBP010000004.1, read as the reverse complement.
GAACTTTCTGCCCGATCCGCGCATCGGCATCGGCCTCTGCCTCTGGATGCTCGGCGACCGCGACCGGGCGCGGAGAGCATGGGAGCGCTCAATGGCCGTCGTGAGTCTGAGAAGAGCCTCGGACTCCTCCTCGCCGGCCCCCCGCTGACTCGCGCACCACAGCACCCGGAGAGCCCGTCGCCGTCGGCGCCGCTGCTCCTCGGACTCTTGCACATCAACGCCTCGAAAGACCCGCTCCTTCCCGGCGGCGAGGCCGCGCGTGCTGCCGCGTACGAGCGAGGTCTCCTGCTCATCCAGCAGGCGTTCAAGCGCGACAACACGTCCTCGAGCGCCGCCGCCATGGGACCCCTCTCGAGGCAGTTGCTGCTGCAACCCGGCCCGGGCACGAGCGCCCGTGCGCTCAAGCTCGCCGGCCGCATGCTCGCGTTCACCGACGCCCGCCTCCTCGTCGCCGAAGCGCACCTCGCGCGCGCCCGCGCCCTCGACGCCGACCCGGACACGGCCTCGCACAGCCTCGCCGAGATCCTCGCGAGCTACCAGCGCGCGATCGAGGCGAACCCGGACTTGACCGTCGCGCACCTCGGCGCCGCGGGGTGTCACATCCGCCTCGAGCAGTACCCGACCGCGATCTTTGCGCTCGAGACGCTGTTGAGGCGGCAGCCGAAGTGTGTCGAGGCGCTCGCCGCCTTGGGCGCGATTCAGACCACGTTGGCGTTCACGTTCCATGCCGTGAGCGACTCGGCCGGCGCGCGCAAGAGCGCGAAAGAGTCCTACGAGGCCGTCCTGCGCATCTTCAAGCAGGGCAAGCAGGACGCTGCTGCGGGCGGCGGCGACGCGGGCGCTGGAGGCGGCGCAGACCGCCTCATTGCCAAGAGCGAGCGCATCCGCTCCCTGGCCGAGGACCGCGACTTGTACCTCGAGATTGCGCGCCTGTGGGGGGACGACCAGAACGTCGAGCGCAGCTTGAACGCGTACGTGCGCGCGGCCGAGATCGAGGCCGATGCGGGCGCCACGGCGGCGGACGCTACGAAGCGCGAAGAGGAGGAGGATATCTACGCGGACGGCAACGGGGCGGCCGACGAGGAGAAGCCGACGGAGAAGGACCATGTCGACCCGCGGATCCGGAACAACCTCGGTGTGCTGTTCTTCAATCGGAGGCCGCACGCCGCCGCCGCGGCAGCGGCAGCAGCTGCCGCCATCTCCGCCTCGGGCGCAGACGGCGGCGCCTCCTCGTCGCAGCCGACCGCCATCCAGCAGGACCTGTACCGCGCGCAAGAAGAGTTTGAGCGCGCGCTGCAAAAGCTCGGTGCCGGGCTCGACGCGGACCGCGCGAGTTGCGGGTTGGACGCCGCCGAGACGGACGCCGACATGACGGCGATATCGTTCAACCTCGCGGCGTGCTACGAGGCGTTGGGGGATGTGGAGAAGGCCAAGACGAGCTACGAGATCTTGCTTGGACAGCACCGCGAATTTGTCGATGGTGAGTCGGGGCCCACGGTTGGTTTTCAAGACACACTTGGCGGTGCGCTGACTCGCTTTGTACCGCCGTCCGCCCGCAGCCAAGGCCCGCCTTGCCCTCCTCGGCATCCGGTCTCGCCGCCGCGACCAGTGGGACCAGTCGCACGACCTGATCAAGCAGGCGCTGACGTCGCAACCGCAGAACGCCGAGCTCCGCGCCCTGTACACGTACTTCCTCGTCGAGACGGGCCAGCTCAAGCTCGCGCGCGAGTTTGCGCGCTCGACGTTGAAGGAGATCTCGCGGCACGACGTGTACGCCCTGTGCGCGTCCGGCGCCCTGAACTATGTCGACGCGCGCGAGAACAAGAACCCGGCCAAGGAGGCGCAGCGCGACCGGTCGGCGAAGTTCACCCGCTCGGCCGAGTTCTTTGACAAGGCGTTGCAGGTCTCGCCGCAGTGCGCGTTTGCGGCGCAGGGACTCGCGATCGGGCTTGCGGAGGGGACGCTTGGGAACGGACCGCTTGACGCGACGGCTGCCGTGGCGGCTGCGACCGCTGAGGGTGCTGCGGGCGCGAACGGGTCGGCGGCGGCAGGGACGGGGGCGGCCCCGTTGACGGAGCAGCAGGCCCGGCTGCGGAACGCGCGCGACGCCCTCGGGATCTTGACGCGCGTCAAGGAGAGCGTGAACGAGGCGAGCGTGTACGTCAACATCGCGCACTGCCACTTTGCGCGCGACGAGTACGACCGTGCGATCGAGAATGTGAGTCGTGCCGGGGTTCTTGAGCAGGCAGTTGCGATGCCTTTTTCTGCGCTCTCGGGAGGCTGACCTTGACGCGTCCCTGCAGTACGCGATGGCTTCGAAGCGGTACTTGCGGGACAAGAGCGCGACCGTGCTGTGGTACCTCGCGCGGGCGTACTACCACAAGGCGGTCCGGGAGCAGTCCTTTGCCGACCTGCGGCGCGCGATCGAGATCGGCCAGTCGGTGCGTGCCGTTTCTCAGAGATCTTTGGGTCCTGATGGACGCTGACCCGCGAACGTGATGCACCAGGCCACGGACCTGAACCCGAAGGACCTTGCAAACGTGTTCAACATGGCGGTCCTGAAGCAGAAGGGCGTCGAGATCCTGTACGCGTTGCAGCCGGAGAAGCGAACCTCGGCCGAGCTCGAGGTGGCGCGCGAGCACCTGCAGGCGTCGACATTGCTGTTCGAGCAGCTCGCGAACGACCCGACAAAGCCGACGCCGTACCCGTCCGAGGTCCCGCGCCAGCGGCGGAGTTACGGCGCGTCGCTCGAGAAGCGGTTCGACGCGGCGTGGGCGACGCAGACCGAGTACGAGCAGACGGAGCAGGGCAAGGTCGAGCAGGCGCGGAGGCTGCGCGAGGCGGAGCAGCGGAGGCGCGACGAGCTCGAGGCGGAGCGGCTCGCGCAGATCCAGAGGCAGGCCGAGGCGCTCGCGGAGCAGCGCCGGAGGATGCGCGAGGAGGCGGAGCAGTGGACGGCGATGAGCAAGGCGTGGGCCGACTCGGACGACGAGGGCGTCGACGGCAAGAAGAAGCGCGGCGGCGGCGGCGGCGGCGGAGGCAAGAAGCGCAAGTCGACCAAGATGAAGGGCGGCGATGACGACGCGGTCGAGAGTGCCGAATCGACGGACGACGGCGAAGGTGGAGGTGGGGGCGGCGAGCGGCCGGCAAAAAAGAAGCGCACGAAAAAGGTACGTTCCTATCACTCTTGTGGTCGACCTTGAGTTGACGCGGGTTCGCGATTGTGCAGGAACCGAAGAGCAAGGGCAGCAAGGGCCGCAAGAGCCGGGCTTCGGCGGCCCCGGCAGAGGGCGGCGAAGGCGGCGAGGCCGGTCAGGGCATGGACCTCGACGACGAAGACGACGACGAGGACGGCGGGCACCTGAAGATCCCGAAGAAGCGGGGCAAGGCGAGCGGACACGTCAAGTCGGCGTGCGTACCTCCTCCTCTGAAGGTCTCTTTCAGGGTTCGTCTATCGGAAAGCTGACTTTCCTCCTCGGTCTGTGCAGCGAATTCATCGACTCGGAGGAGGACGACTGAGCGGTTCCCGGAGTGATTGTCTGCACGCCTGCACGATAGGCCCGCCTGTTCTTCCCCATCGCGCTGCAACCACGATCCTGAGCTTCTCTGCGGCTTGAATGCCCGATCACCTGACGTGCGCTGCGTCAGGACGAGTATACCGTCCAAGAGCGTTGGCCGAGCTGAGGACGGGGCGCGGCGATAGGGTCCGGGGGCGCGGCGTCTTCGGCTTCGTGAGCGCTTGGCGGTGGTCGGGCTTGGCGATAGTCCCGCGTCCCGTCATGAGTCCTCAATCGGACCAAGATCCCAGCTTTGAGTCTGCGCTGGGCCCTGCTGTGTACACTGTAATCGCGTAATCAGCGGCCATATTAGCCCCCCCCGTCGTCAGCCGCGGCCGGCCGGCGGTGCCCCGATCGCCCGCAGCCGGAATCCAATCCACCGCGCGGGCATTTCTCTCGACCCCTTGCCCCTCCTCGCCTCAGCTTTCCTGGACACTCGGCGCCTTCCTACGTCCACTGAGAGGCTACTCTTCATCTCTGGGCCTCTTGTCCGCGTCCCTTCCCGTCCTTGCAGCCGCCGTCGACACACCGACACGGCGACCGAAGCCGCAGCGGCTCCGCGCCCTTCGCGCCTTCAACGGTCTCCCGCGCGCTCACACAGCGCCCAAAGCACTCAAGCAGGCCTAGACTCGATCCGGAGAATCATCAGCTTGCCCTCGATCTACTAATCGCCCGCCATCGGCCAGCATCGACGCCGCAGGAGCCCTCGGACGAAGCGGCCGGAGTCCGGACCCCCCACATCGCACGCGCCGACGCGGACACCGCAAGCCACACTTACGCTCGCCCAATAAGGCCGGATTATAGCATAACAGCGACGACGACCGCCTGGTTTCTCGAGCCCGCACCGCCCTGCGCTGGAACGCGATGGTCGCCTTCTTCAAGCGCGGACGGGACTCGATCCACGTCTCGTTCCTCGAGGATATCCTGTACCTTCACCCGCCTTCGCTCGCGGACGAGCCCTCGCACGACCCTATCTTGCGCGGTCAGGTCACCCTCGTCGTCGCGGCTCCTCGCCGCGCGAAAAAGGTCCGCGTCGAGCTGATCGGGCGCGCGACCCGGCACGCCGGAGATGGCGGATACGCGTACGAATCCAATCAGTGCCTCGAGAAACACCTCGAGATCGACTTGCAGGGAGAAACGCTGGACAAGGGCACCCACACGTACGTCCCGTTTGGGCTTTTCCCGCCCCCTTTATCGTCGCCGCCTCCCGGCCGGCGTTATCGTGCGCTGATACCCGATTTCCGGCTTCGCAGGTGGGATTTTTCCTTCATCCTCCCGTCCTCCACAGCCGTCACCGAGCGATCCGATTTTGGCTCGATCCGTCATAGCGGTGAGTACATCGCGCAGCTCCAGAAGGCAGCCGGCGCGGAAAATGACCAGAAGCCTCGCTCCGCAGTCCGCGCAACCCTCCATGGCCATGGCACCTTTCGCGACCTGACGAGCTCCCCGAAAGCCGTGTGGCTCATTGCGAACCCGGCCGCGCCCGGTGACTTGCCTTCCGGTGCGTCCTTTCCCGCGATCTTCCATACAGATCGATCACCGCTCACCGGAACGCCCTGCAGGCCTCGAAATCGACGTCCGGCAAGACCTGCGCGACATCGGCCCCATCGCGCTCCACATATCGTCACCGCACCTGACCGTGGCGAGCCTGCTCTTCCTCGGTATTACCCTCGAACGGCCGCCCGAGGGTTTGAAGATCATGAGCGTCCAGGCCTTTGTGCGACAACAGTTCGAGATCCACTGTGAGTTGTTCGAGCTCTGACGCATCGTTCACTAGTCCTCGAGATTGATCTTGGCGCGGGCTCTCTCGCTCTCGAACAGACTCGAACCCCGATCTTCCCGTCTCGCACCCTCCCGAGCAGCGCAAGCTGCTCTTCTATGCCGACTCGTAAGCCCGAGCTGCGTTTCCAATGAAAGTACCTGTCGATTGACTTATGACTGTCTTGGACACGCAGCTCGACGCCCTTGGCCAGCTCGACCGATGACCTCCTTGAGCGCGACCACCTGAGTCGGGGAGCGCCCCCTCCTCTCGCCTACGAGCCCCGGGCGTTAATGCCCCAGCCGCTCGCCCGCCTCGAAGGCGGCAAAGAGTGGATGTACGCGCGCGTGACTCGCATCCCCGACGATGACAGTGTGCGCCCGACAACCCTCAGGGGTACGGACACGCCAATCCGCGTGCAGCACGCGCTCGTCGCACAGGTCCGGTTCCGGTACAAAGGCAGCAAGAAAGATCATGTTCTCGAGATGGAGAGCAAGGTCGACATTGCCTCGGTGAGGCTCGCCCTGAATATCACTTCGCCTGTCCTGAGCTGACTCTAGCTGGTTCGCTCCCGCAGTGCTGTTGCCTGACGTCTTCGCTGCTCCTGCCTGTGTACCGATCACTGCATGCTGCTACGCCGACAAGCGCTTCTTCCGCATTGTCGAGCGGAGCGGGCACGCCGGCCGCGCAGTCTCGCTCGGCCTCCCCCGGTCCGTCGACCGCCCTCACGACCTTGTCAGGCGGGTCCGTCATCGGCGTCGACACGCCCTCCGGCTCTGTGACCCCGGCACATCGCCGCTGCCTATGCAATATCCCGATGCAGAAGCTCGTCGACGAGGAAGGCGAGCGCTTGTGCGGCGCCGCCGAGAGTCGTAGCCGCAGTCGGCACTCAGGGCCGAGTCACCGCAGCCGGAGCGCGCACGGCCGGCTCATGCGCGTTGCGCCGGGGGACTCGCTCGCTGTCGAAGATGCGACCATGGTCGACGAAGCGGGCGAAGGGGCCGAAGGGGACGAAGGCGAAGACGGCGAGGACGAGGACCTGCGCGGGCGCGCGCTGCGGAGGCGTAAAGTCGGCGAGACTTTCCCGGTCCCGGCGGACCCATTCGGGACGGAGTATTCCCTGTCGACGCTTTCCGCAAGGCTGGATGTCGCGAGACAGCAGCAGGGGGCGGCGTCGAGTCGGCGGCCGATGCCGGCGGCCGTCCGGCGGAACCAGGCCATGCAGGGCCTGCTGGCGAGCCGGGCCTGATGGAGTCGGGTCAGCTCGCGTTTCGATCCATGGAGATCTGGCTACCCTCCCCCTTGACCCCGTATATACCTCGAAAAAGCGACCGAGATCCGGTTCGCGCGCGCAACTCTCGTACATTTGCATTCTTCTCCTGCCCATCCCCTGTATCACTTTGCATACTCGTATCGCGGCGGTGGCGAGAGAGTAGGAATCTGTCTTGGGCTCGGTCTGGAAGGTCTAAGTACCTGCGGTCGCTCGGGGCGACGAAGCGCTTGTGGCGAGGAAAGAGGCCTTGGTGTGCGTCCTTCAGTCCCGCGAGAATCTTCCGCCTTTCGCCTTCCGCCTTTACCGAACTAGCGCGCCCGAATCGGAGCACCTGCAAGGCTGACGAGTCCTATATCTTGCAGGGAGGGGTTGACGGTCTGCGACGTCTCGCTGTCCAAAAGGCTTCTTGGAGAATGTACAGTTGGCTGCGCAACCTCGAACCGAACCAAAAGTCCGCTCGCGTGCGGCACGTGCGCAGGTATCGCGATTGCAATTTAGTCTATGGGCTTGCGAGCTACCCAGAAGGCACAGTCATATGCAAAGCTGCGGAGCAGGAGTCAGTTGAGCAAGGGCTCTTCCTGCGAGAGCGGCGAAAGGCGGCGTACGTGTACATGCCTGCAAAACCCGAGCCAGCGTCAGCACAGCCGCACTCGCTTCAGATCGGTGGACCATGGAGGAGCGCACCGAGATCATCGGCCGTGTAGGGTGCCTGCTTGAGTTCTCGCTGCTCCACGACTTCGAATCCGACAAGCTCGACGAGCCGGAGCACCTCTTTGAGGCTGCGAGAGAGGATCGCAAGAGAGGACCACATGAGTATGAGTCAAGAGGGACTTTCAGGACGGTTCCGGGCTTACGGTAGTTCCATGGCGGGGTTGCCGTAGTAAAGCAGCGGGCCGAGGTTGATCCAGATCCCGCCGGGCTTGAGTAGTCCGAAGAGAGTCTCTAGATACGACACTAGATTTGAGGCCTGTTTCCGGTACGGGCGTCAATGCGGACCGCACCGGAGAGGATCAACAGGAGGGCTCACCGTATCGATGAAGAAAAGGGTGACGACTGCGTCGTGTGTGTTCGGCGCCCGGAAGAGCTCGAGAAAGTCTCCTGGTACAAAGTTCAGCTTGACGTCTCGACGCGGCACCAGGTCTGGGAAGGAGACGGTTCGGAGCAGGTTGGCGGAAGAGCGGTGGTGCGAGAACGAATGCAAGTACGGCGCGACCTCGTACTGGTCGGGCACGCGGGCAATCTCGAAGATTAAGCGAGAGGCGACGCCCATGAAATGTGAATCTGCATGGAGCACAAGTGGCGCCTGTGTCAAGAGGAGCTTTTCGTGCGGCGAAGCCACCTCCCACGGCGAGACTGACAGTCGTTCGCATCGGTGTCGAAGCCTGTCAGGTACGAAGCTATATTAGCACCTTTCTTCGCAGTTAGCATTGTCTCGACACTCCGAGCACCTTTTTCTGCGATCTCGTAGGCCAGCCTTGCGAGTCCGCAGCCCGGAAGGAGGACCTTTCGCAGCTCCGGGTTGGCGAATTCCCGCTCGAGCGCCTCGAGGATGGGCGGGAAGAGCACCTCGCGTTCTCTCTGCCCATCGGCGCTCCAGTCCCGGACGAAATGCTTGAGAGTCTGGAGCGCAGGAGATGGTTTGCAAGCAGTCTTCAGCGCTACATCCGATCGTCGGGGGCGAAGGGAGGCGGCAGGGTGGGCCCACCTCGACGACGCGGCCGTCTTCGCGCCAAAGCTGGCTGCGCAGCCCGATCGGTACGCCGTCCCTTCGAGCCTGGTCGAACGCGAGCGCGGCGAGTTCGTCCGTCACGACCGAGTTCAGCTCGACGGCGTCTTCGGACTTGCGCAGGACGTCGCGCCAGCCGAGCTGGTCGCCGTACGTGCGCTGTCGAGCGGGCATGCGCTCAAATGCGAGCCATTTGCGCCCGATCCAGCGCTGTTGGGCGTTGGCATAGTGACTGAACGAGCGCGCGGCGATGACGAGGTCGGCGGGCGTCTGCAGACTCGGCGGAAGAGGCACGCGTCCGAGCACAGCAGCGTACCAGCGGTTCGCAGTGCGCTGTAGGCGCCGAGAGAGCCTGGTCGGCGGGCAGAGGACAAAGTACGAGACGGCGAGGAAGAGCAGCGTCGTCACGACAAACGCAAGCAGCGTATGCTGCGGCGAGCGACCGCCCACAGCAGCTGCAGGAACATCGCCATGGCCAGTCCGCATACGCTGCATAGAGTGCGGTGGCCAGCGGAGAGAGCGAAAGCTGAGTGCGGAGGGGGAATATGAAATGAAGGTAATGGGCGACAACAGGCAAAATAAAGACTACGACCCGAACATCCACCCCCGCCAGAACCGTTCGTTACAGCTCACCGACCGCGGCCCCGACCACGCGGCGCGGCCGACGTCGGCCGAGGCATCTTTTGCGGACTCGGCAGGTCCCGGTCCATCTGCTCGAGCACCGTCGGACCCGGCGTCCCTGGGGCGGGGCGTTTCAACCCGACCGGGCCGGCGATGCTGCCCCCGATGTCGCCACCGAGGCCGGGATGCGCGGCAAAATCTTGCTGCATCGGCCCGGGACCAGCATAGACATGCCGATCGTTGGCGGGCGGAGCGGGCGGCGGTGGATGTCCGTTCAGGTGTGGCGGACCGGTAAGAGGCGGAGCAAAGGCGCCCGAGCGATGCAAGTCGGCGTAGCGGGCGAGCGACTCTGTCGGGCAGAGGTGCGGTACAGATCAGCGGCCAGGTCCCGACAGGAGCGGGAATGAGATGCGCACCTATGGGCCCGGCGCCCGAGTCGACGGAGAAGGCGATCAAGTTCTGCAGCTGAGCGACAGATTCTGCAATCTGCGAGCAAGCGGATACCGTCAGCGTCATGCCCAAAAGCCGAAGAAAGAGATCGCAGACGCACCTCGAGGCACCGCATGCCCATCTCGGTCACGCCGAAAGCCCCGACCGGACTCGGCGCGACCCGCTCGCGCAGCAAGTTGATCAAGTCGCCGTGATGGTCCTTCAGCGCGAGAGGATGTCCTTTGACGTCTTTCGAGTGCGGCGGCGGCGGACACGGTGGGGCCGCCCCGTCGTCGTCGATGTGGAGCGTCGCGCGGTCGTCGTCGTTGTCCTGCTCCGTCTTGGACGCAGCGCTGCGTCGTCGCGTGCTCATCCCGCGACCCGGCTGCGTTCTGCTCGTCCGCCGTCGAGAGGACCCGCCCTGCCCGTCCTCGGACTGACTGTCGTCCTTGACGCTGTCGTCAGGCGCGGTGTTCTTCAGAGCAGGGTGCGCAGTTGCCGCATCCGCGGCCGCCGCGACCAACGCCCGCTCGATATTGGCCAACGTCGACCTCGTCACGTAGTCCTCGAACCCCCGCGCATCAAACTCGAGGCTCTCGATCCGGAGTCCGGCTGCGCCGTTCCCGAGGTCCTTGAACATGAGGTGCATCGTCAAGTTCCCACGCAGGTCGACTCGGGCGCCGTCGACGAAGCGGGACGACCACAATGCGTCTTCGGCCCGCAAGAGGTAGCCGATGTGAACGGGGAAGCTCGCGGGAGATCCGCCGGTCGGCCCGCCCACGACGGGCGAGCCTGGTCGAGGGGCGGAAGGGTCGGGCGTTGTCAGGCGGAACTCGCGGGTCAGGATGGGGTGAAAGGACGAAGAGACAGCGCCGAGGAGGTGGTTGATGTGTTGAAAGCGAGGGAAGGCAGAACAGGGAATTTCTGCGAGGCGGGACTAGGGTTAGCGGACGAGCGGACTGCAAGTCGCCGGCGTGGCCGCTCACCAAAGACTTTGCTCATCGGCGTGGACGAGTCAAAGAGACCGATTCTGACGACGCCGGTATCTGTAAAGTGGTCACTGACCGCGAGACGGAGTGCCTCGAGAGGCGATTCGTTCTGCAAGGCGGCGCGGGTCAGTTCAGGCGGGCAAGACGGGACAGGAAGAGAGCCACGAACCTCGAGAGCAAGCTGCAGCGCTTCGTTGAGGGCGGTCAGGCGCGACAGCGCCGGACCTGAGGGCGCAGAAGTCGCCGTGATCGGGCCGGTCCTGGGCGAGCGAGCAAGGGTTTAGTGGGCGGGCAAAAAAGCGATCAGAGACCGGGTCGCGCACCCGTTGACGGCAACGTGAGCGGCCAGGAGGGTATTGGGCTGAGGCGCGAGGCTTGTACGCATGTGTGGTCGGGCGGAAGAAGGGGGAGGGGCCGAGAGGTTCTCGCGCGAGGCGAAGGCGGATTGCGAGGCGGAGGGGGGCAAGCCGTACTGCGGAAAGGGGGAGGTGTACGCCGGGTTGACCGAGCTCCCACTGAGGGCGGAGAGAGGTCGCACGCTTGCGGCAGAAGGGGTGGTACGCGGGGGCGGGGCAACCTGTCCGCGCGGGAGGGCGGCAGGCGGCGCTGCGAATTGCGCCGGCGACCCGGGCGGCATGCTCCCCATCGAGTGCACCTGGCCCGGTCCCGGCGGCAGTAACCGCGGCGAGGGAGGGACGGGAGAAGGGATCTGGAGTGGACCGTTCGTGCCGTACGGGAGGGCGGAGGGATTCCGCGGACTCGCGGCCGGGTTCGGCAGTCCTGCCGGTATCGGCGAGTACGGTCGATAGGAACTCGGCGGATACTGCGCGAGCCCTCCTGCCGGCTGCGCATACGGACCGCCCGCGCCGAGCCCCGATAGACCTGGCGCGGACGCTGGCCCGGGCCCACCGCCAGACGCTGCTGCGGCAGCCGCCTGCATGTGCTGCTGGTGGGCGACCCAGCTCGCATGCTGAGGGTGCAGGGGATGCGACGGTCCAACCATCTGATGCCCAGGCGGCGGCACACTCCCTCCTCCTCCCTGCTGCGGCGGCGGCGGCGGTACGGGCAGCGCGGTGCCGTTCGGGTTCTGAACAGATCTCGGCGACGGAGGGACGCCGTTCTGGCTAATTTGCCGCAGTCGCCCGTCGCTGGCGTCGACGTAGCGATTGCCGCCCGACATGGCGTTCCTGCTCGCCTCACTATGCGGCTGCTGCGGCGTACGGCCCTGAAGCGAGAGTTCGATCGGCGGCCCTCCTCGACTAGCAGCAACGGCGGCGGAATCCCGTCCAACAAGCGATTCCCTCGCCGCAAGTCCGTTCGGGTCGATAGAGCGCGCCGATAGCGGTGTAGCCGCGCAGCTGTAGGCGGCGTGGTGCGCCTGGTGCGAGTGCAGGCGGTTTTGTGGATTCGCGTGAGCCGGAGTGGGGAGGACGCCCAAGGGCGCGGGCGGCGGGCGGGCGCGGGCGTGCATGCAGCGCAGGGCGGCGGGCAGCGTCACTCCAATCTAGGCACTCGCAGCGTGTCCCTGCATGTCTTCTGGTCTCCTTGCCGAGATCCTGGGCCCGGGCCGTGCCGGAGAACGCCGCGGTGTGGTCGCGGGCGGCGAATTCTGACGCGCAGCCGGAAATTGTATTCAGAGAATAACGTCGAATAACCCGAATTTCGGTTAGGATGCGCGCGAAGCCAACTTGCGAGCGGCCGCCGCCTCGAACGCGCTCTCTCGCGTCTCATATCGCCTCGGCGGGTACACAGAAAGCACAGCTGACAGCAGAGCAGACGGACTCGGCTCGTGCGCGCACCGATCCACCAGGACTGGCTCGTTGAAGGGGGGGAAACCAGGACCGCGGCTTGCGCCCTGTCATCGCCGACCAGCTCGCACCCACCGGTCTCGTGCAGCCGGCCACACCCCGCGCGAGCGTGTGCGAGCGCTTGTAGTAGTTTCAGAGAACGCTTCTCGCGTCCCTCCGTCGCTCCGTGGCCTCACGCGCGCCCTGAAGCGTGTGCTGGCACTGCCCTCCCCGCCTTCCCGCTCGCCGCAAAACCCTTCGTCCCGCGCCCTTGATCTGACGCAGGCGCGCCGAGAAACCAGGGCTTGCTAAAGTTGCTTTGTGAGCCCTTCTGCTCTCCCTCAGATGCCTCCCTCGTGCCCTGCTGACCGATGCCGCTGCCGGCCGTTCCCCTCTCCCAGCAGCCAATCACCTCGGCCCTTTCTCCCCCTGTCCGTCTAAGAAGCAAGGTGAGGAGCTCTTCGCGACATGGCTGCGCCTCCCGCCTGCACGGACGCGAGATGCGCCTCAGATCTATGCAAATGTGTTGCCAGAACGCCCGATGGACGCGTATTGGAGTCTCGAGCTGGACGGGCTGCGCAGCGGGGCACGGACCGAATTGCGTTTCAAGTCCGCGGATATAGGCGGTCTCCGACCCGTTCCCGCCGAATATCGATCGAGAGCGGCATATGCCGTACAGCCTGAGTGTCGAGTCGTATACGGCGCTGATATACTTGCTTCGTTCCGCCCGCGCAGAACCGCCTCCAATTTCGACGGGCACCAGCACTTCGGCGCAATTTCCCGCGTCTCTCGCCTTCACCTCTTTTCCTCGTACGAGGACAGTCCGGCCTCGACAAGTCGGCGCTCGATCACGCCGCTGTTACGATGACCACCTACGACGGCGCTTACAACCCGGAGGAGACGAGCCTCTTCGACGAGCAAATGTCTCTTGCGCCTTCATTCTCCGCCGACACGGGCTTTTTGTCGGGTCCAGCGAATGGTGCGAACTTCGAGGACGACCAACCGTACCGTCAGTCGTCCGCCGACGCGCTTTATCCGTCGTTGCACCACTCCGACCAGCGCATGCCTTCTCCCCTCGCCACCTATTCCGGAGCCGTCGCCCCGTTCTCGCAAGTGTACCAGAACCAGCCGCTGTCTCCCTTCGGCAGCCTCGCGTACTCTGCGGCGGCGGGAACAGCGGCGCCAGCTTACGCAAGTCTGCCGGCCGGCGTTACGTCTTCTTCGACGCTCGCGATGCAAGCCGAGATCCATCGTCAGCACCGGGTGCAGCAGCATCCCGGTTTTCTCGACCCGCGGCACCAGGTCGCACTCCTCCAGAGCCGCGAGGACGAGGGCATCTCGCCGGCGACGATCACGCCGAGCGCGATGCAGTCCATTTCGGTGGCGTCGACCCCGTCCGGATCCGCTTCGCCGCCTCCCGTCGCCTCGACGTCCAAGTCTGCCGCCGAGACGAGTAACTCGTCGCGCAACGGTACGTCGTCGTCGTCGACCACCAAGAAGCTCGCCCCGTCGACCTCGCGCTCGAAGCGCCCTCATTCGGCTTCCCCGGCGCCGACTCCCCCTCCCCACGACCCCGAAGCGTGGTCGCACATGCTGCCCACTATCCGCAGTCACCTCACGGCCAAGCGGCTGCAAGCTTCACCGCTCTCGACCGCTCCGAAGCTCCTGAAAGACCTCCGCCTCTTCTCGCGCGCCGAGTCCTCCGACTCGCCCTGGGGCGACTCGAGCGACGTCCCGCCCGAAGGCCGCGCCGAATTCTTGCACAACTTGCTCAAGTACGCCAAGGAAGAGTTCTGGCGCGTCTTTCTCGAGGTCGGCCAGGACAAGACGGGCGCGAACAAGGGCAAGGGCAAGGAGGACGGCGCGGGCAGCGAGCACGCGATCGAGAGTCATGCGCTCGAGCTGTTGCAGGGGTGGCTCGAGGGCGCGAGCAGGTCGGCTCTGCGCGAGAAAGGGTCCGGCGGGTCGAGCGAGAAGGACCGGAAACGCAAAGAACTCGAGCAGACGACGCTCATGCTCGTGTTACAGGTATGTCATCCGGTCTCGTTTGCACTTTTGGCTTTCCTCTTTTGCAACGACGTTGTCCTCGTTCCCGCGGCTCCCCGCGTCGTGGTCCCATGGTTGCGCGCACCTGAAATACCTTGCTGATTCCGGACCTTGACATCCATTCCCACAGACTCTCGCCAAGCTGCCGGTCACCTACGAGCACCTCGCCTCGTTCCGCAAGATTCCGAAGCGCGTCAAGGCCATCGGCGACAAGGCAGCCGACGGAGGTGAGTCCTTGGATTTTGCTACGGTGTGCGGAATCGGGCGCTGACCTTCCATTTGGATTTTCTTCGCAGCGGTCAAAGCAGCAGCGATGCATCTCGTTGCCAAGTGGGGCAAGGTGCAGGAGCGAGCCATGAAGACGAACGGCACCGCCGTGGCAGCAGCGGCCGCTCCGAAACGCAAAGCCGACCCTGCCGAAGGTGAGTTTACTTCTGGTCCGCTATCCGCGCTGTATTGCACGGAGTTTACACACTCGTCTTTGGCAGCCGGGACCGCGAAGAAGGCCAAGACGGACGCGGCGCCCGCGTCGTCCACGGCGAAGAAACCTCCGGCCGCCCCCGCCCCCGCGGGTCCCAAAGCCGCTCTTCCTTCATTCAAGAAGACAGCACCAGCGCAGCCAGCGTTTCTCGCCGCGCTGGCAAGCGTGCAGAAGTCGAGCTCCTCCGGTGCCGTCGACAATGCTTCGACTGCGACGGGTGTCAAGCCTGTGTCGGGGACGCCATCCGCGGCCTCCAAGCCGGGCGTCCCGCGTGCGGCGGCCCCGAAGAAGAAGAAGCGCGTTCATTGGCCCGAAGAGGACGAGGAGCTCTGCAAGTACCGCGTCATCGAGGCCCGCGAGCTTGCCGAGTCGGAAGAGAACGGCGCCGTCGAGGTGGGTCCCTCGTGTCTCTCCTTGCGCGACCAAGAATCCGGGTGCTGATGCCGTCGTTTCGCAGGAAATTGGTGGCGAGACGCACCATCTCATGGAACAGCAAGAAGGTCAGACGCTCGTCATGCACCTCGAGCTCGCAGACGAAGAGCCCATGGAGCCCGAGATTGACTACTACGAGCCGCCCGGTAAGCTTGCTGTCTTGTGCTCCCTCACAACAAGCGCTAACGAGCTGGCTTGCTCGCAGACGCTGCTATGCCGGACGCCGATCAGTTCAAGCCGTTGCGCCAACCGAAGCAGTCCCGCGAGGTCGCCATCCAGACCGCACGCGAAGAGACCGCCGTGGCGGTCGACCTGAGCGGGGCTCTGCCCGACTCTCCGGGCGAGGACCTCGTGCAGGCGGAAGCAGTCGGCGCGGACGCGGAGGAGCCGCGCGAGTTCGGTTTCCCGGCGGCGCTGGCCGATGACCCGAGCGTCCGGCTCGCGATCGCGCAGGCGCAGATGAGCGAGTCGCAGGCGAGCGACCCGGCGTCGAACGACCAGATCGTCGCGCTGCTGAGCCAGCTCTCGTCGAACGGGATCGCGCAGACCGTCGAGGAGCAGCAAGGTCTGTTGCCCGCGCAGCAGAACCCGCACCAGCTGCCGTTCGGTGCGGGACCGCCCGGCCCGCATGCGCAGGCGCAACCGCCACCGAACCAGATCGACGCGTCTACGCTCGAGGCGCTCCGCCAGTTTGACCCGAGTCAGATCGACGAGATCGTCCGGAGCACGCCGGGGCTGCATGGGCTCGATCTGTCGGCGATTGGCGTCGGCGCGCCGGGGTACCCGCCGCAGGACATGGGCCCGGGCGGGATGGCGCCGCCTCACGGCTACCCGGGTGTTGTGAGTCTTGCCGCCCCGTTCTCTGCGTGCGCTGGGCCTCGTGCTGACGAACCCTTGTCCGTTCAGCCCGACTATCACGGCTACGTGCCTCCCCCGGCCGCACCAGTCGGTCATCCCGCCTGGAACGTACCCCCGCCGGGTGGCTTCCCGCAGATGATGGCGCCGAACGCCTACCACGGATACCAGCCGCCGCCGCAGCCGCATGCTCCCATGGGCATGTTCCCCGGCCCGCCCGGCATGCCCGGTCCGCACCGCGCTCCTGCTGGACGGCAGCATCCGCAGTACAAGACGCAGCAGTGCAAGTTCTTCCGAACGCAAAAGGGGTGCGACTGGGGGGAACATTGCCGGTTCTTGCACGGTTGAGACCCGTACTTTCTCCTCGCATGAATGCAGCATTGCTCTTTCTCATCACGACTATCGCCCCGAGATTTTTGAGCTCGTTTGATGGTTGCCGGCGAGAGTACCGTCGAGTGAGGCTGCGACGAGGTCAGCCTTGCCAGCGTTCCCATTGCTTGCGCTCCTGGGTCCTTACCCGAGCTATATGACTGTATTGTAGCTACTCTACATTTCCGTAAAGCGTCCGTTGTGATCTGTGGTCTTTGCCTGAAAGTGAAATTGCAAGTGGAGCGGCGGCGGCGGAAGGGAACGCCCCGCTTTGTCGCCACAGCCTCGCCCACAGCCTGCGTACAGGCTCATTCGCTAGCTATGATGCATCCCATCATTGCCCTGTGCAGCCTCGCTGCGGCTGCTGCGTCAGCGCATGCGTTTGTGGGCACGTACCCCGTCGTCGCCTGGAGCCAATCCTCGTCAGTCTCTCGTTCTACGCCCGCAGCGCTCAACGTGCTCCCTTCGCACGACCTTGAGACGATTTGGGTCTGGTGCTACTAGCTCTGCTCGACCGAGCGGAGCGCTGAGGACCGGCAAGGACGCGCGGCACCTCGCCCCGCTGACGCACCGCGAAACCGCACAACGGCGAGCGGAGGGCGAGCGGAAGACTCGAATGCAGGCATCGCACGCGCTACAGAGGGTCGAAAGGCACTTCTGGACGACCAGACCATCCTCCACACCGCACCGCAGACTGCCGAGACGCCGCACTGACATCCTTCCCCCGCCCATGCAGACTGCCCAACTTGGCCGCGCTGGACGCCGTGTCCCCGCGGGATGCTGCCCGGGCTGCAGCTAGTCGACAAGTTCGAGTCGGCGGGGATGTCCGGCCGGAAGGCCAGCTGTGCGATTTTGACGCCCTCTACATTTTCTCCGCACCCGGCCTCCATGCGTCCGACCTCGACCTCCTGCCCTCCAGATCCGCGCCGCACGACGGCTCTCAGACGACGATGCCAACCAACTCGGACCACGTGCGGGTGGTGCCGTACGTTTCGGACCGACTCGCGGTCGCGCCCGTTGCCAAGATCGCCCAGGCGTTCTCGCGCTGCGGCTCGGACAAGCAGATCCGCTTCGCTCGCTCGGATGCGCTGTATGCGGATGCTGCACATGTCGACCGAGAGGACGCTGGTGCTCAGCTCGGTGAGTCGGCGTGGCCAAGCCAAGAGCGGCGCAGCTCCGTACCGACCTGCCGGCTCTGACCCATCCGTCTCCCAGACTCGGAACTCACGGCCTTTGTCGCCGACGCTCCCGCTCGGTCGGTCTTTGTCTTGACCGACCTCCCGGCTAAGCTGCCCGCCTCCGCCGCCCAGCACGTCAAGCGCCAGCAGCTCATGCCCACCGACTCGTCCTCGGCGACCATCGAGGAGCTCCTCGAGGAGATTGCCTACGAGGAAGGGTCCAAGGCGGACGCGTTCGGCGAGATGATTGACGAGATCGAGGTGTCCGACCCCGCTGAGATTGTCTCGAGCGAGTCCGACTCGACGGACCCGTCCATGGCCGACGCGTGGGACCGCCCCGTCCTGGACGTCTCGAGTGCGTACCAGAATGGGACGGACGGCAACAACGGCACGAGCATCTTTGCGCCCAAGGACGGCAGCGGCGTGCTGCACCGTTACGCGCTCTTCTCTCCGGCCCTCATTGTCGGTGAGTCGGGGGCAGGCGTCTTTTGTATCGGCTGGCTAGCTGACCGCACCACCCGTGCCCCCAGCCGTCCTCGTCACGCTGGCCGTGCTCGTTCCGACCGTCCTCGTCGGCATGCAGGCCCTCCTCTCGATCGAGACGGTCAACGGCCTCGAGACCAAGATGACGGGCTCAGTCGGTATCGATCCCAGCAAGCAGTAGATGCGGGGTGCCTTTTTCTTTTCAGCAGCTCGTGGTGTATTTCCCTCTTGGCTTTCCTTGACTTTCTGTCTCGCGCGGTTGCTCTTTTCCGGGCGGACGGTCTGGGCATCGCTAACGGCAAATGATTTATCGTCTTGCGGGCTCTCCGACTTTCTACATCTTCAAGAATAGGTGGTCTACCGGAGAGGGGCGATATGATCTCAGTCAGAAGGCCGCTGCGGCCTCGATATCGTCGGCGTCGAGCCAGTCGACTTCTCTGTTCCTCGCCCGCAAGCAGAGGGAAGGACCCGTCAGTACTGTTCACATCGGTCGTATTCCGGTCTCGAGCTCACAGCTCGAAAAGAGTTCTCCAGACGCGGTCGCGCACAAACGTCGGCCACCGCGGTGGCGACCAGAGGCGAGTCTCGAAGCCGCCTGCGCAACCGGGTTCGTCAGTCTCTTGCGGGAGTTGCTCGGTGTATGGGGCAACGTACGGGACCGCGCCGCAGCGAGGAGAGCTTCAAGTCTGCCGCGCTCGGTCCCCGATATATCGGCCCGTCCGGTCCAGGGCGTGACGGCGGAGAAACCGGCCGACCTTTCAGGGAGAAGCAGGAACTCGTCAGCTTTCGCCCCCACGAGCACGAAGCGTGCATGGTAGCCTTACACCATTGGCGAGAGTGTCGCGTTCCAGCCGTACTTGCGGCCATCCGTACCGGACCAGGTCTCGTCGAGACGGAGCAGAGCTGCGCACGGCCGGGTTGAGGCGGGTGAGCTATCGGGACGCGATCTAGTCGTCACATCGACTTACGCGCATCTAGGAAGACATAGCGCTGGCGCTGCGGAGCGACGAGGGACCGCACGTCGTCGTTGATGCCGTTCCCGGTCAGGATGACCTTGGCCGGCCCTGCGCCGAGACGGTACATTCGTCAGCGGCGGGCTGAGGGGAAAGTACAACCCACGCGACCACCGACCTGCGACGATCTTGGTCGAGTTCCAGGAGGTCAGCCAGCCGCGCTCGCGCAACGGCTCGAGTTCGGCGAGCACGGCGTGGTACGTCTCGAGGCCGCGGGTTTTCTGGGGCGGCGCAGGGGCGCGTCAGCAAAGGTGGACCACGGATCAAGGTGGCGGCAGCCGGCGCACCAGGTCTACTAGAAGCTGTATGGGGGTCAAATTGCCCTCATAAAAGCTGCGGCGAGAGCGGGCGGATCAGACGGGTTCTAGGACGATGGCCCATTCCGCTGCAACGCACCTCGTCCAAGGTCTCCGCTCCTCCCGGACATTATCCATCGAGTAAAAGTCCGTCTCGTCAAAGAAAGCGACTTCATCGTCGTGCACGTTGACGTGCTCGAGCACGCGGGCGAGCTGTTCGACGTAGAGCGCCTTGAACGTCCGCGCCTTGGTCAGCGCAGCGACGTCATGCGACACCTGCAGAACGCACTCTCATGAGTTCCAATGACTCGAGGAGACTGCTGTAAGATTGGAGCGCACGTAAAGCTTGTTGTCCTTGGGGTTCAGCCAGACGTCGGCCTCGATCGAGCGGACTCCATGCGAGAGGGCCGTGTAGACCGGAACGTCCCGCCAGTAGTCATTGTGCGAGTGAATCTTGCGCTGCGGGAGGCAGGGGGTATCAGTTCGTCTTTTCAGCCCTGTAGCGCCGCCGAACGGACCTCGGGGATGTTGCGAGAGAAGCCGCCGGGCATCCGCAGTTCCGGCGCCTGTTTCCCCTCCGGATACGGGTTGTAGCCCTGCGCGCGGTCCGCCATCTTCAGTGGACTATCGCTATCGATTTTTGCGTATAGAGCGTACAGGTTCCATGCGCCAGTCACCGCGAGCAGTTGTCGGCGATGACGCCTGCGGAAGCACTTCCTGCAAGCGAGCGAGGAACGCATGCTGCGCAGGAGACGCCGCAGCCAGCGCGGCCGTCCATAGCGTCACGCAGATCGCTGTCCAGCAGCGCATAGTTACGAGTCTCGGCGGAGAGAGCAAAAGAGCGACTCGGCCGGCAGTAAAAAAAAAAAAAAAGGTGGGGCGGCACATCCGGGCAGGCCGCCCATAGCGCAAGTTAGAGACTGATCAGAACGACTCGCTGGTACGAAAACTGGGTGGCGAGCGCCGGAAGCCTGAGTCCGGGCGAAAGAGAGAGCCCGCAGAGAGCCCGACGAGAATCCGCTCAAGCTACGCGATACATGGCCTGGGTCGATGGTGTTTCTACAGTGGCATCTCCGAGGTTCTACTTCTCTCCGCCGGTGTAATCATCGTTGTCCTCGGTCGAAATCCGGCGGGTAATCTTGGTCGCGGGATCGGGATAGTCGAAATAGTTCGGCAAGAGGTACGTCAACCGGTGCAGCTCGGCGGCGGGCACCTCGCTGTGCGGCGTCATGAGCGAGTACTTCATCGCTCCTGCGGCTTGGTTCCCGACCTTGCCGCTCGCGACGGCCTCGTGCACGCGGCCGAGGATCGTCGCGGCGATGTGCTTCGAGAGCGAGGCGTTCGTGTGCAAAGTCTTCATGACCTCTTCGACGGTGACCGGGGCGTGGCCGACCCGCCACGCGTCGTAGTCGGTCGAGGTGCACACAAGGGCGTAGCTGCGTCCAGGTGCGCGGGTGGATCAGCGGGGATACAAGGAGGCAGGTCGGAGAGCGCCGACTCCAGTAGAACCGCCGCTCCGGCATGACTCACCTGAGCTCGGCCTCGCGTGCGAGTTTGGACTCGGGGATCGCGCTCATGTTGATGATGTCGCCGCCCCAGAGGCGGTACATGTTGCTCTCGGCGCGGGTCGAGAACTGCGGGCCCTCCATGACGACGAGGGTCTTCTGGTCGTGTAGCCGCGGCAGGTCCTCCGGGTTCACGTGGTCTTCGAAGCTCGAGATGGCGTCCTTGACCAGCGGGGCGATGAACTGTGCGGTGGATGTGAGTGTTAGTGCGTGTTCGGTGGGCGGTGGGTGCGAGCGGCGGTCGAGGAAGGGAGCGGCGTGCGCAGTGACTAGCAAAAGCCGGGACCCACCTCGCGGAGCTGGACGTCGAACGGCTCGCCAAACATGGCGTGTCCGACCATGACCTCGTCAAAGTAGGTCGACTTGCGGATGCCCTGCGGGGTTGGTTGGGAGGGTTAGGGGTACGTTTCTGGGCGAATTGGCGTCCGGGGAGGGAGCCCCTGGGGTGCCCGCACAAGGAGCAGTCCGAGTATACCCAGAGAAGCGGCACGGACCTTGGTGCGGTCGATGACCTGGTCGGGGATGACAATGTCGCCGGGGCGGATGTCCTCCTGGAGGCTGCCGACGGCGGAAAAGGCGACGATGGCCTTGACGCCGAGGTGCTTCAGGGCGGCAATGTTGGCGCGCGCGGGGACCTTGCTGGGCGGAATCGAGTGGTGCAGGCCATGGCGGGCGAGGAACGCGAGGGTGACGGTGCCGGCGGGCGTCTCGAGCGAGGCGATGGTGATGGGCGACGACGGCGCGCCCCACGGCGTGACCGGGTTCACCGTCCGCTCGACCTTGAGGTTGTCGAGCTTGTACAGGCCGCTGCCGCCAATGACGCCTGGGGAAGGGGGGCGAACGTTTCCCGAGTGTTTCGAGCGAGGGCGGTCCGGACGAGGCGCAGAGTGGAGCGGGGGATTGCAAAGTCAGCGCTGATTACGTCGTACAGCTCACGACGGCGACTGACCGATGAGGGGAGCTTCAGACATGGCGTTGCCGGTGAAGAACGGAACGTGAGGCATCGCACAAAAGTCTCCAAGTCGAGTCGGGAGGGGCGGAGATCCTCGCTCGGCGCTGGGAGTAAAGAGTTGCAAGAGAGAACCAGCGATACAGCAGAGCTACGTAGAGATACACGCTCGTCCCCACACGCAGCGCATTTCCTCGGCTGGCGACCTCGTGAGCGCGTGCGGCGAGGTCAGCCGGAGCTGGTCAGGCGGCACGTGCCCCAAGCGGCTCGGCTTCCCGGCGATCTTCGGGAACGTAGTCGCGCGGTCACAGGCCCTGTACTCGTGCCCGCATTGCGGCTGCAGCTGTTATTCACGGTGCGTCGGCTCTGGCTCGGAGGGCGGTGCCGGCCGTGCTGACTCATGGTCCCCAGTCAGGTTGCGTCGTCTGGAGCGAGGTTAGGTTAGGGTTAGGGTTAGGGTTAGGGTTAGGGTTAGGGTTAGGGTTAGGGTTAGGGTTAGGGTTAGGG